>OU342740.1:493635085-494862376 GCA_910589775.1 Avena eriantha
AACCCCACACTGTCACCTTGAGCACTAGATGGTTCCAACAAACACCATAATTTCATAAGACATCCAACTCCAAATATAACTCATAACAAGTTTTTGTAATCTCTAGCCTAAGTGCCACCATGGTGTGCACACTGTCAACTTCACAAACATGGGGAGAGCAGAGATCTATTAAAGCACTTGAGTAGCAAGGTAGATCTACTTGATTACAAAGCTCATGATCACAATATGATCATGCATAGGGAGGGAGATGAACACATGGCTACCGTAGAGCCCTTAGCCTCGAGGAAGAACTACTCCCTCATCATCATGGGAATCAGCAATGGCGATGGAGATGGTGGTGGAGATCGATGGAGATGGCTTCGAGGGCACTTCCCCGTCCCGGCAGGGTGCCGGAACAGAGACTTTTTGTCCCCCGAATCCCCCCTTCGGTGGCGATGGTGCTGCGGAACTTTTCGTGTCTGGAGACTATTCTTTTTAGGGTTTTCGCATCGGGAGGCATCTTATAGGCGAAGAGGCAAGGTCGGTGGGTGGCCAGGAGGCCCACACCACCTAGTGGCGTGACCAGGGCTAACCCGCGCCACCATATGGTGTGCCCACCCTGGTGCCCTACTCCGTCTCTACTTCGTGTTTTCGTGTTGCCCTCGGTGAAATATTGACTTTGGCTTTTGTCTCGTCCAATTCTGAGAATATTCATTTTCTGACTTTCTGGAACCAAAAACAGCAGAAAATAGGCAACTGGCACTGTGGCATCTTATTAATAGGTTAGTTCCAGAAAATGCATAAAAGTATCTTCAAATGTAGACAATACATAAGAAAGTAGATACTAAATAAGCATGGAACATCAAAAATTATAGATATGTTTGCAACGTATCAACATCTGAAAGGCCCAACTTAGGTCGACTAGAGGGGGTGAATAGGAGACTACCAATTTTAATCTTTTATCGCACTTTTAAGGCTTAGCACAAAGTAAAATTCACTAGAGATGCAACTACGTGAATATCCTAAATGGCAAGCAACACAACACGTGAACGAGAGAGTAATTGCAATAAGCAAAGGTGTGGAGCGAAAGAACCGGCGAGGGGACACGGAGATGTAATTCCCGTAGTTCACTTCCAAGGAAGCTACATCTACGTTGGAGAGGTGTCGAGGCCACACAAGGTCACCCGAGCGCCACAAAGGCCTCACCTTCTTCTCTGGTGAGAACCACCACAAAGGTGGCCTCACAATCCACTAACCGGTTACCTTGAAGGCGCCAACCGAAACCTTTACAACGAGGTTGATGGAAGGCTTCACAACTCAATTGAAGGCCCTCAACGACACCATGGAGCTTCACAACAAATTCCCCAGCTCCGAGGATGCCCTACACCGTCTAGGGTTCCAAGAACCCAAGAGTAACAAAATCCACGAAGGATGAGTGGGGGAAATCAAGATTCCTTTGGTGGAGGTGTAGATCTAGGTAACCTCTCCCAATCCTCAAAAGATCAAGAGATTTGAGTGGGTGGGAAGAGAGATCTAGGCAAGTCAAGCTCTTGTGAAAATGGAGGAGAGAGAAAACAAAGAGATAAGATGGGAGGAGGAAGAAGGGGCCTTAAATAGGCCACCTTCAAACGGGCATATTCTGCCCAGCCCCAGCCTAGTTCCGGCCCTATTACCGACAAATAGATAGTGCGAGGCAGAAGGATATCTGACCCGCACTGCCCATCATCGGAACTGGGTCTGGAACTGGACCCGGAACTACTGGTGACCGAGGGTGTCCAGTACTACCGTTCAGGAGCGGCGGTACTACCGCTCAGGGGACCAGACGCTGGTCAGGCCGGTACTACCGAGCCAAAAACCGGTTCTAGTTTTGACAAATATGCAAAGTTAGACAGAAGTCTTACTGAACCAAAAAATGCCTCGTCAGAATTAGGAACGAAACTTCAGTCGGAAGTTTCGCCCGAACAGCCCTGGGAAACCCCTTGGGCGGTACTACCGCCGCCTGGCCGGTACTACCGGTCAGGGCAGATAACCCACTGAAGATGCAGGAAACACTCTCTCACAAGAAAACTGGGATGGCTGTGGAGGTGCATATATGGTCTGTGCATGAAATGTTGATTTCCCACAACCTTCCTAGATGGACTCCCTCTTGATAGTACGGTATCCTAAAATATAAAGCAAGAGAAAGTGAAAATAAGCGCTATCGACTTCAAGCTCTTCCCCGAGAAAAGTCCACCCATAAGCACGACCGAAGGTAAGCCCTGTAACTTGGACAGACAGTTAAACCACAAAAGGAGTTGTCATCAGCACCAGAAACATAAGGAGAAAATAATATCCTTTCAATCTCCCCCTTTTTGGTGCATGATGACAACCCCACAAGATTTGCACAAAGGATAACAGGCAGTAAAAACAAAAGGAAAGAGAGCCCCCCTGGAGACATGGGAGAGAGCTCTCCCAAACAAGATTGACTAATAAGGGTGTAAGGAAGTAAATGAGAGAAGAGTGGAACTCATACCTTGCGCCAAAGCCATTGTGGTGAAACAAAGATTGGATAACTGAGAATAGTCCACCACAAATCCTCATAAGAATACCACAGAGATACCTTAACACATAGACTCACCAACATAGTAGCAACCATACAAGAGGTCCACAGACAATAACGGAGGTCCACAAACATACATAACGGAATAAAGTGTGCACGAGCATAAAAAGATCAAATAAAGAGCGAGCTCGTGGCACAACCCATGCAAATCCCGTGGTCCTAACAGAGCAATTTCTCCCCCTTTGGCATCAAGACGCCAAAAAGGGATAAAGTAGACAAACTACGCGCCCTACCCACCAACGAACGGAGGAGGCGGCTCGGGGTCCCAAGAGGCATTGTTCCAAGCGAGCGGAAACTGACTGGAGATCTCGGGCTTGTCATCACTATCAGTCCACCTGCAATGTGTGTTGACCCACTCATCCTTGGGCGCGATGACGAAGCTGGACTCTGGTGAAACAACAATGTCAAGCTTCCTCATGATGGCCTTCTCCCGGCGAACACTGTGCCTCTGCAACATAGCACTGATACGCACGGTCCTAAATGAAGCAGAAAGTCTTCTTAACCTTCTTCAGCAGCTTCTTTGCCCAAGAGGGATGTTCACAAGTTGGGGTGGAGGAGAAGCCTCAGCACGGTCCCCATCACTAACATCCGTAGCAGCCCTTGCAGCAACAGCTTCTTTTCATCCTGAGAGCAAGGTAACTTGTCCTTCATCACTCGGAGAGTCTTTAGAGCATCCTGAGGGTAGATAGAGCCTGTTGCCTCCCTCCATTTGGCATTGATGAGAGTCTAGATGTATGGAGCATATGGACAAGACATCTTCTCAATCATTGCGGACCAGATTTCTTCAAACATATAATCCATAACATCAAGGGGCTCATGAGAGTTTCTGTGGCGGTAAGTCTGATACATGAGATCAATCTAGAAAGCATGAAGCTGATCGAAGTTACCTGCCTTGGGAGCAATAGAGTTCTAATAGACCTTGCGCATGGTGTCATAGGTGGGAATGAGATGGGAAAAATTTCCATTTACGCCCCAGCCCTCAATGTATAGTGTCTCAAGAACTTCCGGCTCGGAGGCCTTCCCCCCTATGCACCCACCACCCATTGGCACGACGACCCTCCTTGAATAGGGTAGCCAAGAAGGGTGGCAAACTCAGACCATTTAGCAGACATATACTTGTTATGAGTCATCCACTTCATGGTTCGATCAACCGGGTCAGTATCAAAGTAGAGGGTTGAGTAGAACTGAGAAATGGCCCTCTCATCAAAGTTCTCACGGTGTTGCATAAGCTTGATTAGCCCAAACCTCCTGCACATATCGAGTGCTTCACCAAAAAACTCAGTGTTGCTCTCCATCTTTGCAATGTTGATGTGCTTCTGAGGGGCACACACATGTTTCTTCTTGGTAGCATAAACCTCAGAATAGATCTTAGCTTGATGCATGGTGTGGAAGAAAGAATCCTGAGCCAGGCGGTCACGTGGAATAATGTAGGGATCAATCTTGCGAAAATCCTCATAAGCAAGCTGCGGCCAAGAGGAGATCTTCTTCTTGCTCGAATCAGGTCCAGAGGTGGTCTTCTTTTGACTTGCCAGAACAGGCCTTTTACCTTCCACAACAGTAGCACGACACTCAGCTACAGCCTTTTGACGAGCAGTCTGACTGGGAGGGCGCACAACCTCTAGATCATCCTCGTCAATCTCTGACGATCCACGAGAGGGAGCACGAGACCGCTTGGATCTGCCACGGGAACCCCCTTGCCCTGAGAGGAAAGCAAATAGAAAGGAGGGAATCGAGTATAAGTGCACGAGGTCAAAAGAAAAAGAAAACAGCTAGACTGGATTGACACAGTACACAGGCAAACATCAAACAACTGGTGCATCGGAAGTTCCGCCTGGCGGCCGGAACTACCGGTGGCGCGGGGCGCACCGGAAGTACCGGTCATGCCCTCAGTGGTAGTACCGATGAGATGACCACGCCGGTACTACCGACGGAGCCGCACTGGTAGTACCGGTCAGGGCACGAGCAGGGCAGTTCGACTGGAAATCACAGATCTACGAAACTCGATGCACGAATTGATGATAACTAGACAATGTACTGAGGAAAACCAGTCTAAAGTCGAATCCTAGCCCTACCAAGATCTCCCATAGCAGTTCTAGCCAAAGAAGGGCCCTAGACATGGCATGTCCTACCCAAGCACAAAAAGTGTCCAGATCTCCATGAATGGAGTATGAGAGGAGCAAATACCAAGGTCCATGGCGGGGAATCGAGGAGGGGAAGAATCCCACAGAGCCGATCTGAGGAGAGACGGCCGGAATCGGTGTGGTCGGCAGCGACACCGTGGAGTGCTTCTTGGGGAAGAGGGTTGTTAAGATGAGGTCAGGGGGAAGCAAATGGGGAAGAAGACCCCGTGCCCCCTAGCCCGTCACTTAAAGGGGCCCCGCTCGATCGGTAGTACCGGCCAGGTGCCAGAACTACTGACGATGTCAGATGTTCAGGAAGGAGTGGTACTTCCGATCAGAGCGAAATTTCTGAGAGATTTGGCCCCGACCGGTAGTACCCGCTCCGGCCGGAACTACCGACGATTCCCAGGAAACGAGCTCCAGATTTTGATTGGCAAGAGAAAATGACCTTGTGCAAAATATGGTCTCGGGAGGGAGAAAGAAAACTTGGGATAAGAGACACAAACTATGAAGAAACGACAAAAACAGATCCAACAAAAAGGAAAAATACTCAAAAAGACTACGGGCCAAACAAAACAATGTCGGTGGCCTAGGCCACCATATATGAGTATATTTGGCTTGAAACCGCGAAGATGTATCTTGGGTTCATTACAAAAACTCATCATTTAAGCTCATTTTGTCTCCTTGAGAGACCATAGAGAATGAGTACATTAGCTTGTGCATAATAGGAGGAGTGTTGGTTCATATGAGGAACCACACTCCCCCTAAAACCATGCGTACACCCAAACAAGATATTCTTTGAGACCCGGGTAGGTGCGCAAGATACTCAAGCCACGTTGCTTGAATCAATGATATTTAGCTCATGCCTCAACTCCCGGAACCTTGCTTCATCAAGTGGCTTCGTGAAAAGATCTGCAAGATTGGCCTTGGTAGGAACATACTCCGAAGAAATGTCTCCTCTAGCAACATGATCCTGAATGAAATGATGACGAATCTCAATGTGCTTCGTCTTGTTGTGTTGAACCGGGTTGTGAGCAATAGCAATAGGACTCTCGTTGTCACAAAGAAGTGGCACCTTGACAAAAGAGAGTCCAAGATCCTTCAAGGTTTGCTTCATCCACAGCAATTGAGCACAACAACTCGTGGCGGAGATGTACTCAGCTTCAGCAGTGGACAAAGACACGCGGTTTTGCTTCTTTGAGGACCAACTCACCAAAGACCTCCCAAGAAATTGACAAGCACCGGAGGTAGACTTCCTTTCCAATTTGTCTCCTTCCCAATCCGAATCCGTGTAACCAATGAGGTCAAAGCTGGCCCCCTTTGGGTACCACAGCCCAAAGTTAGGGGTATGAACCAAATATCGAAAGATTCTCTTGACCACCACCATGTGGCTTTACTTTGGCGCGACTTGGAATCTTGCAACATACCCACACTCAACATAATATCCGGTCAAGATGCACAAAGATAGACTAGAGAACCAATCATCGAGCGATAAAGCTTTTGATCCACATCCTTACCCTTGGGATCAAGATCAAGATTAACCTTTGTGGGCATGGGAGTTTTGACTCCATTTACTTGATCAAGGTTGAACTTCTTGAGCATATCTTGGACATATTTAGCTTGGTTGATGAAAGTCCCTTTCCTCAATTGTTTGACTTCGAAGCCAAGAAAGAATTCTAACTCCCCCATCATAGACATCTCAAAGCGGTCGGTCATGAGCTTCGCAAAATCCTCATTGAAAACTTCATTAGTAGACCCAAAAATAATGTCATCAACATAGATTTGGCAAATGAACAAGTTTCCTCCAACTTTCTTAGTAAAAAGAGTGGGATCAATGAGGCCTACTTCGAAACCACGGTCTAACAAAAGCTCTCTAAGGCACTCATACCATGCACGTGGGGCTTGCTTGAGACCATATAGTGCCTTATCGAGTTTGTAGACATGGTCCAGGAAGAGCGGGTCCTCAAAGCCCAGAGGTTGCTTGACATACACCAATTCTTTTAGGGGACCATTAAGAAATGCACTCTTAACATCCATTTGTTGCAACTTGAAGTTATGATGGGTAGCATAAGCAAGAAGCATGTGAATGGATTCTAGACGAGCAACGGGAGCATAAGTTTCACCATAGTCTATGCCCTCAACTTGAGAGTATCCTTGGGAAACTAACCTTGCTTTATTGCGGATGACTATACCATTTGCATCCCTCTTGTTCTTGAAGGTCCACTTGGTCCCAATCACATTTTGACAATCTTTGGGTCTCTTCACAAGTGTCCACACCTTGTTTCTCTTGAAGTTGTGGAGTTCTTCGTTCATAGCGCCGAGCCAATCATCATCTTCAAGAGCTTCGAAGACCTTTTGGGGCTCAACATGAGAAATAAATGCATGATGAGAACTAAAAGATGTTAGTTGTCTTCTATTAGTGGAGCCCCTATTTAAATATCCATAAACATTATCAAGGATATGGCCATCTTTGATGAGCTTGGCGAGACGGTATGCTTGACGGCGAGCTTGGGTCTCAAGACGAGATTCTTGAGCAACCACTTGATCATCACCATGGTTCGAGTCCCCGCCTTGACTATATGTACGAAGTTGATCACTATCTCATCAACATCAACCGAGGGAGAGACAACATCATTTGGCAGAGAGACATTTGCTGGCCTTGGTCATTGTCAACTTGACCTTCTTCAACTTGACCTTGAGTGTCATTGACATGAGGAGCTTCACTACCTTGGTGGGGTGGAGCTTGATCGACTTGAGGTAGACTTGATCTTGGAGAGCCATGAACATGAAGATCTTGATAAGAGCTTGGAGAATCTTGAGAAGCAATAAGTTGACCTTGAGGTGCAAGATGGTCTTGTGAGAGTGAAGGCTCCGCTTGAGTGGAGCTTGGTCCTTCTCCTTCGGACACAAGGGGATCCTCAATGGGGTGTGATACATTGCAAATGTATCTATAATTTTTGATGTTCCATGCTTGGTTTTATCCACTTTCTTGTGTTTTGTTCCAACTTTGGAGTACGTTTCATATGATTTCTTGGATTAACCTATTAACAAGAGCCACAGTGCCAGCTGCCTTTTTTCTGCTGTTTTTGGTTCCAGGAAAGTCAGAAATGAATATTCTCGGAATTGGACGGGACAAAAGCCAAAGTGCCTATTTTTCCGGAAGTCATCAAGTGCCAGAATACGAGAAGGAGAGGGGCCAGAGGCCGGCCACACCCACCTGGACGTGCGGCCAGGCTGGGCCCGCGCCAGGGGGTAGTGTGGTGGCCCCTGGCACCCCCTCGTTCTCCCCTTCCTCCTATAAGATGCCCTCGGGTCGAAAACCCTAAGGGCCCAATCAAAAATCCACGAAAGAGTCTGTAGCCGCCGTCATCTCCATCCCTAGATCGGGAGGGATATGAAGCTCTTCCTGGCACCCTGCCGGAGAGGGGAATTCACCCTGGAGGCCTTCTTCATCACCATACAAGCCTCTAGTGTGATACGTGAGAAGTTCATACTTGCACTACGGATCCATGTAGTAGCTAGATGGCTGGTTCTCCTCCTTTGTGCTTTCATGTCTAGATCTTGTGAGCTCCATTCATGATCAAGATCATCTATTTGTAATTATGCATGTTGTGTTTGCGAGGATCCGATGGATATTGAGATGCTATTTCAGATTGATTATTGATTCTATCATGTCTTTGTTATTTGTGATCTTGCATGCTTTCCGTTGTTAGTAGCTATCTTGGCCAAGTAGATGCTAGCAACTCCAAGAGTTAGTATTTATGCTCGATAGTGGGTTCATGCCTCTGGTAATCTGGGGAAGTGACAGAAATCTCTAAGGTACTAGATGTGATGTTTCTACTAGGGAGAAAACAACAATCCTTTGTTCATAGAACAATCGTATTGTTTACTTTACACGCAGTTCGTAAAGCAATAATATGTTGCTTGCAACTTAATACTGGAGGGAGTTCGGATGATAACCTGAAGGTGGATTATTAGTCATAGATGCAGTTGGATGGCAGTCTATGTATTATGTTGTAATGCTCAATCAAGTCTCAAAGGAGTCAAGATGATTAGTATATGCATGTATTGCTTTCTCGGTGTTTGTCAATTGCCCCGCTGTAATTTGTTCACCTAGCATGTTATCTATCTTAAGGAGAGCCACCTCTAGTGAACTTTGGATCCCGGTCCTTGTCTTTTACATACAATCTATAAACTGTTTACTACTTTGTGTTTACTTTCTGCAAACTTTTACTTCTTTCCATTCGATACGTTTAATCCTTTGTTTTCCGCAAAACACGGTGAGATTGACAACCTCATCGCAAGTTGGGGACAAAGTTCTGTGGTTGTGTTGTGCAGGTCTCCACGTTGCTACTAGCACCGGTAGTGCGCCCTGCCAAAGCTCAGCTAGTAACACCTTTGGGGTGTTTCCTTGCTCCTACTAGTTCGATTAAGCCTTGGTTTCATAACTGAGGGAAACTTGCTGATGTGCTCATCATACCTTCCTCATGGGGTTCCCAACGAGCTCTACATCAACACCGCCATCAAGCATTTTTCTGGGTGCCGTGCATTGAGCCATCAAGCAATTTTCTGGCGCCATTGCCGGGGATTCAAGGACATCTTCACTCATAACCAATCTCTTTACTTTGTTGTTTTTGTTTTGCTTAGTTTTCTTTTTGCTTTGTTTGCTTGTTTTTATTTCAAAAACACAAAAAAAATTAGTTTTACTTGTTTGCTTTCTTATTCAAAAACACAAAAAATTAAGTCTCCTTTAGTAGTCACCTCTTCCTTAGCTCACCATGTTGATCCCTACATTCACCCTGAAATACCTTCCAATTGGTAGTGGTTCTATAATTGGGAAAGATAACATTGAAGAATTCTTTAATCAAGTTAGTAAGCATGAAGATACTGAGGATAGATCCCTTGTAGAACTTGCTCCAAACTATGAGATTGCTGCAGCTTCTTTAATTCACATGTTAGAAGCTAGGTTTGTTAACCTCAACCCCTTAATGCAAGTAATGTTTCTTAAGCTTAAAGAAATTGAGGATCCTGAAAAGAGGGATTTCATTTTAGAAACTTTGTTTAAGGAGTTCTATGATGTTGCCAAGGAAGCTAGGAAAGTCTTTGAATGTTTCAATATGCTAGGCTCATGTGTAGATGTTGCTGGTACACGAGAAAAGATGAACAAAATCGAACCTAATGGGGAGGAACCTAAGATACCAACACCCTTTAAACTAATAGCAATACAAGATGCCATAGAAACAAATCTTGATTGAATTGTTCCTGCAAACCCTTTTGATGAGAATAGTGAACCTAATAGCATTGATAGAGGATCCTCTAGAACTTATTTGGATGATATACCTTGCCTTGTTGAAAATATTTCTGGTATTGATCTTAATGCTTCTTCATTTGAGAACACTTGATTCTTTCTTTGCTTCTTATGCCTAACTTAAAGGCGTTAAAGAGAAGTACTTATTGGGAGATAACCCAAAAGTTTTAGATGAGTCTTGGAAGTTATTACCTCTGTAATAACCTCTCCTTATCCTTTTTATTTTCTTTTTATGCCAAGAGTAACCTCGAATGAAAGAGAAGTAATGATTGGAAAAGTTGCTGTCCCGAAACAGAATTTTGTGCTTCACCGTAAAAATTCATGAGAGAGCTCGGTATGTCGGATTGAGCTGTAATGTTTTGTGCTTCGTGCCTCGGTTGTTATCTAACTTTCGTTAGTTCAACACTTTTTTATTTGAGCAAAAGAAGGTCTTTGAAATAATTCGTCTTTACCTGCTGGTCTGTTTTGACAGATTTCTGCCATTTTCTGTATTTGCTTCTTGTTGGTTCCTTCTTGAGTTCTTTTGGGGATTTGAGCTTTTTGAGGGAAGTGCTACAGTATCTACTGTTCTAATGGAAGTTTATTTGGTGTTAAACTGAACCTTAAGACTTATTTATCTTAAGTGCACTAATGTTGCTAATAAAGATTGTGTAAAGTTTTGTATGAAGAAAAAATTTCAGGTCTATGGAAGGAATGAGTAATGAGATGAAGAATGGAATAAAGCTCAAGCTTGGGGATGCCACGCGTGTCACCCCAAGAAATATCCAAGAAGTACAAGCGTCAAAGCTTAGGGATGCCCAAGGCATCCCCTTCTTCATCAATAAAAATCCCAGGTTCTTTCCAAACGCTTCATTTTTATTGTTTCATGCACAGTTGTGTTTTTCTTGGAGCATCTTCTTCTTCATTTTCGTTTTGGTTTTCGTTTGCTTTTGTTTTCTTAGTTTTCTGAATAAATTGGTTGGACCCCCTCTTTCATACATTGGTTTTCAAATAGTTTGGTTTGGTTTGGAAAAGAGTAGGAAAGTTCATACTTATGTGGTAAAAAGAGCTTGTTTTTGACTGTGGCCTATGCTTTGTCATGCCATGCTTGATATTGTTTTGGCTTTATGCTTAGTATTCTTTGTTGCAGCATGACTTGTTA
Source organism: Avena eriantha (assembly GCA_910589775.1). Lineage (NCBI taxonomy): Eukaryota > Viridiplantae > Streptophyta > Magnoliopsida > Poales > Poaceae > Avena > Avena eriantha. Next base: position 493,646,233 of record OU342740.1, read on the forward strand.
TAAACAATTGAGATTGCTTAATGTGCCTAGGATGAATCATGCGTTGTTTTAGCATATTAAAGCATAGTATAGTGGTATTCTCCTTTGATGCTTTATTTGGGTTGACTTGGCACATGCTCACACCATGTTCTGACTATCTCAAGTCACCATAGCCTTTATGTCCTTTAGTTTTCAACTTGTTGTATCACTTTATGCTTTGATCAATGATGTTTTGTCGCTCTGCATGATTATGGCCATTATTGCTCTCTTAGTTTGTCGCTCCCAGTCTTTTGCTAGCCTCCACAACAAAGTATGAGTTCCACTTATGCATCCAACTCCCTAAACCAAGTTATTCCAAAGAGTCCACCATACCTACCTACTAGCTTATGCTATTCCAAGTATATTCATGCTTTTGTTTACCTTCCAAATTAAACTTGTTATGAGAAAACTAGTGATTAAAGCTCTCACGAACTTGATGGCACACTTTACTTTATTGCCTCTAATAAACGTGAACCATTGGGTCCTTCTTTGTTGCTTATATGCTTGCGCTTTATAAGTTGAAATTAGCAGAACCATGTACCATGGGGAATGCTTTCAACATTGCACTTGTACTTTGTACCCCGTTGATATCATGTTCTTTTGCTTACGGATCCTGGCGGTGTGAAATAAAAGTGGAACTTGTAAGATCATGGAGTTTGTATGTGTGTTAGAGAAACGCCTGGGCCGCTAGCCTAAGCCATGCCTAATCATGGTGGAAACTTGCAGCATCACCATAATGAGCACTCTATGAAGCATCCTCAATAAAAACCTATGCAAATAGCAAATAAAAAGATTGTTGAGATGCTTATTGTCTGCTTGCCTTATCATTTTGATTATGGGAAAGCTCCCGTATCATGTGCAAGGGGTACCCCGTTGGCAGTTCTTAATGATACACATGTACTTACAATGACAAGAGCTTACTTGTGACTAAAGTTGAGTAGCATGAGGATCGGTCTTCGTAAGTAAGGGGTATGAGATTTCAGTTTATAACTTGTCAAACATATCCTCTTAGTTGTGTCACTTTAACCTTAACCACTTCAAGATGCTTATGATAGGGCAATGAGAGCTGAAAGCTATAAGTACCATAATTTTTGGAAGCTCTTTATGAGACTTGAATCCCTACTTCATTTTACAAAAGGCTTTTCTTCCACCATTACATTGAGTCTCCACCTTCTATCTTTATGCACTTACTTTGAGAGCATAGTGGCCATTCTTAGTTCTATGTGCATTGTCCCAAGACTAGTTGATTGATGCATAACTTGTTATTGCTTGTTTTAAACTATTGTATCTAGTCACTCTTATGAACTTTGAAGGTGTCCTATGCATTTATATTTGCTACTCTATTGAGGGACAAGCTGAATACTATTATGCTATGTTTTCTTTATGTGAAACAAACAAACGTTTTGCAAAGCATTGTTATTCATGAATCTTTTGTTTGTGCCTTTTCATGTTGCATCATAGTTTCTTTGCTTATTGCTAGAACTTTTTCTTTCATGTTATGATTGAAGTACTATGATCCCAGCTTTGAATGTTTTGCAAATACTTTGATCAAGTCTTTGATGGTGCATGTCACCTCAAAAATTATTCTTTCTTTCTATCACTTACCTACTCGGGGACGAGCAGGAGTTAAGCTTGGGGATGTTGATACATTGTAAATGTATCTATAATTTTAGATGTTCCATGCTTAGTTTTATCCACTTTCTTGTGTTTTGTTCAAACTTTGGAGTACTTTTCATATGATTTCTTGGACTAACCTATTAACAAGAGCCCTAGTGCCAGCTGCCTGTTGTGTGCTGTTTTTAGTTCCAGGAAAGTCAGAAAATGAATATTCTCGGAATTGGACGGGACAAAAGCCAAAGTGCCTATTTTTCCGGAAGTCATCAAGTGCCAGAATACGAGACGGAGAGGGGCCAGAGGCCGGCCACACCACCTGGCCGCGCGGCCAGGCTGGGCCCGCGCCAGGGGGTGGTCTCGTGGCCCCTAACACCCCTTCGGTCTCCCCTTCCACCTATAAGATGCCCTCGGGATGAAAACCCTAAGGGCCCGATCAAAAATCCACGAAAGAGTCTGTAGCCACCGTCATCTCCATCCCTAGATCGGGAGGGATCTGAAGCTCTTCCCGGCACCCTGCCGGAGAGGGGAATTTACCCTGGAGGCCTTCTTCATCACCATACAAGCCTCCGGTGTGATGCGTGAGTAGTTCATCCTTGGACTACGGATCCATGTAGAAGCTAGATGGCTGGTTCTCCTCCTTTGTGCTTTCATGTCTAGATCTTGTGAGATCCGTTCATAATCAAGATCATCTATTTGTAATTCTGCATATTGTGTTTGCGGGGATTCGATGGATATTGAGATGCTATTTCAGATTGATTATTGATTCTATCATGTCTTTGTTATTTGTGATCTTGCATGCTTTCTGTTGTTAGTAGCTATCTTGGTCGTGTAGATGCTAGCAACTCCAAGAGTTAGTATTTATGCTCGATAGTGGGTTCATGCCTCTGGTAATCTGTGGAAGTGATAGAAATCTCTAAGGTACTGGATGTGCTGTTGCTACTAGGGGGAAAACAACAATCCTTTGTTCATAGAACAATCGTATTTTTTACTTTACACGCAGTTCATAAAGCAATCATCTGTTGCTTGCAACTTAATACTGGAGGGGGTTCGGATGATAACCTGAAGGTGGATTATTGGTCATAGATGTAGTTGGATGGCGGTCTATGTATAATGTTGTAATGCCCAATCGAATCTCAAAGGAGTCAAGATGATTAGTATATGCATGTATTGCTTTCTCGATGTTTGTCAATTGCCCCGCTGTAATTTGTTCACCCATCATGTTATCTATCTTAAGGAGAGCCACCTCTAGTGAACTATGGATCCTGGTCCTTTTTCTTTACATACAATCTACAATCTTTTACTTCTTTGTGTTTACTTTCTGCAAACTTTTACTTCTTTCCATTCGATACGTTTAATCCTTTGTTTTCCGCAAAACACGGTGAGATTGACAACCTCATCGCAAGTTGGGGACAAAGTTCTGTGGTTGTGTTGTGCAGGTCTCCACGTTGCTACTAGCACCGGTAGTGCGCCCTGCCAAAGCTCAGCTAGTAACACCTTTGGGGTGTTTCCTTGCTCCTACTGGTTCGATTAAACCTTGGATTCATAACTGAGGGAAACTTGTTGTTGTGCTCATCATACCTTCCTCTTGGGGTTCCCAAAGAGCTCTACATCAACACCGCCATCAAGTATTTTTCTAGGCGCCGTGCATTGAGCCATCAATCACCTTAAAGATGCTTATGATAGGGGCAATGAGAGCTGAAAGCTATAAGTACCACAATTTTTGGAAGCTCTTTATGAGACTTGAATCCCTACTTCCTTTTACAAATGCCTTTCTTCCACCATTATATTGAGTCTCCATCTTCTATCTTTATGCACCTACTTTGAGAGCATAGTGGCCATTCTTAGTTCTATGTGCATTGTCCCAAGACTAGTTGATTGATGCATAACTTGATATTGCTTGTTTTAAACTATTTGTATCTAGTAACTCTTATGAACTTTGAAGGTGTCCTATGCATTTATATTTCCTGCTCTATGAGGGACAAGCTGAATGCTATTATGCTATGTTTTCTTTATGTGAAACAAACAATCGTCTTGCAAAGCATTGTTATTCATGAATCTTTTGTTTGTGCCTTTTCATGTTGCATCATAGTTTCTTTGCTTATTGCTAGAACTTTGTCTTTCATGTTATGATTGAACTACTATGATCCCAGCTTTGAATGTTTTGCAAATACTTTGATCAAGTCTTTGATGGTGCATGTCACCTCAAAAATTATTCTTTCTTTTTATCACTTACCTACTCGAGGACGAGCATGAGTTAAACTTGGGGATGTTGATACATTGCAAATGTATCTATAATTTTTGATGTTGCATGCTTAGTTTTATCCACTTGCTTGTGTTTTGTTCCAACTTTGGAGTACTTTTCATATGATTTCTTGGACTAACCTATTAACAAGAGCCACAGTGCCAGCTGCCTGTTTTCTGCTCTTTTTGGTTCTAGGAAAGTCAGAAAATGAATATTCTCGGAATTGGATGGGACAAAAGCTAAAGCACCTATTTTTCCGGAAGTTATCAAGTGCCAGAATACGAGACGGAGAGGGGCCAGAGGGAAGCCACACCACCTGGCCACGTGGCCAGGCCTAGCCCGCGCCAGGGGGTGGTGTGGCCAGCCCAGGCGCCCCCTCGGTCTCCCCTTCCGACTATAAGATGCCCTCGGGACGTAAACCCTAAGTGCCCGATCAAAAATCCACGAAAGATTCTGTAGCCACCGTCATCTCCATCCCTATATCGGGAGGGATCTGAAGCTCTTCCCGGCACCCTGCCGGAGAGGGTAATTCACCCTGGAGGCCTTCTTCATCACCATGCAAGCCTCCGGTGTGATGCGTGAGTAGTTCATCCTTGGACTACGGATCCATGTAGTAGCTATATGGCTGGTTCTCCTCCTTTGTGCTTTCATGTTTAGATCTAGTGAGCTCCATTCATGATCAAGATCATCTATTTGTAATTCTGCATTCTGTGTTTGCGGGGATCCGATGGATATTGAGATGCTATTTCAGATTGATTATTGATTCTATCATGTCTTTGTTATTTGTGATCTTGCATGCTTTCGTTTTTAGTACCTATCTTGGCCAAGTAGATGCTAGCAACTCCAAGAGTTAGTATTTATGCTCGATAGTGGGTTCATGCCTCTGGTAATCTGGGGAAGTGACAGAAATCTCTAAGGTACTAGGTGTGATGTTGCTACTAGGGAGAAAACAACAATCCTTTGTTCATAGAACAATCGTATTGTTTACTTTACACGCAGTTCGTAAAGCAATAATATGTTGCTTGCAACTTAATACTAGAGGGAGTTCGGATGATAACCTGAAGGTGGATTATTAGTAATAGATGCAGTTGGATGGCGGTTTATGTATTATGTTGTAATGCCCAATCAAGTCTCAAAGGATTCAAGATGATTAGTATATGCATGTATTGCTTTCTCGGTTTTTGTCAATTGCCCCGCTGTAATTTGTTCACCTAGCATGTTATCTATCTTAAGGAGAGCCACCTCTAGTGAACTTTGGATCCCGGTCCTTGTCTTTTACATACAATCTATAAACTGTTTACTGCTTTGTGTTTACTTTCTGCAAACTTTTACTTCTTTCCATTCGATACGTTTAATCCTTCGTTTTCCGCAAAACACGGTGAGATTGACAACCTCATCACAAGTTGGGGACAAAGTTCTATGGTTGTGTTGTGCAGGTCTCCACGTTGCTACTAGCACCGGTAGTGCGCCCTACCAAAGCTCAGCTAGTAACACCTTTGGGGTGTTTCCTTGCTCCTACTAGTTCGATTAAACCTTGGTTTCATAACTGAGGGAGACTTGCTGCTGTGCTCATCATACCTTCCTCTTGGGGTTCCCAACGAGCTCTACATCAACACCGCCATCAAGCATTTTTCTGGGCATCGTGCATTGAGCCATCAGTAAGCCCCCAATCAACCCCCACCGAGCAGTTAGGGTTCAGTCTCGCCGGCAACCTGTTCGTCGTTGATGACGAGCCACGACCGTTGATCTCTGTTCTAATCGCACGGTCCACATCGCCATGTACCACTTCACGTTAGAGTCAGCTGCTGACGTGTGGAGCCCTCCCGTCAGCTGCCCTCTGTGCCGCGGAGCGGCGCTGGGCCGGCCCATTTAGTTTCCCGCCTTAGCCCACAGATTCAAATAAATTTTTTTCTATTTAGACTTAAACTCAATCCGTCCACTAGTTTAAAAATCAATTCAAAGAGTTCTACTAAACCAAATTGAATGATTCAAATTTTGCTAGAAAGAAAATTTAAATTTCTATCCAAGACCGTTGGATTTAAATCAATTAGAGTTATAGATCACATATAGAAAAAATAATAAGACAAAGACTTTTCTACATTCAAATATTTTTCAAAAATCAACCATAATAGCTTTTGAGTTGATTCCAACTCTCAAAAATCACATTTGATAATACCTATCTGAATATGTAACGATATTTAGGTTTGCATGCAGTGAATTTGGACTAGTACCAAAATAGTGCTATATAGGCATTTGTATTCACTTTAAATCATTTAAATAATAAACTTAATCTTTATAAAACGTGATCCAAAATTTAAATCACATTCCCATGTATTATAATATGTGGTGATGACATGTGTCCACATGATCCCATATTTTAATTGGAGAATATTAAATCTTAATTAATTTTCAATGAGTAGAAATTACTTTTCTCAAATAAAATAAATGATACTAGTTCATTAAATCTTGTGATGAATGTGATGATACTAGATCATCAAGTATGTGTCTTAGTGTGCTAAATAGACTAGTTAAGTATTGTTTGGTGATTGTGTATCCCGTATGTATTTATAGACGATAGAACCGACCAAGTCTACGAGGAGGAGGAGTTCTACCCCGAAGAAGACGAGGAGAATTTCAACCACTACACCAACCAAGCCAAGCCTTTATTAACAATGCAAGCTAACGCTTGCAAGCAAGATAACCTAAGAAAGATGCATTAGGCATAATTTGGTTACACCTTTTGATTTATACCCATCCCAACTTTTACCTTTTTCTTTACCAAAGTTTCTTTACTTCTAGTAATGCTTTGTGAGATTTTAGAAAGTAGTTTAGATAGCATAAAGAGTATAAAACTTGGCCTATACTAGATGTCATTCTATGGCATGCGATTGAGATTAGCATCCCACCTTAGTGAACACTCTTAACTTGGGGTTAGAGCTAAACCAAAAACTTGATCACTCTAGATGGGAATACTTTGTGAAAATTCTTATGAAAACCTTGGAATTATGAGTAATTCTATTGCGATGTTTTGACATGTGTTGAGAAACACAAATGGTTTATGATGATGAAAATGTTGAGGCATGAGCCTTAGCCCTTTATAAAAACCGATGGTTGAGTTCGGATGCGATACCATTCCAATTTTACCGTACAACCACAACACCTGAATTGGGTAAGGCTTAGCCGGAAGTTTATATATATTAGTATGAGTTCCCTCGCGGGAGAGGTTTGAGCTGAGGCTACCTCTTGATGTTGTCCACCTATGCAGTGCCCAGGATTGAAGATGGCTATGGCTGGGAGGCCAAGCTCATAGGAGAGGTGCTTATACTAGAGTGTGTAAAGGAAAGGTTATGATTGATTATCTGCATACTAAGTATGATGATTCAGGGTTATCCCTGACGGATGTATCGAATGTTGTGGTGAAAGTGTACCACCTCTGCAGAGTGTCAAACTATTCGAATAGCCGCGTCCGCGGTCATGGACAGTTGGAGTGGCCATACTGTTCCGTTGTCAGATGTTTTCAAAATGACTTATGAAATGAATTGTGACATGACTTGACCACAACAGGGTTGTGACTATGACAACTAAGTTCCCACTTAGGTGATTTAGAACTTTATTTTATCTTTCTTTGTTTCCGAACTCAGCTTAGGTTTCAAACCTAACTTTGCAAATAAACTTAGAACTTAGCATTCCTACTAGAACTACCTTACTTGTTGGTGATAGTTTGCGAGTACTTAAAGAGTACTCATGGCTTTGTCCCTGGCTATTCCTGTGGCCAGACTATGAGGAGGACTACTAGGAGGAAGGACAGCAGGACAGCTACGACGACTAGGACTATCTCCCATCGTGAGCATTGCCTGTGACACTGAAGATGGAGCCTACCGCTACGCTTATTATTCCGCTACTTGTTTGTACTAAGACTAGATCATGAGATCCTTTATTTGTGTAAGACCTTATTATGGTTTGTAATCGATGATGTACTGTGATATCCAATCTGTTATGTCTCACAAAAATGGTAATCCTGGGATTGCGATGTATGGCATAACAGGCATCTGGGATTAAAAATCCGGGTGTTGACAAGTTGGTATCACAACCATCCTGACCATAGGAGACCCTAGTTAGAATGGTCGTCCGAACAAAAACTTAGTTTCAAAACCAAAGTGAGTATTTGTGAAAATCTATTTCCCCTCTTACCCTTGAGATTCTTTCAAAAAGATTCATGTTCCTCAAAATTCTTACATTACTCCATAAAATTTGACACGCTTGATCACCTCACTAAATTTCTCATCCTAAATTCTTATAGATGGAAGTTCAGTACTGCAAGTTCTACCAGTTGGGGAATGGAGGCCAACTGATCTTCGAGAGGGATCTTGATGCACTATCTGAGTACCTTGAGCGTCCGCATCCAGAATTATTCGGAGCTCAGCTCAATGACCACCCAGGAGGATATTTACAATGGCTAATAGTTGCTGATCTTCGAGGCAAGATGGAAGCAACACTTTCCGAGAAGATTCAATTCACCGTGAGAGAGAGAACAACTGGCTAGATGGATTAGCCAGGGCTATGCATGAAGGTCTCGCTCGTCATTGCGGACAGAACGTCAACTTGATCCAGGGAACTCGCTTTGCTCACTATGCAAGGTGTGATTCGATGGGAATGCCTCTGGAGATGCCAAGTCACCCAGAGTTGAAGCGCCAAGTGGAGAACCTTGACTTCCTACTGTACGATAGGCAGAAGGAATTGGACAATGCTCGAGCCTACGCCAACCACAACCTTGCCATTGCCGCTAAGGAGGCCCAGACTTTCTCACTGCTCGTCAAGGATTGTTAGTCATTTCGCCGGCAAAGCGAGAAGAAGGATCGCACCATCGCCCGTCTTCGCAAGAAGGTGGCCGACCTCGAGAAGACCATCAAGGAGCAAGAAGCTCAGCTTGCAGCAAAAGAAGAAGAGGAAGAATAAGGTGAAGACATCCAGGGGGATAGTCACTCGTACCTCAGCAATGATGACAACTGCCTGGAGGATGATGCCATGGACTTCTACATAGACGATGATGACTCCGACTTCATCGACGATGAGTAGATGCACTAGAGCACTATCGTAGGAGTGAGAAGTATCGGTCCCATTGTATCTTAGCTTATAGAATGGTTCTTAAAACCATATGTTTTCCTTTTGTTGTGGTGTGTGTGTGTTTGTATCGTGTGCTTTGCTTCAATGAATGAAAAGAAGTTAGTTGCAAAACCTGAGTCAAACTTAAAGTTTTAGCTTTGAAACGAAAACCATGAACCTTAGAACTTTCCCTCTTACCCCTTCATCTATCTCAATCTTCAGATGACTCGTGGAAACCAAGGAGGGAGCAGCTCATCGCAGGACCCGATGCTATAGATTCTGCAGATGCTAGTTTCGGACCACGAAGCTAGTAGAGCAGAGCGCCAAGCAATCCTAGCCACCCTACAACAGGTCGCCCAGATGGCCCACAACAATCAGGGCCATGGAAATCAGGATCATCATGGATCCAATCTAAAAAACTTCTAGAATACCAATCCCCCTATCTTTAGCAAGTCTGAAGACCTGCTGGATGCTGATGATTGGTTACAAACCATGGAGAATAACTTAGAAGTCGTAGGAGTGGATGCCAACGAGAAAGTTCTATTTGCCACCCACTATCTGGAAGGAGATGCACGATCTTGGTGGAATAGCACCCACACGATGAACCACAGTTAAGTAATGATGTGGGAAGCTTTCAAGGTCAAGTTTAGCCGCACCCATGTGCCGCAGGGTTTAGTCACCAGAATGAGAGATGAATTCAGAGAACTAAAGCAAGGCAGAATGACTGTAGTGGAGTACCGTGACAGATTCTTGTCCCTCGTCAGGTATGCACCTGATGAGATCAACACTAAAGCCAAGAAGAAGGAGAGATTCCTGAATGGACAGCATGATGAGATGCAAACGGTGCTAGTCAACATCCGTTTTGATGATCTCGAAGAGCTAGTAGACTCTGCCATTCAGAGGGAAGGGAAGATCAACCAAGGGAATGACAATCGCAAACGTCGGATGATGCACCAAGCTGGGTCCCACAGTACCCAGAAGTATCGCCCCAACCCGTCTGCCAGATATGCCCCGCGGAACAATAGACCCCCAATGTCTCGTCCAAGCTACCTCAACCGTAGCGGAGGAAATGTGAAGATCGGAGGAAACAAAAACAACCACCCCAGCAACTCCAACAACTTCAACCATGCACTGCCCAAGTCCAACAACAACAACAAAACTGTCCCAAGGCCTGGAAGCAATGCCGTGCCTGTTGCAGCAAAAGACAAGTCTCATATTACTTGTTTTGAGTGTGGACTGAAGGGTCACTACTCCAATGAGTGTACCAAGAAGATTGCCGCCATTGCCAATGTGAATGCCCCAGCTCAACAACAGCGCCGTGTTCAGCCCGGAAGAAGATTCGCCCTAGGGAACCCACACAACCGCAATGGCCATCTCTTCCACATGAACACCGAAGAAGCCCAAGAAGCGCCAGATGTCGTGCTGGGTATGTTTTCTGTTAACTCAGTATTAGCAAGAGTGTTGTTTGATTCTGGAGCATCGCACTCGTTTGTTACCAAGGAATTTGCATGCACTAGTAAGATTCACCCAACCAACCTGAAGCATGTTATGATAGTTCAAATACCTGGTTCAACCACCAAAGCTAGAAATATTTGCAAGGTTGTGCCTATCAGAATACATGGGATAGATTTTTATGCCAATCTAATAGTACTTGGAACCAAAGGTTTGGAAGTAGTACTAGGAATGGATTGGATGTCGAAGCATAAAGGATTGATCGACTGTGCCAAGAAATCCATCACCATGACCAGTAGCTCTGGAGTATCAGTAGAGCATATATCTGAAACCTTGCCATGTCAATTCAAATGCAATAAGAGTCTAGCCCTCCCCACCATAGAGCAAGTCAGAGTAGTCTGTGAATACCCCGACGTATTCCCAGATGAATTGCTCGGTATGCCCCTAGATCGGGATATTGAGTTCATTATTGAACTAATTCCTGGAACCGGACCCATAGCTCAGAGACCATAGAGCATGAACCCATTAGAGTTAGTGGAGCTGAAGAAGCAACTGGATGCTATGCTGGAGAAAGGCTTGATTCAACCAAGCACATCGCCTTGGAGATTGCCCGTGTTGTTCGTCGACAAGAAAGATGGAGGCAACCGTTTGTGCACAGATTACAGGAAGCTGAATGATGTCACCGTCAAGAACAAGTACCCATTGCCCAAGATAGAGGATCTATTTGATCAGTTGACCAGTGCCAGAGTGTTCTCTAAGATTGATCTTAGGACTGGTTATCACCAACTTAAGATTCGTGCAACGGATATTCCAAAGACCGCCTTTACCACCAGATATGGATTATAGGAGTATACGGTCATGTATTTTGGATTAACCAATGCTCCTGCTTATTTCATGAATCTCATGAATAAGATCTTTATGAACTTTCTGGATAAGTTTGTCGTGGTGTTTATCGACGATATTCTTATCTATTCCAAGTCAAAAGAAGACCATGAGCAACATCTAAGAATCATCCTTGAAACCCTATGAGAGCATCAGTTGTATGCCAAGTTCAGAAAATGTGAGTTCTTGCTGAAATAAGTAGGATTCCTCGGATATATTGTGTCGGCAGGAGGAGTCGCTGTTGATCCCGCCAAGATCAAAGATGTTGAAGAATGGGAAGCCCCAACCACTCAAACCCAAGTCCGTGCATTTCTCGGATTAGCGGGATATTACCGCAAGTTCGTAAAGGATTTTCGAGCATCGCAAGACCCATGACCCAATTGTTGAAGAAGTACAAGTTTGAATGGACTGACAAATGTGAAGCAAGTTTCCAAGATCTCAAGAAGAGATTGATTTCAGCCCCAATATTGATTATGCCAGATATCAAGAAACCGTTTGATGTGTATTGTGATGCATCCAAGATTGGTCTTGGATGTGTATTGATGCAAGAAGGCAAAGTCATTGCATATCTGTCTCGACAACTAAAGCAGCATGAAGAAAACTACCCCACCCATGATCTTGAATTAGCAGCTGTAGTTTTAGCCTTGAAGACATGGCGTCGTTACCTTATGGGTAATCGCTGTGAGATTTACTCAGAACACAAGAGCTTGAAGTATATTTTCACTCAAAAGGAGCTGAATATGAGGCAAAGGAGATGGATAGAGTTAATCAAGGATTATGACCTTCACATTCACTATCACCCCGGCAAAGCCAATGTGGTAGCGGATGCTCTTAGCAGATTGCCGTGTAGGTTAAACACCATGATCAAAGAGAACTAGCCAAGTTTGCATGAGGAGTTGGAGCAGTTTAGAACTGAGCTAGTTAGCAAAGGATTTTTAGCTAGCATTGAACTTCAACCCACTTTGATCAGTCAAATCAAGGAAGCCCAAAAGGGAAATGCAAGTATCGACAGAATCAAGCATCGTATTGGTACAGGAAAGGTACCTGGATTCACCGAAGACGAAGAAGGAGTTCTGTGGTACAAAGGACGTATTTGTGTACCCGCAGATTCGGAACTGAAGCAAGTTATCATGCAAGAAGCTCATGATACTCTTTATTCTATCCACCCCGGAGGAACGAAGATGTATCAAGATTTGAAGGGGCAATTTTGGTGGTACAAGATGAAGAGAGAAACCGGAAGCTACATCGCCAAGTGTGACATCTGTCAAAGAGTCAAAGCGGAACATCAGGGACCCATAGGACTGTTGCAACCATTGCAGATTCCGGAATGGAAATGGGATTCTGTCGGAATGGACTTTATCACCGGTTTGCCTACTTCTAGTAGGGGAAATGACTCTATCTGGGTCATCGTTGATAGACTGTCCAAGGTAGCCCATTTTATACCTATCAAGACAACCTAGTAGAGTTTGAAGCTAGAAGAGTTGTACATTGCCAGAATTGTTAGTCTGCATGGAACCCCCAAGACCATAGTATCGGATCGAGGAACCCAATTTACCTCGAAATTTTGGCAGAAAGTCCAAGAAGGATTAGGAACCAAGTTGAATTTCAGCACAGCTTATCACCCACAGACCGACAGACTGACTGAAAGAGTCAACCAAATCTTAGAAGATATGTTGAGAGCTTGTGTGTTAGAGTATGGATCAAAATGGGAAGATTGTCTGACATTTGCAGAATTCTCATACAACAACAGTTATCAAGCCAGTTTGCAAATGGCCCCATTTGAGTTCTTGTATGGAAGAAAGTGCTGTACCCCTTTGAATTGGTCGCAAATAGGAGAGAGTCAGATTTTCGGACCAGATATCCTACAAGAAGCCGAAGAGAAGGTTAACAAAGTCCGTGAGCACCTCAAGACTACCCAATCCAGACAGAAGAGTTATGCTGACAAGAGACGTAGAGACCTGACTTTCAATGTCGGAGATTTTGTGTATCTCAAAGTTTCGCCATTGAAGGGATTGCAACGTTTTAGTCTGAAAGGAAAGTTAGCCCCCAGATATATCAGACCCTTCAAGATTCTGAATCATCGAGGAGAAGTATCGTATCAACTGGAACTACCAGAAGAGATGTCCGCCATCCACAATGTGTTCCATATCTCGTTACTTCGCAAATGCCTAGAAGTGCCGGAGAAGACCGAAGTTTTCAAGAACATCGATCACCGAGCCGTTGATATCAACAAGGATCTGACGTATCGTGAAGTGCCCATCTGTATCTTGGAGGAAGCCTTCAGAACCATCAGGACCCGGAGTATCAAATTTCTCAAGATCCAATGGAGAAACCACACCGAAGAAGAAGCCACTTGGGAGCGAGAAGATTACATTAGGACTGAGTTTCCAGATCTCTTTAGTTCCTAGTTTTCTTTCTTAAATCTTGGGACAAGATTTTGTTTAAGGGGGGAAGGTTTGTAACATCCCAAAACTTTAATCAAGGTTATCAAGATCCAAATCATCCAATTTAGGGTTAACAAAAACTTTTTATCATTAAAATAATTAGGAATGCATATGTGTGTTTGCATTAATATAGAATTGTTTGTAATTGCCATGTTTGATTGTTGTAATGGTTGTAAAATGATTCAAAGGTGAATGCCACATCATCTAGATCATTTAGAAACAAAATCCAAAGAAAAAGAAATCAAATGGAATTAATAAATGCAACTGGTCACTTTGGCCATTTTAATTCACTAGGTCACTTTAGGTGTTCCTAGAAGTCAAATTCAAACAGAAACATTCTCAACTCTTTTCACCCCTTGCTAGTACAAGTAAAGATCTACCAAGGCCCACTTTGAAATCTTACAAAAACTTTTAAACACTAATTTTAAATGGCATTTGAAAATGGAATCCATTTCATATGCATAGATCCTACTTTTTCAAAAACCACTCAAATGAATTCCCATTGACCTCTCCAAGCAAACTTAGAATCTCAAGCTTAAGTGGAGAACCATCAAAAAATTTGAATCCAAAATTCAAAAAAATTCTTCATGCGTCCATTATGTCGAACACATGGCAGGCACAGATCAAACACTAGAGTAGCTTCACTATTTCTAAAGTGATCATTGACCAATTTGGTCTCCATCTTAACCCCCGGTCCACCTAGCATCTACCCCAGCCTAGGCAACATCCCCCTTCACCGCTAGCAGTAGTGGCGCACTGCCCAAATAGGTTCGTGGCCGGCCAAACGTGGACAACGCGCCAGAGACAACGCCGTGCCAAACCAGCTCGTCCCCTAGCTCCGCTGCACCCTACCACGATCCCCTGTCCACCCCACAGAAGCAGCCGAGCCCTAGACCACCGAGGAGGAGCCACGCACCGCCGCCTATGTGCCATGCTGATGTCTACGCACTTCTATTCCTGTAGACAGTTGTTGGGCCTCCAAGTGCAGAGGTTTGTAGAACAGCAGCAAGTTTTCCCTTAAGTGGATCACCCAAGGTTTATCGAACTCAGGGAGGAAGTGGTCAAAGGTATCCCCTCTCAAGCAACCCTGCAATCAAGATACAAGAAGTCTCTTGTGTCCCCAACACACCCAATACACTTGTCAGGTGTATAGGTGCACTAGTTTGGCGAAGAGATAGTAAAATACAAGTGGTATGGATATAAGACAACGGTGCGAGAAAATAGCTTGATGGCGTGGAAGAGACTAAAGGAAAACTGAAATAAAGATGGAAGCAAGCAAACATGTAAAAAATCTAGTTGCAAATGGTACTTCAATGCTTAAAACAAGGCCTCGGGATCATACTTTCACTAGTGAACACTCTCATATAAATATCTTCTCTTTATGATACTACTCTGAACTACTCTCCGGTTGGACACTCTAATCCATGGTAGGGCTATAACATCACTCCTCAAAGTTCGCTTCCCCATCTAGATAACCCCACACTATCACCTAGAGCACTAGATGGTTCCAACAAACACCACAATTTCATAAAGACATCCAACTCCAAATATAACTCATAACAAATATTTGTAATCTCTAGCCTAAGTGCCACCATGGTGTGCACGCTATCACTTTCACACACATGGGGAAAGAAGAGATCTATTAAAGCACTTGAGTAGCAAAGTAGATCTACTTGATTACAAAGCTAATGATCACAATATGATCATGCATAGAGAGAGATAAACACATAGCTGCCGGTAGAGCCTTAGGCTCGAGAGAGAACTACTCCCTCCTCATCATGGGAATCAACAACGGCGATGGAGATGGCGGTGGAGTCGATGGAGATGACAGTGAATATGGTGAAGAGGCAGCGGCGCCGGCGGTGGCGTCGAGGACTCCTTCCCCGCCGCCGGTATCACAGGGGAGCACCGCCCCTTAGCACCCTTCCTTCATGGCTTCTTAGGAGCCCTTCCCCATGGAGATGGGATCCATGGGGGAAGCAAAAACGTGGCTTTGGTGGCTGCAAATTCGTGGATGGAGGTGTCTCCTACGAATTAGGTTTCCTCCCTTTATATAGCTTCTCGGATTCCCGTCACCCCATCTTGGGTTGCAGTAAATCGGGCCTATATGTTCCGTTCGGACTTGGAATCAGCTAAATTTTATGTCCAGAACGTTTGACGTGAAATTTCCAACAACTTTGTAGTTGAAGACTTTTCTGTTTGACGCCGTCTTCGACCCGAAACATGACCATCTTCAAAAAGAGTTCTGAGACAGATTTCTGGAAAATCCCGATTTGACTCCAACAAGGTTTCCACTTGTATTCTTGGTAATTCCTACACATCAAAGTGTAAAAACAAGAACATTGTGCACTTTTGCAACTATTAGTAGGTTAGTCCAAATAAATCATAAACTTTATATAAAAAGTAGTATCAAAATCATATTATTAGCATAAAACCATCAAAAATTATAGATACGTTATGGACGTATCAACATCCCCAAGCTTAGTTCCTGCTCGTCCTCGAGTAGGTAAACGATAAAAACAATATAATTTTTGAGGTGACACGCAGCCAACACAATCTTGATCAAAGTATTTATAAAACATTGATAGTTGGGATCATAGTACTTCAACATAGCATGAAAGATCAAGTTCTAACAATAAGACATAGAAACTATGTTGTAACATGAAAAGGCACAAACAAAAGATTCATGAATAACAATGATTTGAAATACGTTTGTTTGTTTCACATAAAGAAAACATATCATAATGGCATTCAACTTGTCCCTCAGAGTGTAGGAAAACATAAATACATAGGACACCTTCAAAGTTCATAAGGGTGACTAGATACAAATAATTTAAGAACAAGCAATATCACAGTTATGAATCAATCAATAAGTTTTGGGACAATGCACATAGAACTAAGAATGACAACTATGCTCTCTTAATTGGTGCCTAAGGATAGAAGATGGAGACTCAACATAAAAGTAAAAGAAAGGCCTTCATAGAAGGAAGTAGGGATTCAAGGCTCATAAAGATCTTCCAAAAAATATGGTACTTATTAGCTTTCAGCTCTCATTGCCCCTATCATAAGCATCTTGAAGTGATTAAGGTTAAAGTGAACAAACTATGGTGTATATGCCTGACAAAGTATAAGTTGGTAATCTCATGTCCCTTGAATATGAGGGCCACTCCTCATGCTACTCAAGTTTAGTTACCGGTAAGTTCTTGTCATAGTAAGTACATGTGTATCATAGAGAACCGCCAACGGGGTACCCCTCCCCATATCAAAATGACAAGGCAAGCAGACAACGAGCATCTCAACAATCTTCTTATTTACCATGAGAAAAAGGTGTTTTTTTTCTCTCTTTCCTCTTTTCTCATATCTCTTTTTTTCTTTTTCTCTTTTTCTCAATATCTATCTCTTTTTTATAAGAAGAATGCTTCATAGACAGCTCATTATAGTTACGCTGCAGGTTTCCACCATGATTAGGCATGGATTAGACCGACGGCCTGATGTCTACGCACTTCTATTCTTGTAGACAGTTGTTAGGCCTCCAAGTGCAGACGTTTGTAGAACAACAGCAAGTTTTCCCTTAAGTGGATCACCCAAGGTTTATCGAACTCAGCGAGGAAGTGGTTAAAGGTATTCCCTCTCAAGCAATCCTGCAATCAAGATACAAGAAGTCTCTTGTGTCCCCAACACACCCAATACACTTGTCAGGTGTATAGGTGCACTAGTTTGGCGAAGAGATAGTGAAATACAAGTGGTATAGATAATTATAAGTGGTAACGGTGATAGAGAATAACTTGATGGCATGTGGTTGACGTGGGAAAAGACTAAAGGCAAACTGAAATAAAGATGGAAGCAAGCAAACATGTAATAGATCTAATTGCAAATGGTGTATCAATGCTTAGAAACAAGGCCTAGGGATCATACTTTCACTAGTGAACACTCTCATATAAATATCTTCTCATTATGATACTACTCTCCGGTTGGACACTCTAATCAACGGTAGGGCTATGACAACACACCTCAAAGTTCATCTTTCCCATCTAGAAAACCCCACACTGTCACCTTGAGTACTAGATGAGTCCAACAAACACCACAATTTCATAAAGACATCCAACTCCAAATATAACTCATAACAAGTATTTGCAATCTCTAGCCTAAGTGCCACCATGGTGTGCACGCTGTCACTTTCACACACATGGGGAGAGCAGAGATATATTACAGCACTTGAGTAGCAAGGTAGATCTATTTAATTACAAAGCTCATGATCACAATATGATCACGCATAGAGAGAGAGATGAACACATAGCTACCGGTAGAACCCTTAGCCTCGAGATAGAACTACTCCCTCCTCATCATGGGAATCAGCAACGGTGATGGAGATGGTGATGGAGATCGATGGAGATGGCTCCGGCGGGCACTTCCCCGTCCTGACAGGGTACCGGAATAGAGACTTTCTGTCCCCCGAATCTCCCCTTCGGTGGCGGCGGTGCTGCGGAACTTTTCGTGGATTTCTGATTGACTCTCTAGGGTTTATGCATCGGAAGGCTTCTTATAGGCGAAGAGGCAAGGTCGGTGGAGTGCCAGGGGGCCCACACCACCTGGTGGCGTGGCCAGGGCTAGCCCGCGCCACCACATGGTGTGGCCACCCTGTGGCCCCTCTCCGTCTCGTCTTCTGGCTCCGTGAGTCTTCCGGTAAAATAGGAACTTTGGCTTTTGTCCCGTCCAATTATGAGAATATTCATTTTCTGACTTTCTTGGAACCAAAAACATCAGAAAACAGGCAACTGGCACTGTGGCACTTGTTAATAGGTTAGTCCAAGAAAATGTATAGAAAGTACTCCAAAGTTGGAACAAAACACAAGAAAGTAGATAAAACCAAGCATGGAACATCAAAAATTATAGATACATTTTCAATGTATCACGGCCCAGGCGTTTCTCTAACACATATACATAACTCCATGGACTTACAATCTCCCTTTTCATTTCACACTGACGACATCCATAGACAAAAGAGCATGATATCAACTAGGTACAAAGTACAAGTGCAATGTTGAAAGCGTTCCCCATGACAGCATGGTTCTGCTAATCCCCAACATATAAGTGCAAGCGTATACAACATAGATGACACAATGGTTAAAGTTTATTAAGGGCAAGAAAAGTAAAGTGTGCCATCAAGTTCGTGAGATCTTTAATCACTAGTTTTCTCATAACCAGTTTAATTCGGAAGATAGATAAAAACATGAATATACTTGGAATAGCAAATGCTAATAGGTAGGTATGGTGGACTATTTGGAATAACTTGGTTTTATTGGGAGTTGGATGCATGAGTGGAACTCATACTTGGTTATGGAGGCTAGCAAAAGACTAGGAGCGACCGACTAAGAGAGCAATAATGGCCGTAATCAGGCAAAGTGACAAAACATCACTAATTAAAGCATAAAGTGATATTACAAGTTGAAAACTAAAGGATCATAGAGGCTATGGTGACTTGGGATAGTCATAACATGGTATGAGCATGCGCCAAGTCAACCCAAATAAAGCATCAAAGGAGAATACCACAATACTATGCTTTAATATGCTAGAACAACACATGATTCTTTCAAGGCACATTAAGCAATCTCAATTGTTTATAACATGTTATGCTATAGTAATAAATCACTAAGCATAAATCCAAAACAATATCAAGCATGACATGACAAAGCATAGGCCACAGTCAAAAACAAGCTCCTCAAGCCACTTAAGCATGAACTTTTCCTACTCTTTTCCAATCCAAACCAATCTTTTTTGGAAAGTAATGTATAAAAGAGGGGGTCCAACCAATTTATTCAAACAAACTAAGCAAACCAAGCAAATGAAAACTAAAAACAAAAATGAAGACGCTCCAAGAACAACACAACTGTGCATGAAACAATAAAAACGAAGTGTCTAGAAAGACCTGAGATTTTTATTGATGAAGAAGGGGATGCCTCGGGAATCCCCAAGCTTTGACGCTTGTACCTCTTGAATATTTCTTGGGGTGACACAGGGTGGCATCCCCAAGCTTGAGATTTTGTCCATTCTTCATCTCATTACATCATTCTTTCCCTACACCTGAAAATTTTCCTTCATACAAAACATCACACAATCTTTATTAGCAACATTAGTGTACTCAAGAAAATAAGTCTTTTGGTTCAGTTCCAACACAAGTAAAACTTCCACTAAAACACAAGCTACTGTAGCACTTCCCTCAAAAAGCTCAATTCCCCAAAAATAACCCAAAAAGGAATCAACAAGAAGCAAATGCAAATAATGGCAAAAATCTGTCAAAACAGACCAACAAGTAAAAACCAATTTGTTCGAAGACCTTCTGTTGTTCAAATCGAAAAGTCTTGAAATAACGAAAGTTGGTACCAACTCTCAACATAAACGTACTATATTGTTCAAATAAATGGTTGTGACACTAGAGAACATCAATGCCTCTAGTTACATATGTAAGTAGCAAAAAGGGCAGGCAAACATTAATTAGTACAAGTATATACTTGAATGCCAATAAATAGAGCTAAACATCCCAAAAATTACCTCCAAGATTTGAGAAATTCTTTGAAAAAAGCATCATCTTCTTCTTGCATAACACAGTCTGAAAAAATCTAACCATTACCTGCTAGGTTTGGGTCCAATCTTATGTAGAATTTCATCTTCTTATATCATAACAAAGATGAACCAAAAAATAGATAGAAATGCAACCCTGCATCAATAGATCAACATATGATAACATATACATGGTTTCCTAGAAATTACCATGGGTAATTTACCCTTATTCTACATTCTTAGCATACCAAACTACAAATAATATCCTGCTATTTCAGATCAGCTAGAGAAGAGCACATGCTCACCTTGATTTTTATAAGGAGGATGTGAAGCAGATGCTGGAGATTCTGTGCAAGAGGATGTCGGACGGATGACCTTCAAGATGCAGCCTAGAACACACAGGCAGCAAGATGCCTCCGCTGTCGTTGGCCGTGGAGTTGGGGACGCACCAGTAGATCTCGTTCTCCTCTCACGCTGCCTCCCTACCTCCCCATCATTGCGGCTGGTGGCTATGATAGGGTAGAGAGAGAGCAAAGATGGCAAACAACGGTCGCCGCTGCTCCTAGCGATGGTGATGATGGGACCTAATACATTGAAAATGTATCTATAATTTTTGATGTTCCATGCTTGGTTTTATCCACTTTCTTCTGTTTTGTTCCAACTTTGTAGTATTTTTCATATGATTTCTTGGACTAACCTATTAACAAGAGCCATAGTGTCAGTTGCCTGTTTTCTGCTGTTTTTGGTTCCAGGAAAGTCAGAAAATGAATATTCTCGGAATTGGATGGGACAAAAGCCAAAGTGCCTATTTTTCCGGAAGTCATCAAGTGCCAGAATACGAGACGGAGAGGGGCCAGGGGGCCACCACACCACCTGGCCGTGCGGCCCAGCCTGACCCGCGCTAGGGGGTGGTGAGGCCAGCCCTGGCACCCCCTCGGTCTCCCCTTCCGCCTATATATTGCCCTCGGGACGAAAACCCTAAGGGACCGATCAAAAATCCACGAAAGAGCCTGTAGCCGCCATCATCTCCATCCCTAGATTGGGAGGGATCTGAAGCTCTTCCCGACACCCTGCCGGAGAGGGGAATTCACCCTGGAGGCCTTCTTCATCACCATGCAAGCCTCCGGTGTGATGCGTGAGTAGTTCATCCTTGGACTACGGATCCATGTAGTAGCTAGATGGCTAGCTCTCCTCCTTTGTGCTTTCATGTCTAGATCTTGTGAGCTCCGTTCATGATCAAGATCATCTATTTGTAATTCTGCATGTTGTGGTGTGGGGATCTGATGGATATTGAGATGCTATTTCAGATTGATTATTGATTCTATCATGTCCTTGTTATTTGTGATCTTGCATGCTTTCCATTGTTAGTAGCTATCTTGGCCAAGTAGATGCTAGCAACTCCAAGAGTTAGTATTTATGCTTGATAGTGGGTTCATGCCTCTGGTAATCTGGGGAAGTGACAGAAAGCTCTAAGGTACTAGATGTGTTGTTGCTACTAGGGAGAAAACAACAATCCTTTGTTCATAGAACAATCGTATTGTTTACTTTACACGCAGTTCGTAAAGCAATAATCTGTTGCTTGCAACTTAATACTGGAGGGGGTTCGGATGATAACCTGAAGGTGGATTATTAGTCATAGATGCAGTTGGATGGCGGTCTATGTATAATGTTGTAATGCCCAATCAAGTCTCAAAGGAGTCAAGATGATTAGTATATGCATGTATTGCTTTCTCGATGTTTTTCAATTGCCCCGCTGTAATTTGTTCACCTAGCATGTTATCTATCTTAAGGAGAGCCACCTCTAGTGAACTATGGATCCCAGTCCTTTTCTTTTATATAGAATCTATAAACTGTTTACTGCTTTGTGTTTACTTTCTGCAAACTTTTACTTCTTTCCATTTGATACGTTTAATCCTTTGTTTTCCGCAAAACACTGTGAGATTGACAACCTCATCGCAACTTGGGACAAAGTTCTGTGGTTGTGTTGTGCAGGTCTCCACGTTGCTACTAGCACCGGTAGTGCGCCCTGCCAAAGCTCACCTAGTAACACCTTTGGGGTGTTTCCTTGCTCCTACCGGTTCGATTAAACCTTGGTTTCATACTGAGGGAAACTTGCTGCTGTGCTCATCATACCTTCCTCTTGGGGTTCCCAACGAGCTCTACATCAACCACGCACCAAGCATTTTTCTGGGCGCCGTGCATTGGGCCATCAAAGACATTTTTCTGGCGTTGTTGCCGGGGAGTCAAGGACATCTTCACAAGGGGAGTCCCTCATAACCAATCTCTTTACTTTGTTATTTTTGTTTTGCTTAGTTTCTTTTTGCTTTGTTTGCTTGTTTTGTTATTCAAATACACAAAAAAAATAGTTTTACTTGTTTGCTTTCTTATTCAAAAACACAAAAAAATTAAGTCTCGTTTAGTTGTCACCTCTTCCTTAGCTCACCATGTGGATCCCTACTTTCACCCTGAAAGACCTTTCAATTGGTAGTGGTTCTATAATTGGGAAAGATAATATTGAAGAATTCTTTAATCATGTTAGCAAACATGAGGATACTGAGGATAGATCCCTTGCAGAACTGGCTCCAAACTATGAGATTGCTGCAACTTATTTAATTCACATGTTAGAAGCTAGGTTTGTTAACCTCAACTCCTTAATGCAAGTAATGTTTCTTAAGCTTAAAGAAATTGAAGACCCTGAAAAGAGGGATTTTATTCTAGAAACTTTGTTTAAGGAGTTCTATGTTGTTGCCAAGGAAGCTAGGAAAGTCTTTGAACGTTTCAATATGCTAGGCTCATGTGTAGATGTTGTTGGTACACGAGAAAAGATGAACAAAACCAAACCTAATGGGGAGGAACCTAAGATACCAACACCCTTTAAACTAGTGGCAATACATGATGCCATAGAAAAGAATCTTGATTGGATTGTTCCTAAAAACCCTTTTGATGAGAATAGTGAACCTAAGAGCATTGAGAGAGGATCCTCTAGAACTTATTTGGATAATATAACTTGCCTTGTTGAAAATATTTCTGGTATTGATCTTAATGCTTCTTCATTTGAGAACACTTGATTCTTTTTATTTGCTTCTTATGCCTAACTTAAAGGCGTTAAAGAAAAGTACTTATTGGGAGATAACCCAAAAGTTTTAGATGAGTCTTGGAAATTATTACCTCTGTAATAACCTCTCTTTATCCTTTTTATTTGCTTTTTGTGCAAGGAGTAACCTCGAATGAGAGAGAAGTAATGATTGGGAAAGTTGTTGTCCCGAAACAGATTTCTAAGCTTCATCGTAACAATTCGTGTAAAATCTCTGAACGTCATTTGGAGGCGTGGATTTTCGTGCTTCTGCCTCAGGTTGTTATCTAACTTTCATTAGTTCAACACTTTTCGATTTGACCAACAGAAGGTCTTCGAAAAAATTCGTCTTTACCTGTTGGTCTGTTTTGACAGATTTCTGCCATTTTCTGCATTTGCTTCTTGTTGGTTCCTTTTTGAGTTCTTTTGGGGAATTGAGCTTTTTGAGGGAAGTGCTACAGTAGATAGTGTCCTAATGGAAGTTATTTGGTGTTAGAACTGAACCTTAAGACTTATATTATCTTGAGTGCACTAATGTTATTAATAAAGATTGTGTGAAGTTTTGTATGAAGGAAAAATTTCAGGTGTATGGAAGGAATGAGTAATGAAATGAAGGATGGACTAAAGCTCAAGCTTGGGGATGCCACGCGTGCCACCCAAAGAAATATCCAAGAAGTACAAGCGTCAAAGCTTGGGGATGCCCAAGGCATCCCCTTCTTCATCAATAAAAATCCCAGGTTCTTTCCAAACGCTTCATTTTTATTGTTTCATGCACAGTTGTGTTTTTCTTGGAGCATCTTCTTCTTCATTTTCGTTTTGGTTTTTCGTTTGCTTTTGTTTTCTTAGTTTTCTGAATAAATTGGTTGGACCCCCTCTTTCATACATTGGTTTTCAAATAGTTTGGTTTGGTTTGGAAAAGAGTAGGAAAGTTCATACTTATGTGGTAAAAAGAGCTTGTTTTTGACTGTGGCCTATGCTTTGTCATGCCATGCTTGATATTGTTTTGGCTTTATGCTTAGTATTCTTTGTTGCAGCATGACGTGTTATAAACAATTGAGATTGCTTAATGTGCCTAGGATGAATCATGCGTTGTTTTAGCATATTAAAGCATAGTATAGTGGTATTCTCCTTTGATGCTTTATTTGGGTTGACTTGGCACATGCTCACACCATGTTCTGACTATCTCAAGTCACCATAGCCTTTATGTCCTTTAGTTTTCAACTTGTTGTATCACTTTATGCTTTGATCAATGATGTTTTGTCGCTCTGCATGATTATGGCCATTATTGCTCTCTTAGTTTGTCGCTCCCAGTCTTTTGCTAGCCTCCACAACCAAGTATGAGTTCCACTCATGCATCCAACTCCCTAAACCAAGTTATTCCAAAGAGTCCAGCATACCTACCTACTAGCTTATGCTATTACAAGTATATTCATGCTTTTGTTTATCTTCCAAATTAAACTTGTTATGAGAAAACTAGTGATTAAAGCTCTCACGAACTTGATGGCACACTTTACTTTTCTTGCCCTTAATAAACTTGAACCATTGTGTCGTCTATGTTGTATATGCTTGCACTTATTTGTTGGGAATTAGCAGAACCATGCTTTCATGGGGAACGCTTTCAACATTGCACTTGGTACTTTCTACCTAGTTGATATCATGCTCTTTTGTATATGGATGTCATCGGTGTGAAATGAAAGGGGAGCTTGTAAGTCCATGGAGTTATGTTTATGTGTTAGAGAAACACCTGGGCCGCTGGTCTAATCCATGCTGACATGGTGGAAACCTGTAGCGTAACCATAATGAGCTGTCTATGAAGCATTCTTCTTATAAAAAAAGAGTCCTATATTGAGAAAAAAAAGAGAAAAGAGAAAAAAAGAGATTATGAAAAGAGGAAAGAGAGAAAAAAGCACCATATTCCCATGGTAAATAAGAAGATTGCTGAGATGCTCGTTGTCTGCTTGCCTTGTCATTTTTATATGGGGATTCTTCCGTATCATTGGGCAAGGGGTAACTCGTTGGCGGTTCTCTATGATATACATGTACTTACGATGACAAGAACTTACCGGTGACTAAACTTGAGTAGCATGAGGAGTGGCCCTTGTATACAAGGGACATGAGATTTCTACCTTATACTTTGTCAAGTATGTACACCATAGTTTGTTCACTTTAACCTTAATCACTTCAAGATGCTTATGATAGGGGCAATGAGAGCTGAAAGCTATAAGTACCATAATTTTTGGAAGCTCTTTATGAGACTTGAATCCCTACTTCCTTTTATAAAAAGCCTTTCTTCCACCATTATATTGATTCTCCACCTTCTATCTTTATGCACTTACTTTGAGAGCATAGTGGCCATTCTTAGTTCTATGTGCATTGTCCCAAGACTAGTTGATTGATGCTTAACTTGTTATTGCTTGTTTTAAACTATTGTATCTAGTCACTCTTATGAACTTTGAAGGTGTCCTACGCATTTATATTTGCTACTCTATGAGGGACAAGCTGAATACTATTATGCTATGTTTTCTTTATGTGAATCAAACAAACGTCTTGCAAAGCATTGTTATTCATGAATCTTTTGTTTGTGCCTTTTCATGTTGCATCATAGTTTCTTTCCTTATTGCTAGAACTTTGTCTTTCATGTTATGATTGAAGTACTATGATCCCAGCTTTGAATGGTTTACAAATATTTTGATCAAGTCTTTGATGGTGCATGTCACCTCAAATATTATTCTTTCTTTTTATCACTTACCTACTCGAGGACGAGCAGGAGTTAAGCTTGGGGATGTTGATACATTGCAAATGTATCTATAATTTTTGATGTTCCATGCTTGGTTTGATCCACTTTCTTGTGTTTTGTTCCAACTTTGGAGTACTTTTCATATGATTTCTTGGACTAACCTATGCTGTTTTGGTTCTAGGAAAGTCAGAAAATGAATATTCTCGGAATTGGACGGGAGAAAAGCCAAAGTGCCTATTTTTCTGGAAGTCATCAAGTGCCAGAATACGAGACGGAGAGGGGCCAAGGGCCATCACACCACCTGGTCGCGCGGCCCAGCCTAGCCCACGCCAGGGGGTGGTGAGGCCAGCCCTAGCACCCCCTCGGTCTCCCCTTCCGCCTATATATTGCCCTTGGGACGAAAACCCTAAGGGCCCAATCGAAAATCCACGAAAGAGTCTGTAGCCACCGTCATCTCCATCCCTAGATCAGGAGGGATCTTAAGCTCTTCCCGGCACCCTGCCGGAGAGGGGAATTCACCCTGGAGGCCTTCTTCATCACCATGCAAGCCTCCGGTGTGATGCGTGAGTAGTTCATCCTTGGACTACGGATCCATGTAGTAGCTAGATGGCTGGTTCTCCTCCTTTGTGCTTTCATGTCTAGATCTTGTGAGCTCCGTTCATGATCAAGATCATCTATTTGTAATTCTGCATGTTCTGTTTGTGGGGATCTGATGGATATTGAGATGCTATTTCAGATTGATTATTGATTCTATCATGTCTTTGTTATTTGTGATCTTGCATGCTTTCCGTTGTTAGTAGCTATCTTGGCCAAGTAGATGCTAGCAACTCCAAGAGTTAGTATTTATCCTTGATAGTGGGTTCATGCCTCTGGTAATCTGGGGAAGTGACAGAAAGCTCTAAGGTACTAGATGTGTTGTTGCTACTAGGGAGAAAACAACAATCCTTTGTTCATAGAACAATCGTATTGTTTACTTTACACGCAGTTCGTAAAGCAATAATCTGTTGCTTGCAACTTAATACTAGAGGGGGTTCGGATGATAACCTGAAGGTGGATTAATAGTCATAGATGCAGTTGGATGGCGGTCTATGTATAATGTTGTAATGCCCAATCAAGTCTCAAAGGAGTCAAGATGATTAGTATATGCATGTATTGCTTTCTCGATGTTTGTCAATTGCCCCGTTGTAATTTGTTCACCCAGCATGTTATCTATCTTAAGGAGAGCCACCTCTAGTGAACTATGGATCCCGGTCCTTTTCTTTTACATAGAATCTATAAATTGTTTACTGCTTTGTGTTTACTTTTTGCAAACTTTTACTTTTTTTCCATTTGATACATTCAATCCTTTGTTTTCCGCAAAACACGGTGAGATTGACGACCTCATCGCAAGTTGGGGACAAAGCTCTATGGTTGTGTTGTGCAGGTCTCCACGTTGCTACTAGCACCGGTAGTACGCCGTGCCAAAGCTCAGCTAGTAACACCTTTGGGGTATTTTCTTGCTCCTACTTGTTCGATTAAACCTTGGTTTCATACTGAGGGAAACTTGTTGGTGTGCTCATCATACCTTCCTCTTGGGGTTCCCAACGAGCTCTACATCAACCACGCACCAAGCATTTTTCTGGGCACTGTGCATTGAGCCATCAGAACCTCGAGCGGAAGTAGGAGTGGTAGCGGCGCTCGGGATAGGGAAGATGACATCGTGGTCGCTCCTAGCTGCTAGAGGTATGGTGGAGGAGAGGGGGTTGGGGTTTGGAACAGGAGAAGGTCAGCAATGGGAGAGAAGAGGAGAAGGACGGTCAGGAAGGGGAGGGCAACGACGGTGGCCTATGATGTGAGAGAAGAGGGGAGGGTGGGTAGGAAGGGGAGGGGCGCCCGCGATGGGAGGGAGGATGCAACAAGGGCTAGAGCAGGAACGACTAGCGGATAGGGTTTCTACCGCTTCACTGCTCCTTTTTATACCATGGAGTGAAAAACAAGGGGAGATCCAATGACCGATCAATTCTGATTTTCACCAAGCTCTCTACTGCCCTAGCAATTATGTCTTTATATCTCCCGCCTCTTGCTTGCTTTCCTCCCCTATCTTCAATTCGATTTATACCCTTGTGCGATCCAGATCTCGATCTCGATCTTTGGAAGATATCTAAAGAAGTTCTGCTCGAGTGTGTGGCAAGAAGGTTAAGCACACATATGGCATATATATACTTATCGCTCTTAGCATATATGACTAATATAGAGTTATCGCCCTAAGAACAAATAGTCAATGGAGTATTGACATCGTCCTTAGAATAAACATGGTGCAAGTTATTT
This sequence comes from Avena eriantha, assembly GCA_910589775.1. Lineage (NCBI taxonomy): Eukaryota > Viridiplantae > Streptophyta > Magnoliopsida > Poales > Poaceae > Avena > Avena eriantha. Next base: position 493,674,663 of record OU342740.1, read on the forward strand.
TCTTGGAAACAGACTCTGCCAGAAAACAGGAGGCATGAATGTGTTGCCACTCGTTTTGGTCTCGTAGTTGACCAAGACAAATGGTGAGACACGCTCGGAAAGGTCCACTTTGAGGGTTATTAATCATCATTGATGAGACACCATGCCCACCGTATCAAATCAAGCCATGATAAAACTTGATAGCCAATTATGCTAGCTTTCAAAGAAGACTCGGAGATTGATATCTGGAGGCTTTCACTATGATTCCTTTAAGATTACGACAAATGAAAAAGTGCTCAGCACGAAAGTTGTGCATCTCATCGAGATAAGCAACTTGATTTTTGAATCATCTCAATCTAAGTTAGTGTGCAAATTTGAGAATAAAAATACTATAAGAGCCTGAATTACTCGGGTGAGTACTATGGTCGCCCGACCACATACATGGTCTGTCCTTGGGCATGAGCAAAAGCCCAAAAGTAGTTTGAAAACCTCTAAGTTAATCTATCTTCTTATAATCTAAATTAAGTTGTCAAAATGAACTGGGATAAAACAGTGCAAAACATCAAAGGTCTTCATTATTTTCGAGACGAACAACTTTTCTTTGGAGCCATCTTCAGGTGAGCAAGCATATGACCTACAGATTTAAAATACGGCTGAACAGAGTTAAATTCGTTTGACCAAAATCCGAGTTTGAGAAAAAATTTTAAAAAACGCTATTAAGTTTGACTTTGATGAAAAAGTTTATAACATCAGAGTTCTTAATTTTTTCGAGCCGAATAACTTTGCTTTTTGCACGATTTTAATCTGTGATCGTTTACTACATCAAAAGTGATCGAAAAAGTACATACAAATTTTTGACCGAACAGTTACGTAATTTTCAACTTTGCCTATCCGAGTTGGATTTTGGACGTGAATCCAACCCTTTATATTGCACGGAAAGTCCATCCGTCCCTTATATAAGTGAGGGGTGATAGCCGGTTGAATAATAACACACCATTGCAAAAATCAATCTACAATCTCTACTTTTTCTCTCTCGTCTTGGTTTCCTGCTCATCGTCCGTCGACGTTCTTCGTGTTGGAGAGTGTTGATCCAAGAGGTCCTAGGGGTGGGCGAACCGAGCTAGGGAAGCCCATCACCGCCGTGCGTCCAGGCGGGGTCCCTCCCGGACGCGTGGGGTTTCAGGTGCTGAAAAGATCTTGTCAGCTGTCTTGCGTATCGCGCTTCTGGTGAGGCTCCCCCGGCGATGTGTCTTGTGTATCGTGCTCGATGCCGGAGGTACGTGTGACGTGTTCGTGTGCGAACACAGCTTACCCCTGTCGTCGGTCTCCCGACATCGTCATCGTTTAGGTATAGAATTTTTTGTTTTGGATATGTAGTATCTTGTATCCCGTGAGGGGATTTGCGATTTTCTCGGAGTTCAGACGAGCTCCCATAATTTGGGTTCTTTTTGTGGATTTCTTAAAATTCACCTAGACATGCCATGATCTGGGTTTATATATTGCCACTATGTAATAATTTAGACGGCGTGGTTCTGCTGGTTTTGTTCAGTCTGACATGGCAGCAGAATCCTCCATGTGAAGGGGTTCAATCAGATTTAGGGCAGCAAAATTGTTTGGTCCAAGTGCTATGTTGGTGAGATTTCTTTTCTCGTGGCCATATTATTTTGTACCTTTAGCAATGTGTTGAGCACGTGGGAGTCAGTGGCTAGTTCAGTTTTCTTTATGGCAGAGCATAGCTCTTCATATTCATGTTGAAAGTGGTAGTGCATTCTTGTTGAAAGTGTTTTTTCCTATTCCTCTTCCTTTTTTCCCCTAAAATACCGCTGTCCAAAAAATGGAAAAAACGAAGGATCTTTTTTTTCAAATTTTGATAGCACACACTACAGGAAAACTCGAAGGCGCCGAGGGCCAGAGGCTACGCCGACGGCCAAAAGTTGGGGCCATGAGCTGGACACCCCACGAAGCTGGTCGTCGCCGTAGGATTTCCCTCGACGTAGTATATAGCTATTTTCCTTTTTGCCACATTAATCTTAGAAAAATCATAACAAAATCATTCTAGTTCAAAAAAATTCAAATAATATATTAAAATTTGCAGAAAATAAGATCTATCTACACTCAAATATTACATATTTGTAAATAAAAATTAGGTAAAACATAAAAACATTACATATAGTTGAAACGGGCATAAGAAATTAAAAAACGATCCAAACAATGTAAAACCTTCGCGTGGTATCATATTATGTGATATAGTTGTAAGGAAAATATCAAACTTGGAATATTGTAAATACCATAAAACGCCTTCTCAAAATGAGCTATCATGTTCAAGGTTTCATGACTTTCAGGCCAAACGACCAATGTTATGGCTAGAATTGCGATATAGTTTATGACAATGTTCCCATATTATGCATAGATGTGTATCTTGGGATGACTTAAAATCTTGTAGCATAAAGTTTTTTTTTATCGCGCCAAAAAGCTAATTTCCATTTTCCGAGTGTCAAAAACAGGCTGTTTTGTAAAGCAACCACCAAATAAAAGTTTCACATTGATACTACCCCATTTTTCAAAAATACTAGACGATCTTGCATAGACAATTTCCCAACCGGGGTATCTTAAAACATTCCGTTCACCCCTCACGAAAAAGACAAATTCCTACTGAATCGGTAGGAAGTCGGTCAGATTTGAACTACATGTACATGATCTAATGCTCATGATTTTTTGAAAAAATCATTTTTAGATTCACAATATGCTATTTTATCAGAGATCCACTTCATGCCCGCCATTTAGACTATAGTTTGAAACGGGTATAAGAAATTCAAAAATGATCCAAACAATGTAAAACCTTTGCGTGGTGTCATATTATATGATATAGTTGCAAGGAAATATATTAAACTTGGAATATTGTAAATACCACCAAAAATCTTCTCAAAATGAGCTATCATGTTCGAGGATTCATGGCTTTCAAGCTAAACGATCAATGTTATGGCTATAATCGCGATATAATTTGTGATAATGTGCCCTTATTATGCACACATGTGCATTTTGGGATATCTTACAATCTTGTAGGTGGAATTTTTCCTTTTTATCGCACCAAAAAGTCCCGAGTGCCAAAAACAGGGTGATTTGTGGAGCAACCACCAAATGGAAGTCTCACATTGGTACTATACCATTTTTCAAAAATATAGACCACCTTACATGGACAATTTACCAACTAGGCTATCTTAAACCTTTCCGTCTACTCCTCGTGAAAAACAAAAATTCCTGACGAATCGGTAGGAAGTCGGTCAAATTTGAACTACATGTACATGATCTAATGCTCATGATTTTTTGGAAAAATCATTTTTAGATTCACAATGTGCTATTTTATCAAAGATCCACTTCAATTTTAGCGAGGCTCAACCCCGAGCTAAGATTCTTCATGTCGGCCGTTTTGACCATAGTTTGAAACAGGCATAAGCAATTCAAAAACGATCCAAACAATATAAAACCTTCACGTTGTGTCATATTATGTGATATATTTGTAAGGAAAATATCAAACTTAGAATATTGTAAATACCACGAAAAACACCTTCTCAAAATGAGCTCTCATGTTCGAGGTTTCATGGCTTTCAGACCAAACGACCAATGTTATGACTAAAATCACGGTATAGTTTATGATAATGTGTCCATATTATACACACATGTGCATCTTGGAATGGCTTACAATCTTCCAGGAGGAAGTTTTTCTTTTCATCGTATTAAAAATCCATTTTCCATTTTCCGAGTGCCAAAGACGGGGTGTTTTGTGAAGCAACCACCAAATGAAAATTTACATTGGTACCACCCCATTTTTCAAAAATACTAGACCACCTTACATGGACAATTTTCTAATCGGGCTGTCTTAAACCTTCCGGCCATGCCTTATGAAAAAGACAAATTATGCTGAATCGATAGGAAGTCGGTTAGATTTGAACTACATGTACATGATCTACTGCTCATAATTTTTTAGAAAAAATATTTTTAGGTTCAAAATATTCTATTTCATCAGAGATCCACTTCAAACTTAGAGAGGCTCAGCCTCGAGCTAAGGATCTTTATGCCCACCGATTTGACCATAGTGTGAAACGGGCAAATGAAACTATGGCTAAAATCACTACATAGTTTGTGATAAGATGATATAGATATCATATTTGGATTCCTCTCATTTTTCTGATCTATTTAGACATATTATTTGTCAAATTCTAATTTACGGATTTAAAGATATTAATTATTCCATATTAAATAGAAAAATACAAAAAAGTAAAATCATAATATTTTTATTTGAATTTAATAATATTATTACTTATTTATTGTTGTTTACTTAAATAATTGTTTGTAATTTCAAATAATAAAAATGTGTGACATAGTGATATAAGAGTTAATAGGATTGATATCATAGTACTAACAACAAGGTATAAATTGCTTCTCGAAATCTCATATGGAAGGAATAGAGAAGTTAAGTATGTTGGGGTGGACTAGTGTGAGGATGGGAGACTGACCGGAAAGTTTGTCCAAGACTACTATTTGATTGAAAATTAAGTGTAATTTGTTTTAAAACATTCTACGTGAGAGATTAATGAGTCAAACAATTCAAAGATTAAAAAATTGAAAAAAGATTCAGTTTTTTTACAACCAGCCAAAAGTGCCTATGACGACAGGGCCATACGCCGAGGGGGATACACGAGAGATGCCCTCGTCACAGCCTATGCTGACGGCATTTTAGGGCTGCGCCGAGGGCAGCTGGCCCTTGGCAGTTGATTTCCGTAGTGAGAAGGAGTGTATAAAGGGAAATAAGACGAAGGAAATAACAAAAGGTTGAATTTTTCACACCTACATCTGAAATCAACAGCGGTGCACTCAAAGGGAACAATGGAAACAAACGAGCGAGCATGCGCTGAAAAAGAATGGCTAAGCCAGCTCAGAAAGGAAAGAATGGATATGAGCACCTTGAATGGCTAAGAACGCTCGGAAAGGAAAGAATGGATAAGAGCACCTCCACTATAATTCCCAGGTTGTTTTTTCATCCGGATGGCAAAATTTTGCTCACTCGTGTTCTCAGCATGCCTTTTAGCCGAATTTGGCCCAACTTCCGACATTCTCAGGCCATCCCAACGCACCGGGTGTTGCCTGGGAACATCGGATGAAGCAAAACCACGGGTGGGCCAGAGTTATCGACCATAGAAAGCCGAGTTACTGCCTTCCTCCCCCCTTCCCTCCATTTTCTCCCCATTCCCCAACTATCCGCCATAGATCCCGCCAATTCCCCGAGATCCGCCCGCCATGCCACCAAGGAAATTTGCCAACCCTCGCACCACCGCCAGCAATCCTGTGTAGCCAAAGCAGAGAACCTCACAGCTGAAGCCAGACGGCTGTACCGACGCAGCCTGGGCAAAGGATTGTCGTCGGAGGAAAATCGAGTCGGACGACCGGAGGGAAAGGATGAAGAAGAAGCAGGACGTTGATACATTGCAAATGTATCTATAATTTTTGATGTTCCATGCTTGGTTTTATCCACTTTCTTGTGTTTTTTCCACACTTTGGAGTACTTTTCATATGATTTCTTCGACTAACCTATTAACAAGAGCCACAGTGCCAGCTGCCTGTTTTCTGCTGTTTTGGTTCCAGGAAAGTCAGAAAATGAATATTCTCGGAATTGGACGGGACAAAAGCCAAAGTGCCTATTTTTCCGGAAGTCATCAGATGCCAGAATATGAGATGGAGAGGGGCCAGAGGCTGGCCACACCACCTGGCCGTGCGGCCAGGCTTGGCCCGCGCCAGGGGGTGGTGTGGTGGCCCCTGGCACCCCCTCGGCCTCCCCTTCTGCCTATAAGATGCCCTCGGGATGAAAAACCTAAGGGCCCGATCAAAAATCCACGAAAACCCTAAGGGCCCAATCGAAAATCCACGAAAGAGTCTGTAGCCACCGTCATCTCCATCCCTAGATCAGGAGGGATCTTAAGCTCTTCCCGGCACCCTGCCGGAGAGGGGAATTCACCCTGGAGGCCTTCTTCATCACCATGCAAGGCTCCGTTGTGATGCGTGAGTAGTTCATCCTTGGAGTACGGATCCATGTAGTAGCTAGATGGCTGGTTCTCCTCCTTTGTGCTTTCATGTCTAGATCTTGTGAGCTCCGTTCATGATCAAGATCATCTATTTGTAATTCTACATGTTGTGTTTGCGGGGATCCGATAGATATTTAGATGCTATTTCAGATTGATTATTTATTCTATCATGTCTTTGTTATTTGTGATCTTGCATGCTTTTTATTGTTAGTAGCTATCTTGGCCGAGTAGATGCTAGCAACTCCAAGAGTTAGTATTTATGCTCGATAGTGGGTTCATGTCTCTGGTAATCTGGGGAAGTGATAGAAATCTCTAAGGTACTAGATGTGTTGTTGCTACTAGGGAGAAAACAACAATACTTTGTTCATAGAACAATCGTATTGTTTACTTTACGTGCAATTCGTAAAGCAATAATCTGTTGATTGCAACTTAATACTGGAGGGGGTTCGGATGATAACCTGAAGGTGGATTATTAGTCATAGATGCAGTTGGATGGCGGTCTATGTATAATGTTGTAATGCCCAATCAAATCTCAAATGAGTCAAGATGATTAGTATATGCATGTATTGCTTTCTCGATGTTTGTAAATTGCCCCGCTGTAATTTGTCCACCCAGCATGTTATCTATCTAAGGAGAGCCACCTCTAGTGAACTATGGATCCCGGTCCTTATCTTTTACATACAATCTATAAACTGTGTACTGCTTTGTGTTTACTTTCTGCAAACTATTACTTCTTTCCATTCGATACGTTTAATCCTTTGTTTTCCGCAAAAAACGGTGAGATTGACAACCTCATCGCAAGTTGGGGACAAAGTTCTGTGGTTGTGTTGTGTAGGTCTCCACGTTGCTACTAGCACTGGTAGTGCGCCCTGCCAAGGCTCAGCTAGCAACACCTTTGGGGTGTTTTCTTGCTCCTACTGGTTCGATTAAACCTTGGTTTCTTAACTGAGGGAAACTTGCTGCTGTGCTCATCATACCTTCCTCTTGGGGTTCCCAACGAACTCTACATCAACATCGCACCAGCACTTTTCTGGGCGCTGACACTGAGCCATCAGACGTCGACGACGAGGCGGAGGCGCAGGTGCTATGGAGGCGAAAGCAATGTCCGAGCGCAGCATGGCGGCTTGATGACCCACAAGTATAGGGGGTGTATCGTAGTATTTTCGATAAGTAAGAGTGTCGAACCCAACGAGGAGCAGAAGGTATTGACGAATGTCAACACCCGGATTTTTAATCCTAGATGCCTGTTATGCCATACATCGCAATCCCAGGATTACCATTTTTTTGAGGCATAACAGATTGGATATCATAGTACATCATCCATTCCAAACCATAAAAAGGTCTTACATAAATAAAGGATCTCATGATCCAGTCTTAGTACAAACAAGTAGCGGAATAATAAGCGTAGCGGTGGGCTCCATCTTCAGTGTCACAGGCAATGCTGACGATGAGAGATAGTCCTAGTCATCGTAGCTGTCCTGCTGTCCTTCCTCCTGGTAGTCCTCCTCATAGTCTGGCCACGGGAATAGCCAGGGACAAAACCATGAGTACTCTTTAATCACTCGCAAACTATCACCAACAAGTAAGGTAGTTCTAGTAGGAATGCTAAGTTCTAAGTTTATTTGCAAAGTTAGTTTTGAAACCTAAGCTGAGTTCAGAAACAAAGAAAGATAAAATAAAGTTCTAAATCACCTAAGTGGAAACTTAGTTGTCATAGTCACAACCCTGTTATGGTCAAGTCATGTCACAATTCATTTCATAAGTCATTTTGAAATCATCTGACAACGGAACAGTATGGCCACTCCAACTGTCCATGACCGTGGACGCGGCTATTCGATAGTTTGACACTCTGCAGAGGTGGTACACTTTCACCACAATATTCGATACATTCGTCAGGGATAACCCTAAATCATCATACTTAGTATGCGGAAAATCAATCATAACCTTTCCTTTACACACTCTAGTATAAGCACCTCTCCTATGAGCTTGGCCTCCCAGCCATGGCCATCTGCCATCTTGGGCACTGCATAGGTGGAGAACATCAAGAGGTAGCCTCAGCTTAAACCTCTCCTGCGAGGGAACTCATACTAATGCATATAAACTTCCAACTAAGCCTTACCCAATTCAGGTATTATGGTTGTACGGTAAAATTGGAAAGGTATCGCATCCTAACCCAACCATCAGTTCTTATAAAGGGCTAAGGCTCATGGCTCAACATTTTCATCATCATAAACCATTTGTGTTTCTCAACACATGTCAAAACATCTCAATAGAATGACTCATCATTCCAAGGTTTTCATCAGCATTTTCACCAAGTATTCCCATCTAGAGTGATCAAGTTTTTGGTTTAGCTCTAACCCCAAGTTAAGAGTGTTCACTAAGGTGGGATGCTAATCTCAATCTCATGCCATAGAATGACATCTAGTATAGGCCAAGTTTTATACTCTTTATGCTATCTAAACTACTTTCTAAAATCTCACAAAGAATTACTACAAGTAAAGAAACTTTGGTAAAGAAAAAGGTAAAACTTGTAAGTAAAACTTGGGATGGGTATAAATCAAAAGGTGTAACCAAATCATGCCTAATGCATCTTTCTTAGGTTATCTTGCTTGCAAGCGTTAGCTTGTATTGTTAATAAAGGCTTGGCTTGGTTGGTGTAGTGGTTGAAATTCTCCTCGTCTTCTTCGGGGTAGAACTCCTCCTCCTCGTAGACTTGGTCGGTTCTATCGTCTATAAATACATACGGGATACACAATCACCAAACAATACTTAACTAGTCTATTTAGCACACTAAGACACATACTTGATGATCTAGTATCATCACATTCATCACAAGATTTAATGAACTAGTATCATTTATTTTATTTGAGAAAAGTAATTTCTACTCATTGAAAATTAATTAAGATTTAATATTCTCCAATTAAAATATGGGATCATGTGGACACATGTCATCACCACATATTCTAATACATGGGAATGTGATTTAAATGTTGGATCACATTTTATAAAGTTTAAGTTTATTATTTAAATGATTTAAAGTGACTAGAAATGCCTATATAGCATTATTTTGGTACTAGTCCAAATTCACTGCATGCAAACCTAAATATTATTACATATTCAGATAGGTATTATCAAATGTGATTTTTGAGAGTTGGAATTAACTCAAAAGCTATTATGGTTGATTTTGGAAAAATGTTTGAATGTAGAAAAGTCTTTGTCTTGTTATTTTTGCTATATGTGATCTATAAATCTAATTGCTTTAAATCCAAAGGGCTTGGATAGAATTTTGAATTATCTTTCTAACAAAATTTGAATCATTCAATTTGGTTTAGTAGAACTCTTTGAATTGATTTTTAAACTAGTGGACAGAATTGAGTTTAAGTCTAAATAGAAAAATCTTTATTTGAATCTGCAGGCTAAGGCGGGAAACTAAATGGACCGGCTCGGTGGCGCTCCGCGGCGCAGAGGGCAGCTGACAGGTGGGGTCCACACGTCAGCGGCTGACTCTAACGCGAAGCGGTACGGGGCGATGTGGACCGTGCGATTAGAACAGAGATCAACGGCCGTGGCTCGTCATCGACGACGAACAGGTCACCAGCGAGACTGAACCCTAGCGGCTTGGTGGGGGTCGATTGGGGGCTTACCAGGGCTCCAGCTAATGTGGCGATGGGGGAGATCGAACCGGTGGACGGCGGCAGACTCAGGCGTGGTCGCGACGGCTCCTGGGATGGTCGCAATTGACTGCCCCCTTCCTCCTCTGCTGCGGCGGCTCCATTGGAAATTCCGGCAAACGGTGGCTCGAGTGGCTCCGGGGATGGTGTGAGGGACTCAGTGGGAGGTGGGGAGTGTTGGAGTGTGGAGAAATGGTGCTGGGGAGGCTCCTTATATAGCCCAACAAGGGGACCGAGGGGTGCGACGGTGAGCTCGTCGGTGACGGTAGTACAGGGTGCTAAAGGCATGGGCGGGGTAGGCAGACGGTGCGCTGCCTCCTAGCGTCCATCTACGACGCAATGGCGCAGCTAGGGGCGGTGGCTTTTGGTCAGGCGAGGCTGGCGCTCTGAGCGGGTCCGACGGTGTTTGACGAGGTGTGCGGTGGCTGTAGGTCAAGCGGCGGGGAGAGGGGTTGTCTGGGAGGCTACTGGGGTTAAGGCGATGCTGCACGCGCAAGCTGGGAGCAAGGCGTGAGCTGGGGGAGCGGGTCAGGGACGGCGCACTGGAGCGGTCTGTGCATGCGATACGTCCATAACGTATCTATAATTTTTGATGGTTTTATGCTAATAATATGCATTTGATACTCCTTTTTATATAAAGTTTATGATTTATTTGGACTAACCTACTAATAGTTGCAAAAGTGCACAATGTTCTTGTTTTTACACTTTGATGTGTAGGAATTACCAAGAATACAAGTGGAAACCTTGTTGGAGTCATATTGGGATTTTCTAGAAATCTGTCTCAGAACTATTTTTTGAAGATGGTCATGTTTTGGATCGAATACGGCGCCAAACGGAAAACTCTTCAACTACGACGTTGTTGGAAATTTCACGACAAACATTCTGGACATAAAGTTTAGCTGATTCCGAGTCCGGATGGGCCATATAGGTCCGATTTACTGCAGCCCAAGATGGGGTGACGGGAATCCGAGAAGCTATATAAAGGGAGGAAACCTAATTCATGGGAGACACCTCCACCCACGAATTTGCAGCCACCAAAGCCACGTTTTTACCTCCCCCATGGATCCCATCTCCATGGAGAAGAGCTCCCAAGAAGCCATGAAGGAAGGGTGCTAAGGGGCGGTGCTCCCCTGTGACACCGGCGGTGGGGAAGGAATCCTCCGTGCCGCCACCGCCTCTTCACCATATTCACCATCATCTCCATCGACTCCACTGCCATCTCCATCGCCGTTGCTGATTCCCATGATGAGGAGAGAGTAGTTCTCTCTCGAGGCTAAGGGCTCTACCGGTAGCTATGTGTTCATCTCTCTCTATGCATGATCATATTGTGATCATGAGCTTTGTAATCAAGTAGATCTACTTTGATACTCAAGTGCTTTAATAGATCTTTGCTTTCCCCATGTGTGTGAAAGTGATAGCGTGCACACCATGGTGGCACTTAGGCTAGAGATTACAAATATTTGTTATGAGTTATATTTGGAGTTGGATGTCTTTATGAAATTGTGGTGTTTGTTGGAACCATCTAGTGCTCTAGGTGATAGTGTGGGGTTATCTAGATGGGGAAAGCGAACTTTGAGGAGTGATGTTATAGCCCTACCATGGATTAGAGTGTCCAATCGGAGAGTAGTTCAGAGTAGTATCATAAAGAGAAGATATTTATACGAGAGTGTTCACTAGTGAAAGTATGATCCCGAGGCCTTGTTTTAAGCATTGAAATACCATTTGCAACTAGATTTGTTACATGTTTGCTTTCTTTCATCTTTATTTCAGTTTGCCTTTAGTCTCTTCCATGCCATCAAGCTATTTTCTGGCACCGTTGTCTTATATCCATACCACTTGTATTTTACTATCTCTTCGCCGAACAAGTGCACGTATACACCTCAAAAGTGTATTGGGTGTGTTAGGGACACAAGAGACTTCTTGTATCTTGATTGTAGGGTTGCTTGAGAGGGCATACCTTTGACCACTTCCTCCCTGAGTTCAATAAACCTTGGGTGATCCACTTAAGGGAAAACTTGCTGCTGTTCTACAAACCTCTACACTTGGAGGCCCAAGAACTGTCTACAAGAATAGAAGTGCGTAGACATCAAGCTATTTTCTGGCGCCGTTGCCAGGGAGGTAAGGTAAAAGGTAATCACATCCTCCGGTGTGAGTGCTCGAAGTTATTTCCTTTAGATTCTGCAATTTTGTCTTTTTGTTTCTTGTTTTCACTAGTTGGGCTTAATGGAAAACAACAACAAAATTAGAGAGCTTTATAGTATTTATCTTGAGTTAGGCCATGAAGTGTTTGAAGAGAAAATTAAAAAACCTATGGAACTTTATTTGCATGCTAATAACAATGTTGTTAGTATGAATTATTTGGACACCATTATTGCTAATGCTATGGAAAAGTCTAAGCTTGGGGAAGCTGGTTTTGATGAGAATGATCTTTTTAGTCCCCCAAGCATGGAGGAGAAAATTTACTTTGATGATACTATGCCTCCAATATATGATGATTACAATGATGAGTATGATATTTTCAGTCCACCTACTATTGAGGAGAAAATTAATTATGATTACAATATTCCTCCTATATTTGATGATTATGGTGATGAGAATAATAATGATAGCTATTTTGCTGAATTTGGTCCCACTATGATTAATAAGAATGACTATGTTTATGTAGAGAGTATTAATTCTTTTAAGCATGTGGCTCATGATAAGAATGTTTTATGTAATAGTTATATTGTTAATTTTATTCATGATGCTACTGAAAGTTATTATGAGAGAGGGAAACATGGTTTTATGTATCTCAATAATATTAAGTTTCTCCTCTTTATGTTGAAAGTCTTGAAGTTGCACTTGTTTTGCTTTACTATGCTTGTTGCTTTGTGCTTTCATGACTTGTTTCTTTACAAGATTCCTATGCATAGGAAGTGAGTTAGACTTAAATGTGCATTGAATTTGCTTCTTGATGCTCCCTTTTACTTCAATTAATATTTCTTATGTGAGCATCTTCTCAAACTATCATGCCTAACTTAAAGGCGTTAAAGAAAAGTACTTATTGGTAGATAACCCAAATTTTTAGTTGAGTCTTAGAAGTTATTCCTTCAGTAATAACCTCTCCTTATCATTTTTGTTTGATTTTTGTGCCAAGAGTAACCTCCAGTGAGAGAGAAGTACGACTTGGGAAAGTTGTTGTCCTAAAACAGATTTTTGTGCTTCGCTGTAAACATTCGTGTAAAATATCTGTACGTCAGTTTGAGCTGTGATTTTTTGTGCTTCTGCCCTAGGTTGCATACTACTTTGGTTTCAATATTTTTTATTATCTCTAGTGTGTTCAGTTGTTGCTTGGGTGATCTTCTGTAGAAAGTGAGAAGCAGAGGTGAAAAGGAGGCTAAGAGGGAGGTTGAAGGGGGAATGAGATAGTGTGAGTGAGGAGGAAGAGGAGACACACAGTCAGTCCTGCACACATTGGCGTGGCATATCTTCACGAAGCTTTGAAGGAACCTTGTACAGGGGGGCACGTGGGGGGAGGTGTGGCACACTAATCCCAAGCCCCAAGGCATATTTCCTCCATGGATTCTCTCTCTCTCTCTCTCATTGGCTCCCATGGTTGTGGTTCCAAAAAGAACTGGGCACGTGGGAGACGACTTGATCACCAGCATGCCATCGCGCTATTGGATCCCTAATCCAAAAGGATCTACTTCCGCAATCTTCGCGGGATCGGAGAAACCCAGAGTCATTGTTGAGCAACAACGTGTGCGAAATCACGAAGGTGCTGCCAGTTGTGGCACCTGGTCATCGGAGCAAGGATCAACACGGCCTTGAGGTCGGCTACATCGTTCGACTATTTCATCCAAGTTCATCATGAATGTTAAAGCTTTCGGTCTACAAAGGTATGTCACCAAAACCTCTTCTCGTTATAGCATTAACTGATAGATAGATCTTGGCAATTGGGGTTTGATAGTTAGAAAAAATATTGTTTTCTATTGCAAACCCCTACAATGGTATCAGAGTCGATCTATGTGTAGTTATTCTTGTACGGTTAGAACACATGATGAATGTGGGTATTGATCTTATTGTTGTTACCATCCCATGTGTACTTGTTTATATCACGGTACTGTTTGATGAAGCGCTTAGATCAACCTTATGTGAGACTGGTTCCGCACTTGACATATGGCTTGTACCATATATGCGGCTGGTCGATGTCTATTTCTCTTACATTAGTTGATATGGTATTTACAACGGAGGGCCTCGAAATGGCTATCATAGTGACAATTGTTTGATCAATGTTATGGTTGGAAGTTCGTAGGTAAGAAATGGTTATACGTGAAAGCCCTAGCATCCACGTAAAACTTTTAAAAGATAAAGTAGAGGCATATAACTTTATTTTGCAGGGGCATGTGATATGATATGATCATGATGTGAATTCTATATGGTGTATGCAATGCACATTATGTAAAGCAACTGACATGAGCCATTTGGTTGTTCATTTTATTCGATCGCCTGCATGCCAAGATCATGTGATAAGTAGTGTTACTTTCTGTTACTAAGTAGTAATAGTCGATCATCATGATGGACGACCAACTGGAGGCGACGCCATGCTGGTGGGCAAGATGGAGATCATGGTGGGACGCTCGATGGAGATCAAGGCCCACCATTGAAAGGCCCAACTTTGGTCGACTAGAGGGGGTGAATAGGAGACTACCAATTTTTATTCTTTTCTTGCAATTTTAGGCTTTGCACAATGTAAAGTTCACTACAGATGGAACTAGATGAATATCCTATATGGCAAACAATACGACAAGTAAACAAGACAGTAATTGCAAGTAGTAAAGGAGAGGAACGAGTAAACCGGCGAGGGGACACAGAGATGTAATTCTCGTAGTTCACTTCCAAGGAAGCTACGTCTATGTTGGAGAGGTGTCGGGGCCACACAAGGTCACACGAGCACCACAAAGGCCTCACCTTCTTCTCCGGTGAGCACCACCACAAAGGTGGCCTCACAATCCACTAACCGGTGACCTTGAAGGCGCAAATCGAAACCTTTACAACGAGGTTGAGGGGACACTCCACAACTCAATTGGAGGCCCTCAACGACACCATGAAGCTTCACAACAATTTCCCCAGCTCCGATGATGCCCTACACCATCTAGGGTTCCAAGATCCCAAGAGTAATAAGATCCACTAAGGATGGGTGGGGAAAATCACGATTCCTTTGGTGGAAGTGTAGATCTAGGTCACCTCTCCCAATCCTCAAAAGATCAAGAGGTTTGAGTGGGTAGGGAGAGAGATCTACACAAGTCAAGCTCTTGTATTAACGGAGGAGAGAGAAAACAAAGAGATAAGGCAATAGGAGGAAGAAGAGGGCCTTAAATAGGCCTCCTTCAAACGGGCAGAATCTAGCCCGCCCTGACAACACCGGTACTACCGGTGGCGGGCTGGAAGTTTCGGGCGAGCAAACCTCCAACGGTTCGAAGAAGCCCACGAAACGGTCGGGTTGACCAGTCAGTGGGCCCCACAAATTGACCAGAACTACTAGCCCTAGTTCTGGTCCAACTACCGGCAAATAGGCATTTTGAGGCAGAGAACATTCTGAGCCAAAATGCATAGTTGACAGAACTTGGGTCCGGAACTGGGACCAGAAGAACCATGTCGCCAGGGGCTGACCGGTACTACCGGGACGGGAGCGGTACTACCGCTCAAGGGGACTGGGGCTGGACAGCGTAGGATCTAGCCGGTACAACTGATGCAAGTTCCGGTGCTAATTCCGACAAATAGGCAAAAGGATACAGAAGTATTATGAGCCGAAATCTGGTTTGCCGGAATTAGGACCGAAACTTTTGTCGGAAGTTCCGCTCGATCAGCCCCGGAAACACCTTTGGGCGGTACTACCGGTCAGAGCAAAAACTACTCGAAAACCTCAGGGAACTCTCTCTCACAAGAAAACTGGGAAGGCTGTGGATGTGCTGATATGGTCTGTGCATGAAATGGTGATTTCCCACAACCCTCCAAGGCTAGACCCCCTCTTGATAGTATGGTAGCCTAAACACAAAATAAGAGAAAATGTAAATAAACGCCACCGTCTTCAAGCTTCTTCTAGAGAGAAGTCCACCAACAAACATGTCCGTAGATAAACCCTGCAACTTGGGCATAAAGTTAAACCACAAACGAAGCTATCATCAACACCAAAAAATACATGGAGAAAACAATATCCTTTCAACCATGAAAGACCATATCATGTCACATATATAAACTTCATGTGATGTTAATCCTTTATACATCTTACTGATTACTAGTATTAGATACTCAACAGTAGAATTTATAAGATGATCCCTAATTAATACCAACAAAAGTTTTCTCCCTCAGTGGGCACCACTAAGAAAGTTTTTCGTTATGAAGCATATTGTGACGATCAGATGTTAGACATATCGACGTTCACATAAGGTTGGTGTAAGCCATGTTCCGCATCGAATACATTAAGGTTAAATTGTCGAATCTAACATGTTCAGACTGAAGATGTTCGTAGTAGAAAGCAATATTTTTTTCTAACTAGCGCAACACCAATGCCAAGATCTATCTATGAGTAAATGCAGTAACAGGAGCGCTTTGGTGACATACTCTTGTAGACCGAAAGCATTTACTTTGAGGTCGCGTAAGTTGAAGTGCTTGATATGGTATCGATCATAGGTCGTGTTGTATCAGAAAAAGACAAAATCATGAAACTTTCGGTATTTTTTTTTGGAAAGTATCAAAATTTCTGAATTTGACAATAATTTCGTTGATTTAATCAAAGTTCATCAATTAATTTGGAAACAATTACCATATTTTGACCAACCATTTTATAGCTTGGTCAACTATTGTTAAATTCAGCCAAATCTTGATCAAATTCTGAAAAAACTAAACCGGAGATATAGAAAAAAAATCGAGCGAGTAAATCAATGATTGGCCAGCGAGTGATCTAATTTTTCGAGATATTTTGGACTAATTGCTGAAAAGTTTGGTCAGTTTTATTATATTCAGCAAATTTTTGGTCAATTTTTAGAACTTTTCAAAAAATTCTGAAAAATTACAGCAATCATCAACCTTCACAAATTAATCTAGGAAATGACAATACAAGTTCTATGAGCTGTTTTAAAGTTTGGTAATTTTTTATTAGATAATAAAGTTAAATTTTGGTGAATTGTTATTCATAAAAGTAAACTTTAGGAAAATCCCCAGCTGTTTGAACTTATTTTGTGAACAACGAGTGATTTGCGTGAATTCATCACAAGTAATGTCTCTTCCTATAATTTCATCCATGTTGTGTGATGTGGTTTGTCTTTTTTCATGTGAGTACTAACGCAAGGGGTTTGCTTTGGTATAGCCAAACGCCAACTAATTAAGGGTAATGTAGTAATTAGATTTAGTTATGTAACTAAAGGATTTAATAACTAAATCAAGTCTGCCATATTCCATATCCAAACCTTGTATACACATGTATGAGCATATTGTATTCGTAGCGCCACATGTAACTCCCTCTCGCTCGTCCTCACCTTGCTAGCTCCCATGTACTCGCCGACATCCATCAAAATTATTGGTATTTGAGCTAAACCTATGACCGTAACACATTAGCGGCAAAGAGGAGTTTTTAATTCTCGCTCACTTAATACGAGTGGAACAGCTACCTTTATAAGGTGTTTCGACTCTCTTCCAACTACTAAAACATGGAACTAAACTTTGTCTCCTTGTGATTTAAGAATTTATTGGAGTAGAGCCCTGTCCACGTGGGGCCAGTGCTCATATAAATCTAACATGTCTACTGCGTCTTGGTAGTGGAAATGTCATGGCGTTTGCACGGTTTCTAGCTCTAGCGTTTGAGCCATTAACCATGGTGTTTGTCAGTTCTGCCCAAAAAGCCTAGACGTCCCGCGCGCGTTGCAAACATAGGCACGCCCGGAGAAAACTTTCTAATAGAGATCATTCGGTGGGGAATTTTTGCTGAAAGTCAGTTTTGTCGATTTGGCCTCGCCCAGGAGTACCCTAAGCAAAATAATACGGCTATGCATGGTAGGATATGCATTGCCAAATCGACAAAACTCTCAATGCAAGTAAGTTTCAGACGACAATACGGTTATGATAGTCTGTTTCATAGGTCAGTTTGTCGTCTTGTACGTATTGTACCTATGTGAGGTCACATGCATATGCATGCATGCAGGTTTCAGAGGTCATGTAATGGGACATACTCAAATAAGTGTAATTCAATCATTTGTAAGTAGAACTTAACAAAATTTGACCAACTTTATAAGAAAATATAGCAACATTTATAACACTTAGTTAGTACCACTAGGTCCCTTTTAAAATATATGTTTGTAATATATAAATTTATATGTATATATATTGCTTTCACAAAATCGGTCTAATTTTAAAATTTTGTCTCAAAGCAAAAGTTAGAAGTACAGCTATCTGACGGATGCCGTGCGTGGACAGGAAACCAGGACTCGGCACGCGAGAGCCAAGGGAAGACTAGTCCGCATGAGCAATTGGTACTGGCAACTGGCAAGGGTAGTACGACTGCCGGCCGGGCTCCTTTGTTTGTTAATTGGGTTTTCATTGTAAGCAAGGGACTCTTGCTACTCTTGCAAAATACTACCTCTGTTTGAGATTATTAATTTTAACGGCCAAGTTGCTAATACCAAGACACTCTATAACTCTCTCTCATTAATATATGCATGCACCAATAATTTTACATGCACAAGAGAAATGAAAGGAAAAAAGAAACATGCATTAGACAAGAGAGACTAATAAATGAGATTCCTCTTATAATCTTAAACAATACTCCCTCCGTCTCGGTTTAAAGGCCCTACGCGTATACCTAATATAAAATATTTACACGAATGTTATATCATTACAAAGTATAATATCTAAATTTTCTAATGATATATTTTTTGTTTTAAATAATTAATATTATATTAGTCAAATTAACAACCTAGTTATACGCGTAGGTCATATGTCACCAACTATAAGTTCTAAGGAAACATCATGGCATGGCGTTTTGTGGACGACTAGAGACACTCGGCGTGGTGAACTACTTATTTGGATTTATTGAAATAATTACATATGGACCTAAATGAATCAGTGAGATATCAAATAACGAAAAAAGGATGGAAAACCTGGAAAGGCAAAAGTGATTATAGTCTAACGGTGAATGTGGTGACACGGAATTTCGGGTTAACTACTAATTCAATGCAAATTTGCTTCAAGGCAAGTCATGATGTTCTATCGATACTTGTGTCAAAACTCTGCGACTAGGGTGTCCCAGGAACGCATTACTACGAGGAAGACACCCCCTCCTCAGTGCCCAAGGAGCAAGGAGCAAGTACCCGCGGCCCGGGAGCATGGCGCGTCGTGGCCCACCAATGTCCGTGCAACTCCCAATGGTGACCACCACGAGACCGCATGCCCCGAGCGTGCCGCTTGCCAAGGCGGTGTGCCAGTCGTTGGCGTGCCCCACCACGTCATTCGCCTAGCAGCTCCCACTAGCTACCCCTAGGCGGTCTGATGGCGCTACACTAGACCCGCGTGACTGCCTCTCGGAGAAAGTGTGCGAAGCCCCTAGTCCGCCAGAGAGGACAACATAACAACCCAAGCCCTTGATAAAAAGATGTGATAGAAATAAGGTTCCCAAGGGCATCCATATAATATGTAGCAAGGACCTCATGCCTACTTAAAGGGGACTTTGTAATAGCACACGTTGCATAAAGTGACTAGACCAAAACAACCAACCCACTAGAGAGAGAGGAGAAAATATCTCCCTCCACCCATTAGGGCAAAACTGTAACCTGGATATCCCTACCCAACTCTATATAAATCCTTCCATGCCAAAGTTGGTGGAGGTTGCTGACTCCTATACCCCACCCCAAGAGGGAGAGAAACTCCCCCACCAGCTAGCTTCCCTCTACCACACCACGTCGAGTGTTGTCACCCCATGATGGCTCCTCTCCTACATATATCGGAACCCCACGATGGCATGTCTTATGGGTGCGGGATCCCCCTTCTGGCACTTCCTAACTAGGCACCTCGCTTCGTGAAGCCATCACCATCGTCGGCTACCACCGTAATCTCACTGGATTCCGCCTCCTCACCGGAGGTAGAGCAACCTGTAGGGATCCACATTGGAGTTGGGAAACGGGCATCAGAGCCTCACCGTGGAGTTGAGTCAACTCCCCGAATCCATGACTGGATTATCATCCACCCCCACCGGAACATCCGGGTCCCCACGAAGCCTAGATGAACCTCTTCGGACCTCCTTCAGTCTACACCGACCCTCTGACGGTCTGTCTCGCTAGAAGCCCTTCACCCCAGTAACATCTAAGGTGATCCCATTGGAGGGAGTAGACGAGCAGTTTCCACATCGACCTCACAACATCCCCACCATCCTTCTCTAGGGTAGTCTCAAGTCTCTGATATCCTTCCCGCTTACCACCTTCCTGAGTGGAAGAGCAGACGTACCCCTCCCGCGTCCAATCCCGATGGAGTTCGAGCAGAGCAAACTACATCAACGTGAGTTGTAATGAGGAACCACAAGACGGAGGGACATCAATATAATGCCCCATAACCCGGAGAACCCCATATTCCCGAAGGGGAGGAGTGCCACCCCTGCTGGCCGACACATCACCATCATCGGTCTTTCAAGCCAGTCATTCCCAGACGGGGCTGCATCAAGCCGCCGTCACGCCAAGTTGGAAGAGGATAAGATCTAGAAGGCTTGACGGGAAGGGACACATCTTGATTCCTATATCAAAGGTGTCACCCAAAGAGAATTGCCACCTGACTCGGAACACCACCTTATTGCCTGCCGATTTCCGTCGACGATAGAAAGATGATGAATGGCATATCTGATTATAGCCTAACGGTGGAAAAATAGCGGAATGACAAAACTAAGGAGTATTATAACGAAGTAGTGGCAAGATTAGAGTTTTAGCTGGTCAAATGACAAAGCTTAGTTTTGGATTGATCATAGTGGCACAAACTGTCAGAGTATATCACGGTTTGGACTATATTTGGTAGTTTAAATTTTGTAATCCAATTCTATCCCTAGTAGTCTTCTTGCCCTCCAAGTCTTCTAGTACTATATAAATAGCCCAAGGGCTCTCAATATAATTACCTCTAGAAATATCAATACAACCAATATATTTCCACAATCTATCATGGTATCAGAGCATCTCAGTCCTTGGCCTAGGGTTTATCCACCACCGCTTCCGCCGCACTGCCTCCGGGGAGATCGTTCTCCGCTGGGGGCCGCGCAACTAGTAGATTGGATCTTTCTTTGCCAATAATTTCTCGTCGGCCGCTTGACTGACGTTTCTTCTTCTTTCACCGATCATAGATCGGATTGCATCGTCTATAGCCACATGTCATCATCACGTGCCTCTACTCCAACCTCGGCTTCGACTCATCTCCGACAAATCATCGCCAACGATCGTGCCAAAGAGGCTTCGCGCGGCGCCCCAAGGGACGCCTTCACGTGTTGCGTCGGCTTCTCTGTTCTCACGTCGTCACCACGCCGGCCCGTCTTCGCTAACATCGACCGGGACGCACGTCCCCGAGTACACGCCTTGCCGTCAACAAAGGGCTACACTTTCATTAACCGTGGTCATCATCGCTGACAACCATCTACACCAACAACATTGCCACATCGTCACCGCCACCACCAATCGTGGTCATCATCAACGCCAACAAGTTCTTCTTCTTCACGAGCGACATCACGCTCATACACGCGGAAAACACGGGTCTAATCCTCGAAATCAACTACCGCTACAATTCAATCGTCATTAACAACTACTTCGTCGTCTTCGTCCACCACGACCTCGCCGTCAGGGTCGCAGTCTAATTTTTATTTTTCAATAAATAAATTTTCTTCTTGTAACTACTTCATCTACTCAGACACATGGACGGACAACTTCTACGCACCGACCGTTCACGGAGAATTTCTCTGTTGCTCCCTCCGGCTCTGGCTCGTATGTTTCGTGATGGTCCCTGTCTTTACACATCCGGTATTGGCAACATCGACGCGTGCTTTCGTCCCTGGCACGCTCCCGAGTTTGGCAAGCTCGACAAGGCGTGTCACCTACCTCGACTACTCTGACTCCAGCTACGTCTACATCAATAATTACTATGGCGACTTCTTTAGGCTCAACGACAACATCGACCAGAACACCATGACAACATCAACCTTATCGACTTCATCAATGGAGACTACATCACCAACGGCACCATCGTCCACGACTACATCACCCCACTCGACATCGGCATCCACTGGCTCCCTCTCTAGTTCGCGCTTTCGGCTTATGCTCCAGTCAGACCGTCCGCGACGCTCCTTCTATTCGCGTCACTACCGATGCGACTGCGGGGGAGTATTAGAGTATATCACGGTGTGGACTATATTTGGTAGTTTAAGTTTGTAATCCAATTCTATCTCTAGTAGTCTTCTTGCCCTCCAAGTCTTCTAGTACACTATATAAATAGTCCAAGAGCTCTTAATGTAATTACATCTTGCAATAATAATACAATAAATAGTTCCGCAATCTTACACAAACGATAAAAACCTTGTTAATTTGGTGCACTCCAATCAGCCACCTAGCAGGTCACTTGGCCATCTGGTACATAGGGTACTGTCCCCAACTAGCTGGCTAGCCCCCGCGTACAAGTTCTCTCCGTGGGTTGTGCGTTTCGAGTATGCTCGTCTGGTCGGACCCCAAGTCTTGCCGGGAGACATCTTCTCTCTTCACTGTTGTGAAGGTAATAGCTTGGTTCATGTAAAAGACTGAGCATCAAGTGATCATACTAGGACTGTAGGAGGGGTAAGATGCCGGTGGATTAGTTATTTCCTAGATCAGAGTCATAGATTCAGAGATACATATGCCTTGTTGTAACTACACTGCCAATACCACCGAACGAGCTAGGGGCTAGGGCCCGTACACTGTGAGCCTGGGGGGCAGCACTACGCACGGCACACGTACACTGCGCGGGAACTGTTCAGCCTGGTGGGGTGAAAAGAAATACGTCGATCGTACACGGCGAGGTAACTGTTCAGTCTTCAGCCTCGGAATGGTGCGGACTAAGTCTGGTGAGAGCGCTCCCGCCATCCGTCTTATTACGTGCTCAGTGTTCAGTCTTCAGGCTAATAACCGCGCACGACTGCGCGCGAGAGGGCGCTCCCACCATCCGTCAAGTCTGGTGCATGCATGCACACGGCTCTTCTTTTCCATTAATCCAAAGTACCCCTCCTTCCCAAAATACATTACCTATACATTTTTGGTCAAAGTCAAATTTCACAAACTTAGACCAAGCAGGTAGAAACAGTTAGGTCTATCGTGAAATATATGTTTATACTGTATTATATTTGTGTCATAGATGCTGGTCTATTTTTCTAGATACTTAGTCCAACATTATAAATATCAACTTCGACTACAAATAATATGCAAAACCTATTTTTGGAGGGAGAGAGTACTGTGCGATCCAGCAATGAATTCGATCGACCAGCATCTTAACTACTACTACTACTCTCTCTCACTCCTAAAAAAGATGTAAAAAAAATTTGTCATCATTTTCAAATCTCCAAGCCACAATCCAAATATCCATAATACAAATATGCATAAATTTTATCTAAAATAAATCAAATTGATCAAGTTAGATCCAAAAGTTCGGCCACTACCATGTCGGCACATTCATCCAAGCATGGCACAATTTCACATCTTCTTCCTCGCTATAGTTAGCGGATCTCTTGGCTGGAGCCTTGTCCTTGCTCTTTCCCTTGCCTTTCCTCTTGCCCTTGGTCGGTGCCTCCACCTCGGTCAACTCTTCTTTGGCCTCCTCGGTGGCCTCTTCCTCTTCCCCGGCCAAGAAGCAGGGCCGGCCTGAGGGGGATCAGGAGGGGCGGCTGCCCCGGGCCCAAAAATTTTGGGGGCCTTTCCATATATGTGCTTCATATATGGCCTAGTATAGAACAAAAAATAGTAGTAGTTCAGTTTCCAATTGGGTTAGATTAGACCTTTTAGTTTTCTAGTCTAAACAAAGCATACGTACTAGGAGGCCAGGAGTCAGAGCGATTAGATCGGTCATTGCGTCATTGTTAATTGCATCGATCACGTGACTACGTGAGTCCGGTTCAGCCGTACACCTTGCCCTTTCCTAAAATCTTCGCCTAATCATCTTTCATCTCGGCTCTCCGTACACAAGTCGTCGGTCCGTCGCCTCTCCATGCCTCTCGTCTAACTCACAAGGACAGGCTGTTCAGACATTGCAGGTCTGATTCCAGTCTGCTATCTACATGGAAGTAGGAACGTGGAAGGTATGGAAGCATCTTTCCTCAATCAAACTTGGGTTAGGTACCGTTAGTTTATGCTCTAATTCTACTTCTGATTAATAGTTTTTTTAGTGTGGTTAATTGGTTATGGTGCCTGATTTCGGTGTTAAGAAAAGGAAAAAAGAGGCACTTTGAGGAATCCAGATGAGTTAGCATTGATTCTTGTGGGGGAATAAAGTTATGTTGATCTAGATGACGATATTGGTATAGAGGACAATATTGACATCAGCCCATATGATGACAATGTGTGTGATCATGAGCACGTATTTAATTCATGTCCCACAGAATCTACTAGTGTCGATGAGAAACCAATTATTGTAGACATTTATGATCCGATAAATTAGTCTCGTTTTGATAACAAAGCAAGGGATACATTAGTCGAGAAGGCTATTAGATAAGAAAATATTATTTTCCTTTAGATGGTACTACCTTGAGAAAATTTTCATATGAAGATTTTTGAGTTTGTCAAATAAGCGGATTATTATCCTAATATTTGTATCGCTTATCGGATCTTATTACTATGCCTGTGACTGTTGCATCAGTTGAAAAAAGCTTTTCAAAGTTGAAAGTATTGACGAATTATTTGAGATCTAAAATATCTAAAGAGAGGTTAAATGGTTCGACAACTCTATGCATCGAGAAGAACTTATTGGATGAGATTGATATTGATTCGATTGTCACCTACTTTGCTTCTAGGAATACACGGATAAAGTTTTAAGGTAATATGTAAATATTGTTAATTTTTATATGAATTTTGCAATTGGGTATATTTGAAATATTTATTTTCCATTGTTTCATATATTTATATATTAAAAAATTAGCAAGGGGCCTATAATTTTAGTTTTGCCCTGGGCCCTCAAAATCCCAGGACCGGCCCTGCCAAGAAGTCATCATCGGCCTCCTCAGTGGCCACGTCCTCGTCGTTGCTGAAGTTGAGGTCATCGAGGCCTTTGTGGTGAGAAGAATCGAGTTGGGACATGAACTCGGTGACGGTCACCTCGGTTGCACTCGGCGTCGGAATTTGAATTTCGTCGAACAACTCGTGGGCACCATCTTCAGCTGACATGGTGGCCGTCGAGGAGGACGAAGGCGTGGCCTTGGAGGTCCCCTTGGGCTTGCCATTCTTCTGTCGTGACACCATAGGCTTCCATGTGTCGTTTATCCATTGCGTCTCGTGCTCCTAATGCTGCAACCAACACCACTCCTGCGCCACCACCTCTACCGCCACCTCCAACTAGTTCATCTCCCAATACCAATCGTTTTGGTTGCGTGATTCGTCTAGTGGATCAGTTGTATCTCTTGGATATTGACACTACTATGGATCCTGTGTCTACTAAGCTTCGACATGCCAAGCAGGATCCCCACTGATGTGTGTCCATGGCAGACAAGCACTAGGCCGTCATGAAAACAACACATGGTTTCTTATTCCATGCCCATCGTAGGCAAATGTCGTCACCTTGACATGTCAAGAATACATTCCTCAATGTCAATCTTGATGAGGTCGTCTAACGTCAGCAGCCCCCTAGTTTTGTTGATGCGGCCAAACCGGTTCATGTTTCTTGACTTCATAAATCCCTCTACGGCTTGAAGAAAACTCCGTGTGCGTGGTACCAACGGTTTGTTGCGTATCTTTCCACACTAGGATCCGTGGCCTCTGTTACAAACACCTCCTAGTTTGTTCTCTAGTCTAGTGGGAACATGGCTTACTTGATCCGCTATGTCGACGACATTATTGTCACCGCATATTCCCTTGTGTTTCTGTAGTCCCATTCTCGATAGGATACACAATGAGTTTGCTATGAAAGATCTTGGAGACCTTTAATTTTTTCCTTGGCATTGTTGTGAGAAAATATTTTGATGGTTTGTTTCTCTCCCAACGGCAATATGTTGGATGTTCTTCAGCACCCTGGTATGGATGAGTGTCATCCTACATCGACCCTAATATACATTCATGCTAAGGTATCTGACATTATTGGTGAGCTCCTCTCTAATGCTACAGAATACAAGCGACTTTCTGGTGCGCTCCAGTATCTCACAGTGACGCGCCCGGATCTCCTATGTGGTCATGCATATTTTCCTTCATATGCATGCTCCACGCACGCCTCACCTTTCTCTTGTGAAGCGTGTCCTCTTGTGTGTCCCTCATACTATGGATTTTGGTCTTCACCTTCGTGCTTTGTCCTTGACAGCTTTGACATCTTATTTCGACACCAACCGGGTTCGCTACTAATTCATGTAAAATGCGTCTCCGGTCTTTTTAGTTTATTGTGACATATTCAAACATATTTTCATCTTATCTATTCTTATAATCACGATTACAGTGATTTATGGGTTTTCTAAAATCTCCTCTATTTGGGTTATAACTCTACATGACAGAAAAGTCTTGTTTTAGGTAATTTTGACATTCAGAGACCTTCGCAGACTCAAAACTCTTTCGTCCTACTTTATAATTAAAGAAATGATATCTAGATAGAATTCGAGACTAAGTCATTGCAGTAAATCGCCTAGTGCTACAGTGGACCAAAGGGGAACTAGCAGCTCCCTCACCTCCTTATTCCTTCTTTTCCTCTATTAATACAATGTAATATTTACATAAAAGACCCTGACATAGTACTTGTCTACACACTAGTCCTTCCAACACTCCCCCTCAAGATGAGACGAAGATGTCAATAAGCCTCATCTTGTTACAAATACTTACAAAAAATACAACACTAACACCTTTTGTCAGAACATCCGCTAATTGATCAGATGACTTTACATAAGTGATTTTAAGTGCACCTTCATCCAATTTATCCTTAATAAAGTTCCTGTCTATCTCAATATGTGTAGTTCGATCATGATTGATTGGATTATGTACTATGTTATTGGCAGCATGGTTATCACAATACAAGTAAATAGGTTCCCCATCAAATAGCCGGATCTCTGATAGTAATATTCTCAACCACATCATTTCACATAAACCTAAGGCCATGGACCTATATTCAGCTTCTGCTGTGGACCTTGCAACCACGCTTTGTTTCTTACTTCTCCAGCTCACCAAGTTATTTCCAACGAACACATAGTAGCCAGATGTAGATTTTCTATCATCCAAGTTTCCAGCCCAATCAACGTCAGTAAACCCTTCTATTTTCAAATTTGCATGATTTGAAAATAAAATTCCCTTTCCTGGACACCCTTTCAAATATCTCAGTATTCTATTTACTGCATCCATATGGCAAGTCTGAGGATCATGCATATACCTACTAACCACACTTACATCATAAGCAATATCTGGCCTGGTATGGGATAGATAAATCAACCGTCCACCTAGTCTTTGATATCTATGCTTATTAACTCATTCCCCTGAATCAGCTCTCACATAGTTCAGCATTCCAGTTTCCTTAAGTAAATCAAGGACATACTTTCTTTCGGATAAGAAAATACCTTGCACACCATAAGCCACTTCAATGCCAAGGAAGTAGTGAAGATACCCTAGGTCCTTCACTTCAAATGTCTTAGCGAAAGCTTTCTTCAATCTCATCATCTCCTCTTCATCATGACATGTTATCACGATGTTATCCACATATACGATAAGTATAACAATTTTTCTTCAACATGCTTGAAGAATAAAGTGTGGTCTACATTGCTTTGTTGATAACCCCATGAACAAATTTCATTTTGAAGCTTGCCAAACCAGGCCCTTGGTGACTGTTTTAGCCCATATAATGCTCTCTTTAATCTACAAACTTTCCCTTTAGTTTCACTTGTATTAAATCTGGAAGGAATCTCCATATAGACCTCCTCTTGTAATTCCCCATGAAGAAATGCATTTTTTACATCTAACTGAAACAATTTCCACTTCAAGTTTGCTGCAATTGAGATTAAAGTTCTAATAGTGCTCATTCTCGCAACTGGTGCTAAAGTTTCATCATAGTCTACACCATATGTCGGACTATATCCCTTGGCTACTAATCTAGCTTTATATCTCTCGATCTTGCCATCTGGAGTATGTTTTAAATGAATACCCACTTACAACCCACAACCTTTTTATTAGTAGGAAGAGTCGTAAAAAACCCAAGTGTTGTTTTTGTCAAGTGCAGCCATTTCCTCCAACATGGCATCTCTCCATTTGGGACAACTCTTCGCTTTGTGCCAATCACGGGGAATAGGTACAACTGAGTCAAGTGCAACAATAAAGGCTCTATACTGAGGTCCCATAGAAGAATATGAGACATAATTAGAAATTTCATATTGGGACAAATTTGATGGCAGTTTCCCAGCGGTGGAGCAAGGTTGTTTTCTTTGAGCTATAGGGATATCTAGATCATCAAATGGAGCATAAACTGTACCATCACATGCAGAGGGGCTTGAATTTGAGCTATGCGAATCTGGCTAAACTTGAGCTTCAGAATTTTGATCCAATGGAGTATCTTCATCCCTCTGTACTTGATCATTCTCAGCTCTGTGTCTCCGCGAGTACAGCCGGACCTCTCGTTCTTCATTTGGTTTTGGCCACTGTGGTGCACCACATGGTGTACCTTGTTCTGCTTCTGTAGGGCCGACATTTCTATCTTCATGTCCGTCTTCTCGTGGTATTACTCCAATCACTATTTCCCTTGATGTAGTACGGTTACTCTCTACTCCCTTTTCTCCCCTGCTTCACTGTCTATATCTGAAACATCATCACCATAAAGATCAGGAAATACATCAGTTAAGTCCACAGGTTCTCCATAAAATGGTTGATGTTCTCTAAAAACTACATCCATGCTCACAAAAATTCGCTTTTGTGATAAGCACCAATATTTATATCCCTTTTGTTTTCCTAAATACCCCACAAACACACACTTTAGAGCTCTTGGATCAAGCTTGCTCATGGAAGGTCTATAATCTTTCACATAGCACATACACACGAATACTTTTGGTGGAACCACATAAGAAATCTCACCTTTTACCCAAGTACTCTAGATGGCATTCTATTTATCAGGTATGTTGTTGTCATCACTGCTTCACTCCACAAATTTTTTGGTACATTCATAGCCATCATTAAACACCGGGTAACCTCCAAAAGGTGCCTGTTTTTCCTTTCGACCAAGCCGTTTTGTTCAGAGGTACCTGGACAAGTTATTTGATGAATAATCCCAAAAACTGGAAAAGTATTTGTCAAATTCCTTGTTCACGTACTCCGTCCCATTATCAGTATGAAATATTTTCATGCACGCATTATATTGAGTTTTGATCATATTATGAAAATCAACAAAGCATTCAAACACATCATCTTTGTTCCTCAACTCATAAACCCAAGTGACTCTGGTACAACAGTCAATGAACATAACAAATGAGGGGTAACCATTTAGGGCTTGAACTCCACTGGGACCCCAGACATTAGAATGAATAACTTCAAGTGGTGTGTTACTCCGATTATTAGCTAGCACATAAGAGCTTCTAGTTTGCTTTCCAAGTTGACATGCATCACATACTAGTTTCTCCTTCTTAACTTCATTATAAAGATCATGATAATGGTGACTCGGAATAGGGCTGCGATGTTGAAGTAGAAACTCTTCTAATGGTAATGAAGATAACACGGCTGCAATGAAGGGTGATACTTCCTTGTCTAGGTAATATAATCCATCATGTAAGCTCCCCATCCCGAGCTTTTTCCCAGATCCAAGTTCCTGAAATATACACCATTTTGGTAAGAAAATAGCTGCACAATTAAGCTCCCGTGTAATACAACTTATGGATATGAGATTAAGTGGGAATGTGGGAATATGAAGCACGGATGAAAGTGACAAGTTAGGATTACATATAAATTTCCTTGAACCCATGATGGCTTGAGCTGAACCATCGGCCAATTTAACACTCTGTTTACCCATCGCAAGAACATAATCATGAAATTCTCTATAGGAACCAACCATATGTCAAGATGCACCCGAATCAATCAGCCATGGTGCACCATTGTGATCAAACTCAACAGAAGTTGAAGGATTACTTTAATGACCAGCAAAGATGGCAGTAGCTTCGCTTTTCTTATCACCTTGTTTCATGCCCTTGAACTGGTACCATTTTTCCAAATTATCAATGGTCATCCTGACTGTAACAATTTGGGATCTTCCACCATCAACACCTGCTCCACTAACACCTATAGGACGAGCAGATCCACATAAATTACAGAATCTCTGAAAGCCAAAATTTATATTTCTACAGCTCATATTTGGACACAGCCAATCACCATCTCGTTGCCAAGATTTTGTGGCACTGTCACCTAGTCCTTTACCTCTACATGATCCATTATCCAATACCATTCCCTGCTTACCAAACCCACCAAACACAACTCGGGATTTTTCATCCATAGCTCACAACACAATTGCAAAATCTCCAATTAGAATGTTACTACCACTAGTTCCTTGGTCGAACTACCTGTGACCTTCTTCACAGCACAAATACACTCCGATTTTATTTACCTCTGCAATTTTTCAGCTCCGTGAACCAATTCTGCCTCCAATGCGGGAATCAAAAGTACCACCACCAACACACTTTAGGAGGAAAAGCAATGTACAAGTAGCTCAAGTATACCTCTTCATCTCTGCTGCAAAAACGCACCAACAACAGTTGTGGTATCTTCTTTCAGCTCTAGCCCACCGGCAGCACAGCAAACTAGGTACCTCGAGCTCTCCCCCTTAGCAGGGACACCACCGATTCAAGCAGCAAACGTTTGCCTCCTATTGATTTCTCCTTTATGCAAGATTCGAGCTAGCCTAGCTCTCTCCTCTTACCTCTGCTCACAAACAGAGTAAGCCACCATAGCTACCTTCTTATCTACAAGCCAGAAGCAGTCGTACCTCACCCAGCTGCCCCTTCACTTCCACCAATCCACCACCTAGAGTTCCTGACCTGCACTCACGCGTGCTGCCAGCCCCAGGCTCCGACTCCTCTGATTTCAAACAACCGCACTTTGCCTCCTGTTGTTGCCACCAATGCGCCACGGTCTGCAGCGGCTGGAGCTCCACCACACGCTGTCGATTCATCGCCCATGGAGGCTGACCGCCATCTCTAGCTCTGATACCATGTAGTAAATCGCCTAGTGCTATAGTAGACCAAAGGGGAACTAGTAGATGATTTTTGGAAGGCTCCCTCACCTCCTCGTTCCTTCTTTTCCTCTCTTAATACAATGTAATATTTACATAAAATACCCTGACATAGTACTAGTTGATACGTCGTAAACGTATCTATAATTTTTGTTCACACTTTGAGGTATTTTTATACATTTTCTGGAACTAATCTATTAACAAGATGCCACAATGACAGTTGCCTGTTTTCTG
This sequence comes from Avena eriantha, assembly GCA_910589775.1. NCBI lineage: Eukaryota > Viridiplantae > Streptophyta > Magnoliopsida > Poales > Poaceae > Avena > Avena eriantha. Next base: position 493,706,017 of record OU342740.1, read on the forward strand.
CTATTTTTGGTTTCAGAAAAGCTGGAAAATAAATATTCTCGGAATTGGACCGGACAAAAGCCAAAGTCAATATTTTACCAGAAGACTCACGGAGCCAGAAGACGTGACAGAGAGGGGCCACGAGGTGGCCACACCACCTGGTGGCGCGGGCCAGCCCAGGCCGCACCAGGGGGTGGTGTGTGCCCCTCGGGCACCCACCGACCTTGCCTATTCGCCTCTAAAGTACCCCGGGATGAAAACCCTATATACAAGATTAGAACTCCACGAAAAGTTTCGCAGCACCGCTGCCACCGAAGAGGAGATTCTGGGGATAGAAGTCTTTGTTCAGGCACCCTACCGGGACGGGGAAGTGCCCCTGGATCCATCTCCATCGACTCCACCGCCAGCTCCATCGTTGTTGCTGACTCCCATGATAAGGAGGGAGTAGTTCTCTCTCGAGGCTAAGGGCTCTACCGGTAGCTATGTGTTCATCTCTCTCTCTCTCTATGCGTGATCTTATGAGACCATGAGCTTTGTAATCTATAGATCTATTCTGTTACTCAAGTGCTTTAATTAATCTCTGCTTATCCCATGTGTGTGAAGTTGACAGTGTGCACACCGTGCGGCACTTTGACTAATGTTACATAAATACTTATCATGAGTATAATTTGAGTTGGATGTCTCTATGAGATTGTGGTGTTTGTTGGAACCATCTAGCGCTCAAGGTGACAGTGAGGGGTTATCTAGATGGGGAATGTGAACTTTATGATGTGCTGTTATAGCCCTACATCGTCCAGCCAGAGAGTAGTTCAGGGTAGTATAATGAAGAGAAGATATTTATATGAGAGTGTCCACTAGTGAAGGTATGATCCCTAGGCCTCGTTTAAGTATTGAAACATCGTTTATAATCAGTTATGTTACATGTTTGTTTGCTGCCACTCTTATTTTAGATTGCAATTACCACTTATAATCATCCATATTACTTGTATTTCACTATCTCTTCCCCGAACTAGTGCACCTATACACCTGACAAGTGTATTGGGTGTGTTGGGGACACAAGAGACTTCTTGTATCTTGATTGAAGGGTTGCTTGAGAGGGATACCTTTGACCACTTCCTCCCTGAGTTCGATAAACCTTGGGTGATCCACTTAACGGAAACATGATGTTGTTCTACAAACCTCTGCACTTGGAGGCCCAACACTATCTACAAGAATAGAATTGTGCGTAGACATCAAACTATTTTCTGGCACCGTGGCCAGGGAGGTAAGGTAAAAGGTACTCACATCCTCTGGCTACTAAGCTATCTTCTAGTACTGTTGCTGGTGTGTGAGTGCTCGAAGTTATTTCCTTTAGATTCTGCAATTATATCTTTTTGTTTCTTGTTTTTATTTTCACTAGTTAGGCTTAATGGAAAACAACAACCAAATAGAGAGCTTTTTAGTATTTTCCTAAGGTAGAACATGAATGGTCTGAAAGGAAAATAAAAAACCCATGAAACTTTCTTTGCATGTTAATAGCAATGTTATTAGTATGAATATTTTTAACACCTTTGTTATTAATGCTATGGAAACGTCTAAGCTTGGGGAAGTTAGTTTTTATGAAAATGATCTTTTTAGTTCCCCGGCTTTAGAGGAGAAAATTTGCTCTGATGATAATTTATCTCCTATATGTGGTAATTCTAATGATACTTGTGATATTTTAAATCCACATACTGAAAGCGTCCCTTTTGAAATACCTATAGAAATTGTTGACCGTGTTATAAATAACTGTTATTTTGGAGATGGAACTGTCCATCCTGGTGATCATTTACTCTTTATACATGAATTATGCGAGTTGTTCAAATGTGCAGGTATTTGAATGAACCAAGTTAAGAGGAAGCTATTCTCTTTATCACTTAAGGGCAAAGCAATGGAGTGTTATGAGCTACTAGACGATCCTCACCATTCGGAGTGGAAGGAACTTGAATCTCTCTTTTACTCTAAATTTTATCCTCCTCATGAAATTCATAAAGATAGGAATTACATTTATAATTTTCATCCACATGATGGAGAAAGTATTTCCCAAGCATGGGGGAGATTGAAGTCACTAATGCTCAAATGTCTCATTCATGAACTCCCCAGTAATATTATTATTAATAATTTTTATGCAAGACTTTCAGGACATTACAAGGACTATCTAGATACATGTTCAGAGGGATCCTTCACAAGTAAGGAGGTCAAAGATAAGTGGGATCTTCTTGAAACAATTCAAAGCAATACCGAAGATTGGGATAATGACAAAGGTAAAGAACCAGGTATAAACTATGAGTATGATTGCATTAAGTCTTTCGCTGAAACTGCTGATTTTCAAGATCTTAGTGCTAAATATGGTCTTGATCCTCAAATTCTTATTAATTGTTGTAGAGCCTTTGCTTCTCATATTAATGCTCCTAAAGAAAAATGGGACATGTATCATGAGCCTTTTAAAGACACTTGCATGAAAAATGAAATTGTTATTAATGATAGCAATAAACATGCTCAAACCTATGAAAGTACTATTCCTTGTAAGCATGTTAATTTTTGTGGAATACATAGACCTTGTGAGAAGAATCAAATTGAAGAAGAATATTGTATCACCCACAGGAATGAAAAAAATAAAACGTGGTATAGGGCTCTCAATGATCTTGGTAAAAACAAGTTTGTGCCCTGTATCCTTTTATTTGTGAACATTGCTTTGAAGTGGGTCATTTCAATTTTCAATGCTCAGGCCATAATAATAGCCCTTATAATCCAATGAGTACTGTAAGTTTGTATTGTGATAACATGGTCACTCCTAATCAGCATGATGAACTTACATTATTTTTGGGGTGTGAAGAATTATCAAGAAAAACTTCTTTGGTAGATATGAGTGCTTTTGATATGGATATTGTCCTGCATGGTTGTCATCTTTATTGTGTTGATAATTGCCACACAAATACTTACATACAAAATATTATAAAAGATGATATTTTACCAAAATATTATAGGACTAATATGTGTTTTGATCTTATTAATGAAAAGAAGGAATCCTCCAAAGTTTCTTCTATTGTCTCTAACAATAAACCAGGGTATATGGAGAAGCTTTCTTTCAAGCCTCTCCCTCCTAAAGAGGAGAAGAAAAAGAAGAAGAGGAGGAGTAAAAGGAGGGAGGAAACGGTATTTTCCTCTAAGCATGTTGCTCCTATTATAGTTTTTGATGATTCTAAACTTGATGATGTTCCTATGCCTGTTACCTATATTAGTGATCATGACTGGGAAAAGCACACTACTTTTGATATTGAAAATCTCTTCGGTACCAATTCTGAAAATGATGATGTTAATAATTGTTGTACTATTAGTACTATCCATGTTCCTTCCAATGATGATATGTTTACAAGTGAATACACTTTGGAAGATAACTATTCTATTTCTTATGATGATACTATACCTCCAATATATGATGATTGCAATGATGAATATGATATTTTCAGTCCACCTACTATTGAGGAGAAAATTAATTATGATTATAATATGCCTCCTATATTTGATGATTATGGTGATGAGAATAATAATGATAGCTATTTTGCTGAATTTTCTCCCACTACGATTAATAAGAATGACTATGTTTATGTGGGGACTATTAATTCTTTTATGCATGTGGCCCATGCTAGGAATGTTTTATGTGATAGTTTTATTGTTAATTTTATTCATGATGCTACTGAAATTTATTATGAGAGAGGGAAACATGGTTTTATGTATCTCAACAATATTAAGTTTCCCCTCTTTATGTTGAAAATTTTGAAGTTGCACTTGTTTTGCTTTCCTATGCTTGTTGCTTTGTGCTTTCATGACTTGTTTCTTACAGGATTATTTTTCATAGGAAGTGGGTTAGACTTAAATTTGTTTCATATTTGCTTCTTGATTCTCTCTTTTACTTCAATTCATATTTCTTATGTGAGCATCATCGGAATTATCATGCCTATCTTAATGGCTATAAAGAAAGAGCTTTTGGGAGACAACCCATTATATTTTTACTTTCAGTCTATTTTTGTTTTGTTGAGTTTTGGAAGTTATTGCCTCTGTAATAACCTCTCCTTATCCTTTTTTTGGTTTTTGTGCCAAGAATAACCTCTAATGAGAGGGAAGTAAGATATGGGGAAGTTGCTATCCCGAAACAGATTTTTGTGCTTCACTGTAAAAATTCGTGAAAAATATCTGTACGTCGGATTGAACTGTAATTGTTTGTGCTTCTTCCCCAGGTTGTTATCTAACTTTCGTTAGTTTAATACTTTTCGATTTGAGCAACACACGGTCTTCTAAAAAATTGGTTTTTACCTGCTGGTCTGTTTTAACAGATTTCTGCCATTATTTGCATTTGCCTCTTAATCTCTTTCTCTTTGAGTTCTCCTTGATCATTTGAACTTTTAAAAGGAATTTCTACAGTAGATTATGATTTAATGGAAATTTTACTTGTAATGAAACTAAACCATAGGACCAATTATCTTGAATACACTAATGTTGCTAATGAGGATTGTGTGAAGTTTTGTATGAAGGAATTTTTAAGTGTAGGGAATAATAATATGATGAGATGAAGTATGGACAAAAGCTCAAGCTTGGGGATGCCACCCATGTCACCCCAAGAAATATCAAGAAGTACAAGCGTCAAAGCTTGGGGATGCCCAAGGCATCCGCTTCTTCATCAATAAAAATCTCAGGTTTTCTTCCAAATACTTCATTTTTATTGTTTCATGCACAATTGTGTTTGGAAGGGCATGTATGCCCGCATGTGTGGTTTTGGTAATTAATGACAATCCCTATGAACTAATGTGCAAATTGAGTCTCACTTGTAGGTTTGTCCATTGGCATCGCTTGGACCATGTGTTGGTTTCAAGGATGAAAAAGAAGAAGCATTGTCCAAGGGATTTGTGCCTATTGGAATCAAGTAGAAGAAGAAGAAGAAGAAGAAGATGGAGTTCCTCAGGGCTATCTTCAAGACATCGTCAACAATTGTTGTGCAAGCTCAAGATGCGTCATCTCTAGAAGATCTCATTCTTGAAGCTTGCCATCCTTGGCAATCATGGAATGATGAAGAGAAGTTCGAAGAAGAGGCTTCCCCCATGGAGTATGGGGGAGCATTTCTCAAGTCTTCATCAAACAAGAGCAAGCAAGAGCAATCAAGAAAGGTGTTCCATCTTAAAGGTGACAAGATCGTCTACATCACGCCAAAGTGGGATGCTCAAGGCAAAGGTATGATCTTGATAGGGTTTCTATTTTACCGGTCTCTGGTAGTGTTGGGAGACCGGGTTTACGATAGGTAGCTGTACTATCAAGAGGGGCTCTCGAGTGGGTGACTTGTTCGTATCTTTCGGAGAGAGCTCAAACCTTTGCATTCATAGCATCATCTTTCTTGGTTGTTGTTTGGTTCTTGTCCATGTGAGGATCTAGAGCTTGTGGTTATCTTCATAACAATCTCTAGTTCATCAAAAACGGATTTCCCATGCATATCTTATTGCGTTTTTGATCTTGCGGGTTTTCCGGCTCCACACCTTGGGAGGTATCTCACATATATATTCATGGTATTTTCTCCCTTGGTGATACCCAATATTTAGAATTTTTGTTGGATTCTACGCGTCGCTATCTTTCCAACAAAATTGGTTTCGTCTCGTTTGGAGTTCGGATGCAAAAGTTGTGGCTTTTCTGGTTCTGAAGTTTCTCTGGCCGGAAGTACCGCTCGGGCAGAAATGCCGCCGGTAGTACCGGTGTTAATTCCGGCCCAATTTTCGGTAACCCCGTTTTCGCTTCAGTATGCTCTCTACCTGGTCTGCGCTATTTGACAGAACTTCGGTCGGAATCTTGGGCGGTAGTACCGGTGACCCACCGGTAGTACCGGCCGGCCTCGTTTTTGTGTTCGTTTGCACCATATTTTTGGACCGTTGGTTGAGTGCCACCGGTAGTATCGGCCACCCACCGGTACTACCGGCCGTGCGCAAAACTGTGTGTAACAGGCAGATCGGGGAGCCCTTTAAAAGGAGCTCCCCTTCCCCCTTCGGGGCAATTAAGCCTTTTCTTGGTTCTTGCTCTCTCTCTCTCCTCCATTGTTGACCTTGAAGAGCTTGCCCTCTCCCCTTCTCCCTCCTATGATTCTTGCATCTTTTTGAGGGATTTGAGAGAGGAGATCTAGATCTACAAGCCCCACCAAGCAAAATCCCTTCTTTGTGAAGGAATCCTTGCGATCTAGATCTTGGAGAGTTTTGTGTTCTCCTCTTGTGTTCTTCCTCCCTTATTCCCCCAATAGCTTTTGTAGCTTTGGTGGAATTTGAGAGAAGGACTTGCCTCTTGCATTTGGTGCATAGGTTTGAGTTCTCCTCGGAGATTCGGTGAGTTCAATCCCTTGGGATTGTTTCTCTTGGGTTCTTGGAACCCTAGACAGTTGTGTGGTTGGATTGTTGACCTTTTGTGGTCTTGTAGCCTTTTGTGGCCTTTTTGCCTTTTGTGGCTTTGTAGCCTTTGTGGCATTGTTATTGGGGCTCCAATTGAGTTGTGGAGGTTCCCCAAGCTTGTTGGCCTTTTGTGGCATTGTGGAGCCTTTGTGGCGTTTCTTGGGAGCCCTCCAATTGAGTTGTGGAGATTGCCCCAAGCCTTGTACGGGTTTGGTGACCGCCCCCAAGTGTCCCATAGTGGAACGTGAGTAGGACTTTGTGGCGAGCTCATGGGAGAATAGGGTGAGCCTTTTGTGGCGTCGGTGAGTTGCGTGGCTTCGCATCCTTGGTGAGGCCTTGTGTGGCGTTGAGTGAGCATCGAGCCACCACACCTCGAGGTGAGCCATTTGTGGCGTTCGAAGTACATTGCGCCCCCGCGCCTCTCCAATGGAGACGTAGCTTCTTTGGAAGTGAACTTCGGGAAACAAATCATCGTCTCTGTGTCCATCGGTTATCTCTCAACCGAGCCCTTTACCTATGCAATTTACATTGTGATAGCCTTCGTGCTTGAAGTACTATATCTTGCTATCACCTTGTTGCTAGTCTTGCTTAGCATAGGTTGTTGGTGCACTTAGTGAAACTAGTGGATATAGGTTTTGGCTTGATAAATTAAACGTTAAGTTTTATTCCGTATTTATTAGAGCCTAAACCGTAATAATTTTAAAACGGCTATTCACCCCCCCTCTAGGCGACGTCCATTTCCCTTTCAGTGTTGTTCTTGGAGCGTCTTTGTTTTTAGTTTTCTTTTGCTTTCTTTGCTGCAATAAGTTGGTTGGATCCCAACATACTTCTTTTGGAGAGAGACACACCCCGTTATTCATTGCCTAGAATACTCTAGTTTTCACTCTTATTGTTCTTTGAGTGTTCTCCTTTGCTAGCACTACATTTAGCTTTAGTTCTCGATTGGTGTTGGAAAAGAGTAGAAAGTTTCATAGTTATAGTGGTATAAAAGAAAGCTTGTTTTGATTGTGGCCTAGACTTTATCATGTCATGTTTGCTGTTGCTTTGATTTTATGCTTAGTGATTATTGTTGTAACATGACTTGTTCCAAACAATTGAGATTGCTTAATGTGCCTTGGAAGAATCATGCGTTGTTTTAGCATACAAAAGCATAATATTGTGGTATTCTCCTTTGATGCTTTATTTGGGTTGACTTGGCGCATGCTCACACCATGTTAAGACTATACCAAGTCACCATAGCCTCTATGATCATTTAGTTTTCGACTTGTAATATCACTTATGCTTTAATTAATAATGTTTTGTCGCTTTGCATGATTATGGCCATTATTGCTCTCTTAGTTGGTCTCTCCCAGTCTTTTGCTAGCCTCCACATGTACCAAGTATGAGTTCCACTCATGCATCTAACTCCAAATAAAACCAAGTATTCCAAAGAGTCCACCATACCTACCGATTTGCATTATTGCTATTCCAAGTATATTCATGTTTTTATCTACTTCCAAATTAAACTTGTGATGTGAAAATTAGTGATTAAAGCTCTCACAAACTTGATGACACACGTTACTTTCTTGCACTTAATAAACTTGAACCATTGTGCCCATCTATATTGCGTATATGCTTGCGTTTTGTAAGTTGTAAATTAGTAGAACCATGTTACCATGGGGAACACTTTCAACATTGCACTTTATTTAGTTGATATCATGTTCTTTTGCTTATGGATCCCGACGGTGTGAAATGAAAGGGGAGCTTGTAAGGCTCATGGAGTTCGTATATGTGTTAGAGAAATGCCTAGGCGGCTAGTCTAAACCATGCCTAATCATGGTGGAAACTTGCAGCATAACCATAGTGAGCAATCTGTGAAGCATCCAAAGAAGGGAAAACCCTATGCAAATAGCATACAAAAAGATCGCTAAGATGCTCATTGTCTGCTTGCCTTGTTATTTTGATATTGGAAAGCTTCTGTATCATCGGACAAGGGGTACCCCATTGGCGGTTCTCTATGATACACATGTACGTACAATGACAAGAACTTACCTATGACTAAAGTTGAGTAGCATGAGGTTCGGTACTCGTAAGCGAGGGGCATGAGATTTTCAGCTTATAACTTGTCAGGCATATCCTCATATTTGTTCACTTTAACCTTAATCATCTAAAAATGCTTATGATAGGGGAAATGAGAGCTGAAAGCTAATAAGTGCCATAATTTTTGGAAGCTCTTTATGAAACTTGAATCCATGTTTCTTTCTACGAAGGGCCTTTCTTTTACTTTTATGTTGAGTCCCCATCTTCTATCTTTATGCACCTATTGAGAGAGAGCATAGTGGTCATTCTTAGTTTAATGTGCATTTTCCCAAAACTTGTTGATTGATTCATAACTTTGGTATTGCTTGTTCTTAAATTATTTGTATCTAGTCACCCTTATGAACTGTGAAGGTCTCCTATGCATTTATGTTTTGCTACACCATAAGGGACAAGCTGAATACCATTCTCATTATGTTTTCTATATGTGAAACAAACAAACGTATTTCAAAGCATTGTTATTCATGAATCTTTTGTTTGTACATTTTCATGTTACAACATAGTTGCTATGTCTTATTGTTAGAACTATATCTTTCATGTCTATGTTAGAGTACTATGATCCCAGCTATCAATGTTTTACAAATACCTTGATCAAGATTGTGATGGTGCATGTTACCTCAAAAATTATTCTTTTTATCACTTACCTACTCGAGAATGAGCATGAGTTAAGCTTGGGGATGTTGATACGTAGTAAACGTATCTATAATTTTTGATGTTCCATGCTTGTTTAGTATCTAATTTCTTATGTTTTGTTCACACTTTGAGGTATTTTTATACATTTCTTGGGACTAACCTATTAACAAGATGTCATAGTGTTAGTTGCCTGTTTTCTGCTGTTTTGATTTCAGAAAAACTGGAAAAGAAATATTCTCAAAATTGGACCGGACAAAAGCCAAAGTCAATATTTTACCAGAAGATTCACGGAGCCAGAAGACTAGATGGAGAGGGCCACGAGGTGGCCACACCACCTGGTGGCGCGGGCCAGCCCAGGCCGCGCCAGGAGGTGGTGTGGGCCCCTCGGGCGCCCACCGACCTTGCCTCTTCGCCTCTAAAGTACCGCAGGACGAAAACCCTATATACAAATCAGAATTCTACAAGAAATTCCGCAGCGCCGTCGCCACCGAAGAGGAGATTCGGGGGGGGGGGGGGGGACAGAAGTCTCTGTTCCGGCACCCTACCTGGACGGGGAAGTGCCTCCGGAGCCATCTCCATCGATTCCACCGCCATCTCCATCGCCGTTGCTGACTCCCATGATGAGGGGGGAGTAGTTCTCTCTCGAGGCTAAGGGCTCTACCGGTAGCTATGTGTTCATCTCTCTCTCTCTATATATATGCGTGATCTTATGAGATCATGAGCTTTGTAATCTATAGATCTATTCTGCTACTCAAGTGCTTTAATTAATCTCTGCTTATCTCCACGTGTGTGAAGTTGACAGTGTGCATATCGTGTGGCACTTTGACTAATGTTACAGACTTATCATGAGTATAATTTGAGTTAGATGTCTCTATGAGATTGTGGTGTTTGTTGGAACCATCTAGCGCTCAAGGTGACAGTGAGGGGTTATCTAGATGAGGAATGCGAACTTTAAGGTGTGCTATTATAGCCCTACATCGTCCAACCGGAGAGTAGTTCAGGATAGTATAATATTTATATGAGAGTGTCCACTAGTGAAAGTATAATCCCTAGGCCTTTTTTCTAAGCATTGAAACACCGTTTACAATCAGTTCTGTTACATGTTTGTTTGCTGCCACTCTTATTTCAGATTGCAATTACCACTTATAATCATCCATATTACTTGTATTTCACTATCTCTTCGCCGAAGTAGTGCACCTATACACCTGACAAGTGTATTGGGTGTGTTGGGGATACAAGAGACTTCTTGTATCTTGATTGCAGAGTTACTTGATAGGGATACCTTTGACCACTTCCTCCCTGAGTTCGATAAATCTTGGATGATCCAATTAAGGGAATTTTGCTGCTGTTCTACAAACCTTTGCACTTGGAGGCACAACACTGTCTACAAGAATAGAAGTGTGCGTAGACATCACTAGTCTACACACTAGTCCTTCCAACGGTCATAAAAATAAAATAAAAAATACTCCAGTGGAGCAATATCATAAACACGCCTTGTAATTTCTATTATTTTTAAGGTTTTTAATACTGTTGTTGATGATTATTAACAGATCGGTGAAATTTCGCAAAAAAAATAAAATCATAAACCAGCTCAAACAGAAGAAAAAAGCGAACACCCTAGGGGAGAGTGGAGCTCCGTGGCTGGACGAAGCTGGGTGACGCGCCACCTCCAACAAATCCCGGTGCAAGCTAATTTGGCTTATCAAAATATTTATATGAAGGGAGTACTATTTTAGCGTGTTGCTGCTCTCCACAAGCTCAACCGTGCAATCTTTCTTCATTTAGTTGGGTCTGCCGATTTGCAGAGGGGAGATTTGGTGCAATGTACATGGGTAACAGTGATCCTTTTAAAAAAACTGAAGATCAATTTCTGACCTAAAAAAAACATCTTGAAGTAGTCAACGATGTATTCCACAAACATGAAGAATATCAATTTTAAATACTTTATATTGCGAGCTACAAAAAAATGACAGAAGAGTGGATGTGAGTATGCATGTTTTCAAAATCTCCAAATTTTATCAGATTTTGTCATTTTGTGTAGCCAATAATATAAAGAAATTCAGGTTACAATTTTGCATGCTTATAAGATATAACATTGCTTAAGCCTAGAACTTATTTTCAGATTTTTTGAACTTGCAAATATGTTTGTTATTTTTTTAAATGAAGGGAGCAATGGAACTATGGAGCCAAAAACACTTCCCGAATTTGACGGCAATATTTACGAACGTAAAAGGATTATTTCTCAACTTGGAGCGAGAGATCGATTAATTGGACCAGTGGTCTCTCCAGGAAATTCCTGATCGGGCTATCATTGTTAAATTATTAAATCAGCAGTCAGCATGATGTACACATGCATATACGGACGTTCTCACGGAATCACATGGCACGGTCTTCATCTTCGTGCCAGCACACCTTCTGCAACGGGATATAAAGATGGAGAGGAGGCAGCTGGGGCTATAATTCTGCATCTTTTCTAGAGCATGGACCATAACCTACACACTATATTTGTCCACAGGAGTAGATTTCCCATTAAGAGAGAGTTAAGTCGTGGCATGCAGCAAAAAATATCAACAACAGTGAAAACCTTGTAAGAGAGAGTACACTTCAGGAAAGTCAAAACTGTAAATAAATAAATAAAGTACTTTTGTCGAGGGTACTACAAGGTGACCCATGTTACCTGAACCTGTAAAATTAGTATGCCTGCATATTTATTTCCACTGCGCTATTGAGTTAGAGCAAGTCCAGCAGTTTCCCTAAAATTTCTCTCCTACATCTTAAAATCTTGGACTCTGCTAAAAATATTCTTCCTTAAAAATTGCCCGACTCCAGCAATTCCCCCAAAAGATCTCCCATATTCTATATTTTAAGAATTTTCTTTAGCTACCATTTGAAAACGAACGGCTACACGCTTGGGAATGAGCTTTTCGGATTGCGGTTGGCGAGTTGGGGAGATGGATCAGGGAGCCATCCAGTTCCCCTATAAATGAGGGAATTGGGGACAAGAATAGGGGGTCACCCGGGGAACCGGTGGAGAGTCTTTTTTTTTTTGCCTTAAAAACGCTACTGAGGAGATGATAAGGAAATTGTTGGACTTGCTCTGGGAGCTAGACATTCGGACACAGGAAGGATTCCCTGAGCTAGTAGCTAGTTAGCATGCTTCTGCTTCTCTCCCTTTGCAAGGAAGTCTGTCTGGTATCTTCTTCATAAGCCCTAACACCAAGTAACAGATAGTAGTAATATATATAATTAAGTAACAGGCAGTAATATATATACTATATAGGGCCGTAGCCGTAGCGACATCATGTTTGTGGTCACGGTAGCCGCAAGCACGGTCTTACAGGAAAATCTAAACTAGTATTGCAGAGATCGTAGACATCCGAAGAGAAGAGACAAACTGTGACCGTCAACAATTCTTAACCTTTTACGGTGCAATCATACCACAGCACATCCTGCAGGTTCTCTCTCGGGGACGGGGAATCCAGCTGCTAGCTCAGGTAGAATAATATCACAGTAAAGCTACTCGATCGGAAGTTACCGCGCATAACTAATGAGCTCAGATGGGGCCGGAGTAGCTCGCGAGATACACATATATATAAACCGCCAAGGAGGAGATGCAATGAGTGTGTAGTGTAAGGCTCTGTAGTGGGATATCTCTTCGTCTTCACCGTTGCGACTTGCGGCTGAGAGATTAGCACAGATAGCTAGCTACGGAAGAGACCACGGGGCGGGTACAAATGGATACTAGAGTGGATGAGACGACGGAGATCAAGGCAGAGGCTCAGGCAGGAGCGCAAGTGATGGCGGCGGCGTCTCGGTTCAGGAGGATATGCGTCTTCTGTGGGAGCAGCAAGGGCAAGAAGATGAGCTACCAGGACGCTGCCGTTGAGCTTGGGGAGGAGCTGGTGCGTATTCATCTTCTCACTCTCTCGCTCCCTCTACATGGCCATTGGCATTTTATCTTAACTCTACCTACTTTCTTTGAACTCAAAACTCTAGCTAGTTCCTTTGAACTTCCCTTCTCAGAAGAAACTCTAGCTAGTTCTTTAAACTTCACAAAATTCTATCTAGTTGATAGATCATACTCGCATTTGCAGTTATATTGCTTTTTCTTTCATGGGCGCATGAAAGATTCAGCTCAGGTTTATTTTTGCTACTAGCACAAAAACAAGAGATACGACTAGCTAACTGATAATACCTGCATTTGCTGAATTTCGGACAACTTTTTGTATACTTTTGTCAGTTCCTCTCCATTTCGGACAACAAGTAGACTATCACTAAGTATAAATGCCCTTACGCCCCCTGAGCTCTCCTTGTCGCTATTGTTTCATTTCATCAGGTAGCAAGAAACATTGATCTGGTGTACGGAGGAGGAAGCGTGGGGCTGATGGGCCTTGTCTCTCAAGCAGTCTACAGCGGAGGGAGGCATGTCATTGGGTATGTAAACACTCATCATGATTCATTCTTCAGCATATAGGAGTATACTATAGTACTCTTGTGGCGCATGAAAAGAATAGTTCAAGGCTTGCCAAGATGGCAACCAAAAAACACAGTCGGATGGGTCGCTTCCTCACTTACTAATGCTATATAGTTTGTCATCTTGCTGTCCCTATGCAGGGTGATTCCCAAGACCCTTATGCCTAGAGAGGTAACTATGCACGCCTCCACCTCCCAACATTTCTGTCATTGTTTAATCACATGCCATGATTCTCGTAACATCATTGTTCATCCATTATACTTCCACCCTATTATTTTGTTCCCTTTGAAACGACATTTATTTATCAAATTTGTAGTGAACTCAGGGTCTGAAAACACCAAATGGACGCCCAGCTACATGTACCATTTATTGCATTTTAAATTTTCAAAATACTCTGAAAACAATTCTGGATCTAGCCATACTACAAAAACTTGCAAATATCAACAAAAACTACTTTATAGTTTGGGCCACAAAAAATGACAAAAGTGTGGATCTGAGTATAGTGAACAGTGCACATTACAAAACAATAAAATTTGTCATGTTTTGTAGTTTTTGTGTAACCTAGAATATTAAAAATATACATTGAGATTTTGCACCCTTGTACGATCATGATTGACTGCATCTAATTTTTTTAATTTGTTTGAAACTTGCAAGTATGATTTTTTTTAATTTATAAAAAATCACATGCATCTAATTTTCATAATTTTTTTGAAACTTGCAAGTATGATTTTTTGAATTTTTTTGAAACATGTGATTTGAGGTTTCACTCGGCCTCCATTTATTCACAATCACTCAGGGGGTCCAACTAGTGAGCAGTCGAGTGAAACCTCAAATAAAATCAGTTATCCAAACAAAGGTAGAAATACAACAATATAAGTGGAAAATTACCAGAACATATAGCACAAAGACAATTGCATTGTTTTGTATATTAAAGACCAATTGCATTTTATCACAATGGTTGTTTCTAAGCACTTCACAGCTTAGTGATGAAAGTACGCGGAAAAAAATAGTAGCACTAAACAACCTTGCTTGTTTATCTCTCTTGGTAGTGGGAAAATTAAAAAAAGGATGCATTCTTATCTCTTCTCTTTGGAACAAAGATCACATGCATGGAATGTTCAATGAAATCTTGTTTTCCTTTCCCTTAGAGGTGATATCTTGCCGATCTTGATCCCTTGTAGTGGCTTCGCCTTTGTTCTAAATCTAGGCCTTTACAAGCCTTTAAGCTGCAGATACTGACTTTATTACTAATAAAAAAAGAAATGGCTCCCATATTTTCTTTTTGTCCCCCACAACAGCATCATGATTACCTCTCCTGAACCTTGCATGCATGCATTGCCCTAATTATAATATACCTTCCATCCTTGACCCTTTGATGTGGTCTTGTCTCCTTAATTAGGCTTATAATACTACTAGTACATGGGATTGTTACATTGTAGTGTTCCATGATGTTTGCTTGTGGGTGCAGATAACAGGCGAGACAGTGGGGGAGGTGAAGGAAGTGGCAGATATGCACCAAAGGAAGGCTGAGATGGCCAGGCAATCTGATGCCTTTATAGCGCTCCCTGGTCAGTGCACCGTACCCTCCTAATACCTGCAAATCCCTACCAACTTCTTCAGTCGGCATGCAGATTTGCTAGTAGCTTTTTACGGTCGTTTTCTGCTCTCTGCCGGCCGTGTCATGGCCTCATGGTTAGTGGAAATCTGGGTGTAAAGCAGCCGGATAGGATAGGATAGATTTTTTTTTTCTGAGCATCAACCGGATGTGGGGAATGCATGGCTCCGATTCTGCTGCTTTTGTTTTGTTTTGTTGGGTTAGCTAGCACGTTGGACCTCCTGGACCAGCCGAAATAGGTGCACGGTGGTCCGTGGAGGCCCAGAGTGGGACAGAAGCCTGTGGGCCTTTCGTGAAAGAGCTCGACAAAAACTTTCTGCTACAAGTACAGGAGTACAGACAGATGACATCTGAGCAAAATCACTTGGTTTTTCATCGAAATTTGACTAACTATATAGAAAAAATATCAATATTTATAATATTTCCTCCGTCCAGAAATAACTGACTCGAGTTTGTCTAAATTCGAATGTATTTAGACGTATTTTAGCGTATAGATACATTTGAATCTAGACAAATCCAAGTCAGTTATTTCTAGATGGAGGAAGTATCAAAATTAGTGTTGTTAGAACCTTCATGAAATATTTTTATATTACATGCATTTTGTATGGTAGATGTTTATATTTTTTCTTATATAGTTGGTTAAACTTTAATTATTTGACTTTGACAAAAAAACTATACGTCTCCTAATTTAGTATAGAGTGAGTACCGATTTACCTTTTCCTGAAGTAAAAAAAACCAAAACCACCTTGAATGACATGCGAAAAATTCCAGAAGCAAAAAATGCAATGTTGTGTACTACCGGTAAGCATCCCTAATATAATGTCGATCTTTCAGGAGGGTACGGGACACTTGAAGAGCTCCTGGAAGTGATCACATGGGCGCAGCTTGGCATTCACGACAAGCCGGTACGTTCTTGGGTCTTGTGGCTCGAGCACCTACTAGCTACAGTAACCTAACCTACGCACATGCCGAGTGAGATCCACGCGATCAAACTCCTGCACTACCAAGAACGTACTGTTTGACACTCTATATACGGCCGGGATCAGGTCGGGCTGCTGAACGTGGACGGCTACTACAACGCGCTGCTGTCCTTCATCGACACGGCCGTGGAGGAAGGCTTCATCAAGCCCACCGCTCGCCACATCATCGTTCTGGCCCCGACGCCCAGCGAACTGCTCGACAAGCTCGAGGTACGTACACCTAAGTGTTCTTTGCCCGACATTCATCGCATCTTCCATTTCATCACGACGCATGCATCTGAAAGGCATTGCTGTTGGCAGGAGTACTCTCCTCGGCACGAGGAAGTCGTGCCCAAGACCAAGTGGGAGACGCCGGAGCAGCTGATGAGCAGCTGCAAGAGCTTCGAGATCCCCGGGATGCTGGACGAAGGCAAGGCGATCATCCCAGCGCAGCGAGGCAGCATGCTGTGAGTACGTGCAGACTGGCCCTGAACTTGCTGCCACTGTGTGCGCAAGCTGCGGATCAAGAGCGCTCCGGAACCGCATTTCGGTACAAGGCTACTAGACTAGCTAGTTTGGGAACTGTTGATTGATCATTGATCACTGCTGTAGGTACGTAGTCGTGTGTTATGTGCTAGTAGCTATGAGGTGTAGTGCTAAGATTCGGGTGTTATATATCGGAGTATGATGGAATTTGTGTGGCCGTGTTAGACTGCTAGGCTTGTGGAGCAAGGGCTCAAATGTACCAATTCCAGATTATAACTACCTAGTAGGTAGTAGCACTAGCAGGAGTAAGTACAACTCCGTAATTATCTTCACTATTGCTCACAGACCCCTTTAGGATAGGTATAAGTAGTGTCGTCTTGTAACGTAAGCGCCGGTCAGCGATGAGTTTCTGTCGGGGAAAAAAAAGGTTCTTTGATGTTAATTAGCATGGTTCTTTGAAGATGAGATCTAAAGGACCGAGAAGAGATTTTGTGCACGTGGAACACCAGTTTATACCGGTCACTTTCCGATTTTTGAAAATTTTAAAACCACACACTTCTATGTCTTAAAAAAATTATACAGTAGCATTAAATATATAGATATGGATGGATATATACAGGAGTGTACGCAAAAAAATCCGTTAGAATTTTTTTTATATTTTGGGAGATATAAAAAATACAAATTTGGGACAGTAAATAGTAGTAAAAATATGTAAAATAGTATATCCTTTTGTCAGAAATTTGTTTTATGTATTTCCCAAATACTACAATGTATTTTTTTTAACGGAACTTTTTGTATACACTCCTGTGTGTATCTATCTATATATATTTAAAAACACAGTTTTTGGAGAAATAGAAGTGTGAGGTGTTTTAAAATTTTCAAAAATCTAAAAGTGAAGAGAGCATTGGTGCCCATGTGCCGAAGACACTTCCCGAGATCTAAAAAACAAGATAAAGTACATCTTACTGGGATGCCACATATATGTGCATGACTGGATCCCGTAACAATAACACCCACCTCTATGTTTTTTCATGAAGGCGTTGTCTTGGAGTTCCAAGATGAATTTTATGGTCAAAACCAGGGCCGGTCCACAGATTTTGGTGGTCCTCGGATAACATGAAATCAATAGCCCCTTGATTAATGTGCCAGAGCTTTCCTAGGATCAAGGGGGCCATTGCCCCCCTACCCCAAAAAATATATTATAGATATATTCAATATTTGTGCTAAAATTTTAAAGATTATTCAAAGGTTATCATGATCAGCGTTCTTGGGCGTCTCAATAATTTTTGTCAAGCTCGGCCACTTCTTCACACAAAAAAGATTATAAATGTTATATTCCGCAAGAGAAATATTACTATAATACGATAAAAAATCGATACATTGATAGATCCATGATATTTGAAATCTTGGTGAAGACATTTGAAACCATTCATTTCTATTGATCGAGCGAAATATATAACATGATGGTTATTTTATTAATTATGCTTGTATATATATGCTTGTGCAAAAAAAATGAATAAACATATTAGGCATTGAATTAACAAGAGGGTGAAATAGTTTCTCAAACATATATGATGGGGACGAGTAGAATCGTTGCGAATCAGAGAAGAGTTGCTTGCAGAATGATATAGTTATGCGATTGTGTTCTTAGTCTTCACTAATTAATACTCACAACCTTGTAAGTAATATGATGACTAGTATTATTCTACACATTTGGAGAGGCCGGCAAAATCGTGAAATCGAGAAAACATATTCGGAATGTTATAGTATATTTATTTTTTGAGAAATAGGAGTAAGGGTAGAGTCATGATAGGCTATAGATTGAATCATCTATATTTTCTTTTTTAG
This sequence comes from Avena eriantha, assembly GCA_910589775.1. Classification (NCBI taxonomy): domain Eukaryota; kingdom Viridiplantae; phylum Streptophyta; class Magnoliopsida; order Poales; family Poaceae; genus Avena; species Avena eriantha. The sequence continues at coordinate 493,724,524 of OU342740.1, forward strand.
ACAACAAATTATATTTTCAAAAATTATTCTAAATTGTTGTAGATCAAAAGTATTAGAAAAATATGGGTAGACAAACAAGTCATGGGCCAGGGCCAGGGCCCATGGACCATGGGGCCCCAGGGCGAGCGCCCATCTGCCCCGCCCTATGGAATGGCCCTAGTGAAAGCCTTTGTCCGGCTTTCAGTGTTGGTTTGACATCATTGTTTTATCTTTCTTGACAGCGTTGCCTTGGTGCCCTCGCTGGTACTTGTGGTCTTCATGTTTGTGAGTATGTATTTCTTTGTATGAGTTGGAATTTGTGCCACTATTTATTAGTGGATTTGTCCATGTTAGCCACAACAATGGCATTTTTTAGTAAGATTTTTTTGTGTGGATTTGAATAAGATCTTTTACCATGTTTATTTTGAAACTTTGCAGAATATGCAGAGACCCCGGGTGGCGATTCTTCCATTCTCAAGAAATACATTTATAATTAGAGACTGAAATTTGAAAATTACTCTTAAAAGTAGGAAGATAATTTTTCACATATTCTAACTGTTTTAAATTGTTCATTCATCTTGATCCAACGACCCGATTGACCACGTTGACCTATTACCGTTCATGGCTACAAAATATGAATTATGCACTTGTATTGGAATACTTACAGTAAAGGCTATAACATATTTGAAAATCTAATTTATTGGAACACCCGTACTAAGCCATGTCGGCTGCAAAGACCGGATAAAAAAACTTTTTCCCACCTAACATGACTCGCCCTAGATATGGCTTAGGAACATGTCCATATAACCTTACCACTAGATATGTGGGTGCAGAAGCGCGTCGGGGCAGTGCAGTCCTTGTATTGTTTGTCCCCACATCCAGCTCTGGTGACAGTGAACTCTCTAAGTTCGGCATCGGGAACTTATTCATCTCAAACACCCCAAGCATTGAGTCTCTCATGTATCCACACATATAAGATGGAGCAACTCTGGTGAGGTGCTAGCCTCGGATTCGGCACCGTTAGGAAAAAGGTGGAGGCATTGGCTATTTGCCTCTCAAGGGTGCGTTTTGTCGCCGCCATCCTCTTCCCATATATAGAGGGAGTAGGTGAAGTGACATAACCCCTTTTGTTCCTCAGTCCACAACCCTAATCCTATTCAAAGTGGATCCTACCCATTGACTCGGTCTCATCTAGTCTAAGTCCAACTTAAGGGCTATGGTTAGTCGGATTCAAGTCTGCCTAGCTCCACTCTCGTGTGTGACCTTATAGGCTCATGGTAAGCCGGACATAGTTTCAGGGCACACTCAAAACTAATAAGATGACATTGTCTTCTAGCGAAGCATGTCGGCTCCTAGATACCGCTGAGTAGCCTATCACCGTGATGGTAAGTCCCTTTGCCTCACGGTATTGGTTGTAAGCTACATGTGAGACAACTCGGCATACTACCTTGGTTAACACTTAACCAAGTAGAATATGTACATGCTTCTGAATCATATCAGATGAGAGGGAACATATAATATATACCTGTGATGGAGGGAAAATCATGTCGTTGTAATCAATGTCATGCGGCTTAACATCCCATGCACTGCCTCATTTTGCAGACTCAAAGTCAGCCGATCCACAACACATATCATGTGATCGCCTAGAGTCTAAGGATTCCACTTCTTGAACCCAATCCTATTATGCTTACTCACGCCGACTCAATCCTTAGGCCAGTCTAGCTAGCTTAACTCTTTAGTTGAGCCTGTATAAGTCGGATTAGCATGTCCCTATCCATGACAAGTAGAACCTAGTCATTTGATGCCTTACACATTAGTCTAGGTAGTGTGTATCCAGCCGTAAGAATCTAGCATTTAGGACCACGCGAGGGGTAGAAATTAAATCGTTGCATCTGTGTGCATGCATCTGCAAAATAGGATAAATATTTCACAAAACTAAAACCTAGGGGGATCAGAACTTCTTTCACTTTGATGACTTAGGGTTTAGCTCATCTGAGGTGGATGCTATAGGTTTTGACATGATCTCTAGAGATTCTGTGTGTTTTTGGGTGAAGTATTCAAATGGTATATTTGAATAGGAGAAGATGAAATTATAAAATAAATTGAACTACTAAGTAATGTTATATGCTATTACAATAAAGAAATAACAATAAAGTAAATTGTATCAAGGAATAAAAGATTAAATGAATATCTTTATTACATAAATCATGATAAATTATCTTTACAATAAAAAAATAAAAGAAGATTACAAAAGGGATAAAAGAAAATCCTAAAACTAATTCCTATCTAATCTTCTATCCTTGTAATCTTCAATTCTTCTTATTCTCATTTTCCTGCTAACAATAATAAAATGGGTAAAATATAAATCAATGAGGGGGGTCAGTGCATTATTGAGTTGCATTGCTGAATCATTATTGAGTTTTCTAGGAAATTAGGGGCCAATATTTCAATCTATTCTTATCTGATTTTGCCTCAATTGAATATCATTAGTTAAAGGGGCAAGTTACACGATAGACAATAAAAGATAAGAAGTTCATAAGTTTTCACTTGATATCATCCACATTGAGAAAAATATCTCAAACTTGGTAACTTGAACCAAGGCCCACAAGGCAGATTGCCTAAACAAGCACACACACACACACTACCGTGTGTCATCACAGTAGTGTAATAGTACAGAGATAAGAGAAAGGTATAGCCGTAGAAAGGGAGATCCACACCACTTCCACATCTAACCACCATAGAACACACACCATGATCCTTAGCTAGGGAAGCTAGATCAAGAAGAACCAAGAGAAGAAGGACAAGGCCAACATCTAGGAGGAGCGGTCCAAGGAGCTAATAAAGGGACATCAACCACCACAAGATCAAGGAGAAGGAAAAGATCATCCTCAACAAGAAAGAAAATACTTGTCTACTCTACAAACAGCAGGTTGATCATTTGATGTATAACAAGAGATCATCTTTAGCAACTCTATGAGCATAGTAGTAAGAATAATAGTTAATCTTTAGTTTTACATTTGAGTGAGATGTAGAAGTGTCCTAAGATTCTAGGAAAGCAAGTAAGAACCTACTCTTACAAAAAGAGATGGCCTCAGCCTATGCATCACAAGCCTAGGGGAAATCTTAAACTCAATCTTGCATGAGAATCATCCAAAAGGATGATGATCTTGAAGTAGCATCTTAGAACAAGTATATCATGCTAGTAACACTATCACTGTGCACACTCCTTAAAAGGAGGCACCACAGTGACAGTTAATACTAGCATAAGTTATTCTCTAAATCTACCAAGTAAAAGCAACAGGATACATAGGAGCACAACAGCTTAGAATAGCAACTAGTGCTATATCCAACATCATTTCATCTGCTAATAAGAAGAGTATAACTTCTATCATCTTACTAACAAAAATCTTAGGAATCAAAGAAGCACATTAACACACTATCAGTTTTAACAGGAAGGAATTCATCTTCTTTCACCATTTATCTAGGAATCATTTACAAGATATATATAAATGTATATATAAGAAAGCACCACATGCTACTGATTCACTGTCAAGTTAACAGTAACCAAGCCAATAACCACTAGAACAAGACTAGTATCCACACCATAGTTTAGCAGTATTCCAAATTTCCACAAGACCAAGTATTGTAACCAAGATTACCACCTAATACACTAGCACATATAGTAGAGCATAGAATCTGAACATATTCAGTAAAGAGTTATAGATGATGGATGCAAGTAAAGCAATCCAAACCAGGCAATTATCAGCGCTACAACTTAGGAGTGGTAATAGGAGTTAACAATAACCCTAGATGAACACTTGAGAAAAGTGTGCTCAATAGAGAGCATTAGAAAGGATGGTGAAGAGGGGTAGCCTCGCCAATGCCCATGGTGATGGACTTAGGGTTTTGCGAAAAAGAGAACGCTAGGGATTTCGTCGGATGTCAGGCAAACAAGGGAGTCAAAGTCGCCTGATTACTTGATGAAATAGCACTATTACAGATCGCTTGGGGGTTTTTGGTACCCCATCATAGGCTTCTCCCGTCCTATATATAATAGGCCGGGTCTCAAAGTCGTATACGGATAGGTTACATATTTATTATTACAATACCAACATAATGCCGGTTCATATTTCCTTTCCTAATACAATTAAGGTCTTCATCGGATGCTTCTTGGGCCACCTGAAGGGAATATGCCCGAGAGGCAATAATAAAGTGGTTATTATCTTATTCCTTGTTTATGATAAATGTTTATTTTGCATGCTATAATTGTATTAATTTGGGGTGTGTTTAATAAAAAAAATACAAAGTTCCTAGTAATGACTCTCATGTAAACTAGCTTGTTGATTAACAAGATGATCAAGGTTTCCTGATCATGGACATTGGATGTTGTTAATAACGAGGTCACAACATTGGTGGAATGATGTGATGAACATTCATCCGAATTATAGCATTACGATCAGAGTCATTATGTTTATATTGTTATAACATCATACGAAGCAATCTTAGTCCTTAGACCATGAGATCATGTTAATTGCTAACACCAGAAGAGTATCTTGATAACATCAAATGTCACACCATAACAGGGTGACTATAAAGGTGGGTTCAGTGCTACGAAGGTGTTATGTTGAGGCTCATGGATCAAGAGTGGGATTTGTCCATCCCGGTGACGGATATATATACTCTAGGCCCTCTCGGTGATATCACATTGAAATAGCTTGCAAGAAAGTGATGTGATCACTAGAATGTTATATCACGGGAATGAGAAAAGAGTGCATGTCGGTAACGAGATCAAACTAGGTATTTGGATGCCAATGATCGAATCTCGGACATGTAATATATCGCGAGACAAAGGGATTTAGTTACAACGTTAAAGATTCACACGATCACAAGGGTCATCGTTGAATATGTGGGAGTCAGTACGGATCTCCAGGTCCCGCTGCTGATTAATGATCGGAGAGGGGTCTCGATCATGTCTACATTATTCGCGAACCGTAGGGTGACACACTTAAGGGATACCAACACCATTTAGGAGCAAATATGTTTCAGATAAAGATTAAGAAAGCGCTGGAATCATTTCGATGGAAACCAGAATTGTTTCGGGTGAAATTGTTGAAACTGGTTCTACATGTGATATTGAAATATTGTAGGGATTTTTATGTGAATGTTTGTTAATTAAAGTAATTAACAAAATTCTGAATAAAATAAATAAAAGTGTTTTATTTAATGAGAGCTTGCATCAAATTTGGTGGAAATTTAATGCATGTGAGTGGATATGAGTGGAGGTGTGTGTTTATGTGAGTGGGAGCTCTACCCACATGAATGAGGGAGAGGTGGGGGCACCCACCATGGCCGACGCCATGCCCCCTTGGGCTGCCCCTCCCCTATATAAGGAGCACCTCCTCCTCCTCTCCTCTTGCAACACCTCCTCATGAAGGATCTCTCTCCCCCTCTAGTTATTCCCCATGGTCTCGGATTAGCGAGATACATGTTCCCGGTGGCTTTATCTGGAAAGGAGTTCCTGCTTCCGCTGCTTTGCTGGAGCGAGGGATGGAGGTTGTCGGGGTACCGGACGTGTGTGCGATCACGGATGCACTACTACTTTGCGGTGCTGGACTTGATTGTGCTAGACCTGATGGTGCTGGAACTGCTGGACCTGAAGGACTTCATCACGATCTTGAGATTGGCAAGTGTACGACTACATCATTCACGAGTTCCAACTCATTAACAAAGCTTTGTTGTCTTCGAGGGTAAGTTCTCTACGGATGTATATCCACCCGTTGCTTGTATCTAATAGATAGATCTTGGCGTATAGTTCCCATCGTAGGAAATTTTTTGTTTTCTTTGCTGCGAACCCCAACAGTGGTATCAGAGCCAAATCTAGGCGTAGGTGCTTTGCACGGGTAGTACACATATGTTTATATGTGGGCGATGATGATCATGTTATTGCTTCTTTCATGTATTTTGGATATTGGTGGCATAGTGGGATGAAGCGGCCCGGACCAACCTTAAATGTCATCGCACATGAGACCGGTTCCACGACTGACATGCAACTAGTTTTGCATAAGTGGCTGGCGGGTGTCTGTCTCTCCTACTATAGTCAATATATGATTTACAACGAGTTGCTAATAACTTGGTTATCCTCGTTGTGGTTCCATGTTCGTAGGTAAGACCGGTTCTATCTCCGAAAGCCCTAAGCCACGTAAAACTTGCAATGGATAAATTAGAGGCATCTAGTTTAGATTGTTGCTGGGCTAGTGTCTTGATATGGTAATGTTGTAAGTAGATGTATGGTAGATACTCTTACAACACACTTAACGTGTAAGTTTCATAGACCTTGGCCTTACATACAAAGGAATGATAGAGATTATACCACGATGCAAATGATAGAGATCAAATGCATGGACCATATCATCTCACTTTACACATTAGATGTTTACATCTTATACTACTAGTTTCGTGCTTTTAGTAGCATTGTAAGATGATCCCTCATTTAGATATCAAGATAAAATGTGTTCTTCCTTGAGTATGCACCGTTCTATGGATCGTGTTTCGAGACATCACGTGATGATCGGGTGTACTCGACTCCGCGCTTTCATACAACGGGTGTAAGAGAGTTTTACACACGCGAATACTAAGGTTCTTACTTGGCGAGCCTAGCATGTATAGACATGGCCTTAGAACACAAACCGAAAGGTTAAGCATGAGTCATATAGTTGATGTGATGCCCATATTGATGCTCGCCTTTGAAGCTACACCGACTCACGTGATGATCGGACTTGGTGTAGTGGATTTGGTTCATGTAATCACCAAAAAAGGCACGAGAGATGTCGTTTTTGAGTGGGAGTTCATTTCTAATTTGGATTAGTCGAACTGAATTTGTCATAAACTAAATCAAAGTGAATTTGCATAATTTGTTGTAGTCATTGGCATCTGTTCACTACCTTATGGTTAGTTTTAATTGAGATAATAGAACTATAGAATTCTGGATGTTTACTTTATGAATTGGTATCGTATTGTTTTGAATGTCAATTTAAAGTTTAGAAGTCATATTGCAAACTTTCAGCAAACTCTATTTACTCCATGAAGTTTAATAAGTAGTATTAAATCAAGAGTAAGAATTCCAATGTTAGTATCTAAAGTATCATGTTTGCCTCCATGATTATTGATATTCAAAAGTTGTTTTAATATCAATATTATCTAGGAGCTGAAAATTTATTTCAGAAACCATCATGTGTGGAAGATATTTTGATATCTGAAACAATTTTTTTGGTTGCATTATGATAGAGTATAATTTAGCAAAATACATGTTCTCATATTGTATGAGAATTTGTGAAGGATGGAGATGCTAGGCATCCGTATCTCCCAAAAGGTTTTGGGAACTAACATTATACTCGTGATTCTTACTTATAGGCTATAGTAGCTTGATTTATGAAAGTTATCATGATAAGGATGAATAGAAGATGTAAGTAAAATGTTTACTACACTAATAGATTACTAAATAATGGATTTTTGAAAGAACACCAAACATTTGATGATGGTGATCCACTTCAAAGTGCAAGTCCAAAGGTATTAGTATTTGAATATATACACTTTGTACTATGTGTCATGTGAATGACACCACTATTGATGTTGATAGATTCTTTTAAAAGAAAAGGAATTGTTGAAAGAGAATCTATAAAATATTTGGCAGAAAAGAAAAAGTTGGAAATGTCCAGCTTAGGTATATAGAAGATATACATGTTATGGCTGTATTCCTTGCTTGTTAAACAATGTGGTTCTGAGGTATTGGATACTGAATTGGTTGGTGTGAAGTGTCATACGGAACAACACAATTCATGAACTGCGACGGCCTAAGTAACCGGCAAGAGAATAAGTGATGATGTTCATCGAAAACAAATAAAGTGTTATTGTGTTTTCGTTGTCGTCAAACCTAGCCTTCAAGATTTGTTCTAATAATTGTTATTTTGTTCTGGTATTATGAGAACAATGGTTGTTCAAATAATTACCATATTCCATAAAGGATGGATGAACTTTTACAAGTCTAGTTGGAGAAATCACATCCATAAACATTATTGCTAAAATGTCGTAAGACAAATGATTGGAAGATCACTTATGAAGTGACATCGTTGTTTTGAATTTTATTGGAGAGTAAACATGAAGAAACTCCATGTTGATGAATTTTTGAAGTCTTTTGATTTGATCAATTGACGCTTGTGAAACTTTCCTCGAGATAATTGAAACTCCGTTCATAGGCCAAAGTGGAACAGATGACTAGCTTATTGGAAATTGTGCATGCTGATGTGCATAGTCCATTATGTGTAGCCATATGCGATGGATCTTTTTTGCTTCATATGCTTTCTCCAGAAAATTGAGTGAATATATCTATATATATTTACTTAATAAGGAAGAAGTATGAAACATTTGAAAATTGTTCAAAGACTTTCAAGATGAAGTGAAAAAACAATGTAACAAGAAAATAAAAGAGTTTATGATTTGATCATAAAGAAAGATATTTGAGTTAAAGGTTTAGCAAAACACCTAAGATTTCAGGAATTGTTCCATAAATTTGCATTTCCCGATAAACCACAGGAGTATGGTATGTTCGAGAGATCAAATCAAACCTTGTTTGACATGGTAAGATCAAAGGTGTCATTTATAAAACTGCCATTATGTTTTAAGGATTAAAGCTCTAGAGACTACCGCTTTTACACTGAAAAGAGCACCATCGTGATCCGTTGAAATGACAACATATGAGTTATGGTTTGGGATAAAACCCGATTTGTCTTTTCTTAAATTTTGGTATGCTATGCATAAGTAAAATGTTTACAACCAAAGTCGGATAAGCACGTCTTTGTAGGTTATCCCAAAGAATTTGTTGGAAATTCCTCCATAACACCAGGGACCAAAAAGAGTTTGTCGCTTGGAACGTCAAGTTTCTTGAGAAGGAATTTTTCGTGAAAAGTTAAGTGGGAGGACAATAGAACTTTGATAAGGTTCTTGAACCTTAGCTATATGTGCTAAGTGGCATAGCGCCGGAAAGTGTCTCGATGGCGGCCACAATGCTCATGGCTCCCGTGATTACAAAGGGTGTGATCTTGGAGATTAGAGTTCCTATTGAACCATGTGGGTCGGTAAGATTCAAATAGTAAGATTTGAAACAGAAGTCATTATTGGTTTGACAATGATGAACAGACTGCATGCAAAGAAGCGATGATGGGCCCTGACTCCATAAAATGACTAAGAAGTCATAGAATCCGTTATAGTATCCATACACGAGAAATCAAGTTTTTGAACTTGGAAGACCCTCCGGAAAGGCGTGAAGCCTATCGGTCATGTTTGGATCTATAAAGAAATAGTCATGGATGTTTAACATCTATGAAATAGTCGACATGTCGGAAACAAGTTTACGGTAATGTTCAAGGAGTTGACTATTACAAGATTTGATCTTTCATAGCGATATTTAGTCTTGACGGATTAATGTAGCAACCACTACATATAATTTGGTATATAGTAGTTGAATAAACAAAACAAGGTTCTTCTAATAGAATGGTTACCTAGGACGTGTACATGACACAGTACGAAGGGTTTTGTTAATTCAAAGGGGTGCTAAAAGGGCATGCAAACTTCAATAGTTGAAGTGAGCATAGCAGAGTTGGAATCTTCATCATGATGAAAATGTTAAAGGAGTTTAATTTCATCGGAGATGATGAAGATGCTTGCATTTGCAAGAAATTAAGTGGGAGCACTGAGACAAATTTCCAATACATTATTCAGAGTACATATTGTTGATTGGAAATGATGTAGACACAAGTTAAGAATTTCATTAAAATAGGATTTCTATGAAAGACTTGGGCAAAACTAGAATATTTGGCATCAATGTCTATATGGATAGATTGAGGCGCTAATATAGTTATGCCAGACGTACATATATGAGATATTGAAAGGGTTCAATATGGAAACAACAAGAAAGGTTCTTGCTGCATGGAAAGGATTGTATCAAGATTCAAGTGTTTCAACACTTGGTGAGTAAAATCACATGAATATTTTGATCGATTATACCGTGATATGTATATATCCAGATATGTCCTATGCTGTAAATGTTATGAGCACATACCAGAATGATTCATAAGATGATCACTAGACGATAGTAAAGACATTATTATTAGCTTTGCAAGAACTAAGAATATATCATGTATAAGTGACAAATAGTTGAAGGTAGTTCATTGTAAATTGTTACATTGATGCTAGTTTTGTCACAAGATACAAATTAAATTTATCTCAATTTAGACTATGGGTGGCACAATGTAATGGAAAGGATGTTCCATGATGGATTTGGATGAGTTCCAAAGTTGGGACATTGTGACGGATACTACAACAAAAGGCTAAGTATATGACTGCTATAGTAGCAACAAAGGAGGGTATTTGTGTTAAGTAGTTTGTTATCAAACTAGGTGTGGTTCAAAGTGGTCTAATATTATGAAGATATATTGTATGACAATAATATCAACATATTTTAACCCGAGCGAACTAAAGGTCTCACCAAATGACTAAAGTTATACAATGCCATCTCATTTGAGAATGAGTGATGCGTAGAGATGCAAAGACATGCAAATACACATGGACCTGAAACTGTCAGATCTAGAGATTATGTTAACCACTAGCAATCGCGTATATGCAACACCAAAAAGCCATAGGTGTTCAATACGCAAAGTCTTTCAAACTAGATTATTGACTCTAGTGCAAGTGGGAGACTGAAGGGAATATGCCCGAGAGGCAATAATAAAGTGGTTATTATCTTATTCCTTGTTTATGACAAATGTTTATTTGGCATGCTATAATTGTACTAATTTGGAAATGTTAATACATGTGTGTTTAATAAACAAAATATAAAGTTCCTAGTAATGCCTCTCATATAAACTAGCCCGTTGATTAACAAGATGATTAAGGTTTCCTGATCATGGACATTGGATGTTGTTAATAACAAGGTCACAACATTGGTGGAATCATGTGATGAACATTCATCCGAATTATAGCATAACGATCAGAGTCATTATGTTTATATTGTTATAACATCATACGAAGCAATCTTAGTCCTTAGACCATGAGATCATGTTAATTGCTAACACCAGAAGAGTATCTTGATAACATCAAATGTCACACCATAACAGGGTGACTATAAAGGTGGGTTCAGTGCTACGAAGGTGTTATGTTGAGGCTCATGGATCAAGGGTGGGATTTGTCCATCCCGGTGACGGATAGATATACTCTAGGCCCTCTCGGTGATATCACATTGAAATAGCTTGCAAGAAAGTGATGTGGTCACTAGAATGTTATATCACGGGAATGAGAAAAGAGTGCATGTCGGTAACGAGATCAAACTAGGTATTTGGATGCCAATGATCGAATCTCGGACATGTAATATATCGTGAGACAAAGGGATTTAGTTACGACGTTAAAGGTTCACACGATCACAAGGGTCATCGTTGAATATGTGGGAGTCAGTACGGATCTCCAGGTCTCGCTGCTGATTATTGATCGGAAAGGGGTCTCGATCATGTCTGCATTATTCACGAATCGTAGGGTGACACACTTAAGGGATACCAACACCATTTAGGAGCAAATATGTTTCAGATAAATATTAAGAAAGCGCTGGAATCATTTCGATGGAAACCGGAATAATTTCGGGTGAAATTGCTGAAACTGGTTCTGCATGTGATATTGAAATGTTGTAGGGAGTTTTATGTGAATGTTTGTTAATTAAAGTAATTAACAAAATTCTGAATAAAATAAATAAAAGTGTTTTATTTAATGAGAGCGTTAGTGGAAATTTAATGCATGTGAGTGGACATGAGTGGAGGTGTGTGTTTATGTGAGTGGGAGCTCCATCCACATGAATGAGGGAGAGGTGGGGGCACCCACCATGGCCGGCGCCATGCCCCCTTGGGCTTCCCCCTCCCCTATATAAGGAGCACCTCCTCCTCCTCTCCTCTTGCAACACCTCCTCGTGAAGGATCTCTCTCTCCCTCTAGTTATTCCCCATGGTCTCGGATTAGCGAGATACATCTTCCCGGTGCCTTTATCTGGAAAGGAGTTGCTGCTTCTGCTGTTTTGCTAGAGCGAGGGACGGAGGTTGTCGGGGTACCGGATGTGTGTGCGATCATGGATGCACCTCTACTTTGCGGTGCTGGACTTGATGGTGCTGGACCTGATGGTCCTGGAACTGCTGGGCATGAAGGACTTCATCACGATCTTGAGATCGGCAAGTGTGTGACTACATCATCCACGAGTTCCAACTCGTTAACAAAGCTTTGTTGTCTTCGAGGGTAAGTTCTCTATGGATGTATATCCACCCGTTGCTTGTATCTAATAGATAGATCTTGGCGTATAGTTCCCATCGTAGGAATTTTTTTGTTTTATATGCTGCGAACCCCAACACCACCATCTTGAATCTTCATGGGTCACGAGCCTTTATGCAGCTAGGGCACTCGAGTAATCATACCCATGTCAATAGACCCCGAGACTCTACCCGAACCGTAGATTCTGGTTGAGTCTCAAAGATATTTTTAGTTTTTCTTTGCATTATTGTTTTCAGTTTTATAGGGATTTGGTACAACAAGCCTAATGCATCTGATGGATCAGGAATCAGTTAATTGCTCCTAGGAAAAAACAATGTTGACCTACATCAAATTCAAGTCTCCATGCCTGAACTCGGAATTATAACTGGCGTAATTCAGTTCGAGCCACTAAGGTCTTATCGAATACCGAATTCAAGTTCTATTTTATTGGGTACCCAATGCGTCCGTTGGGATTTTTCATCGTACCATTGATACGGATTTTTTGCTGGTAGAGCGCATTCTTGTGCGATTACCAGGCCACACTGGACGAATCCCAGGGTCTTACCTTCATGTCTTGGACACGACATTCGGAGTTTTGTTGTGTCAGGTGCGATCCGAGTTTTTTGTATAATTTTTATCGACTGTCTTGTTTGGCTACTGGAATTTCTGAAATTTATCAGATTTTTGTTTTAATGATTTATATGATCTCCCGATGGGAGAAACCTTTTGAGGATACACCAAAGTAAAACTCATAGGTTTAGGTGATGATTGTCTGGATTTTTTACACATAATTTGATTCGTATCGGGTGCACGCCACCGCTCCCGATGGGAGTAGCCCCTGAGGCTATGTTCGGATGCCTGTATTTGGACATAGGCTCATTATTTTTGTTAGTTTTATCAGAAAAATGTTTATATAGAAATAGAGATACCTTGCTTTGTTGGCAAAAAAGGTATAAATAAATCCTCAGAGTGTGAAGAACTTATCTTTTATTTATATGCCGAAGCCAACGATACATTGTTTGGCGGATTTCCGCCTGAGCGTTGGCCTTAATATTCTAGCTAAGAAGCCAGGCCATAGGCCTTATTGTAATTAATATTGCGATAAAACATAAATTCTAAGCGTAAAAGCGCCGTAGTTATGCGACGTTCCACGGATTGGAGTATTTGACTCCTGTCTTCTTGTCTTGTAGCCGATATGGTCCTCCGGGAATAACTTTTGTAACAATGTAAGGTCCTTCCCAAGGTAACTCCAATTTACGGTGGCCATCTTGCTTGAGGCGAAGAACTAGGTCCCCTACAACGAAGGACCTGGGAGGCAACCGTCGACTGTGGTAGTTGCGCAAGTTTTGCTAATATATAGTAGCTCTTTGTAAGGCCGTGTCTTGGGCTTCATCAAGTACATCAATGTCGTCTTCAAGTGCTTGTCTTGATGCCTCTTCATCATATGTAGCTACTCGTGGAGATTCGTGTGATACTTTGACGGGAAGGACGACTTCTGCGCTGTGGACCAGAAAGAAGGGTGTTTGTTGTGTCGAATTATTTGGAGTAGTACACAAACTCCACAAAACATATGGTAACTCATCTACCCATGCTCCTTTTGCCCTGTTGAGTGGTGCTAGTAATCTTTTCTTGAGGCCAGCAGTTACTATGCTATTGGCTTTTTCCACTTGTCCGTTAGTTTGCGGGTGGGGTACTGAGGCGTAGCTTACGTTTATACCCATCTCACAGTATTTCTTGAACTCATTGGAAGTAAAATTAGTTCCATTATTAGTGATGATGCTATTTGGTACGGTGAATCGACATACTATGGATTTGATGAAATTCACAGCCAAAGTTCTGTCCTGGCCGGTGACGGGCATTGCTTCAATCCATTTAGTAAATTTGTCGATTGCTACTAGCAGAAAGACGTGTCCTCCTGGAGATGATTTGTGAAGTTTACCCACCTTATCGAGTCCCCTATGAGCGAAAGGCCAAGAAAGAGGTATGGGGTTTAACTCAGCGGCGGGTGCACTAGGCTTTGTTGTGAATCGCTGACATGCCGTGCATGTTCTGACTATATCCTTTGCATCTTGTACTGCTATGAACCAATAGAATCCTGACCTAAACGCTTTGGCAGCAATTGCTCGACTGCTAGCGTGATGGCCGCATACTCCTTCATGTATATCCCTGAATATAATTTTTCCTTCGTCGGGTGTGACACATCGTTGTAGCACACCCGAAATACTTCTTTTGTATAACTCTCCTTTGATGATTCTAAAGGCTTTTGATCTTCGAGTGATTCGCCGAGCTTCTGTCACATATTCGGGTAGCTCTCCCCGAGTCATATATGCTATGTATGGCTGCATCCATGTAGGTTCTATTATCATGACCTCATCAACTTCTGATTCTTCTTCGAGGATTTCCTCTATACTCTTGCTAGCTGGTGGAGCCCCCGGATCCTTTCGTAGCTTAAACTTTTTCCTTGTCTTGAGCGCTATGACCTCAGAGACTCTCTTGGCCTTGATAGAACGCTATGTTATTTCCTCCCAAAAAAACTTGGGTGGCACTAGTAGGCATAAGGACCCAATGTTTGCTAGATTGTCATCTTCTTCATTGCTTGCTCTTCCTATGTGTGATACTTCGCATCCTTCAAACTGAGCCTCCATAATGCTACACAGATCACGGTAGGCAATCATGTTATCGTTGATAGCGTCAAACTTCTTCATTCTTGTTGTGCTACAAGATTAGAATCACCAAATATTTTGAGGCGAGTTGCACCGCAAGCTTTAGCCATACGCATACCGTGCAACAAGGCCTCATTCTCAGCTTCGTTATTGGACGCGTCTGCGAAGCTCATCCGAAGTATATATCGCATTTTATCACCTTGTGGTGATACTAATATGACTCCTGCCCCTGCTCCTTCCGTTCTTTTCGATCCATCAAAGTACATTGTCCATGCGCTAGAAAGGTCATGTAGGCCCGCGCATTGTAGTTCAATCCATTTAGTGATAAAATCAGGCAGAACTTGTGATTTAATTGCTTTACGCTTCTCGTACGTGATATCTCGAGGGGAAAGCTCAATGCCCCATAGAGAGACACGTCTAGTTGCCTCTGGATTATTGAGGATATTGGACAGAGGTGCTTCGTTGACCACTATGATCGGGTGTTCCGAAAAATAATGGCGTAACTTCCGTGTTGTCATAAATACTCCATACACTAGTTTCTGATAACGCGGGTACCTTTATTTGGATGGCGAGAGTTTTGGGTCCGCAGCATAGAAAACAAAAAATTTCCAACGATGAGAACTATACGCCAAGATCTATCTACTAGATACAGAGCAACAGGTGGACATACATCCATGGAGAACTTACCCTCGAAGACAACGAGTTTTGTTAACGAGTAGGAACTCGTGGTTGATGTAGTCGTACGCTTGCCGATCTCAAGATCGTGTGGAAGTCCGAGCGCCGAAAATCAGCAGCGCATCCATCCTCACACACACGTTCAAGCCACCGGACAACCTCCACCTCCTCGCTCCAGCGAATCAGCGGAAGCAGCAACTCCTTCCAGACGCAAGGCCACCGGGAACATGTATCTCGCTAATCCGAGACCATGGGGGAATATCTAGAGGGGGAGAGAGATCCTTCACGAGAAGGTGTAAGGATGAAGGAGGGAATGGGTGGCCTTTTATAGGAGGAGGGGGGTGCCCCCTCTCTCCATGGCCGGCGCATGGGGGGTGACCCCTCACCTCCCCCATTCATGTGGTGGTAACCCCTCCACATTAAAATGCCCCTTAACATTCTCTTTTAAAGTCTCCACTTTAAATGCAATAAATTTCTCCAAATTTAATGCTCTCTCATTTAATAAAACTCTTTTATTTATTTTATTCAGAATTTTGTTAATTAATTTAATTAACAAACATTCACATAAAACCCCTTGCAACATTTCAATATTACATGCAGAACCACTTTTTGCAATTTCACCCGAAACAATTCCGGTTTCTATCGAAACATTTCCTGCGCTTTGCAAACCTTTTGTCTGGAACATATGTGCTCCTAAATGGTGTCCGGCAACCCTTAAGTGTGTCACCCTACGGTTCGCGAATAATGTAGACATGATCGAGACTCCTCTCAGATCAATAATCAGAAGCGGGACCTGGAGATCCATACTGACTCCTGCACATTCAACGATGACTTCTGTGATCGTGAGAACCTTTAACGTCAGCAATTTAATCCCTTTGTCTCCTGATATAATACATGTCCGAGATTCGATCATCGGTATCCTAATACCTAGTTTGATCTCGTTAACGACATGCACTCTTTTCTTGTTCCCGTGATATAACATTCTAGTGATCACATCACTTGCTTGCAAGCTATCTTAATGTGATATCACAGAGAGGGCCCAGAGTATATCTATCCGTCATCTGGATTGAAAAATTCCACTCTTGATCCATGAGCCTCAACATAACTCCTTCGTAGTACTGAACCCATCTTTATAGTCACCCTGTTACGGTGTGACGTTTGATGTTATCAAGATACTCTTCCGGTGTTAGCAATTAACATGATCTCATGGTCTAAGGACTAAGACTACTTTGTATGATGTTATAGAAATATAAACATAATGACTTGATCGTAATGCTATACTTGGGATGAATGTTCATCACATAATTTCACAAATGCCGTGACCTTGTTATTAACAACATCCAATGTCCATGATCAGGAAACTTTGATCATCTTGTTAATCAACAAGCTAGTCTATAAGAGAGGCATAACTAGGAACCCTTTTTGTTTATTAAACACACATGTATTGATGTTTCCTATCAATACAATTATAGCATGCAAAATAAACATCTATCATATACAAGAAATATATAATAACAACTTTATTATTGCCTCTCAGGGCATATTTCCTTCAGTCTCCCACTTGCACTAGAGACAATAATCTAGTTTACACAGTGATAAATCTAACACCCATGGAGTTCTGGTGTTGATCATGTTTTCCCTAGGGAGTACTTTAGTCAACAGATCTACTACATTTAGGTCCGTGTGCACTTTACAAATCTTTATATCTCCATCCTTGACATGCTCGCGGATGGAGTGAAACCGGCGCTTAATATGTTTGGAATTCTTGTGAGACCTTGGTTCCTTTGCGTTGGCTATGGCTCCATTGTTGTCACAATAGATCACCATCGGGTCCAACGCACTGGGAACCACACCCAGTTCTGTAATGAACTCTTTCATCCAAATTGCCTCCTGCGCCGCTTCTGAAGCAGCAACATATTCCGCCTCCGTTGTTGATCCAGCCACCACACGTTGTTTGGAACTCCTCCAACTAACTGCTGCTCCGTTCAAGAGAAATACGTATCCGGATTGAGACTTAGAGTCATCCGGATCGGTGTCAAAGCTGGCATCGACATAACACTTAGCGACTAGCTCTTCTTCACCTCCGTATATAAGAAACATATCCTTAGTTCTTCTCAAGTACTTGAGGATGTTCTTTACCGCTATCCAGTGTTCCGAACCTGGATCAGATTGGTACCTACTAGTCAAACCAATAGCATGTGCCACATCCGGTCTTGTACATAGCATGGCATACATAATAGAGCCTATGGCCGAGGCATAGGGGATCTTATCCATCATCTCTCTTTCTTCCGCCGTAGCCGGACTTTGAGGCTTACTCAATGTCTTGCCTTGCAACATAGGTAAGAACCCCTTCTTACTTTCGTCCATATTAAACTTCTTTAATATCTTATCAAGGTATGTACCCTGCGATAGCCCAATTAGGCGTCTTGATCTATCTCTATAGATTTTAATGCCTAATATATATGAAGCTTCACCAAGGTCCTTCATCAAAAATTTGCTGTTTAGATAACTTTTAACACTGTTTAAAAGATCTATATCATTTCCAATCAATAATATGTCATCCACATATAATATCAGAAATTCCACATTGCTCCCACTCACTTTCTTGTAAATACAAGCCTCTCCATATGTTTGGACAAATCCAAACTCTTTGATCACCTCATCAAATCGGAGATTCCAACTCCGGGATGCTTGCTTCAGTCCATAGATGGATCGCTGAAGTTTTTACACCTTATTAGCATCCTTAGGATCGACAAAACTCTTTGGTTGTATCATATACAACTCTTCTTCAATATTACCATTGAGGAACGCAGTTTTGACATCCATCTGCCATATTTCATAATCGAAATATGCAGCAATTGCTAACATAATCCTAACCGACTTAAGCATCGCTACGGGAGAGAATGTCTCATTGTAGTCAACTCCTTGAATTTGTCGAAACCCCTTTGCAACAAGTCGAGCCTTATAGATGGTTACATTACCATCAGCATCGGTTTTTCTTTTGAAAATCCATTTATTCTCAACGGCCTTTCGATCGTGAGGTAAGTCCACCAAGGTCCAAACCTGGTTTTCGTCCATGGATTCCATCTCGGATTTCATGGCTTCTAGCCATTTGTTGGAATCAGGGCTCATCATCGCTTCTTCATATGTTGCAGGGTCATCTATTTCATCAATCATGAAATTCATAACAGGATTGTCGTACAGTTCAGGAGCTGCACGTGTCCTGCTTGACCTGCGAGGTTCGGTAGTGTCCTCTTTCGGAGTTTCATGATCAATAGCATTAGCTCTCTCTTCATTAGGTGAAGTCAACTCCGAAACAACTTCCGGTGCTGCGCTACTCGCCATTTCATGAAGAGAAGGTTCAATAACCTCTTCGAGTTCTACCTTCCGACTACTCACACCTTTCGCGAGAAACTCCTTCTCAAGAAAGGATCCATTCTTGGCAACAAAGACCTTGCCCTCGGATCTGTGATAGAAGGTATACCCAATTGTTTCCTTAGGGTATCCTTATGAAGACGCATTTTTCTGCTTTGGGTTTGAGTTTATCCGGTTGAAGTTTCTTCACATAAACATCACATCCCCAAACTTTAAGAAATGACAGCTTAGGTTTGTTTCCAAACCATAATTCATACGATGTCTTTTCAACGGATTTAGATGGTGCCCTATTTAAAGTGAATGTAGCGGTTTCCAGTGCATAACCCCAAAATGACAGTGGCAAGTTAGTCAGAGACATCATCGATCGAACCATATCCAATAAAGTATGATTACGACGTTCTGACACACCATTACGTTGTGGTGTTCCGGCATGCGTGAGTTGTGAAACTATTCCACACTCTTTCATGTATGTGCTAACCTCGTAACTAAGATACTCTCCTCCACGGTCAGACCGTAGAAATTTGATCTTTCTATTACGATGATTTTCCACTTCATTCTGAAATTCTTTGAACTTTTCAAAAGTTTTAGACTTGTGTTTCATCAAATAGATATACCCGTATCTACTCGAATCATCCGTGAAAGTAACAAAATAACGATATCCACCTCGCGCCGACACACTCATTGGTCCACACACATCAGTATGTATGATTTCCAATAAATCTGTCGCCCGTTCCATTGAACCGGAAAACGGCATTCTAGTCATCTTGCCCATAAGGCATGGCTCACATGTATCAAATGATTCAAAATCAAGTGATTCCAAAAGTCCATCAGAATGGAGTTTCTTCATGTGTTTAACGCCAATATGACCTAGACGGCAGTGCCACATATATGCAGATATATCATTATCAAGTTTAATCCTTTTAGCATCAACATTATGAATATGCGTAATACTACTATCGAGATCGAATAGAAATAAACCATTCAACACAGGTGCATGACCATAAAAGATATTATTCATATAAATCGAACAACCATTGTTTTCAAATTTAAACGAATAACCACTTCGTATCAAACATGAATACAATGTTCATGCTTAGTGCAGGCACCAAATAACAATTATTCAGGTTTATAACTAATCCCGACGGCATATGGAGAGGCAGCGTTCCGACGGCGATCACATCAACTCTTGATCCATTGCCGACCCGCATCGTGACCTCATCCCTTGCTAGTTGTCGCTTGTTCCGCAGCCCCTGAACCGAGTTACATATATTAGCAACCGATCCCGTATCAAATACCCAGGTGCTACTGCGAGTACTAGTCAAGTACACATCAATAACATGTATATCACATATACCTTTGTTTGCCTTGCCGGCCTTTTTGTCCGCCAAATACTTGGGGCAGTTGCGCTTCCAATGGCCAGTCCCCTTGCAATAGTAGCACTCGGTGTCAGACTTAGGGCCAGCTCAGGGTTTCTTTTCAGGCGCGGCAACAGATTTGCCGCCCTTCTTTCCCTTCTGCTTGCCTTTCTTGTCCTTCTTGAAACCGGTGGTCTTATTGATCATCAACACTTGATGTTCTTTCCTAATCTCCACTTCTGCAGTCTTAAGCATTGACAGAAGCTCGGGAAGAGACTTCTTCATGCCCTGCATATTATAGTTCATCACGAAGCTCTTGTAGCTAGGTGGCAGAGATTGGAGACTACAATGTATGCCTAAGTCAATGGGAATCGTTATTCCCAAGGACACAAACTTATCGGCGTACCTAGACATTTTGAGTACGTGCTCACTAACGGAGTTGTTCTCTTCCATCATGCAGCTAAAGAACTTTTCAGAAGCATTATAACTCTCTACGGCAACATGGGTATCGAAAATCGTTTTCAATTCTCCCATGGTATCAAAGGCATTGCCATTTTCGAAACGTTTTCGAAGTTCTGGCTCTAGTCCATACAATATGCCGCAATGAACTAAGTTGTGGTCCTCCTGACGAGTTATATAGACGTTCTTTTCCTCGTCAGGGGCATCAGGAGCTGGTGGGGTGCCTAGCGGCGCCTCTAGCACATATTGCTTTTGTGCAGCAGTGAGGAGAATCCTCAAATTCATAGCCCAGTTGGTGAAGTTGCTACCATTCGCAGCAAGCTTCTCTTTCTCCATGAACACATTGAAATTAAAAGCAGGTGGTGCCATCTACAACAGAATTTGTAAAAGACTAAGTTTATGATAGATTGAGTTCAACTAATCCAAATTACTAATGAACTCCCACTCAAAAACGACATCCCTCGTGTCCATTTGGTGATTACATGAACCAAATCCACTACACCAAGTCCGATCATCATGTGAGTCGGTGTAGCTTCAAAGGCGAGCATCTATATGGGCATCATATCAACTATATGACTCATGCTTAACCTTTCGGTCCGTGTTCCGAGGCCATGTCTGTACATGCTAGGCTCGTCAAGTAAGAACCTTAGTATTCGCGTGTGTAAAACTGTCTTACACCCATTGTATGAAAGCGTAGAGTCGAGAACACCCGATCATCACGTGATGCCTCAAAACACGATTCACAAAACGGTGCATACTTAAGGAAGAACACATTTTATCTTGATATCTAAATGAGGGATCATCTTATAATGCTACCAAAAGCGCCAAACTAGCAATATAAGATGCTAACATCTAATGTGTGAAGTGAGGTGATATGGTCCATGCATTTGATCTCTATCATTTGCATCGTGGTATGATCTCTATCATTCCTTTGTGTGTAAGGCCAAGGTCTATGGAACTTACACGTTAAGTGAGTTGTAAGAGTATCTATCATACATCTACTTACAACAATACCATATCAAGACACTAGCCCAGCAACGATCTAAACTAGACGCCTCTAATTTATCAATTGCAAGTTTTACGTGGCTTAGGGCTTTCAGAGATAGAACCGGTCCTACCTATGAACATGAACCACAACAAGGATAACCAAGTTATTAGCAACTCGTTGTAAATCAGATATTGACTATAGTAGGAGAGACAGACACCCGCTAGCCACTTATGCAAAACAAGTTGCATGTCAGTCGTGGAACCAGTCTCATGTACGATGACATGTAAGGTTGGTTCGGGCTGCTTCATCCCACTATGCCACCAATATCCAAAGTACATAGAAGATGCAATAACATGATCATCATCGCCCACATATAAACATATGTGTACTACCCGTGCAAAGCACCTACGCATAGATTAGGCTCTGATACCGCTTTTGGGTCCGCAGCATAGAAAACAAAAAATTTCCTACGATGAGAACTATACGCAAGATCTATCTACTAGATAAAGAGCAACGGGTGGACATACTTCCATGGAGAACTTACCCTCGAAGACAACGAGTTTTGTTAACGAGTAGGAACTCGTGGTTGATGTAGTCGTACGCTTGCCGATCTCAAGATCGTGTGGAAGTCCGAGCGCCGCAAATCAGCAGCGCATCCGTCGTCGCACACACGTTCAAGCCACCGGACAACCTCCACCTCCTCGCTCCAGCGAATCAGCAAAAGCAGCAACTCCTTCCAGACGCAAGGCCACCAGGAACATGTATCTCGCTAATCCGAGACCATGGGGGAATATCTAGAGGGGGAGAGAGATCCTTCACGAGGAGGTGTAAGGATGAAGGAGGGAATGGGTGGCCTTTTATAGGAGGAGGGGGGTGCCCCATCTCTCCATGGCCGGCGCATGGGGGAGGGGTGACCCCTCACCTCCCCCATTCATGTGGTGGTAACCCCTCCACATTAAAATGCCCCTTAACATTCTCTTTTAAAGTCTCCACTTTAAATGCATTAAATTTCTCCAAATTTAATGCGCTCTCATTTAATAAAACTCTTTTATTTATTTTATTCAGAATTTTTTAAATTACTTTAATTAACAAACATTCACATAAAACCCCTTGCAACATTTCAATATTACATGCAGAACCACTTTCTGCAATTTCACCCGAAACAATTCCGGTTTCTATCGAAACATTTCCTGCGCTTTGCAAACCTTTTGTATGGAACATATGTGCTCCTAAATGGTGTCCGACAACCCTTAAGTGTGTCACCCTATGGTTCACGAATAATGTAGACATGACTGAGACTCCTCTCAGATCAATAATCAGAAGCGGGACCTGGAGATCCATACTGACTCCTACACCTTCAACGATGACTTCTGTGATCGTGAGAACCTTTAACGTCAGCAATTTAATCCCTTTGTCTCATGATATAATACATGTCTGAGATTCGATCATCGGTATCCTAATACCTAGTTTGATCTCGTTACCGACATGCACTCTTTTCTCGTTCCCGTGATATAACATTCTAGTGATCACATCACTTGCTTGCAAGCTATCTTAATGTGATATCGTCGAGAGGGCCCAGAGTATATCTATCCGTCATCTGGATTGACAAATTCCACTCTTGATCCATGAGCCTCAACATAACACCTTCGTAGTACTGAACCCATCTTTATAGTCACCTTGTTACGGTGTGACGTTTGATGTTATCAAGATACTCTTCTGGTGTTAGCAATTAACATGATCTCATGGTCTAAGGACTAAGACTACTTTGTATGGTGTTATAGCAATATAAACATAATGACTTGATCGTAATGCTATACTTCGGATGAATGTTCATCACATCATTTCACAAATGCTGTGACCTTGTTATTAACAACATCCAATGCCCATGATCAGGAAACTTTGATCATCTTGTTAATCAACAAGCTAGTCTATAAGAGAGGCATAACTAGGAACCCTTTTTGTTTATTAAACACACATGTATTGATGTTTCCTATCAATACAATTATATCATGCAAAATAAACATCTATCATATACAAGAAATATATAATAACAACTTTATTATTGCCTCTCAGGCATATTTCCTTCAGAGAGGACCTCGCTCAAGAAATAAACTGGTATCTGAACACCATGGGTTTTCCCTTCTTCGGGTCGTTCTACGACAAAAACCTTGTTGACCACCTAATTTCTAGTGGCAATGTAAAGAAGTAATGGCTCTTTCTTGTGTGGACACACGATGACGAGAGATGTTGAAAGTTTCCTTTTGAGATCTTCAAAGGTGTGCTAAGCTTCTTTTGTCCACTCGAATTTATCTGATTTCCTCATGAGGGCATAGAATGGTAGTGCTTTTTCTCCTAACCGAGCAATAAAAATGCTGAGTGTTGCGACTCGCCCAGCCAACTGTTGTACGCCCCAAAGATTCATTGGCTTTTTCATTGTTAGAATCGCCTGTATTTTCTCGGGATTGGCTTCAATTCCTCTTGCTGATACGAGGTCCGAGGAGTTATCCTGCTAGGATCCAAAGGAGCACTTTGTCGAGTTGAGTTTGATGCAAAATTTGTCGAGGTTCTCAAATGTTTCTTGGAGATCTTTGATAAGTGAAGACCCCTGCTTTGTTGTGACTATAACATCGTCAATGTATACTTGCACGTTTGTGCCGATTTGGTTTCCTAGGCAATTTTGCATCATCCGCTGATATGTTGCACCGGCGTTCTTTAGGCCAAAGGGCATTGTTGTATAGCAGAATACGCCATAGGGCGTGATAAATGTTGTTTTCTCCTCATCTTCCTGCTTCATCCGAATTTGATGGTATCCTGAATATGCATTCAGGAAGGAAAGACGTTCGCACCACGCGGTTGCTTCTATTATTTGATCGATTCGTGGCAGTGGGAAGTGATCCTTTGGATAATGTTTGTTCATCGCAGTGAAGTCAATGCACATCCGTAACACTTTTGTATTTTTCTTTGGGATGCTGATGGCTCAAAATATATTGAGCTTGTTGGGGAGAGAATATCATTTTGCGGCCCGAAAGTTGGGGTGTCCAGGCAATGCGGTACCCAAGTTGCTTACAATCAGCCGCGTTGCCAAAAGTTGGCGTGCCAAATACTCAGAGGGTCTTTTTCAGCACGAATTCAACTTTACATTTCAATACAAAATATCAGGCTAACGGCCGTCAAGTTGGGCCCCCCTGTCAGCTTTCGTTGTTATGTCGCTCCTGTCGCTTAGGCGGGGTGGCTATCACGTAGGCTTGTAGCGTTGGCACAGTGGATAGGACAACACCCCCTGCCTAGTGTATTGACGTGACAAAACAGGGCACATGTATCGGCGTTATAATTATTTTTTGTTTACTCAGAAGCTGGAACGGCCACCGCCACGCGTCTCTCCTTGGACTTCTGTCCCCGTCGTTAACCACTACCTTAAAAGCGCATTGAAGGTTCCACCGTTCCCCTGCCTCGCAACAACCACTCTTCTTCTTCCTGTCATCTTTCTTCTTCCCATCTTCTCCTTGCTGCCATGGAAGGTCATCGCACTCTAGAGACAAGCTTCACTACTCATGACAATAAGAAGATAGACGTTGTCTACACCAATGAGGAGGAGATAGTGGTGCGTGTCCTGAGGATGTACGAGGCTTGGCTTGAGAAAGACGAGGACAAGTTTGTGGGATTGGACCTCGAGTACACCCCAGAGCGCCCATATGAAGGGAGTGAAGGCACTGTCGTTCAACTGGCCATGAGGAAACATGTCCTGGTCTACCACCTCTCCTGGTTTGTAGATCTTCTCTTTGTAGCTAACCGCTTTTAGGGTTTTCTCCTCTTGTTCTTTATCCATTTGCTCTTCTTGCAACTACTGGATTTTATTTAGGACCAAATAAATTATGACAATGCAATGTTGAGAGTCTTGATCTTGCATTTACTAAACTTTTCAAAATTATATTCAGATGATGATCTTGCATTGACAAAATATTTTTAGTTACAAATTTTGGTGATGACAAACTACATACTTTCAGGACTGATAGGAATTGTCTGGCGCTACGTCAGTTCCTTGTAGAAAAGGGAATTGTTTTCTGCACTGTCAATAATACAACTGATTTTTCAAAATTTTATCAAGAGGGAATTATAATTCCCGCGCACAACTGGATCAATATTCAGCGTATTGTCAAGATCCTAGGGGGCTCGAGGAAGGATGGAATGACATCACTCGCAACTAGAATCCTCGATGAGTCGTACGACATAATGAAGGAAGATTTCCCTACGGATAGGCACGATTTCTGGGACGAGTGGCCGTTGTCTGATATAAACCTGAAGTATGCAGCCATAGATGCTTACGTGACCTACAGCTGTACAAGAAGATCCATTTTTTTCTACGTTACCTCGTGTTTTGCCCTATTTGCAAGAAGGAAGACGAGCTTAGGGGATCCCTTTGTACAAAATGCAGAATAGCTGAGTTTGAAGCTGCATATGCAAAGGAAATGGTTGCATCTGAAGCAGCTGACAATGAGGCTGCAGAAGCAGATGAAAGAGAGCTTGCAGGTGAAGCAGAAGCAGCTGATAGAGAGGCTACAGCTGAAGCCGCAAACAGAGAGGCAGCAGATTCTAGCGGCAACAATCAGGCATGTGATGCACCGCTAATTGTGCCACAGGACGCTGAAGATAGGGAAGGCAAGTCAGATCCCAAGTGGGACGAACTTGCAATTCGTGAGCTGTGGAGGGCCAATAATGTAAGATCCACCTAGAATGATCGCAGTTGGTCGCCTAGGAACGATGGCAAGCGCCTCAAGTGGTCTGATGAGAAGTGAATTAAATTTTACTTCTCAGTGTTATATTTCTATTTTGTGGAACTCATTTATCTTATCAAGATGTCTAGCGCCTCAAGTGAGAGTAGTAAAATAAATTTAACCCTCTTTGTGTTATGTTTATGTATGTGTCTTGTAGCTTGTTAACTAGCAGTTTGAAAGAGTACCCTTTTCCTCTCTCGCTAAACAGATATGTTAGTAGCAAATCTAGAGAAGATTCTCTCTTCGATAATTTGTTCCCTTTTGGACCTCTTTTTGCCTCCGATCAGGTAGCAAATCTAGAGCAACAAATCACACCAGGCAGAATACATTCATTCAAAAAACAAAACAAATGTAGATATAGCTGTGCGTAGCTAAATAGGATATAGCAGTAGAAAGTAGGTTGCTTAACGAGGTTCAATGCATTCAACCAGAAATAGGATATAGCTAGAAAGAAGCTGCTTAGCAGTAGCAGCCGCCGTAGTTGCAGGCACATTCAAGGCCTTCAAGCGCCCGCGCCTCCGCCCTCTCTCCGGCACTTCCTCCACTTCTTGCTGCCCAGTCCCTTGATCTTGCGGGCCTTGGGACTGATTGAAGGCATGCGACCCTCTTTGATGGCCACCCGCTGGAGGTTTCGGAGGTGAATGCTGAGAGCACGGTGTTCAGCGATGTAGGCGTTGATGTTCACGGTCTCGCACTCGCCGCCTTTGTGGATGCCAGAGCCCGGGGCCTCTGCATGCTTCAGTAAGGAGTTGAAGTCGGTGCCGGCGAGACTCACCCAGCAGAAGGCGATCCCCTTGCAGAAGGGGCAGCTGTAGTCACCGCCCCTGAAGAAGGCGTCGGACTAGCCGGCCCGTAGCCTCCTCAGCACCTGATGAGTCTTGGTGTGCATGGACTCGTCATCGCTACAGACATCGCTGCCTCAAACCTATTGGAAAGAAAAGGATAATGGGGGAGTAGATGATGTAAGAAGATCGAGCAATCAAAATGCGAACAAGCAAATCCTAATAAACCAAGATCTAGCATCCAACAATGGGAACGGTAGAAGAACTAGGGGAGGGGAGCAAACCCTAGTTACCTCCGACCATGGGTCTTCGATGCCGGTGTCGTAGGGGTTCAGCGGAGCGATGTACTTATCTAGATCATAGGTGCCCGAGAAGTGCTTGATCTGCTTGTGACCAGCGGGGGCCTCCTCGCCGACGGGGGGCTCCTCTTCGGTGGCTCCGTCGGTAGCGGGGACGGGGGCCTGGACGGGAACGACGGCTGCCATCGATGCCTCAACTGGGGCCTGGACAGGGACGGAGGCTGATTTCAACGCGTCGAGGGGGACCGGCGAGGAGACGGGGGCCTCCTTGCCGGCGGCCTCAGAGGCGATGATGGCCACCTTATCCTCCTCGGCCATTGCCGGCACGGACGGGGTATTCTCGGGAGTTTGCGGATGCTGATGGGACGGTGGAGAGGGTTGCGTGGGGAGAGTGAGAGAGAGTGGGAGTGGGTGTGCGGAGAGGGGCTCTATAGTTAAGGTGGATGGAAGCAAGGCACGTTTTGTTGCACCACCGTGCAACGCGCCACGCAGTCTACTGCACCGTGCACCGCGACACGCGCACGGTACATCACGTTTTTTCCCGGGCCATGCATGATAAAATTCTGTATTGAGCTGCATGCAAAGGGCGCACACACAATTTCTATGTACGAAGTTTGACACGGCCCTAAAATTGGCGATAGTTAAAAGTGGAAATGTAGAGGGGAAGGTAGGTGGCTGTACGGTGAGATTTGTGGGGTTGTGATAGATCAGGTAAAGGGATGTGTTGATGGCTGCGAGTGACTCGATGAAGCCAGAGATGTTAGGTCTTGTCGAGCTCAGCTCTTCGGCCTCCGGCTAGCGCGTGCAATCTTCTTACGGTGGGGCCCAGTTGGAAGTGAGATTGAGAGGCGCTGCGTAAAAAATGGGATGTGTCTTATTAAAATCAAGTGGCAATAAATTGCAGCTATCCATCGACGACCGTGCACTCGATGACGCATGTGTTGTGGTGTAGTAGTAGTAGTAGTAGGCTTTTCAGACTTGATTAAGCATGACATGACCGCTCGACGACTTTTTCCATGGACGGCATCATGTTCCTTCTTGTAGAAGTCTCGATGAGGGAGACATCCGTGTTGTCTCACGTTGTACTATGAAGGGCACGACGTGTGCAACGATCATCATTGGATCACACAGAATCAACGGTTGGTGCGCACGATCCGTGTGACAACTGTGACAAACAATCATGGAGTAGCAGATAGAGTGAGCACAGGTTCGGCTTCTACGAAAGATAGAGAGAGCGGGGCAAAACTGAGTAGTACAAAAACCAAGGGCAAAACTGAGTAGTATAAAAATGCAAAGTGAGTGTCCTGTACAATGAAATACATGTATCAACCAATGGCATTGCATGTCTGTTCTTTCCACAAACCACATATGGATCCACCAGTGTCATTCCATGTCTGTTGTTTTCATGAACCACAGCTAGAGTCATTGCATGTGTGTTCTTCTCACAAACCACATAAGGATACACCAGTGTCATTGCATATGTGTACTTTTCATGAACCACAACCAGAGTCATTGCATGTTAGTTCTTTCCGCAAACCACACATGGATCCACCAGTGTCATTGGATGTGTGTTCTTTTCATGAACCACACCCAGTGTGATTACATGTCTGTGCTTTCCACAAACCACATATGGATCCACCACTGTCATTGCATGTCTGTTCTTTTCATGAACCACACCAAGTGCCATTGCATGTCTGTTCCTCAAAACACACCACACATGGATCCACCTAGTGTGGTTGCATGTGTGTTCTTTTCACAAACCACACATGGATCCACCAGTGTCATTGCATGTTTGTTCTTCTAAACAAACCACACATGGATCCACCTAGTGTGATTGCATCTTTGTTCTTTTCACAAACCACACATGGATCCACCAGTGTCATTGCATGTGTGTTCTTTTCATGAACCACAGCTAGAGTCATTGCATGTGTGTTCTTCTAAACAAACCACATAAGGATCCACCAGTGTCATTGCATGTCTGTTCTTTTCATGAACCACACCTAGTGTCATTGCATGTCTATTCCTCTAAACAAACCACACATGGATCCACCTAGTGTGATTGCGTGTCTGTTCTTTTCACAAACCACACATGGATCTACCAGTGTCATTGCATGTGTGTTCTTTTCATGAACCATAGCTAGAGTCCTTGCATGTGTGTTCTTCTAAACAAACCACACATGGATCCACCTAGTGTGATTGCATGTCTGTTCTTTTCACAAACCACACATGGATCCACCAGTGTCATTGCATGTGTGTTCTTCTAAACAAACCACACATTGATCCACCTAGTGTGATTGCATGTCTATTCTTGTTACAAACCACACATGGATCCACCAAATTCATTGCATGTGTGTTCTTTTCATGAACCACAGATAGAGCCATTGCATGTCTGTTCTTACCACAAACCACACATGGATCCAGCTAGTGTGATTGCATGTTTGTTCTTTTCACAAACCACACATGGATCCACCAGTGTCATTGCATGTGTGTTCTTCTCATGAACCACCGCCAGTGTCATTGCATGTATGTTCTTCTCACAAACCACATAAGGATACACCAGTGTCATTGGATGTGTGCTCTTCTCATGAACCACACATGGATCCACCAGTGTCATTGCATGTCTGTTCTTTTCATGAACCACACCCAGTGTCATTGCATGTATGTTCCTGTAAACAAACCACACATGGATCCAGCTAGTGTCATTGCATGTCTGTTCTTTTCATGAACCATAGCTAGAGTCATTGCGTGTGTGTTCTTCTAAACAAACCAAATAAGGATCCACCAGTGTCATTGCATGTCTGTTCTTTTCGTGAACCACACCTAGTGTCATTGCATGTCAGTTCCTCTAAACAAACCACACATGGATCCACCTAGTGTGATTGCATGTCTATTCTTCTAAACAAACCACATAAGGATCCACTAGTGTCATTGCATGTGTGTTATTTTCATGAACCACAGCTAGAGTCATTGCATGTGTGTTCTTCTAAACAAACCACATAAGGATCCACCAGTGTCATTGCATGTCTGTTCTTTTCATGAACCACACATGGATCCACCAGTGTTATTGCATGTGTGTTCTTCTAAACAAACCACACATGGATCCACCTAGTGTGATTGCATGTCTGTTCTTTTCACAAACCACACATGGATCCACCAGTGTCATTGCATGTGTGTTCCTTTCATGAACCACAGCTAGAGTCATTGCATATATGTTCTTTCCACAAACCACATAAGGATCCACCAGTGTCATTGCATGTGTGTTCTTTTCATGAACCATAGCTAGAGTCATTGCATGTGTGTTCTTCTAAACAAACCACATAAGGATCCACCAGTGTCATTGCATGTTTGTTCTTTTCATGAACCACACATGGATCCACCAGTGTCATTGCATGTGTATTCTTCTAAACAAACCACACATGGATCCACCTAGTGTGATTGCATGTCTGTTCTTTTCACAAACAATACATGGATCCACTAGTGTCATTGCATGTTTGTTCCTTTCACGAACCACAGCTAGAGTCATTGCATGTGTATGCTTTCCACAAACAACATATGGATCCACCAGTGTCATTGCATGTCTGTTCTTTTCATGAACCACACCTAGTGTCATTGCATGTATGTTCCTCTAAGCAAACCACACATGGATCCACCTAGTGTGATTGCATGTCTGTTCTTTTCATGAACCACAGCTAGAGTCATTGCATGTGTGTTCTTCTAAACAAACCACATAAGGATCCACCAGTGTCATTGCATGTCTGTGTTGGTTTCGCAACATAGAAAATAAAAAAATTCCTACGATGGGAACTATACCCCAAGATCTGTCTACAAGATACAAGCAACGGGTGGATATACATCCATAGAGAATTTACCCTCGAAGACAACACCTGGATGATGTAGTCATACACTTGCCGATCTCAAGATCGTGATGAAGTCCAGCAGGTCCGGCTCCAACATGTCCATCAGATCTAGCTCCAGCAAGTCCAGCACCACCAACTTTAGCACCGCAAAGCAGCGGTGCATCCGTGATTGCACACACGTCCGATACCCCGACAACCTCCGTCCCTCGCTCCAGCAAAGCAGCGGAAGCAGCAACTCCTTTCTAGATAAAGCCACCTGAAACATGTATCTTGCTAATCCGAGACCATGGGGAATAACTAGAGGGGGAGAGAGATCCTTCACGAGGAGGTGTGTCTTGTGAGGAGGAGAGGGGGCCTTTTATAGGGAAGAGGGGAGGCACCCAAGGGCTTTGGCATGGCAGCCATGGTGGTGCCCCCACCTCTTCCACATTCATGTGGGTGGAGTTCCCACTCCCATAAAAAGCCTCCACTCAAAATTCCACTCACTCATGCATTAATTTCCACCAAATTTAATGCAAGCTCTCATTAAATAAAACTATTTTATTTATTTTATTCAGAATTTTGTTAATTACATTAATTAACAAACATTCACATAAAACCCCCTGCAACATTTCAATATCACATGCAGAACCAGTTTCAGCAATTTCACTCGAAACAATTTCGGTTTCCATCGAAATGATTCCAGCGCTTTCTTAAATATTTATCTGAAACATATTTGCTCCAAATGGTGTCGGTATCCCTTAAGTTTGTCACCCTACGGTTCGCGAATAATGCAGACATGATCGAGACCCCTCTCCGATCAATAATTAGCAGCGGGACCTGGAGATCCGTACTGACTCCCACATATTCAACGATGACTCTTGTGATCGTGTGAACCTTTAACGTCGTAACTAAATCCCTTTGTCTCGCGATATATTACATGTCCGAGATTCGATCATTGGCATCCAAATACCTAGTTTGATCTCGTTACCGACATGCACTCTTTTCTCGTTCCCGTGATATAACATTCTAGTGATCACATCACTTGCTTGCAAGCTATCTTAATGTGATATCACCGAGAGGGCCCAGAGTATATCTATCCATCATCGGGATGGACAAATCCCACTCTTGATCCATGAGACTCTACATAACACCTTCGTAGCACTGAACCCACCTTTATAGTCACCATGTTACGGTGTGACGTTTGATGTTATCAAGATACTCTTCCGGTGTTAGCAATTAACATGATCTCATGGTCTAAGGACTAAAATTACTTCGTATGATGTTATAGCAATATAAACATAATGACTCTAATTGTAATGTTATACTTCAGATGAATGTTCATCACATCATTCCACCAATGTTGTGACCTCGTTATTAACAACATCCAATGTCCATGATTAGGAAATCTTGATCATCTTGTTAATCAATGAGCTAGTCTATAAGATAGGCATAACTAGGAAGCTTTTATTTGTTTATTAAACACACATGTATTGACGTTTCCTATCAATACAATTATAGCATGCAAAATAAACATTTACCATAAATAAGGAATAATATAATAACCACTTTATTATTGCCTCTCGGGCATATTCCCTTCAGTCTCCCACTTGCACTAGAGTCAGTAATCTAGTTTGAAAAACTTTGCATATTGAACACCTATGGCTTTCTGGTGTTGCATATACGCGATTGCTAGTGGTTAACATAATCTCCAGATCTGACAGTTTCAGGTCCATGTGTATTTGCATGTCTTTGCGTCTCTACGCATCACTCATTCTCAAATGAGATGGCATTGTATAAATTTGGTCCTTTGGTGAGACCTTTAGTTCCTTCGGGTTAAAATATGTTGATATTATTGTCATACAATATATATTCATAGTATAAGCCCACTTTGAACCACACCTAGTTTGATAACAAACTACTTAACACAAATGCCCTCCTTTGCTGCTACTATAGCAGTCATATACTTAGACTTTTGTTGTAGTATCCGTCACAATGTCTCAACTTTGGAACTCAGCCAAATACATCATGGAACATCCTTTCCATTACATTGTGCCACCCATAGTCTAAACTGAGATAAATTTAATTTGTATCTTGTGACAAAACTAGCATCAATGTAACACTTTACAATGAACTACCTTCAACTATTTGTCACTTATACATAATATATTCTTAGTTCTTGCAAAGCTAATAATAATATCTTTACTATCGTCCAATGATCATCTTATGAATCATTCTAGTATGTGCTCATAACATTTAGAGCATACGACATATCTGGATATATACATATCACGGTATAATCGATCAAAATATTCATGTGATTTTACTCACCAAGTGTTGAAACACTTGAATCTTGATACAATCCTTTCCATGCAGCAAGAACCTTTCTTGTTGTTTCCATATTGAACCCTTTCAATATCTCATATATGTACGTCTGGCATAACCATATTAGCGCATCAATCTATCCATATAGACATTGATGCCAAATATTCCGGTTTTTCCCAAGTCTTTCATCAAAATCCTATTTTAATGAAACTCTTAACTTCTGTCAATAAAAGATACATCATTTCCAATCAACAATATGTACTCTGCATAATGTATTGGAAATTTGTCTCAGTGCTCCCACTTAATTTCTTGCAAATGCAAGCATCTTCATCATCTCCGATGAAATTAAACTCCTTTAACATTTTCATCATGGTGAAGATTCCAACTCCGCTATGCTCACTTCAACTATTGAAGTTTGCATGCCCTTTCAGCACCCTTTGAATTAACAAAACCCTTCGGACCGTGTCATGTACATGTCCTAGGTAACCATTCTATTAGAAGAACCTTGTTTTGTTTATTCAACTACCATATACCAAATTATATGTAGTGGTTGCTACATTAATCCGTCAAGACTAAATATCGCTATGAAAGATCAAATCTTGTCATAGTCAACTCCTTGAACATTGCCGTAAACTTCTTTCCGACATGTCAACTATTTCATGGATGTTAAACATCCATGTCTATTTCTTTATAGATCCAAACACGACCGATAGGCTTCACGCCTTTCTGGAGGGTCTTCCAAGTTCAGAAACTTGATTTCTTGTGTATGGATACTATTACGGATTCTATGACTTCTAGTCATTTTATGGAGTCAGGGTCCATCATCACTTCCTTGCATGCAGTCGGTTCATCATTGTCAAAACAATAACGACATCTGTTTCAAATCTTACTATTTGATTCTTACCGACCCACATGGTTCAATAAGAACTCTAATCTCCAAGATCACACCTTTTTGTAATCACGAGAGCCATGAGCATTGTGGCCGCCACCGGGACACTTTTCGGCGCTGCGCTACTTAGCACATATAGCTAAGGTTCAACAACCTTATCAAAGTTCTATTGTCCTCCCACTTAGCTTTTCACGAAAAATTCCTTCTCAAGAAACTTGACGTTCTAAGCGACAAACTCTTTTGTCCTCGGTGTTATGGAGGAATTCCCAACAAATTATTTGGGATAACCTACAAAGACGTGCTTATCTGACTTTGGTTGTAAACATTTTACTTATGCATAGCATACCAAAATTTAAGAAAAGACAATTCGGGTTTTATCCCAAACCATAACTCATATGGTGTCATTTCAACGAATCACAACGGTGCTCTTTTCAGTGTAAAAGCGGCAGTCTCTAAAGCTTTAATCCTTAAAACATAGTGGCAATTATATAAATGACACCTTTGATCTTACCATGTCAAACAAGGTTTGATTTGATCTCTCGATCATACCATACTCCTGTGGTTTATCGGGAAATGCAAATTCATGGAACAATTCCTGAAATCTTAGGTGTTTTGCTAAACCTGTAACTCAAATATCTTCCTTTATGATCAAATCATAAACTCTTTTATTTTCTTGTTACAATGATTTTTCACTCATCTTGAAAGTCTTTAAACAATTTTCAAATGTTTCATACTTCTTCCTTATTAAGTAAATATATAGATATATTCACTCAAATTTCTGGAGAAAGCATATGAAGCAAAAAGATCCATCGCATATGGCTACACATAATGGACTATACACATCAACATGCATAATATCCAATAAGTTAGTCATCCGTTCCTCTTTGGCCTATGGACAGAGTTTCAATTATCTCGAGGAAAGTTTCACAAGCGTCAATTGATCAAAATCAAAAGACTCCAAAAATCCATCAACATGGAGTTTCTTCATGTTTACTTTCCAATATAATTCAAACAGCGATGTCACTTCATAAGTGATCTTCCAATCACTTGTCTTACGACATTTTAGCAATAATGTTTATGGATGTGATTTCTCCAACCAGACTTGTAAATGTTCATCCATCCATTATGGAATATGGTAATTATTTGAACAACCATTGTTCTCGTAATACCGGAACAAAATAACAATTATTAAAACAAATCTTGAAGGCTAGGTTTGACGACAACGAAAACTCAATAACACTTTATTTGGTTTTGATGAACATCATCACTTATTCTCTTGCCAGTTACTTAGGCCGTTGCAGTTCCTGAATTGTGTTGTTCTGTATGACACTTCACACCAACCAATCCGGTATCCAATACCTTAGAACCACATTGTTTAACAAGCAAGGAATACAGCCATAACATGTATATCTCCTATATACCTAAGTTGGACATCTCCAACCTTTTCTTTTTGCCAAATATTTTATAGATTTTCTTTCAACAATTCCTTTTCTTTTAAAAGAATCTATCAACATCAATAGTGGTGTCATCTACATGACACATAGTACAAAGCGTATATAGTCAAATACTAATACCTTTGGACTTGCACTTTGAAGCGGATCACCATCATCAAATGTTTGATGTTCTTTCAAAAACCCGTTCTTTAGTAATCTATTAGTGTACTAAACATTTTACTTACATCTTCTATTCATCCTTATCATGAAAACTTTCATGATCAAGCTACTTTAGCCTATAAGGAAGAATTGTGAGTATAATGTTAGTTCCCAACACCTTTTGGGAGATCCGGATGCCTAGCATCTCCATCCTTCACAAATTCTCATACAATATGAGAACATGTATTTTGCTAAATTATACTCTATCATAATGCAACCAAAAACATTGTTTCAGATATCACAATATCTTCCACACATGATGCTTCTTGAAACAATTCTTTCAGCTCCTAGACAACCTTGATATTAAAACAACTTTTGAATATCAATAATCATGGAGGCAAACATGATACTTTAGATACTAACACTGGAATTCTTACTCTTGATTTAATACTACTTATTAAACTTCATGGAGTAAATAGAGTTTGCTGAAAGTTTGCAATAGGACTTCTAAACTTTAAATTGACATTAAAATCAATACGATACCAGTTCGTAAAGTAAATATCTAGAATTCTATAGTTCTATTATCTCAATTAGAACTAAGCATAAGGCAGTGAACAGATGCCAATGACTACAACAAATTATGCAAATTCACTTCGATTTAGTTTATGACAAATTGAGTTCGACTAATCCAAATTAGAAATGAACTCCCACTCAAAAACGACATTCCTCGTGCCTTTTTGGTGATTACATGAACCAAATCCACTATACCAAGTCCGATCATCACGTGAGTCGGTGTAGCTTCAAAGGCGAGAATGAATATGGTCATCACATCAACTATATGACTCATGCTTAACCTTTCGGTCTGTGTTCCGAGGCCATGTCTGTACATGCTAGGCTCGCCAAGTAAGAACCTTAGTATTCGCATGTGTAAAACTGTCTTACACCCGTTGAATGAAAGCGTAGAGTTGAGTACACCCGATCATCACGTGATGTCTCGAAACACGATCCATAAAACAGTGCATACTTAAGGAAGAACACATTTCATCTTGATATTTAAATGAGGGATCATCTTACAATGCTACTAAAAACTCCAAACTAGCAATATAAGATGCAAACATCTAATGTGTAAAGTGGGATGATATGGTCCATGCATTTGATCTCTATCATATGCATCATGGTATGATCTCTATCATTCCTTTGTGTGTAAGGCAAAGGTCTATGTAACTTACACGTTAGGTGTGTTGTAAGAGTATCTATCATACATCTACTTACAACATTACCATATCATGACACTAGCCCAGCAACGATCTAAACTAAACGCCTTTAATTATCCATTGCAAGTTTTACGTGGCTTAGGGCTTTCGGAGATAGAACCGGTCTTACCTATGAACATGGAGCCACAACGAGGATAACCAAGTTATTAAAAACTCGTTGTAAATCAGATATTGACTATAGTAGGAGAGACAGACACCCGCCAGCCACTTATGCAAAACTAGTTGCATGTCAGTCGTGGAACCAGTCTCATGTGCGATGACATGTAAGGTTGGTCCGGGCCGCTTCATCCCACTATACCACCAATATCCAAAATACATGAAAGATGCAATAACATGATCATCATCGCCCACATATAAACATATGTGTACTACCCGTGCAAAGCACCTACGCATAGATCAGGCTCTGATACCACTGTTGGGTTCACAGCATAGAAAATAAAAAAATTCCTACGATGGGGACTATATGCCAAGATCTATCTACTAGATACAAGCAACGGGTGGATATACATCCATAGAGAACTTACCCTCGAAGACAACAAAGCTTTGTTAACGAGTTGGAACTCGTGGATGATGTAGTCGTACACTTGCCGATCTCAAGATCGTGATGAAGTCCAGCAGATCCGGCTCCAACACGTCCATCGGATCCAGCTCCAGCAAGTCCAGCACCACCAAGTCCAGCACCGCAAAGCAGCAGTGCGTCCGTGATCGCACACACATCCGGTACCCCGACAACCTCCGTCCCTCACTCCAGCAAAGCAGCGGAGGCAGCAACTCCTTTCCAGATAAAGCCACCAGGAACATGTATCTCGCTAATCCGAGATCATGGGGAATAACTAGAGGGGAAGAGAGATCCTTCACGAGGAGGTGTGTCTTGTGAGGAGTAGAGGGGACCTTTTATAGGGAAGAGGGGAGGCACCCAAGGGCTATGGCGTGGCAGCCATGGTGGTGCCCCCACCTCTTCCACATTCATGTGGGTGGAGTTCCCACTGTTGGAGATATGCCCAAGAGGCAATAATAAAAGTGATTATTATTATATCTTTGTGTTTATGATGAATGTTTACATCCCATGCTATAATTGTATTATTAGGAAACACTAATACATGTGTGTTTTGTAAACATATAAGAGTCCCTAGTAAGCCTCTTGTTGAACTAGCTTGTTGATTAATTGATGATCATGGTTTCCTGATCATGGACATTAGAATGTGATTAATAACAAGGTTATGTCATTGGGAGAATGATGTGATGGACACACACCCATAGTAAGCATAGCATAAGATCAAGTCATTAAGTTCGTATTGCTGTAAGCTTTCAAATACATAGTAACCTGTTCCTTCGACCATGAGGTTATGTTAATCACCATCACCGGATGGATACTTTGATGACATCAAACGCCGCTTCGTAACTGGGTGGTTATAAAA
Organism: Avena eriantha; assembly: GCA_910589775.1. Taxonomy (NCBI): domain Eukaryota; kingdom Viridiplantae; phylum Streptophyta; class Magnoliopsida; order Poales; family Poaceae; genus Avena; species Avena eriantha. Next base: position 493,763,540 of record OU342740.1, read on the forward strand.
GTGTCATTGGGTATTCTGAAAGTATGTGTTGAAGCGCATGAACCAAGATTGGGATTTGTCCATCCATATGACGGATAGATAAGCTCTGGGCCCTCTCGGTGGAATGTCATCTAGTTAGCTTGCAAGCATGTGACTAGGTCACAAGGGATGACATATCACGGAACGAGTAAAGAGTACTTATTAGTAACAAGGTAGAACTAGGTATGGAGATACCGACGATCAAACCTCGGATAAGTATAGTATCGCGAGACAAAGGGAATTAGTTTCGTATGTAAATGGTTCAATCGATCGCGAAGTCATCGTTGAGTATGTAGGAGCCATTATGGATCTCCAGGTCCCGCTGATGGTTATTGATAGGAGATGTGTCTCCATTATGTCTACATATTCACGAACCGTAGGGTGACACACTTAAGGTTCGAAGTTGTTTTTAAGTAGATATGGAATATGCGTTGGAGACCGAATGTTGTTCGGAGTCTCGGAATGGATCCGGGACATCACGAGGAGATCCGGAATGGTCAGGAGAATAAGATTCATATATAGGAGATCATTTTCTAAGTTAGAAAATGTTCCGAAGTGTTTGTATGAGGATTCTAGAAGGTTTCGGAATGTTCCGGAAGGTTCTAGAAGATATCTTGGAGTTTGCTTGAAAATCAAGATAGGGATCAAGGAGTCCTGGTGGGTCAAGACAGGGAGTCGTGGGGGAGGAGGACTCCTCCCCCCACCTCCAATCCGCCGGCCTACAAGGGAGGGAGTCCTACAAGGACTCCCCCTCCCTAGGCGCCTCCCTTCTTTAAATAGAGGGGCAGGGGCGCCCCGTCCTCCCCTGCTCCCATAACACCCAATCTCTGCCGCCTCTCTCCTCCACCATCTTCTGCACAGGCATAGGCGAAGCCCTGCAGAATTCTCTACTCCACCACCACCACCACGCCGTCGTGCTGCTGGGATTCCGTGGAGAAGATCTACTACCTCCGCTGCTCGCTGGAACGGGGAGAGGAAGGTCTGCTTCGACTCCGCACGTGTGACCGACTGCGGAAGCGCTGCCGAAACGCGGCGCCGGAAGGATCGTCTACTTGACCGACGGCGGAAGCGCTGCTGCAACGCGACTCCGGAAGGATCGTCCACACGATCTTGAGATCGGCAAGTGATCGACTACATCAACCACGAGATCTAATCTCGTTAACGCTTTCGGATCTACGAGGGTTAGTTCCTATCTATCTCGTTGCTCATGGCTAATAGATTAGATCTTGGCTTTTATCTAGATTAGATCTAGGTTTTGTTCGTTCTTGCGGTAGAAATTTTTTGTTTTCCATGCTACGAACCCATCACCCACTCCCATAAAAAGCCTCCACTCAAAATTCCACTCACTCATGCATTAATTTCCACCAAATTTAATGCAAGCTCTCATTAAATAAAACTATTTTATTTATTTTATTCAGAATTTTGTTAATTACATTAATTAACAAACATTCACATAAAACCCCCTGCAACATTTCAATATCACATGCAGAACCAGTTTCAGCAATTTCACCTGAAACAATTTCGGTTTCCATCGAAATGATTCCAACGCTTTCTTAAATATTTATCTGAAACATATTTGCTCCAAATGGTGTCGGTATCCCTTAAGTTTGTCACCCTACGGTTCGCGAATAATGCAGACATGATCGAGACCCCTCTCCGATCAATAATTAGCAGCGGGACCTGGAGATCCGTACTGACTCCCACATATTCAACAATGACTCTTGTGATCGTGTGAACCTTTAATGTCGTAACTAAATCCCTTTGTCTCGCGATATATTACATGTCCGAGATTCGACCATTGGCATCCAAATACCTAGTTTGATCTCGTTACCGACATGCACTCTTTTCTCGTTCCCGTGATATAACATTCTAGTGATCACATCACTTGCTTGCAAGCTATTTCAATGTGATATCACCGAGAGGGCCCAGAGTATAACTATCCATCATCGGGATGGACAAATCCCACTCTTGATCCATGAGACTCAACATAACACCTTCGTAGCACCGAACCCACCTTTATAGTCACCCTATTACGGTGTGACGTTTGATGTTATCAAGATACTCTTCCGGTGTTAGCAATTATCATGATCTCATGGTCTAAGGACTAAAATTACTTCGTATGATGTTATAGCAATATAAACATAATGACTCTGATTGTAATGTTATACTTCAGATGAATGTTCATCACATCATTCCACCAATGTTGTGACCTCGTTATTAACAACATCCAATGTCCATGATCAGGAAATCTTGATCATCTTGTTAATCAACGAGCTAGTCTATAAGATAGGCATAACTAGGAAGCTTTTATTTGTTTATTAAACACACATGTATTGATGTTTCCTATCAATACAATTATAGCATGCAAAATAAACATTTATCATAAACAAGGAATAATATAATAACCACTTTATTATTCCCTCTCGGGCATATTCCCTTCAGTCTGTTCTTTTCATGAACCACACCTAGTGTCATTGCATGTCTATTCCTCTAAAAAAACCACACATGGATCCACCTAGTGTGATTGCATGTCTATTCTTCTAAACAAACCACATAAGGATCCACCAGTGTCATTGCATGTGTGTTCTTCTAAACAAACCACATAAGGATCCACCAATGTCATTGCATGTCTGTTCTTTTCATGAAGCACACATGGATCCACCAGTGTCATTGCATGTGTGTTCTTCTAAACAAACCACACATGGATCCACCTCGTGTGATAGCATGTCTGTTCTTTTCACAAACCACACATGGATCCACTAGTGTCATTGCATGTGTGTTCCTTTCATGAACCACAACTAGAGTCATTGCATGTCTGTTCTTTCCACAAACCACACATGGATCGACCTAGTGTGATTGCATGTATGTTCTTTTCACAAACCACACATGGATCCACCAGTGTCATTGCATGTGTGTTCTTCTCATGAACCACAGAAGGTGTCAGTGCATGTATATTCTTCTCACAAACCACATAAGGATCCACCAGTGTTATTGGATGTGTGTTCTTCTCATGAACCACACATGGATCCACCCAGTGTCATTGCATGTCTGTTCTTTTCATGAACCACAGCTAGAGTAATTGCATGTCTATGCTTTCCAAAAACCACATATGGATCCACCAGTGTCATTGCATGTCTGTTCTTTTCATAAACCACACCCAGTGTCATTGCATGTATGTTCCTCTAAACAAACCACACATGGATCCACCTAGTGTGATTGCATGTCTATTCTTTTCACAAACCATACGTGGATCCACCAGTGTCATTGCATGTGTGTTCTTTTCATGAAGCACAGCTAGATTCATTATATGTGTGTTCTTCTAAACAAACCACATAAGGATCCACCAGTGTCGTTGGATGTGTGTTCTTCTCATGAACCACACCGAGTGTCATTGCATGTGTGTTCTTCTCATGAACCACACATGGATACACCAGTGTCATTGCATGTTATTTTCATGAACCACAGCTAGAGTCATTGCATGTGTGTTCTTCTAAACAAACCACATAAGGATCCACTAGTGTCATTGCATGTGTGTTCTTCTAAACAAACCACATAAGGATCCACCAGTGTCATTGCATGTGTGTTCTTTTCATGAACCACAGCTAGAGTCATTGGATGTGTGTTCTTCTAAACAAACCACAAAACGATCCACCAGTGTCATTGTATGTCTGTTCTTTTCATGAACCACATAAGGATCCACCAGTGTCATTGGATGTGTGTTCTTCTCATGAAACACACACGGATCCACTAGTATCATTGCATGTCTGTTCTTTTCATGAACCACAGCTAGAGTCATTACATGTATGTTCCTTCCACAAACCACATATGGATCCACCAGTGTCCTTGCATGTCTGTTCTTTTCATGAACCACAGCTAGAGTCATTGCATGTCAGTTCTTCTCAGAAACCACATATGGATCCACCATTGGCATTGCATGTCTGTTCTTTTCATGAACCACAGCTAGAGTCATTGCATGTCAGTTCTTCTCACAAACCACATAAGGATCCACAAGTGTCATTGCATGTGTGTTCTTCTCATGAACCACACCCAGTGTCATTGCATGTGTGTTCTTCTCATGAACCACACATGGATACACCAGTGTCATTGCATGTGTGTTCTTCTAAACAAACCACACATGGATCCACCTAGTGTGATTGCATGTCTGTTCTTTTCACAAACCACACATGGATCCACCAGTGTCATTGCATGTGTGTTCTTTTCATGAACCACAGCTAGAGTCATTGCATGTCTCTTCTTTCCACAAACCACACATGGATCCACCTAGTGTGATTGCATGTCTGTTCTTTTCACAAACCACACATGGATCCACCAGTGGCATTGCATGTGTGTTCTTCTCATGAACCACAACCAGTGTCATTGCATGTCTGTTCTTCTCACAAACCACATAAGGATCCACCAGTGTCATTGCATGTCTGTTCTTCTAAACAACCCACATAAGGATCCACCAGTGTCATTGCATGTGTGTTCTTTTCATGAACCACCGCTAGAGGCATTGCATGTGTGTTCTTCTAAACAAACCACATAAGGATCCACCAGTGTCATTGCATGTCTGTTCTATTCATGAACCACACCCAGTGTCATTGCATGTCTGTTCCTCTAAACAAACCACACATGGATCCACCTAGTGTGATTACATGTCTGTTCTTTTCACAAACCACAGATGGATCCACCAGTGTCATTGCATGTGTGTTCTTTTCATGAACCACAGCTAGAGTCATTGCATGTGTGTTATTCTAAACAAACCACATAAGGATCCACCAGTGTCATTGCATGTGTGTTCTTCTCATGAACCACACCCAGTGTCATTGGATGTGTGTTCTTCTCATGAACCACACATGGATACACCAGTGTCATTGGATGTGTGTTCTTCTCACAAACCACACATGGATCCACCAGTGTCATTGCATGTGTGTTCTTTTCATGAACCACACATGGATCCACCCAGTGTGATTGCATGTCTGTTCTTTTCACAAACCACATATGGATCCACCAGTGTCATTGCATGTCTATTATTTTCATGAACCACACCCAATGTCATTGCATGTCTATTCCTCTCATAAACCACATATGGATCCTAACCTTAGGAGAGACCTAACCTTAGCCCCCCAATGGGTGGCTGTTAGACCGAGTCTTCTAGAAGGCACGCCCTAACACAGTTGCTCTGCTTGACGATTGTTTCATACAGTTCGATCGGTGCGCTTGGGCGATTGGGATGGTCTTCGTGAGAGCGATCCGCGAGTAGGCTATACTGCGGCATGATTGGCCATGCTTGCTCTGGACAAACTGGCAACACCAGGCGCTCCCCTGTTGCGAGTGTCACGACTCACGAGTTGAGTGGGCCATATGCCAGTGTCACGTCCCCATTACTTCTTTTCCTCCCCGTACTTCTCTTCCTTCCCCTCGAAGCCACTTTCCCCACTTCACTCCCATCCTGCTATAGCCGCAAGCCGACGGCGCCTCCATCCCATTCCCCTCTCCGGCAGCCACCCCCCTCCCCTCTTGCCATGGGTTTAAGGGGAGACGGCGAGGAAACGTGTCATGACGACAGGGACGGTGATTTCGGTGTGAGTCGTCTCATCTGTATCTCTATCATCTATGGCCAGATATCTATTTTTTGAGCTAGATCTACTCAGTTTACTCATGCGTGTATGATGTGTTAGGCCAACCAGACGATGTATGACTCCGACTATCACGATTTAGTGGATGAAGACAGTCCTCTGCTATGTAAACATGGACATGTGGCTGCTAAATTTGTAGTGTTCGAATGACGAAACGCATGCAGGAGGTTTCTACAGTGTCAAGGACATCATGCAATGATGCAAGGCAGAAGTTGTGGTGTTGTCAAATGGGTAGACCCAGAGTGGCCCAAATCGATGTAGAAAACGCTAGACAAACTATGGGATATGACTGTTGAGTTGAAAGAATCCTTAGTCAGCTCACTTCTTGACAGTGTTGAGATGAAGCTATGGGACCCAGTTGACACGACCAAGCTTAACCGAGATCTCAGGAGGGTGCAAGACAAGATTAGCAAAGTCGAGAAGGAGAGGGATGTGGTATTGGTCCTGAAGGCTAAAGCAAAGCAAGAACTGACTCAAGCAAGGAATGATCTTCACTAGGCCAAAGTCTTGCAGTTCACAACTACGAGTATTGACAAGTGCATGAGGAAAAATACAGAGAAACAATTGAAGCTGTGCAAGGAAGATGCTAAAAGGAAGGAGCAGACGAATCGATCCTTGCTCTCGCAGGAAGATGCGCTTCGAGATAAGATTAGGAAGATCAAGGAGATGTGTGATAACTAGTTCTATTTAGCTTGAGCTCCGTGCCTTTTTAAGTTGTAATAGTAGTACTTGTTGACCTAGCGGTCTGAACTAGTGGTCCTGGAGTCCTAGGAGGAAAAAAATTGCTCTCCCGTTAGTCTGTCTTAACCCTGCATCACTTCCTTTTGTTTGATCATGGTGGTATTCTGAAATTGGTGGTTTGTTTAAACGTAATCTACGTGGATTGTGCCGCATGCAAATGGCACAACCACAATTTATAAAGTGGAAGCACGTAAACCTGGTTAATGGAGATCCGGGAGCTTCGCCAGACGCAGGTGATGCAAGAGCAGGGAGGCGGTGAGATAGACGAGCTGAAGCGTCTAGGCATTATCGGTTTCCATTGATATTTATGTTGCCACGTCATTGTGCAGCATCTGAAATAAGTTGCTGCTTCATGGAGTGTGGCAGCTTAAATAATTTATTTCTGTGCCACTTACATTCTGTCGTATTTGGAGACCTCCTGCCCTCAGCAATCGTGGAACCGGTGATGCGTGTTTTCAAATAGCAGTGGCACAATCACAATTTCAGATTCAACTACTGACTCGGGCGTTTCCAAACCCTAAGTCGCGGTACATTTTACCTAGAGAACGTGGGTAGATTGTTTCGCCCAGCAACGTGCCACACACACAGCTCTAGAATTTAACAGAATTACATATATACATTCAAGTTCAACACATTACTATGCATCTTCATTGCCAGCAGCCTTCTTCTGCAGCCTAGGTGCCAAGCCTTCACGTCCACTGGCTTCTTTATTTCCTTCCTTCTTCCTCTTCCTCGGTGCCAATTTTCATAGCTTCACGTACTCTGCATCGCCGGGACAATGGGCACCAGAATCGTGTCCAGCATCATCTTTCCACTCGTTTTTAATTTCTTCGGGTAGCAAAATGACTGACCCGGCAGTCATGTTTCTAACCTTGCGGCGCTTCCTTTCAAAGAAACAAGACTGTTGCATAACTGCCCAATATCTACAGAGTAAATAAAACAAAAATTACAATTCAGCACAAACATGCAAACCCCAAGAGACCTTTGCTTACCAGGAGCTAATTGGGTTCGAGCAACCACCCTGGCCAAGAATAGTAGGGCGACTCCCAGTTGCAGCAACTTCCACATCTAGTACATCACAATTCAGCTCAAACATGCAAGCCGAAGCATACCTTTTCATCAACCCAATTAGCTGACTGTCACACGTTAGAGGAACCATGATGCCACGTTCATCCATGAAGCTGAACTTTGCAGTCTGCTTCAGCCATAATTCATCATGATTACGCAGAGTAGCAACCATACCAGATATAGTGCAGATCTACGCAGGCGCTTCTTCCATCGTGATACAATGGTGTCCATGCCACTTGCCCTTAGAGTCGTACCTGAAGAGGACTACCGTAACCAGGTAAGGTGGTCCGTGGAGATCCCACTTGACAGAAAACTGTGGAAAAAATATGTTTGTCAGCGTTGGGCTAAGAAACAATTTGAGGTTCAGTAGCCAGCTAGCAGTTATAATTAGTGCGAATAGCAAAGAGAAGGGTAGCTCACCCGCTTGTAGCCAGAACTTCTTCTTCCTTGGTAGTAGGATCTGCCATCCTCCGAGCTGCTCGGCTCGTCGGTGGCGGAGGCAGGCCAGATCCTCGCAACGGCGGCTAAGACATGCGCCATTGGAGCTCAGGATCAGCGACTAGGCGTAGCAACTTGGCGCCAAAAGTCAAATGTCCAAAGGGATCGTCCTGCCTGGAGGGTGGATTCCGACACCGTCGGTGCTAGGGGAAAGGTGGGAATGGATTTTTGAAATTGGTCAACACATCCAATCCACTTAGTTACTCGATTTTCCTAAGAGGTTGCCGCGTTGGCACTTGCGTCATGGATAGATGACCGACATGAGGGTCCTGACCGTCTACTTCACGGGGCAGTTTAACAGAATGTTTGAATTTGGCAGGGGTGAGATGAGTTTGCCTCGAAATGGCCCCTCTCAGTAGTTGGCGGCCCAACATTTCAAAACGTGGCAATTTCAGGCAACATAGGTACCGCCATGCGCTGGCCTGCGAACTTTGGTACCGCAGACGAACATGCCCTGTTGGGGAACCCCAAGAGGAAGGTATGATGAGCACAGCAACAAGTTTTCCCTTAGTTTTGAAACCAAGGTTATCGAACCAATAGGAGCAAGGAAACACCTCCAAGGTGTTGTTTCCAACTTGGAATCCTGCACAACACAAACACAGAACTTTGCCCCCAACTTACATTGAGGTTGTCAATCTCACCGGTTTTGCTGACAACAAAGGATTAAACGTATTGTGTGGAAGATAGTAATTTCTTGCAAAAAGTAAACAAAAAGTAAATAGATTGTACATTGATGGTAAAATAATGGACATGGGTCCATAGTTCACTAGAGGTGATTCTCCTTAAGATAGATGACATGTTGGGCGAACAAATTACAGCGGGGCAATTGACAGACACCGAGAAAGCATACATGCATATACTAATCATCTTGACTCCTACGAGATTTGATTGGGCATTACAACATTATACATAGACCATAATCCAACCACATCTATGACTAATAATCCACCTTCAGGTTATCATCCGAACCCCCTCCAGTATTAAGTTGCAAGCAATAGATAATTGCATTAAGCAAAGTGTGTAAAGTAAACAATACGATTGTTCTATGAACAAAGGATTGTTGGTTTCTCCCTAGTAGCAACAACACATCTAGTACCTTAGAGATTTCTGTCACTTCCCCAGATTCCTAGAGGCATGAACCCACTATCGAGCATAAATACTCCCTCTTGGAGTTGCTAGCATCTACTCGGCCAAGATAGCTACTAACAACGGAAAGCATGGAAGATCACAAATAACATAGACATGATAGAATCAATAATCAATCTCAAATAGCATCTCAATATCCATCGGATCCCCGCAAACACAACATGTAGGATTACAAATAGATGATCTTGATCATGAACAGAGCTCACATGATCTAAACATCGTAGCACAAAGGAGAAGAACCAACCATCTAGCTACTACATGGACCCGTAGTCTAGGGATGAACTACTCACGCATCACACCGGAGGCAGTCATGGTGATGAAGAAGGCCTCCAGGGTGATCTCTCCCCTCGGGCAGGGTGCCGGGAAGAGGTTTAGATCCCTCCCGATCTAGGGATGGAGATGGCGGTGGCTACAAACTCTTTCGTGGAATCTTGATTGGGTCCTTAGGGTTTTCGTCCCGGGAGGATTATATAGGCGAAGGGGAAAGGTCGGTGGAGTACCAGGGGGCCCAAACTAGGTGGCGGCACGGCTAGGGCTGGCCGCGCCACCCTAGGGTGTGGCCGCCCTGGCTCCCCTTTTCGTCTCCCCTCTAGACTCCGTATTACTTCGCGTAAAATATTGACTTAGGCTTTTGCTGGTCCAATTTAGAGAATATTTCCTTACTAGCTTTTCTAAAACCAAAAAACAGCAGAAAACAGGCAACTGGCAGTGTGGCATCTTGTTAATAGGTTAGTTCCAGAAAATGTGTAAAAATACTCCAAAGTGTGGACAAAACATAAGAAAGTAGATATAAAACAAGCTTGGAACATCAAAAATTATAGATATGTTTACAACGTATCAACATCCCCAAGCTTAACTCATGCTTGTCCTCGAGTAGGTAAGTGATAAAAAAAGAATAATTTTTGAGGTGACATGCACCATCATAATCTTGATCAAGGTATTTGTAGAACATTGATAGTTGGGATCATAGTACTTTAACATAGCATGAAAGATATAGTTCTAACAATAAGACATAGCAACTATGTTATAACATGAAAAGGTACAAACAAAAGATTCTTGAATAACGATGCTTTGAAAGACGTTTGTTTGTTTCACATATAGAAAACATAATGAGAATGGTATTCAGCTTGTCCCTCATAGTAAATGCATAGGACACCTTCAAAGTTCATAAGGGTGACTAGATACAAATAGTTTAAGAACAAGCAATATCAAAGTTATGAATCAATCAACAAGTCTTTGGACAATGCACATTAAACTAAGAATGGCCACTATGCTCTCTCAATAGATGCATAAAGGTAGAAGATGGAGACTCAACATAAAAATTAAAAGAAAGGCCCTTCATAGAAGGAAGCAGGGATTCAAGTCCCATAAAGAGCTTCCAAAAATTATATTAGCTTTCAGCTCTCATTGCCCCTATCATAAGCATCTTTAAGTGATTAAGGTTAAAGTGAACAAATATGAGGATACGCTTGACAAGTTATAAGCTGAAAATCTCATGCCCCTTACTTACGAGTATCGTTCCTCATGCTACTCAAGTTTAGTCACAGGTAAGTTCTTGTCATTGTAAGTACATGTGTATCATGGAGTACCGCCAATGGGGTACCCCTTGCCCGATGATACGGAAGATTCCCCATATCAAAATGACAAGGCAAGCAGACAATGAGCATCTCAGCATCCTTTTATTTCCTATTTGCATAGGCCTCTTTTTTTATTTTTTTCTTTCTCTTTCTTTTCTTTCCTATTTGCATAGGTTTTTTTATAGAGGATGCTTCATAGATTGCTCACTATGGTTACGCTGCAGGTTTCCACCATGATTAGGCATGGCTTAGACCAGCCGCCCAAGCGTTTCTCTAACACATATACGAACTCCATGAGCCTTACAAGCTCCCCTTTCATTTCAGACCACCGGGATCCATAAGCAAAAGAACATTATATCAACTAAATAAAGTGCAATGTTGAAAGCATTCCCCATGATAACATGGTTCTGCTAATTCACAACTTACAAAATGCAAGCATATATGCAATATAGATGGGCATAATGGTTGAAGTTTATTAAGTGTAAGAAAAGTAAAGTGTGCCATCAAGTTCGTGAGAGCTTTAATCACTAGTTTTCACATAACAAGTTTAATTCGGAAGGTAGATAAAAACATGTATATACTTGGAATAGCAAATGCTAATAGGTAGGTATGGTGGAATCTTTGGAATAACTTGGTTTTATTTGGAGTTAGACACATGAGTGGAACTCATACTTGGTATGGAGGCTAGCAAAAGACTGGGAGCGACCAACTAAGAGAGCAATAATGGCCATATTCGTGCAAAGCGACAAAACATTATTGATTAAAGCATAAAGTGATATTACAAGTCGAAAACTAAATGATCATAAAGGCTATGGTGATTTGGTGTAGTCTTAACATGGTGTGAGCATGCACCAAGTCAACCCAAATAAAGCATGAAAGGAGAATACCACAATATTATGCTTTCATATGCTAAAACAACGCAAGATTCTTTCAAGGCACATTAAGCAATCTCAATTGTTTGTAACAAGTCATGCTACAACAATAATCACTAAGCATAAAGCCAAAACAATATCAAGGATGACATGATAAAGTCTAAGTCACAGTCAAAAACAAGCTCCTTTTATACCACTTATAAGCATGAACTTTCCTACTCTTTTCCAATCCAAATCAACCTATTTGAAACTATGTATGAATGCGGGGGTCCAACCAACTTTATTTAAGCAAACAAAGCAAACGAAAACTAAAAACGAAAATGAAGACGCTCCAAGAACAACACAATTGTGCATGAAACAATAAAAATGAAGTGTTTGGAAGAAACCTGAAATTTTTATTGATGAAGAAGGGGATGCAGGCATCCCCAAGATTTGACGCTTGTACTTCTTGAATATTTCTTGGGGTGACACGGGTGGCATCCCCAAGATTGAGATTTTGTCCATACTTCATCTTATCACATTACTCTTCCCTACACTTTAAAATTTCCTTCATACGAAATTTCACACAATCTTCATTAGCAACATTAGTGCACTCAAGATAATAAGTCTTTGGGTTTAGTTCCAACATCAGTAAAACTTTCCATGAAAACACAAGCTATTGTAGCACTTCCTTTTAAAAGTTCAGGTGATCAAAGAGAACTCAAAGAGAAAGAGATTAAGAGGCAAATGCGAATAATGGCGGAAATCTGTCAAAACATACCAGCAGGTAAAAACCAATTTTTTCGAAGATCTTCTGTTGCTCAAATCGAAAAGTATTGAAATAACGAAAGTTGTATAACAAACTGGGGCACAATCACAAAAACTTACAGCTCAAATCGCCGTACAGAGATTTTTCATGAATTTTTACAGCGAAGCACAAAAATCTGTTTCGGGACAGCAACTTTCCCAAGTTTTACTTCTCTCTCATTAGAGGTTACTCTTGGCACAAAAACCACACAAAAACGATAAGGAGAGGTTATTATTGAAGAAATAACTTCCAAGAGTCAATAGAGACTCCTAAATAAATTTGGGTTATCTCCCAATAAGTGCTTTTCTTTAACGCCTTTGAGCTAGGCATAAGAAGCAAGAAAAGAATCAAGTATTCTCAAATGAAGAAGCATTAAGAGCAAATTTTGTTTTAATAGGAGAGGCAAAATGAATCTTCTCTCTCTTCTTAGGGAATTATTCTATACCTTTCTTGAGTGGAAATTGATATTTAATAGTGCCTTCTTTTATATCAATAATGGCACCAATAGTTCTAAGAAAAGGTCTTCCCAAAATAATAGGACAAGAAGCATTGCATTCAACATCCAAAACATAGAAATTAATGGGGACATAGGCATTGTTAACCATAATAAGAAAATCATTAATACACCCCATGAGTTTCTTTTTAGCATTATCATCAAGTTGGACATTTAAATAGCGATCTTCCAATGGTGGCAAATCAAGCATTTCATAAATCCTTCTAGGCATAATAGAAACACTACTATCAAGGTCACATAAAGCTTTGAGATCAAAATCATTCACTTTAAAATTAATGATGGGTTCCCAACCATCTTCTAATTTCATAGGAATACAAGCTTTATGTTTCATCTTTCCTTTTTTAATTTTTATGAGAGTGATACATTGCAAATGTATCTATAATTTTTGATGTTCCATGCTTGGTTTTATCTACTTTCTTATGTTTTGTCCACACTTTGGAGTACTTTTCATATGATTTCTTAGACTAACCTATTAACAAGAGCCACAGTGCCGGCTACTTGTTTTCTGCTGTTTTTGGTTTCAGGAAAGTCAGAAAATGAATATTCTCGGAATTGGACGGGACAAAAGCCAAAGTTCCTATTTTACCGGAAGACTCACGGAGCCAGAATACAAGGCGGAGGAGGGCCAGGGCCTGGCCACACACCCCAGGCGCGGGTACCCCCAGGCCGCGCCAGGGCATGGTGTGGGCCCCCATGCACCCCCTCGGTCTCCCTCTTCGCCTATAAGAAGCCTTCTAACCTAAAAACTCAGGGGGGGTCGACGTTTTTCCAGAAGGAGTTCCGCTTCGCCACCACCACCAGATTCCATGAAACAGCACCAGAAACTCCATTCTGGCACCCTGTCGGGACGGGGAATTGGAGGAGATCATCGCCATCATCATCACCATCGCTTCTCTATTGACCATCCATGTTTCCCCCATCTATGAGTGAGTAGATGGTAGGGATTGGATGAGATCGTTCATGTAATGGCATCAGATTGTTAGGGCATGGTGCCTAGTATCTTCTATTAGTGCTTTATGACTTTGTTGCGACTTGTTATGCTTAATGCTTGTCACTAGGGCCCGAGTGCCATGATTTCAGATATGAACATGTTATTGATTCATTATGATAGTATTGTTTATGGTCTTATCTACAAGTTGTATACACACGTTGTTGTCCGGAACCAATGGCCCAAAAGTGACAGAAATCGGGATAACCGGAGGGAATGGCTTTGATGTGAGGATCACATGTGTTCACAGAGTGTCAATTCTTTGCTCCGGTGCTCTATTAAAAGGAGCACCTTAATTGCTAGTAGTTCCCTTGAGGCCCTGTTGCAAACGGGCTGGCAGGACAAAAGATGTTGTGCAAGTTCTCATTGCGAGCACGTATGACTATATATGGAACACATGCCTAGGATTATCTCATACTTGGATGCTTTATCTTATTTATCTGCAATTGCCCTATGTTCTGATTGCTATGTGAATTGTCTTGTCCATGCAACGCCCATCCATCCATCCCTATGCCTACCGCACTCGAATCCTACTGTTTACTGCTATTGTTATTGTTGTCTTTACTTTACTGCTACTGCTACTTTGCTATTCCTACTACAAACTGTTGCTACTGATAAACTGTTGTGAGCAAGATAGTTTCCAGGTGCAGCTGAATTGACAACTCAATTGTTAAGGCTTATAAATATTCTTTGGCTCCCCTTGTGTCGAATCAATAAATTGGGTTTCACTTCCCTCGAAAATACTGCGATACACCCCCTATACTTGTGGGTCATCAAGACTATTTTCTGGCGCCTTTGCAGGGGAGCATAGCTTTATTTATCAAGTCCACTTGGAATCACTATTGTTCAAGCTTAGTTTATTTCCGCCTTGTTTCCTTCTTTCTTTATCAAAAATACGAAAAAAAATAGTTCCTACTCTAGTTGTTATTTTCGTTGGTCTATTATTGTCTTGCTTTATCATGCTTGTTGTCAATGGTTGGTTTCTTTGAAACTTTACCTTATTGGCAAGGTGGGTTCACGGAAGATCAAAATATTATTATAAGGAACACCGCAAACACTTATGGAAACAAATTGATAAATTGTATACCATTGCTAGAAATGTGTGCTCTACTTATAATGTTACTTATTGCTTGGATAAATCTTGTTGCTGTAAAAGGTATAAACACCTCCCTTTTCAATGTGAGTATAATGATAATGTTACCATATCTTCTTATGTTAAAGGAAATTATGACTTTTATGGTGTGCAACAAATTGAAGAATTTATTGCTTGGAAGGGTGCATTTGAACTTGCTAGTATGCTTGAAAATATTGATGATTCACCTTATAAATACGAGGTTTATGGTATACTTAAATTTTTCTTTGATAATTACAAGGAAGAAAATGGCTATATTCTTGAATATATTAATA
The DNA here is from genome assembly GCA_910589775.1 of Avena eriantha. Lineage (NCBI taxonomy): Eukaryota > Viridiplantae > Streptophyta > Magnoliopsida > Poales > Poaceae > Avena > Avena eriantha. The sequence goes on from OU342740.1 coordinate 493,778,795, forward strand.
TATGCTTTCCACAAATGGAAGAAACTAATGCCTTGCAGGATCCTATAGAAGAAGAAATTGATGAACCTGAAATCTCATTAGATGAAAAAGAGGAGGAGAGTGATGAACAAAAGGAGGAAGAATGGATTAGCTACCCATGCCTACCTTATAATGAGAGTAACTCTTTATCCCTTGGATTATTTGATTGTCCCCCATGCTTACTAAAGAAGGATGAATATTATGTTCCGGAGGACTCTTTTGAAGATGTTATAATAAAGCTCTAGTGCTTGTAGATCATGAAAAGCATGCTTTATGTGATAGTTATATTGTTGAGATTATTCATGAGGCTACTGAAAATTATTATGAGAGTGTAAAATATGGTTGTAGAAGTTTCATGGTATTGAAACACCTCTCTATGTGCTGAAAGTTTTGAAGTTACTCTTGTTTTATCTTCCTATGCCTATCACTTTGTTCTTTGTGAATTTATTCGCATTCACGATTCCTATGCATAGGAAGTGGGTTAGACTTAAATGTGTTTTGAATTTTCTTATTGATGCTTTCTTTTACTTCAACTCATATTTCTTATGTGAGCATCCTCTCAAACTATCATGCCTGAAGATGATAATATGTCTATTATTCTTGAGAGACCTTTTCATAAATACTGCAGGAGCTGTTATTAATTGTAATCAAGGAAAGGTGACTTTCAATGTTAATGAGAAGGAACACACTGTCTATTTTCCCGAGAAGATTGAAAGAACTTATGGTTTTAATTCAATTGAACATGTTGAAGGCATTCAAGTTGAAGAAATATATTGTCCCATACCAAGAGAAAAATTTGAAACTATTATGATTGGAACCATTGCTATCAAGGTTGAGGTAACATAATCATTAGTGGAATACAAAGTTTTGTCTCATATGATATTTTTTTGGTAACAAGACCTGATCAACCTTGTTAACAAAAGTATTTCATTGAACAAAACAATGTTTTCACCATGATTATCCCTGTTTACTTCTATTCTATACATTTTAGTTTTTGCTTATGCATAACTTAAAGGCGTTAAAGAAAAGTACTTATTGGGAGATAACCCAAAAGTTTTAGATGAGTCTTGGAAGTTATTACTTAGTAATAACCGCTCCTTATCCGTTTTATTTGCTTTTTGTGCCAAGAGTAACCTCTAATGAGAGAGAAGTAATATTGGAAAAGTTGCTGTCCCAAAACAGATTTCTGTGCTTCACCGTAAAAATTCGTGTAAAATCTATGTACGTCTTTTTGAGGCGTGAATTTTTGTGCTTCTGCCCCAGGTTGTTATATAACTTTCTTTAGTTCAACACTTTTTGATTGGAGCAACATAAGGTCTTAGAAATAAATCGTCTTTACCTGCTGGTCTGTTTTGACAGATTTCTGCCATTATTTGCATTTGCTTCTTGTTGGTTCCTTTTTGAGTTCTTTTGGGGAATTGAGCTTTTTGAGGGAAATTATACAGTAGCTAGTGTTTTAATGGAAGTTTTATTGGTGTTAGAACTAAACCTAAAGACTTATTATCTTGAGTGCACTAATGTTGCTAATAAAGATTGTGTGAAGTTTTGTATGAAGGAAAATTTCAGGTGTATGGAAGGAATGAGTAATGAGATGAAGGATGGACTAAAGCTCAAGCTTGGGGATGCCACGCGTGTCAGCCCAAGAAATATCCAAGAAGTACAAGCATCAAAGCTTGGGGATGCCCAAGGCATCCCCTTCTTCATCAATAAAAATCTCAGGTTTCTTCCAAACGCTTCATTTTTATTGTTTCATGCATAGTTGTGTTGTTCTTGGAGCATCTTCTTTTTCGTCTTAGTTTTGGTTTTTGTTTGCTTTGTTTCCTTAGTTTGCTGAATAAATTGGTTGGACCCCCTCTTTCATACATTGGTGTTCAAATAGTTTGGTTTGGTTTGGAAAACAGTAGGGAAGCTCATGCTTAAGTGGTAAAGAGAGATTGTTTTTGACTGTGCCCTATGCTTTGTCATGTGATGGCTTAGTGTACGGCGCCAGAAAAGTGCTGGTGCGGTGTTGATGTAGAGCTCGTTGGGAACCCCAAGAGGAATGTATGATGAGCACAGCAGCAAGTTTCCCTCAGTTATGAAACCAAGGTTTAATCGAACCAGTAGGAGCAAGGAAACGCCCCAAAGGTGTTGCTAGCTGAGCCTTGGCAGGGCGCACTACCGGTGCTAGTACCAACATGGAGACCTGCACAACACAACCACATAACTTAGTCCCCAACTTGCGATGAGGTTGTCAATCTCACCATGTTTTGCGGAAAACAAAGGTTTAAACGTATCAAATGGAAGGAAGTAATAGTTTGCAGAAAGTAAACACAAAGCAGTAAAAGATTGTAGATTGAATGTAAAAGACAAGTACCGGGATCCATAGTTCACTAGAGGTGGCTCTCCTTAAGATAGATAACATGTTGGGTGAACAAATGACAGTGGGGGAATTGACAAACATCGAGAAAGCAATACATGCATATACTAATCATCTTGACTCCTTTGAGATTCGATTGGGCATTACAACATTATACATAGACCGCCTTCCAACTGCATCTATGACTAATAATCCACCTTCTTGTTATCATCCGACCCCCCTGTAGTATTAAGTTGCAAGCAACAGATTATTGCTTTACGAACTGCGTGTAAAGTAAACAATACGATTGTTCTATGAACAAAGGATTGTTGTTTTCTCCCTAGTAGCAACGGCACATCTAGTACCTTAGAGATTTCTGTCACTTCCCCAGATTACCAGAGGAATGAACCCACTATAGAGCATAAATACTAACTCTTGGAGTTGCTAGCATCTACTTGGCCAAGATAGCTACTAACAACGGAACGCATGCAAGATCACAAATAACAAAGACATGATAGAATCAATAATCAATCTGAAATAGCATCTCAATATCCATCGGATCCCCGCAAACACAACATGCAGAATTACAAATAGATGATCTTGATCATGAACGGAGCTCACAAGATCTAAACATGAAAGCACAAAGGAGGAGAACCAGCCATCTAGCTACTACATGGATCCGTAGTCCAAGGATGAACTACTCACGCATCACACCGAAGGCTTGCATGGTGATGAAGAAGGCCTCCAGGGTGAATTCCCCTCTCTGGTAGGGTGCCCGATCTAGGGATGGATATGATGGCGGCTATAGACTCTTTTGTGGATTATTGATCGGGCCCTTAGGGTTTTCGTCCCGAGGGCATCTTATAGACGGAAGGAGAGGCCCAGGGGGTGCCTAGGCTGGCCACACCACCCCCTGGCGCGGGCCAAGCCTGGCCGCGTGGCTAGGTGGTGTGGCCGCCCTCTGGCCCTTCTCCGCCTCGTATTCTGGCATCTGATGACTTTTGGAAAAATAGGCACTTTGGCTTTTGTCCCGTCCAATTCCGAGAATATTCATTTTCTGACTTTCCTAGAACCAAAAACAGCAGAAAACAGGCAGTTGGCACTGTGGCTCTTGTTAATAGGTTAGTCCAAGAAATCATATGAAAAGTACTCCAAAGTGTGGACAAAACACAAGAAAGTGGATAAAAAAAGCATGGAACATCAAAAATTATAGATACATTTGCAATGTATCAACATCCCCAAGCTTAACTCCTGCTCGTCCTCAAGTAGGTAAGTGATAAAAAGAAAGAATAATTTTTGAGGTGACATGCACCATCAAAGACTTGATCAAAGTATTTGTAGAACATTCAAGGCTGGGATCATAGTACTTCAATCATAACATGAAATACAAAGTTCTAGCAATAAGCAAAGAAACTATGATGCAACATGAAAAGGCACAAACAAAAGATTCATGAATAACAATGCTTTGCAAGACGTTTTTTTGTTTCACATAAATAAAACATAGCATAATGGTATTCAGCTTGTCCCTCAATAGAGTAGCAAATATAAATGCATAGGACACCATCAAAGTTAATAAGAGTGACTAGATACAAATAGTTTAAAACAAGAAATATCAAGTTATGCATCAATCAACTAGTCTTGGGACAATGCACATAGAACTAAGAATGGCCACTATGCTCTCAAAGTAGGTGCATAAGGGTAGAAGGTGGAGACTCAATATAATGGTGGAAGAAAGGCCTTCATAAAAGGAAGTAGGGATTCAAGTCTCATAAAGAGCTTCCAAAAATTATGGTACTTATAGCTTTCAGCTCTCATTGCCCCTATCATAAGCATATTGAAGTCCTTAAGGTTAAAGTGAACAAACTATAGTGTACATGCTTGACGAAGTATAAGTTAGAAATCTCATGTCCCTTGTATACGAGGGCCGCTCCTCATGCTACTCAAGTTTAGTCACCGGTAAGTTCTTGTCATCGTAAGTACATGTGTATCATAGAGAACCGCCAACGGGGTACCCCTTGCCCGATGATACAGAAGAATCCCCATATCAAAATGACAAGGCAAGCAGACAACGAGCATCTTAGCCATCTTCTTATTTACCATGGGAATATGGTGCTTTTTTCTCTCTTTCCTCATTTCATTATCTCTTTTTTTCTTTTCTCTTTTTTCTCAATATAGGACTCTTTTTTTATAAGAAGAATGCTTCATAGACAACTCATTATGGTTACGCTGCAGGTTTCCACCATGTCAGCATGGATTAGACCAGCGGCCCAGGCATTTCTCTAACACATATACATAACTCCATGGACTTACAAGCTCCCCTTTCATTTCACACCGACGACATCCGTATACAAAAGAGCATGATATCAACTAGGTACAAAGTACCAAGTGCAATGTTCAAAGCGTTCCCCATGAAAGCATGGTTCTGCTAATTCCCAACAAATAAGTGCAAGCATATACAACATAGACGACACAATGGTTCAAGTTTATTAAGGGCAAGAAAAGTAAAGTGTGCCATCAAGTTCGTGAGAGCTTTAATCACTAGTTTTCTCATAACAAGTTTAATTTGGAAGGTAAACAAAAGCATGAATATACTTGGAATAGCATAAGCTAGTAGGTAGGTATGGTGGACTCTTTGGAATAACTTGGCTTAGGGAGTTGGATGCATGAGCGGAACTCATACTTTGTTGTGGAGGCTAGCAAAAGACTGGGAGCGACAAACTAAGAGAGCAATAATGGCCATAACCATGCAGAGTGACAAAACATCATTGATCAAAGCATAAAGTGATACTACAAGTTGAAAACTAAAGGATCATAAAGTCTATGGTGACTTGAGATAGTCATAACATGGTATGAGCATGCGCCAAGTCAACCCAAATAAAACATCAAAGGAGAATACCACTATACTATGCTTTAATATGCTAAAACAACGCATGATTCATCCAAGGCACATTAAGCAATCTCAGTTGTTTATAACAAGTCACGCTACAGCAAAGAATACTAAGAATAAAGCCAAAACAATATCAAGCATGGCATGACAAAGCATAGGCCACAGTCAAAACGAGCTCTTTTTACCACAAAAGCATGAACTTTCCTACTCTTTTCCAAACCAAACGAAACTATTTGCAAACCAATGTATGAAAGAAGGGGTCCAACCAATTTATTCCGAAAACTAAGCAAACCAAGAAAACGAAAAAACGAAAAAGAAGACGCTCCAAGAACAACGCAACTGTTCATGAAACAATAAAAATGAAGCGTTTGGAAGAAACCTGGAATTTTTATTGATGAAGAAGGGGATTCCTTGGGCATCCCCAAGCTTTGACGCTTATACTTCTTTGATATTTCTTGGGGTGACACGCGTGGCATCCCCAAACTTGAGCTTTAGTCCATCCTTCATCTCATTACTCATTCCTTCCATACACCTGAAATTTTTCCTTCATACAAAACTTCACACAATCTTTATTAGCAACATTAGTGCACTCAAGATAATAAGTCTTAAGGTTCAGTTCTAACAACAAATAAACTTCCATTATAACACTAGCTACTGAAGCACTTCCTTCAAAAAGCTCAATTCCCCAAAAGAACTCAAAAAGGAACCAACAAGAAGCAAATGCAGAAAATGGCAGAAATCTGTCAAAACTGACCAGCAGGTAAAGACGAATTTTTTGGAAGACCTTCTGTTGCTCAAATCAAAAAGTGTTGAACTAACGAAAGTTATATAACAACCTGGGGCAGAAGCACAAAAATTCACGTCTCAAAACTACATACAGAGATTTTACACGAATATTTACGGTGAAGTATAGAAATCTGTTTCGGGACAGCAACTTTTCCAATCATTACTTCTCTCTCATTAGAGGTTACTCTTGGCAAAAAAAAGCAAATAAAAATGATAAGGAGCAGTTATTACTAAGTAATAACTTCCAAGACTCATCTAAAACTTTTGGGTTATCTCCCAATAAGTACTTTTCTTTAACGCCTTTAAGTTAGGCATAAGAAGCAAAGAAAGAATCAAGTGTTCTCAAAGGAAGAAGCATTAAGACCAAATTTTGTTTTCATAGGAGAAGCAAAATAAATCTTCTCTCTCTTCTTAGGGAAGTGTTCTATACCTTTCTTGAGTGCGAGTTGATATTTAATGGTGCCTTCTTTCATATCAGTAATGGCACCAACAGTTCTAAGAAAAAATATTCCCAAAGTAATAGGACAAGAAGCATTGCATTCAACATCCAAAACATAGAAATCAACAGGGACATAGGCATTGTTAACCATAATAAAAACATCATCAAGACTCCCCATGAGTTTCTTTTTAGCATTATCATCAAGTGGGACATTCAAATAACAATCTTCAAGAGGAGGCAAATCAAGCATATCATAAATCCTTCTAGGCATAATTGAAACACTACTATCAAGATCACATAAAGCTTTGAAATCAAAGTCATTCACTTTCATATTAATGATGGGTTCCCAACCATCTTCTTGTTTTATAGGAATAGAAGCTTTATGTTTCATCTTTTCTTCTTTAATCTTTATGAGAGCATCAGTACTGTGTTTTGTAAAGGCCATGTTCATAGCACTAGCATTTGGAATTTTAGAAAGCTTTTGTAGGAACTCAATAACTTCAGAGATATTGCAACCATCAAGATCAAAATAATAATTATCATCTAAAGTAGTAGAACTATTACTAGCCTTAACACTAGTGGTGGTAATAGTAGAAACACTAATGTTTCTAGCAATTTCATCTTCTCTTTCCCACTTAGCATGTAATTCAGCTAATAGTCTAACATTTTCATCAATTCTTCCTTGTATGGCATTGGTGGCTGCAAAGGGATTATCATTAGTTTCAGTTTTAGCAGCCATTTTATTGAAAGTATATTGAGCTTCAGCTAAAGGTGCTATATTTCTTTCAGCATTAGAGAGTTTTTCCTCAATGGTTTTATTGAAAGCAGTTTGTTTACTAATAAAGTCTTTAAGCATAACTTCAAGTTCAGAGGGATCACTCCTATTATTATTGTAGGAACTTCCATAAGCATTACCATTGTTGGGAGGATATGGCTTATAATTGTTGTTACCAAAATTACTCCTATAAGCATTATTGCCAAAGTTGTTATTTCTTATGAAGTTCACATCAACTTGCTCTTCTTGAGCACCCAAATTATTATTTCTAATAAAGTTCACATCAACTTGCTCTTATTGAGCAACCAAAGAAGCTAAGGGAACATGATTTGGATCAAAATGAGTTTTTTGTGTTTTAAACTTCATTATTTCACTTCTCATAGATATAATCTTAGCAGGAGGATAGTACTTTCCAATGAAAGCATCTTTGCACTTAGTCCAAGAATCAATACTATTCCTAGTTAAGGAATTCAACCATTCTTTAGCTTTTCCTCTCAAAGAGAAAGGAAACAATTTCAGCTTAATAATATCACCATCTACATCCCTATGCTTTTGCATCTCACAAAGTTCAACAAAGTTATTTAGATGGGAAGCAGCATCTTCATTACCAATACCAGAAAATTGTTCTCTCATAACGAGATTGAGTAAAGCAGGTTTTATCTCAAAGAAAGTATCTTCAGGCACAGGTGGAGCAATAGGTGTGCTCATAAAATCATTGTTGTTGGTGCTAGTGAAGTCACACAACTTAGTGTTTTCAAGAGTAGTCATTTTTTGGGTTTTCAAATAAGAAAGCAAACTAGTAAAACTAATTTTTTTTGTGTTTTTGATAAAGAAACAAGCAAACAAAGCAGAAATAAACTAAGCCAACATATCATACTTATGTTATTTCATCTGTTTTTGCATGGTTTATGACTTTTGGAGCATGGACCGCTGCAGTCAGGATTCTGATGGAAAAGGTGTTGTTTGGAGGCAAAATTCGCGAAGATCAGAAAATCCAGGAAAATATATGGAAAATCCTATTTTTCCAGAAGACGAAGACTGTCAGAAGGAGGAGTGGAGATGGGCCACAGGGGGCCACACCACCCCCTAGCTCGGGCCACCCTGGGGCACCACCAGGTGGTGTGGCCGCCTTGGTCCACCTCTGGCTCTCCCCTCTAGCGTATATTATCCTCCTGAAACCCTAAGACTCGGGGGGCGACCGCAGAAAGATTCTGCTGCCTCTGCGGGGCGGAAAACACCGAGAGAGAAAGATCTCTCCGGTAGACAGAATTCTGCCAGGGGAATTCCTTCCCGGAGAGGGGAGATCGTCACCATCAACACCACCATCAAGCTGGACTTCATCGGGATCATCATCATCACCACCACCATCATCACCACCAGCACCATCATCACCACTTCATACCGATGTAAAAATTGGGTTGAATCTTGCATAGTTCTTAGGGGAAACTTTTTCGGTGTTGATTGCTCTTTGTAGTTGATGCTATTGAGTGAACCATTGAATTATTGTTTATGTTCATATTGTTACACATCATTATTTCATCTCTGATCATGATCCATATGATGTCTTGTGAGTAGTTCGTTTTGTTCTTGAGACAATGGGAGAAGTCATGTTGTTAGTAGTGGAATTGTGTTGAGAAAGATTCAATAGTTTGATATTTAAGTTGTGGTGTATTTCTTCTAGTGGTGTCATGTGAACGTCGAATACATGACACTTCACCTATATGGGCCTAGGGGAATGCATTTTGTATTTGGCTACTAATCGTAGGGGTTGCTGGAGTGACAGAAACTTGAACCCCGTTAGGAAACCATTGCACAAGAGACGTCGGGGTCTTAGAGTTTAAAGCTATGGTTTGGTTTCTAGCTTAATTACTTTCTTGTACTTGCGGATGCTTGCAAGGGGTATAATCACAAGTATGTATTAGTCCTAGGAAGGTCGGTACATTAGCACAGCTTCACCCACACAACACTTAGCAAACTAAAGAAGATTAATCAACTATATGAAGCGAAAGCACTTGATAATATTCCCGTGTGTCCTCGAGAACGTTTGGTCATCTTAAGTAATACAACCGGCTTGTCCTTTGCTAAAGAAAGGATTGGGCCACTTGCTGCATTTATTCTTATTGTCTTTTATTTACTCGTACTTTATTTACTTGCATTATCAAAAACCCCTAAAAATCCATTTGCTAAGTATTTACAGAGAATTCCTGCTCCAAGCCATTCGCCAACACCTTCTGCTCCTCGTTGGGTTCAACACTCTTACTTATCGAAAATATTGCGATACACCCCCTATGCTTGTGGGTCATCAAGACTATTTTCTGGCGCCGTTGTCGGGGAGTGAAGCGCTATTGGAGAGTGGAACTTGTAAAGGAAACTTGTAATGTGAGTATTGTTTATTTCTGTTAGTTGCTTTATTTTCATTATGGATAATTCGCTGAGTTTCTTATTTCGTAATGCTACTACTACTGCTAAGGTAGTAGATGAACCACCACCTACTGAGAATGATACTTGTAAAATACCTACAAGAATTATTTATCGTGTTATGGATAACTATTATGTTGGGGATGGAACTGTCCATCCCGGTGATCATTTGCTCTTTATACACGAATTATGCGGGCTGTTCAAGTGTGCAGGTATTACAACAGATCAAGTTAAGAAGAAGTTATTCTCATTATCATTGAAAGGAAGAGCTAAGGACTGGTATAAGCTGCTAAAGAATGGTCAAGCTCTTGAATGGGAGGAAATAGTACCTCTCTTTTATTCAAAGTTTTATCCTCCTAGTGAGATTCATAAAGATTGGAATCAAATATACAATTTTTGGCCTCTTCATGGAGAGAGTACATCTCAAGCTTGGGGGATATTGAAGTTATTAATGCTCAAATGTCCCATTCATGAGCTCCCCAACAATATTATTATCAATAACTTTTATGCAAGGCTTTCTCTTCATGATAAGGATTTATTAGATGCTTCTTGTGCTGGATCATTTACACACATGGAAGAAGAAGCTAAATGGGATCTTCTGGACCGTATTCAATACAATGCTGAAGCATGGGAGAATGACAAAGGAAGAAAGTCAGGTATAAATTATGATTATGAATGCATTGAATCTTTTATGGGAACTGATGACTTTCAAAATATTAAAAATGCTTATGGTTTAGACTCTCAAGCTATTGCAACTTATTTTAAGGCTTTTGCTTCCTATATTGAAGTTCCTAAAAATAAGTGGAATAAGTATCATGAACCATATAAAGATATTGCTAAGTGTGTTCCTACAAGAAATACTGAAGTTTATACTGCTAATCATGCTTTACCTGAACCTTACATTGAGAAAATGCCTTTCCCAGTTAAGATAAAGGAACATTCTATGATAGCTAGTATGGTTAATGAAAGTACAAATAAAGCTATTGAACCTGATAAACAAATGGATGATGAACCTATAATAGAAAATGTGAAAGACTCTGTCACTAAATATGAAGAGGATGGACACACTATCCTTTGTAAGGATATCCGTAATATTGTTTTAGAAAGTATTGTTATGAGAGCTAATGTCCATATGTTTTCTGTGAGGATAAGATGGTTCTTGTGACAGTTATATCATTAAATTTATGCATGATACTGAAAGTTATTATGAGAGAGGGAAGACTGTTCTTATGCATCTCAATAGTATCAAGTTTCCTCGTTTTATGCAGAAAGTTTCTATGTTGCACTTCTTTTGCCTTCCTATGCTAGTGTCCTCTGGTTTCAACAATTTGTTTGTTTACAAAACTCCTTTTCATAGGAAGTGGGTTAGACTTAAACATAGTATTTTTGCTTCTTAATGCTCCCTTTCACTTCAATTCATATTTTTATGTGAGCATCATTGAAATTATCATGCCCATCTTAATGGCTATAAAGAAAGAGCTTTTTGGGAGACAACCCATTATATTTCTTTTGGTTTCAGTTGTTTTTGTTTCTTTGAGTCTTGGAAGTTATTACCTTGGTAATAACCTCTCCTTATCCTTTTTGTTTGGTTTTTTTGTCAAGATCAACCTCTAATGAGAGAGAAGTAAGATTTGGGGAAGTTGTTGTCCCGAAACAGATTTTGGTGCTTCATCGTAAAAATTCGTGAGCGATCTCTGTATGTCGGATTGAGCTGTAATTTTTTGAGCTTCTGCCCCAGGTTATTATTGAACTTTCGTTAGTTTTGCACTTTTTGATTTGAGTAATAGAAAATTTCGAAACAATTGATCTTTACCTGCTGGTTTGTTTTGACAGATTTTTACCACTCTTGCATTTGCCTCTTAAATCGATTTCCTTTTTGAATTATTTTTGGGTTTTCGGAAGGAGTTGCTACAGTAGCTTATGTTTTTATGGATTTAAGTTGAAATTGGACTTAAAAGGTTTATTACCTCGCTTACACTAATGTTGCTAATGAGAATTGTGTGAATTTTTGTGTGAAAGAAATTTCCAGGTAGGTGAAGAAAATGGTGTAATAAGAAAGTGAAAGGTTTCATGACTCAAGCAATATGAGTATGAAGATGAAGATATTGATGTTATTCAAGCGGTGACTCTAGAAGAAACTACTACATGCCAAGTTCAGAGACCTGCAGAGTCTGTTTTCGAATAGGTAACAATTTTGGTAAGAAAAGTTCCGCGAAAATTCTGTCTAGTTATGTTTTTGGAGTTTTCATCCAACAAGAAAAGCTATGAAGCGAAAGAGGGACAGAAACGGAGCCAGGGCGGCTCACACCACCCCTGCCCCCCCCCCCCCCCCCCCCCGTCGCGCCAGCAGGTGGTGTGGCTGCTCCGGACTCCGTCTCCGACCCGTTTTCTCCCCGTACCTTCCTTTTGTTATAAGACTTCGTAATATATAATCCCCCAGATCCTATATCGTGTTCTCGTCGTGTTTTCGTTTCGATCTGTTTCTGCCAGGAACTATTCTTGAGTTAGAAGCACGATGGTGTCCGCCAAGGATAAAGGAAAGGAGCCTATGAAGGAAAATCCCCAAGACCCCGGGCAGGAGGAGGATATCAAGAGTGAAGATGAAGAGGAGCCAAAGAAAAGCCAACACCCGCACACCGGCACTACCATTGCAAGCATTGGAGTGTTGGCAAGATCTTCCAGGGTTAGAAGGACTACACAGATGTCAACTAGAGGGAAACCTCCGCGTCACTGTTTGGCTCCACGATCACTTCCTCCATGCACCAAGAATCCTTTCCATACTCTTATCCATGAGCATCAATACCAGAATATGCCTAAGGATAAACTACCCTCCAATTGGGATTTGCCTCGTTCTAGCCATGCAGGAAAAGAAGACTTCAAGGAGGAAGAGTGGGGAAAGAATCGCAAGAGCTGGAATTCGCAACCCGACATGATCATGAGCCGCATTGAGAAAAACTCACACTTGATTCGTAATCTCACCTTCGAGATTGAGGACTTGGGGAAACTAATCAAAGAGCTCATTGAGAGAATACCACCACCACCGAAGGAGTAATTTATCATCAGGTTTTGGCATCCCCTTGGTTTGTTCCAAGCTTGGGGAGTGCCACGGTATCATATCACTATCTTCTATCTTTTTACCTTTTTAGTAGATTCATATCATGAATAGAGAAGTTATCATGTAGGATGGTTTGCATTATGGAAGTGTCCCCCCTCTCGTTAGATATCTATGTATCCCTTGGTGTGAGTTACCGTTATGGGATATTAATGAGAAGTTCTATCATTCATTCTTTTGCATATCTTATATTAGTTTTCAATTCATGGTTATATGATTGATCTTGTTGTTAGTATTGGTATCACTCTGGGATCATTGAGTTAATTTAGTTGGTTTTGGCAAACCTGGCTCGGTCAGTAGCAACACTATTTTGAGAATTGAATGAAAAAGATAAAAGTACTCTAAAGAAATATAATTTCATCATCTTTCTTTCTTGATTTGCTCATAAGCTTAGTATTCTCTAGTTAAGATCTTTTGTGCTTCTAAGGAAGATTGCATGTTTGTTTTTGTCACTTGTATGTTTGTTTGTTTCCTTCAACTCTTATGCTTTCTACCCAGCCTTGCTAGCCAAAAACCTGTACTGAGAGGGAATTCTTCTCGTGCATCCAATCCTTAAACCAAAACATATGCCATTTGTGTCCACCATACCTACCTACTAGCATTATTGCTATTCCAAGTAAATTCATGTTTTTATCTACCTTCCAAATTAAACTTGTTATCAGAAAATTAGTGATTAAAGCTCCCACGAACTTGATGGCACACTTTACTTTCTTGCAATTAATAAACTTTAACCATTGTGTCCATCTTTGTTGTGTATATGCTTGCGCTTTATAAGTTGAAGTTAGCAGAACCATGCATCATGGGGAATGCTTTCAACATTGCACTGGTACTTTGTACCTCGTTGACATCATGATTCTTTTGCTTATGGATCCCGGCGGTGTGAAATAAAACGAGAACTTGTAAGATCATGGAGTTTATATGTGTGTCAGAGAAACACCTGGGCCGCTAGCCTAAGCCATGTGTAATCATGGTAGAAACTTGCAGCATAACCATAATGAGCACTCTATGAAGCATCCTCAATAAAAACCTATGCAAATAGCAAATAAAAGGATCGCTGAGATGCTCACTGTCTGCTTGCCTTGTCATTTTGATTATGGGATAGCTCATGTATCATGTGCAAGGGGTACCCCGTTGGTGGTTCTCGATGATACATATGTATTTACAATGACAAGAGCTTACTTGTGACTGAAGTTGAGTAGCATGAGGTTCGATACTTGTAAGTGAGGGGCATGAGATTTCAACTTATAACTTGTCAAGTATATCCTCTTAGTTGTGTCACTTTAACCTTAATCACCTAAAGATGCTTATGATAGGGGAAATGAGAGCTGAAAACTAATAAGTACCATAATTTTTGGAAGCTCTTTATGAAACTTGAAATCCCTACTTCCCTTTGCAAAGGGCCTATCTTTTACTTTTTAGTTGAGTCAGTAAACCTATTCCCTTCTATCCCAGCAAGTATTTTGAGTTGTTGTGTTTCATTCATTCATATGATGATCTATTAAATCATGTTTCTTATGTTCCTTGTTTTGCACTTTGCTCTTATCTTAGTGATTACTACTTTGAAAGCTATCATTGAAAATCAGTTACTTGTGAACTCCTGCAAATTGTCAACTATTCTTCGACCAAGAGCTAAGTTTGTCATTACCAATTATGATTTACTCTATGTATCTTTATTGTGTTTCCTTTACTTATTGCAAGTTAAGTTATATAATAGTGAGTTGTCTTCTATTATGACTTATGTATTGATGAATCTGATGCTTCTTGTCCGTATTCTTTTATCGACTCTTCACTCCATAAACCTGAGGTCATGTTTGTTCAGTTTCGCTTGGGGACAAGTAAAGTCTAAGCTTGGGGGGAGTTGATACGTCCATTTTGCATCACTATTCTATATCATAATTTACTATTATTCATTGATATATTTCATATTAAGAGGTGATACTTATGTTATTTCATCTGTTTTTGCATGGTTGATGACTTTTGGAGCATGGACCGCTGCAGTCAGGATTTTGATGGAAAAGGTACTGTTTGGAGGCAAAATTCGCGAAGATCAGAAAATCCGGAAAAATATATGGAAAATCCTATTTTCCATAAGATGAAGACTGCCAGAAGGAGGAGTGGAGATGGGCCATAGGGGGCCCACACCACCCCCTAGCACGGGCCACCCTGGTTCGCGCCACCCGGTGGTGTGGCTAACCTGGTCCACCTCTGGCTCTCCCCTATGGCGTATATTATCCTCCCGAAACCCTAAGAATCGGGGAGCGACCACAGAAAGATTCCGCCGCCTCTACGGGGCGGAAAAAACCATGAGAGAAAGATCTCTCCGACAGACAGAATTCTGCCGGGGGAATTCCTTCCCGGAGAGGGGAGATCGTCGCCATCAACACCACTATCAAGCTGGACTTCATCGGGATCATCATCATCATCATCACCATCACCACCATCATCACCACCATCATCACCACCAGCACCATCATCAACACTTCTTACCGCTGTAACAATTGGTTTGAATCTTGCATAGTTCTTAGGGGAAACTTTCCCGGTGTTGATTACTCTTTGTAGTTGATGATATTGAGTGAACCATTGAATTATTGTTTATGTTCAGATTGTTACACATCATTATTGCATCTCTGATCATGATCCATATGATGTCTTGTGAGTAGTTAGTTTTGTTCTTGAGGACATGGGAGAAGTCATGTTGTTAGTAGTGGAATTGTGTTGAGAAAGGTTCAATAGTTTGATATTTAAGTTGTGGTGTATTTCTTCTAGTGGTGTCATGTGAACATCGACTACATGAAACGCACCTATATGGGCCTAAGGGAATGCATTGTGTATTTGGCTACTAATCGTAGGGGTTGCCAGAGTGACAGAAACCTGAACCCCTGTTAGGAAACCATTACACAAGGGACGTCAGGGTCTTAGAGTTTAAAGTTGTGGTTAGGTTTCTACCTTAATTACTTTCTTGTACTTGCGGATGCATGCAAGGGGTATAATCACAAGTATGTATTAGTCCTAGGAAGGTCGGTACATTATCACAGGTTCACCCACACAACACTTAGCAAACTAAAGAAGATTAATCAACTATATGAAGCGAAAGTACTTGATGATATTCCCGTGTGTCCTCGAGAACGTTTGGTCATCTTAAGTAATACAACGGGCTTGTCCTTTGCTAAAGAAAGGATTGGGCCACTTGCTGCATTTATTCTTATTGTCTTTTATTTACTCGTACTTTATTTACTTGCATTATCAAAAACCCCTAAAAATCCGTTTGCTAAGTATTTGTAGAGAATTCCTGCTCCAAGCCATTCGCCAACACATTCTGCTCCTCGTTGGGTTTGACACACTTACTTATCGAAAATACTGCGATACACCCCCTATACTTGTGGGTCATCACCAAACAAAAAAACAAAGTAAAGATATTGGTTATGAGGGACTCCCCTTGTGAAGATGTCCTTGACTCCCCGGCAATGGCGCCATAAAAAGGTGCTTGATGGCTCAAAATATATCGAGCTCATTGGAGAACCCCAAGAGGAAGGTATGATGAGGACAGCACCAAGTTTTCCCTCGGTTATGAAACCAAGGTTATCGAACCAGTAGGAGGAAGGAAACACCTCCAAGGTATTGTTTCCAACTTGGAATCCTGCAAACACAACCATGGAACATTGCCCCCAACTTACAGTGAGGTTGTCAAACTCACCGGTTTTGCTGAAAACAAAGGATTAGGCATATTGTGTGGAAGATAGTAATTGCTTGCAGAAAGTAAACAGAAAACAGTAAATAGATTGTAGATTGATGGTAAAAGAATGGACCGGGGTCCATAGTTCACTAGAGGTGATTCTCCTTAAGATAGATGACATGTTGGGTGAACAAATTATAGCGGGGCAATTGACAGACACCAAGAAAGCATACATGCATATACTAATCATCTTGACTCCTACGAGATTTGATTAGGCATTACAACATTATACATAGACCATAATCCAACCACATATATGACTAATAATCCACCTTCAGGTTATCATCCGAACCCCCTCTAGTATTAAGTTGCAAGCAACAGATAATTGCATTAAGCAAAGTGTGTAAAGTAAACAATACGATTGTTCTATGAACAAAGGATTGTTGTTTTCTCCCTAGTAGCAACATCACATCTTGTACCTTAGAGATTTCTGTCACTTCCCTAGATTCCTCGAGGCATGAACCCACTATCGAGCATAAATACTCCCTCTTGGAATAGCATCTACTCGGCCAATATAGATAGTAACAACGGAAAGCATGCAAGATCACAAATAACATAGACATGATAGAATCAATAATCAATCTGAAATAGCATCTCAATATCCATCGGATCCCCGCAAACACAACATGTAGGATTACAAATAGATGATCTTGATCATGAACGGAGCTCACAAGATCTAAACATGGTAGCACAAAGGAGAAGAACCAACCATCTACCTACTAGATGGACCCGTAGTCCAGGGATGAACTACTCACGCATCACACCGGAGGCAGTCATGGTGATGAAGAAGGCCTCTAGGGTGATCTCTCCCCTCCGGCAGGGTGCCGGGAAGAGCTTCAGATCCCTCCCAATCTAGGGATGGAGATGGCGGTGGCTATAAACTCTTTCGTGGAATTTTGATCGGGTCCTTAGGGTTTTCGTCCCGGGAGAATTACATAGGCAAAGAGGCAAGGTTGGTGGAGTACCAGGGGGCCCACACCAGGTGGCGGCGCGGCTAGGGCTGGCTCCCCTCTTCGTCTCCCCTCCGGACTCCGTATTGCTTTGGGTAAAATATTGACTTGGTCTTTTGTCCGGTCCAATTTAGAGAATATTTCCTTACTAGCTTTTCTGAAACCAAAAAAGAGCAGAAAACAGGCAACTGGCACTGTGGCATCTTCTTAATAGGTTAGTTCCAGAAAATGTGTAGAAATACTCCAAAGTATGGACAAAACATAAGAAAGTAGATATAAAACAAGCATGGAACATCAAAAACTATAGATATATTTACAACATATCAGACACATACTAGGTTTGTAACCTACTCTGCTTTCTCTAATTCTTTGATGAATTTGGCACCAGTAAGGCGATGGAGCTCCTTTCCATTGGCCATACGTTTTGGCTCTGCGAAGCGACGAAGCGAATGTTTTACTGGCTTCGCCTTTGGATCCAAGTTTAATGCGTGCTCAGTGAGTTCCCTAGGAATTCCCAGCATGTCAGAAGGTAGCCATGCGAAGATCTCCCAGTGCCCACGGAGAAACTTGATGAGCGCGTTTTCCTATGCGGGACCAAGATTGGAGGACACAAATGTCGTCTTCTTCGGGTCGGTAGGGTGGATCTGTACTTCCTTTGTATCTTTTGCGGTGTCAAAAGCCTAATCGGGATTGACACGCGCTATTGCCAGAGGTTCTGCGGTTGCTAACATTTTTAGCTGCTCATACTCAGTTGCCATTGTGAAAGATTAAGAAATTTTGTTGAACTCCAGATCACAATCGTCGGATCGTGTGAAGCTTCCCTTTACTGTTATGATTCCCTTTGGCACTGGCATTTTCATAACTAGGTATGCATAATGCGAGACTGCCATGAATCGTGCAAAAGCTGGGCATCCTAGGATCACATGATATTGTGATGGCCAGTCCATGACTTTGAACTCGGCCTTTCTCGCCTGAAATTGTCTTTGGATCCAAAAACAACGTCAAGAAATATTTTACCTAATGGAATTTCGGCTTTACCTCGTATTATGCCGTGGAAGGATGTTTCTGTTGGTGCTAGATTTTCCAAAGAGTAGTTCATTGATCTCAGTGTTTTGGCGTAAATCAAATTTATGTTGCTTCCTGCATTCATGAAAACTTTGCTCATGTCGAATCCTCCCACTTGCGCTTCAACTATTAAGGCCGAGTGACCCGTTCATGGTACTCAAAGTGGGTGATCAACTCTACTAAATGTGATTTCCTTTTCTGACCAGTGAAGATACTCGGGTGTGGCTAGTGGAGCCATCTTGGCCATGTTGACTTGTCTTGTAATTAGCTGCTGGATCCTGTTGGATGGGCGCCCTTTGTGAATCATTGGCATTGCTCCCTTTGACCTAGGGTATTCACTACCTTGATCTGTTGTGTTTTGGGGTTGTCCTACTGGCTGGTGTACTGGCGGTGGTGGTGGTGCGCCGATGGCTAACATGCCAGGCGTGGTGGTGTATCCTCGGTTTGTTGCTTCAGTTGCCTTTGCATTGCATAACTCTTGCATCTTCAAAAACGTTTAGCAGTCTTTCATGTGATGGTTGGATCGTCTTTTGCCCGCCGAGTTGACATAAAAGTGCATATTATAGGGTCCTTCCATCATTTGCATTAAGGACATAGGTTGGTCTCGAGCTCTTGGCTGATATCGCTGCATTGATTGGCCTCCTTCGACGACGTCCCTACTATTGCGGTGCCCACTATTGTAATTGTCGTTCATGTGGTGACCCTCTCCTGAGAAACTAGCTACGACATAACTTGGTCATGTGTGTCCGTCATTGTTCCTCCGTCTTCTGTCATTGTTGTGTTTATCCATGTCTTCTTCGGGTGAGCGTGTTCATTTGTTATGCAGCGCGTCCTCTCCATCATCCCAGGGATTTTCTATGTCCATTAGTTGTGAGATTGTTTTGGGTTTGACCTGTCCTAGTTCTTCTATGAACTCTCGATGGTGGAGGCCCTCATTGAAGGCGTCAATGGCCCTTTCGTCGAATATGGCTTCGGTTGAGTTCTTGATAATGTTCCATCGCTCAATGAAGGCCCTTATGGATTCTCTGTGTTTATGTTTGCATGACCGTAATTGCTCTAGAGATGTGGGTCGTTTAAATGTGGAGTGAAAGTGTCGAATGAACTTATCTTCAAGATCATTCCAGTTACTGATGGAATCTTTGGGTAGTTGTCTAAGCCATGACCGTGCAACGCTAGTTAGGTGCAGCTACAAGCTTTGTATTGCGGTGGCTGTGGATCCGCCCTGTAGCTTGACGGTGGTCAAGTAATCTGATAGCCATGCTTTGGGTTCATGTAGTCCATCGTACTTTTGGCGGTCATGTGGAAGTTTGAAGTCCTTGGGTACTGAAGCTTTACGAATCCGTTGGGTAAAACAGCTGGCTCCGCATAACTCGTGGTCATCTTCACTGTCATTGTTATGGAATCATTGGCTACGGCCCTCATCCCTTGATCCATCGTTCGTGTGATGCATGCTATCATTTCTTGTGTTGTTTCAAAGTGCACCCGATGTGGTGACCGCGACCTTTGGGTGTGCCCCACCTACCGAGGGTTGCTACGACCGCGTGGGGATCTGTCGGGTTGGTGTGTGATCATTGTTCTGCTTGTGCAAGAGATACTCCTACCATGCCGAGGTTCATTGAAGCCGAGCATGAAGAGCCGTACGGGGATCATCGGGTGCGTGTTGAGCTGTGATTAGATACGTTTCTGTGGACATGATTGCTGCCTGGGCTATTTTTGCTTTGATGTTCCCTGCTTGATCTACTAACATAAACGACAGATCGAGGTATCGAATCAGTTCGTTTCTTTCGGCTTCAGGGATGTTCTGCAATCAAGATGTTCCCCTTCTTGGCGGTGCTCCCCCAGTTACGCTCCCTGATCCTCTAGTAGAACTTAATTATGCCCGTCTTAGGCTAGATTCATTGGCTAGCCTTTTTCTTTCGTAGAGTTGCCTTTGCATCCTTAGCAGGTCTCTCTTCTTGTGATGAAGCAGGTATTGATATGCTAGTAAATCATCGTGGGTGGCTGATGTCTATGCACTTCTATTCTTGTAGACAATTGTTGGGCATCCAAGTGCAGAGGTTTGTAGAATAGCAGCAAGTTTTCCCTTAAGTGGATCACCCAAGGTTTATCGAACTCAGGGAGGAAGTGGTTAAAGGTATCCCTCTCAAGCAACCCTGCAATCAAGATACAAGAAGTCTCTTGTGTCCCCAACACACCAAATACACTTGTCAGGTGTATAGGTGCACTAGTTCGGCGAAGAGATAGTAAAATACAAGTGGTATGGATGATTATAAGTGGTAACGGTGCCAGAAAATAGCTTGATGGCGTGGAAGAGACTAAAGACAATCTGAAATAAAGATGGAAGCAAGCAAACATGTAATATATCTAGTTGCAAATGGTGTTTCAATGCTTAGAAACAAGAACTAGGGATCATACTTTCACTAGTGAACACTCTCATATAAATATTATCTCTTTATGATACTACTCTGAACTACTCTCCGGTTGGACACTCTAATCCATGGTAGGGCTATAACAGCACACCTCAAAGTAAGCCTTTCCCATCTAGATAACCCCACATTGTCACCTTGAGCACTAGATGGTTCCAACAAACACCACAATTTCATAAAGACATCCAACTCCAAATATAACTCATACCAAGTATTTGTAATCTCTAGCCTAAGTGCCACCATGGTGTGCATGCTATCACTTTCACACACATGGGAAGAGCAGAGATCTATTAAAGCACTTGAGTAGCAAGGTAGATCTACTTGATTACAAAGCTCATGATCACAATACACGCATAGAGAGAGAGATGAACACATTGCTACCGGTAGAACCCTTAGCCTCGAGGAAGAACTACTCCCTCATTGACGAGGGTTTGACTCATCAATGCCCATTGTTATGGACTTGGGTTTTGGAGAAGGAGGGAGCGCTGAAGACATCTATCGGCTAGCAAACAAGCACACAGGGGACAAACATTTACCCAGGTTCAGGCCGCGTAGAGGTCCCTACTCCTGCTTGTCTGCTCGTGGAATTATCGGAGGAGTCGAGAGTTACAATGGTGCGCAGATGCAATCTGGCGAGGGTTGTGGAAACTAGGGTTGCGTGTGTGTTCCTCGCCGCCCCTCCTAGCCCTTATATAGATAGGCTAGGTCTCGGGTAGCAGATCGAGTCAGTTACAAGTTAGGGTTTTCCCCTTCAAACTTTCTATCTTTAGCTTCTTCTTGTTCTTCAAGCAATCGAGAGTCCGTAGGTTACTCGAGTCCTTTCATCTGGGCCTTGGCGACACCGTGGGCCTATACGTATTTGGACTGTATATACCAAGCTCAAGTACCTGTAGGGTATACCCATGTCAGTAGCCCCCGAGTGTCCAGTGGAATCGCAGATTCGACTGGGGACTCTTTTGAAGTCTTCGAGTGCCTGAATGAGTACATTTTGACTGCGGTTATTTGTGTCATAGGGATTGTCGATATACGTGCCTGATGTGACCGAAGTATTGGTATCAATTAACCACCCCGGACTCGAATCCAGAAAAGTGTTGGTGTAATTTGACTCAGGCCACGGAGGTCTTACAGGAGTCGAATTCCAGTTATATGGGTGTGAGCACTCGATGCGTCCGTCAAGGCATATTCATCGCAACTGTAGGCACGGATATGTTTCTGGTAGTGCGCAGCTAATGCGTTGCCAGGCCTTATTCAGGTCTTACCCTCACGCTGTAAGCGCGGCATCCGAATTTTATCATCGCGGAGACGATTCGGGTGACCCAGGAGACGCAGTCTCTTTGTAGGGAAAAATTATGAGGCGGTGTCGCCATGAGCTGCGAGTGCGGATGTTATCAAAAAATCATAGGGTGTGCAACCAGCGCTCCCTATGGGAGTAGCCCCCGTGTGCCTGGTTGAGTCGAAGACTCAGGCAGGGACTAAATAACATTTACGACTGCTGTCGTCTTTTGTTGCTTGTTTCAGTCGAATTTTCCCAGCGCTCCCTATGGGAGTAACCAATGTCCATAGTCGAATCGAATTTTCGAATGGTTTGGGCTTGCTTCTGATTGTCCTTGTTCCTGCAAAAAAAAATCATAGGGTGCGCGGCCAGCGCTCCCTATGGGAGTAGCCCCCGAGTGCTTGGTGGAGTCGAAGAGTCCAGCAAGGACTAAAGTAGTCGAAGTTTTCCGCTATGTAGCCTTGATGACATCACTTCTGACGCTTGTATGACCTCAGTTGCCCGCGTGAGCGAGTTTGACGGGACGTGACGAGTAGTGGGTCCCACTTTCTGACTTTGATTTGACTGGGCGTGCGTAATCTTTATTTTAACTGTGCCTCCTCGATTTCCGTGCGTAATGGGAGTAGTGGAGGGATGGTTCGCGCCTCCCCTTCTCCACGTGTTCAGCACGATGTGTGACACGCGTCCAATAGGGTTTTTATGAGCCGTTGGATTGCATCTTCCAGGGGTTAAGTAGCGGTGCTACGGCGGTAATTTTTCCCATATGTGCTCATTCTTCCTTGCTACCATCGCCATTGCTGCTGCTCCTCTGCTTTTTCCTGCGCCCGTTTCCTCCACGACGCTGGACCAGCTCCGCTCGTTCCCGAGCTACTTCCTTCGCTCACATCGCCTTCGTGCAATGGGGAAGAAGAAGGGAGGCGCTGCCGCTGATTCCACGGCCACCGTTGCCACGGCGAAGAAGAAGGGCGGCTCCGCTGCTGCGGGCACCAGCACCGCCACCGGCGGGAAGAAAAAGGTCGCGGGCACCCGCGTCACAAATGGTGCGTGGCGCCCTTCCATCATCAAGGCGTCTGACCTCCGTCTTATTCGCCAAGACAGAGTGTTGTCCACGGCAGTCGCCGATGCGCGTGTCCCCAGCGGTGAGACCATTCCTGCTCCTCCCGCTGGTTTTCAAGTGATGTTTCTTGCATTCATCATTTGCGGTCTTTCCTTGCCTCTTCACCCCTTTTTTAGGGGTCTTCTTTGTTTCTACGGGCTCCAGCTCCATCATCTGTCCCCAAATTCGATCCTCCACATCTCTTGCTTTATCACACTTTGCGAGTGCTGGCTCGGAATCGAGCCACGCTTCGGCCTTTTCAAGCGCATCTTCAAATTGAAGCGTCAGTCTGCGTCTGGCTCTTTAGTTTACGATGTAGGTGGTTGCGGAATCCACGTCGACCCATCCGCCACCTACTTTGACATCAAGCTCACGAAGTTCGTCCAAGGGTGGAGGGATAAATGGTTCTACGCCCGTGATTAGAAGGCCAAAGATGCGCACTTTGGACTCGTGCCCTTCGATCCCGCGACACCGTGCAAGAAGATGCGCTCCTGGAAGAACGTAGTTATGCCTGGCGAACTCGCGGAGACAGACGTGCTGTATCAACGCGTCTGCGACCTTGAGAGTCGCATAGGCAAAGAGGAGGGAGGCTGCGCTCTCATCCGAACTTGGCTGTGTCGTCGCGTCCAGCCCCTGCAAGCTAGAGTCCACCCCATGTTTCAATGGGCTGGCACTGATGATGCCACTCGCGTGTTTGCCGATGGCATGTCCGCGAGTGAGGTGGATAAGAGGGTTCGACTGGTCACGAAGTACACCGGCAAGGATGTGCTTCCTAGCGAGCCAGTTGTTCCTCCCTTTGATGCTTCGAATCCTCCTCCCGAGGTATAGTTGTGCTACGCAGTAGCTTAGTTTGTCGATTGCCTTTATGTTGCTTACTTGTTTTTTTGCTGAATTTCTTTATCTGTACGCAGGATTGGGCGGTGTCGCCTTGTATGCCCCTCTCCCTGAGGGGATTATTCCTCGCGATGCCTTGGAAGAGGATGAGTCAGAGTCGACTGTCCCTTCTGATGTAGAGGAGGAAGCCCCCGAGTCCGATAGTCTGGATACTCGCAAGCGTTCACGCAGCGAGGATTCCGACGCGTCGTCTCCTTCGACTCCGGAAGGTACGGGCGTTGGTGCGGAGTCGCCAATTCCTGTTGTTCCTGTGAGGGCTGTGGCACCATCTTCTCACAAGAAGATGCGATTTCCCAAGGAGTCTTCGTCGGAGTCGGTGGAGGCCACATTTGATTTTGACAAGTTTGACTGGTAAGTTTTCTAGTTCGTTTGTTCTTCTTTGTTTTCTTCTTGTTGGCTTGTCCCGAAGTTTGCCCTTTCTCATGGTGGGTTTTGTCTTGTAGTCAAGAGGCGTCGTCATCTTCTGGCGACGTCGAATTTTTTAAGGAATCTAGAGTCGCGACCTCAACGGCCAAGAAAGAGGTCGAGCGCGCTCCTTCCCCTCCAGTGGCGGCCCACTCGGGCACAACTCTTCCAGTTCTCCTCGTGGAGGAGAACATCGAATGGTTGCCCGGATGGGGGTACAGCAGACATCTTCGGAGTCACTGGCGGACCATGTAAGTATAGCTTTTCTTATTTTTAGTTTGGTAGTCGACGTATCTGTTACCGCTGCTGATTCCTTGTTTGTGCGAAAGCTCCTTGTGAAGGAAGTCGCGCACTTGGCAGAACAGGTGATGGCGATGGGCCGCCAGCATGCAATGCTGGAAACGCGTCATCGCGTGGTGGAAAGTGAGTGTTCTACACTTTATTCTTCTTTGTCTTCTCCTTTTGATATAGTCGACTGATGATCAACTTTTGCTTGTCGTGTAGCTGAACATAATGCCTTATTGCGTAACACCGCCACCATGGAGAAGACACTTGCCGCGGCTGTGAAGGGTCGCGACGAGGCAATCGCAGCGCGTGACGAGGCACAGAAGCGCGAGGAGGATCTGCGTGCCTCCTTTGCGGCCAGAGAAAAGTTGTTCGAAGAACAACTGTTCTCAATCGCCAAGGCTCTCTCTGGTACTTTTTGCTTGTGGATATTGTTGTCCTTCTCTGCTTCTAGTGTTTTTGCTGGTGGTGCTGATGTTTTGATCCATGTGTGGGTTCATGTACAGATGCTGGCGATTTGAGCTTTGACCCGCAGGCCCTTCGTCGCGATGATGCTCTGGCGGGTGCGGTGTCTGCAGTCGAGGACTGTAGCACCGCCATCCAGGATACACTTTCCAAGGCCAAGGTCGCCCTCAGTCGTCTCCGGGAGGAGTTGATGCCTAAGGCGGAGTTGATCGATAATATGGACGAGCTAGTGGAGTCACTCGCCGGGGGTGTGCCTTCCAGCTACAAGAACTCATTCCGCGCGGCTGGCGCGTCCATGTCACTCGCTATGGTGCAAGCCCACGGAGTCGAGATCGATCCTTCTGTGCTGTCGAAGGCGATGCATGTTGGCACGGACGGTCAGTAGGTAGTCTTTGCTCCTTTCGCGACTGCCTGTGGCAAATATGGGCATCACTTGATAAATACTGTTGCGGAGTACTCGGAGGAGCTCCAACGTGCCAAGAAGGCGGCGAAATCTTCGGCCTCAGGGGCCGGCGGAAAGTCAGTGGCGTCTGACACTGCCACGGACTTGATGAAGCCCCCGAAGCTGTCGAAGTCGAAGAAGCCAGCTGCTCCGTTGTTAGCTTTTGTAATAGTTGATTAATTGTCCTTTTGTTTAAGAACATGCCTGCTGGCGAGTGTGTCTATTGATACTTATGCTGGTCTTGAATGCATCTGACCCTTTTGTCTTTGTGTTGATTTGGTCGTCTTATTTGCTTCTATCTTGACTTGTGGTAGGGTACATCAAGTGATATTATGAGGGGAAACCAGGACTCGCCAACTCTTGATGATACCGTGGCACCGCCGCGCTCCAAGGTAGATGAGTTGTCCTTGCTTTCGCGACTTCGTGATTGCGTGAAGCGGCTGGAGCGCGAGTTGCCCGTGCTCCGCGGTAACGCAGACGTGTGGAAGTCGAAGGCAGAAAAATCCGCCGCCCAAGAGCAATATCTTCTTGGCGAGGTGATGCAGCTGGGCGACCAGTTCAAGTGTTAGTTTGCTTGTTCTCATCTTTTCCTTTGTAGTCGCTCGTAGTGGTACGTTGTACTCATGCTATTGGTGCTGCTTCGTGTACTTGTTAGCACGCGTCATCCGCCAGAGGAGAAGGATAGAATTGCCATTCGCCTGCATGATCTCACCCAGGAGCAACTTCAAGAGAGTGGATACTTTTAGGTAGATCATGATAGTGCGACTACGCTGGCGACCGTGCAGGATCATGCATCGCGAGTGCTGCTCTTTCTGAAGAAGTCGCAGTCATGCTTGAAGAACATTTATCGGGCGATGTTCCCGCTGGATGATACTCCATCAAGCCTGCTGGCCCTCCTTGCCAAATTTCAAGATCTGACGGTGGTTCGCGAATGCGTGAGGAAACAGTTGGTGAATTTGTCGACTGCGACCAAGAGGTAGACATAGCCTCCTCGCGAGGACCTTGGAAGCTTGCCGACCATGTCGAGCCCCCACTATGCGAAGGGCCAGGCCAATGGGATTGGTCGTAGCTCTGCACCTGGTGCGTGTGGCTTGTAAGCGAATCGCTGGCAAGGATTGCATTTTTGGACTATGTCCTTGGCGTCGCGCATGGCCATGCGCCAGTACAATCCAGCTCGTAGAGCTTTGGCAACGAGGGCGCGACTATCGGCGTGGTGCCCGCAGGTCCCTTCATGGATGTCGAGGAGGACTGCTCTTCCGTCGGCCATGGAGACGCATCGTTGTAGCACTCCTGTGATGTTGTGTTTATACAGTTCGCCGTTGATAACGGCGAATGCCTTGGATCGCCGCGCGATGTGCGTTGCATATGTCAGATCGTCCGGTAGCCTCTTGCTGAGGAGGTACATAATGTACGGCTGCGTCCAGGATTACTCTATCATCATGACGCTCATTGGTCCCTCGAGTCCTGTGTCCAACTCCACGTCATCGAGTGCCATTGGCTCATTGGGTGGCCCAGCCGCGTCTGTCGTTGCGTTTGTTTTCTTCTTTGCGGCCTTTGGCTTGATGGAGCGTTCGCATATGCGCTCGAGAAATACCCCAGGTGGTATGGGGGCGCAGGTAGAGCCTATGTTGGCGAGTGCATCCGCCTCTTCATTGCTTTCGCGACCTACGTGTCGCAGCTCGCAACCGTCGAAGTCTCCCTCGAGTCTATCGTAGAGGTCGCGGTACGCGATCATGTTGTCATTCAGTGCGTCGCACTCATGCATTGTTTGGTTGACGACCAACTTGGAGTCGCCATATATGATGAGCCTCTTGGCGCCGCAAGCTTTTGCCATCCTCATCCCGTGCAACAGAGCCTCATATTCAGCCTCGTTGTTTGAGGCTGTGAACTGCATTCGCAGGATATACTTCAGCTTGTCTCCTTGAGGTGATGTCAGTATGACACCTGCGCCTGCTCCATCTTTCCGCTTGGACCCATCGAAGTGCATTGTCCAGAGGTAGGACATATCTGGCTTGACCGGGAGTTGGTTCTCCATCTAGTGCACGAGGAAGTCAGGGAGAACTTGCGACTTGATTGCGTCGTGCTTTTCGTATGTGATTTCTCGTGGAGACAGCTCTATTCCCCAAAGCGCGACTCGCCCCGTGGCGTCGGGGTTATTCAGGATATGTCCCAACGGGGCGTCGTTGACTACCATGATTGGGTGTTCCTGGAAGTAGTGGCACAGTCGCCGGGCGGTCATAAAGACGCCGTATGCCAGCTTCTGGTAGTGCGGGTACCGCTGTTTTTTGGCGTGAGGACCTCGCTGAGGTAGTATAGCGGGTGTTGTACGCCGTGGACTTTGTTTTCCTCAGCTTGCTTGATGACGAGCACTGTGCTGACCACCTAGTTGGTGGCGGAGATGTACATCAACAGTGGTTCCCTTTCTCGTGGAGTCACTAGCACTGGCGAAGTGGATAGCAGGCACTTGAGATCTTCGAATGCTTCTTGCGCTTCATTGGTCCACTCGAATTTTTCAGCTTTGCGGAGGAGCTGGTAGAAGGGCAGTGCCTTTTCACCCATCCGACTGATAAATCGACTAAGGGCCGCGATTCGCCCAGCCAGTTGCTGAACGCCCCTTATGTTCTTCGGCTTCTCCATGGCCCGTATGGCCTTTATCTTCTTCGGGTTCGCCTCGATCCCCCTCGCGGAGATGAGATACCCGAGTAGCTGCCCAGATGGTACGCCGAAGGCGCATTTGTCCGGATTGAGCTTGATCCGGTAGCGGTCGAGGTTGGCGAAGGTTTCGCGCAAATCGTCGATTAGAGAGGCTTCCTCCTTGGTCTTGATTACTATGTCGTCGACATAGACTTGGATGTTGCGACCTAGTTGTTCCTTGAGGCAAGCCTGCATGCACCGCTGATAGGTGGCTCCCGCATTTTTTAGCCCGAAGGGCATTGTGTTGTAGCAGAACACACCAAAGGGCGTTGTAAACGCTGTTTTCTCCTGATCTTCCTCCTTCATTCGAATTTGATTATAGCCTGAGTAGGCGTCGAGGAAGAAGAGGCGCTCGCATCCCGCGGTGGAGTCGATGATCTGGTCGATCCGTGGCAGCGGGAAGTGATCCTTTGGGCAATGCTTGTTCGGAGAAGAGAAGTCCACGCACATCCGTAGGATATCTGTGTCCTTCTTTGGTACCAGCACCGTGTTGGCGAGCCAAGTGCTTTCCTTGATCTCGCGTATGAACTTGGCCTCAAGGAGTCTATTGATTTCCATTCCAACTGCCTGTGCCCGTGGCTCAGACAATCGCCTAATTGTTTGCTTGACTAGCCTTGCGTCAGGGTTGACGATGAGTGCGTGCTCGGCGAATTCACTGGGAACTCTTGGCATGTCCGGAGGACACCAGGAAAAATTTCCCAGTGCTCACGGAGGAATTCGACGAGCGCGAGTTCCTATGCGGGATTCAAGTTGTTGGCGATGAGGGCCGTTTTGGCGGGATCCGATGGATGGACCTGCACCTTCTTTGTGTGCACAGATGAGTCGAAGGAGAGGTCAGGTGAGCTTGGCCTGCTCAGGGGAGGCAGGCTGTTGTCTGTCGTCTCCTTCAATCTCACGAGTTCCTCCTGCATGCTAAAGGACTGGGAGATTCTGTTGAATTCCCTATCGCAACTGTCAGATCATTCAAAGCTCCCATTGATCGTGATGACGCCATTGGGACCTGGCATTTTCATCTGCAGGTAGGCGTATTGGGGCACTGCCATGAACCTAGCGAATGCGACGCGCCCGAGGATGTAGTGGTATTGTGAGGGCTAGTCGACGACCTCAAAGTCGATGCGCTCGCGCCGGAAGTTCTTCGGCGTGCCGAAGATGACGTCAAGGTTGATTTTGCCCAGGGGGTATACGCCTTTCCCTGGGACGATGTTGTGGAACATTGTGTCTGATGCCTCCAGGCAGGTTAGAGGGATTCTCATTGCTCGCAAGGTGCTCGCGAATATGAGGTTGATGCCGCTTCCGCCATCCATGAAGACGCGACTCATGTCGAAGCCTCCAATTTGTGCCTCGAGTACGAGGGGGGAATGACCTGGACGGGGTATCTGAGGCGGGTGGTCGCGCTTGTCGAAGGTAATGCATGACTCGCTTCCGCTGAGGTACTCAGTGGTGGATGGTGGCGAGTGCGTGGCCAAGTTGACTTGGCGAGTGATGGCCTTCTGCACCCTGTTGGAGGGGCGTCCCTTTTGGATCATCATGGTGCCCATGGCCCGTGGGTACGGTTCGCCGCTGTGGTGCTGGTCCGATGCGGCTCTGTTCGGGGGTGGCCCAGGTGGTGGTGGCGGTGCGCCATGTGCTACGGCGCCTGGAGCGGCTCCGTATCCTCTTTCGACTGCATTGCGGTTCATCCGAACCAATCCCTCGTGTAGCTTGAGGAACTCACGACAGTCCTTGAGGAGGTGGCTGGACTTTCTCTTGCCATCATGCTTGTCGATGTAGAAGTGTACCGTGCATGGCCCGGACAGTTTATCCTCGATGGAGGTCGTGGGTGCCTCATCGCGAGTGCGGCGTTGCCATACGTGCGTGGTTTTCCCGGAGTCACGGTACCCACCGCTACGGTATCCGCTGTTGCGGTTATCGTCGTGTCTATCGGCGTAGCCGGCCACGACCATGTTGACATCGTCGCGGTCATCGTAGATGCGCATGCGGCGCTTGCCTCGGCGGTCGCGTCTGCGTTCGAGTTCTGCCTCCTCGTCGGAGTGAGCGCGATTCTTCACCGAACCTTCTCCATCGGCCCACCAATTCGCGATCTCCATCAGGTGGTCGATGGTTTGGGGCTTTGAGCGGCCTAGCTCCTCTCTGAGTTCTAGGCGGCGGACACCACCGTTGAATGCATCAATCGCGCCGTCTTCCGAGATGTTCTCCGCGGAGTTCTTGATGATGGACCACCTTTGGATGTAGGAGCGCAGCGATTCACTAGATCTTTGCTGGAAGCATCTCAGCTCTTCGATTGATGCAGGCCGTTTGTACGTGCCCTTAAAGTTGCACACGAAGCTGTAAACGAGCTCATCCCAACTGCGAATGGATCTACGTGGGAGGTTATTGAGCCACGCTCGGGCGGCGCCCTGCAGCTATAGCTGCAAGCATTGCATGGCAGTGCTTCAACTGCATCCATGGAGTCTGACGGAGGAGATGTGGTCCTCTAGCCCGATCTTGGGGTCCTGTAGACCATCAAATTTCGGGTTCTCCGATGGGAGTTTAAACCCTTTAGGCATTTTCTTCTGCCTAATGGATCTGCTGAAGTATCTAGCGCCGCAGAGCTCCCCATCTTCTTCTTCCGTGTCAGTCGACCGGGCACGTTGTTCCCTTGATTTGTCGATCTTGCGCTGTGTGAGGTCGTCGCGCGCATCGTAGTCACGATCGTGTCGCCATGAGCGGCGGCGCCGAGACAGGTCGTGACTGTCATCGCTGGATGAGGGCGAGGAGTGGTGCTTTGCTAGCACTTTGCCCTTTTTTGGGTCTGGTGTTGGCTCCTTGTCGAGGGCGGCCTCGATTAATCCCAAGCCCGTGATCGTAGATCGGTGCATGGCAGTTCAGGGATCTCTAGCTGGCGGCTGGTTATTGAGGAGGTACATGGTGGCTGCTATCACCGCGGCCTGCGACGTCCTAGGAACCACGTTGCCTCTCGTATCGACTGTCATAGAGCCAAAGTCGAGGACTTTCGCGGCTTCTATGCGTTCTTGTTTGGTAAGATGAGCCATCCGCGATTGCCTCTTCTTGGCGAGGTACTCATTGCCTCTTGAGGAGGATCCTCCGTAGTAGGAGAGCCCAGCGCGACGAAGGCTCGATTCGTCCGCTGCCTTTTTACGTGCCTCAAGTTGCACGATTGTTTGCAGTTGGTGCTTGAATTCTTCTTTCAGGAGCCAGTGATAGCCCATCAGTAGTTCCTGCGGGGACCCAAAGGGTAGAGGTGTGCCCCGTAAGGCCTCGCGGCAGCGATCCCACTCTTGCTCGTTGAGCTTGATTACGACGTGTTTGCCGGTTTGCTCGTTGATTATGCTGGGAGGTTCGACTGCTCCTCCATTGTTGATGGGAGCGCGATTACCGCCATTACCGCCGTTGCCACCGTGCCACCGTTGGGTGGATCAGTGCCATTACCAGGGTTGCCACCATTGTCGCGATTGGCAGAGGTGTCGCCTGCATTGATGACGGCGCACATGAAGTGATTGGGGAAGCTGTTGCTTCCACAACTCTCAGATCCAGAACCGTAGGTTCCATCTTTAGTGGCCAGATCGCTCAGATCAGAATCGCGACTGCTGTCGCTGACCGTGTTTTTGACTGCCACCGGGGCATTGAGCTCGCTGAGGGTGCCGATCGATGGAGGTAACCATGATGCCGGGGCAATCGCCGGTGTTGTTGGCTGATCAGGCAAGCGAAGCGTGCCCATCTGACCAACTTGGAAGCGGAAGCTCCCAATCGCCAGGCTGATTCCGTCGCCCACGGACTCGAAGGCCGGGCAGGTGGCTGGCGTGTGGACGGTGCAGTCGAATGCGCCGAAGAGCTGGTGAGTCTCCGTTGTTGCGGAGTTGAAGATCGCAGTTGATGGGGCCGAAGAAGCCGCAACATCAGCACTCCCAGTTCCCACAGACGGCGCCAATGGATGAGGGTTTAACTCATCAATGCCCATTGTTATGGACTTGGGTTTTGGAGAAGGAGGGAGCGCTGGAGACATCTATCGGCTAGCAAACAAGCACACAGGGGACAAAGATTTACCCAGGTTCAGGCCTCGTAGAGGTCCCTACTCATGCTTGTCTGCTCGTGGAATTATCGAAGGAGTCGAGAGTTACAATGGTGCGCAGATGCAATGTCGCGAGGGTTGTGGAAACTAGAGTTGCGTGTGTGTTCCTCGTATCCCCCCCTAGCCCTTATATAGATAGGCTAGGTCTCGGGTAGCAGGTCGAGTCGGTTACAAGTTAGGGTTTTCCCCTTCAAACTTTCTATCTTTAGCTTCTTCTTGTTCTTCAAGCAATCGAGAGTCCGTAGGTTACTCGAGTCCTTTCATCTGGGCCTTAGCGACACCGTGGGCCCGTATGTATTTGGACCATATATACCAAGCTCGAGTACCTGTAGGGTATACCCATGTCACTCATCATCATGGGAATCAGCAACGGCGATGGAGATGGTGGTGGAGATCGATGGAGATGGCTCCGGGGGCACTTCCCCGTCCCGGCAGGATGCCGGAACAGAGACTTTCTGTCCCCCGAATCTCCCTTCGGTGGCGGCGGCGCTGCGGAACTTTTCGTGGCTGGAGGCTGTTCGGTTTAGGGTTTTTGCATCGGGAGGCATCTTATAGGCAAAGGGGCAAGGTTGGTGGGAGGCCAGGGGGCGCACACCATGCCTTGGCGTAGCCTAGGGTTGCCCGCACCAAGGGGGGTGTGGCCACCCTATGGCCCCTCTTTGTCTCGTCTTCTGGCTCTGTGAGTCTTCCGGTAAAATATCGACTTTGGCTTTTGTCTGGTCCAATTCCGAGAATATTCATTTTCTGACTTTCCTGGAACCAAAAACAGCAGAAAATAGGCAACTAGCACTGTGGCATCTTGTTAATAGGTTAGTCCAAGAAAGTTTATAAAAAGTACTCCAAAGTGTGAACAAAACATAAGAAAGTAGATATAAACCAAGCATGGAACATCAAAAATTATAGAAACGTTTGCAACGTATCAACATCCCCAAGCTTAACTCCTGCTTGTCCTCGAGTAGGTAAGTGATAAAAAGAAAAAATAATTTTTGAGGTGACATGCACCATCATAAACTTGATCAAAGTATTTGTAAAACATTGATAGCTGGAATCATAGTAGTTCAACATAGCATGAAAGATAAAGTTATAATAATAAGACATAGCAACTATGTTGCAACATGAAAAGGCACAAACAAAAGATTCATGAATAAAAATGCTTTCAAAGACGTTTGTTTGTTTCACATATAGAAAACATAGCATAGTGGCATTCAGCTTGTCCCTCACGGAGTAGCAAAACATAAATGCAAAGGACACCTTCAATGTTCATAAGGGTGACTAGATACAAATAGTTCAAGAACAAGCAATATCAAAGTCATGCATCAATCAACAAGTTTTGGGACAATGCACATTAAACTAAGAATGGCCACTATGCTCTCTCAATAGGTGCATAAAGATAGAAGGTGGAGACTCAATATAAAAGTGGAAGAAAGGCCTTCATAGAAGGAAGCAGGGATTCAAGTTTCATAAAGAGCTTCCAAAAATTATGGTACTTATTAGCTTTCAGCTCTCATTGCCTCTATCATAAGCATCTCGAAGTGATTAAGGTTAAAGTGAACAAACTATGGCGTTGAAGAGAATAAAGGCAACGGTGCTATAAAATAGCTTGATGGCGTTGAAGAGAATAAAGGCAAACTGAAATAAAGATGAAAGCAAGCAAACATGTAACATATCTAGTTGCAAACGGTGTTTCAATGCTTAGAAACAAGGCCTAGGGATCATACTTTTACTAGTGAACACTCTCATATAAATATCTTCTCTTTATGATACTACTCTTAACTACTCTCTGGTTGGACACTCTAATCGATGGTAGGGCTATAACAGCACACCTCAAAGTTCGCTTTCCGCATCTAGATAACCCCACACTGTCGCCTTGAGGACTAGATGGTTCCAACAAACACCATAATTTCATAAAGACATCCAACTCCAAATATAACTCATAACAAGTATTTGTAATCTCTAGCCTAAGTGCCACCATGGTGTGCACGCTGTCACTTTCACACACATGGGGAGAGCAGAGATATATTAAAGCACTTGAGTAGCAAGGTAGATCTACTTGATTACAAAGCTCATGATCACAATATGATCACGCATAGAGAGAGATGAACACATAGCTACCGGTAGAACACTTAGCCTCGAGGAAGAACTACTCCCTCATTATCATGGGAATCAGCAACGGCGATGGAGATGGTGGTGGAGATCGATGGAGATGGCTCCGGGGGCACTTCCCCGTCCCGGCAGGATGCCAGAACAGAGACTTTCTGTCCCCCGAATCTCCCTTTCGGTGGCGGCAGCGCTGCGGAACTTTTCGTGGCTGGAGGTTGTTTGATTTAGGGTTTTTGCATCGGGAGGCATCTTATAGGCAAAGAGGCAAGGTCGGTGGGTGGTCAGGGGGCCCACACCATGCCCTGGCGTGGCCTAGGGTTGTCCGCGCCAAGGGGGTGTGGCCACCCTATGGCCCATCTCCGTCTCGTCTTCTGGCTCCGTGAGTCTTCCGGTAAAATATCGACTTTGGCTTTTGTCCGGTCCAATTCCGAGAATATTCATTTTCTGACTTTCCTAGAACCTAAAACAGCAGAAAACAGGCAACTGGCACTGTGGCATCTTGTTAATAGGTTAGTACAAGAAAGTGTATAAAAAGTACTCCAAAGTGTGAACAAAACATAAGAAAATAGATATAAACCAAGCATGGAACATCAAAAATTATAGATACGTTTGCAACGTATCAGTGGCATTGGCTATCATTGGAACTGTGCCCGAAATTGCTTCCCTTTCCTTCTGCCATGTTGCGGATGGTAATTGGAGAGTTCGCCTTTCGCCACCGCGTGGTAACCCTCCTCCTTGGATTATGCGCTTGTCCATCGGGTCTCCTTTGTTTCCGTGGTTCCCTTCGTTGCTATGATTTCCTGCATTGTCATCTGATAGAATATCATCGGGGTTAAGAATAGGATTACCGTTAGAGTCGTGCTATGTCGAAGGGTCCCCAATGATTACACACACTTGGTGACGCGTTATGTATGGTCAGGTGACGTCGTCGTTAGGTCCTAAGGAGACACTATCTAGGGGATCAGTGTAATCCAATGGTTCCTGTTCTGGGTAGATCTCGGCCTTTATAATTCCGAAGTTAATACTTTCTCCACTT
This sequence comes from Avena eriantha, assembly GCA_910589775.1. Taxonomy (NCBI): domain Eukaryota; kingdom Viridiplantae; phylum Streptophyta; class Magnoliopsida; order Poales; family Poaceae; genus Avena; species Avena eriantha. Next base: position 493,814,501 of record OU342740.1, read on the forward strand.
TCTTCTAGTTTCGTGTTTTTCGAGCTTGATCCTCGTGGTGTAGTTGACTGGTGGTTTGACCCAAAGGAGAGATCGTCATAGAGATCATCAAGGTCCCCTAGATCTATTGTGTTTTGATTGTTTTCGTTGGCTTTCTCTGCCTGCAGCATGGCTTCCGCGAATGATCTGACGGGTAACGCAGTTATCGCCATAGGCGCAGATTTTTCGACCGACGGTCCCGATGAGATCAGAGCCGAGAGGTGCGGTTCTTAGGGATCCTCTACTTGAAAGTGGAAACTTCCGATGATGAGATTGGATCCACTTTTAAAATCAGCGGGTACCGAAATAGGGGTGGGCGGGCTTGGTTCCGCTTCCGTTGGATTGTTGCTTAATGAAAAGGGGTCTGCTGAATCCATGACTCCAGCCTTCAGGTTTCCCACAGGCAGCGCCAATTGACGAGGGGTAACCTCGGCAATGCCCATGGTGATGGACTTAGGGTTTTGCGGAAAAGAGAATGCTAGGGATTTCGTCGGATGTTAGGCAAACAAGGGAGTCAAAGCCACCTGATTACTTGATGAAATAGCACTATTACAGATCGCTTGGGTTTTTTTCGATACCTCCTCATAGGCTTCTCCCGTCCTATATATAATAGGCCGGGTCTCAAAGTCGTATATGGATAGGCTACATATGTATTATTACAACACCAACATAACATCGGTTCATATTTCCTTTCCTAATGCAACTAAGGTCTTCATCGGATGCTTCTTGGGCCACCATCTTGAATCTTCATGGGCCGTGAGCCTTTATGCAGCCAGGGTAACGAATCATAAGCACTTGAGTAATCGTACCCATGCCAGATGGCATTACAAGTACAGAAGATGACAATGGCAAAAGAAATAAGAAGAGGGAAGCCAAGAACACATCTACATGGGGCTTGTCGAAGAAGAAGTAGTGGCCGCGTCGATGTAGAGGTGGCGGAGGCCATGGCACGGCGTCACAGTGAACATCGCAATGTTGCATCTATGCCAAGATGCGACCGACGGCAGCAACCACGCTATAGTGCACCAGTAGCATCTAGAGTAGCTAGTGGTCATCACCGACACACGGTGGCAGCGGGGTCGTGAAACCCTAGTTTCCAGTAGGAGTCAGCATGACCATGAGAGGGCAGCCAAACAAATCGAATTGGATCCATTGACAGAGCGGAGTGAGGCAGATCTATTGCAACCAACGATGGCGGCCAGAGAAGCCATAGCTCGCCGGAATCAAGCGGTGACGGCGCCACGCCATGGTTCGCTAGAGGAAGAAGAAAGGATCGAGAGTGAGAGAGAGGGGGAGTTGGTTAGTCTGACCGAACCAGCCCAATGGGGTAAGGGTTTTGCCCAACCCACTGGTTCGGGCTGTCCAATGGGCTAGGTAGCCTAGTGGGCTAGGCCCAGTTATAAATGAAATGGAAATAAAAAGGAAATAAAATAGATGCTCTATAATACAAAAGGCCCTCGAAAAATTAAGAAAAATCCTCAAAACAAATAAAAATCATTTTTGTGTATGAAAAATATTTACTAAATATAAAATTCTAAGTGAAATTAGAATTATTAAAATTAGGGGTTATAACATGGATTATTTAAATCCAATTTTCTCATAAAATGAAAAGATAATAATTTAATTTTAAATTCTAATAAATTCTAATTAGCTTTTCAAAACTAATTTAGAATTTATGTTTATATGAAAACGTATTCACTTACTTTTTTTAATGCTTTTATTCATTTATAAATCAAGAAAATACTTTAAATATCCTAAAATTGGGTAAAACACACAAAGAGGGGTAATAAGTCGAAATCAAACATTGCATAACATTATTGTGCATAAATTCATTATTTGCTTCTTTAAACATTGTCCTTACCTAGCAATGATGGTGTTTTGTAGAAACAGAAGGTTAGGGGCAAATCGAAGTATCCGACTTCATTATCTCTCAGTATCAAGGCAAGTTCATCACTTGCTGATGTCTTGATGATGTTATTGAGTACTTGCAATCTAGTATTGTTTTCACCTGTATTTCGAAAAGGATGGAAACAAATATTATCTTCATAATAATATGACTTATTGATTATCGGCCCGAGTGGTGATAATCTATTATGGCTGGCGATGGAACCATGGTATGGTATGTGGATTGGTGGAGTTTCCATTTGCACAAAAATGTATTATCTAGGATTAATAACCAATGTCATTAGTGATTCAAGCGCCGTATTTTACGCATTAACCATAAGATCTTGAGTGGAACACAAAAGTCATCTAGATCATTTTCCTTTCGCATGCTGACAGATGACCGTACTATAAGCTATATATCCGCAGGACTACATGCACATGGGTGGAACCTCATAATGTTCCACGGTATTGGTATCTATGATGGTTTGTAAGGGGCTATCGAAGGTAGATTATGCCATTTTGATGGGGGCTTACTAGGGGCGGATTGGGCGGATTCTCCTTACAAAAATGGGTGAGCATAAGGAGCCGCGGAGAAGGGAAATGAATGGCTTGGATCATCGACTGGGCCCCATACTAGAGAGAGAGTGGACAGGAAGGTACGCCCGATTGTGCAACAAAGTTTTGATCTCTTATGGGTAAAGCAGCGCACCTGCAGAGTGTATAAAAGTATGACATGTTACTCCCTGTTTCGGGAAGGAGCTGCGAACGCGGCAGGAAGGAGCTCCATGAAGCTCTAGTAAACCTATGAAGGTTGGCGGACATAAATTTCTTAATAAAAGAAATCTTTAAAACAGATATTTATAAAAAGTGCATTAAACTTACGACCTATGGTTTGTAGCTGTATTTAGTGCATCAAACTTCACACCGTTAAAAACAAAATGAACTTGATATGTAACACTATTACTACTCTTTTCTTTGATACCCTCCTTAGACTCTGAAGACCAGGAGGAGGCTACGTTGAATGATATTAATGATCAAGATGATGTCTTCTACGTGGTGACAGATCTTCCGGAGGAGTGGAGGGCGTAGACTATATTATGCACTACGGAGCCAGAGCGGAAGAATTAGAGTAGTCAACTGTAGTGCTAGTAGTATCTCGGTCGAGTTGAGCGGCATATAACCTTAATTAAATAAGTTGCTAAGCTCATAACTAGAAATTATTTTGCTTCTTATCGTTTTTAATTGTAGCCCGCACTAAGTCTAGTTGCTCGGGTATCCTTGTGTGAGGAGGATCTCGTTGTGAACATCTTTTTTGGTTTCTAGTAATAAACTTGTATGTTTTGTGGATCCACAATGTTTCTGTCGTACCACTCCGAAGGATGCAATATTTCCAGAACGGGATTGCCAGAGGTATTATGTCAACGACTTGTGTACTACAACATGATGTGATTTGTTGGTTCACCACAGGAGCACAACCCAAAGACCAAGAACAAAACTGCATAAACTAATTAAGCACAAGGTTCCACAACTAAATCACGTATTCGATGACAAGCGCAATAGTTCATACATCCACTGGCGGACCATCTTGGGGACCACACCGGGCCGCGACCCGGTCTTTCCAAGACGAATTTCAGTTTAAACAGTATATTTGGCCCATTAAATGTCAAAGGTTTATGTATAAATTTTTATTCTATTACTTGGGCTACAGAATTGGCCCGTCTTTGGATTGTCACGGTCCGTCGCTGCATACATGGACCTTATCTTATGAATACACACAGAAAGTGACACGTCTAGAGCATCATTCCTAACATGTATGTCTCCATTCTAACTCCTTCTCTTTATCGCTTCCCATGCATTTTAGATTAGGATTCTAATTTGCAAAATTCTAATATCATGTATTTACTTAGCTTCACAATTTTAGGTGTTATGAACTTACAATATTGCCCGAGAAATATTTGCATAGTGCACAAAAAGAATAATATAATCTGAGATGATAATTTATTCAATCAAAATGATTTTGCATCTAAAAACATTTGTCGCTCCTTAATGATTTTGTTTCTATAAATGTCCGATGAAGTTTTTTTGTGAAGTGTGGAAGCATTATTGTCGTTGGATTTATTGGAATTGGTTCTTATACGAGGTAATCATACTACCAGGACATACTAGTTTCATTGTCATGTTTTTCATTTTTACATATCATAATGTTCTTTTCTCAGACGTCTCAAACAAAGAATTTGGGCCTAGAAGTTTTTTCTTTTGCAAAACCCAGTACAAATACAGACGCTCACAAATACGCACGTACACTCACTCCACTAAAAATTATTTTACCTTTTATGAGACACTAAAGTATCAAATTTAGAGTTTGAACTCTAGTTGGCCGAAGATGTCACTGGCCTGTAACCATCCAACCAAGGGGTTGATTCTCAATTTGGACCCACAAGTTAATTTTTAATATTTTGCCACCGGAACATGTCCGGACGATGCCCGGCGCACGTGATATGCAGCAAGCATAGATCACTCACCGAGCCTGTCGGCATGGTGTTGACGGAAGACACTAGCGCATTGTAGTCCTCGTGAAGTCCGTTCAAGATGAACTCGACCAGCTTGTCATTCCTCACGGTGGGCCGCGACAATAATGAGCTCGGTGGCAAATATCTATTCTGAGGTATTTTTTTTCCTAGAAGTCCATGGATCTATTAATAATTAGCAATAGTAGTACAAAGAGCGTTAAAATGATAAAATTATAAATAGGTCAATAGATCACTTTCTATCTTATGTGGTGCGTCGTCGCAGAATGCATAGAGTCATATGTTATGCGGATCTCTCGAGATCCGGCTGTTTTCCGTATTTGTTGGTGCGGTTTGGGATCAATCTCTTCCGATTTACGGTTATCATCTTTGTCGAAGGTTGCGGCTCTGATACGTTGGTTCTTTGGGTCTTAGCACGACGACTTCTCGTCTCTTTACTATAACAAGTTCTGCTACGGTAAGCTTTGTCCAGTTCCGGTGATGGAAGGTGATGACGATGACGTGCTTTGGCCCTGCGCTAGTGTTTATAGTCGTCGTTAGGTGGTCCGGTGATATATTTTTAATTTTCATTAATTTTATGGCTCTTTATACTTCTATTGGTGGTTATTAATTGATCTCTGAAATTTTCATATAGATTAAAGCTCGTTGGACGCTCGATTATTTGGGACCGGATGGAGTATCAAGTACTCTTGAAGATACGTGCCTGCAACTTGAATTCACCTAAAGGAAACTCGAAGATTTGTTTAGGTCGGTCCACGGATAAAAAATAGATCGCGGTCCAGCATACCAGGCCAGTGTGCTTAGCGGTCAGACCCAAACAATCCTAGTTGATTTCCACTTTTTTCCAACACAGAAAGCATACATGGCTAAAACATACATTACATGTAAAAATAAAATATTATGATAACTACGACACTGGCTTCCGGCATTTTCGTGCGCCTGCAGTGACTCCGGCGCCGCCTACTCGTCATCATCCTCCATGAGATCGATGAATGTGGCGGTGGAATCGTGCTAGGGGAAAGAGGCGAAAGCGGAGGCTGTTGGAGACGCGTATAGTTCCCGGCGACGATGCAGCCCATGATGGAGGCCAGTGTGCGTCCCGAAACGTTCCACCAGAATCTACGCCAGGCGCGTTGTTATCCACCGACGGAGGACCGACACCGTAATACGTGGCGAGCCGCTTGCGGAAGAACTCAGTCCACGTGGCTAGGTTATCGGAATTTCACTGTGGATCAATTCGCTACTCTGCCGTGAACCGCACCATACTTGTGTTGGATGGCCGCCAGCGGCTCGACACCATGCGGCATCGGTGGGATCGAGATACCGCAGGCGCTCAGCGTCCATCTTATGGGGTAGAAGGAGTTTGGGGGTACCGAATAGTTTGCCTCCTAGAAGGCACGCGTCTCCCAAATGTGAAGCCAACGACGGCCAGTGTACATGAGGGTGGTCGTGTGGTGGGTTTCCCGGCTTGACTAGTGGAGTTAGATGCCAATGGCGAAGGACAAACTGAAAGTGGCCAAGATATAGTCACCGTGATAGAGCGGAAAGCGGTGGAACACACGGGAATTGGCTCTGCGTCCAACGGCGCAGGCAGTGAAGCGATGTTGCAAGCGGTCAGTGGCGGCAAACGTCTTTTTCATCGGTTAATGTGGGTCAATGTGTGCCACTTACACATTGGCCCCATCGGCCGACGTCGGACACGTGCTTGGCCTACGATGCGACCTAACTGACGCAACCATGATTCAAATTTGGTAAACCGATGGACCGCGTCGGGCATGTCGGTCCATTTAGATCGATCACGCCGCTGCAGCGTGTGCGCGCGGTGGGTTCGAACATGGACAAGTTGGATTGTACCATTTGAGATGTCCTAAGGCTAGTCATAGTAGGAGTAACATGAGTAGTAACACGGAACCACATGCAATGCCAGATAAGCATTTAGGTGACATGTCATGCAATTAATTGAAGAAAGAGAGTGAGGTAGTAACATATTAGAGCAAGTTTAAAAGTATAGCCCATTGTTGGCTATAGCCACTGCCATGTCATCTATAGCCATCACTATAGCCAACAAGTATAATAGCTAACTACAAACATGTACTATTTTACTAATATATGGCTCACATGTCACTCCTATAAAGTGCCAAGGAGCACGTGTTGTAGCTGGCTAACTTATAGACAGCTCTTATCCTCAGTCCTCCGACTCAGTCAAAATATATTTGCTCTTATGTTACTGTAGCATCACGCAAATCAAAGCAAAATACTATCAGATAATAAATGAGGTTTTGCACGACATTACACTCATGTTAGTTGCCACTGTATAGGTGGTAACTTAGACCACTAACATGTTTAACTTAGACTAGTGAACTTGGTGCGTAGCGCTCGATTTACCGCATCTCCCAACGAAATGGATGCGCCGCATTTAGGGCATGTCCACCGGGTCGACCCAACCAGCCCGGGCACGTTCGAACTCGTCCGCGCAGACGCGCGCGACGTGCGCGGCATCGCAGCGGCATGACCTATCCGTCCCAACGTGCCCGGCTCGATCAATCCGTGCATCTAATTTGCGTGACCACTGGGTCGGCCCGGACAGCGCAGCGCCTGGGCGTGTGTCCGCCTGTCGGCCGATCAGGGCCCATATGGAAGTGAAGCATTAGCAATTAAACTAGTTTTTCATTAGATTTGGCCCTACCCATTACAAAAAGGCACATTCGAAAATTAAAAAAGGAGACTACTGAAAGAACATTTCATGATCTCTAGTATTTTATGTGTTAGATAACAATACCATGGAGGATCTCATATGTGCTAAGTGCTACAGATAATTGCTCACATGAAAAGCTAGAAAACCTATTGTTGGGGCGCTGGATAATCCGCCCCTATCAAGGGTCAGATAATCCGGCCTGACCCTTTTGCCAAAGGTGGACGCGGCGTGAGTCTCTATGTGGGGGCGGATAATCTATCGGATTATCCAGCCAAGGCCGGAGAGTTTATGAAGGAGATATGCCCTAGAGGCAAATAATAAATAGTTTTTTATTGTCATATCTTAGTTAGTTCATAATAGTTTCATACTATGCTATAACTGTATTAATACGAAACGTTAATACATGTGTGGTATGTAAACAAACCAAGTCTCTAGTTACCTCTAGCAAACTAGTTCATTGGTCATGAGGATGATCTAGGGTTTTGAGATCATGGGCATTTATGCCAATTGACAATGAGTTCACGTCATTAGTTGAATGATGTGATAGACAAACAACCCAACCAGTTGTATCTTAATGAGATATAGTTACAAAGTTCACCATTAATGATAAAATAAGAAACCTCGCAACCTATCCTTAGACTATGAGATAATGCAAATCACCATTCTGGAGGAAGCTTAGATGGTTATCAAGTATCACACCGTGACTGGGTGATCGAATAGGTGCCACTCAGGTTTCCCAAAGGGGCATGTAGGGGAGTACATATCAATACCAGGATTTTCCATCCACGTAAAGGACATATACATTAGTGGTCATCTCGGTGACGTTGCATTAACAAAGCTTGCAAGCGTGTGACTAGGTCACAGAATGCAACGACGTGGAAACGAGAAAACAAGTTCATCGGTAACGAGATCGAACGAAGGTATGGAGATACCATAGATCAAATCGGATGAACTAGGTATCAAGTGTCAAAGGGAATGGGAAACGACTGTTTACGGTTCAAACGACATTGTCATCGTGGAATGCATAGGGGTCATTATGGGCATCCCGATCAAGCTATTGATCATTGATGGAGATCATGTCTGTGCCATTCCCGAGTCGTGGGGAAATACACTTAAGGGTACGATGAGATAGAGATCCTCTGTAAGTTGGAATCACCATATGAAAGAGAAAAGGAAACCGGAAAAGTTCCGTGAGAGAACCGGAATCGTTTCGAGAAAGTTTCGAAGTCGTTCGGAGGAAATCGAAAGGAACCCGAAAGGTGTTTTGGGTCAAAACAGATATTGTAATATGTATTTACATATTAATTAATGTAATTGATATTAAATATAATATTAAAATCTAATTTGAAGGGGTATTCCACTAATGGGCCAAACTTCCTAGGGAAAAAGGACCCATGAGGGAAAACCGAAGGAGGGAAGGGCCAAGGGACAAGGCCTAGCCGCCTCAAGGGAGCCCACCCAGCCAGCCTAGGGTTGTGCGTGGGGTGGGTTCCACCCCTGGCCGGTCGGCCCATGTGCCTCCCCTTCTCTCCCATGAATAGTCCCGCATGGAAAACCCAAAGGGGAGGGCACACCTCCCCCCTATATAAAGGGGTGCTCATGGGTGGGATTAGACACACCATTTTTTGGAGAAGTCCTTTGGTTGAGTTTCTCCTTCCCTCTCTCTCTCGTCTCCATGCATTGGCACGGTCCCAAGTAAAGACTGTCCATGCAAGAGACACCGCACCTGCAGCACGCCGTTGTGCTATAGGGATTCCAAGTCAGAGATATACTTTCGTGCTCCCGATAGGGATCAAGGAGTCGGAGGTCGTCATCGTACACCGTATGTGTACGAAACCACGAGGGTCCTCGCTTGAGGCAGCTTGGCTGTCGTGAGCCGGAGCAGCTACACGATGAAGAAGGGGCAAGGGGTGACCTGCGAGGAGCTTCGCGACCTTGAGGTCGGCTACGAGTTCGACTACTTTAACCACATTCCCCTCGGAACGTTAACCGCGTACGGTCTACAAGGGTATGTCTTCTATACGCTTAGGTCGTTACCGCATTACTACATAGATAGATCTTGGGCAGTTTAGGAGGTTCCAACGTAGGGAATTTTTTGTTTTCTGTTACGAAACCCTTTAGTGGTATCAGAGTCGATCTATGCGTATGAGTGTTGTACGGCCAGTACCCACCAGTTTTGTGCGGGCATTGATCCCTTAGTTGTTACCCTCTAACGTGTACTTGGTTATATCGTGGTATTGTTTAATGAAGCGGCCCGCACCGACCTTACGTGTATTCGTACGCGAGACTGGTTCCACGCTCAACATACAGCTTGTTCCGTATAAGTGGCTAGCGGGTGTCTATCTCTCATTCAATAGTTGATATAGCATTTACAATGGAGGACCCTGAAAGAGGTGTAGTACAGACAACTGTTGGATCCATGTTGTGGTTGGAAAGTTCGTAGATTAGAAACAGTTTTATTGAGAAAGCCCTAACAACCACGTAAAACTTGCAAAAAATAAAGTAGAGGTGTCTAACTTTATTTTGCAGGAGGACTTGTGTTATGATATGGTATTGGTCGTTATGAAGGTAAAGTAGTTTACTTTTATGTTACTAAGTTAAGTAGTAGTATCCATCGTTCTGATGGCCGGCCGGGTGGTGGCGTCGTGGACTTAGCGTCAAACCAAGGGCAAGATGGAGATCATGCTGTAGAGCTCGATGGAGATCAAGGTGCAAGAAGGACCATATCATATCACAATACACATGTGATGTTGATACCTGCTTTATATCTTATTATATGCTAGTATTAGATACTCAACGGTAGCAAATAAGATAATCCCTATATAATTCCAATGATAGTGTTCCCCTTGTGTGTGCACCACCAAGAAAGTTTGCTGTTATGAAGCCGGACGTGACGATCGGGGGCTAGACATATCTACATTCGCATGCAGTGGGTGTAAGCCATGTTGCACAGGAAATACACACAAGTTAGATTTGGCGAGCCTAGCATGTATAGACATGGCCTCGGAACACAAGAGACCAAAAGGTCAAGTGTCGTGGTGGTGTCACGGCAGATGCCATGTATAGGCTAAAGGTGGGGACTAATACTCGCTAGGGGAATCCAGGGAGGGATAGTGAAGTGATTCTCCACCCAAGAGCTTGTATTGATTTCCTTCCAAGGTTACAAGTGCTCCTAGAGTTGTATTGGCGAGAGGAGGAAGAAGGAGCTCTCTTACTCTCACCCACAAATCTCACCTGAAACCCTAGACCAAAATAGAATCATAGAGAGACCAACCCCTTCAACAGAAGCCCTAGCCCCCCTTTTATAGGGGAGGCTCGGTTTCTGCCTAGGGCATACGTGGAGGCATATTCCTAAGAATATGCCTCCTCCCAAAGTGGCAAGCCGACCGGGGTGCTTTTTCCCCTGCGTCACACATGCTTTAGCTACGTGAGCCTCTGACGGCGCCCTCGTCAGCCGACATGGGTGTCGTCACGCTTGTCGGCCACGCCCCGGTGATCCTGTCCTTGCTCGCTTCGCTCAGGCAGTGCGTACCGGGGCTCCTTTTGACCAGCGAGATTCCTTCCTTCTCCTAGAAGCTTTCTATCACCCGGATGATGGTTCATCCGGCCACACCCATCCCTGCATACAGGTAAAACATGCAGTTCCGACTTACTGCTTAAGTCGGATGAGACCTAGTTAGGCGAACGCCCCCAGGTCTGGATTACCCCGTGATTCGGCCTGCCTTGAGGTGACCCGGCCAGCATCTGCTTTGGCCTTTCCGAACCTCGGCTAACTCGGCCTTTATACCCCGGCGTGACCCTACCCGGGGGTATCCCCCCAACATTAGTCCCCGAAGCTGGTGCGGTCTTAGCTGCCTTGGCCGCTAAGGCCATACCAGGTTCAATTGTGTGCTCCGGTCGTTGTTGCCGAGTTACCTCTGTACCCCGGACCACTTGGATTTACGTTCCCTTCGCACATTTCAAGTTTTCACTTGCCGGCCGGGTTACCACAGCTCCATCCGGGTCTTGCTTCCTTCTCTCGTACGCTAACCCATGTGAAGGGTAATCATTATGTCGTCTTATTTTAAGGGACGGTACAGTAACCGCCATAGTAATTGTCAGTTATCACTGTGCGCGGGTCACATCACGCCTGCCTCCTCGTTTACCGCATCTGCGCGTCACGTCACAGGACTTTCTCCGCCCTGTGGCCCTCCGTGTGGCTCCTCACTGATTGGCCCGGACGGATGATACACGGCCACTGCGTGTGGCCGGTCCACAGGGTGCGATCCCACTCACCCCTGACGGGAGTGGTTAAATAGCGGAGGGGTGCGTCCCTTAGGATTTTCCCCCCTCCGCACCCCTCTGCCCGCTGCTATCCTTCTTCCTCTTCCTCGCGACCGCGCTGCTGCCAGCATCGACAAATAACAGCGTCGCCGCCGCGCTTCTCCGTCGCACCTCCGCGTCGCCGCCACCGCAACGCGAATTTCTCGCCACGGGTCCGCGCCAGTCCCGGCCACTGTCCCTCGCCGCCTCCAGTGCCAGCGAGGGCCTCGAGGACCTGATGACTGAAGAGGAACTCATTGTTGCTGAGCAGGAGATGGAAGAAGACACCGCGGCGGCGGACCGCGGCACATGGGCCGGCTCCTAGGTCTGCCAGGATGACCTGGACTGGCTCTACCGGACCAGACGCATCCCGTCCGGCGTGGCCGCGCGTCTTCCTTCCAACGAACTGGCCCCCTCACCCAATCCAGGCGAGTTCGTCGTATTTCTGTCCCATTTCCAACGGGGCTTCGGCTTGCTGGTGAGTGAGTGATTTTTTCCAGGACTGGCTCGGCACATACCAACTCCAGCCACATCACCTTCCAGCCAACGCCATCACCTCTCTCTCTGCATTTGCCTCTACCATCGAAGGCTACGCCAGACTATGGCCCATGAAAGAGCTATGGATCCGGTTCTTCGGCCTTCATTGCAACGTCATTCCCAATATCCACGCTGATCCGGAGGACAAGCGGCTCACTCAATTTGGAGCTGCCTCCATTTCACCCCGGCGATTTTCTATTTTCCCCCGGGTCACCGGGCTAGAGTCCTGCAAAGGATGGGCCCGGACCTTCTTCTATGTCCGGAATACGGGCATCGAAGACTTGATCCGGTTGCTTCCCTACACTCTGGGTCCACCTAACCCGGACCTGTGGGACGTGATCCCCAAGAAGCCCACAGCCTTGGCCAACCAAGTGAGCAAAAGGTTCGCGGAACTGAAGGGGCTCGGGCTATGTAACGAGGATGCCATGATCACCTTTGTGCGTAACCGAATCTCACCCCTCCAGAAGCGCACCCACAAGGTGTGCCACATGAGCTACGGCCGCGATCCTAACCGGACCTCATCCTTCGAGCTGACCAACTCGGAGATTTATCGCCGGGTCAAGGCTCTCTTCACCACACACAAGGACTTTTCCACTGATTGGTCTTGGGGGATTGAGCATTTCTGCCGTGACCGGCTTCCTCCCACGGTAAGTTTCACGCTGCAAACTTAACCTGGATTAATTACATGTCAGTTTATTGTTGAAATTTTTGACTCTTTTGTTCGCTCTTTTCCTCAGCAATTTCTTCAGCAGACCCTTGAGGACGGCACCGATCCGTCCCTCAAGTGGGCGCCAGACCGGGAGACTCCGGATGAAGAAGAGCTGGACCAGGAGATGTTCCTCCCTATGACCGACGCCACGAAACAACCCATGGGTAAATCCTCTTCTATTAGAGATTGGCCCGATGATGAAGATGACTCAGAAATCGAGGTGATTGAACCTTTTGAGGCTGTCCCCCTTTCTTTTGCTTTTCCGCCATCAGCTCACCCCGGCGGTCATATTCACGAGGATCCCCCTCTCGCTACGGGCGAGCCTGTTCCGGTGGCAACGAAGAAGAAACGTGGGGCTTCTTCAAGTTCTTCCTCCGGACCATCTCAGCCCGTTAAAAGGCGAAAGAAGTCCGGGGACAAGACTGCCCCCAAACCAGCAGGCAAGGCCCCAGCACGAAGGGCTCGGAAACCCAAAGCGGCCAAAACCTCGGATGCGTAAGTCCTTCTTTCTTCTGTAACTCGTTCTTCCTCACTTCGTCGTAATTTTTCTTCTGACGTTATTTGATTTCACAGTGCTCCGGTGGAGGTCCCTCAAAGTGGATCCAGCATCTCTTCACCTCTCTGGCCTAGCCCTTCACCCCGTCGTGACGACGAGTCACGTCCACTGAGCCCTATTCCGGAGGGCTCTGCGGCCGCTCCGGGTCATCCTGGAGCGGGGGGAACCGGCCCAGCCGGAGCAACGGCACCCACCACCTCCGCAACGCCACAACCAGCAGCCACTAAGGCTACCTCGACTCCAGCATCCGTTCCAGTACTAGCAGCCAAACCAGCATCATCTCCAACTCCGGCATCAGCACCCACTCCGGCTGCGAAAACATCAGCGCCGGCACCAAGTCCAGCAACGAGAGTACCAGCGCCCAGTTCCTCTGCATCTTCCGAATCTTCTCAATCTCTGAAAACCGTTGCTACGGCTTCTTCTTCCCAGCAAGCCAAGGGCAAGAAGATTCAAGACGCTGCCAAGCCCAGTGCTGCCGAGCCTGGGCAACGTACCCTCATATCGATGCTTCCTAAGAAAACACCTGCGGAAAAGGACGCGCCTGCCGAGCCAACCGAAGCCCAGCAGTTGGTTTTGCACACCAGCCTCGCCCTTGCCTTGGTGGAGAGGAAGGAAGCACATGCAAAAGGCTTGGTGACGCCCCATATGCCCACGGGTGAACGGTATCCTCCGAGCCTGATGGAGTTTGTCATGAACTGGAATAAGGCAGAGGTAGTCCAGGAATCTGATCTCCCGGAAAAATTCGGCCCCGCCGAGTTTTCCGCTCAGATGAATACTGCCGCAAAGGCCATTAACCTCGCTGGACGAATGATGGAGGTACGTCGTTTCTCCTTTGCAAATTGTAGATAATAACCATTAGTCCCCGAGCCTCCGGGGGAGTGACTTGTTACTCGGACGGATGCTCTTTTATAGAACTAACGTAGCTCCATGATAACTTCGAACATGCACACACCTAGGGCCGGGTTAAGTTCGACTTGGCCCGGATTTTAGTACACTTCGAACATGCACCCACCTAGAGCCGGGTTAAGTTCCACTTGGCCCGGATTTTAGTACACTTCGAACATGCACACACCTAGAGCCGGGTTAAGTTCCACTTGGCCCGGATTTTAGTACACTTCGAACATGCACACACCTAGAGCCGGGTTAAGTTCCACTTGGCCCGGATTTTAGTACACTTCGAACATGCACACACCTAGAGCCGGGTTAAGTTCCACTTGGCCCGGATTTTAGTACACTTCGAACATGCACACACCTAGAGCCGGGTTAAGTTCCACTTGGCCCGGATTTTAGTACACTTCGAACATGCACACACCTAGAGCCGGTTAAGTTCCACTTGGCCCGGATTTTAGTACACTTCGAACATGCACTAGGCTGACTTAAGTTTCTGTATCTCTTTTAGGTGACCACCAACCGCCAAAGTGCTGAATTCCAGCGCTTGTTGGATACGCACAAAAATCTTCGCACGAAACAGGCTGCACTCATCGCGGAGTACGAGAAAAGGGGTAAATTTCTTCCTTATCCTTTCCTCAATTTTCTTCAACTTTGCTTGCCGAACTAATCTGATTGTTCGGTTTCCGCAGCTGGAGTGGAAGCTGAAAACAAGATAATGCGGAAGAACTTGGAGCAGATCAAGGGTACATCCTTCTTGTCTATCTTTACCGTGGTTTCCATCGGCTTTCCTCCTTGGCTCGGCAAACATTCATACCTCGGCTCTGCCGGGCCAACACACGATTTCAGCATTGCTTGAAGAAAGTGTGCATGTGTCTGACATGATGCTGCATTTTCTCGAACAAGCAAGACAACACCAAGCCGAGCTGAAGAAGAAAGATGATGAGCTCGCCCTCCTCCGGACCAAAGATGATGAGATAGCCAAGCTCAAAGCTGAAATGGCTAAGATGAAGGCGTAGCACCAAACCGAGCTGAAAAGGGTTGGCCAGGACTACACCGAAGAATGCGAGCGCCTCAAACTCCAAAGTGCTAAGGACCGTGAGCTTCTTCAGGAAGCCGAGGTCAAACTTGAGTCGGCAAATGCTGAGCTCGAGCAGCTTTGGAAGAGGCGTGAATCTTGCACCAAGGAATTGACCCGGATTCGCAGTCACATCTCACGTAATTTATTTTCCTTTATCTGCCTTATTTCTCCGGGTTACTTCATATCCTTTGTTTTCTCAACTTTGTCCTTTGCCTTGTTTCCTAGGCCACTTTCCAGAGGGTACTGCTATTGCTAGTGCTGTTGTCGCCAATTTCCGCCGAGAAAGGGGTACTCCGGTCGCTCGTGAGGGTGAGAGCATTCCCTTTGACATGGAGGACCTATTGGTCAGCCTGTCGTCTCGCGTGGAAATCATCAAGAACTACGGCAGGGACCTCCTCGATGTTTCAGTCCGAGTCTTCAACGCCTTCTGGCCCGCCGATGATGCTCCGGAAAGAGTCACACAGCTCGCTGAAAGGCTTTCCGAAATTGAGACCCAGCTCGACCTCTGGCGAGAGTCCGCTGGACGTGCTGCAGCCGATACCATCCTTCACCACATTTTGACGTGGTATGAAAAGATAGATCTCGGCCTCCTCACATGCCTGCGCACCGGATCCAAATGGACAGATGACCCGGAGTGGGTAGCTCGGCGCCAGGCTTGCGTCCACAGCCTCATCGATATGCCCCCATTCATGAATGGACTGAGGGTCCGAGCTTCCTGGAAGTCGCAGGCAAAGAGGAAGTTGAGAACGTTGAAGATGATTTGGGTGAAGACGAAGAGGACACTGCCTCGGATATCAAAGAGGGCGACGATGATGCCGAACTTCCTCCTGCTGCTCCTTAAGTAAAAAACACTTGAAAATTTATGAGATCCCCGGTATGCCGGGTGGAATTGTATTCCAAACACATGTGATATTTTGCTACTGAGCACTTATGCCGGATTAACTTGGGCGTAGTCCCCGAGTTTCTTTTTCTTGTTCGTTCAATCTTTTGGCTCGGATCGTGTCTACCTTGATTCGGTTTTACAACTTACGAATCCGAGCTTGAAAAATTGTCTTAACAATACTAGGAAACTTTTAGACTTAGCTCAAAAATAAAACTATATAACAATTGGAAAATGAATACGGGGTTAGTCCAAAACATAAACATCAGCTCGAATAAATTATTTTCCTTAGTCGCTTTTCATGTGCTACGCAATTCCAAACTTGTTCTCTTGCTTGCCATGAAGCCAATTCTTGTTGGACAGCAGCAAGTCAAAGAGTTGGGTTTTTGGTGCTCACACACTACTAATCCGAGCTAAGTAGAATAGCTTACTCCAGCTGACGCGTAGAAAATAACAAACATTATTAAGGCAGTCCCCGAGTTACTGCTCGAGGTGCCAATATTTCATTGATAAGCTCATTGCCGACATACATACCGACATATGAGATAACCCGGATACATACACTTCTTAGCTAGGTGTAGAAAGGCCGAAGTAGAGCTATGTTCCATGGTCGCTTGGATTCCTCTCCGGACCTGTCCGCTTCTTTTCCTGTGGCTTCGCATCTATAAGATAGTAAGAATCGTTGTGCAATGCTTTGCTCACGATGAACGGCCCTTCCCATGGGGGGGATAATTTATGCATTCCAGTAGTACGTTGTACCAGCCGGAGCACCAAATCGCCTTCCCGAAAGACTCGGGGGCACACTTTCCGGCTATTATAGCGTCGGAGATTTTGCTGATATATGGTGGATCTGGACAGTGCCAGTTCTCTCGCTTCTTCCAGCAGATCAACATCATTTTTCCGGGCTTCTTGCACTTCAGCTTCTGTGTATTGGGTGACCCTAGGCGAATCATGCTCTATGTCGGCTGGTAATACAGCTTCTGCCCCATATACCTGAAAGAACGGCGTATAGCCTGTTGATCGATTCGAAGTTGTTCTTAAACTCCACAGTACCGCTGGTAGTTCTTCTATCCAGCACCCCGCTGATCTTTGCAGCGGCTCAATGAGCCGGGGTTTTATCCCGGATAATACTAATCCGTTGGATCTTTCCACTTGCCCGTTCGATGCGGGGTGGGCTACCGAAGCTACGTCCAGCCGGATCCTCTTATCCCGGCAGAAACGAGCGAATGCTCCTTCCGCAAAATTTGTGCCATTATCAGTTATGATACTGTGTGGATAACCGTACCTCAAGATGATATCTTTTAGAAACGTTACAGCCGTAGCTCCATCACATTTTCTTATAGGCTTTACCTCAATCCACTTCGTAAATTTGTCCACCATTACCAGAATATGAGTCATATTTCCCCTTGCTGGTTTGAACGGGCCAACCATATCCAAGCACCATACGGCAAACGGCCAAGTGATTGGGATGGTCTTGAGTTCCGACATTGGCATATGTGTCTTGGTAGCGTACCTTTGACAACCATTACATTTCCTCACCAGTTCTTCTGCTTGCTCTAAGGCATTTGGCCAATAGAATCTGTGTCGGAAAGCTTTTGCTACCAAGGCTCGGGATGAGGTGTGATGCCCGCATTCCCCCTGATGTATATCTCGGATGATTTCAAGCCCTTCTTCCGGGTCAACACACCGCTAGAGGACATTGGTCACACTTCTTTTGTATAACTCGGAATTGATGATCGTGTAGGCCTTTGCCCTCCTCTGTGTTTGCCTGGACAGCACCTCTTCAGTGGGTAACGTTCCATCCTTCAGTAATTGAAATATAGGCAGTGCCCAAGCCGGTATTGGCCGCACGGGGAACACGTCCTCGTCTATCTCCATCTGATCCACCGGCATAACTTCAACCGGACCATGCTGAGCAGTCCTCGGGTCTTGGGAAGCAATCCCCGGGTTTGCCGAGGCAGTCCCCGGGTTTTGCGCACCACTTCCCGTGTCAATGTCCATGGGCACAGCTCCGGATTCTGTGTCCTCCGGGACGTAGATTGACTCGAATTCTGGGGATGGCCTGATGGATGGTTTCTTGAGGTGCTCTAATGCTACACCCGGTGGAATTGCTTGTCTGGTTGACCCGAGCTTCGACAGCATGTCGGCAGCCTCATTTTCCACCCGGGGTACATGATGAAATTCGCATCCCTCAAAGTAACCAGAAATCTTCTGCACATGAAATCTGTATAGTGACATGTTTGGATCAAGGGTGTCCCACACTCCGGACACTTGCTGCACTACCAAATCCGAGTCACCAAAGCATATAATCCGACGTATACCAATTTCTTTTGCTACCTTGAGCCCATGCACAAGTGCTTCATACTCAGCGACATTGTTTGATGCGGTGAAGTGGATCTGCAGCACATATTTCAACTGGTCCTTCTTCGGCGATGTGAGTACAACTCCGGCTCCTAGCCCGGTTTCGGTCTTTGATCCGTCAAAGTGCATCCGCCAATAGTTCGGATCCGGAAGTGGTGGTTCGTACTGCACCTCGGCCCAGTCCACGAAAAAGTCCGCCACAACTTGAGATTTGATGGCTTCTCCTCTGTCATATTGCGGAGCATAAGGAGCTAGCTCAATTGCCCATTTTGCAATTCTGCCGCTTGCATCCTTGTTACTCTTTATCTCGGATATGGGGGCCTCACATATGACCCGGATGGGATGCTCCTCAAAGTAGTGCTTCAGTTTCTTGGTGGCCATGTACATGCCATACGCCACTTTTTGATAATGTGGGTAGTTATGCTTTGAGGTTGACAACACTTCGCTCAAATAATACACCGGCCTTTGCACCGACTTACCTTCCGCATCGCGCTCCACCACTACCACTGCACTTACAACTCGGTTGGTTGCGGCTATATAGAGTAACATTGGCCCCTTTGATAGTGGTGAGGCTAGCACTGGTGTCGTGGCTAACATTTTCTTTAGGTGGGCAAAGGCTTCATCGGCCTGCGGTGTCCAAATGAACTTATCCGACTTTTTCATGAGTTGGTAAAGAGGCAAAGCCTTCTCTCCCAACCGACATACAAACCGACTTAACGAGGCCAGGCAACCTGTGAACTTCTGGACATCGTTAAGACACTTCGGCAGTTCCATTCGTTCGATGGCCTGGATTTTGGTTGGATTAACCTCGATACCTCGGCTGGAAACCAGAAAGCCGAGCAATTTTCCAGCCGGGACACCGAAGGTGCATTTTTCCGGGTTAAGTTTCATCCGGAACCTCCTTAGGTTCACAAATGTTTTCCTGATATCGTCAAGGAGCGTTTTGCTTTCCTTGGTCTTGATAACCACATCATCCACATATACCTGTACATTTTGACCTATTTGGTCGTGCAAACATTTTTGCATACATCTCTGGTACGTTGCCCCTGCATTACGTAAACCAAACGGCATGGTGCGATAGCAATAAGCCCCATATGGGGTAATAAACGCAGTCTTTATTTGATCATCCGGATTCAGAGGTATCTGGTGGAAACCAGAGTAAGCATCAATGAATGACAACAGTTCACATCTAGCAGTTGAGTCTATGACCTGATCTATTCTTGGCAGCGGAAATGGGTCTTTTGGACACGCCTTGTTCAGGTTCGTGTAATCGATACACATGCGCCAAACCACTGCCACGTTCGGATCATCCTTTTTGTTTTCCACCAGCACCGGATTAGACAGCCAATCCAGGTAAAGAACCTCCATGATAAATCCTGCAGCTAGCAACCGAGCTATCTCATCCCCAATGACTTTCCTCCTATCTTCGGCGAAGCGGTGGACAGGTTGCTTCACCGGCTTGGCTCCGGGTCTCACATTCAAAGAGTGCTCGGCCAAGTCCCTTGGAACACCTTGCAAGTCCTGTGTGGACCAAGCAAAAATGTCCCGATTCTCACGGAGGAAGCTGACGAGCTTGCTTTCCTATTTATCCCTTAGCCCGGCACCAATTGTTACGGTGCGCTCTGGGAACATGTCAATAACGGGAACCTTCTTGGTATCTTTCGTGGCCTGGAAAGAGACAGTTCCATGCGGGTTACTCGGTGCCGGCATATACTGCTGCGCGGGCTGAGCCAATGCCGCCACCTCTTGAATTGTTCTCTTTTCCTGCGCGATCACAAGTGACTCGGCTAAGTTTGATTTGGCCGACGCACACTCCATGGAACGTCGGAAGTCCCCAGCAATGGTAATCACTCCGTTTGGTCCGAGCAATTTCATCTTCAAGTAGCTGATATGACAACTTGCCATGAACTTGTTCAGTGCTGGCCTTCCGAGCAACGCATGATACGCGCTTTCTAAGTTCAGCACTTCGAACTCCAGATTTTCAGTTCGGCAATTGTCCCTCGTGCCGAACAAGACGTCGACCCGGACCTTGCCTATGGGCTCGCAAGAAATGTCGGGCACAATGCCATGGAAAGTTGTCCTCGTGGCCTGGAGCATGTTCTCCGAGATACCCAATTTGCGCATTGTGTCCGCATACATGATATTTATGCTACTGCCGTTGTCGATCAGTACCTTTGAGAACCTTACGTTAATGCTAGGTCCAATGAACGTAGGATCCAGCACCAACGCATACGAACCAGGTCTCGGCATGAGCTTGGGATGATCTCTAATGCTCCAGGTGATTTCCTGATCGGACCAAGGCATGTACCTCGTCACTGCAGGCATTACTGCATTCACCTCCATATGCCTATGCTGCAAGCTTTTTCTATCAGTTTCTTTTGTGGTGAATACACAGTAGCTCTGGTGATGCTCCCTGTACTCGTTTCTCCCCTCATTTCCGGGGTGCCTCTAATCCGGCTGATGCTGATTTTCTACCTGATGCACTGCATCCCTTCTTTCATCGTTATCATACCACGGCGGAGGGGAGGCAACATTAGCTATTGCATGTTCGCTTCGGAGATCAATTGCTGCCGGGGTAACTCCTGCCGAGGCTGATCATTCCGGGGTGCCTGAGCATTCCTCGAACCACCTTGTTCGATCTTGCGCATCCACTCGCATTGCCTCGTCGTATGACCTGCTGGGTTGTTCGGATTTGGCGTGTGAAACTTACACGGCTGGTCCAACATCGACTCGTAGGTATACCTCGGACGGTCTTTCCTTTCTTGCCACTGCTTCTTTTGCTCCGGTGTCCAAGTTTTCTTCCCATCGTTCCTTGGAGTCCATTGACCTCCAGTTTTCTGGCGTTGGCTACCCCCTGCTCCGGGTTGATCTTGCACAGCTGCAACTTGATGCGAACCGTACCTATGGTCCGGTCTATCATCTCTCCTTTTTCCTCTGTAATCATTCCTCCAGGATGATCCGGATCCATGCCTCTGGTAGTACTCATCGCTTGACTCGTTTGACGCGAGCCTTGGTTGGGTCGGGTCACCCAACGCATACGAATCCGCAATCCGGATCATTTCTGCCAACGTAGCTGGCATTTTCCGTTGCAACTTCATCCACAACTCGCTTCCATATCTGCACCCCTATGCAAACCATGCTATGGCCTGTGATTCTATCACGCCCTCGCATGAGTTTCTCACGGTACACCACCGGGTCAAGAACTCCCGGTCTGTCTCATTGGGTCTTTGCTTGCACATAGCTAGGGTCTGTGGCCTATTTGGCCTTTGATACGTACTTGAAAAAATGCTGATGAACATCTCCTCAAAATCTATCCAGTAGTTGATGCTTCCTGGTGGCAAATTTTTCAACCACACCCTTGTCGGGCCTTCCAACATCTGGGGTACATACCGTACAACCCATCTCAGGTTGCCTGTGGCAATTTTTACAGCCGTAGCATAGTTTATCAGCCAATCCTCTAGCTTGGTACTACCGTCATAGGTCTTGGTGCCCCTGGGCAGCTGAAAGTTCGCTACTGGTGGCTCTTTCATGATCCGGGGTCCAAAACATGCTGGACCCGGTGGACCTTGACATTCAATCTGTTCCGACCTATATAGTCGATCCAGTTTCAACCTTGCATCGTCCAGCATCAAATCCCTACTCCCCAATCTCGACCCTTTCACATCATAGTCCGGTCTGGGATACCCCGCATTCCCCATCTCCGAATCACCGTCGTTGTACCGGTTTTGCTCTTGCGGCGCACCTTTCTGTTGCACACCTTGGCCGGCACTGTGCTCTTGCCTAGGTATGTTCCGCTGATGCGGTTGTCTTGCTCCAGCTAGGTTTTGCTGTCCGGCATTGCCGTTGACAACGTTCCCTTGACCGGCATTGCCTTGGTCATGGTTACCTCGGCCAGCTTCACCTCGGCTCACACTCCGTCGATCATCATTTATCTGCGCTTCTTTCTCTTTCCCTGCCCGTGTCGGGTCATACGGGACAATTTGTTTGTTCCGTCTGGCCAAGGTTACCACCTCCTCTCTCCTTGGACCGCCATGAGGGGACGATGCGGCTCCAGCGGATTTCTCCGGGTTACCCATCGCCGAATGGATGATCTTGGAGGCTCCAGCTCTCTCCGGGTTTGCCCTGAGTAGTTCCTCGTTTTGCCTATTTGCAATCCGAACCAGCTCGTTAACCCGATCTTGCTGTCTTTGCCGGGCTTCACCCGTCAGTCCCTCTAACTCGAACGCAGCTGCATCCGCCGCTCTGAGGTTCTTGGTCGGGGTACTATACCTCGGCAGCCCCACGGAAAAACAGTTTTTGATTCCTCGATTCCAACATCACCTTCTCTGTTCATCTCGCTCAAGAGATTTCTCCCTTTGACTTTTACATTATCAACCTTGTTCGCCTTAGCGTACTGACGCAGCGTCATGTTCAACGACTGCTGGGCCGCGGCTATTTTCTTTGCGCCCTCAAGTATTTTCTGCCTAGTTTCTTCCAGCTCGGCCTGTGCACGAGCCGGATCTACCGCTGCTACTACAGGGTTTTCCAAGCTATCCATTGCCTCTCTCAACACGTTTTCCGGCCTCTCTAGCGGAGGACCTCTACCTTTCCTTGGTGCCTTGGGCGTCACCTCCGGATCTGGCGCCGGATCTTTGTTCGCACCCGCACCTGGCGCGGTCATCATTACCTCTGCGTGGTCCGGGGAACGAGCGATACGCTCCCCGCGAGCCACAGTGAGGGGCGGTTCGCCTGCTTCGACGACGTGGCGCGGATGAACGCTAGACACGTCCACCGCAACGTAGACCTTGTGCACGCCGAGCTTGACGAAGATGCCATCGCGCGGGAGAGGGCGCGTGCCGAAGCAACCTGCGTTGTCGCTAACGAAGTCCCGCGCTCCAAAGCGCTGAACGAGCCTGGAGACGATGCGCTCGCCGGTGGCGATGAAGTTTCCCGTCCGGATTTTGACCCCTGCTAGCGCCGCTAGCCCCACGGTGGGCGCCAACTGTCGTGGTGGTGTCACGGCAGATGCCATGTATAGGCTAAAGGTGGGGACTAATACTCGCTAGGGGAATCCAGGGAGGGATAGTGAAGTGATTCTCCACCCAAGAGCTTGTATTGATTTCCTTCCAAGGTTACAAGTGCTCCTAGAGCTGTATTGGCGAGAGGAGGAAGAAGGAGCTCTCTTACTCTCACCCACACATCTCACCTGAAACCCTAGACCAAAACAGAATCGTAGAGAGACCAACCCCTTCAACAGAAGCCCTCGCCCCCCTTTTATAGGGGAGGCTCGATTTCTGCCTAGGGCATACGTGGAGGCATATTCCTAAGAATATGCCTCCTCCCAAAGTGGCAAGCCGACCGGGGTGCTTTTTCCCTCGCGTCACACAGGCTTTAGCTACGTGAGCCTCTGACGGCGCCCTCGTCATCCGACACGGGCGTCGTCACGCTTGCCGGCCATGCCCCGGTGGTCTTGTCCTTGATCACTTTGCTTAGGCAATGCATACCGGGGCTCCTTTTGACCAGCGAGATTCCTTCCTTCTCCTAGAAGCTTGCTATGACCCGGATGATGGTTCATCCGGCCACACCCGTCCCTGCATACAGGTAAAACATGCAGTTCTGACTTACTGCTTAAGTCAGATGAGACCTAGTTAGGCGAACGCCCCTAGGTCCGGATTACCCCGTGATTCGGCCTGCCTTGAGGTGACCCGGCCAGCATCTGCTTTGGCTTTGCCGAACCTCGGCTAACTCGGCCTTTATACCCCGGCGTGACCCTACCCGGGGGTATCCCCCCAACATCAAGCATGACTCACATGGTTGATGTGATTGACATTAGGGAATGTCTACCTTTGATGCTGCACTGATGGCCCTGACGATCAGGGGGGTGCATAGGATTGGGATCATGTGATCACTAAAATCGTCCAGGGGATGACAATTTTAGCGGGAGCTCAATTAGGATTGAACTCATATTATGAACTTAATCTAGATGTCTGTTTGCAAATATCTTAGTAGATCATGGCCTGTCCCATTGAGGTCCTCTACGACCATGGGAAATTTATTGCTTTATATAGAACTTAGCAAAAGGATCCAACTTCATAGATTAATACCCATGCCTGAGGGATATCCTCATAAAAGGTGATCTTCTCTTCTTGATACAATGACCATTAGGAGATAATCTGATGACTCCACAATGCTTGTGTGTTCTCAGTAATCATCCAACAAGTCATTCTCCATTCGATGGAGAGTTGGATTACAATCTTGTATTCTACAAGATCGTGCACATAAAGTATGAGCCATTGGATGAGTTTTCTTCCATGATGGAGGAAAAAGAGACTATTTGGAGAAACACTTAGCAATCTTGCATTAGAGTTATGAACTCTAAGAAGGGAAATGGAGGTCATGAATAAAAAGGGTATATGTTAGATATACAAAGTTATAAATGTAATTCTTGCAAAACTCGTTGCAGTTTATATAAGTATTGGATACTTGTCCCGTTTTGTGAAAACAGGATGGTCTGCTTGAGAATTGCTGGAATTGAGGCAATGTGGCATGATGTCGGCAAGAAAAAAGTTTATGGCCGACATCACCCCTTTCCTCAAAAGTTTATCATTTGGATTAGTGTACTTGAACATAATTTTGTAATACTTGTTTGTGTGTCTTGCTTTTGGCGAGACGATTGTTCATATGAATAAGTTAAAAGCCAGTTGTACTGTTCTTATGAATAATACCTTTATGGTCACATTATGATTATAAATGAGTTATTCTCATCACTATGTTAATGATAATAGTTTAAACATTTATAGAGGATTAGAATGCTAAAAGATATCCAAATTCTTAGTAATGACATGACACTATAGTTTAAGTCATTTTGGTTACTACATGTTCTTCATTCTAAATGAAGATCAAGGTCCTAGATGCTTAATCTAGAGACTTTGCCAAACCATGCCTCTTGGGTAGAATGACTAAAACTCCGCATTATAGTAAAACGGTGATATGCGAAGAAACGTTGAACTTCATACATAATGATGTATCATATTTTCAACAAGATAATAGAAATCATTAGTTATACTTAATGTTGAATCTTATACATAGTGATGTATTGTATTTTCAACAAATAGTGGAAATCATTATTTCATACTACATTATGGATTTAAGTGAATATGAATACTTACTTAATGAAACATAAGTTTGAAACTATTTTGAATTTTTCAAAATATTTCAAAGTGAAGGAGGATGTTGAATTAACAAGAATACAAAAGTCTCTTCGATTTGATCGACATGACTAAAGTATTTATTTTTGGCATAAAAGGACATGTGAAAGAGGTTTACTATGAAATTTTAAAGTGTATTCAAATGTCTAAATATCATAATCATTATATATTAGATACATATGGTATAATATTATCTCTTATCGGGGTTACAGTTATCGTTTAGAGTTAGAGATCGAAATCAGCAAACACTTGGTTGAAATACAAAGGAACATCTAAAAAGGATTCGTGGAAACAACACCATAAGAGTTATGTCATGTTCGAGTTTCTAGAGGTTTCGACAATTGGAAATCGTGGCGAATAAACAAGTCTTTGTAGCATATTCTTAGGCAACTATGAATACATCTTCCAAAAAGGGGTAAACCTGCTGTTGTCCAAAGTTGACGTGTCTTGATGAAGATATAGGTGGAAGAAAGTAAAAGATCAAAACAAGGTATTTGACCTTGCCTCCGAATTGTTGAGTGGTGAAGCGGAATTTGTTTCGTGAAACCGAACTCTACAAATAGAGGAGAAACTAATGATAATGATCATAAAGTTTCAGTGAATACTTTTACTAAATAAAGTAGGATTCAAAAATATATACTCTTCAAGTTCGTGGAAATATATTATTGATTCACTTGTCATGTTTATGAACAAGACATACCTACGAATTACAAAGAAGCGTGATGGACCTAAGTACGAGAAATGACTAGGAGTTAAAAATCCTATATTAAGTTACATTTAAGATTGCAAAGTAATATGTTACTTGATCTTATTAAGTAAAGAAGTTTACTTGATATTTCTGAATGACTTCAAATTCATAAGATGGCAATGAAACTTAATGGAGACGTAAAAGCTCGATTTGTCACAAAGTATGGACAAATTCAAGGAGTTGACTACAAATGTAGCGATGCTTGAGTCTATTGGATTTACACTAGCAATATATGGATATTGAAATCTCATAGCTAGAATTCTCAATTCGATGATGAACAAAGAATTTTGGAATGTCCAAGATTGTCGAGAGGACCTGCATTTGAGTGGGAGCTAAGTAGCTTAGCTGAATCATAATATGTATCAGACATATTTTGAGTGGGACCTAAGTGAAATCCCTAGATCTCAAATATGGATGCCATATTTGAGTGGGAGCATGAAATCATTCTAGGATATGTGGACGACATATGTGAATGATGTGATTGGTGTTAATAACATTTAAGTAGATAAATAAGTATGAAGTTGAAGTTATTAAACAATGAGATCTATCGAGATAGATTGGTAAGTTTAATAAAAATCAAATGTCGAATGCTTCTTGGACTTGATTCCGAAGATGTTCAGAATGTCCTAAGCAAGATTCTGAAGAAGTTCAGAATGGAAGAAGGTAAGAAAGAAGTTATTACTATATGAAGCATTTTCTTAGTATTACAACAATGGTTAAAAGGAAGAAAGAGATGTGTTGCACCTCTTATGCCTTAGTCATAGGTTCTTCCATACAACCATGTTGTATACTCGACGTAATGTGACCCGAAGTTCTAGTTGGATGGACTAGCTCTTAATTATAAGAACATGTCTTGAAATGATTCTTGAGTTAATCAATGAACTAGAATTAAGTTTGTACTTAAATGGTAAGAAGCAAAGTAAGTGGCATAGTTGCATTTCATGCACTAGGATCTACATAGATATAGAAGTATAAAGGCTCCATCTAATGTGATGTATATTGTTATGGAGGGACTAGTTCGTCTTTAACGTAGAATGATGTGTCATAGGGCACAGTGCCCATGAAAAAGCCCTCGAGGTTGATCTAAAGTCACTGTAGGCTCCTGGAAACCGGCCTTGTTCTACTGCCATAACTACCGTATATACACAAAGGATTGCAAAGTGTGTTTCAAAGTTTAGATGACAATAGTGAAAACAACCTCCATTATAAACACTAGAAACAAAGTCTCACTTTGTCGCCAAACGAATACTTCAACCCATTATGAGATAATGGTATGAATGTCAAAGTTAGTGAAGGGAATATGCCCTAAGAGGCAATAATAAAGTTGTTATTATACATATTCCAAGTATATGATAGATGTTTATTTTGCATGCTATAATTGTATTAATTTGGAAACATTAATACATGTGTGTTTAATAAACAAAAGGAAAGTTCCTAGTTATGCCTCTCTTATAAACTAGCTCGTTGATTAACAAGATGATCAAGGTTTCCTGATCATAGACATTGGATGTTGTTAATAACGAGGTCACAACATTAGTGGAATGATGTGATGAACATTCATCTGAAGTATAGCATTACGGTCAAAGTCATTATGTTTATATTGCTATAACATCTAAGTAATCCTAGTCCTTAGACCATGAGATCATGTTAATCACTAATACTGGAAGAGTATCTTGATAACATCAAACGTCACACTGTGAAAGGGTGATTATAAAGGTGGGTTCAGTGCTACAAAAGTGTTATGTACAGGCTCATGGATCAAGAGTGGGATTTGTCCATCCCGATGGTGGATAGATATTCTCTGGGCCCTCTCGGTGATATCACATTGGTTAGCTTGCAAGTAAGTGATGAGATCACTAGAATGTTATATCACGGGAACGAGAAAAGAGTACATGTCGGTAACGAGATCAAACTAGGTATGGAGATACCGATGATCGAATCTCGGACATGTAATATATTGCGAGACAAAGGGATTTAGTTACTAGTGTTAAAGGTTCTCACGATCACAGAAGTCAACGTAGAATGTGTAGGAGTCAGTATGGATCTCCTGGTCTCGCTTCTGATTATTGATCTAAGAGGGGTCTCGAGCATGTCTGCATTATTCACGAACCGTAGGGTGACACACTTAAGGGACACCAACACCATTTGGAGCAAATATGTTTCAGACGAATGAATTGCAAAGCGCTAGAATTATTTCAATACACACCGAAACTGTTTTGGGTGAAATTCCTGAAATTGGTTTTGCATGTAATATTGAAATGTTGCAGGGGGTTTTATGTGAATGTTTGTTAATTAAAATAATTAGCAAAATTCTGAATATATTTAATAAAAGAGTTTTATTAAATGAGAGAGCATTAAATTTGGAGAAATTTAATGCATTTAAAGTGGAGACTTTAAAAGAGAATGTGAAGGGGCATTTTAATGTGGAGGGGGTTACCACCACATGAATGGGGGAGGTGAGGGGTCACCTCCCATGGGGTGCCGGCCATGGGTAGGGGTACCCCCCTCCTCCTATAAAAGGCCACCCCTCTCACCCTTCTTCCGGACACCTCCTCATGAAGGATCTCTCTCCCCCTCAAGAATTATTCAGCCATGGTCTCGGATTAGCGAGATACATGTTCTCGGTGGCATTTCGTCTGGAAGGAGTTGCTGCTTCCGCTGCATCGCTGGAGCGAGGAGGCAGAGGTTGTTCGGTGGCCTGAATGTGTGTACGAGTGTGGATGCGCTGCTGGTTTGCGGCGCTAGGACTTCCACACGATCTTGAGATCAGCAAGCGTACGACTACATCATCCACGAGTTCCTACTCGTTAACAAAACTTGTTTGTCTTCGAGGGTAAGTTCTCCATGGATGAATATCCACCCGTTGCTTGTATCTAGTAGGTACATCTTGGCGTCAACTCCTTCTTCTTATTATTATTACCTCTCTTCCTGTAGTGCTTCTTCTTCACAATAGTGTTAGCCACTGCCATCTGCTCATCAGTCGCCTTTCGGAGTGTGTTGGGGCTGAAAACCAATCCCGGTTTGTCTTGTGGTGGATCGGCGGCCGGAGGCGTCTCTTGAGAAAGACCATGGAAGACCAGGCGTTGTGTGCATGTATTGGGCCGACTAGCTTGATGGTCGTCGCGAGCTGCGAAGGGTTCTTCATCCACAGAAGGCATATACAATCCTTTGGCGGCGGCGGTGTTGATGAGTCGTCAACGTTGAATAATTCATCATCATCTTCATGGGTGCCATCATGTGATGGTGGTAGCGGGGGCAACGGCGGTTGCGGCACAACGTCTTTGCCATGTGGTGGTGCACACGCTGCCAAGAGTTGTAGGTGACTGCTGGTGGTGGCGACGATGGTGGCTACTGGCTTCCGAGGTGGTGGTCGGGCGATTGGTCGAGAGGTGGCGCCGGTGCTCCCGCTCGCAAGACAGATCTAGGTCTTCGGCCATGTCAAGGGCCAGTTGTAGCATTCCCCAAGGGTCTTGTGTTCGTCGGCTCCCTGAGGTTGAAAGGGGGTCCATGTCGTCGCACCCTAGCAACACCCGAGCCAACCTGACCCTCATCACGTCATCATCCATTGGATTGTTGTGCATCGTGCGGCTCGCCGGTTGTATAAGAGTGCCCTTGGCAACATCCTTCAACTCACCGCTGACATCTTTAAGCAGGAGTACGCAAGAAGTGTCCTGAGGCAAAAACATGTTGTTGGGCGTCATGAGATGGCAGCAGTCATGCATCAAAGGAATAAAGGAGATGATGTGCACTAACTAATTAGTTACCTTGGTGATGGCGTGGATCTCAGCTAATGTAGAGACACGGCCGATGCCGGCGGCCGGCCTATCATCATCTGCAATCCCCCGCTCGGGTGCCTCACGAAGCACCATCACCGTCGGCTGCACCTTATTGGTATCTTTGGCGGGAGGGGGCGTCGGTGTGACCAAAACGAGCGGCTGTGTCCCGACGTTGACGACCGGCGGGGTCACCAGGTCCGGCGACACGGTACCATTGATGCCCGAGTTGCTGCCGCTTAAGCTGGGCAGATGTATTGGCCCCTGTCGACCTCCCGCATTTCAAGCAGTAAGCCCCTTGAAAAACTCAGGGGGGGTCATCGAGCGGAGCTTCTCTTCCACTAACTTGTCCACCGTTTTCTCGTCCACCGCCTTCTCCTCTAGTGTCTGCACCTTCATCTTCAGCTCTGCAATAGCGGCTTTATCCTGGTTCTTCCTCTCCCTTCTTTTCTTGGCGTCCTCTTTGTAGTACTCCTTGAACTTCATGCTCATACCGAAGCCGGACACACGGCCAGCTGAGGACGGCGGCAACCCCTTATCCCTCTTCTTGTAAGCATTGGTCGCCCTGTTGAAAACCGTGTCCCACGGCTCCGTCGAATCCTGGGACAACTCGGTGGCAGTAGCGTTCAGTTCATCCTCCTGCATAGACAAGGAAAGATGAACCCATTTAGATTCTTGACTTCATTATCTTAATTAGAACGCAATAGACTTGAGATCGGTGATAAATTCCTTACCAGCTTCTTCTCGAATTCCTTCACCTCTAGATCGTCGGTGATGAACTCCCATGTTTCCTTGTCCGGGTAGTAGCAGGCCTGAACAAATTGCCTAAGCTACAAGTCCGTGATTTTAAGCCAAGGGTTGTCTTTACCAAGGCGTTCAAGCTCGGCGTCCTCCTTGTCCCAAATGGCATGTTTCCCCTATAACCGACGCTTCCAAGGCGGTGGTTACCTATGTTCTATTCCCGCATACTCCTTCCCCATTGAGTCCATTTTATAGCGTCAGCGGTAGCTATATCCGCCTTGAATATCCTAAACTCCTCTTCGTCAAGCATCAGATTTTTCTTACTAATAACCTCCCAGCTTTCACCTTTGTCAATGCTATTCTTCACCCGGGTTTTCCAGCTGCTCAAGGCGTTGCTCATCTTCGTGAGGGCTAGTTTGTTCACCGGGTTCTTTCTCTCGAGGTTTCTAAACCGCTCTGGGAATCTGTATCGCTTGTGAAGCTTCTTAAGGAGGTTATCGACCAAAGCTGCATTGTCAGCATGTCTGATGTACTTCATGTTGATCGACATGCTTTCCGGACGATGCACCCGAGTTGCAGGCCGTACCCTTTAGCAATCGACTCTGGCGTAATGGGTTGGCCACTTTCTGTGACCTCAGTGAACTCATCACAGACGGTGGCAAGCACTGGCACCTTCCGCTCCTTCTGTTCCTTCTTCTTCTTCTGAGAAGTGGCCAGGTTGCCGCTACCGCCATCCGTGCGCTCGCCGCCATCGGTGGTGCCATCCTCTTCGCTGCCGCCTTCACTAGTTCCATCGTAGTCGTCTTCATCCCCCTCGTAATCAGGATCTCCGCCCTCATTGGCCCCAGCAGCTCTGGCGACGGTCGCCTCCTCTTCTGGTGGTGGTGTCATCCTCATCGCCTCCTCCTCCTCCTGTTGGGACCCCCGCTAGAATGGCTGGTTGGCCTATCTAGCTTGTTCTTTGACGCTGATCATGTGCTTAGAAGGGCCAGACTCCTTGTTGTCTGACATGTTTGCACTACTCTATTTAAAAGAGGCAAAAAGTTAGCACAAATCTCGGCCGAAAAATTCAACATGACCTTTGCTATTTTTTGACCTAGGAGTGCCCATTTCTCAACCGAAACGGAAGTGAATCGACACTTCGGGAGAAATGGGTAACTCAAATGAAATCCCTGCAAGACAAAACACCCCATCCCCATATTAATAGCCACATCCCCATATAGCATCACCATATAGCAGCACCATATAACAGCACTTAACAACAGCACCATATAACATCACTATAATAGTTCTAGAATTACATCACTTAACAACAGCACCATATAACAGCACTTAACAAAATATAATTACACGCGAGGGTGGCTTGTAATCCAGTGAGATAACCTTTGCAGCACTTAACAACAGCACCATATAACAGCACTTAACAACAACACTTAACAACAGCACCATATAACAGCACTTAACAACAACAATGGCACAGATTAGTTAACAGCCCTTAGCAACAACAATGTTGTTAACAACACTTAACAACATCACCATATAACAACACTTAACAAAATATAATTACACGCGAGGGTGGCTTGTAATCCAGTGAGATAATCTCTACAGACTCCTACTCTGCTGCATTGGTCAGGGTAACAATGATGTCAAAACAATGTACTACCGTATTGTCAACCCAAACAAAATAGTGTTAATATTTGAGTTGGTGCACTATAGACATCTACCAGGATACCAATATTTATTTAAAAACATCATTCCAAATTTACTAATGCAATTAAACATAATTTATCCCACATAAAATGTCCAGTTAGCTAGTTAATCCATCATCTGACTTGAAATGAACCGCAATGCAATCAACTTCTCCATTCCGCACGGATCATGAAACAAAGGACCAGCAACAAATTTCATATCTTAGATAGAGAATCATCGCATGATGCGCAACTACCATGATGTTAGTATTAATTTTAGTTCAAATCCTCATTGTACAATATAATATACAAGCATGGTCCTACCAGATTTGTACCCTATTCTATTGAAGTTTACAGTTCTTCACTCTGTCAAGAGGAGCAATCTAGAAATAACGGCTATTAAATGTGTCATGGTCAAGTCATATCCTTATACGGTACAATAGATTGACAGAGTATCCATACTATTAGTAAAAATATTACTAATTCTTTTGACTGCTATGGGCGCAAGCTAAGCAAATCTACAGCCTATCCAACTGCTCGAGTCTAGAAGAAGTTTTATACCCCCTTAGTAGACCATGTGCTCTTTTAGAATTTCATAAAGCCTAACTTGGATATGATGATCTTTTAAATGTTGCTGAACTGCCTGGGCACATGGTAAGATGTATCTAAGTACTTGTCATTGATGAATGAGAGATTATATGATAAGTATCAACAACTACTTGAGGAAGCTTGCTACATCCTAAAAGCAACCCAATAAGTTTGCAAATGATGCTTTTTAATCACCTGCAGTACTGTATAGAAAATATATCCTTGTATTCAGATATTTCAAACGGTTGGTCTGTGTGTAAGCCCAAAGCAACCCATATCAGTGGTCTAGTAGTACAAAAGACGCTCTTACATGCAAGTTGTTTTGTCCAGTACCATAGAAAACATAGTTTTAACAACACTATTTGGGTCAAAGAGCACTATAAGTCAGAAACATAGCCATTCAATATCTTGCTAGCTGAATGCATATATGGTCTAAATCTGTATCCTTGCATTTACTGAATGCATATATGCAATTACTGAATGCATATATAGGTAAGCAACTAGGGTTCAGAGGGGGATGGGGGGACGAACCGTGCGCGCTACTGCTGCGGTGGTCGACAACGACGAGGGTGGCGGGCTCCAGCGTGTGGCGGCTCCTCCTCCACGGGCTGTAGGGCTGCAGGGTGGCTCCTCCTCCACGGGTTCTTCGGGCGGCTCCTCCTCCACGGGCTGCTAGGGCTCCGGCGATGAGGGCGGCGCTAGGGTTTGCGCGCGGGCGACGATAGAGAGGTTGCTCGAATTTCGGCTAAGTGTTGGATCGAGAGAGAAAGGGGGATTAGGGGGAGAGGCCGAACCGTCTATTTGGCTAAGTATGGAACTTCTGTGGCGCATTCTGTGGGAATGCGCCACCGAACTTTTAGACATAGTACAAAAAAAGCTTGGCGTCGTTGTATGACAAGATCTGATACTTGTCCTAGTGGTCTTGCTCGCTTGCTCTCACCTGAGGCAGCCAGGTTCGAATCCTGGCTATCTCACACATTTTTTTCTGTTTTTTAAATATTTTTAATTACATACATATGCATATTTATTCTAAAAAAGCAAGAACATATACATATATGCATATTTATTCACATATGCACATTTATTTAAAAAAGCAAGAACATATACATATATGAATATTTATTAAAAAAAAGCAAGAACACATATGCATATTTATTCAAACATATATATATGTGTGTTTGCTTGTCACACACAAATGTGAATTTGTATACCCACACGAATATCACATTATATGTTTTAGTCTCTAACTAATACCCACACTAATATCACATTATACCCACACGAATTAATACACCAAAAAGTCACACAATTGCTAGTGTCTCTTCACAATCTTCTTGCCCTTTTTCGCCGTGGTTGAATACTTTAGCCCGTGCACTTTGAGATTTCTTCTTGTGAATGGACAACCTTTAGTAGGCAGTGTGGTCTTCCTTCTTACTTTAGTAGTAGTAGGCATGTCGAAGTACTTGTCGAATTCCTCTTCGATCTTCGGGTCGCCGTTTTTGTCGAAGTTTTGCTTGTTGGCGGCTCCTTCCATTCCGATGATGCTCCTCTTGCCCCTCCTAACTACAACACGGTTGGGCTTTGACGGGTCGGTAATAAAAAAGCATTGATCAACTTGGCTAGTGAGTACCTAAGGCTCATTTTTTGCGGAGGCGTTCTTCGTTGATTTGGCATCTGGTATAACCATTGTGGTGAAATAGCGGCCTTCTTTTTCCACGTTCTTGGCCCATCTAACACGAAACATCGGTACGATCTCTCCACAGTAGTCGAGCTCCCATATCTCCTCGATCCTTCCATAGAATATTTCCATCACAATAGTCTCGTCATCAGCAAAGGATAACATAGTTACTCCTGAGTTTTGATATTCACTATTCTTGTCCTTTTCCTCGGTGTAGAATCTATAACCGTTTATGTCGTATGACTGATAGGTCATTAGGTTGTGCCCTGGGCCCTACAACAAGGAGAATATGAGTTTTTAATCTTCCATAGAAGGCGTTTGTGGGGGATTGTCCAGTTGCCTTTTCTTGAACCAGCTCGTGAAGCTAGAGTTGTGCTCTCTGGTTACGTCTCCCTTCTTTCTCGGCTGGCCCTGGTGGACGTACTCCTGCTCGATTAAGCTTCTGTGCTCTTCGACCCAAGGGCCGACCACTTCAATGTGTTGTAGCACGACTCAGTGTGCCCTTTCAAAATCAGTGCGTCGACCATCAATGCTGACATGCAGTGAGCGGCAGCCCTCGCGGTGACCATATCCATCGAGCCTACCGAGGTGCTTCTTTGTGGGTATTCCAACATCCTCGTTCTCGGTGGTTAGATAATTCTGGCAGAAGGAGATGCACTCATAGATCAGAAAGCCCTTGGCTATGCTTCCATCTAGACGAGACCTGTTGCGAACAAATCCTTTGATGACACCGTTTAGCCTTTCAAACGGCATCATGTTGTGCAGGAATGTTGGCCCGAGCTAGATGATGTCGTCCACGACATGTACAAGCAGATGCACCATGATGTCGAAGAATGCGAGCGAGAAGTAAATCTAAAGCTCGCATAGTATCATCACGATCTCTTCCTGTAGCCTATCGAGCTGCTTCACACCGATCGACTTCCTAGATATGATGTCGAAAAAGTTACAGAGGCCAAACAACGTCTCACGGACATGCTCGTCCATTATCCCACAGATCGCAACGGGGAGTATCTGCGTCATCAGCACGTGACAGTCGTGAGACTTCATACCGCTGAACCTCTTCTTCGCCACGTCCAGATATCTGCTTATCTTCCCCGAGTAACCGTGAGGAACTTTCACTCCTAAGAGGCACCTGAAAACTGCTCGAGCTCCTCCAGACTCAGAGTGAAGCAGGCAGCGCGAAGCACCACCTCATTCTTCTTAACTCTTTTGCGGCGACCTTGAGTCCCTTCTGTCTGATCATCATCATCATCATCATCATCACTATCAGGGTACTGAAGATCTTTCTTTATGCCAAGCAATTTAAGGTCCTTTCTTTCTTTCGGCCCATCCTTGGTCCTCTCCGGCATGTTCAGTAGAGTGCCAAGCAGACTCTCGGTAATGTTCTTCGTGATGTGCATTACATCGAGGCTATGGGGAGTGTGAAGGACCTTCCAATACGGCAGGTCCCAGAAAACAGACCTTGCTTTCCATACACCCAGCAGCGGCTTTGTCCTCGGTCGTTTTTTTCCAGGCGCAAGGCAATCTACCCAATTATTCAAAAGCTCCTCGATTTCTTCGCCGCTCCTCGGACGCGGGCCTCTTTCGAGCTCGTCCTTACCATTGAACAGGTCACCACGTTTTCTCCACGGGTGATCCATGCGGAGCCACTTTCAAGTACCTTGGAACACGGTTTTCGAAGACCCGGGATCCCTTGGTAGCTGGAGATGCGGTGTCTCATCCATGCACTTGACGCATGCATTGTGTCCGTGGTTCACCTAGGCCGATACATATGCGTAACCAGGATAGTCCTGCACGGTCGTGAGCAACGCGGCTCTCGGATGGAAATATTCTTTAGTGTAGGCGTCCCACGTACGGGCCGGCGTCTCCCACAAGCTGGCTAACTCCTCTCTCAATAGCCCGAGATACAGATGCATATCGATACCTGGTTGTTTCGGCCCCTGAATAAGAATGCTCATGTGTACATACCTTTGCTTCGTGCATAGCCACGGGGGAGGTTGTACGGCCATACAAACACGGGCCAGGTGCTATGCGTGCTACTCTGGTTTCCAAAAGGATTGAGTCCATCGGTGCTCATACCTAGCCTGACGTTCCTTGCATCGCCCCCAAACTCTTCGAACTCGATGTCTAATGCATTCCACTGGCTAGCGTCTGAAGGGTGTGTCAGGATCTTGCCCTTCTCTGGATCATCTTCAGGTTTCTCTCTTTCTGCGTGCCATTGCATGAGCTTTGCTTCCTTAGGATCTACGAAATATCACTGCAGACGGGGGGTGATAGGAAAGTACCATACCACTTTTTGAGGAACTTTCTTGTTCCCTCTCTTGTACCGTCCTTGGCCACACACCGGATATGTGGTTCTATCCGCGTACTCGTTCCGATAAAGTGCGCAATCATTGATGCATGCATGGTATTTAATGTGTGGTAGGTCGAGAGGGCACATGATTTTCTTGGCCTCCTCGATACTTGTTAGCAATGTGTTCCCCTTAGGAAGTCGGTCGTGGCAGTATTTCATGTTCGCGTTGAAGCTCACATCGGTCCATTTGTGTTCAGCCTTCATCTCCAGAGCCTTGAGCGTTACACTCAAACGTGTATCCTTGGGGCGACACCCAGGATACAATGGAGTCATCCCGTCTACCTCCATTTGGGCCAGCTTGGCTTTCTCTCTGGCTGCAGCTTTGTCATTGCTCGTCTCCTTGAGGAGCAGTTCTTGAACATGAGGGTCTTGCAAGACCGAAGTTAGCAGCGTCTGTGTGTTCGCGTCTTCTCCTTCTTCATGATCATGATCATGCCCGTCGCCATCTCCTTCTCCATGCTGATCATGCCCGCCGGCATCTCCTTTGTCATGATGATCATGCCCGCTGGCATCTCCTTCGTCATGATCATGCCTGGTAGACTCTTCGTCTTCTCGCCCGCCCACGTCTTCGTGACCACCACCATGTCCTGCCGGCGTCTCATTGAGGTCGCGCATGAAACCGCGCCTGAGCAGGTGACCCTCCAATTGTCTAGATTCAGGGTCGATCCAGCGCTGCAGTTTGCATGTTCGACATGGACATCTTATCATGGTCTTGTTGTTCAGAATCATGTCCTCCTTCGCGCCTTTCTTATACCTAGCAATTCGACCTTCGCTCATCGTGAGGACCATGGTTGCCTGAGCGGTCAAAACAGAGAGTATAGGTGAGAACCACACCATATGAACACACACATGCATGAATGCTAGCCGGAAAAAATTCGGCATGACCTTTCCTAAAATTAGGACATATGGGTAGTGCAAAAATTTGCCGAAATGGAAATGAATCAACATTTCGGCAAACATCCATGCAACCACACCGACCGGGCCCGACAACAACAAGCAAGCAACAAAAAACTTCCTCCCATTGCAAACATTCATGCACCACACAAGCATCGTCTCGCCATGGATCGCACACACACACCGCCTGCGCGACAAGCTTCACCTACATGTTCATGGCCAAGTACTCACCTAGTAGACACAATAATAGCGAGACGAGACCGTGCGATAAGAGAGTGTGGACAAATAGATCTACAAGTTGGTGGAGAGGAAATTAATAAACAAATAGAGATGTGAGAGAGAAAAGTAAGGAACTTTTAGATTTAGAAGTTGGAGCGAAGCTTCCACTTACCAATCTATGGATTAACGTAGGTTTAGTTACAAGAAAATAGAGAAACTATGGGCAAGATGGGGTGTGAGGGAGGAGGACGACGAGTTGGGAGGAGGTAGAGATGTGAAATGGGTGGTGGTGGATAGATAGATAAGAGAGCTAGCTTTTGTCACATTTTTAACATGGATCTGGACGCCCTCATCTGTGGCGCATATGGAGCAAATGCGCCACAGATGCTGAATCTTCTATGGCGCATAAGTCCATATGCGCCACAGAAGTGGGTGAATTAGATTCCCTCTGTGAGGCCCACCTCCAAGTTCTGTGGCGCATGTGGGGATATGCGCCACAGAAGTGAAACACATCTGTGGCGCATATCAGAACATGCGTCATAGAACTTGGGTGAATTAGATCCCGTGGTGCCCCCCCCCCCCCCTCCATGTTTTGTGGCGCATAAGGAAATATACGTCACAGAAGAGGCAACTTCTGTGGCGCATATCTCAGAATACGTCACAGAACTTGGATCAACCCATCCCGGCTGGCGGGTTCCACCAATCTTCTGTGGCGCATGTTCTGAAGAATGCGCCACAGAACTTTCAATCTTCTGTGGCGCATGTTCTGAAGAATGCGCCACAGAACTTCCAATCTTCTGTGGCGCATGTGTTTCTAGTGCGCTACTGACGTTTTTCTGTGGCGCATGGTTTCGCATATGCGCAACTAAATATCTTGTCTATCTATAGGTTGTTTCCTAGTAATATCAAACGGATAGAAACGGA
The DNA here is from genome assembly GCA_910589775.1 of Avena eriantha. Classification (NCBI taxonomy): domain Eukaryota; kingdom Viridiplantae; phylum Streptophyta; class Magnoliopsida; order Poales; family Poaceae; genus Avena; species Avena eriantha. The sequence goes on from OU342740.1 coordinate 493,853,733, forward strand.
TTTCGGTTATAGTTTGAATCGGTCCGGTGGAGATGCTCTTTTCTCTCGCTCGCCGACTCCGGACGCGTCCAGAGAAAAGGGCATGCCGTGCTGCGGCTGTCCAGAGAAAAGCTGATGAAGAGAGAACTGTGCGCGCGTCGTTTGGGTGGTCCTCGGCTCGGCCGTGCTCCGGTCCCCCGTCGCGAAAAACGCAGCAGCGGCAGCACACAACGACCGACCGGTGCGGGCCAATGATCCGACGACGGGCTCGCCGCTTTACGCGTGACATCGGCCTGCCTGGTGTGGCGCACGATCTAGAAGAAGGCGACCGAGCTAGAGCCTAGAGGGGGGCAAGAAGTCAAGGCGCCGTGGGGTTGAGCGGCGACACTGCATCGGCCAGGCTTCCATCCGTAGGCTTGTCGTGTCGGGTGTTGCGTGCGGTGTGCCGCCGAGAGCACGAAGCCGGGTCCGGCCATCCACCGCTGACGGCCATCCACCGCTAGTACGTACACTGCTTGCCAGGAGCCTGCCTACTAGTAGTACGGGAAGACCACTGCCGGCTGCCGCTGCCGGTGAACCGATGACGTCACCTCATGCTAATCAAATTGTTGCGCAGTACAGCCGCTAGCAAACACTGATTCTTACAAATGGGAACACATTTAGACTTGTGAACTACAGTATATAAACCTCATCAAAGTCCAATCGATCGAGGACTACCCACGGACAGTTCTCCAGCTCAGCCGCCGTAATACGTTCGTTCTTCCATCTAGCCTTTGCTTTCGACCAAAGGGCTAGAGACCACGACTGAGGCTTCTTCATGAAGCGGTTGCATCTTCGGAAACTAGTACCGTCCAGCGTCGGTTCACGGTAGCTCGTCGGTTCGGATACGGTGCTTTCTTCGAGGATCGTTACGCGGTGCCTCTCCTCCCTGCTCCCTCCCTCTCGCGGAACACGGGCGGCGGCCGCAACTCCCTCTAGATCTCAGCCGGCGTGAGGGAAACCTCGTTTATTCGCATAGTTTGGTTGATCAGGGTCTGTCGTGGGACGTCGTTGGGGTGATTGGAGTGATGCCCACACAAATAAATTAGTCTCAACTCTAAACTCTACTCCCACACCGGTGGTGATCTTTATGACGGTGTCTCGGAGTTGATGGCGACGTGTGGTGGTCGATCCTTCAGATCGACAGTTTGGTCTTCTCGCTATTCTTCAGATCTAGCGAGATCAGTTTCTCGGTGTGTCACTGACGTTCGTCGTTATCCGCAACGGCGCTAGCGACCAGGGCGAGGTGGTTTCTCTAGAGCGATGATGTTGGTCCGGAGGTGGTGGATTTGCCGTTCTTCTTCGACTTCGTCGATGAGACACGATGGATCTTGGTCCAGGACAGCACAGAGACGTCCCCCGGTTAATGTGTCACAACGACATATGCCCAACTGCGTGCAGCAGGCCTGTTCATCAACTCAGAAAGCCTCGTTGGCGAGAGTGTTTTTCTAGATCTTGCAGTGGTGGAGGTTCGGCGTCTCTTCCGGCGTGCGCCTCGACGGCGCTGGAGTTGGATGGTGGACGCTGACTTCGGTGGTTGCAAGAAACCCTAAGGATCGTTTTGTATTCTCGGTCTCTTAGGATGTTTCTTGCAAAGTTTTCAGAATAATCATTTTATCTCGCTCTGTCTTTTAATATCCACATGTGTTGCTTCATGTAACTCGATTTTCAATTTAATAGAATTTGTGGTTTCTCACCCAAAAAAACAGCCACCAAGGGCATGTTTGATTGCTCACAAAACCGTTTCTCACATCCAGTTGAATGAAAAAGGGTGCGTGGTTGATCGCGGTTTTCCGTGTTCTAGTCTGGCATGAAACTTAAAGCAAGACCGAACAGGTTCTGAAGAAACGCTAAAATCAAACGTTTCTACGAGACATGCACTGGCGAGCGCAAGAAGGGAGCCAACACGGAGATGGCGGTAGGTGAAAATCTGGAGGCGCATTTTGACGTGAAATGTAAGCCTCACCTCCCTCTTACTCGGTCGCCACCCGCGGAAAAAACAAATCCATCATCATTTTCCTCTAGGGCGGCAGCTACTTCGGCGACAATTTAGATCTGCGACACCGGCTGCTGGTGTCCTCGCAGGACTCCGGTGCCGACTCCTTCACTCCTTATGTCCGGCACCGACAACCAGAGGCTCGCACATCTACGACAGCGGCTTGTCCTCACCACCCTCTCGTCCCCATCGTCTCCGGCTCTGGTAGGTCGACGCCATCTTCAACCATGTCTGTAAGAACCTATAAGCCCCCTTAGCTCTATAGCTAGGTATTTTGACATTATGGCTGGTTTGTTAGTTACTTATGCAACACCTATTTGATTAGGACCAACGGCTGAAGATTATCATTTAGACAGTTGCCCTTATAGTCGTGTTTAAGGCTTGTTGAGTGCTTTTGATCCACAGAAGAGCGTCTGCTAGAAATTGCAGGGCCCGGGTCAAATATGGTCGCATGTTACACCACAATAGAGAGAGGATGTCCAATCAAAACTACATCTACAACAACAACAACGATGTAGAGGCTATCACCATGCTCTAGATTAGAGTCCCTTTTAACCAACTTGTGAACACATTTAGGGTTAGGGGTTATTTAAAGATAGCCTCCAAACTTGTATCAAAGAGCAAGTGGCAATGTTACTTCATGTTCTTGGACATAACCAAAGGTTTCGAGTGATTCACAACATATGGAGAAGATCCACAAAGACAATATCCCAATATTTCCATCAAGTCATGTATGCTGTTGAGAGCTCAGAGGAGATATTATCAAGCCACCATCTGCTCAAACTCCAATGAAGATACAAGAGAGCTACCGATGGTTTCTATATTTCAAGGTGACAAACTCTAACTTGTACTCCATGACATGAATCATGATTGTACTGCAATAAGGTCATAACAATTTGTTCATGTTAGGATTATACTGGGGCAATTAATTGTACTCATGTGATTGCAAGAATGCCTAGAAGTGACGCATATGCAGACATGGGAAGAAAGCACTTCACTAGCTAAAATTTGTTAGCCACGGTTGATTTTGATATGAAGCTCACTTATGTGTTAGATGGGTGGGAATGATCACTACATGCCACCACCATTCTGAATGATAGCTTGGAGAGAGTTGATGACTTCAATATACCTGATGGTAAGTTCTAGCTAGCAGATGCCGGATATTCTTGTCATCCTAGTATTCTTCCACCCTTCAGTTCAACAAGGTATCATCTTAATCAGGGGCGGAGCTGCGGCTGGTGCTACCCGTGCTGTAGCACCGGTCCTGCAAAGTTGCACACCGGATTAGCTAGTAGTAGTTCAGGTCATGAGCACCACCGGTCCCACTCTCAAATCTTGCATGCATGCTGTGTTCGGGAGACGATTGGCAATTTGGCATGGCTAGCGGTCTCAGTGCTAGCTCCGTGCTCTGCTTCTATTTCCTGCCCTCTATGTTGCTCAGCTTCCTACTATTCCTCATTGTCTTCGTGTGAATTTCTTTTATCTATTTTCGATCTACTCAGCCCAGTGAGTAACTTATCCATTTTGATTTTCGTATTAGACTATTTATATCAATGCATTTTACTATGGTTTATTTGAGTTGCAAGCTATATAGTTTTTTTACCCACTACAGGTTAGCACCTGTCTTGCTCCGTTTCTAGCTCCGCCACTGATCTCAATGAGTTCTCTACAAGGAACTATCCAAGGAACGGAGATGAACTTTTCAATCTCAGACACTCTAACCTTAGATTCACGGTCGAGAGGGTTTTCACTGCACTTAAGAACAAATTTAAGACCCAGCCATTCCATACTTTCTGCATCCAAATTAAGCTTATTCTCGCATATTGCTGCATAATTGAATCTTGAATTTGGTATGGATGCATTCTTCCTGGAAGAGGATGATGTGACACCTGGCGACAATGATGTTGACCACGGTGTCCCTCTAAATGATTGTCGTGCTTGGAAGAACAAGATATCATAGTGAGCTAGCGACATGTGGGCAAACAGAGACAACACTATGATCCAAAGAGGAAGCAGAAGTGAAGAATTGAAAAAATAATGTCGTAATGGGCAAAAAGAGGCAACACTAGGATCTGAAGAGGAAGCAGAAGTGAAGAATAGATGTCGGCATGCTCTATGAACTACCCATATTTGTGTGTAGAACTACTATTTGAAGTAGCTAGGTTATATCATTGCAAACTGTTATTTGCTAGTAGATAGGTAACATTGTAACAAACTGCCATTTGCTAGTAGCTAGGGCCAAGCCGATGTTAATTTGTTGTTGTGTGGTGGTTTAATATGCTGCCTATTAGTTTTACCTGTGCATATCGGTTAACAAAGTGCGTGACCTATGAGAAATGGTGACCACGAATGACCTATGACAACACTAGCACATACGCAAACAAACAAACTGTTTTTGCATCTAGCCAATAGTAATCCATTTTGTTTACGGGCTCCAAAATAAATGTAGGCAACCAAACTAAATGTATAGAGCATCTCTAACCAATTCCAAAAACTTTAGAGGAGTAACCGGACTCCTAAAACTTAGAGGAGTAAAAATACTCCTCTAAAAAAAGCGGTTACTAATCGAACCCCTATATCTAGAGGAGTGGAACTATTTTTTCCTTATTTTTAATACAATAGGTCCATATATACGCATATATTAGCATAGATTAGTAGTCAGTACATACCGATACACCTAATAGATACCTATACAATCCGATACAATCGATACATAGAGAATACATACTCCTCTAACCCAATACAAACCGACACAAACTGAAGTGTTTGAGTTATGCATTAGAACACATAACAAGAATGCGCCATCTATTTAAGGCGACGAAAGCGATGTACTCTCTTCTTTTGTCTTTTCATTGAAATCCTCATGAATTTTCTTCCAAAAATGTTGTAATGGTGGACGAACACCACTCTCTTCGTATAATGTATCATCTACAAGACCTTGATGGTGCCATACAAAATACAACTCGTTGTCTTCGTCCTTGTTCCATGTAGAATTTTTTTTACTTTATTTGTAATAAACTCAAGTAAGTCACAACTTCTTTTACTTTATTTTACATAAAGAAAAAGAGGAAAAACACCTTTCCTCCAAATGTGTTGGTTGCGGCCGGCAATCCATCTTTGGCCGGAGCTTCCACCGAGACTGGCCCTACATCCTCCAACTCCGGCTAAAGATCGCGCGCACACCAAACCCGTTGTGGGCAGCGGTACCGGCCGTGCCAACCCTAGGACACGCGGGATCTGCGGTGGGCGAGGAGAAGGGGGTGAGCTTCGATGCGACATCGGTGGTGGCCGGCCTCCAGGAGCCGGCGGTGGGTTGTCGTGGTCACCGGAGGCGACACCGGCTCCGCCCAACAGAGGCCGATTTGGAACAAATCAGGGCAGCATCCGACGAAATCTCAATCTCCTAGTCGATTCCGGGGACAACAATGGCGAGAAGCAGCGAGCGACAGAGAGGTGGGCTGGTGGGCGGCGCAAAGTCCGGGTGGCGGCGGTGACGCCGGCGTGAATGGGTGTCGTAGGGGAGGAGGCAGGAGTTTTTCTCTAGAGTGGCACCCGACTCCTAAATTTACTCCCCCATGGCCGGTTTTACTCTTCTGACTCCTAAAATTTTACTCCTCTAACCAATTTGGAGTTCGGTTAGATGTACGTTTATTAGAATTTTACTCCTCTAATCACTTATTAGGGATCGGTTAGAGATACCCTAAAACGACTGCAAGCAACCAACACGTCCCAAATGTGCTATCTTCTTTCAAATTTTGTAGTCTCTCTATCCAGAAACAAGTGATTGGATTTGTCAATATTCACATGTATCTAGGCACGTTTTAGGGTCTAGATACATGCGAATGTAGATACAGATACATCAAAGTCACTTATTTCCGAATGGCGGGAGTATCTGTTCTCTACTGAAAACCGCACTGTAAACTGCGGTGTTGCTGCAATCATGCAATGGCTTCCCAATTCGAAAATAAAGTAAATTGGAGAACCGACGCTTGAAATCAAGTCCAAGAGGCCCCGCAGATCTGCGAGCCTTTTTATTCGGAACAATGGATTTCAGGTGGTGTTTGGTCGATGGGAGAGGGAGAGGGAGAGGGAGAGGTACGAGAAAAGAGTGAGGCCGAAGGCTCACCAAACGGGGCAATGAAATGGGAGCCGTTCCCCTCTCTACGGATATGTGCTGTGTGCGCGGCCGTTGGGCCGTTACCTTTGCTTGCATTCACAGAAAGCCGATCGCTTTACAACCACCTGCCTCCTTCCAACCTTGCGCCCCAAGTGACAAAAGAAAAGGATTCCCTTTATTTACGTCAATTATTGGAGATTACAACAGGTTTTGATCCTCTTTTTTTAGCCTGGATTATATTAACTCTAGTGGATGCAACTTTGTTAGGTCCAAGCAACGGCGCCTGGTCGAAATGATGTGTCTGGCTGTTTGCTGCTGTTTTTATGTCGATTTTTGTTTGCTTAGTGTTTACCCTTTCACATATGTAGGCTGCATTTTACCCTGCTGGCAGGAAGAGATAGTTCAATGCGAAGAAAATAGCACGAGGAACATGACATGCCACCTTCTCTAGGATGGTGGATTGTACTATATCCTACTGTCGCTCTATGATTGGAAAAAAAGAGCACTCGAGTTAAAGGTGCATACTAGTACAAGATTAATCTCAACAACATATCGCCCGCTGCTCATACTTCCAGTGCTAACTGAAATTACCTCCTAAAATATGACGAATATGATCTTACAAGACATGAAAGCATTTGTTATTATCATTGGTATGAAAGTTGGAACAAACATGCCACAAATTTCAAAGATATATTCAACCGACAAATGAAAAAGAAAAGGATAAATTATGTCTGAAAGCAAATCATAAAACAAAAGGCAAGTCATGAACAGCAATAATGGATGTGAGACGAGAAGCGCTGAATACACTTTCAGTTATACTCGCATAGAAGTTATGTTTCATACATTGATTGAGATCAAACATCCTTTTCACATGGTCCTGGGTAAAGTAATAAGGAAACAATGTGCTGTAATAGTCTATTCTAGCAAAAGGAACCAATGGTGATGGCCAGAGACGTGGCATATTTGGATGGTTGTACTTGTTGCAATGTGTTATTAAAATAAAAAATAAAAACTATATTGCTCTAGCAAAAGAAAACTCAGTTTCTGCTTCACCTCAAAAAGAATTCTCCCCAAGGCCCTGGAATGCTGGGAGCCTGGGACATATTATCTTCGCGGAAAACCCTATATTGTTCCATGATGGCGGTTTGGGCATGTTGTAATGGTTTTTGCCGGTTTTTCATAATTAATAGGACAATTTTTCTCTTCTTGATTAACAAATTGAGTCCTTTGACTCCGATTTAAAAATATTACTGCATTGTGTTGATTTTTTTCCTTCACTACAGATTTCTGTGCCAATATATGGAGTTTTCGACGGCGAAAATATAATAGATTCCATAGATTTGCATAGCTACAATATCAATTCTGTCGCAGATCATCTTTTAAGTACTCCCTCCGACCCATATTAGTTGACTTGGGTTTGTCTAGATTTAGATGTATCTAGCATAAAACATGTCTAGATACATCCAAATCTAGACAAACCCACGTCAACTAATATGGGTCGGAGGGAGTAGCAAATCTGGCTGTTCACGGTGTCATTTTCTATGGCTACAGTGGCCCAAGGCTAGAATCTTTCGTTGGTTGAGAAAGAAATTGTGTCATGCGCGCTCGTGTAGCACCAGCATGTTGCACGATGCCTTATAGGCTCGCGAAGGAAGCATCCACTGAACAGCATCAAAGCCAGCACCTAACTGCCCACCATACACACACGCTCCCTCACCTTCCCCTCTAAACTTTGAACATAAAAGTGCTTCTCCCTCCCTCCCTTCCTCTTCCAAGGAGAGCCACCTTCTCTCATCTCTCTGTATCTCTCTCTCCCCCCATCTTTCTCTCTCAACAGCTAGGTGTGCCGTTCTTCGAGAAGAGGAAGACCACCAGTTGGAAAGGTACAGACTCCCGAGTCAACATTCATCCGATCCATCCATAGTGCTGTTGTTTTCTCGAAACAGGATTCCTAGTGCTGCTTAACCTTAATGTTGCTTTGGTTCTCAGGTTATACAACTTTTAGATTTCTGAGACTCTCGTTTGTTGTGCATGCAATGCTTACTCCTGAAATCATGTCTCTATTTCCTTTTGGTTTTTTACTTTCTGATATATTTTCTCCAATTCATGTTTCATAGTAATTGCTTCGAGTAAATTGCATAGGAGTATCAGACGAATCAACAATGCAGAGATTTGATTTATGGTTTCTTTCTAAGCATAGGCGGCATTTGAGCGTTACCTGGTAGGCTTTTCGCATGTCACAGACTCGCAGTTTCCTCACCCTCCAGGCTGTGTCAAATGATACACATAGATTATGAAGCCGGTATATATGATCCGAAAAAAACTAACAGATCAGTAGTCCCAAATGACCAAGTTATTATTCCTGCCAAGAAAAACACCAAGTTATGCAATTTTTCATGGATAGCATGCTGGCCATTCTTTGTTAGGGATATGCGGTTACAGTACATTATGAATTCCATGATCACATACATATAAGTCAAGTTATCTACCTGTGTCATACAACATTGTTAACCATGTTAGTCATAACTGGCTAGTAAGACTGTGCGCCTACATGAACATATACAAGTTGCCTACTGTAGCCTGACTTGTTTTCATGTCCTTTTTATATTTGAAAAATGTGCTCTCCAAACTTCTAAGCGAATTGACCAGGATTCACGTAACATTCAACCAGGGATGAACAGTTAGAAATTCAACCAGTAGTAGGTTGGACTGCAAGAGAAATAAAAGTCAGTTAAAATTAACCAATAATCAGCATCCATAAGGTACATGAATCAGAAATTCCCCTTCTAAATAAAATCTTGACTTTATGGCATGTATTCCCCTTATTATTTAAAATCATTTCATCTGGCATATTGCTTAGGAAGTGAGATTTCTTCTTCTATTTGGTCATTTTAGAAACATCTTGCCAAAGTGGTCAATCATTTGAGAGTGACTGGAAACACCTTTCGGTTATTGTACCCTCCCAGAAACAGCCCAGTAGGTGGCAGGTACCAACTCTCTAGATTATAATTATAGGTCCATAGAAGCCAATAGTTAGGTCAGGATAACGTAGAGAGGACAATGCACAGTCATGTTAAATAAAACAATATCATATAACATTTGCACCCCATGTTCTGGATCTGATAGTTAATTAGCTTATGAAACATTTGGACCCCATGTTCTGGATCTGCTAGTTAATTACTTAATGCATAGGCATATCTCACTTGCTAGTCTTAGTAGTTTCTTGTGCTTCTTTTGTGTAATGTGTCAATGATTATCCTGATCTTTTGTACAAATAGGTGCTGCTAGTATATCTGGATGTTGATTGCTGTGAAGCTTGGGTCTCTGTGAAGTTTATGTAGCACGTACTAATCTTAAGCATACTGCAATATAACAAACTCAAGAAAGATAATATCAGACTGCTATAATTCTTGTCCACGACTTAGGCCAGCTATGACTTTGACCCATTTCATTCTAGGATGAACATCGATAATTCAATTATTCCTCTCTATGGACATTGATAAATATTCAAATACTAACTACCTCCCAAATGACTCGACCAAATTTGGGCCCCTCGGTTCTCATGTTATCTTGTACATCAAGACAAAATAGCTGGTGTTCTATTTCATATGGAAACGGAAAGACATAGTCACGTGCAGCATAAAAGAACTAGACACTATCACACCATTTCTTTAGAAACTCTACGGTCAAAAGCAATTAATTCAGACTAATAGTAGGCTATGTTCTTCTGTGTGTATGTAGCATGCATACCTTGCACCTAACTCTCTTTATGATTAACGTAACTTCAGATAAACAAGGAAACACCAGCTGGTCAAGATGACAGCTGGTTTACAGCTCGGTGTGATTGGGTCTCTTGCGCTCTCCGTTGCATCTTCAGTTGCTATTGTCATCTGCAACAAAGCTCTCATCAGCACACTTGGTTTTCCATTCGGTTAGTACAGGAGTCATCATACTTTCAAGATTCGGCAGAATTTCAATAACAAACTAGAGTGCATGCATGGATCAATTTTGCATACTCACAGACAATTTATGCTGAATTATGTTGTTTTCGAACCTATGTAGCTACAACCTTAACAAGCTGGCATCTCATGGTGACCTACTGCACCCTACATGTGGCACAGCGCCTACATTTCTTTGAGCCCAAGGCAATTGATGGACATACAGTGATCCTCTTTGGGTTTCTGAACGGCACCTCAATTGGACTTCTAAACCTTAGTTTAGGATTCAACTCCATTGGATTCTACCAGGTAAGAACTGCTCTATATAGGTACCTTTTTTCATAAACCACGTTGCAAGTATTTTAAATTCAGTATGTTCTGCAGATGACGAAACTAGCAATCATACCTTTCACTGTGCTGTTGGAGACAATCTTCCTCAACAAAAGATTCAGGTTTTGAAATTTACTCAGTACTTTATCTTAAGAAGTCAACCACTATAAATTGCACCCATTTGTGGTCAGAGCAAAAAATATATACAGGATAGACAATGGTGCATGTACGTACTATGCTGAAGTATACATTGAACTAGACACAAGAAATTCATGTGAATCCATAGTATACTTCCTATTCACAGTCAAATAACTTCAAATATGTTCTTTTACAAACATCAACGTTTTTGGATCAAACGATGAAAAGCTAATCACACATAAATGAGTCATGTATTTGTTTAGTTTTTCTGGGCCTACGATATTTATTGTTATCATCACTCAGCTAATACCATCCAACAATGTGCAGCGAGACTATCAAGCTCTCTCTTATGGTCTTACTTCTTGGAGTGGGCATCGCATCAGTTACAGATCTCAAGCTAAATATGCTTGGGTCTGTCCTTTCTGGCCTCGCCATCGCGACCACTTGTGTTGGTCAAATTGTATCCTACATTCAATGTTTTTCGTGCTCGTACCAAAAACTGCACGGTAAAAAAGAAAAAAACCTATTATCCAAAACCTCGTATTATCAAGAGTAAATTGCACAAAACCACCACTTTTAGGGTTTCAAGTGCAAGAAACCACCACATTTGAAATTTTTTGCACAAAACCACCACTTTCGGGTTTTAGGTTGCGGATAGGTGGAACAAACCCACCACTTTCAGGTTTTATGTTGCGGATAGGTGTATTTGGGGTATCTGCAACTTAAATCCCCAAGAGTAGTGGTTTTGTGCAAAAAATTCCGGAAGTGGTGGTTTCTTGCATTTGAAGACCCAAAAGTAGTGGTTTTGTGCAATTTACTCCATTATCAATGCACCTTGTAGTGCTCATAAAGCAGGTATTCATAAAGAAGCTAGGAAAGAATACAGTAACTGGAACCCTTATGCTCTGTGTGAAGCATCAAAGTTCTTATTACTTAGTGGTATTCCTTTCTGAATTATGTTGCATGAACTTTTATTATCCATAGTACCAACATCTATCTAGTACGGAGTAGTTTAAATTCTTAACTTGAAACACGTCCACATGATATCCTTAACCTGAATTTGAACGAAGCTCACAAACACAATACAGAAGAAACTGAAGGTCTCCTCAACGCAGCTGTTGTACCAATCTGCACCATACCAAGCAGCAATTCTGTTCGCAACTGGCCCCTTTGTGGATAAACTCCTTACAGACCGCAGTGTCTTCGACCACAAATACACCACTCCAGTTGTGGTATGTTCCAAATACTCATCCAGTTACAAATACCTGAAAGGGATAATTTTATATTGTTTCTGTCAGATCTTAATATTCCTTGAAAAAATGCCTGTCAAGATAGTATTGTGGAATTTCATAATCATGGATCTTCGGTAATAAAGTGATATCCACATTTTTTTATTTCTAAGTAGCTAGCCAAAGTTCTTAAACCTAACATCCACAAGTTTCAAGTTTAAACCATGTGAAGTGCCTTCATGTGAGTTTATTTCACGTAATGAAAAATAGTGCAGTGATACCTGCAGAAGTAAAAAAGAAATCTAAGTTAGAGAGCTTCTCAAGTTGTTACTGCTAGAATGAATCAGCATTTTAATGACAGTATCAGTCAAATGCCATGCGCCTGCGTGAGACATTAAACTAACACTCGCAGAGGTAGGCCTCAAATTTGAATGGACAATGACATGCAACATGATGCTCTCTCATGAATTCTATGTAGGGTTTCATCGTCCTATCTTGCTTGATTGCGGTGTCTGTGAACTTCAGTACATTTCTTGTGATTGGGACGACGTCTCCAGTGACATACCAGGTGCTTGGCCACCTTAAGACATGCCTGGTTCTCTCATTTGGCTACACTCTACTACACGATCCCTTCACCATGAGGAACATATTGGGGATTCTGGTTGCCATATTTGGTATGGGATTGTATTCCTTCTTCTCAGTCAGGGAGAGCAAGAAGAAGTCAACAAATGATGCGCTGCCAGTTTCACAGGTTTGATTTTGCCTTCAACCTCGCATAATATCTAAATAGCAATTATACTTCTGATGGTATGAATTCAAGAAAAATAATACTTACATGTATGGCAGCCATACTGATAATTCTTATGGTCCTAATCTTAGCGGCAACAGTAAATAGCCAATTTTCCATGTCAAATTAAAATATAGTAACAGTTGAATCTTCTATGGTGATAACGGGAATTTGAACAGAAATAACCCAAATAAATAACAAATTCACGAAATAAACTCGGGCATCAAAAATTCACGGAACTAAATAGCAGTGCGGCGCCGTAGTGTGTGGCGCCGCACTTACGGAACTGGGTCCCGCGAGACCACGTCGATGCCACGCTGGCAGCCGTGCGGCGCCACCAGTGGTGGCGTTGTGCTTCAGAGTGCGGCGCCGTTGTTGACGGCGTTGCAAAAAGGGTTAGTTCCGTGAATTTTTGATGGCCCGAGTTTATTTCGTGAATTTGTTATTTATTTGGGTTATTTCTGTTCAAATTCCCTGGTGATAACAATGAATTAAACATTTAAATTTGAAAATTTGAGACCATAAATCAAATGAAATTGGCATACTGATTTACAGAATCATTATTTTCTGAAAGCAAAAGGACAATGGTGTGCAGGGGCAGAAATTTTATGCACATTAGCCAACAACGCATGTACTCACAGCCATAAACAGCCCCAAATCAAGCTTGCCCCACATACTTTGATAATGTCATGCTTCTGCGGGTCTATTAACCAAAACCAAACTGGAGCTTGACCAATTTTTTTTTCATTATATGTGAGAATAATACTCTTTAAGTATAATTTAAATGATGAATGTACTGAATAAATTGGCTAGTCTTCTACGAAGTACATTTCAGTTTGCTGCCAAATTCAGTTTCACTCATTTCATGTTTTTGATGTCTTTTTAGATGCAAGATAAGGAGACTGAACCACTTCTGGCAACCAAAGACAGCAGCGATACCAAAAAAGCAAATGGTGTTTCTCACGGCTGCTAAGACTTCCCTTGCTTAGTGTAGATATAGTGTGCACATCTGCTCTTCGAGTTTAAAGGACCTGGAAAGCCATTCCTTTCCATTCTTAATTTCTTTTGTAGAGAAGGAAATGAGTTTCATGCTGTAGACTGTATATTTTGACATTAAAATTATTATTTGCTTATCCCTTTTCACACCTAACAGTTCCATCTGAAAGTTTACTGGTGAAGATTGCCTTGCTGCTGCATACTCCCATATATCAAAACCGAATTCTTATTACCTATAAAAGTATCCCGAACACATATTTGATTATGTCAACAGGATTGTACAGTAAGAATTAAAACTAAGGAGTAGGCATGAATTTCATAGCAATTACGGTATCAACGTTTCCATTCATTTAACTGCATTACTAACTTACTTGGAGCTAATATAATAATTAATCCAATTGCTTCCTCCAACATGATATTAAGCATACAGTAGTCAATTGCTAGAGTGATGATCTATCAGAAATGTCTGTTACCTATCCTGTGGATTAGCATGCATTGTAGCACAGCTACTAACATTGGGATATACATAGTTTTCACATCAAACCTGATAACAAAATGTATCAGTAAAGGAGGAATTCCACAGATAAGCTCTATATTGCAACTGTAAATCTGCAGTAATACCTCATAAGTTGTTGGTGACTGGCATGTCTCTTGAGGAAGATAATGGTGTGAACTCACGTCTGCTGAATTCTTTTTACAGTTCTCCATCATCATGTTGCTACATGTCTCTGTTGCTCTCTAGGTGAATTCATTCTGTAAGGTTGTCTTCACCAAATAAAAATATCCCCATAGCTAGCCCGCATGAGATGTGATACCCTTTAAAAGGAAAAGCTTCTCCGTGGTAGATTAAAAGAGAGCAGTCTTTGACCCTACTGCAGAGCTCAGATTCTTACCCAGTAACCCAGTATCCCACTCGATGACTAGAATCTTACTTAGTAAGAACATGTGGTCACTCAAGCAGATTGAACTTTCCCTTTATGTATCAACTAGCAAGGTCGCTTCTGCAGCTGCCTCAGCAGGCTCACTAGGTGCGTTGTTCAATTCACCTGGTAAGACATATCTTTCCTCACATCTGGAAGCCAAAGGAAGGAACAAGACAATGGAAAGGAACAGCACCTGGTCACAGGCTTATCTTTTCTTCCCATTTATGTACGCAAAACCAAACCAGCAGCCTGCTGGACTACTGGTATAAGCTATCAGATATAGCACAAAGCCACAAAGACAAGCTTCATGCAGCTTTTGTAGGTTGGACAATTCTCTAACAGACGTCTAAGAAGACCTGAATCAACCATATTCAGTTAACATTTCTTCATCTGACAAATCACTATATGTATGGTCAAAACTATCATGCTTACATGACAGCTTTGGAACATAACCAGCTTTTATCATTTCCATTCCAACTAACTCCAGCATTGTGTATATTTCCTCAGACTCTGGATGTGATCTGTCCTCTACTATAAAGACTTTTAGCTCCCCCTTGAACTTAACCCAACTCTTCCCTGGTGATTTCCTAACACCACTGCTTTGCATTGCCTTCTTCAATCTTGCGAACTCCTTCCAATCACCAGAAGCAGCATATATGTTGCAAAGCAAGACATAAGCAGCTGAATGGGAAGGATCAAGGTGCAAAATACCTTCTGCTGCCCGCTTTCCCATCTCCACATCATTATGTGTTTTGCTAGCAGCTAGAAGTGTCTTCCACATTACAATATCAGGCTCAAATGGCATTTGATCAACAAATTTTGCTGCCTCAGTTAGTCTACCAGCACGTGATAACAAATCAATGACACATGAACAGTGTTCTCTAGTTGGAACAATGCCATGTTCAGGCTCCATAATACTATAGTAATAGCAGCCTTCATCAACAAAACCAACACGGCTGCAGGCTGTGAGAACCCCAACAAACGTTACATGACTTGGCTTGACCCCCAGGCTTCTCATCCGCGTAAATAATTCAAGTGCTTTCCTTGCATAACCAGATTGGGCATAGCCAACAATCAAACTGCTCCAAGAGAACACATCACAATTGGTGCCCATCATTTCAAATATCTTTGTGGCGTCATCTAAACTTCCACACTTAGCATAAGTATCAATAAGACCATTGCTCAGCATTGTTTCATTCACCAGACCTACCTTGAAGGTATATGTGTGGACCTGTTTCACCATTTCAATGTAACCCAACTCAGCAGAAGCACTGAGAACATTGTTCAAACTGATCCTGTCCAGACTCAGCACAGACCTATGCAAGAGGTTAAACAACTTAAAGACTACATCCAGATGCTGGTGCTGTACACATGCAGTAAGAATGCTGTTCCAGGTGACAGCATCAGGTTCCCTTGTCTCATTAAAAACATCCATCGCGGAGGAGAAATCCATACATCGTGCATACATGCTGAGTAAAGAATTGCATACTGATACTTCCCCATCCAAACCAAATTTGACCAAGTAAGAGTGGATCAATCTTCCATGATGCAAAGCATCACAGCCCACACACGCACATAATAAGCCCCTAACAGTGATACCATCAGGCTTCAGATCAGAATCTCTCATCATAGAGAAAAGGACCATAGCATCATTAAGTAGACCCTCAACAGAGCAACCATTTATTATGGAATTCCAACAAACCAAATCTGGAGCGTCGATCCCGTAAAACACTCTCCTTGCAGACTCCAATTTCTTGCACCGGGCATACATGTCACTCAATGAACACCCTGCATGAGAATTCCGATCCAACCTATACTTCACGGACAAGCTATGAATCTGCTCCCCATGCTCCAAACTACCAAGAGCACCACATGCTCTAAACACGCTTCCGAAATGGAACTCGTTGGGATGATGCATGCCCTCAGCAATCATCTCGCCGAATATCTTCAGCGCCTCCGTTTCGCACCCTTGCTGTGCAAACCCTGCAATAATAGACCCCCAGGAAATCGGGTCTTTCTCCCTCATCCTCCTAAAGAGCAAGAACCCATCCCCAACCAAACCGCTCTTCGAGTACATCGTGACAAGCGCGTTCTGCACGATCAAGTCACTTCCATTAGCAGACTTCATAACTTGTGCGTGCACCTGCCTCCCGACACCAACATCCCCAAGCTCGGCGCACGCTCGCACAGCACTGCCGAGCGCGAACTGGTCAGGCGCAGTCCCCATTCTTAGCATGGAAGAGAACAGTCCAAGTGCGTCAGCAGAGCACATGTTCTGCACGTGGGCCGCGATGACAGATGCCCAAGAGACGGGGTTCTTGACGGGCATTTCGTCGAACACAAGGCGGGCAGAGTCTGGAGCAGCGCACCGGCCATACATGGTGATAAGGTGGTTGTTGAGGACAGTATTTCGGACAAGTAGGGCATCAGGGGAGGCGAGAATGTGGCGGTGGACGAGGCGGGCTTCGGAGAGGGAGCGGAGGCGAGAGCACGCGGCGACGAGGGCTGCGTATGTGGCGGCGGAAAGAGGAGCGGGAGTGGGGCAGGAGGAGAGCGATTGGAAGGCGTGGAGGGCGGCAGAGAAACGGCCGGAGTGGTAGAGCTGGAGAATGGTGCCGTTGGGGTTCTGCATCTCCGACGGTTTTGAAATCGGAGTTGGAGACGACAAGCGGAGCCGTGGCGGTAGAGGACTACGGCCATAAACAGGGAGCGCGCGGTTTGTGAAATGCTCTGGATGTTTGTTTGGTTACCGGCGGAACCTTTTTTTTCTTTAGCAAGTGGCATTTTATTGACCAGGAGACATCATTACACAGTTGATACGAGCATCTTTAAGTCCTTGACCGTTCCCAGATCGGAATCCGGAGCTAAATAGCTTTGAACGGAGGAAGTTTTCGGCCTAGGATAGCCGATTTTCCACTCGCGTTCTCGGACCGAGTTACCAGGTTTGGACAAATTTTAATAGAACTCGGCGAACTTTGTTCGAATATAGACGGATTTCACTAATAGATGGCCGATTCATACATATTATGTCAAACTCGGGCAGACACCCGAATTCCGACTTCATTTAGGCTAAAAAAACTAAAAAGGGCTGAGGCGGGGTCGTTGCCAGCGTGGATGTGCTCGAGAGCAGCGTCGAGCGTCCGGTCAGGCGCACTCCACCAGCGGCGGTGGTCCGCCACGTTGTTGCGCGTCGATGGCGAGTGTTGGAATTTTGCCTAATAAAGACCCAGCCCATTTATATTATTCAACAATTCCTGAAATCCTAGAGGCGCACTTGGACCATTCATGCAAGGCAAAGAGGTGGGAAAGAGTTTAGTCCCATATTGCTAGTTGAGTGGAAGTTGGACCAGCTTATAAGGAGAGCTCTTCCACCACTTGTACGAGCTTGAGAAGAGAAGACATATACACGCGCGCTCCTTCTCCTCCGCCGCCCGCCTCGCCACGCCTCGCCTCGTCACGACGCGCGCGCCGCGGGTTGCGGGAATGCCTCGAGCCGAGAGCTTCTCTTTCTTTTTGTCACGCATAAATGGATAATAATTTGAACAGTCTGCGTGAGTGCATTTTTAATACGCACGAACTCAGTGGAGATTTAATTCGAGCTTAGTGGAGGCTGTTCGGCTTCGGTCAATACATGTTCGTTTCCTCTCCCGACGCCGACTGTTCGCATGTTTACCCGTGCCTATAAGAGTGAGAGGTCGCTCCTCTCCTTAAAAACACCAACGCACACACCCTGCGCCTCCAGTTTCAGAGCATTGCGCTGCTTAGATCTTCCCCATCCCGTCTTGCGGCGTGCACCGCGAGCTGGGACAGTAGGCCTCCGAGACCCCGCTGCTTCGAGTCCTGTACGGGAGAAGGGCGATAAGGTTTTTGGGGAGCGCTACCAGCGCGACTACTGGCTTCATCACGGACTCCTTCACGGATAGCGACTGCAGCGACGTCTTCCCCAACGACGACTTCTTCCCCGACATCAACAATCTTTTCCTCGACAACATGGTTGACGACAGTGCCAACGCTAACGGGAACACCGGCGGTTCCTCTACCGTGATATATATCATCTTTTGGTCTTTTTCTATTATTCTGCCTATGCTTTATCTGCCTTTTATTTTGGTTAAATCTCTTGGAAAATTGCTCTATTTCTCAACAATCCAAAAACCTTATTATAGGCAATTTGCTCCAAGTGGTTTCGTTGCTTCTGTGAAGCCACCTATTTTTGAGGGTACGCATTATAAGAGGTGGCGCGTGAGAGCAGTTCTCTGGTTTCAGAACATGAACTGCTATGACGCCACTCTTGGCAAGCCTGAGGGAGAGCTTACTCCTGCTCAGGAACAAGTTTTTCGGAAAACTGATACCCTGTTCAAGGCTGCTTTGCTGTCTATTCTAGGGGATAACATTGTTGAACCCTATATGTCATTTGATAATGGCAAGGACATGTGGGCTGCGCTCGAGGCCAAATTTGGGGTCTCGGACGCTGGCAGTGAACTGTATGTCATGGAACAACTCTATGACTACAAGATGACTGATGACCGCTCCGTGGTTGAGCAGGCTCATGAAATACAGTCACTGGCCAAAGAGCTTGAGCACTTCCCTTGTGTTTTACTGGACAAGTTCATTGCCGGGGGCATTATTGCCAAACTTCCCCCTTCGTGGAGGAACTTTGCTACTTCCCTGAAACACAAGAGACAAGAGTTTTCCGTTTCGGATCTCATTGGTACTCTTGATGTGGAAGAGAAGGCGAGAGCAAAAGACACACGTGCTCGAGGTGCTGAGGGAGGTTCAACTGCCAATCTGGTACAGAAAAAGAACTTCCAGTCACACAAGTCCAAGAATTCGATGGAAAGAACAAAGCCTCACAGTCTACTAGCTTCAAGAAGAAGACTGATAAGAAGAAAGGTGCTTGTCACGTGTGCGGTGATCCTGATCATTGGGCTCCTGCTTGCCCCAACCGCTTTGACAAGCGCCAGCATGGAAAAGGCAGCAAGACTGGTAATATTGTCATGGGCGACGTTGAGATGAAAGATGTTGGGAATGGTATATTACCTACTGTTCTTTCATTATGTCCTCCTGATTGGTGGATTGACACAGGTGCTAATGTACATGTTTGTTCTGATGTTTCCATGTTTTCTTCATATCAGGTCAGAGGGGCTCAGTCCGTGCTGATGGGGAATGGCTCGCATGCTTCTGTTCATGGTGTTGGTACGGTCGATCTGAAGTTCACTTCGGGAAAGACCATGCGCCTGAAGAACGTGCATCATGTTCCCTCAATAAATAAGAATCTTGTTAGTGGATCACTTCTATGTCATGATGGCTACAAGATTGTATTTGAGTCCAATAAATTTGTATTGTCTAAGTTTGGAACATTTATTGGTAAAGGCTATGAGTGTGGAGGTTTGTTCCGCCTGTCACTGTCAGATGTGTGTAATAAAGTCGTGAATCATGTTTCATCTGATCTTGTGCCAAATGCCTGGCATTCACGTCTTTGTCATGTTAATTTTGGTTGCATGACGCGGTTAGCTAAAATGAATATAATCCCAAAATTTACTACTGTGAAGGAATCTAAATGACAAACTTGTGTGCAAGCAAAGCAACCTCGCAAGTCACATACGACTGCAAAGGTGAGAGATTTGGCGCCACTAGAGCTCATGCATTCAGATCTTTGTGAGATGAATGGTGTGTTAATAAAAGGTGGAAAGAAATATTTTATGACATTGATCGATGACTCTACGAGATATTGTCATGTGTATCTTCTAAAATCAAAATATGAGGCTTTGAGTTACTTCAAAAATCTATAAAATTGAAGCGGAAAACCAACTTGATCGAAAGATTAAGAGGCTTAGGTCTGATCGTGGTGGAGAGTATTTTCCCAACGAGTTTGATTCTTTTTGTGCGGAACATGGTATAATCCATGAGAGAACGCCTCCCTACTCACCCCAGTCAAACGGGGTAGCCGAAAGAAAGAACCGTACTCTAACAGATTTGGTTAACGCCATGTTAGACACATCGGGTCTCTCCAAGGAATGGTGGGGGGAGGCATTACTGACTGCATGTCATGTCCTAAACCGAGTTCCCACTAAGAACAAAGAGATTACTCCATTTGAAGAATGGGAAAAGAAAAGATTAAATCTTTCTTACTTGCGAACTTGGGGCTGTCTGGCAAAGGTTCATGTGCCAATCCCAAAGAAGCGCAAACTTGGACCAAAAACCGTGGACTGTATTTTTCTGGGATATGCTTTTCATAGCATTGGCTATAGATTCTTGATAGTAAAATCTGGAGTACCAAACATGCATGTTGGTACAATCATGGAGTCAAATGATGTGACTTTCTTTGAAGATATCTTTCCCATGAAGGATATACCTAGCTCATCAAATCAGGAGATACCTGACTCATTGAATCAGGAAATACCCACAATTCCTGAACATACCATTCCTATTGAACACTCGGAAAAACCTGAGGAGGAGGATAATGAAATTCCTAAGAGGAGTAAGAGACAGAGGACTGTAAAATCCTTTGGTAATGATTTTCATTGTGTACCTTGTGGATGATACTCCTACCTCTATTTCAGAAGCCTATGCATCTCCTGATGCTGACTACTGGAAGGAAGCCGTTCGTAGTGAGATGGATTCCATCTTAGCGAATGGAACATGGGAGATCACCGATCGTCCTTATGGGTGCAAACTCGTAGGATGCAAATGGGTGTTTAAGAAGAAACTTAGGCCTGATGGTACTATTGAGAAGTACAAGGCAAGACTTGTAGCCAAGGGTTATACCCAAAAAGAAGGTGAGGACTTCTTTGATACTTACTCACCCGTAGCCAGATTGACCACCATTCGCGTACTACTATCTTTGGCTGCCTCACATGGTCTTCTCGTTCATCAAATGGACGTTAAGACGGCTTTCCTAAATGGAGAGTTGAACGAGGAAATTTATATGGATCAGCCAGATGGATTTGTAGTGAGTGGTCAAGAAGGAAAAGTGTGTAAGTTGTTGAAGTCTTTATATGGCCTTAAACAAGCACCTAAGTAGTGGCACGAGAAGTTTGAGAGAACCCTAACCACTGCAGGTTTTGCTGTAAACGAAGCTGACAAATGTGTATACTATCGCTATGGTGGGAGCGAGGGAGTAATTCTTTGTTTGTATGTTGATGACATACTGATTTTTGGGACCAATCTTAATGTGATTAAGGAAGTCAAGGATTTCTTATCTCGGTCTTTTGAGATGAAGGATCTAGGAGTAGCTGATGTTATTTTGAACATCAAGCTATTGAGAGATGATAATGGTGGGATCACACTGCTTCAGTCTCACTATGTGGAAAAGATCTTGAGTCGCTTTGGGTATAGCAACTGCAAGTCTTCTCCAACACCGTATGATCCTAGTGTGTTACTTCGAAAGAATAGAGGCACTACTCGAGATCAATTGACATATTCTCAGATTATTGGGTCGCTTATGTATTTAGCTAGCGCTACGAGGCCTGGCATCGCTTTTGTTGTAAGCAAACTCAGTCGGTTTGTTTCAAATCCTGGAGATGATCATTGGCAAGCTCTTGAGAGAGTCATGCGCTATCTAAATGGCACTGCGAGCTACGACATTCACTATACTGGGTACCCAAGGGTGCTGGAGGGATATAGTGATTCAAATTGGATATCTGATGCTGATGAGATAAAGGCCACGAGTGGATATATATTTACACTTGGTGGTGGTGCTGTTTCTTGGAAGTCTTGCAAGCAGACCATCTTAACGAGGTCAACTATGGAAGCAGAACTCGCAGCATTAGACACAGCCACTATCGAAGCAGAGTGGATTCGAGAACTCTTGATGGACTTACCTATGGTTGAGAAACCTATACCCACAATCCCAATGAACTGTGATTGTTAAAGTTAACAGTTCTAAGGATAATATGAAGTCCTCAAGACATGTGAAGAGGAGATTGAAATCTGTCAGGAAAATGAGAAACTCCGGAGTTATTGCATTGGATTATATCCAAACATCTAAGAATCTGGCAGATCCCTTCACAAAGGGTCTATCACGTAACGTGATAGAAAATGCATCAAAGGAGATGGGTATGAGACCCACAATATAAGTTTTCCACAGTGGTAAACCACTCTATGTGATCGGAGATCCCGTGAATTAGAATTGGGAGACAAGTTGTTGGTTAACTAAGAGGAAAGTATCCCTACTTTAAAAACACCACTCCGTGAAGATGCAATACTTTCCTATTCTGCATGGCAGGTTGATTTATCTTAATGTGTTCTAAGTGGCTTACTTTAAGCAGAGATGTTGTCCTGCAGAACATCTTTTGAAGAACACACCTATATGAGTCTGATTGTTAAACGTCGCAGTCTATGAGAGTTGGGTGCTCTCTAATAAACTCATGAAAGGCTATGGAGTATGACGCATAAGCTCCACCCGAGGGGAAGTCCCACGGCAGCCCAGTATTGGTCAAGGCTTTGTGTAAAGCTAGAATGCAGCAAACTTGCAGTTCAAGGCATAGTCCACTGTACAAGTTGCAAACTAGTGTAGCATAGAGTTCTAAGTGGAAGTTCAACTTACCAGTCTCCACTAGTACTAGTATATAAACAATGTTTTGGAACCATAGGCAAATTTATGTGTGCCTCTGGGATCTGGTGGGGGATTGTTGGAATTTTGCCTAATAAAGGCCCAGCCCATTTATATTATTCAACAATTCCTAAAATCCTAGAGGCCCACTTGGACCATTCATGCAAGGCAAAGAGGTGGGAAAGAGTTTAGTCCCACATTGCTAGTTAAATGGAAGTTGGACCAGCTTATAAGGAGAGCTCTTCCGCCACTTGTACGAGCTTGAGAAGAGAAGAAATATACACTCGCGCTCCTCCTCCTCCGCCGCCCGCCTCGCCACGCCTCGTCTTGTCACGACGCGCGCGCCGCGGGTTGCGGGAATGCCTCAAGCCGAGAGCTTTCTTTCTTTTTGTCACGCATAAATGGATAATAATTTGAACAGTCTGCGTGAGTGCATTTTTAATATGCACGAACTCAGTGGAGATTTAATTCGAGCTTAGTGGAGGTTGTTCGGCTTCGGTCAATGCCTGTTCGTTTCCTCTCCCGACGCCGACTATTCGCCTGCCTACCCATGCCTACAAGAGTGAGAGGTCGCTCCTCTCCTCAAAAACACCAACGCACACACCCTGCGCCTCCAGTTTCAGAGCATTGCGCTGCTTAGATCTTCCCCATCCCGTCTTGCGGCGTGCACCGCAAGCTAGGAGAGTAGGCCTCCGAGACCCCGCTGCTTCGAGTCCTGTACGGGAGAAGGGCGATAAGGTTTTTGGGGAGCGCTACCAGCGCGACTACTGGCTTCATCACGGACTCCTTCACGGATAGAAACTGCAGCGACGTCTTCCCCAACGACGACTTCTTCCCCGACATCAACAACCTTTTCCTCGACAACATGGCTGACGACAGTGCCAACGCTAACAGGAACACCGGCGGTTCCTCTACCGTGATGTATATCATCTTTTGGTCTTTTTCTATTATTCTGCCTATGCTTTATCTGCCTTTTATTTTGGTTAAATCTCTTGAAAAATTGCTCTATTTCTCAACAGCGAGCCTGGAGGTCCTTCGTAGGCAGCTAGTTCGGCGAGTCGGCGTTGGGCAAAGAACTGTTCCCAATGCACGAGGTTGCCGTTGTTTTCGACGAGCTTGGGATCCGACATCGCCGCTATGGCGGCCTAGATTGCTTCGACCAATTCGTGCTTTATAGGCCAAGCGCAGGCGGCGAAGGCGGGAGGGGTGTAGCAGCGTGGCGGGAAACGGGGGAAAGGCGGGAAGCCGAGGCGACACTGGCGCGTCGCCGACGCGGGAGCTTAGGCGGAAGGATGACGATGATCGGCCTTCAGTTGCTGACTGGGCGGGTCCGCACGCCGAATTCGCTTCGTCTGGCGTTCCCAGCGCGTTCCCGTCGCCTCGGGATCGGCCTAGGATTTCCGGACGTATTTTGGGCCAAATCCGGACGAAACCGGCGTCCTGGGAACGCGGTTGGGGCAATTTTTGGCGTCCGGAAAGAAGAAATACAAAATAAGGAAAAGAATAAAAGAATAAGGATAGGAATCCCGCATTGGATTAGGGTCATCTATAGCTCCAGGGTTTCATCACCCTAGATGCAAATTAAGGAAATAAAATATTTAATAGTCAGATCTTCATTTAAATGCCAATGCAAGGGTGACGCCCTGGAAATGGCCTGCTGGAAACCCAAGTGGAGATGCTCTAGGCTCCGGGTTTACACCAACAGACAAATTACAAACTGAAGACTCAGAAGATCGATCTCGGACAGAAGAAGAAATACATTGGACGAGGGACAGGCAGCCAGAAACTATCACCACCTTTAGAAAACCATGATCCTTGGCCAGCGACATTGCCCGTCTCACAACCTGGGCCGTAGCACCCCGGTAAAACCACTCCTAGAAAATTGCGTGTGGCTTTTGTTTGTGCATCATCATGACAACATGCTCATGTCATCATGCCACATTGCATTTGAGCATCATCATGTCATAATGCATGGTTTGCCTAAAACTATTTCTAAAAGCTTAGTTTTGTTTTCTAAATATCCTATCTTTATTTCAAATCAAATCTCGGTCTTTTCCGGATCTTTTATTTGTCTAAAAATTATTTACAAAAGATTTTCTAAAAATAAAACAAATAAAATAAATAAATAAAAATGTTTTATTAGGGGAGGCAACCGGCCAGGCACAAAGGCCCAGCCAGCTGGCCTACTACCCGAAACCCTAGAAAACCCTACCAGATCCCCACTCCCTCTCCCCATCTGCCGCCGCCACACGCAACCCACCCAGTGGCACACGGCGCACGCTGCGCGCACCCCACCCACCTGACCCACCCGGTCGCACGCTACCTACCCCGCTGTGGTACTCTGCACAACATCTACCGATCCCATTCGACACGTACACGTCGCATGTACCCCGGTCCCACTCCCTCGCTTCCACCCTGTGACCCCACCACCCCCGCGTGGCCCGCCCCGAACCAACCCCTCTCTCTCCTGTCCTCGACCCCGCAAGCCCCGCTCCTCACTTCCCATCGCCGCCGCAGATCCCAAGACGTGGAACCCTACCGACCTCGCCTTCCTCCCCAAGTGGTGCGGCCGCCCGCGCGAGCCCCACGATGGAGCATCTCCTCGCCCACATCCGGCCACGCCGCGCGCCCCCTCGTCAGCCGAGAGGACCTCCAGCTCCGCCGCCGCAGCTCGTCGGCCTCGGCCGCATCTCCGCGTGGCCACCCTTCCGCCGCCTCATGTCCCGCGAGCTTCCTCCGCCTCGGCCGCCCAGCGTCGACCCGCCGACCACATCCCCGCCGCGTGAGCCTTGCCGGTCGCCTGCATCACTATCCCCGGCAACCTCCTGCACCCCGCTGGCCCCTCGAGCTCGCATGCATCGAGCCTACTCCGGCCTCCCTGCCCCGGCCACGCCCCATCGTCGTCCCGTCGCCGCGCGTGGCCCTCCATCCCTGACGCCAAGCACCGCGCCGCTGCTCGGCTGCTCCCCGAGCCTTCCTTCCTCAATTCTGGCGTCCTCGCTCCGCTCCTCGTCGCCGCACGCGTGTCCCAGCTCCGTCATGTCTATCAGGTTGTTCCCGCTCGTCGGCCTCTATACCTGTGTCCCTCGTCACGGCTGCTGCAGAGCCCTTCCGTGACATGTTTTTGTGTCCGCGTACACTGTAGGTTCTTGCCAGTTCACTGAAGTAGACCCTAAGATGGTATTAGAGCCTAGACTGCTGCTCGATACCGAAGACATGAAATTATGGTGTGATGCGTTGATGTTATAGTGAGGATGGTGTGTGGTGAAGTTAATGATGCGGCTGTTCCGGCACCGCGGAGCTATGCCATCTACATCCGAGGATCCATGTATCCGTGCCCATCAAGATCTCCGCAAATACAAGGCCAACAAGATCATCTTCCGAAGACCGATCTGGCTAGACCTGAACCCAAGATCTTCATCATGGCATGCCAAGACCTCCTTCATAGACCAGAAGACACCGAGACCCGAGTCCGACACCGACAATTGGAGTTGAACCCCCAAGTTCTCCTTCACGGACGGCAAGTTCGACGACACGGACCTGAAGACCGATCCCGTCAAGACCGAACCCGAACCACATCGAACCAAGATCGCCGAACACCAATGTGTGATTCTGATCCCCCTATTTTTAATAAATTGCCATCTATATATATCTGGTTGCATTAAATCATTCATGTCGCATACATTCTTTGGGGGTTGTGGGGTACTTTGTCAATTCACCTCATAATTAAATATAGAGACTATATGCGGGCTATTCTAGTCTCATATTGCCTCTATTTAAATTTGTGTAGCTAACTAATGTCGTGTTTTGTCTTGTTAACACAACATTTAAATTGCGGGGTATCTAAACAACATGAACCTTATAATTAATCGTCGGGACCCTGGTTCCACTTAATATTGCCTAATTGCATCGCATCTTTGCCATATCATACATCATGCATGCATCATGCCCGATCTTCTGTCGTAGTATTAAATAGTGTATCCGGTGTTTCTTTTAGTGTTTTGCTTCTTCACGGATTAGGCCGTTGAGTTGATGCGAGTATCGACAAGTCCTTCGGATGTGTACCTTCGGCAGTGTTTCCCAGGCGAGCAACCTCCCCCTTTCTACCTATCTTGCATTTATAGTCTTTACTTCCTCATGTTGATCTATTGCTATCCGTGTTACGATGCTTTAGTTTCCGTGCACCATTTATATTCCTTGCAGCCTCTATATTGCCTTGGACACATCCTATTGCCTGTTGATTGATAGATAGTCGGCCTTGCGAGTCGTAGTTGCTTGCTCAGGTGCTGCTTCGCGTCGTTGTCGTTCCACCATTGATAAAAGGTTGGCACATGCTTAATGATAGAGATGCTTTACGGTAGAGTTGATCATGACTTTAAATACAACTATTAAACTGTTGGGATAACTAATGAAAGAGGCACCAGTGGGCAATATATGCTATTTGGTTTTTCATGTCCACTTGTGTCCCGTAAGCCTCGAGTACTTGATACCTGTTCCTTGATTATTTGCACTATCCACATCCGGGAGACCCTATGGATCCCCCTTAGCCAGAGCTTGATTCATTTCTTATTTCTTGAGGCCACAAAGTAGTTTGGGGCTTTATTACTATCATGTACTTATGCCATGCTTTACTGCTTTATTTACGATTGTGCGTGGAGCACCTAACTATTTAGGAATTGCGGAGTGTTTTCACGGTATCGACAAGCCCAGTCACACTTTCGGGTTCCCAGTCGTTTACAGCCATTGGCGCAAACCTTGGGTCCGTCTCGGAGCCGGCCAATTTCGTCGCGGGTAGCTTAATGGGGTGGCCCCCTGAAATATTTTATGAATCATGTGATTGCTTTGTCATGAAAGCCTCGTTGGGTTTTGATTTGGTTTTTCTGAGGTTGATCGTGTGTGTGTTGCTATTTGTGCACCCCTGCAGGGTAAATCTTTCTGAAAGTCGTGTCCGCGATTATGGACGACTTGGAGCACAGTATCTCGATCATAGACAAGCATAACTAAAGTAGTGATATAAATTTGACTTAATATGTGACTAGTAATCAACTTCACTACAATGGAATGGATAATAAAAGTGCCAACAACTGGTGGAACTGGGGTGTACCTTGTCATGTTATACTTGCCTAGTAAGTATCGCAACTCCAATGGAATGAAATAAAAGTGCCAACAACTGTTGGGTCTGGGATGTCACATGCTAATTGTATCTGACTAGTAAGTACTGGAACTACAACTGAATGGTTAACTAAAACTGCCCACTACTTATGCTATCGGGATGACTCATGCTATCTATAACTGACTAGTAAGTGCTGCAGCTATAATGGAATGAATAAAACTGCCAACTGTGTGAGTTCCTCGGGTTTGACTTTCTCATTTGGTATCGAGGGGGAAATACCAGGATGGGTATGATTGGTGTTAGTATTAGGTTGGTCTCGAATAGGTCTTTCTTATCCCTCTCTAATAGCCGACAGTTGAATCGGTCGCTATAGGTTGTTTAGTGCATGCTGCGCTGCTGCCTCAGTCCACCATACCTATGTAGGCGAGAGCCACCGAATTCTAGCCTCGCTGTATACTGGCCTCAGTACTGACGCTCCTCTTTTTTCCTTCGCCCTTTGTCGGCACCCCCTTTTGTTTAGCAGGTTTGAGATCGGCGTTGTTAGCAGGGTTACCCTTCCGTCTTGGCCTAGGCAGGGTTATGGACGCCATTGGTTATTCTTCAGGGCTCTTAGCCCCATTTACATCTTATCCGTACTCGGATGTTGATTCATTTTCAAGGTGATTTGGATCTTTGTATTGTATATCTGTATTCTTAACTCATGGAGTCGTGTTGTATATATATGTTCTGTGGGTTCCATCTTGAACTATTGTGTAATGTTATTACTTTGTTTTCCACCCGCACGCAAGTGCCTGGTGGGCACCTCTGAATCGTTTCTATGCGGGTTTGGCGAGAATCGCTAAAACTTGCATAGGGCCGATTCGAGAGTGTTACATGGGCCTCCACCATCTCAGGTTCGTACGTACCAACCGATCCTTTACGCAAGAGAGGATGAAACTACCATTATGGTCTCTGCGCACAATCCCCCACCCCATCTGATTTTCAGCTGGGAACAGAGCCCCGTCAACATTGACACAAATGTAGCCTTGGGCTGGTGGAGACCAATGCTGAACTGGAGCAACCGAGACCCTATCGCTCGACTTTTCTCTGAACAAATGGGTCACGATCGTATCAATATAAGCCAGGGCTTTAGTAGCGACTCTCGGGGTGTGGCTGTCCCTCCAAATTTTTGATCTCATTTCTCAATTCCCAGGTATGCCAACTCGTGACGGCCAAAACAGTGGCATATGTAACACTTTCCCTCTGAATAAAATCAAGAACCCATTGTTTAGAAGTCACCAGGGTTTTACGATTCAGGTGGATAGGGTAGTGCCCCTTCACTACATTCCATACGGCTCTCGCGAATGGACAGAAGAGGAAGATGTGCTCCACCCGTTCAGATTGACCACAGAAGACACAAGCATTATCTGCAGGTATGTGATGGCGCTGCAGTTGAAAACCAGTGGGCAAGCAGTCGTGGATAAAACGCCATAGAACAATCTTCATCTTAATAGATGCGGTGATCGACCACACTGCCCTCCACATCTTGGCTTCCCTCTCTCTGTCAAAATCAACACCTCTGCATGCATTACCCTGCTTTGCAAAGAAAGAGGTAGCAACATTATAAGTGAGAGGATAGAAATGGAAATCGTCTCCTCCTCGTATGCTAATAGGTATATGGAGAATTGTATTAGCCAGGTACTCATGGAAAAAAGGCACGAACCGTCTCTGGCTCCCAGCCAGTTCCCTCCTCATTAATCATGAATCGCACCTTGGAAGTAGAAGAAATCAGTCACAATGTGAAAGGACATTTACTGTCATAATCACTTTTGGTGTTCGTTAACAACTAGTAGATCATTTTATAGTTTGCTATTGTCTACAGGTTGATGTTTTACAAAGTGAAAAGGACCTTTGGCCTGCGGAACATTCTCTGTGTAATTTCATGATGCTTGGGGATTCTAGACCGGAGTCTCCGGTGTGGTCCGGAGTTTCCCCAGGAGTCTCCGGTGTGTCTCCTGCTTTCCTGCCAGGGTCAGTCGGAGAGGTGGTCTGGAGGCTAGTCCGGAGTCTCCGGTCCTTGCCTCAGACCGGAGTCTCCGGTGCAGAAGGACCGGAGTTTCCGGTCAACTTGGCTCGTAGAAGGCCTGGGTCAGTCTGAGGGCTGGTCCGGAGGCTGGTCCAGAGATTGGCCGGAGTCTCCGGTGCAGACCGGAGTCTCCGATGTCGAGGGACCGGAGTCTCCGGCCCACTTGCTTCCCAGGTGGGCTGGGTCAATCTGAGAGCTGGTCCGGAGGCTGGTCCGGAGACAGGATGGAGTCTCCGGTGCAAACCGGAGTCTCCAGTGTGAGGACCGGATTCTCCGGTCTGACTCTTCTCCAACGGGCAGAAAACGGTTCACTGGGACATGTGGCTATAAATAGGGGACCTTATCCCCTTCCTACAGCTGCTCGTCCACCTCAAGAACACCATGTCCATTTGAGCCACCAAATCAACAAGATCTCTTCATCCAACCATCCAAAGTCATTGATCTTTGGAGAATCGAAGGAGGAGGCCTTGATCTACATCTTCACCAAGAGAGATCTTCATTTCCCCCTCATTCACTCGAGGGCCCCTTTGCTCTAGTGTTTCTTTGGAAACCCTAGGTTTTGATTTGGTTCTTACAAGCTTGTCTTTGATTGTTTGACAGCTTGCTTGTATTTGGGAGCCTCCAATTAAGTTGTGGATGTGTGCCCCAAACTTGTTGTAAAGGTGCCGGCTACCACCTCGAAGGTTGCCGTATAGTGGAAGAGGTGAATCGAACCCTTTGGGGTGAGGTTCATCGGAGAACAAGGGAGGCCTCTCGTGGCGTTGGTGGTTTGATACCACCCCCTCTCCAAACGTAGATGTACTACCCCTCAAAAGGAAGGAACTACAGGAAACAAATCCTTGTGTCTCTGAGCGCTCCACTTTGGTTCCCTCTATCATTTACCGCACTTTACTTCCTTAGTTCTTGTGCTAGTTGACATATAGGTAAATTCACCTTAGTTGCATAATCTAGAGAATTTACCTTTTGTGTCAAACCCTAATTTGATTAAGAGTAAAATTTGGAGTAGCACCTATTCACCCCCCCCCTCTAGGTTCCCATACGATCCTTTCAATTGGTATCAGAGCCTTAGATCTTTATTCGAGCTTAACCGCCTAAGAGATTATGGCCACCACCGGGGAGGGAGAAAGTGAGGATAGCCATTCGGTGACCATGGTAGATCTCAAGAAGTTGGAAACAAGCTTGAGCTCTACCTTGGGCAACGAGATCCAACAATTGCGTCTACTCGTTGAGCAACTTGTTAAGGATAAGTAAACTTCACCTCCTCCCTCTCTAGAGGAAACACCACCTAACCCAAAGGCTAAACCTTTGGAGGAAGTGGCGGGGGATGAACATAATTCCACTAACTCCACCACCAAAAAGGGTGATGGGAAAGAAGAGTTCCATGCGGTTCCCGGATGGTACTCTCCCGACCCTACTATCCCACATCCACACATAAATAATAGAGGAGACCCACCTAAGTTAGCTACACATTCCTTTGCTCAATGGCAAGTTTTAATGAAATCTCATGTGCACAGCTCTTGCATTGATTTGTGGAACATTATGAAGAAGGACTCAAAATTGAGGATCCAACCAACTTGACTAGAAGAGAAGTGGTCAATAGCCAACTCAATGCGACTACCTTGCACATGATCCAACTTGGAGTGGGGCCAAAGGATTTTTCCCACATTGAGCATTACAACACCAACAAGGAAGCTTGGGATGCTCTCATTGACTTGTGTGTTGGCAATGAGAGTATGAGAAGAAATAGATATGATGCCTTAAGCAATGAGGCCGAAGGGTTCTTCATGAAGGATGGTGAGGATCATGAAGACATGTATCAAAGACTCAAATCCACAGCCACCGCCTTTAGGAATGTTGGTGCCTCTCACATTGATGATGCTTGGATCAAGAGGAAGTATGTGAGTGCACTCATGCCTTTTGAGCCTACTGACTTGAAGAGTCTCCAAGGAAGACACAATTACCATCTCATGACCTCCAATGAAGTGATGCAAGAGATGGCCGCCTTCAAGGTCGCTGCCAAGAATGCCAAAGACGCCCGCGCTCGTGCCATTGGAATGAGTAGCGGTGTCAATCTTGCCTTGAAGGCCAAGGTTGTGGAATATGATGAAGATGAAGGAAGTGATGAGGGACTTTCAATGAGCCACCCCGAAGATGTCAAGGTAGCTCATGGTGAATATATGGCCTTCTATGCAAGAAATTTTTGGAAAGATCCCACCAAAGCCAAGATGGAAATGCAACGAAGAAACAACCCCAATGGGAGAAGAGATAGTGGTTCCAAGTTGAGAACTTGCTTCAACTGTGGTGACCGCTATCACTTCGTTGCAGCTTGTCCCTATGAGAAAAGAGAAGATCATGGTGGTAAACTTGTGTTGAAGAAGACCTCCAAAGCTCCCTACAAGAAACCCTTCGTCAAGAGGAACTCAACCAACAAGAAGCCGGGAGAAATTTCTTTGATCACACATGAAGAGTTCTCCTCCGATGATGATGAAGAAGAGGAAGATGAGGATACACCAAGTGGTGTGGCGGCTCTTGCCACCACCTCTACTCCTTCATTCTCACTTTTTGACTCTCCAAATGAGAACCTCTCCAACAATAACATCACTTGTCTTATGGCAAGAGGAACGGAGGTATATCATCATCACACTCCACTTCTTTAATCAATGATGATTTTGATGATGAGTTATGTCTTGAGGTTAAAAAGGAACTAGTGGCTTTTGATGTGTTCATGAATAACTTGCAAGGTGAACACAAGAAACATGTTGTGGACCTCTTAAATCAACTTTCACACACACAAGAACTTCTAGATGAGAGATGTCAATTAGGAAGAGAGCATATGATTGAGATAGAAGCTCTTAATAATGCTCTAGAAGAAGAACAAGAAACTAGAATATCTCTTGAAACTAAACTAGAGGGCCTTGATGGTGATAATGATCTCATTATTAATAAACTCATCAGGGAACGTGATCATGCTATTGCTAAATACAAAAAGGCTAAAAATGATTAGATTGAGTTTGGTGTTGTTCATGGAAAACTTGCCGAGGATTTTAGGACACTTGACAAGGCTCACAAGGCCTTGGAAAGTGAACTCTTGTCACTCACAAAGTCTTGTGAAAAGCTTCAAACTCAATTGATCAATGCTCCCTCACCTAGTACATTCATTCCTTCTAGTTGTACAAATACTCTTGAAGAACATGCTAGGTTGAAGGAGAAGCTAGCTAAGACCTCCTTTCCCAAAGGAAACAAGTCTATTGATGACCTCTTAAACAAGCAAAGGTCAAATGGTGAAAAAGGGGGCATTGGCTTTGTCTCTAAAGCCAAGAAGAAAAAGAACAATAAGAAGAAGAAGGCCAAGCCCGCCCAAGAAAAGAACAAGGTCATTGTGGGAAGTAAGACCACAAGTGGCAAAAATATGTCTCGTGATGACTTCGCGGGAGGTGCTAACCCTCACTATGTCTTAATGCGTGATTATTATGGTGATGTGTATGCAAAATATGTTGGCCCATTTAATGGTTATATTGCATGGTCTATTTGGGTTCCCAAGACCCTTGTTGCTAACAAAAGAGGACCCATTGAAAAATGGGTACCTAAGAACTAGTTTGATCTTTTGTAGACATATGCTTCCGGAGGGTCAAAATGGGTGCTTGATAGTGTATGCACAAGTCATATGACCAGAAGCGCGTCTAGTGTCAAGGAATTGAGACCAAATGTTGAGCAAATATCCGTGACATATGCCGACAAGTCAAAGTCTAAGGTAATGGGTTTCGGCAGAGTTGTGGTTGCACACGATATCACTCTCGTGGACATCATGCTTGTTGAGACCCTTGGTTATAATTTACTTTCAGTCCGTGCTCTAGGAAAGATGGGTTTTGCCGTCTTTATTGATGTTGATATTGTGATCCTCTTGTGGAGCAAGTCTCTAAAGGTTGCTTTCGTTGGGTATGTCGAAGATGACTTGTATGTGGTGGACTTCTCAGGGAAAACCACTACAAGTCCGATGTGCCTTTTTGGAAAAGCCGACGTGGGTTGGCTATGGCATCACCGCCTAGCCCATGTCAACATGAGAACTTTGCAAAGCCTTCACAAGGATGGTCATATTGTTGGACTAAAAGAAAATGTTTGTTTTGCCAAAGATTGTGTTTGTAGGGCATGTGTTGAAGGAAAAATGCATGACTCTCCCCACAAGCCAAAGAACTACATCAAGTCAAAGAGGATCTTGGAGCTCCTTCATGTGGATCTCTTTGGTCCTCCCTCTCATGCAAGCCTTGGTGGGAAGAAATATTGTCTGGTGATTGTTGATGACTACTCAAGATACACTTGGGTATATTTCTTCAAGCTAAAAAGTGAGACCCAAGAGAACTTCATTGACTTCATCAACATGGCTCAACGCCAACACAATGTTCCGGTATTGACAATAAGAAGTGACAACGGTACCGAATTCAAGAACTACACATTGAATGGATTTCTTAGTGATGAGGGAATAAAACATGAATATTCCGCTACATATACCCCTCAACAAAATGGTGTAGCTGAGAGGAAGAACCGGACTCTTACTGATATGGCAAGGACCATGTTGGCGGAGTTTAAGTCTCCATACAATTTTTGGGCTGAAGCCATCTTCACCGCATGCCATGCTTCAAACCGTCTCTACCTCCGCAAAGAATTGGTCAAGACCCCATATGAAATACTTACCGGTAACAAGCCCAATGTCTCATACTTCCGGGTGTTCGGTTGTAAGTGCTTCTATCGTATTAAGGGTATTCGTTTGTCCAAGTTTGATTCTAAAGCATTAGAGGGTATTTTTGTTGGTTATGGTCTCGAATCCCACACTTATAGAGTCTATGACATGCTCTCTGGAGTTGTCATAGAATCTTGTAGTGTGGTGTTTGAAGAATATGATGGTCCCCAAGCGGGGCGTGTTGATGTTTGTGATATAGATGATGAAATGCCTCAGGAAGCCATAGGAAGAATGGGTGCGGGTTTCATCCGTCCTATTGAGGAACCCCTTATGGCTGATCGAGAAGAACTATGCTCTACTCAAGTGGAGCCCTCATCTTCACAACATCCACAAGCTCCGATCGGAGGGGACAATGACCCACACCAAGAACAAGTTGTGGACCCTCAACCCACTGATCAAGAAGATGCCTCCAACCAAGAAGTGATTGAGTCTCCGTTTGCTAGAATGTCTAGTGGTGCTAAGGCAATTACACAAGGAAGATCTGTACAAACTGCCATAAGAACAGCTAAATACCTAGCCAGTCGTGGGCTTGATCATGACCAAGGTCAATCTCTGCCTCCTGTAGAAGAGGATATTTCCAATGATGATCAAGTTCAAGTTGATGGTCATGACGAGGACCAAAATGATGAAGTGATTCCCACAGGAAACAACAAGGAAATTGAAACTCGTCGCCAAGCTATAATGGATAGAATTTTGGAATTAAGAGACCACACTCTTGAGAATGTGGTAGGAGATGTAAGAAGAGGGATATCTACTCGAGCACAATTGAAGAACTTTGGTGAGCACCAAGCACACATTTCCATGGTGGAACCAAAGAAAGTATGGGAAGCTCTTGAAGATTCGGATTGGTTGGATGCAATGCACAACGAGCTCAACAACTTTGAGAGAAACAAAGTATGGAAGTTAGTGGAGAAGCCAAAAGATTGCCGCAATGTCATAGGCACCAAGTGGATTTTCAAGAACAAGCAAGATGAGCATGGAATTGTGATAAGGAACAATGCAAGATTGGTTGCACAAGGGTTCTCTCAAATTGAAGGCATTGATTATGGAGAGACTTATGCACCTGTGGCTCGCCTTGAGTCCATCCGTATCCTTCTTGCTTATGCGGCACATCATAAATTTAAACTACAACAAATGGATGTAGAAAGTGCATTTCTTAATGGTCCATTGCATGAGTTGGTATATGTGAAACAACCCCCGGGGTTTGAGGATCCCAACTTCCCAAACCACGTCTACAAACTCGATAAGGCACTCTATGGGCTCAAACAAGCCCCACGCACGTGGTATGAGCACCTTAGAGAGTTGTTGTTAGATCGTGGGTTTGAGGTTGGGAAAATCGATCCCACTCTTTTTACTAAGAAGGTCAATGGGGAACTTTTTGTATGCCAAATCTATGTAGATGATATTATCTTTGGCTCATCTAACAAAGCTTTTAATGATGAATTCTCAAAGCTTATGACTGACAGGTTCAGGATGTCTATGATGGGTGAATTGAGAGTTTTTCTTGGCTTTGAGATCAAGCAAGTAAGAGGAGGAACATTCTTCAACCAAGCCAAGTATACTCAAGATATGCTCAAAAGATTCAACATGAAAGACCTAAATGGAGTTCCCACTCCCATGGCAACAAAGACTCATCTTGAACTAAATCCAAATGGTAAAGATGTGGATCAAAAGGTATATCGATCCATGATTGGCTCTTTGCTTTACCTTTGCGCATCTAGACCCGATATTGTGTTGAGTGTAGGAGTGTGTGCAAGATATCAAGCGGCTACTAAAGAAAGCCATTTGATGGCGGTCAAGAGAATCTTTCTATATTTGGTTCATACCCCAAACTATGGTATTTGGTATCCTAGGGGCTCAACTTTCTCTCTTTGTGGGTACACGGATTCGGATTGGGCTGGTGACAAGGATGATAGAAAATCAACCTCTAGGGCTTGCCAATTCCTTGGGAGGTCCTTGGTGTGTTGGTCTTCTAAGAAGCAAAATTGTATACCTCTTTCCACCGCCGAAGCCGAGTATGTGGCAGATGCTAGTGCTTGTACACAATTGCTGTGGATGAGGCAAACTTTAAAGGAATACGGTGTCCATTGTGACAAAGTGCCTCTTATATGTGACAATGAAAGTGCTATCAAGATTGCATATAACCCAGTGGATCATACAAGGACAAAGCATATTGAGATTCGTCATCACTTCATTAGAGATCATGTTGCCCGAGGTGATATTGAGCTATCATATGTGTCAACCAAAGACCAACTTGCTGACATTTTCACGAAGCCACTTGATGAAGCAAGGTTTTGTTTTTTGAGGAATGAACTAAATATCGTGGATTCTAGGAGCTTGACTTGATTACCTTGCATACTCACCTATGTCTTGACCCATATTTGGTGTAGGTGCAGGCATGGAGATAGGGGGAGTGCGGTCCTAATACATTGGACCATCCCTTCCCCATAATGCCAACATTAAGAAATTCAATTCTCTTAATATCATTTTGTGATATGTGAGCTTCATTGGTAAGTAGTGGCTATGAACCCAAGGATAATTATTCGCGGTATCATACCACAAACTCTTACATGGTGGCCTCGGCCACGGTCCTCTTCTTATTGAAGAGTTGGTTCTTGGTTCATTTGATTTGGAACTTAAGTTGACATCTTCTTGAATATCAACGTTTTCCTTGGTTTTTCACAGTATGTCTTCTTAACCCAAGCCTTCTCTCTGTCCTGGAAACTATCTCTATCTAATATATGTCCCCATACACATATCTTGGAGCTTTTGGTCGAGGGGGACCGGAGTCTCCGGTGTGCTCACACCGGAGTCTCCGGTGTGGGCCGGAGTCTCCGGTGTAGACCGGAGTCTCCGGTCTGGACGGTTTCTGTCCACTTAAAGGGAGGACGGGGTGAACTGAAACATCAGTTTCATTCATCCACCCCCGTCCTCCCCTCTCTACCTCATCGCCCTCTCTTCTAGATCTCCTCCCCGGAGGCCAAGAAGCCCTTGGGATCCGCCGTGCCGCCGGCCAATCATCTCCTCTCCACCTTTGGGTGATTCCCACCGGTGGAATCCATCCCATGGACGGATCTGGTACCTCTCCTCCTCGTTTTCTACTTAGGGTTCTTCCCTTGATTTGGTTTTGAGGATTGGTACTAGTTTTGGCCACGGGAACTCATGTATTGCGAGCACCTGAGCACTTTACTCTCGTCACCCTGCCCGATCTGCTGAATTCAAACCCATTGAAGCCTTCCTGGTCTTCTCCCGAGTATCCTGACCGGAGACTCCGGCCCCCAGACCGGAGACTCCAGTCCAGGCCGGAGACTCCGGTCCATCGTACCGGAGACTCCGGTCCATCGTACTGGAGACTCCGGTCTGTGCCGGAAACTCCGGTGTTGACCACGGAGACTCCAGCGTGGATCGAATTCACCACATCTTGCAAGGTCTCAAGGGTCCTATGCTGCCTCCTTGGGACATATATACTTACCTCCATGCTATCTCCCTCGCTGCTTTTCACAGGCTTTGGCTCTCGTCGTCCTCCCCGCACCAAGTCCAAGACAAAGAGAGGGGATCCTCGCTATGATGAGTCTAAGGGTCAGTACATGGTGCCCCCATCCAACCGAAGACAACTGGCCCGTGATGCAGCCTATATGAGGCAGGACAAGGACAAGGCTGAGGAAGCAAACCGTGCCAAGAGGGCAAAATATGACAACCTACAGTCGTTGGCCCGCATGTCCAAGCAGGAGTTCCGTGAGCTACGGAAGACCGATTTCTATGCACTGCCGCGCACCAGTGATGACCCCTGCTACTGGAGGAAGGAGCAAGCTGTCTTCATGAAAGACATTTACGGTGTTCTCAAGAAATCTCCTGTGTGTCCTCAGAAATACTTAAGTGTTGACTAGATGTGGAATAGCTCCTACTTCTCGGATGCACTATGGATTAGTGAGAAGTTGGGGCTATTCAATTTGATGGAGATCCGTGAAGACTACATGTGCAGCAGTTCTATGCCACTGTGGTGTGGGACTGACCAAGCCAGGACGATGACTTGGATGACTGGAAACCACCGTTGTTCTGCCACCTTCTATGACTTTTCTGATACCATCTTTGAGACATTTCAGGGGGTCTCTACTCATGTTGGAGCTCGCATGCACTCAGCAGCTCTCGGGGTGAACAAGAGCAAGCTTGCCCCGTTATATGGTCGTGAGGGCGTTATGGGAGGGTGTCCAAGGGACTCAAGCCTCTCTACAACCTGATGCTGAGGATCTTCCGCCAGACCATTTCCCCTAGTGCTGGGAATGATGATGCCATCAGGTGTGGGTTGGTCAACTTGCTGCATCATACTCACAAGATCTACATGGCTGGCCCCGATGCTGATGCTAATCCTATTGATGTTATGGATTACATTTTTGAGGAGATGTATCATGCCATCTTATACAAGAAGGCCCCTCCATATGCTCCTTTGGTCATGAGGCTCATCAACACTCAGGAGCATGGTTCTCCGCTGGCTATGCCTCCCAACCTTACCGAGCACACTCTTGTCTCTCTCCAGCAGAAAGGGGCAATGAGGGCTCCTCCTAGACGCTCCTATGCACATGTGGAGGAGGAGATCTCAGAGACAGACAGGGCCCCCTCTCCTCCTAGGGCTCGGAGGAAGAATGCCTCCAATTCCCCTCTTCCTTCCATGACACGTGACTATGTACGTGAGAAGGTAAAGAAGGCCTCATTCTGGGAGAGGACCCTGTGTTGCATGAATGTGGACATCCGCAAGCAACAACATGATTCCTACAAGAGCAACCGTCGTATCGAGAAACTACTGAAGGAGATCAAGGCTCAGGGTGAGGAAGATGATGAGGAAGGGGAGGCTGAGTACACCGACGAGCATGGCGCCCAGCCATCCACCGAGTCTGATCACACTCTTTCGTTTGGGGCATGTAATGCCCAATAGGACAGCTTGGTGGATTGGAAGACCTTTGCTGATGTTACTTCTGGTTGTGGGCACCAAGGTGCATCCAGTTCTCGCCCTCACGGCAAAGGGCCTGCAGCTCCAGATGATGATGATGATGATGATGATGAGGACCAGGAGATGGGTGAGGAGGACGAGGAGGATGATGACGAGGACCACTGATCCGTTGGGGCGCTAGCTTAGGTCTTTTCCCTTTTTCGGTGTTTCGATGCCAAAGGGAGAGAATACATTGTCATCGGGATTTGCATGGGCTTGGGCTATTTGATTCTTATTTGTTATCTCGATCTTGTTTTCATTTCTATTTGCTTATTGAGATAATGTTTGCAATTTATGTGTGACTCTGTGGGCACACCCACATTATTGTAACTTGTGTGAGAACTATGTGTTTTATCCATGCTCTACCTACCTTGCCTGCATTACATGTTTATACGTGTGCACATATGCAGGGGGAGTCATTGCAAACTATTTTATATTCAAAATCACTTATTGTCATCGAACACCAAAAAGGGGGAGATTGAAAGGACATTTACTGTCATAATCACTTTTGGTGTTCGTTAACAACTAGTAGATCATTTTATAGTTTGCTATTGTCTACAGGTTGATGTTTTACAAAGTGAAAAAGACCTTTGGCCTGCGGAACATTCTCTAGGTAATTTCATGATGCTTGGGGATTCCAGACCGGAGTCTCCGGTCTACCAAGACCGGAGTCTCCGGTGTGGTCTGGAGTTTCCCCAGGAGTCTCCGGTGTGTCTCCTGCTTTCCTGCCAGGGTCAGTCAGAGAGGTGGTCCGGAGGCTGGTCTAGAGTCTTCGGTCCTTGCCTCAGACTGGAGTCTCCGGTGCAGAAGGACCGGAGTTTTCGGTCAACTTGGCTCGCAGAAGGCCTGGGTCAGTCTGAGGGCTGGTCCGGAGGCTGGTCCGGAGATTGGCCGGAGTCTCCGGTGCGGACCGGAGTCTCCGGTGTCGAGAGACCGGAGTCTCCGGCCCACTTGCTTCCTAGGTAGGCTGGGTCAATCTGAGAGCTGGTCCGGAGGCTGGTCCGGAGACAGGATGGAGTCTCCAGTGCAGACCGGAGTCTCCAGTGTGAGGACCGGAGTCTCCGGTCTGACTCTTCTCCAACGGGCAGAAAACGGTTCACTGGGACATGTGGCTATAAATAGGGGACCTTATCCCCTTCCTACAGCTGCTCGTCCACCTCAAGAACACCATGTCCATTTGAGCCACCAAATCAACAAGATCTCTTCATCCAACCATCCAAAGTCATTGATCTTTGGAGAATCGAAGGAGGAGGCCTTGATCTACATCTTCACCAAGAGAGATCTTCATTTCCCCCTCATTCACTCGAGGGCCCCTTTGCTCTAGTGTTTCTTTGGAAACCCTAGGTTTTGATTTGGTTCTTACAAGCTTGTCTTTGATTGTTTGACAGCTTGCTTGTATTTGGGAGCCTCCAATTAAGTTGTGGATGTGTGCCCCAAACTTGTTGTAAAGGTGCCGGCTACCACCTCGAAGGTTGCCGTATAGTGGAAGAGGTGAATCGAACCCTTTGGGGTGAGGTTCATCGGAGAACAAGGGAGGCCTCTCGTGGCGTTGGTGGTTTGATACCACCCCCTCTCCAAACGTAGACGTACTTCCCCTCAAAAGGAAGGAACTACGGGAAACAAATCCTTGTGTCTCCGAGCGCTCCACTTTGGTTACCTCTATCCTTTACCGCACTTTACTTCCTTAGTTCTTGTGCTAGTTGACATATAGGTAAATTCACCTTAGTTGAATAATCTAGAGAATTTACCTTTTGTGTCAAACCCTAATTTGATTAAGAGTAAAATTTGGAGTAGCACCTATTCACCCCCCCCTCTAGGTGCCCATACGATCCTTTCACAATGGTTTAAAAGATCCAGTTGGAAACCCAAGGATCCAGTTCTCTCTCATGATGGACACCCTCTCCCCATTTCCAATGCCCCATCGGAGACCACGAACCAACATATCATGACCATGAAGGAGCGATCGACATGTGTAAGACGAGGACCTTGGTTTAACAGCTGAAAGGAAATCAGTATCCGGGTAGTAACGACCCTTTAACACCCTCGCAAAGAGGGAAGCAGGTTTGGTGATGAGCCTCCAACATTGCTTGATCGAAAAGACCATACTCTCGGAAACCCAAACCTCCAAGTGATTTAGGTGCTCTCAACCAGTCCCAAGAGCGCCAGAGCATTTTCTTTTGCCCATCCTTAAAGCCCCACCAGTGGTTAGCCACACTTGATCTCATTTTGTCACGGATCGAAATAGGCACTTGAAAACAACTCATTACATAGTTGGAGATGGACTGGACCACGGACTTGAGCCAAACTTATTTTCCAGCACGAGAAGGAGGTCGGTTTGCGATGCTCAAGACACAACGCCACACACTTTCTGAGAGAAACTTGAAAGAAGCCAAATTTTATGTGTTTGGTTTATCTGGGGCGTTTTAGAATATATATATATAGAGAGAGATAGAGAGAGAGAGTGGCACTATTTGACACCCAGGGTGTAGAATAGTTATTCTTCACCCACCCTCTATCTTTTGAACCGTATATTATTTTTACGTCACGTAAATTTTCTCTTACCTCAGAAGTCAAGAAGAACATAAGAAAATTTAGATATGTCGTAAAAAATTTGTTTACATGCCGTTTAAAAATACGACATAAAATGCATATTTTCTATGTTTTTAACACTAAAATGACTTATATCTTGTATTTTTTATGTCGATTTTTTTGCGTTTCTGATGAATATGAATATAATTATTAGTATACAAAACATTAGT
The DNA here is from genome assembly GCA_910589775.1 of Avena eriantha. Taxonomy (NCBI): domain Eukaryota; kingdom Viridiplantae; phylum Streptophyta; class Magnoliopsida; order Poales; family Poaceae; genus Avena; species Avena eriantha. Next base: position 493,896,412 of record OU342740.1, read on the forward strand.
TTCTAAATGTGAGAACATAAAAATATGTGAGATGCAAAATAACTATTTTGCACCCAGGGTGCGGAATAGGATTTCTATATATATATATATATATATATATATATATATATATATATATACATGCCCGTAGGCATACGTTACTTGTATTTATAAAGGTAGAAATACAAAGATGGTACACATACAAACAACAGAAGATAAGTAGAAACCAAGCGGTTGTACAATTGCTAACCGTCCTTGCCACAACGACCAAGGACCCAAATCATTCGTCGTCACCGGAGAAGAAAAAGATCATCAGCAGCCGGACTTCAATTTGACTACACAAATTTGAAGTCCTGGCTACGCCATTGTGCATGAGCTCCTGCGACCATGGAGATGACATGAGCTTGCGCGATGTAGAGAAAAAGCAGGCGAGAGAAATTCGGTCATCTCCCGCCGAATTTGTCATCTGATATGTACCCTCTTCCTCACCTCCCAAATCAAAAACCGCCATTTTCCTCCATCGACCTCGAGTCATCGGTCGACATAAGATAAGAAAGTAAGTGAAGTTGCCCTCCGCCTATGACGCCGGTTAGGCTACTACGTCCACTTCCTCGTGATGTCCACATGGTGATCCACCTTCACTTATGGTTGTAAGTACCTCACCTCCCTCAGTGGCGTACCTAGAAGTTAATCAGAGCCTAGGTAGACTTCAATCGAACAAAACCCACATATCACATACTTAGATAAATATTCGTGTGATTATAATATAATCAATAATATTCCATAGGCAATCTGTATAAAAAACATGAAGTATGAATCCGGAATCTACCGATGTTTTATTACGAAATTCGCTGATAAGTTACGGGGAAAAACTAACCTAGTGGTACTTTGTTGCCGGTGTTGGTCGCCATCGGCGCCATCCACTGTCGGAGTCACTGCATGATTCGAGCCACGATGTTGTATCATCTCCCCTTCCCCGTTCAGCGCATCTGCGCGTGCAGTCCCTGGCCGTCCCATCGGTCTCGATGTCTCGCAGTTACACAACGACTCAGGAACAAAGAAAAACAGGTAGATCGATCGGTTCCTTCTTATTTTTTAGCTGAGATTGATCAATGATTTTCTGAATGTGAGGCAAGATGGAGCGAAATGAGCTTTTTCCCTAGTTAGTCCTACAATGGAATAATCCCACGCTGGCCCACGTAAAAGAATCAGGCGTATTTATCAGCTTGTTGGATCCCTCCGAATGGTGGAGGCGAGCCCGGGCACATGCCCAGGGTGACCGAACGGTAGATCCGCCACTTATTACCTCCTTCTAGGTTGGTTAGATCTATGAGCTTTGAAATGGTAGATGTGGCTGCTAGGTTGCTTATGCTATATGTGCTTGTTTATTATTAGATGTGTTCGCTCATTGTAGTATGATCAAGTTCAACGTTGAGCATTACCATGTCCTGTTTACCTTCACCTTCTAGCTAGATTTGTGACTTGTTGTAGACTTTCGAATCCTTACTTGTTGTAGATCTTTGAATCCATGTCGTGTGTGATCAACGTAGGACTCCATTTATGGCACTGCATCGGTTGTTTTTTGTTGTTGAAAATTTTAAGTAGTGGTGTGGCAATATAGTTACACACCACGTATCTATGTTACTCGTGGCGTGTCTCAAACACACCACTAGTACGTCAAATACTAGTGGCGTGATAGCGGTGGCGTGTAGAATACACACCATTGGGGGTGTTTTTCCATGTCACGGATCATCATGGGTCAAGGATAGCTAGGATTTGTCGTTGGTCACTAGCTCAAGATTGATTACTACATGCAAAGTTGTGAAGCCTGATATGTACATATGAGTGTGGATTTGCTGCCAAGGGGATAGCTGCCCCCCAAGCCAACACCGTACAATGTGTGTTGAGATCTGCGCTGGCACATGGCTGTCATTTGTTGAGTTTCGGGCGATATGGCACTAATTGGTGATTAGGGAGCGCTTTGACTACCGGGCGTGTCAGTAGTCTGCATGCACCCCTCCAGTTGTGCTGTATGTGTGCAGAGCATGAAAGACCGTGCTGTGTCGGCAGTGTGTTGTTTGCTGTGTCAGTTCCACATTTGTTGTATCCGAAATTTATTACTTCCTCCGATCCAAATTAATTTACTTGGTTTTGTTTAGATTTGGACGTATCTAACACTAAAACAAGTCTAGATACATTTAAATTTAGACAAATCCAAATCAATTAATTTAGATCGGAGGGAGTATAATCGATTATATGTTTCTCGGATTACACAGGTGTGAGAGATGCGCACCCCCAACTGCATGAGAACATGTGGCTGCACACGGAATCACGGACTGTGCAAGATGAATTGACAAGACCACACAACACGACGAGCAGTGTGTGAAAATGCAAAAGTACAAAAAGATGAACAGACCTCAGTACGGAGACAAACGAGATGAATTACAGCTTCCGTGGAACTTATTGCCTCAGATATCTAATTGGAACTGGATGAAGTTGGTGATGTTCACGGCATGAATGGAGGGAGGACGGACAGGGATAGCAAGAGCGGAAGCAGAGTCAGAGAATCTAGCCATGGTGGCCATTGGTGTTACGTCCTCTATCACCAGATGCACCTGGTAAGGGAGTGACGCTTCATCACCGCTATCAAGCAGACCATGGTTTCACCGACAGAACAAAGCAGTCCGTTCTATCTTGATGAGAGAAACTATGCGGTCCTTCGAAAGGGAATCTGAAAAAATTGCAGTGTAGTCACGAGGGCCGTACCCGAGAATTTCGGACCCTGTGCAAAATATAAAAAATAGGCACAAAAAATTAGAAAAAAATGCTAATATATGTTGTTCTTGTAAAAAAATCTAAGTTGTTATTTGTAAAAGTAAACCTTTCTAACAAAGTCTCGGAAGTCAAGTTATCTTGGTATAAATTTTTTAATTGATGCTCTGCTCATAAAAAATATATACTAAAGTGATATGGTGTGTTTATACAATGCAAATAAGATAGAATATTTTTTGTTGTGAAAACGCTCTTTTACCCAAATGGAATAGTCACTTCAAGATAACAAGAAAAATTAAACTAAAGCGTTCTATTTTAGGAAGACAATGCACATAATTTTTTTAACAGGGGATTTGTTTTTTGCGAAATCTGGGCCGGAGGATTCCGTTTGAAGAAATGGCTAATGCTGGACAGGAGAAGAATTGAGATCGTGTTTTGGCAAAAAGGAAAATTGACAGGATAGGAATTAATTTCGCAGGGGCTTGGTTAGGAATTTAATGCTATGATGAATTTTCAACGAAAGTGGAGAATTGCGATCGTCTCATAGAGAGCTGGTATGTCGTGAAGACTACTTGTGATTGACACATAGGCAGGAAGTGAAACATTCTTTATTTGCTAATACAGAATTAGTTCCATGATTAGTGCTACTACTACTTATGCGGGCAAATTTGGGGCCCTGGATTTGTGGAGGCCCTGTGCCGTGGCACGTTCAGCACATGCTTCGGTACGGGCCTACACGAGGCCACAAGTTGTATACAGAGATTTCGCCAGACCTCAATCTTGCTTCTTCGGCTATAGCTTGTTGTACCTCCATGATGCCTGCACACTCGCTGCTGACATCGACGACGCAAGCTCGCATGCAGGGGTCGTCGGCTGGCCAGAGATTTTCATGCGTGTATACTTCATCAGGGAGAGCCTCCTTTTCCTATGTACTGTCCCATATATTCATTTTGCTTGCTAACGTTATCGCAGGGAAATGAAGACCAATATGACTCATCTAATATAGACAAGGATTGTCACGCATGTTAGCTCACTAATGTCCGACCAGGGAACAAGGACAGCACGCCAATGTAGATTTCTTGTCTACATGCATTTCTCACTCCACGTGCTGCAGACTTGTGGTGTCAGGTGCCAGGGTCATTAGCAGAAAGATGAGTGATGCATTCTACGATAATGCGGATACTAAACACAATGTGCACACATTTCCACCGATTGATCCGACGGTGGATGGCTGGAGGGCAGCTATCCTCCGTGGCACCACACTATTACCCATGTACATATATACTCACTATTTTTGACTACTCCTGCGCAGAGGTTTCCACGAGGTGCACCGAGCACAGGGCCAAAGCTAGAAAAGGTGTCAACTAAGTTAGTTCTGTATTTGATGGGTTTATTTGTTGTATAGAAAAAAAATCCTACGAGATTACAGAAGAAATCCAAGATCAAATCTAGTAGTATGCTAGTAACGAGTATAGTAATATCCATATAACTTTGTAGATCCAAAGTGTTCAGGGATTCAAATATCATGGTTGATATAGTTTACTTGCATCAAATCAGTCCTATCAGCACTGCAATTGCCAACACCTCCAAACTTGTCACACGCACACATCGATGAAGACACCTCCCCTCCTTGTTCCAGCAAGAAGATAGATGTGGTAGATAGGATCTCCAACAGTATAACAGTGTGGTGATGGAGAGATTATGAGAACAGAGTTTTGCCTGTTCGTAGGAGGCAAAAGATTAGAAAAAAACATAATGAAAACGGGAGAAAAAAGAAGGCTGCAGGAGACAGTGGCCGGTCTTGTGTCTTTGCCCACACAGTTGGGCCCCTACATGGGACCAATCAAATTGGACCATGTAGACCTCTTCATGTGGACTATTTTTCATATCATATTTATTTATGTCAAAACTAAATAATTATTAATTTAATTAATTTATAAATCATTAATCCTATTTTCAGAACAATCCATAACTCTACGAAAACACTTTCCGTAATCACAAAACTATCTCTAGCATCATCGAAATTTAAGTGTGTCACCCTACGGTCTAAGAATATGTAGACATGATTGAGACATCTCTCCGACCAATAATCATTAGCGGGATATATATATATATATATATATCAATAATGACTCCTACGTATTCGTCGAAAATCATTGATCCATTGAACCTTGATGTTTATTAATGCATTCCATTTGTCTCGCGATATATTACTTGTCCGGGATATGATCGTCGGTATCCAGTAACTAGTTTAATCCCATTCCTAACAAGTACTATTTACTCGTTCGTAATACGACACTCCAGTGACTAACTCCTTAGTCACGTGCTTGCAAGTGATGTACAGTGTGTGTTACCGAGTGAGCCAAGAGTATATCTCTTCGTCACGTGGATGGATAAATCTTATTCTTGATACATGCAACTCAACAAGAACCATCAAAGATATCTGAAAGACAGCTTTATGGTCACCCAGTGATGAAGTGGAGGTGATGTCCACAAAGTATTCTTCCGATACTAGGAAATGGTATAAACTCATGGTCTAAGGAATTATGTTACAACACTAATGAAATCTTCAGCAATTTAAACTATATGACTGGATCTAATTACTTTGCTAACTTGGATGTGTCTATCACATCATTCTCCTAATGATATGACATCATTATTAAATTGATAATTCACATCTTTAGTCAGGAAATCATGACTATCATTTAATCAATGAGCTAGTCTAGTAGAGGCTAACCAGGAACTCCTTATTTATTTATGCATCCACACATGTATTTAGTTTCTGATTCATACAATTATAGCATGGGGAATAAACACTTATCATAAACATTAAATACAATAATAATAACTTTATTTTTATCTCTTGGGCATATTTCTAACAGTCTCCCACTTGAACTAGATAACACCCATGGAGTCTTGGTGTTGATCATGTTTTTCTTTTGAAAGAGGTTTAGTCAATGGGCCCGTGACATTCAGATCCATATATATTTTGCAAATTTCTATGGATCCTTCTTGGACATGCTCACAAATGTTGTGAAAGAGGTGCTTGATATGCTTGGTATTCTTATGTGACGGTGAATCCAGAGTAAGGGCAATGGCACATGCGTTGTCACAGTACAGGACAGTGGACTCAATGAACTAGGAACCACATCTAGCTCGGAGAGGAAATCTTTCATCCAAACTACTTCTCGTGCTGCTTCTGAAGCATCCACATATTTCGCTTTAGTTGAAGATGTTGCCACCATGCTTTCCTTGGAACTCCTCCAGCTTACTGCTCCTCCTAAAATAAATATGTTTTCGAACAAAGACTTAGAGTTATCCAGATCAGTATCCCAACTAGCATCGACATAATATTTACGACGACATAATATTTACGATGAGTTATTTGTCACCTCCATAAATGAGAAACATGTCCTTAGTACTGTTTAGATACTTAAGGATATTTTTAACTATCGTCCAGTGTTTCACCCCTGGATCAGTTTGGTACCTCCTGGTCAAACTAACAACATGGCACACATCTGGTCTATTACACAACATGACATACATGATGGAGCCTATAGTTGAGGAGAGGATGTTGATCATATTTTCTCTATCTTGTGCCATAGTTGGATATTGAGTCTTACTCAATGTCTAACGTTGCACATTGGTAAGAACCCTTTCTTTGAATTTTCCATTTTGAAATTCTTGATTGTCAAGATATGTACTTTGTGAAAGTCCTATCATGTTTCTTGATCTATTTTTATAGATTTTGATGGCTAATATATAAGTTGCTTCACCAAGATCTTTCATTGAAAAACTTTTATTCAAATAAGCCTTCACACTTTCAAGTAGTTCTATATCATTTCTAATCAATGATATGTCATCCACATACGATATTAGAAATGCTACAGAACTCCCACTCACTTTACTGTAAATGCAGGCCTCTCCATAAGTTTGGACAAATACAAACCCTTTGATCACCTCATCAGAACGAAGATTCCAACTTCAGGATTCTTACTTTAGTCCATAAATGGACCTATGAAGTTTGCATACTTTATTAACATCCTTAGAATCGACAAAACCTTCGTTTGTATCATGTACAACTCTTTCTTAATGTGACCACTGAGGAACACAATTTTGACATCCATATGCTAGATTTCATAATCGTAATAGGCAACAATTGCTAACATAATCCTAACAAACTTTAGCATCGCTACGGGTGAGAAAGTCTTATCGTAGTCAACTCCTTAAATTTGTCTAAAACCCTTTGTGACAAGTCGTTCCATATGTTTTTCTTTTGAAGATCCATTTGATCTCAATGGCCTTGTGATCGTTTCATAAGTCCACCAAAGTCCATACATGGTTTTCGTACATGGATTTCATTTCAGATTGCATGGCTTCTAGCCATTTACTAGAGTCTGGGCTCATCATTGCTTCTGCATAGTGTGTAGGCTCACTGTTGTGTCTAAGAGCATGGCATTCATGACATGATTACCGTACCATTCAGGAGCAGTACATGTCCTAGTCGACATGTGAGGTTTAGTAGTAGATTCGTCCAAAACTTCATGATCATCATCATTGGCTTCCTCTTTAGGTGACAAAGGCTACACTGGAATATATTCGGGCACTGTGCTACTCGCAAACTCAAGAGAAGGTTTAATAACCTCACCAAGCTCTACCTTTCTCCAACTCAATTATTTCGAGAGAAACTCCTTCTTCAGAAAGGAACCATTCTTGGCAACAAAAATTGTTCCTTTTATTCTGTGGTAGAAGGTATACTCATTCATTTTTTTAGGGTATCCTATGAATAAGCATTTTCTACTTTAGGTTTGAGCTTATCAGGTTGTAGACTTTTGACATAAGCATCGCATTTCCAAACCTTAGGAAATGATAGCTTCAGCTTCTTGCCGAACCATAACTCGTATAGTGTCGTCTCAACGGATTTCGATGGTGCCCTATTTAAAGTGGATACAACTGTCTCTAATGCATAACCCCAAAATAATAGTGGCAGATCGATAAGAGACATCATAGATCACACCATATACGGTAAATTATGATTACGACATTCAGACACACTATTACGCTATGGTATTTCAGTGGTGTGAGTTACAAATCGATTCCACATGTCTTTAAATGCATACCAAACTCATAACTCAAATACTCACCTCCACGATCAGATCGTAGAAACTTAATTTTCTTATTACAATGATTTTCTGCTTCACTCTGAAATTCTTTGAACTTTTCAAATATTTCAGACTTGTGTTTCATTAATTAAATATATCCATATCTATTTAGTTCATCAATGAAGATTACAAAATAACGATATCCAACCCGTGCTGCAACACTCATCAGTCCGCACACATCTTATGTTATTTTCAGTAAGTTTGTTACTTTCTCCATTGTGCCAAAGAACAAAGTTCTAGCCATGTTATTCATGAGACATGGTTCGCATGTTTCAAATGACTCGAAGTCAAGTGAATCCAAAAATCCATCATGATGGAGCTTCTTCATAAGCTTTACACCAATATGACCTAAACGGCGGTGTCACAAGTATGTGAAATTATCATCATTTAATTTACATCTTTTGGCATCAATATTATGAACATGCGTATCACTACTATCGAGATTCAACAGAAATAAACCATTCACAATAGGTGCATGACCATAAATGATATAATTCATATAAATAGAACAACTATTATTTTTATATTTAAAGGAATAACGATCTCGCATCAAACAAGATTCAGATATAATGTTCATGCTTAATAATTATTGAGATTTAAAACTAATCATGAAGGTAGGCATAGATGGAGCATATCGACGGTGATCACATCAACCTTAGCCATTTCCAACGCGCATCGTCACCTCGTCTCTCGCCAACGTGGTTCAACTATCGACAAATGCGCATAAAGAAGCCTCGTTCTTGGCTACGGAGGAACCAACCCTTGCCATGATCAACCGACGAGTGGTGATTTTAAGGTTGTCTACTAGGTAAACTTAATACCGTATGTTCATTAGTAAGTATTTTTTCTGGGTGAACTAAGCATGTTTTATGCTAATGCTATTATGATGTTTGTTAAAATCTGGTTGCTACATATTCGCAAAAAAAATCTAGTAGTTACTACTTAAGTTATGCATGTTCTTGCTTAACTATTTTTGTATGTGTACACACGTGCTAGTAACCTCACCGTTCTTAGAAAAGTTCGCCACACCTCCCGTCTTGTGCGCAATGAAATACCAGTGATGTGTTTATCTTAGCCCAGTGTAGTGTGCCAAATTTTGAAAAGTGTCTTTGGCTCCTGAGCTCCGGTTCTATCTTCGTTTTAAAGAAAACTAAAAATCATATTTACGAGTTTCAAAAAAAGCTAAAAATAAATTCTTGGTATAGACAATGTTGTATCCTCTAAGCATGCAAAATCGCAATCCAAAATTATTTATATTGTGGGCTACACAATATTGATAAAATTTAAGATGCAAAACTATGCATACTCAGATCTACACTTTTGCCATTTTTGTATAGCTTATAATACAAAGCATTTGAAATAGGTATTTTGCTTTTTTTGGGAAACATCATTAGCTACATCCCAGATTTTTTTAGAATTTTTTAAAACTCAAAAATAAGATATTTTTTTTCTAAATTCATAAAAAAATCAGGATCAGTAGTGCCCATGTCCTCTTCAGTCGCCAAATTTATCCTTCCATCAAACCGACATGCAATGAAACAAAGTGCAAAACATTTTCTAAAGTCTACACCAACCCAACCCACCCAGGTTCAACCGACTATGTGCGTGTAACCTAACCAAACAGCCGTGGAGACGACGAACCTATGCCACTTGGGCCGATTACAGTATTAGGCTTCATGGATATGTTTGGGACTGCAAAAAAAATCTCCTCGGCCCATAAAATGTAACGGAAACATGGCCCCAAGCAGGAACTAGTTAGCTCCACTTCATCAGTTAGCCCCACTCACCTTTTTCCCTAAAAAAACATGACTATTTTTTCTTGCGGGATCTCTAATCAAAACAGGAAAAAACAAGACAGTACCTGCATGTCAAAGTGCAAAGAGCACGGCACATGGTCTCTTGCACCGTGCCAGACCGGCCGGTCCTGTCTCACACACCAAAGTCAGCTGGTGCCTGCGAGTGGCAGCGCCACCGGCCGCGCTCAACAAGGTCCGCGCGCGACCACACCGACACCGCCCAAACGTGGGAAACCCCATTGCGTTTGGTTTGGTCATGGCTTCATCGATATTATGTCCGTTGCTGAACATGGTAGTACTACCGTTGACCTGTGCCAACCTGAACACGCAGACATCAACATGCGCAGGCCAGGCGTGCACGCAATCACAGTCTCGATTTCTCCCATCTTAACGAACTCAAATTAACAAATAAATCGAGATCGATCGATCGCCGCCTAACGCGCGCGCGTACATGTGGGCGCGACCGGCGAGCCGGCGGCGTGCCGGTGTCATCACGTGGGCCTTAGCTGTGCCACCGGAAGCTGTGTTCCGAGGCCAAAGCCAAACACACGCACCGCCGTTCGCGCGCGCGATGGTGTAGTCGCTCACTGCACACCCATGCAATTGATCTCGGCTATTTTCTTATCCTTTCCCGCTTGGATCACTCTGTCCCTGCGCTGGTTCCTCGATCTCTCGATGCCCGCAAGTCAAACTCCGGGTGTCCAGGATCGAGTACCGCGCGCGCAATCCGGAGTAGTAGCAGCAACACGAACAAGTCAATGGGCCTTTTAATTCTAATTTTTTCGTTTCCCATGTTTCTACTACAGTACCACAGTACGTGCGTGTCTGTGTGATCCCGAGATGTCGCCGGCCGGATCCCCGTGGTTCGCGCGCGCAGCGGCGACCACGGCCGGCCCTCTCTCTCTCCATCTGCTCATCAGCTTCGCTAATCCTACTCCAGAAACAGTTGACCAGTGTTCAGTCTGACCATTCAAACAGCACCGTTGTCCCGGCCATGCATTCAACGATCAACACGTACGGCCGTTCAAACCGGCCCTGCATGCATGGCTCCTACTACCATGTTTTAGAATCCAGAATCTCAAGGCTCAAGGACCTCAACGATCCTATATTTCCGAGACGAAGCTGGTACCAGCAGCCAGCCAGTTGAACAGTTCATGGTGGTGCGACGTTTCTCTTTTGATGAATGAACGGCTGGTCTTGGACGACGGTCCGGTTTGTGATGGAGACAGGGCCCGGCTTGAATGCATGCGATGCGAGAGATCCACGTAGGGTAGGGACAGCCCTAGGCTGGAGCAAGGCGAGAGGGTACAAAATGCGTGTAGGGACAGACCCCCTATCCCTAGTGCTGGGGACATAACTGAACTGTAGACGCGGCCCCGGCGTGTCGCCGGGAAAGCCAACAGAACCTGCAGAAAGAAAACAGATCTGGAGCACATTGGCAAGCGCCAGTTTGGCAGGCGCGCGGTCGAGAGATGCTAGCTGTTGATGTGCATGATCCGGACAATGCATGCACTGTTGTGGCCATATATCATGTCTGCAGCACGAGACGTCGAGATGCCAACCGCTAATAAAACGTGTACGTACGCCAGTGGCAATTAATTAAGGCGTACTTAGGTCACGTTGCGTGACGATTTATTAGCCCTTAATTCTCAAAGAAAAGACTAATTAGACCTTGGTTTATAATTTGATGTAGACTATCGATCGGGGGAGTGAGAGAGAGAGAGAGACACATTACATATGTCTCGGTGTGAAAGCGAAGCAATAAACCTCTTAACATGAGACTAATTTCAACTTTTCAATTACCATTGCCGGCCAACAACCAAGCCACATCGCACGAGTCTTAAGCATGCCTTCTTCTTCTTTTTTCAAAATAAAATACTCCGTAGTAGTAAAATTAAAATGACACTCCCTGATCCGCTGATCGATTCTTACACTTTCAGGCTAACATGGCCAGCTCCATTACTTTATTAGCAAGTCAAGATGCCTGCTCGGATAAAAGAAAAGCAGCGGGGGATCGGTCGAGATCAGTACACAGATCATACATCGCCTTCAACGTGTCCGTGTTTGGGAGAAAACTATAGTACACTCCATGTCGGCATCTTGTCAAAGTTTCGTGAACTAGGGTGATCCTGCTGACACGCGAGCATTCTCTCGTCGGTTGAGAGACCGAAAACATTTGTCCACGAACTACTACAAATCTGCCTTGGTTTAACACACACGATAAATTACTATACAAGCAGCATCGTACATCGGTTGACAAAACCCAACCCATGATCCATGTTCTGATCGATCGGATCAAGAGTTATCCTGCATTGTCAACCGTCAAGGTTTACCGCTCCTGCCTCCAATCATGCCGCTTTTACTCGGTTTTTCCTCCGGCGTTGTTCGTCGCTCAGTTTTTCTTTTCTCAGTTCAAACCAGGCTTGTAAATAGCCACACCAAGGATTTTCATCTAGTCAACGCCCTCGACTTGAGTAGGTCGACTAAAAGCTTAAATGAGAGAGACAAGACTCAGGCCGTTTGAAGCGACTAAAAGCTGTTGGAATTCTTGCCTAAATAACCCATATTTCACTTTAATAATTCCTGAAAATTCCTAGAGGCTCATGTGGTCCATTCATGTATTGCAAAAGGTGGGACAAATATTTAGTTCCACATTGCTAGTTGAAGGAAGATTTCACCACCTTATAAGGAGAGACTCCTCCTCCTCCGCAGCCCGCCTCGTCTCGCCTCGTCACGACGCGTGCGCGCGCCGCTGGTTGCGGGAATGCCTCGAGCCAAGAGCTTTCCTTTCTTTTTGCCGTCCATAAATGGATTAATAGTCTGAACAGTCTGCGTAAGTGGGTGTTTAATATCCACTCAATGGAGATTTAATCCGAATGTTTTCTCTGAAAATTAATTCGACCGTTTTCTCTGAGATTTAATTCGAACTTAATGGAGGTTGTTTCCTCTCCCGACGCTGCCTATTCGTCTGACTGCCCGTACCTATAAGAGTGAGAGGTCGCTACTCTCCAGACACACGCCTCGGTACGTTTAGCGACTGCGTCGACGACGTCTTCCCTAACAAGGACTTCTTTCCCGACATCAGCAACCTCTTCCTCGATGACATGGCTGACAACGGTGCCAACGCCAACACCGGCGGTTCCTCTAGCGGTCCTCTGTTGTGATGTACATCCTCTTATTTAATCTTGTTTATCTTAGTCATATAGTATGTCGTTCTCTTTTGGTTTGCTATAGATCTTGCTCCGATCTTATCTCAAGTTGTATGCTTGGCAATTCTCTTCGACATCTGTCTTAATTTGTATCCACTAAATCATATGATTAGTTTAAATTATGTTATTCTATTCATATTTTATTTAGCATTTATCTTGGGTAAATTGCTCTTAAACTCTACAATCCAAAAACCTTATTGTAGACAATTTGCTCCAAGTGGTTTTGTTGCATCCACGAAGCCACCTATGTTTGAAGGTGTCAATTACAAAAGATGGCGTGCGATGGCAGTGATCTGGTTTCAGACCATGAGCTGCTATAACGTCATTTATGGCGCACTTGATGGAGATCTTAATCCTGCTCAGGAAGAGGCCTTTCAAAAACTTGATACCACATTTAAGGCTGCCTTGATCAACAATCTTGGCGACAATATTGTCGATTCATACCTGTCATTTAGCAATGGCAAGGATATTTGAGATGCGATCGAGAGAAAATTTGGAGTCTCCGATGCTGGTAGTGAACTGTATATCATGGAACAATTCTATGACTTATAAGATAGTTGATGACCGCTCCATTGTGGAGCAGGCTCATGAAATACCATCACTTGCCAGGGAGCTTGAGCACTTCACCTGTGTGTTACTGGACAAGTTTGTTGTTGGAGGCATTATTGCCAAGCTTCCCCAGTCATGGAGGAATTTTGCTACTTCTCTGAAGCACAAGAGACAAGAGTTTTCTATGACGGATCTCATTGGGAGTCTTCATGTGGAAGAGAAGGCGAGAGCAAAAGACACATGTGCTCGAGGTACTGAGGGAGGTTCTAATGCCAATCTGGTACAGAAAAGGAACTTCCAGCCTAACAAGTTCAAGAACAAGGGAAAGTTTGATGGCAAAGGAAAGTTCGATGGAAAGAACAAGGCTTCATAGTCTACCAGCTTCAAGAAGAAGACTGGTAAGAAAAAAGATGCTTGTCATGTGTGCGGTGATCTTGATCATTGGGCTCCTGCTTGTCCCAACCGCTTTGACAAGCACCAGCATGGGAAGGGCAGCAAGACTACTAATGTTGTCATGAGCAACGTTGAGATGAAAGATGTTGGGTATGGTATATTACCTATTATTCTTTCATTATGGCATTCTCCTGATTGGTGGATTGACACGGGTGCTAATGTATATTGTTGTTCTGATATCTCCATGTTTTCTTCATATCAGGTTAGAGGGACTCAAACCGTGCTGATGGGGAATGGCTCGCATGCTTATATTCATGGTGTTGGTACGGTCAATCTGAAGTTCACTTCGGGAAAGACCGTGCGCCTGAAGGACGTGCATCATGTTCCCTCAATAAATAAAAATCTTGTTAGCGGATCTCTTCTGTGTCGAGACGGCTACAAGATTGTATTCGAGTCCTATAAATTTTTAATTTCTAAGTATGGAACCTTTGTTGGTAAAGGTCATGGGTGAGGAGGCTTGTTCCGCTTATCTCTGTCAAACGTTTCTAATAAAGTTGTTAATCATATTTACACGAATTTTGAATCAAATTTCTAGCATTCTCCTCTTTGCCATATTAATTTTGGTTGTCTAACGCGACTAGCCAAAATGAATTTAATCTCTTATTTCACTACGGTTAAGGGATCTAAGTGGCAAGTCTGTGTGCAAGAAAAACAACCTCGCAAGTCACATACGACTACATAAGCGAGAAATTTAACACCACTAGAGATCATACATTCTGATCTTTGTGAGATGAATGGTGTGTTGACAAAAGGTGGAAAGAAATATTTCATGACGTTGATCGATGACTCTACGAGATATTGTCATGTATATCTTCTGAAATCAAAGGATGAGGCATTGAGTTTCTTCATAAAGATGAAGCAGAAAACCAACTTGATCGAAAGATTAAGAGGCTTAGGTCTGATCGTGGTGGAGATTTCCAACGAGTTTGATTCCTTCTATGCGGAACATGGTATAATCCATGATAGGACGCCTCCCTATTCACCTTAGTCAAATGGTGTAGCTGAGAGAAATAACCGTACTCTAACAGATTTGGTTAACGCCATGTTAGATACATCGGGTTTATCTAAGGAATAGTGGGGGAGGATCTAGTGACTGTGTGTCATGTCCTAAATCGAGTTCCCACGAAGAACAAAGAAAATACTCTATTTTAAGAATGGGAGAAGAAAAGGTTAAAACTCTCTTACCTAAGGACTTGGGGATGCTTGGCAAAAGTTCATGTGCCAATTCCCAAGAAGCGCAAGCTTGGACCAAAAACCGTTGATTGTGTATTTTTGGGTTATGCTTTCCATAGCATTGGTTATAGATTCTTGGTAGTAAAATCCGAGGTACCTGACATGCATGTCGGTATAATTATGGAGTCGACTGATGTGATTTTCCTTGAGGATATATTTCCTATGAAGGATATACCTAGATCATCAAATCAGGAGATGCCTAGTTCATCCAGTAAGGAATTTGCTACAAATTCTGAACCTACCACTCCAATTGAACATGTTGAAAATCCTAAGGAGGATGATAATGAAATTCCTAAAAGGAGCAAGAGACATAGGACTACAAAGTCCTTTGGTGATGATTTCATTGTGTACCTTGTGGATGATACTCCCACTTCTATTTCAGAAGCCTATGCATCTCTTGATGCTGACTATTAGAAGGAAGCCGTCCGCAGTGAGATGGATTCCACCTTAGCCAATGGAACATGGGAGATCATTGATCGTCCTTATCGGTGGAAACCTGTAGGATGTAAATAGGTGTTCAAGAAAAAGCTTAGTCCTGATGGTACTATTGAGAAGTACAAGGCACAACTTGTGGCCAAGGGATACACTCAAAAAGAAGGTGAAGACTTTGTTGACACTTACTCACCTGTTGCCATATTGACCACCATTCGAGTACTACTTTCATTGGCTTCCTGTCATGGTCTTCTCGTTCATCAAAAGGACGTTAAGACAACTTCCCTAAATGGAGAGTTGGATGAGGAAATTTACATGGATTAGCCAGATGGCTTTGTGGTAAATGGTCAAGAAGGAAAGGTGTGCAAATTGTTGAAGTATTTATATGGCCTAAAACAAGTCCCTAAGAAGTGGCATGAGAAGTTTCAAAGAGCTTTAACTGTTGCATGCTTTGTTGTAAATGAAGCTGATAAATGTGTGTACCATCTCCATGGTAGGGGAGAAGGAGTCATCCTTTGATTGTATGTTGATGACATACTGATTTTCGGAACCAACCTTAATGCAATTAAGGAAGTCAAGGATTTCTTATCTCGTTCCTTTGAGATGAAGGATATGGGTGAAGCTGATGATATCCTGAACATAAAACTATTGAGATATGATGATGGTGGGATTACATTGCTTCAGTCTCACTATGTGGAAAAGGTCTTGAGTCGTTTCGGGTATAGCGACTGCAAGTCTTCTCCTACATCGTATGATCCTAGTGTGATGATTCGAAAGAATCAAGGAAATACTAGAGACCAACTGAGATACTCTCAAATTATTGGCTCGCTTATGTATTTAGCTAGCGCCACGAGGCCTGACATCGCTTTTGCTATAAGCGAACTCAGTTGATTTGTTTCAAATCTTGGAGATGATCACCGGCATGCTCTTGAGAGAGTTATGCGCTATCTAAAAGGCACTGCGAGCTACGACATTCACTATACCGGGTATTTTAGGGTACTAGAGGGTTATATTGATTCAAATTGGATATCTGATGTTGATGAGATAAAGGCCAAGAGTGGATATGTATTCACACTTGGTGGTGGCGCTGTTTCTTGGAAGTCTTGCAAGTAGACCATCTTAACGAGGTCAACTATGGAAGCAGAACTCACATCATTAGACACAGCCACAGTTGAAGCAGAGTGGCTTTGTGAACTCTTGATGAAATTACTTGTGGTTGAAAAACCAATACCCGCAATCCTTATGCACTGCGATAATCACACAGTGATTTTCAAAATAAATAGTTCTAAGGATAATATGGAGTCATCAAGACATGTGAAGAGGAGACTAAAATCTGTTAGGAAAATGAGAAACTCCGAAGTAATTGCATTGGATTATATCAAACATCTAAAAACTTGGCAGATCCCTTCACAAAGGGTCTATCACGCAATGTGATAGAAAATGCTTTGAAGGAGATGGGTATGAGACCCATAATTTGAGTTTTTCACAGTGGTAAACCAGTCTATGTGATCGCAGATCCCGTGAATTAGAATTGGGATACAAGCTGTTGATTAACTGAGAGGAAAGTATCCCTACTTTAATGAACACCACTCCATGAAGATGCAATATTTTCCTATTCTGCACGGTAGGTTGATTTATTATCTTAATGTGTTCTAAATGGCTTATCTTAAGCACATATGTTGTCCTGCAGAACATCTTTTGAAGAACACACATATATGAGTCTGACTGTTAAACGTCGCAGTTTATGAGAGTAGGGTGCTCTCTAATAAACTCATGAAAGTCCATGGAGTATGACACATATGCTCCACATGCAGGGAAGTCCCACAGCAGCCTAGTATTAGTCGAGGCTGTGTAAATCTAGGTTTGCAGCAAACTTGTAGTTCAAGGCATAGTCCACTGTACAAGTTGTAGCCTAGTGTAGCATAAAGTTCTAGGTAGAAGTTCAACTTAACAGTCTCCACTATAGTACCGGTATATAAACAATGTTTTGGAACCAAAGGAGAACTTCATGTGCCTCTTGGATCTGGTGGGGGATTGTTGGAATTCTTGCCTAAATGGCCCAGCCCATATTCCACTTTAATAATTCCTGAAAAATCCTAGAGGCCCATGTGGCCCATTCATGCATGGCAAGAGGTGGGACAAATATTTAGTCCCACATTGCTAGTTGAAGGAATATTTCACCACCTTATAAGGGGGTTCTTCCACCACTTGGTAAAAAGACGAGAAGGAGAGGGACGTACACGCGTGCTCCTCCTCCTCCGCCGCCCACCTCGTCATGACGCGCGCGCTGCGGGTTGCGGGAATGCCTCGAGCCGAGAGCTTCCCTTTCTTTTTGCCGCGCATAAATGGATTAATAATCTGAATAGTCTGCATAAGTGGGTGTTTAATATGCAATCAATGGAGATTTAATCCGAACGTTTCCTTTGAGATTTAATTCAAATGTTTTCTCTGAGAACTAATTCGACCATTTTCTCTAAGATTTGATTCGAACTTAATGGAGTCCGTTTTCTCTCCTGGTGCCGCCTGTTTGTCTGCCTACCCGTGCCTATAAGAGTGAGAGGTCACTACTCTCCAGACACACGCCTCAGTATGTTTCGCCTCCAGTTCCAGAGCATTGTGTTGCCGCTCCATTCTTCCCCATCCCGTCTTGTGGCGTGCACCACTAGCCGGGACAGTAGGCCTCCGAGACCCCGTTGCTTCGAGTCCTGTACGGGAGAAGGGCGATAAGGTTTTTGGGGAGCGCTATCTACGCGACTAGTAGCTTCATCACGGACTCCCACAAATAGTGACTGCGCCAACAACGTCTTCCCCAACGAGGACTTCTTCCCTGACATCAGCAACCTCTTCCTTGATGACATGGCTGACGACGGCGGTTCCTCTAGAGGTCCCTTTTGGTTTGCTACAGATCTTGCTCTGATCTTATCTCAAGTTGTATGCTTTGCAATTCTCTTCGATATCTATCTTAATTTGTATCCCTAAATCATATGATTAGTTTAACTTATGTTATTCTATTCATGTTTTATTTAGCATTTATCTTGGGTAAATTTCTCTTAAACTCAATAAAAGCTTATCTAAAAGTATAATAGGTGCCACTCCATGAGCACCTCACAGCGATTTGAGCTTCCTAACTATCAAATGGTGTCCTAACAAGCATCTTGGCCATCTATCCGTCGAACCACGTCATATAGAAAGCACAATCCAGCACTCCCCCGATAGGAACCCTAGCCGCCTCCCTTGCTCCTCCAGCTCTCGTGTCCCCTACTCCTCCCATGTGTGGCGACCCAATCCCCTCCCACGATTGTCTCTCCCTTAATCCCAGCGGCTGCCTCTCCCCTAATCCCCTCCTGCCTCACTCTTCTTCTACTTTGCCATGGCTAGAGCAAGAAGAGAGACAAGTAGTCGTGGCACCATGGCTGGAGGAAGAGCAGATCGACCTGGAGGAGGACGCGGGTGTCCTAATCCCCTCCTGTGCCTGTCTCTCCCTTAATCCTAGGGGTTTTCTCCCCCATTCCCCTCCCGCCTCACTCCTCTTATCCTTCACCATGGCTAGAGTAATCCTCTCTTGTGGATGTCTCTCCCTCAATCCTAGTGGTTGTTTCTCCCCCATTCCCCTCCTGCCTCACTCCTCTTCGCCTTCAACATGGCTAGATTAAGGAGAGAGACGGGCAGTAGTGGCACCATGGCTGGATTAAGGAGAGAGACGGGCAGTAGTGGCACCATGGCTGGAGGAGGAGATCGACCTAGAGGAGACCGACACGAGATTTGGTTTCCTCCTATAGGACTATAGGTTGTAGCGATGGGGCTTTCCATGTCCAGCCTCCAGGTACATCTCTCTCTTTCTCTGGATCTTCTTCCTACAACCGCTCATTAAGAAAGATGCGTGCGAATAATGGTGGTTGTGTCCCAACTCCCAAGCCCTAGGTTTTTTCCTCATAGTTTGTTCAAAATTTCAGGAAAGGAATCATCCCCCAAAGTGTGCTCTAGCTCATGGTTGTTGACCAGATCGATGGCCTAGACAGAGCAAGGAATCAACGATGTTGACAACCTCACCGCCTCTACATCATCCATAGGTATACCAGATCCTTGTCTTGTCTTCCCACATGCAAACCTGAACATTGTACTATATTGTTCCGAATAAGGAAATGAGTCAGAGTCCCATCTCTAAAGATATGGATGAATCCCCAAATAACCATCAGGATTAGTCTTATTTGACTGAGCCTATGTATGACCCTATCCGACCATTTGAACCTGCTCAAGCCTGGCTGCCACATTTAGTAAATTTTGTTTATGTTCAGCAATTTTAGTTTCATTGAACACATGTAAAATTTGAACAATGCATTTTAGATTGAATGTGTATTGGAAGAGTAAAATATTATTGTCTCCTTAAAAAGTAAATAATGTGATAACATTCTTTAGAAACAACATGATGTTTTTCCAAATGTACTAGTAGTTTATGTCCTGTGATATTAGGATGGTTATGATGCTATTCAAGCCCAAATGGCAGCCGGTGGATATCAAGTGAAGTGGGCAGGCTATCAGTATGCTGAACAAAAGTTGGCTTATCCAGAATAGTACATTGATACATTGCAAATGTATTTCCACACTTTGAAGTACTTTTCATATGATTTCTTGGACTAACCTATTAACAAGAGCCACAGTGCCAGCTGCCTGTTTTCTGCTGTTTTTGGTTCCAGGAAAGTCAGAAAATGAATATTCTCAGAATTGGACGGGACAAAAGCCAAAGTGCCTATTTTTTGGAAGTCATCAGATGCCAGAATACAAGACGGAGAAGGGCTAGGGGCCGCCCACACCACCTGGCCACGCGGCCAGGCCTGGCCCGCGGCAGGGGGTGGTCTGGCCGACCCCATCACCCCCTCGGCCTCTCCTTCCACCTATAAGATGCCCTCGGGACAAAAACCCTACGTCCCCGATCAAAAATCCACGAAAGAGTCTGTAGTCGCCGTCATCTCCATCCCTAGATCGGGAGGGATCTGAAGCTCTTCCCGGCACCCTGCCGGAGAGGGGAATTCACCCTGGAGGCCTTCTTCATCACCATGCAAGCCTCCAGTGTGATGCGTGAGTAGTTCATCCTTGGACTACGGATCCATGTAGTAGCTAGATGGCTGGTTCTCCTCCTTTGTGCTTTCATGTTTAGATCTTGTGAGATCCGTTCATGATCAAGATCATCTATTTGTAATTCTGCATGTTGTGTTTGTAGGGATCCGATGGATATTGAGATGCTATTTCAGATTGATTATTGATTCTATCATGTCTTTGTTATTTGTGATCTTGCATGCTTTATGTTGTTAGTAGCTATCTTGGCCAAGTAGATGCTAGCAACTCCAAGAGTTAGTATTTATGCTCGATAGTGGGTTCATGCCTCTGGTAATCTGGGGAAGTGACAGAAATCTCTAAGGTACTAGATGTGCTGTTGCTACTAGGGAGAAAACAACAATCCTTTGTTCATAGAATAATCGTATTGTTTACTTTACATGCAATTCGTAAAGCAATAATCTGTTGCTTGCAACTTAATACTGGAGGGGGTCCGGATGATAACCTGAAGGTGGATTATTAGTCATAGATGCAGTTGGATGGCGGTCTATGTATAATGTTTTAATGCCCAATCAAGTCTCAAAGGAGTCAAGATGATTAGTATATGCATGTATTGCTTTCTCGATGTTTGTCAATTGCCCCGCTTTAATTTTTCCACCCAACATGTTATCTATCTAAGGAGAGACACCTCTAGTGAACTATGGATCCCGGTCCTTTCCTTTTACATACAATCTATAAACTATTTACTGTTTTGTGTTTACTTTCTGCAAACTTTTACTTCTTTCCATTCGATACGTTTAATCCTTTGTTTTTAGCAAAACACGGTGAGATTGACAACCTCATCGCAAGTTGGGGACAAAGTTCTGTGGTTGTGTTGTGCATGTCTCCACGTTGCTACTAGCACCGGTAGTGCGCCCTGCCAAGGCTCAGCTAGCAACACCTTTGGGGTGTTTCCTTGCTCCTACTGGTTCGATTAAATCTTGGTTTCATAATTGAGGGAAAGTTGCTGCTGTGCTCATCATACCTTCCTCTTGGGGTTCCCTAACGAGCTTGTTAATACACGAGCCATCAAGCACTTTTCTGGCGCCGTTGCCGGGGAGTCAAGGACATCTTCATAAGGGGAGTCCCGCATAACCAATCTCTTTACTTTGTTGTTTTTGTTTTGCTTAGTTTCTTTTTGCTTTGTTTGCTTGTTTCTTTATCAAAAACACACACAAAAAATAGTTTTACTAGTTTGCTTTCTTATTTCAAAAACACACAAACATTAGTTCCCTTCTTAAGTTGCCACTATGTCTAGCCTTGCTCCAATCACTATGTTACCCGAGGAAATGATTTTCACTTTTAAACAAGTAATTGAGGAGAGCTTCAAGGAAGCTTGGTCTAGAATCTCTGATCTACATAAAAAAACTGAGCCTAAAATGACTCAAAGCTTGTTTCTTAGCAGTTTTTACCTTGGAATTGCTCTTTGCTATAGATATGCTTTAGATGCTATTATGGAAGGAGATTTCCTCCAATGTAATGAGGATGATGCTATTAATGCTATAAAGAAATTGATCCTTACTTACAACTTGCCTAGCCAAACTAATATTTCTTTCGCAAAAATATTTGCTAGATTGAACACTCTTGAGACTGGCACTGCTAGCTTAAAAGATTGCTATAATACGCTTAGGGAGCATCACAATTATGTTCCAATAAATTCTAAACCATCAAAGTGGCTCCCTACAGTAAATATTGATATAAACACTAAAACTTTTCAAGCCTGCTGTGATATCATGTCTGAATTTTGTCTTATGCCCAAAGATATTTATGAATATTTGAATGTTTGGGGTCTTACTGAAGGAGGAAAAGAAATATATCTTGCTAATCATGCTACCATATTACCTATTGGAATAGCTGACAGAGTGTTTACAAAGATCCTTGGGAAAATGATTTCTACTGATTATCTTGTTATTGAATGTGCAGGAAAAGGACAAAATACACTTGGAAGGTCCCTATTAGAACTCCTTGGAGCAATAATAGATGTGGGAAAGGGGACCATGCACCTTTCTTCTCCACCAAACAATCATATTTTCCCCAAGGTTAAGAATAAAATTAAGAGAGGTAAGGGCAAGAAATTGGGTCTTAATGCTTCTTCATTTGAGAACACTTGATTCTTTCTTGCTTCTTATGCCTAACTTAAAGGCGTTAAAGAAAAGTACTTATTGGGAGATAACCCAAAAGTTTTAGATGAGTCTTGGAAGTTATTACCTCTGTAATAACCGCTCCTTATCCTTTTTATTTACTTTTTGTGCCAAGAGTAACCTCTAATGCGAGAGAAGTAATGATTGGGAAAGTTGTTGTCGTGAAACAGATTTCTGTGCTTCACCGTACAAATTCGTGTAATATCTCTGAACGTCTTTTTGAGGCGTGAATTTTTGTGCTTCTGTCCCAGGTCATTATCTAACTTTCGTTAGTTCAACACTTTTTTATTTGAGCAACAGAAGGTCTTCGAAAAAATTCGTCTTCACCTGCTGGTCTGTTTTGACAGATTTCTGTCATTTTCTGCATTTGCTTCTTGTTGGTTCCTTTTTGAGTTCTTTTGGGGAATTGAGCTTTTTGAGGGAAGTGCTACAGTAGCTAGTGTTCTAATGGAAGTTTATTTGGTGTTAGAACTGAACCTTAAGACTTATTTATCTTGAGTGCACTAATGTTGCTAATAAAGATTGTGTGAAGTTTTGTATGAAGGACAAATTTCAGGTGTATGGAAGGAATGAGTAATGATATGAAGGATGGACTAAAGCTCAAGCTTGGGGATGCCACGCATGTCACCCAAGAAATATCCAAGAAGTACAAGCATCAAATCTTGGGGATGCCCAAGGCATCCCCCTCTTTATCAATAAAAATCCCAGGTTTCTTCCAAACGCTTCATTTTTATTGTTTCATGCACATTTGTGTTGTTCTTGGAGCGTCTTATTTTTCGTTTTCATTTTGGTTTTTTGTTTGCTTGGTTTGCTTAGTTTGCTGAATAAATTGGTTGGACCCCCTCTTTCATACTTTGGTTTGCAAATAGTTTGGTTTGGTTTGGAAAAGAGTAGGAAAGTTCATGCTTATGTGGTAAAAAGAGCTCGTTTTTGACTATGGCCTATGCTTTGTCATACCATGCTTGATATTGTTTTGGCTTTATGCTTAGTATTCTTTGCTGTAACATGACTTGTTATAAACAATTGAGATTGCTTAATGTGACTTGGATGAATCATGCGTTGTTTTACCATATTAAAGCATAGTATAGTGGTATTCTCCTTTGATGCTTTATTTGGGTTGACTTGGCGCATGCTCACACCATGTTATGACTATATCAAGTCACCATATCCTTTATGATCCTTTAGTTTTCAACTTGTAGTATCACTTTATGCTTTGATCAATGATGTTTTGTCGCTCTGCATGATTATGGCCATTATTGCTCTCTTAGTTTGTCGCTCCTAGTCTTTTGCTAGCCTCCACAACCAAGTATGAGTTCCACTCATGCATACAAATCCTTAAACAAAGTTATTCCAAAGAGTCCACCATACCTACCTACTAGCTTATGCTATTCAAAGTATATTCATGCTTTTGTTTATCTTCCAAATTAAACTTGTTATGAGAAAACTAGTGATTAAAGCTCTCACGAACTTGATGGCACACTTTACTTTTCTTGCCCTTAATAAACTTGAACCATTGGGTCCTTCTTTGTTGCGTATATGCTTGCGTTTTATAAGTTAAAATTAGCAGAACCATGTATCATGGGGAACGCTTTCAACATTGCACTTGTACTTTGTACCCCGTTGATATCATGTTCTTTTGCTTACGGATCCCGGTGGTATGAAATAAAAGTGGAACTTGTAAGATCATGGAGTTTGTATGTGTGTTAGAGAAACACCTGGGCCGCTAGCCTAAGCCATGCCTAATCATGGTGAAAACTTGCAGCATAACCATAATGAGCACTCTATGAAGCATCCTCAATAAAAACCTATGCAAATAGCAAATAAAAACATTGCTGAGATGCTCATTATCTGCTTGCCTTGTCATTTTGAGTATGGGATAGCTCCTGTATCATGTGCAAGGGGTACCCCATTGGCGGTTCTTTATGATACACATGTACTTACAATGACAAGAGCTTACTTGTGACTAAAGTTGAGTAGCATGAGGTTCGGTCTTCGTAAGTAAGGGGCATGAGATTTCGGTTTATAACTTGTCAAGCATATCCTCTTAGTTGTGTCACTTTAACCTTAATCACCTTCAAGATGCTTATGATAGGGGCAATGAGAGCTGAAAGCTATAAGTACAATAATTTTTTGAAGCTCTTTATGAGACTTGAATATCTACTTCCTTCTATGAAGGCCTTTCTTCCACCATTATATTGAGTCTCCACCTTCTACCTTTATGCACCTACTTTGAGAGCATAGTGGCCATTCTTAGTTCTATGTGCATTGTCCCAAGACTAGTTGATTGATGCATAACTTGATATTGCTTGTTTTAAACTATTTGTATCTAGTCACTCTTATGAACTTTGAAGGTGTCCTATGCATTTATATTTGCTACTCTATGAGGGACAAGCTGAATACTATTATGCTATGATTTCTTTATGTGAAACAAACAAACGTCTTGCAAAGCATTGTTATTCATGAATCTTTTGTTTGTGCCTTTTCATGTTGCATCATAGTTTCTTTGTCTTATTGCTAGAACTTTGTCTTTCATGTTATGATTGAAGTACTATGATCCCAGCTTTGAATGTTTTACAAATACTTTGATCAAGTCTTTGATGGTGCATGTCACCTCAAAAAATATTCTTTATTTTTATCACTTACCTACTCGAGGACGAGCATGAGTTAAGCTTAGGGATGTTGATACATTGCATATGTATCTATAATTTTTGATGTTCCATGCTTTGTTTTATTCACTTTCTTGTGTTTTGTCCACACTTTGGAGTACTTTTCATATGATTTCTTGGACTAACCTATTAACAAGAGCCACAGTGCCAGCTGCCTGTTTTCTGCTGTTTTTGGTTCCAGGAAAGTCAGAAAATGAATATTCTCGGAATTGGACGGGACAAAATCGAAAGTGCCTATTTTTCCGGAAGTCATGAGATGCCAGAATATGAGACGGAGAAGGGCTGGGGGCCGGCCACACCACCTGGCCACGCAACAACACATCTTGCATGCTTTCCGT
This sequence comes from Avena eriantha, assembly GCA_910589775.1. Lineage (NCBI taxonomy): Eukaryota > Viridiplantae > Streptophyta > Magnoliopsida > Poales > Poaceae > Avena > Avena eriantha. Next base: position 493,922,233 of record OU342740.1, read on the forward strand.
TGTTAGTAGCTATCTTGGCTAAGCAGATGCTAGCAACTCCAAGAGTTAGTATTTATGCTCGATAGTGGGTTCATGCCTCTGGTAATCTGGGGAAGTGACAGAAATCTCTAAGGTACTAGATGTGTTGTTGCTACTAGGGAGAAAACAACAATCCTTTGTTCATAGAACAATCGTATTGTTTACTTTACACACAATTCGTAAAGCAATAATCTGTTGCTTGCAACTTAATACTGGAGGGGGTTCAGATGATAACCTGAAGGTGGATTATTAGTCATAGATGCAATTGGATGGCGGTCTATGTATAATGTTGTAATGCCCAATCAAGTCTCAAAGGATTCAAGCTGATTAGTATATTCATGTATTGCTTTCTCGATGTTTGTCAATTGCCCCGCTGTAATTTGTTCACCTAGCATGTTATCTATCTAAGGAGAGCCACCTCTAGTGAACTATGGATCCCGGTCCTTTTCTTTTACATACAATCTATAAACTGTTTACTGTTTTGTGTTTACTTTCTGCAAACTTTTACTTCTTTCTATTTGATACGTTTAATCCTTTGTTTTCATCAAAATATGGTGAGATTGACATCCTCATCGCTAGTTGGGGACAAAGTTCTGTGGTTGTGTTGTGCAGGTCTCCACGTTGCTACTAGCACCGGTAGTGCGCCCTGTCAAGGCTCAGCTAACAACACCTTTGGGGTGTTTCCTTGCTCCTACTGGTTCGATTAAACCTTGGTTTCATATCTGAGGGAAACTTGCTGCTGTGCTCATCATACCTTCCTCTTGGGGTTCCCCAACGAGCTTGTTAATACACGACCATCATACATGAAACAAAGTACTATGCTTGATGGCTCTAGCAGACAAAGATAAGAGTCCAGGTTCTGTTTTCAAACTTGTTAATGGCAGGCTTAAGTGGCTGAGTAAAAAAGATGCACAGGTGAAAGACCCAAATTTTATCTCGGATAGTTACTTTGACTGTTATCCTGGTTATCAGAGGTATAATCAAGAGATTGGAGGGAGTGATGATGAAGATGATTTGTCGAAGATGGATATGGGTCGAACATTTTAGCTTAATACCATGTTCTTGGTTTGACAATGCTTGTGTGATTGCTTGATGCAGGGTGGAGTGCATGCCGCATGTGTGCTTGATTGTTTTCTTGCTAGCAAGCTAATGGATTTTGCTTGATGTCTATTTTGTTGTTTGCTGGTGGCCCAAAATATATTCGAGCTTGTTGGGGAACCCCAAGAGGGAGGTATGATGAGCACAACAACAAGTTTTCCCTCAGTTATGAAACCAAGGTTATCGAACCAGTAGGAGCAAGGAAACACCTCCAAGGTGTTGTTTCCAACTTGGAATCCTGCACAACACAACCACAAAACTTTGCCCCCAACTTACAGTGAGGTTGTCAATCTCACCGGTTTTGCTGAAAACAAAGGATTAAACGTATTGTGTGGAAGATAGTAATTGCTTTGCAGAAAGTAAACAGAAAACAGTAAACTGTTGTAGATTGATGGAAAAAGAAAGGACCGGGGGTCCATAGTTCACTAGTGGTGATTCTCCTTAAGATAGATGACATGTTGGGTGAACAAATTACAGCGGGGAAATTGACAAACATCGAGAAAGCATACATGCATATACTAATCATCTTGACTCCTTTGAGATTTGATTGGGCATTACAACATTATACATAAACCGTAATCCAACTTCAGGTTATCATCCAAATCCCCTCCAGTATTAAGTTGCAAGCAATAGATAATTGCATTACGCAAAGTGTGTAAAGTGAGAAGCTTATAGCTATTCCTAAGGGGGAAAGCAGAATCATAATCCCAATGATATTTAATCTATATCATCATTTTGGGAGCATGCACTCCTACCTTTGGGTTATGTTATATTCCATTCGACAATATTTTATCGTGATGTCTTTATTGGTCGGTATATTATGGTGTTGTCAACACAACTTTTATGAGACATATGTTTTTGTGTATACTGTTTGGTTAAGTGTTCTGGCTCAGTCATGCTGCTGCTTTTTCCTTTTTATCATTCCAATGAGTTTCCATAATGCATACAAAATATAGAAAGTGGAAGGTTCTGTGTTGGAATGTCAGGGGTTTGAATTCTGAGGAAAGGCAAATAGAAGTTAGATCAAAAATTGAAGAGAGTCAATGTGTTGTAACTTGTTTGCAAGAGACCAAATGCGATTTCATTGTTCATCGGCTAATCATAAAATTTTGTCCTAAAAGGTTCGACAATTTTGTTTATTCACCTTCTGTTGGTGCCTCGGGGGTATCCTGGTTATTTGGAACTCTACCATTTTCACTAGTACTGTTGTTGAAATTCAGAGATTTGGGATTATTCTGAATATGGTTTCAGTGCATAATGGAGAATGTTGGAATCTTGTTTCAGTATATGGTCCCTGTCAGGGTAGTCAGCGGGATAATTTTGTCCATTGACTTTATCATATTCAGATCCCTACCAATAGCAACTGGCTCTTTCTTGGGGATTTTAATTTCATAAGATCAGATGACAATAGAAATAGGCTAGGAGGGGATGTTAATGACATGCTTCTTTTTAATGAAATCATTGGTCACCTTGGTTTGCTTGAACTCCCTCTTAAGGGCAGGAAATTCACATGGTCTAACATGCAACAACAACCTCTTTTAGAGCAGCTGGATTGGTTTTTAACCACAGCAAACTGGATCTCTGATTTTCCAAATTCGGTTGTACTCCCTTTAGCTCATACAAAATCAGATCATCTTCCATGTGTGGTGAACATAGACACGGTTATTCCCAAGTCTAAGATTTTTCGTTTTGAATTTTTTTGGGTGGACCAGTCGGGTTTTCTAGACTGTGTGAAAAATTCCTGGCAGAAGCCTTCTACTAAAATGCATAGTTTGGCTGTGGTAGCTGGTAAACTTAAGTCACTCCGTTATGATCTGAAAAAGTGGCATCTAAGCTTATCTACATTGAAAATGCTAATACAGAACTGTAACAAAGTTATTTCAATCTTGGATGCTCTCGAGGAACAGAGGCCTTTATTTGTCCCTGAATTCAACTTTAGAAATATAGTTAAGTTGCATCTCGAAAAACTCCTTTTGACTAAGTGTAGTTATTGGAGGAAATGGTGTACTATTCGGTGGATTAAAATGGGTGAGGATAACACTAAGTTTTTTCATGCCATGGCTACACAAAGGATGAGAAGGAATTCTATATCAAGTCTTAGAGCTGAGGATGGAAGGCTTGTCACAGACCATGATGAGATGGCTGGTCTTCTCTGGGCTAGCTATAAGGAGAGAATGGGTAGATCGGATGGAGTGATTATGAAATTTGATTTAAACCGTTTAATTTCCAGAGTACAGGGTTTGGAGGAGCTGACCATCCCCTTTTCTAAGGAGGAAATGGATCTGGTTATTAAGGAGATACCAGCTAATAGAGCTCCGGGATCGTATGGTTTTAATGGAAAATTTCTGAAGAGTTCCTGGTCTGTTGTCAAGGAGGAGTTCTATACTTTGGCCAAACATTTTCACGAGGGCACTGTCCGGCTGCAGAACATAAATGAGTCTTTTATCACTCTTGTGCCAAAGATTGCAGAATAGAATATTGGAGTGCATACATAAAAATCAGTACGGATTTCTCAAAGCCAGGACTATTCAAGACTGTATTGCTTGGTCATTGGAACACCTTCATCAATGTCACACGTCTAAAAGACCTATTATTATTTTAAAGTTGGACTTTGCCAAGGCCTTTGATACTATAGAGCATGAAGCGATTCTCTAAGTCTTGAAGCACAAATGTTTCAATGACCAGTTTATTACATGGGTGAGGAATATTTTAACTACTGGAACATCTTCTATTCTGTTGAATGGGGTGCCTAGAAAACACTTTCAGTGAAAACGTGGGGTTAGACAGGGGATCCATTGTCGCCCACATTGTATGTCTTGGGTTCTGATCTACTACAGGATGTTGTCAATGACTTGCTCAACCAAGGGTCTATTTCTTTGCCTATTCACACTGGGGATCCTGATTTTCCAATTATCCAATACGCAGATGACACTCTTCTGATCATGCCTGCTGAGATGGATCAGCTAATGGCTTTGAAATGTCTACTTTTAGATTTTTCAAAATCCACTGGGTTGAAAGTAAATTATCACAAGTCCATCATTGTCCCAATTAATGTTTCTGATCATGTTATGGCTGAGTTGGGTGATGCTTTTGGTTGTCAAGTGGCAAGTCTTCCTGTCACATATTTGGGATTTCCGTTGGGTACCGCCAGGCCTCAGATGAAGGACCTTATGCCTCTTGTCACAAGGTTGGAGCGACGATTAACTTCCATATCCTGTTTCTTATCACGAGGCGCTAGGTTGCAGCTGATTGATTCTGTGCTTTCCTTCATGCCCATTTTCTTCTTGTGCTCTTTACAGATTCCAATGGGAATCATAAATCCTGTTGATAGAATCTTGAGACAACGTCTATGGAGAGATGATCTTGACACACCTAAACAGTCATGGGCTGCATGGGAGATGCTCATTAAACCAAAGGACAAAGGTGGAGTGGGATTGGTAAATTTTAAAAAGAAGAATGAGGCGCTACTAATGAAGCATTTGGACAAATTTTATAATCGAGCAAATATACCCTGGGTGCAACTTATTTGGCAAACTTACTACGCTGATGCTGTGCCTCATGCTTAAAATCTTTGTGGCTCCTTTTGGTGGAGGGATGTTTTTAAGTTGGTGGATCAATTTAGGTCTGTCTCAACCATTAAGCCTAGAAGAGGCTACATCTTTATTTTCTGGTCAGATAGGTGGTTGTTTGATGGATCCACATAGCCTTTGGCCGAGAGATTCCCTCGGCTATTCTCTTTTGTGCTTCAGCAGAATATGTCGACAGCTGAGGTTTATAGTCATAAGGACGATCTTGCCCCTCTCTTCTACCGTCCTCTTACTGCATCTTCTTTTTAGGAATATCAACAACTTACTAATGCAATTCATCGAAATCCACTATCCATTGACAGAGATTCATCAGTGTACATTTGGGGTGATAATTACAACCCTTCTCTCTACTACAAGCACCTGCACTCGGATCTGTTAGTGATGAATGCTTATAAGTGGATCTAGAAGTCATGTTGTGTTTTGAGAGTGAATTTCTTTGCTTGGCTGTTGCTTAATGATCGTGTAAACACGAGGGACCTTCTGCAGCGGAGAAACTGGAGGGTTACTAATGACACACATTGTGTTCTATGTCCTACTAGAGCTTATGAGGATCGCTTGCATCTCTTCTTTGAATGCAATTTCAGCCAGAGGGTTTGGAATTACTTGAAAATTGAATGGAGCGGCCAGGATGTTCACTTGGCGCTTCAAATAGCTAAAGCTCAGTTTAATAAACGTTTTTCATGGAGGTGGTTATTATGGCATGTTGGAACATTTGGAAACAGAGAAACGACAAGATTTTCAACAATAAGCAGCCTTCTTTTAATGCTTGGAGGAGGAACTTCAAATATGATTTATCCATGCTTGGGCATAGGATCAAACGCAAGCACCACACTTCTTTCATGGCCTGGATAGGCAGCTTATTATAATCTACGCACATTGTTTGTGGTTGTACATAGGTAGTTGTAAGTATATAGGTTGATGTTCCCCTCCTTTCTTTCTTTCCCTCTTGTAACTAAACTTTTTCTTGGTGGTTGTGGGTTTTTAATAAATTGCTGTGGGGCTTTTGCCTCGTAGTCCTTTAAGCTCAAAAAACAATACGATTGTTCTATGAACAAAGGATTGTTGTTTTCTCTCTAGTAGCAACAACACATCTAGTACCTTAGAGATTTATGTCACTTACCCAGATTACTAGAGGCATGAACCCACTATCGAGCATAAATACTCCCTCTTGGAGTTTCTAGCATCTACTTGGCCAAGATAGCTACTAACAACGGAAAGCATGCAAGATCACAAATAACAAAGACATGATAGAATCAATAATCAATCTGAAATAGCATCTCAATATCCATTGGATCCCCGCAAACACAACATGTAGGATTACAAATAGATGATCTTGATCATGAACGGAGCTCACAAGATCTAAACATGTTAGCACCAAAGGAGAATAACTAACCATCTAGCTACCACATGGACCCGTAGTCCAAGGATGAACTACTCACGCATCACACCGGAGGCAGGCATGGTGATGAAGAAGGCCTCCAGGGTGAATTCTCCCCTCCGGAAGGGTGCCGAGAAGAGCTTCAGATCCCTCCCGATCTAGGGATGGAGATGACAGCGGCTACAGACTCTTTCGTGGAATTTTTATCGGGTACTTAGGGTTTCTATATCGGAGGCAATATATAGGCGAAGAGGGAGGCCGAGGGGGCGCCGAGGCGGCCCCACTACCCCTGGCGCGGGCTAGGCCTGGCCGCGCGGCCAGGTGGTGTGGCCGGCCCCTGGACCCTCTCCGTCTCGTCTTCTGGCTTCGTGTTCCCCTCGGTGAAATATTGACTATGGCTTTTGTCCGGTCCAATTCCGAGAATATTCGTTTTCCAGCTTTTCTGAAACCAAAAACAGCAGAAAACAGGCAACTGGCACTGTGGCATCTTGTTAATAGGTTAGTTCTAGAAAATGTGTAAAAATACTCCAAAGTGTGGACAAAACATAAGAAAGTAGATATAAAACAAGCATGGAACATCAAAAATTATAGATACGTTAGCAACGTATCAACATCCCCAAGCTTAACTCCTGCTCGTCCTCGAGTAGGTAAGTGATAAAAAGAAAGAATAATTTTTGAGGTGACATGCACCATCACAATCTTGATCAAGGCATTTATAACATTGATAGCTGGGATTATAGTACTTTAACATAGCATGCAAGATAAAGTTCTAACAATAAGACAACAACTATGTTGTAACATGAAAAGGTATAAACAAAAGATTCATGAATAACAATGCTTTCAAAGATGTTTGTTTGTTTCACATAAAGAAAACATAATGAGAATGGTATTCAGCTTGTCCCTCATAGTGTAGCAAAACATAAATGCATAGGATACCTTCAAAGTTCATAAGGGTGACTAGATACAAATAGTTTAAGAACAACCAATATCAAAGTTATGCATCAATCAACAAGTCTTGGGACAATGCACATTAAACTAAGAATGGCCACTATGCTCTCTCAATAGGTGCATAAATATAGAAGATGGAGACTTAACATAAAAGTAAAAGAAAGGCCTTCATAGAAGGAAGCATGGATTCAAGTCTCATAAAGAGCTTCCAAAAATTATGGTACTTATTAGCTTTCAGCTCTCATTGCCCCTATCATAAGCATCTTGAAGTGATTAAGGTTAAAGTGAACAAACTATGGAGTATATGCTTGACAAAGTATAAGTTGGAAATCTCATGTCCCTTGAATACGAGGGCCGCTCCTCATACTACTCATTTTTAGTTACCGGTAAGTTCTTGTCATAGTAAGTACATGTGTATCATAGAGAACCGCCAACAGGGTACCCCTTGCCCGATGATATGGAAGAATCCCTGTATCAAAATGACAAGGCAAGCAGACAATAAGCATCTCAGCAATCTTCTTATTTACCATGGGAAAATGGTGCTTTTTTCTCTCTTTCCTCTTTTCTCATCTTTTTTTCTTTTTCTCAATCTCTATCTCTTTTTTTATAAGAAGAACGCTTCATAGATTGCTCATTATGGTTACGCCGCAGGTTTCCACCATGATTAGGCGCAGTATTTCTTCTAAAAAGTACAAAGCTACACAATAGAAGCAGAAACAGTCAGATAGCAAAGTTCATAAAAAACTCCTCATCTACCTCTAGGCACCTTCGAACAATCCTAATTGCAGGTCTACGAGTGGCGGCATAATGAGGCGCCATATTGACAAGACCACCATCAGAAGGAGAAGGCAGCCCCGACGATATAACATCCATATCCAACATCGGGTGATGTGCATGCACCCAAGACAGAGCAAGTTTAGCACGCACCACAAGTTGAAGCTTTACAAAATGATGAATCCGTTCACCCTGTCGGAACTTCGCCATAAAATCAGCTAAAGTCTGAGGTTGAGGATCCCGAGGAAACATGGCATTGTAAACAATGGCCAGTGATCTACAACTACACTCGACAAATTTCTCCACCTTAGATACGCGGTCCTGAAGCACAGCCACAACATAAGCACGATGGTGATCAATCCAAAAATCTGTCCCAGAATTTTGGGAAGTAGACACAAGAGCTTGAATTCGGGTGCGCAGATGTTGGGTTTTGATGACCCACAAGTATAGGGGTGTATCGCAGTATTTTCGATAAGTAAGAGTGTCAAACCCAATGAGGAGCAGAAGGTGCTGGCTAGTGGTATGGATCAGGAATTCTCTGCAAATACTTAGCAAATGGATTTTTAGGGTTTTTTTGATAAGGCAAGTAAATAAAGTACAAGTAAATAAAAGACAATAGGAATAAATGCAGCAAGTGGCCCAATTCTTTATGCAGCAAAGGACAAGCCAGTTGTATTACTTAGATGACCAAACGTTCTCGAGGACACATGGGAAGACTGTCAAGTGCCTTCGCTTCATATAGTTGATTAATCTTCTTTAGCTTGCTAAGTGTTATGTGGGTGAACCTGTGCTAATGTACCGACCTTCCTAGGACTAATACATACTTGTGAGTATACCCCTTGCAAACATCCGTAAGTACAAGAAGTAATTAAGGTAGAAACCTAACCACAACTTTAAACTCTAAGACCCTGACGTCCCTTGTTCAATGGTTTCCTAACGGGGGTTCAGGTTTCTGTCACTCCGGCATCCCCTACGGTTAGTAGCCAAATACACAATGCATTCCCCTAGGCCCATATAGGTGAAGTGTCATGTAGTCGACGTTCACATGACACCACTAGAAGAAGTACACCATAACTTAAATATCAAACTATTGAATCTTTCTCAACACAACTCCACTACTAACAACATGACTTCTCCCATGTCCTCAAGAACAAAACGAACTACTCACAAGACATCATATGGATCATGATCAGAGATGGAATAATGATGTATAACAATCTGAACATAAACAATAATTCAATGGTTCACTCAATAGCATCAACTACAAAGAGTAATCAACACCGGGAAAGTTTCCCCTAAGAACTAATGCAAGATTCAACTCAATTGTTACAGCAATATGGAGATGGTGATGATGGTGCTGATGGTGGTGGTGGTGGTGATGATGATGATGATCCCGATGAAGTCCAGCTTGATGATGGTGTTGATGGCGACGATCTCCCCTCTCCGGGAAGGAATTCCCCTGGCAGAAATCTGTCTGCCGGAGAGATCTTTCTCCCTCGGTGTTTTCTGCCCCGCAGAGGCGGCGGAATCTTTCTGTGGTCACTCCCCGAGTCTTAGGGTTTCAGGAGAAATATATACGCTAGAGGGGAGAGCCAGAGGTGGGCCAGGGCGGCCACACCACCTGGTGGCGCGACCTAGGGTGGCCCGCGCCAGGGGGTGGTGTGGGCCCCCTATGGCCCATCTCCACTCCCTCTTCTGGCAGCCTTCTTCTTCTAGAAAAATTGGATGTTCCGTATATTTTCCTGGATTTTCTGATCTTCGCAAATTTTGCCTGCAAACAACACCTTTTCCATCAGAGTCCTGACTACAGCGGTCCATGCTCCAAAAGTCATCAACCATGCAAAAACAGATGAAATAACATAAGTATCACCTCTTAATATGAAATATATCAATGAATAACAATAAATTATGATATAGAATAGTGATGCAAAATGGACGTATCAACTCCCCCCAAGCTTAGACTTCACTTGTCCCCAAGCAAAACTGAGCTCAATAAACATGGCCTCAGGTTTATGGAGTGAAGAGTCGATAAAAGAATACAGACAAGAAGCATCACATTCATCAATACATAGATCATAATAGAAGACAACTCACTATTATATAAATCAACTTGCAATGAGTAAAGGAAACACAATAAAGATACATAAAGTGAATCATAATTGGTGATGGCAAACTTAGCTCTTGGTCGAAGAATAGTTGATAATTTGCTGGAGTTCACAAATAACTGATCTTCAATGATAGCTTTCAAAGTAGTAGACACCAAGATAAGAGCAAAGTGCAAAACAAGGAACATAAGAAACATGATTGAATAAATCATCATATGAATGAATGAAACACAACAACTCAAAATACTTGCTGAGATAGAAGGGAATATGTTTACTGACTCAGCTACAATGTAAAAGAAAGGCCCTTCGTAGACGGAAGCAGGGATTTCAAGTTTCATAAAGAGCTCCCAAAAATTATGGTACTTATTAGCTTTCAGCTCTCATTGCCCTATCATAGGCATCTTTAAGTGATTAAGGTTAAAGTGACACAACTAAGAGGATATGCTTGACAAGTTATAAGTTGAAATCTCATGCCCCTTACTTATGAGTACCGAACCTCATGCTGCTCAACTTCAGTCACGAGTAAGCTCTTGTCATTATAAATACATGTGTATCATTGAGAACCGTCAACGGGGTACCCCTTGCACATGATACATGAGCTATCCCATAATCAAAATGAAAGGCAAGCAGACAGTGAGCATCTCAGTGATCTTTTTATTTGCTATTTGCATAGGTTTTTATTGAGGATGCTTCATAGAATGCTCACTATAGTTATGCTGCAAGTTTCCACCATGATTAGGCATAGCTTAGGCTAACGGCCCAGGCGTTTCTCTAACACACATATAAACTCCATGATCTTACAAGTTCCACTCTTATTTCACACCGGCGGGATCCATAAGCAAAAGAACATGATATCAACTAGGTACGAAGTACCAATGCAGTGTTGAAAGCGGTCCCCATGATACAAGGTTCTGCTAAGTTCAACTCATAAAGCGCAAGCATATACGCAACAAAGAAGGACCCAATGGTTCAAGTTTATTAAATGCATGAAAGTAAAGTGTGCCATCAAGTTCGTGAGAGCTTTAATCACTAATTTTCTCATAACAATTTTAATTTGGAAGGTAGACAAAAACAGGAATTTACTTGGAATAGCAATAATGCTACTAGGTAGGTGTGGTGGACACAAATGGCAGAGGTTTTGGTTTAAGGATTTGATTGACGAGAAGAATTCCCTCTTAGTACAGGTTTTTGGCTAGCAAGGTGATCACCCACAAGTATAGGGAGTGTATCGCAGTATTTTCGATAAGTAAGAGTGTCGAACCCAACGAGGAGCAGAAGGTGCTAGCTAGTGGTATGGATCAGGAATTCTCTGCAAATACTTAGCAAACGGATTTTTAGGGGTTTTCGATAAAGCAAGTAAACAAAGTACGAGTAAATAAAAGACAGTAGGAATAAATGCAGCAAGTGGCCCAATCCTTTATGCTGCAAAGGACAAGCCAGTTGTATTACTTAAGATGACCAAACGTTCTCGAGGACACATGGGAAGACTGTCAAGTGCTTTCGCTTCATATAGTTGATTAATCTTCTCTAGCTTGCTAAGTGTTGTGTGGGTGAACCTGTGCTAATGTACCGCCCCATCCAAGACTAATACATACTTATGATTATACCCCTACCCCTTGCAAACATCCGTAAGTACAAGAAAGTAATTAAGGTAGAAACCTAACCACAACTTTAAACTCTAAGACCCTTACGTCCCTTGTGCAATGGTTTCCTAACGGGGGTTCAGGTTTCTGTCACTCCGGCAACCCCTACGATTAGTAGCCAAATACATAATGCATTCCCCTAGGCCCATATAGGTGAAGTGTCATGTAGTTGATGTTCACATGACACCACTAGAAGAAGTACACCACAACTTAAATAACAATCTGTTGAATCTTTCTCAACATAACTCCACTACTAACAACAAGACTTCTCCCATGTCCTCAAGAACAAAACGAACTACTCACAAGACATCATATGGATCATGATCAGAGATGGAATAATGATGTATAACAATCTGAACATAAACAATAATTCAATGGTTCACTCAAAAGCATCAACTACAAAGAGTAATCAACACCGGGAAAGTTTCCCCTATGAACTAATGCAAGATTCAACCAATTGTTACAGCAATATGGAGATGGTGATGAGGGTGCTGATGATGATGATGGTGGTGATGGTGATGATGATGATGATGATCCCGATGAAGTCCAGCTTGATGGTGGTGTTGACGGCGACGATCTCCCCTCTCCGGGAAGGAATTCCCTCGACAGAAATATGTCTGCCGAAGAGATCTTTCTCTCTCGGTGTTTTCCACCCCGCAGAAGCGGTGAAATCTTTCTGTGGTCGCTCCCCAAGTCTTAGGGTTTCAGAAGGATGATATACACCAGAGGGGAGATGCTGGAGTGGGCCAGGGTGGCCACACCACCTCCTGGCGTGGCCTAGGGCTGCCCGCGCCAGCGGGTGGTGTGGGCCCCTATGGCCCATCTCCACTCCGTCTTCTGGCATCCTTAGTCTTCTGGAAAAATAGGATTTTCCGTATATTTTCCTGGATTTTCTGATCTTCGCGAATTTTGCCTCCAAATAGCACCTTTTCCATCAAAATCCTGGCTGCAGCAGTCCATGCTCCAAAAGTCATCAACCATGCAAAAACAAATGAAATCACATAAGTATCACCTCTCAATACGAAATATATCAATGAATAATAGTGAATTAAGACATAGAATAGTGATGCAAAATGGATGTATCACAAGGCTGGGTAGCAAGTATAAGAGTTGAAGGAAACAAACAAACATACAAGTGATAAAGACAAACATGCAATCTTCCTTGGAAGCACAAAAGATCTTAAATAGAGAATACTAAGCTTATGAGAAAATCAAGAAAGAAATATGACGAAATTATATTTCTTAGAGTACTTTAATCTTTTTCATTCAACTCTCAAAAATAGTGTTGCTACTGACCGAGCCAGGTTTGCCAAAACCAACTAAATTAACTCAATGATCCCAAAGTGTTACCAATACTAACAACAAGATCAATCATATAACCACGAATTGAAAACTAATATAAGATATGCAAAAGAGTAAATGATAGAACTTCTCATTAATATTCCATAATGGCAACTCACACCAAGGGATACATATCTAACGAGAGAGGGGACACTTCCATAATGCAAACCATCCTACATGATAACTGCTCTATTCATGATATGACTCTACTAAAAAGGGTAAAAAGATAGAAGATAGTGATGTGATACCGCGGCACTCCCCCAAGCTTGGAACAAACCAAGGGGATGCCAAACCTGATGACGAATTACTCCTTCGGTGGTGGTGGTATCCTCTCGATGAGCTCTTTGATCAATTTCCCCAAGTCCTCAATCTCGAAGGTGAGATTACGAATAAGCTGCGAGTTTTGCTCAATGCGGCTCATGATCATGTCGGGTTGAGAATCCCAGCTCTTGCGATTCTTTCCCCACTCTACCTCCTTGAAGTCTTCTTTTCCTGCATGGCTAGAACGAGGAAAATCCCAATTGGAGGGTAATTTCCCCTTGAGCATATTCTGGTATTGATGCTCATGGATAAGAGTATGGAAAGGATTCTTGGTGCATGTAGGAACTGACCAGGGATCTGAACGGTGATGAGGAGGTTTCCCTCCAATTTCCATAGTTCTGGCAGGGTTTTCCACCACTCCAATGCTCGCAATGGTAGTGCCGGTGTGCTTTGCCTCCTCTTCACCTTCACTCTTGATCTCCTTCTCCTGCCCGGGGTCTTGGAGATCTTCCTCCATAGGATCCTTTCCTTTATCCTTGGCGGACACCATTGTGCTTCAAAGCTTTCAAAGATAGTTCCTAGCAGAAATAGATCAGAACAAAAACACGACAAAAACACAATATACGAACCTCGGGAGATCTGGGGGGTTATATATTACGAAGTTTCACAACAAAAGGAAGGTACTGGGAGAAAATGGGTCGGAGACGGAGTCCGGGGTGGCCTCACCACTTGGTGGCTCGACCAGGGGTGGGCCCACGCCACAGGGTGGTGTGAGCCACCCTGGCTCCGTTTCTGTCCCTATTTCGCTTTGTAGCTTCCCTTTTTGACTAAAAACTACAAAAATATAGTTTGATAGTGTTTTCGCGGAACTTTTCTTACCAAAACTGTTACCTATTCAAAAAAGAAGTCTGCAGGTCTCTGAATTTGGTCCTTGATAAAAAATTTCGGAGTTATAACTTGAAAGACATCAACATCTTCGTTGTAAGAATCTCTAGAAATATAGTGCTTGAGTCACTGTCCATTCACTACTTGTCTCCATCACTCCCTCCTTCTCCAAAACCCAAGTCCATAACAATGGGCATTGATGAGTTAAACCCTCATCACTACTTGTGTAGTATTATCTTTTAAAGAAGAAATTTTTATGGCTCCCGAATGGTACACTTCTTCAATAACAAAAGGTCCTTCCCATTTTGATAGTAGTTTTCCTGCAAACAATAGAACTTTCTCACCAACATGAAATTCTCTCTTAAGTATTCGCTTGTCATGCCATCTTTTAACTTTTTCTTTAAAGAGCCTAGCATTCTCATAGGCTTCACTCCTCCCTTCATCTAAAGAACTTAAGTCAAATAATCTTTTCTCACCAGCGAGCTTACAATCTCAATTGAGTTCTTTAACTGCCCAGTAAGCTTTGTGTTCTAATTCTAAAGGTAGGTGACAAGCTTTTCCATAAACCATTTTATAAGGAGACATCCCCATAGGGTTTTTGTAGGCAGTAGCCCATAAAGCATCATTCAACTTTTTAGCCTAGTTTTTTCTAGATCTATTAACAGTCTTTTGCAAGATGGATTTAATTTCTCTATTTGACAATTCTACTTGCCCACTAGTTTGGGGGTGATAAGCTGAAGCAATTCTATGGTTAACATCATAATTAGCAAGGGTCTTTCTAAAACCACCATGGATGAAATGAGAACCTCCATCAGTCATGAGATACCTAGGCACTCCAAACCTAGGAAAGATAGCATCCTTAAGAATTTTTAGAGAAGTCTCCCCGTCAACACTCTTCGTAGGAATGGCTTCTACCCACTTATTAACATAATCAACGGCAACAAGAATATGAGTATAACCTTTCGAGGGAGGAAAAGGACCCATAAAGTCAAATCCCCAGCAATCAAAGGGTTCAATAACTAGAGAGTAGTTCATAGGCATTTCATTGCGTCTAGAAATATTACCAACACGCTGACACTCATCACAAGATAAAACAAATTTTCTTGCATCTTTAAAAAGGGTAGGCC
The DNA here is from genome assembly GCA_910589775.1 of Avena eriantha. Taxonomy (NCBI): domain Eukaryota; kingdom Viridiplantae; phylum Streptophyta; class Magnoliopsida; order Poales; family Poaceae; genus Avena; species Avena eriantha. Next base: position 493,937,398 of record OU342740.1, read on the forward strand.
AGTAGAAACCTGATTGCAGCATGTTTTGTGCAGTTCTATCTCCTGCATGGTGTCCTCCATAAGCACTACCATGACATTTACACAATATCTTCTTTTGTTCATATTCTAGAACACATCTTCGCATAATACCATCCACTCCTTCTTTATATAAGTGTGGGTCATCCCAAAAGTAATGCCTCAAATCATAAAAGAACTTTCTTCTTTGCTGGGCTGTAAAAGTTGGAGGCAAATACTTGGAGACAATAAAGTTAGCATAATCAGCGTACCAAGGGCTCCTTCGCGAGTTTACTTCTACCGCATCCAACTGTTCATTTGGGAAGCTATCATTAACAGGCATAGGATCAAAAGAGATGTTTTCCAATCGAGATAAATTATCAGCTACAAGATTTTTAGCACCTTTCCTATCTACAATATGTAGATCAAACTCTTGTAAAAGCAGCACCCACCTAATAAGCCTAGGCTTAGCATCCTTCTTCGTCATAAGGTACTTAATAGCAGCATGATCAGTATGAATGGTGACTTTTGAGTCCACAATATAAGGTCTAAACTTATCACAAGCAAAATCGACAGCTAGGAATTCTTTTTCAGTAGTAGCATAATTCCTTTGAGCAACATCAAGAGTCTTACTATCATAATGAATAACGTTTAGCTTTTTATCAATTCGTTGCCCAAGGACAGCACCTACAGCAAAATCACTAGCATCACACATTATTTCAAAGGGTAAACTCCAATCAGGTGGTTGAACAATAGGAGCTGTAGTTAAAGCCTTAAGAGTTTCAAAAGCTTCCTTACAATCATCATCAAAAACAAAGGGTACATATTTTTGAAGAAGATTAGTGAGGGGTTTTGATATCCTAGAAAAATCTTTAATAAACCTTCTATAGAAACCAGCATGACCAAGGATACTACGAATACCTTTGATGTCTCTTGGACATGGCATTTTCTCAGTTGCCTCAACCTTAGCTCTATCAACTTATATGCCTCTTTCGGAAACATATGTCCAAGTACAATACCTTCATTAACCATAAAGTGGCATTTCTCCCAATTAAGAACAAGATTGGTCTCTTCACACCTCAGAAACTTTATCAAGGTTGTGCAGACAATTATCCAAAGAAGTTCCATACACAGAGAAATCATCCATGAATACTTCCACAATTTCCTTACAAAAACCATGAAAGATAGCGGACATACATCTTTGAAAAGTAGCAAGAGCATTACATAAACCAAAAGGCATATGTCTATAAGCATAGGTTCCGTAAGGGCATGTAAAAGTAGTTTTTTCTTGATCTTGTTGTTTAACAGCAATTTGAGAGAAACCAGAATATCCATCAAGAAAACAAAAATGGGTCTTCTTAGACAACCTTTCTAACATTTGATCAATAAAAGGAAGCGGGTAATGATCTTTCTTAGTAACTTTGTTAACTTTCCTAAAATCAATGCAAATCCTATAGCCCACTACTATTCTTTGGGGAATAAGCTCATCATTATCATTAGGAACAACGGTAATTCCTCCTTTTTTAGGAACACAATGAACATGACTAACCCATTCACTATCAGCAATAGGGTAAATAATACCACCATCAAGGAGTTTCAGTACCTCATTCCTTACCACTTCCTTCATCTTTGGATTTAAACGTCGCTCGTGCTCTACTACTGGCTTTGCATCTGGTTCTATATTGATAGAATGCTGACATATAGTAGGTGAAATCCCTTTTCAATCATCTAGAGTATAGCCCATAGCCCCTGGGTGTTTCTTCAAAACCTCCAATAACATTTCTTCTTCCTTCCCTGAAAGTTTAGAGCTAATAATAACAGGATATATCTTTTTATCATCAATGTAAGCATATTTAAGATCGTCAGGGAGAGGTTTTAGATCGAAGACCGGATCCTTTTTAGGTGGCAGCGTGGTACCCAAGTCTTCTACAAGCAAGTTATGCTTAAGCATCTTAGGCTGATTACGAAGAATCTCATCAATCTCATTCCTTTCTTCCATGAAGATTTCACTTTCACGATCTTCCATAAATTGCTGCAAAGCATTGTTAGGAGCAAGAGAAATAGAAGCAAGTTGTTCAACTCTAAAATCATCATTATGGGTTTCCTCTTCACAAGGTTCTTTAGTAAATTTCGAAAAATTAAACTCATAAGATTCCCCATCAAACTTAGTCAAGATTTTCTCCCTTTTGCTATCAATAATAGCTCCACAAGTACTCAAGAAAGGTCTACCAAAAATGATAGGATAAGTTTTACTAGCAGTTGAACCAAGTACTAGAAAATCAGCAGGATACTTAGTCTTACCACAAAGAACTTCCACATCCTGTACAATACCGATTGGAGAGATGGTCTCTCTATTAGCAAGGTGAATAACCACATCAATCTCTTCCAATTCACAGGGACTAATTTCATGCATAATTTCTCTGTAAAGCTCATAAGGAATAGCACTGGAACTTGCACCAATATCACATAAACCATAATAGCAATGATCACCAATTCTAATAGAAAGCACAGGGACACTAGCGTTTTTAGTTCTATTAGGATGCGAAACAATATTAGAAGCATCCTCACAAAAGACTATGTGTCCATCTTCTACACTTTTAGTGACAAGGTCTTTCACAATTGCCACAACAGGTTCAATGTTTATTTGTTCATCAGGTTTTACAGTTCTCTTTGCGCTTTTAGTGATTACACTAGTTATCATAGGATGGTCCTTTACCTTATCCGGGAAGGGTTTCTCGATATAAAGTTCAGGTAAGATGTGATCAATAGTGTAAAACTCAGTACTCCCAACATGAACACAGTCAACAATATCTTTATAAGGTGCATGGTACTTGTTCCATCCCCTTTTTGGAATTTCAATATAAGAAGAAAAAGCCTTAAAGCAATTTGTAATAACTTGTAAATCAATACCATAAGCATCACTAATATTTTGAAAGTCATCAGTTCCCATAAAAGATTCAATGCATTCATAATCATAATTTATAACTGACTTTCTACCTTTTTCATTCTCCCAAGCTTCAGCATTGTCTTGAATATGGTCCAGAAGATCCCATTTGGCTTCTTCTTCCATGCGAGTGAATGATCCGGCATAAGAAGCATCCAATAAAACCTTGTCATGTAGAGGGAGCCTTGCATAAAAGTTATTGATAATAATGTTGTTGGGAAGCTCATGAATGAGGCATTTGAGCATTATTAACTTCAATCTCCCCAAAGCTTGAGCTGTACTCTCTCCATCAAGAGGCCAAAAGTTGTATATTTGATTCCAATATTTATGAATCTCACCAGGAGGATAAAACTTTGAATAAAAGAGAGGCACTATTTCCTCCCATTCCAGAGCTTGACCATTCTTCATCAGCTTATACCATTCTTCAGCTCTTCCTTTCAGTGATAATGAGAATAACTTCTTCTTAACTTGATCTGTAGTAATACCTGCACACTTGAACAACCCGCATAATTTGTGTATAAGTGGTAAATGATCACCGGGATGGACAGTTCCATCCCCAACATAGTAGTTATCCATAACACGGTCAATAATTCTTGTAGGTATTTTAAAAGCATCATTCTCAGCAGGTGGTGGTTCATCTACTACCTTAGCAGTGGTAGTAGCATTACCAAATAAGAAACTCAGCGAATTATCCATAACGAAAATAAAGCAACTAAAAGAAATAAACAATACTCACAGTAGAAGTTTCCTTTACCAGTTCCACTCTCCAATAGCGCTTCACTCCCCGCAACGGTGCCAGAAAATAGTCTTGATGACCCACAAGTATAGGGGGTGTATCGCAGTATTTTCGATAAGTAAGAGTGTCGAACCCAACAAGGAGCAGAAGGTGCTGGCTAGTGGTATGGATCAGGAATTCTCTACAAATACTTAGCAAATGGATTTTTAGGGGTTTTTGATAAGGCAAGTAAATAAAGTACGAGTAAATAAAAGACAATAGGAATAAATGCAGCAAGTGGCCCAATCCTTTATGCAGCAAAGGACAAGTCGGTTGTATTACTTGAGATGACCAAACGTTCTCGAGGACACATGGGAAGACTGTCAAGTGCTTTCGCTTCATATAGTTGATTAATCTTCTTTAGCTTGCTAAGTGTTGTGTGGGTGAACCTGTGCTAATGTACCAACCTTCCTAGGACTAATACATACTTGTGATTATACCCCTTGCAAACATCCGTAAGTACAAGAAACTAATTAAGGTAGAAACCTAACCACAACTTTAAACTCTAAGACCCTGACGTCCCTTGTGCAATGGTTTCCTAACGGGGGTTCATGTTTCTGTCACTCCGGCAACCCCTACGATTAGTAGCCTAATACACAATGCATTCCCCTAGGCCCATATAGGTGAAGTGTCATGTAGTCGACGTTCACATGACACCACTAGAAGAAGTACACCATAACTTAAATATCAAACTATTGAATCTTTCTCAACACAACTCCACTACTAACAACATGACTTCTCCCATGTCCTCAAGAACAAAACAAACTACTCACAAGACATCATATGGATCATGATCAGAGATGGAATAATGATGTATAACAATCTGAACATAAACAATAATTCAATGGTTCACTCAATAACATCAACTACAAAGAGTAATCAACACCGGGAAAGTTTCCCCTAAGAACTAATGCAAGATTCAACTCAATTGTTACAGCAATATGGAGATGGTGATGATGGTGATGATGGTGGTGATGATGATGATGATCCCGATGAAGTCCAGCTTGATGATGGTGTTGATGGCGATGATCTCCCCTCTCTGGGAAGGAATTCCCCCGGCAGAAATCTGTCTGCCGGAGAGATCTGTCTCCCTCAGTGTTTTCTGCCCCACAGAGGCGGCGGAATTTTTCGGTGGTCTCTCCCCGAGTCTTAGGGTTTCAGGAGGAATATATACGCCAGAGAGGAGAGCCAGAGGTGGGCCAGGGCGGCCACACCACCTCGTGGCGCGGCCTAGGGTGGCCCGTGCCAGGGGGTGGTGTGGGCCCCCTGTGGCCCATCTCCACTCCCTCTCCTGTCAGCCTTCGTCTTCTGGAAAAATAGGATTTTCCGTATATTTTCCTGGATTTTCTGATCTTCGCGAATTTTGCCTCCAAACAACGCCTTTTCCATCAGAGTCTTGACTGCAGCGGTCCATGCTCCAAAAGCATCAACCATTCAAAAACAGATGAAATAACATAAGTATCACCTCTTAATATGAAATATATCAATGAATAATAGTAAATTATGATATAGAATAGTGATGCAAAAGTGACGTATCAGGTTTCTTCCCTCTTGCACAATCGAATACCTACAAAACAAAAAGAGAAAACATTGGCCACCTGCGAAAAGGGGAGTGATGTATACACACTTCTATTCTTGTAGACAGTTGTTGGGCCGCCAAGTGGAGAGGTTTGTAGAACAGCAGCAAGTTTCCCGTAAGTGGATCACCCAAGGTTTATCGAACTCAGGTAGGAAGTGGTCAAAGGTATCCCTCTCAACCAACCCTACAATCAAGATACAAGAAGTCTCTTGTGTCCCCAACACACCCAATACACTTGTCAGGTGTATAGGTGCACTAATTCGGCGAAGAGATAGTGAAATACAAGTGGTATAGATAATTATAAGTGGTAACGGTGATAGAAAATAGCTTGATGGTGTGGAAAAGACTAAAGTAAAACTGAAATAAAGATGGAAGCAAGCAAACATGTAATAGATCTAATAGCATTCCGTGTTTCAGTGCTTAGAAACAAGGCCTAGGGATCATACTTTCACTAGTGAACACTCTCATATAAATATATTCTCTTTATGATACTACTCTAAACTACTCTCCGGTTGGACATTGTGATCCATGGTAGGGCTATAACAACACTCCTCAAAGTTTGCTTTCCCCATCTAGATAACCCCACAGTGTCACTTTGAGCTCTAGATGGTTCCAACAAACACCACAATTTCATAGAAACATCCAACTCCAAATATAACTCATAACAAGTATTTGTAATCTCTAGCCTAAGTGCCACTATGGTGTGCACGCTGTCACTTTCAAACATACATGGGGAGAGCAGAGATCTATTAAAGCACTTGAGTAGCAAGGTAGCTCTACTTGATTACAAAGCTAATGATCACAATATAATCATGCATAGAGAGAGAGACATGAACACATAGCTACCGGTAGAACCCTTAGCCTCGAGAGAGAACTACTCCCTTCTCATCATGGGAATCATCAATGGTGATGGAGATGGCGGTGGAGATCGATGGAGATGGCTCTGGGGGCACTTCCCCATCCTGGTAGGGTGCCGGAACAGAGACTTTCTGTTCCCCGAACCTCCCCTTCGGTGGCGGCGGCGTTGCAGAACTTTTCGTGGCTATAGGCTTGATGATTTATGGTTTTTTCATCGGGGGAGATATATAGGCGAAAGAGGCAAGGTCGATGGGCGGCCAGGGGGCCCACACCATGCCCTGGCGTGGCCAAGGGACCCGCGCCTAGGGGTGGTGTGGCCACCCTGTGGCCCCTCTCCGTCTCGTCTTCTGGCTCCGTGAGTGTTCCGGTAAAATATCGACTTTGGCTTTTGTCCGGTCCAATTCCAAAAATATTCATTTTCTTACTTTCCTGGAACCAAAAACAGCAGAAAACAGGCAGCTGGCACTGTGGATCTTGTTAATAGGTTAGTACAAGAAATCATATAAAAAGTACTCCAAAGTTGGAACAAAACATAAGAAAGTAGATAAAGCCAAGCATGGAACATCAAAAATTATAGATACGTTAGCAACGTATCAGGGAGCACCAGGAAGCAAAAGAAAAAAGGACTTACACAACATCTTCTCACTCGCACTAGAAATCTCGTCCAAGAAGTATGTGGCGCCCCGCAAAAACCACTACTAGAAAATCGCGTTGTTTTTGTGCATTGCATCCTCATGACCGCATGCTCATGTCATCATGCCACCTTGCATTTGGGCATCGTCCTGTCATCATGCATGGTTATGTCTAAAACTATTTTCGAAAAGCCTATCTTCGTTTTCTAAATATTTCCCCATCTTAATTTCAAATCAAACTCTGGTCTTTCCCGGGTCTCCGGAATATTTTGTTTCGTCTGCAAACGGATTTCAAAAGCCCCGTTTTAAATAATAAAATTATTTGTTTATTTTTGGGACGCAGCCCGCCAGGCCCAAAAGCCTGACCGGCCACCTCCAAACCCTAGTCTAAACTATCCAAACCTCTTCCTACCTAATCCTAATCTACCCATCCTCATCCACCTCACCCCAGCCAATCACCGGTCGCCACCTCACCTGGCCCAACCCTCCCTCCAACCCTTGTGCGCCACCTCAGCCCCTGGACAGGCCAACTCCCTCCCCACCTGCCCTGTCCACACACGCATGCACTCGCATGCCACGCCACCAACCACCCCACCCGCGTGCGTACCCGCAGACGCCAACCACCACTCCCTCTTTTTTCGCGCCGCCGCCGCTTTTCCTGCCCGCGCCTGCGTCCTGGTCCACCACGCCGACACGCTCCCGCCCGCGTGGACCTCGCCCTGCGGAGCCAACCCCACGCGCCCCGCGCCCTCCTTCCTCCCCTCGCCTCTTCCTCCGACGCGACCCCGCCGCCAGACTCGCTCCGCCTCCACCCCGACGGACGCCGCCGCCCCGCCCGCGAGCACCCCGCCGCCACAACCGGAGCCGGCCGCTGCCCCGCCTCGCGGCCCGGTCGTCCTCCACCCCGGTGCCATCTCCTCCGCCGCCGAGTCCCGCTCCGATGGTCGCCACCCCACCCCCGCCGTGTCGCCGGCGCCTCCCTCTCGGCTCCCTACCTCACCGCCGCCGTCATGGCCGTCTCATCCGCTCAAGCCCGGCCTCCTCTGCTACGACCGACAAGCCCCAAGTCCAGCGGCCCCTCTGCTCACCGCCTGGCCGTCGACTGCCTGCCGGCCCTGCGCCGAGCCCCGCCGCGGCGACCTCCTCCTCTCCGTGACGCCCTCCCTGTCGAGCGCCTCCACCCTGTCCTCCTTCGTCGCCCTGGGCCCCTCTGCGCCGTCCCCAGCGACCCCCTCCCGCCGGCGCCGCGTCAACCTCGCCGTCCCCTGCACCTCCAGGTCGCCGCCTGCACGAGCTGTCACCGCGCCCTGCCTCTCCTTCCCGCGTGGCTCCCGCCCCTGCAGCACATCTCTGCTTTTCACATGCGTTTTAACCAAAGGATATCGATGCTACCCGGTGTCCTAGGCTGTCTGTTAAACCTCAAGTGCTCAGATGCTTTTTGGTTGCCAAGATCTACCCTAGAATCCAAGGTCGTCACGGATTCCAAGCTCTTCGCGAAGCCGTTCCAGCCCAAGACCCAAGACCGACGCCGCGGGAGCTAACCATCGCGATGCTCAAATCGGTCCACGAAGACAGCGACGAGAACCACCGTGATGCCACTCGAAGACCCACCGTACCCGATGGCCGAGACCCGAAGATTTCCCGGATTGACAAGATCTCCATCACTGAACTCCAAGATCTTCGCCTTGGACCCTCAAGACCTCCTTCATCGAACGCCAAGCCCCGGAACCCCGATGCCTTCTACACAAAACACCGAGTCCTCGATCATGGATCCGAAGACCCTGAACCTAGAATTGAAGACCGATCCTGCAGGACCTCGAGCCCTCGAAGGCCAAGCTCTTCTTCCCCGCCGCACCCGAAGACCGCAAATGCGACAAGTACTTCTTCTCGGATCCGATGCCCGAGAGCTCGGACGCCTAGGTCGTCGACACGGACACGCCAAGTACTTCCTCGAGGACGCAAAGTTCTTCACCCCGGACGCCAAGACCGACCCGATACGCAGACCCGACAAGATCTTTGCGACAACAAAATCGACACCGACCAGGGCAAATCCGATGCGCCCCCGACGCCAAACCAAGTCCTTCTTCCTGGAACGCCAAGATCTACTCCGTTGTCCGAGAACGTTCCCGCTGAGACCGATCCCCGTCGAACCCTGTAGACCCCGACCCTCGAACCTCAAGATCGCCGACATCCAGATGTGTGAACCCTTTTTCCTCGAGCCCCTATTTTATAAATGCTATATATAAAACCTGTTGCATAATAATTGTCCATCTCGCATGCATATCATAATCATGCCAGATCTTCTGCCGTAATATTAAATAGTGCATCCGGTGTTTCTTTAAGTGCTTTGCTTCTTTGCGGATTAGACCGATGAGTGGATGCGAGTATCAACAAGTTCTCCGGATATGAACCTTCGGCAGTGTTTCCCAGGCGAGCATCTCTCCCCCTTCTACCTATTTTGCATTTATAGTCTTTATTTCCTCCCGTTGATCTATTGCTATCCGTGTCACGATGCTTTAGTTTTTGCACCCCAGTTTATCCCGTGTAGCCTCTATATTGCCTTGGACACCTCCTATTACTTGTGTTTGGTAGATAGCTGGCCTTGCGAGTCGTAGTCGCTTGCTCAGGTGTGATCTCGTGTTGTCAAGTACCAGAATTGTTGGAACGCTGGCAGATGTTTATCGGTGGAGATGTTTATTGGTGGAGATGATCATGACTTTAAATACAACTATTAAAATGCTAGATAAAACTAATGTAGAGGCATCGGTGGGCAATAGATGTTATTTGGTTCTTCCAAGCTCACTTGTGTCCCGTAGGACCCCGAGTACTTGATACCTGTTCCTTGATTTTCGCACTATCCACATCCGGGAGGCCTTATGGACCCCCCTGAGCCAGAGCTTGATTCATTTCTATTTCTTGGGGCCACAAAGTAGTTTGGGGCTTTATTACTATCCACATCCGGGAGGCCTTATGGACCTCCCCTGAGCCAGAGCTTGATTCATTTCTATTTCTTGGGGCCACAAAGTAGTTTGGGGCTTTATTACTATCCTGTACTTATGCCATGTTACTGCTTTATTTACGATTGTGCCTGGAGCACCTGTACTGTTTAGGATTGTGACACGTTTTCGCTGTATCGACAAGCCCTGTCACATTTTCGGGTTCCCAGTCGTTTACGGCCGTCCACACAAACCCTGGGTCCGTTCCGGAGCCGGCCAACTTCGTTGCGGGTAGCTTAGTTGGGAGGCCCCTTGAAATAGTTCTGAATCCTGTGATCGCTTTGTCGTGAATGCCTCGTTGGGTTTTGAGTTGGTTTTTCCGAGGTTGATCGAGTGTGTGTTGCTATTTGTGCACCCTTGCAGGGTAAATCTTTCTGAAAGCCGTGTCCGCGGTTATGGACGACTTGGAGCACAGTATCTCGATCATAGACAAGCATAACTAAAGTAGTGCTATAAATTTGACTTAATATGTGACTAGTAATCAGCTCAAGTATAACGGAATGGATATTAAAAATGCCAACAGCTGGTGGATCTGGATTGTTGTGTGACATACTATTCCTGCCTAGTAAGTAATACAACTCCAATGGAATGTGATAAAAGTGTCAACCACTGCTGGGTTTTGGGATTCCTCAGAACAGTTATATCTGACTAGTAAATGTTCCTACTACAACTGAATGTTAATTAAAACTGCCCACTACTTATGCTATCAGGACAACCCACGCTATCTATATCTGACTAGTAAGTGCTTCAATTATAATGGAATGAATAAAACTGCCAACGGTGTGAGTTCCTTGGTCCGACTTCCTTGTTTGGTCTCGAGGGGAAATACCAGGATGGGTTTGTTTGGTGTTAGCTTCAGGTTAGATCCGGATAGGTCTTTCTCATCCCTCTCTAATAACTGCCAGTTGTACCGAGTCTCTATAGGTTGTTTAGTGCCGCTGCGCTGTCGCTTCAGCCCACCATACCTATGTAGGCGAGATCCGCCGAATTCTAGCCTCGCCGTGTACTGGCCTCAGTACTGACGCTCCTCTTTTTCTTTTGCCCTTTGTCGGCACCCCTTTTGTTTTAGCAGGTTTGAGATCGCCGTCGTTAGCAGGGTTACCCTTCCGGCTTGGCCTGGGCAGGGTTATGGACGCCATTGGTTATTCTTCAGGGCTCTTAGCCCCATTTGCATCTTGTCCGTAGTCGGACGCTCTATCGTTTTTGAGGTGATTTGGATCTTTGTATATTATATCTGTATTATTGACTCATGGAGTCGCTGATGTATATATCTGTTATGTGGGTCCCATCGAGGACTGATGTGTAATGGTATTACTTTGTTTTCCACCCGCAGGAAAGTGCCTGGTGGGCGTCCTTGAATCGTTTCTATGCGGATTTGGCGGGAATCGCTAAAACTTGCATAGGGCCGATTTGAGGGTGTTACAGAGTGGTATCAGAGCTCAGCAGTTCCGATACCCCACAAGTCCAGCCTATAGGATAACCTAGCTAACGGCCGAAGTAGAGTGTCAAAACTATTTTTGCAAAAATCGGTTGGATAGATCTAATTAGGTCTGCTCTTACTCCTTACCCCTCTGCTGTTCTCCTCTTACCTCTGCGTGTTTTGGGTCTGCTCTCTTACCTTCTTCTAGTCCAGGATTTCTCGTGGTTGGGTTCCCGTCGTACCTTCAGGTTTTCGCTTCCTCCTTTGGTAACGGTGTTTCTACCTCCGGACTTCATGCTATCTGAGTGATCCTTTATCTGTGGTACCATTCTTTGTTCCTTGTTTGTGCCTTCCGGTGTTTTCCGATGCGACGACATCGTCTACGCCAGATCCGATGCAGAGTCTGCATCACTACTTTGTTTCCGACCCTCGTTTGTCGAGATCTTCAGTCTAATTCTGAGAGTTGGTTGCATAATTTGCCTATTCGTGTGCAGAGTAATGGTTTGGGTGCGCGATGGACTGATCACCATCCGACTACTCTTATCATTCGCTCTCGTACATTGAATCGGTGGATCCAGCAATTTTACTCCGTCCATGGAAGCTAGAGGTGGCTTTATTTGTTGATACCTCTGCCTTCGCCTTTTGTTTCCGGAGTGTTCTCTCGATGATCATGGACAAGGACCTTTTGTTAGTGGTGTCACGAGGATCTACACGAAGCGAGAAGATTCAGATCGCCGACCTTCTTCCCGGTACCATGAGGCGGATCTCGAGGGTGAGATCCTTTGTTAGTGGTGTCGAATTGTGGCGCCCCGCAAAAACCACTACTAGAAAATCGCGTTGTTTTTGTGCATTGCATCCTCATGACCGCATGCTCATGTCATCATGCCACCTGGAATTTGGGCATCGTCCTGTCATCATGCATGGTTATGTCTAAAACTATTTTCAAAAAGCCTATCTTCGTTTTCTAAATATTTCCTCATCTTAATTTCAAATCAAACTCTGGTCTTTCTTGGGTCTCCGGAATATTTTGTTTCGTCTGCAAACGGATTTCAAAAGCCCCATTTTAAATAATAAAATTATTTGTTTATTTTTGGGAGGCAGCCCGCCAGGCCCAAAAGCCTGACCGGCCACCTCCAAACCCTAGTCTAAACTATCTAAACCTCTTCCTACCTAATCCTAATCTACCCATCCTCAGCCACCTCACCCCAGCCAATCACCGGTCGCCACCTCACCTGGCCCAACCCTCCCTCCAACCCCTGTGCGCCACCTCAGCCCCTGGACACGCCAACTCCCTCCCCACTTGCCCTGTCCACTCACGCACGCACTCGCATGTCGTGCCACCAACCACCCCACCCGAGCGCGTACCCGCACACGTCAACCACCACTCCCTCTTTTTCCGCGCCGGCGCCGCTTTTCCTGCCCGCGCCTGCGCCCTGGTCCACCACGCCGACACGCTCCCGCCCGCGTGGACCCCGCCCTGTGGAGCCAACCCCACGCGCCCCGCGCCCTCCTTCCTCCCCTAGCCTCTTCCTCCGACGCGACCCCGCCGCCAGACTCGCTCCGCCTCCACCCCGACGGACGTCGCCGCCCCCGCCCGCGAGCACCCCACCGCCACAACCGAATCGGCCGCTGCCCCGCCTCGCGGCCCGGTCGTCCTCCACCCCGGTGCCATCTCATCCGCCACCGAGTCCCGCTCCGATGGTCGCCACCCCACCTCGCCGTGTCGCCGGCGCCTCCCTCTCGGCTCCCTACCTCACCGCCGCCGGCATGGCCGTCTCATCCGCTCGAGCCCGGCCTCCTCTGCTACAGCCGAAAAGCCCCAAGTCCGGCGGCCCCTCTGCTCACCGCCTGGCCGTCGACCGCCTGCCGGCCCTGCGCCGAGCCCCGCCGCGGCGACCTCCTCCTCTCCGCGATGCCCTCCCCGTCGAGCGCCTCCACCCTGTCCTCCTTCATCGCCCTGGGCCCCTCTGCGCCGTCCCCTGCGACCCCCTCCCACCGGCGCCGCGTCAACCTCGCCGTCCCCTGCACCTCCAGGTCGCCGCCTGCATGAGCTGTCGCCGCGCCCTGTCTCTCCTTCCCGCGTGGCTCCCGTCCCTATAGCACATCTCTGCTTTTCACATGCGTTTTAACCAGAGGATATCGATGCTACCCGGTGTCCTAGGCTGTCTGTTAAACCACAAGTGCTTAGATGCTTTTTGGTCGCCAAGATCTACCCTACAATCCAAGGTCGTCACGGATTCCAAGATCTTCGCGGAGCCGTTCCAGCCCAAGACCCAAGACCGACGCCGCGGGAGCTAACCATCGCGATGCTCAAATCGGCCCACGAAGACAGCGACGAGAACCACCGTGATGCCACTCGAAGACCCACCGTACCCGATGGTCGAGACCCGAAGATTTCCCGGATCGACAAGATCTCCATCACTGAACTCCAAGATCTTCGCCTTGGACCCTCAAGACCACCTTCATCGAACGCCAAGCCCCGGAACCCCGATGCCTTCTACACGAAACACCGAGTCCTTGATCATGGATCCGAAGACCCCGAACCTAGAATGGAAGACCGATCCTGCAGGACCCCGAGCCCTCAAAGGCCAAGCTCTTCTTCCCCGCCGCACCCGAAGACCGCAGATGCGACAAGTACTTCTTCCTGGATCCGATGCCCGAGAGCCCGGACGCCTAGGTCGTCGACACGGACACGCCAAGTACTTCCTCGAGGACGCAAAGTTCTTCACCCCGGACGCCAAGACCGACCCGATACGCAGACCCGACAAGATCTTCACGACAACAAAATCGACACCGACCAGGGCAAATCCGATGCGCCCCCGACGCCAAACCAAGTCCTTCTTCCTGGAACGCCAAGATCTACTCCGTTGTCCGAGAACGTTCCCGCTGAGACCGATCCCCGTCGAACCCTGTAGACCCCGACCCTCGAACCTCAAGATCGCCAACATCCAGATGTGTGAACCCTTTTTCCTCGAGCCCCTATTTTATAAATGCTATATATAAAACCTGTTGCATAATAATTGTCCATCTCGCATGCATACCATAATCATGCCGGATCTTCTGCCGTAATATTAAATAGTGCATCCGGTGTTTCTTTTAGTGCTTTGCTTCTTTGCGGATTATACCGATGAGTGGATGCGAGTATCAACAAGTTCTCCGGATATGAACCTTCGGCAGTGTTTCCCAGGCGAGCATCTCTCCCCCCTTCTACCTATTTTGCATTTATAGTCTTTATTTCCTCCCGTTGATCTATTGCTATCCGTGTCACGATGCTTTAGTTTTTGCACCCCAGTTTATCCCGTGTAGCCTCTATATTGCCTTGGACACCTCCTATTACTTGTGTTTGGTAGATAGCTGGCCTTGCGAGTCGTAGTCGCTTGCTCAGGTGTGATCTCGTGTTGTCAAGTACCAGAATTGTTGGAACGCTGGCAGATGTTTATCGGTGGAGATGTTTATTGGTGGAGATGATCATGACTTTAAATACAACTATTAAAATGCTAGATAAAACTAATGTAGAGGCATCGGTGGGCAATAGATGTTATTTGGTTCTTCCAAGCTCACTTGTGTCCCGTAGGACCCCGAGTACTTGATACCTGTTCCTTGATTTTCGCACTATCCACATCCGGGAGGCCTTATGGACCCCCCTGAGCCAGAGCTTGATTCATTTCTATTTCTTGGGGCCACAAAGTAGTTTGGGGCTCTATTACTATCCACATCCGGGAGGCCTTATGGACCTCCCCTGAGCCAGAGCTTGATTCATTTCTATTTCTTGGGGCCACAAAGTAGTTTGGGGATTTATTACTATCCTGTACTTATGCCATGTTACTGCTTTATTTACGATTGTGCGTGGAGCACCTGTACTGTTTAGGATTGTGACACGTTTTCGCTGTATCGACAAGCCCTGTCACATTTTCGGGTTCCCAGTCGTTTACGGCCGTCCACACAAACCCTGGGTCCGTTCCGGAGCCGGCCAACTTCATTGCGGGTAGCTTAGTTGGGAGGCCCCTTGAAATAGTTCTGAATCCTGTGATCGCTTTGTCGTGAATGCCTCGTTGGGTTTTGAGTTGGTTTTTCTGAGGTTGATCGAGTGTGTGTTGCTATTTGTGCACCCCTGCAGGGTAAATCTTTCTGAAAGCCGTGTCCGCGGTTATGGACGACTTGGAGCACAGTATCTCGATCATAGACAAGCATAACTAAAGTAGTGCTATAAATTTGACTTAATATGTGACTAGTAATCAGCTCAAGTATAACGGAATGGATATTAAAAATGCCAACAGCTGGTGGATCTGGATTGTTGTGTGACATACTATTCCTGCCTAGTAAGTAATACAACTCCAATGGAATGTGATAAAAGTGTCAACCACTGCTAGGTTTTGGGATTCCTCAGAACAGTTATATCTGACTAGTAAATGTTCCTACTACAACTGAATGTTAATTAAAACTGCCCACTACTTATGCTATCAGGATGGCCCACGCTATCTATATCTGACTAGTAAGTGCTTCAATTATAATGGAATGAATAAAACTGCCAACGGTGTCAGTTCCTTGGTCCGACTTCCTCGTTTGGTCTCGAGGGGAAATACCAGGATGGGTTTGTTTGGTGTTAGCTTCAGGTTGGATCCGGATAGGTCTTTCTCATCCCTCTCTGATAACCGCCAGTTGTACCGAGTCTCTATAGGTTGTTTAGTGTCGCTGCGCTGCCGCTTCAGCCCACCATACCTATGTAGGCGAGAGCCGCTGAATTCTAGCCTCGCCGTGTACTGGCCTCAGTACTGACGCTCCTCTTTTTCTTTTGCCCTTTGTCGGCACCCCTTTTGTTTTAGCAGGTTTGAGATCGCCGTCGTTAGCAGGGTTACCCTTCCGGCTTGGCCTGGGCAGGGTTATGGACGCCATTGGTTATTCTTCAGGGCTCTTAGCCCCATTTGCATATTGTCCGTAGTCGGACGCTCTATTGTTTTCGAGGTGATTTGGATCTTTGTATATTATATCTGTATTATTGACTCATGGAATCGCTGATGTATATATCTGTTATGTGTCTCCCATCGAGGACTGATGTGTAATGGTATTACTTCGTTTTCCACCCGCACGAAAGTGCCTGGTGGGCGTCCTTGAATCGTTTCTATGCGGGTTTGGCGGGAATCACTAAAACTTGCATAGGGCCGATTTGAGGGTGTTACAAAGTACGCCTCATGATCAAGGGTCTGGCACGTTTTCTACTTGGCAACATCCACCATTGATTGAACAACCCAGAGTCTCCTCTCAAGCTTCTTCACCTGCTCAATTTTTTCAGCATACAACAGCGGGTCCACCGTATGGACAAGGGCAGTCTCGGTTGCACCCGCCCCAGATGTGGACGTGGTTGCATCCGACATCTGCGTAGGCTTAGGAGGAACCGCAGAATCACTCAGAATCTCGCAAAGCACACGAAAGATTAGAAACCTTCAGCAAATAGAGAGCCACTCATATGCATATGTATAGAAATTTTTCTCCTCGTCAAAAGGAACCATTCCAGCAACAGGACAAGTTCAATATTCATTACAAAAGTATCAGAAGTAGCATGGAAAACTACAAAACACAGCTACGGAGCTGATTTCTCCAAAGACAAAGTCGCACTAGCAGAAGGAGAACTAGCTATAGCAGGGGCAACAACCGAAGAAGGAGCACTAGTTGAAGAAGGGGTAGTTGATTTCTCTAGCCCTGAGCTTATGCCCAGAAGCAGCCGAGAATATTTCTTGGCTCTCTTAATGAAGGGCTTCAAATCAACTACTTGGCCTTTGGAGTTGACTGGGATAGAGGAGCTAACCTTCTCCCAGTTGACTTGCTCGCCATGTGCCATCGCCAATGCCATTGAGATTTTGGCACCGCTCTTCAACTGAGTCACGCTGTATCCAACAAGCGGACTAGGGCCAACACCAAAAATAGCGACGAGGTCATTAGGTACCTCCTTCGATGGGAAAACTTCAGTAGGTACCTCCTTCGATGGGAAAACCTCCTTCGATGGGAAAACTTCAGCATACAGGCTCTTGAAAGCATGGCGTGAGCGGACAAGGAGGTTGCGCACGCGAACACTATTAACCTCCAAAGTACTAACATTATCCAATAAAGGATCAAACTTTTTGTCTTCATGCAACAACAAATTCTGGCCTAGCGGCTGTGCACATACCAAAAAAAGGAGGGGGGGGGGGGATAAGAACACATAAGCAATGAGAACTAAACAACAAATTTTGCCTTGCCAAACAAAAACTTACGAGTCAAGGAAGCATTGAGGGTCTCCAAGCGCTTCCGAAAATTTTCATCTCGGGTGGCAACTTGCTTGGCTCTTTCTTCGGCATCAGTGCTGGCTTTCTGTTTAGCTTCTTCCAAAGATTCTTCAGCGACCCGAAGTTTGGCTTCCAGATCGTCGGCACACTTCAACGCCTCGTCCTGGATGAGCTCGAACTCCTGGCAGCGGCTGAAAAAATCAGAAAGTATTGCAAAAGGTTAGAAAAATGAGAGGAAGCGTAGAAATTGCAAAAAGATGAAAATATACCTTTCAGACTGTAGGCTTGATTACGTATCTTGATGAAGTGAGCAGCCATATCAACCATCTCACGCATCACAGGCTGCAAAGAAGGACATTAGGAAAGACAAGTAAAGGAGGATCCATGGAGAAATTAAAAATCATGAATGTACTAACGTCTTGCATATCCACCTCACCAGAGCTCTCAGATATCATCATGCCTTTGCCAACCGATTTTCTTCTCTTTGATGCCGGGGGCTTCGGCAAAGCGGCAACATCCTTCTGGACAAGTAGATTTGTAGAAGACGTGAGCAATTTTTTTCGGTCCTTGGCAGAAGGAGCAAAAGAAGTGCCAAGAGGAGACAATGGCGGGTCTTCCACATCATCACCACTACAAGAGTAAGAACGAAGAATAAGGAAGCATCAGTAACTGAGTCATCTAACAAAACAATAAAGAGAAGATAAGTACTTATGAAGATACGTCCTGCACAAAGAGGAATATGTTCTTCTAAGGAGGAGCCGATGATAATGGAACGGCACCCGAAGGTTTCGAGGCTATAGAATCATCTGAGTCCTCGATGGTTTCCATGGCGTCAGGACGTTTCGCTTTTTGCCAAGAGGCATGACACGAAAATCTTCGGAACGAGCTGATGGAAGCAACATCGTCCTTGATGAAGATTTCACGACAAATGTCTCCATATCCTCATTAGCGGCAGTCCCAGTCATGGGGAGATCATTGGAAGCATAAGGACTGGCGAGAAGCTCACCGCTCTCAGGAAGAGGAGGAAGGTAGGATAGATGATCATAATCCTACGCAAACATAAGACCAGCAATCACAAAAGAGAACAATTGCAAAAGGAACAAAAATGATGAACAAAGAGAACGGAATTAACCTCGGGAAGGTGGTTCTTCTTGCCAAAAGGCTCTACACGACAATCAGATGGAACCGCACTCTTCGTTGTAAGGGTCGTAAAACTATGAACCCTTTTTTCATAAATCTTGAGGGTCAGATCGTCCCAAGAAATCCTCATCGGGTCCTCTTTCCGGTATATGCCCACATACCAGAAAGCCGGGCCTGTAGTGGCTGCACGCGGATCCGCACAAAATACACCAGAATGTAAAGACCTGATAATTCCTTGCCAACTTCATGCCACAGTTTTGAAATGCGGTCAAGATGGGGTTCGATCTCCGCCATTTCTTCGATAGAAGGATGCTAATCCCAGGAGTCAAGTTTGCAGCAAGTTTTCTTAGGGTCAAAGGGGGCTAACTTGAAAGACTGACCCTCGACTGATTGATCCTTGATATAAAACCACTTGGTTTTCCATCCTTGGACGGAATTAGTAGGCTTAAAATCAAAGTAATCTACATAGAAGCGAACGGAGAAAATGATGCCACCAACGTCATGGACGATGGTATCAGTGGCATTACGGCAAACATAAAAGGAATACTTCCACAGACCCCAATGGGAATGAATCCCGAGAAAGCATTCACAAAGAGTGACAAAACAAGCAACATGGAGGATAGAGTTCGGCGTGAGCTAATACTGCTGCACGCCATAGACGAAAAAAGACCACGAAGATATTTGTGGACAGGAAGAGAAAGGCCACGGAAAAGAAAGGAGACAAACATTACCCTCTAGCCCGATTCGGGGATTGGAGCATCTTCGTCCCCAGGAAGCTTGAAGGTACCCTCCGCCAGATGGCTGGAGTTCCGCGCCTCACGGAGCTCCCGCGTCGTACACTTGGAAGGGGCCCATCTGACGACCCTCTTCCTGGTGGCCTTTGCGGCTGCGGTGGAAGTCCCCACCTTGCTTTTGCCCATGGAAAAGAAAGAGTGACACTAGCACAAAGCAGGAGTTCACGATAAGGCAAGAGAACAAGGAACAAGATGAAGCCATCAAAGGAGAGGTAAAGGCAGTAAAAGGGATTCCTCCCCTTTATAAAGAGCCACGATACGGAGTTAAAACCGTTCGATGTATAATCGAATGGTCGCAAGCACACGGAATGGTGACACGTGTCGATGGGTCCTGTAAAAGGAAAATATCTTTAGCAATTATTACTGCGGTAAAAACAGGAGAACAATGCACGCTGCCTCAATCTTCGCATGAAAAAGAGGATGTGCAGTCAGAAAACCGCGCTGAATACGCCACCACGCATCATCATTACTGCTGCACGGCCCCATGTTTGAAACATCTCGTCAAAGGCGTATCTTTTGAAGATCAAACAGCATAAAGTTCGTCATCGGTGACGTCATAGCAAAAACGGTTCACTGGAAAGGATACACATTTGAAGAAAAATAGGGAGTCGAAGTAAATTCCTCCATAAAGAAGATTGAGACTACAATCGAAAATAAATATTTTTACTTGTAGCCTCGGGGGCTACTCCTATCGGGAGCGCTGGTCGCGCACCCAAAAAATAGTTGAGGAAGCATTGATATTATAATAAGAGATTTTTTGAGCCTATGTCCTGATGCATACATCCAAACATAGCCTCGGGGGCTACTCCTATCAGGAGCGCTAACGCGCACCTGATAAAAAAAGAACAAAAAACTCCTACCGGGAGGGTCTAAAAAGTCAGGAACTCGACAAAAGCCAAATACAAATAATCTCGAATCGCATCCAAATGCGACAAAAATCTGAATGCCATATTCAAAAACATGAAGATAAGACCTCGAGATTCGTCCTATGTGGCCTGGTAAACGCAAAAGAATGCGCTCTGCCAGTAATATATCCATGTCTACGATGCGATGAAAAATCCCGACAGACGTGTTGGGTACCCGATAAAATAGAACTAGGATTCAGTATTCGGTAAAACCTCAACAACCCAAACTAAATTACACTAGTAATAAAATTTCGAGTTCAGGCCTGGGGACTTGAATTTGATGTAGGACAACTTTGCTTTTTCTCAGGAGCAATTAACCGATTCCCGATCCGTCAGATGCATCAGGCTCATTGTACCAAATCCCTATAAAATGAAAAATAGTAAAAACAAAGAACTAAAAACATATCTTTAAGACTCGACCCGAATATACGGTTCAGGTAGAGTCTCGGGGGCTACTGACATAGGTATAATTACTCGGGTACCTATGATTTGCTACCTAGGCCCGAAGAAAGGCTTACATCCCATGAAGAGTCAAGATGATGGCCCAAAAGGAGCAACCAACAAAGGATGTAGTTGTATTAGGAAAGAGGAAAAAGGACCGACATTGTGTTGGTATTGTAATCGCGTATATGTAACCTATCTGCATACAACTTTGAGATCTGGACAATTATATATAGGACGGGAGAAGCCTGATAAAAGGACATCGAACAATCCCCAAGTTATTTGTAATAGTGCAATTCACCCAATATTCAGGCGACTGTGACTCCATTATTCTCCTGACATCCGACAAAATCCCCAGCATTCTCTTTTCCGTAAAACCCTAAGTCCTTCTTCATGGACATTGCCGAGGTTACCCCTCGTCACTCGCTAAGCTTGTATTGGATCTGTGATGAAATAACATATTGTTAACCTAAAAATGATTTTTGTAAAAAAACATGAGCATCAGATCATCCACCTCTAATTCATATCTGACTCACTTCCTATCAATTCGGTAGTAATTTGTCTTTTTCACCAGGGATGGACGGAAATGTTTGAGATGCCCCTGTTGGGACATTGTATGCATAAGATGGTTTAGTATTTTCGAAAAATGGGGCGGTTGCATTTTGAATTAGCCATTTGGTGGTTGCTTCATAAAATCCCCCTTTTTGCGCTTGGAAAAATGGAAAATGCCTTTTTTGTGTGACAAAAAGGAAAACTTCTCCTGCAATATTGTTCGCCATCCCATGATGCACATGCATGAACAATATGGACACATCATCACAAACTATGCCTTGATTATAGCCATAACATTAGTCATTTGATTCGAAAGCCAGGAAACCTCAAATGAGATAGGTCATTTTGTGAAGGTTTTTTGAGACATAATCAATATAACAAGTTTGATATTTTTCCTTCCAACTATGTCACATAATATGACATCATGCGAAGTTTTTATATTGTTTGGATCGTTTTTTGAATTTCTTATGCCTGTTTTAAACTATCGTCAAACTTTGTCGAACGATGGGCATGAAGATTTTTAGCTCGGGGCTGAGCCTCGCTAAATTTGCATTGGATCTCTGATGAAATAGCATATTGTGGACCTAAAAATGATTTTTGTAAAAAATCATGAGCATCAGATCATCTACCTGTAGTTCATATCTGGCCCACTTCCTACCGATTCGGCAAAAAATTGTCTTTTTTACTAGGGATAGACGAATAGGTTTGAGATCTTCCTGTTGGTATATTGTACATGTAAGGTGGTCTAGTATTTTTTTTTAAATTTTGTGGAAGCATTTTGAATTAGCCATTTGGTTGATGCTTCACAAAACCTCCCTTTTTGTGCTCGGAAAATGGAAAATGGATTTTTCGTGCAACGAAAAGGAAAACTTTCTCCTACAACATTGTTCGCCATCCCATGATGCACATGCATGAACAATATGGACACATCATCACAAACTATGCCTTGATTATAGCCATAACATTAGCCATTTGATTCGAAAGCCAGGAAACCTCAAATGAGATAGGTCATTTTGTGAAAGTTTTTTTGAGACATAATCAATATACCAAGTTTGATATTTTTTCTTCTAACTATGTCACATAATATGACACCACACAAAGGTTTCACATTGTTTGGATTGTTTTTAAATTTCTTATTCCCATTTTAAACTATCGTCGAACTTTGTCGAACGACGAGCATGAAGATTCTTAGCTCGGGGCTGAGCCTCGCTAAAATTACATTGGATCTCTGATGAAATAGCATATTGTGAACCTAAAAATGATTTTTGTAAAAAATCATGAACATTAGATCATGTACATGTAGTTCATATCTGATCCACTTCCTACCGATTCGGCAGAAATATGTCTTTTTTAGTAGGGATGGACAGATAGGTTTGAGATCCCATGTTGGGACATTGTCCATGTAAGGTGGTCTAATATTTTTTTAAAATGGGGTGGTAGCATTTTGAATTAACCATTTGGTGGATGCTTCACAAAACCCCACGTTTTTAGCGCTCGGGAAATAGAAAATGGTTTTTTCGTGCGACAAACAAATGAAAACTTCATCCTGCAACATTGTTTACCATCCCATGATGCACATGCATGAACAATATGGGAATATTATCATAGATTATGCCTTGATTCTAGCCATAACATGGGTCATTTGACCCGAAAACTAGGTAATCTCGAATGAGACTGGTCATTTTGTGAAGGTTTTTTTGAGACAAAATCAATATACCAAGTTTGATATATTTCCATCCAACTATGTCACATAATATGACACCACGTGAAGGTTTCACATTGTTTGGATTGTTTTTGAATTTCTTATGCCCATTTTAAATTATCGTCAAACTTTGTCGAACAGCGAGCATGAAGATTCTTAGCTCGGGGATCAGCCTTGCTAAACTTGTATTGGATATCTGATGAAATAGCATATTGTGAACCTAAAAATTATTTTTATAAAAAATCATGAGTATCAGATCATGTACATGCAGTTCATATTTTACTCACTTTCTACCGATTTGGCAGAAATTTGTCTTTTTCACTAGGGATGGACAGAAAGGTTTGAGATCCTCCTGTTGGGAAATTGTCCATGTAAGATGGTATAGTGTTTTTTAAAAATAGGGCGGTAGCATTTTGAATTGGCCATTTGATGGATGCTTCACAAAACCCCCCTTTTTTGCGCTCAGAAAATAGAAAATGGCCTTTTCGTGCGACAAAATGAAAACTTCTTACTACAACATTGTTCACCATACCATGATGCACATGCATGAACAATATGAGCATGTTGTCACAAATTATGTCTTGATTCTAGCCATAACATCGGTCATTTGACCCGAAAGCCAGGAAACCTAGAATGAGATAGGTCATTTTGTGAAGGTTTTTCTAAGACATAATCAACATACCAAGTTTGATATTTTTCCTTCCAACTATGTCACATAATATGACACCATGCAAAGGTTTCGCATTGTTTGGATTGTTTTTAAATTTCTTATGCCCATTTTAAACTATCATCAAACTTTGTCGAACGACGGGCTTGAAGATTCTTAGCACGGGGTTGGGCCTCGCTAAACTTGCATTGGATCTCTAATGAAATAGCATATTGTGAACCTAAAAATGATTTTTGTAAAAAATCATGAGCATTAGATCATGTACCTATAGTTCATATCTCACCCACTTCCTACCAATTTGGCAGTAATTAGTCTTTTTCTCCAGGGATGGACGGAAAGGTTTGAGATCAACTTGTAAGGACATTATACATGTAAGGTGGTTTAGTATTTTCGAAAAATAAGGTGGTAGCATTTTGAATTAGCCACTTGGTGGTTGCTTACCAAACCCCCCCCCCCCATTTTTTGCGCTTGGAAAATGGCCTTTTCATGCGACGCAAATGAAACATACCTCCTACAACATTGTTCGTCATCCCATGATGCACATACATGCACAATATGGGCATATTATCACAAACTATGCCTTGATTCTAGCCATAACATTGGTCATTTGACTCGAAAGTTAGGAAACCTCAAATGAGATAGGCCATTTTGTGAAAGTTTTTTCCAGACATAATCAATATACAAGGTTTAATATTTTCCTTCCAACTATGTCACATAATATGAAACCACGTGAAGGTTTTGCAATGTTTAGATCATTTTTGAATTTTTTAATGCCCGAAAGTATCGTCAAACTTTGTCGAATGTCGGGCATGAAGATTCTTAGCTCAGGGCTGAGCCTCGCTAAACTTGCATTGGATATCTTATGAAATAGCATATTGTGAACCTAAAAATGATTTTTGTAAAAAATCATGAACATCAGATCATGTACATGTAGTTCATATCTGACCCACTTCCTACCGATTCGCTAGAAATTTGTCTTTTTCAATCGGGATGGACGGAAATGTTTGAGATCCCCCTGTTGGGACATTCTACATGTAAGGTGGTCTAGTATTTTTTAAATGGGGTGGTAGCATTTTGAATTATCCATTTGGTGGATGCTTCACAAAACCCCACGTTTTTTGCGCTCAAAAAATGGAAAATGACTTTTTCGTACGACAAAAATGAAAACTTCCTCCTGCAACATTGTTTGCCATCCCATGATGCACATGCATGAACAATATGGATATATTATCACAAATTATGTCTTCATTCTATCCATAACATTGGCTATTTGACCAGAAAGCCAGGAAACCTCGAATGAGATAGGTCATTTTGTGAAGGTTTTTCTGAGACATAATCAAATATACCAAGTTTGATATTTTTCCTTCCAACTATATCACATAATATGACACCACGTGAAGGTTTCACATTGTTTGGATCGTTTTTGAATTCCTTATAGCCGTTTTAAACTATTATCAAACTTTGTTGAACGACGTGCATGAAGATTCTTAGCTTGGGGCTGAGCCTCGCTAAACTTGCATTGGACCTCTGATGGAATAGGATATTGTGAACCTCAAAAGGATTTTTGTAAAAAATCATGAGCATCAAATCATGTACATGTAGTTCATATCTGACCCACTTTCTACCGATTCGGTAGAAATTTGTCTTTTCACTAGGGATGGATAGAAAGGTTTGAGATCCCCTTGTTCGAACATTGTCCATGTAAGGTGGTCTAGTATTTTTTTTAAATAGGGTGGTAGCATTTTGAATTAACCATTTGGTGGATGCTTCAGAAAACCCCCCGTTTTTATGCTCAAAAAATGGAAAATGACTTTTTCATGCGACAAAAATGAAAACTTCCTCCTGCAACATTGTTCACCATCCCATGATACACATTCATGAACAATATGGGCATATTTTCACAAACTATGCCTTGATTCTAGCCATAACATTGGTCATTTGACCAGAAAGCAAGGAAACCTCGAATGAGATAGGTCATTTTGTGAAGGTTTTTCTGAGACATAATCAATATACCAAGTTTTATATTTTCCTTATAACTATGTCACATAATATGACACCACGCGAAGACTTCGTATTATTTGGATCATTTTTGAATTTCTTATGCCTGTTTTAAACTATCATCAAGCTTTGTCGAACGACGGACATGAATATTCTTAGCTCGGGGCTGAGCCTCGCTAAACTTGCATTGGATCTCTGATGAAATAGCATATTGTGAACCTAAAAATGATTTTTGTGAAAAATCATGAGCATCAGATCATGTACATGTAGTTCATATCTGACCTACTTCCTACCGATTTGGCAGAAATTTGTCTTTTTCACTAGGGATGGACGAAAGGGTTTGAGATCCTCCTGTTGGTACATTGTCCATGTAAGGTGGTATAGTATTTTTGAAAAATATGCTGGTAGCATTTTGAGTTAGCCATTTGGTGGATGCTTCACAAAACCCCCTGTTTTTTGCGCTCGGATAATGGAAAATGGATTTTTCGTGCGACGAAAAGGAAAACTTTCTCCTGCAACATTGTTTTCCATCCCATTATGCACATGCATGCACAATATGGGCACATTATCACAAACTATGCCTTGATTCTAGCCATAACATTGGTCATTTGACCCGAAAGGCAGGAAACTTCGAATGAGAAAGGTCATTTTGTGAAGGTTTTTTTGAGAAATAATCAATATACCAACTTTTATATTTTACCTTGCAACTATATCACATAATATGACACCACGCGAAAGTTTTACATTGTTTGGATTGTTTTTAAATTTTGTATGCCCGTTTTAAACTATATGTAATATTTTATGTTTCACTTAATTTTTATTTGCAAATGTGTAATATTTGAGTATAGATAGATCTTATTTTTCTGCAAATTTTGATATATTATTTGTATTTTTCTGAGTTAGAATGATTTAGTTATGATTTTTTAAAGATTAATGCTATGCCGAGGGCAGCCATCGGTGTAGGCTATCCTACGTCGACGGCCAACTTCGTGGGGCTCCCAGCTCGTGGCCTACGCTGACGGCCCGACTTTTGGCGCCTAGCCCCATTCCTGTAGTGGTGTTGGGAGTATGATTGATGCTGTTGTACCAACTTGCTGATATGTTGCTAACTTTGAGTTGGGATCGGAAGCTAGGGGGATGGTAAGCATGTATGCTTAGGTAAGCAAGTTACAAACCAGCTTCTTTTTTTAAAGAGTTCCCTCATGTGTTGTGCCTATCCTGATTAGTGGTACATGTTCCGTATAGATATATGCCGGGGTATTTTTAGTTTACAATCCTTGGTATGCTAATTGAAATAAGCAGATATTTCCTGCTTGAGTAAAATACATTAATCGCGAAAAGATAAAACTGAAAGTGTCATATTTTACCTTATACAAATTTGCTACCCCGATGAATGGTTTTTGATAAGAGAAAACATGGGTTTTATTTTAATGGACAATGTATTTTAGTGAAATGAGTATATAGGCACACCTCATTTGTTTCTTTTAATTGGTTTTCACAATTTGATTTCTTCCACCTTTTGTGGTGGTTTCAGGTGTTCTATTTGCTTCCAAGCATATGCATACTATGCACCCATGCACGTCTTCCCGAAACACAAGATTTGATCTTTTGGCTTTAGTGCCTTGGTCTCCTCTAACACTGAATTATAATTGTTCTCAGCTCATGAAACCTACTTGTGATCATTTAAGGGCCAATGTAAGTGCTTTGTTTTCTCACATTTATTATGCTTAATTTCTTGCATGTGGATTTTGGTTGTGTCTACTGAAGCTAAAAAAAATGGTTGTCAAATAGCCTTTTCTGATCCATTCCAACAATGAATACAGATTCTCCAGTCGAGCCCTACAAGAATGAAAGCATGTAACCTTCATGTTTAACTTTGTTTTGCAGTTGAGCCCTACATGTTGTCGCATATTATTGTTCGTTGTCAGTTATGACAAATAACCAAGCTTAAGTTAGTCACATAAGCCCCATATATGTTTTTGCATTTTCCCCAAATATTTTGAACTTCATTTTTTTGTCAGTTTAACAACACAATTGCTTTTTGTTTAGTTATACTATAAAAAATCGTTACTAATCTGTTGTAAAATATTTCAACTATGGATAATTATTTTCCATCGTAGGACAAATTCCAGAGCTTCAAATCAAAGTTTCAGTAAATATGGGGGTAGGCATAGGATAAAGTGGTTTTCATATTTGTTCATTGAACCTAGGTAATGTATTTGATCTCACATTTTTTGCTAAAACAACAGCTTTGCTATTTATCTGCCAAAGTGCCACTTGACATACTTGAACATGAAATTTTTGCTTCATCTTCTTTGGTAAGCAATAGAGTCGGCCTGGTCTGTCACTCTAACTTCACATTGGACTGTTTTGAGAGCTGAGAGCTTGGATTATATGCATGGTCGGCTATGAACATATAGTCTAATGGGTGAATCATGGTTGTATAATTTATAAGTACCAAAATGGGGACTATGGGCCTCCACATCAGTTAAGAAATAACAGCAGTAATAGTGACCTCATTTTTCAGTTTGCCACTTAAAGAAGAGGACTTCGTCTGTATATATATGCATGCATATCTCTTCGGAAAGGACATAGGAATCATCAGAGAAGTAGAAAGTAGAGGCTCGATTGACCCTGGCATAGTTCTCAAATAAATGCATTGCAACCCTGCAATAAAGTGTCTCGTCTGGAGTTCTCTTCTTTGGTGTATATAAATCTGTTCATGTGCACTGTGCGGTATCATCAAAGTGAAGAACATAGTGAACTTGCAGTATTTTCTTAATCTTAAAATTCTTGCTCTCCGTATGCACCACCAGAGAAGTTAGAGAGAGCAAAATATAGGCCCACTGAAAGGTAAACATAGACGGGTTGTAGAAAAGTGTTATCTGCCACTTTAATGCAAATAAATGTTAGCATATATAGACCTAACAAATGTCATTGTGATTTATTACTGGAACGTTTACTTGGCAGCATTACAAAAGAACATGTTAGCTCCACTACTGCGCTATCAATGTGCTCTTAGAACTTAGGACATAACTGTCGAACTCTTCATGCTTAAAATGACTAATTGTCTGCTTCTATGATCATATTCATTAGATTTGCGTGATGTTGCAATTCAGATCAGACCTTAAAGTGTTTTTATACAGCACTACTTTCAGAAGCAAGTAGCAAAATAAGTCGACCAAATGTATCCTGCATAATTCTTGCAACTAAATAAAACCATATTAGTTCTAAACTATTTCTTGCATTTAGCATGCATGTATGGCACATAAATAAATTACTCTATATTGTAATTTTAGTAATCTGGACTTTTTTCTTGAAAACATGGACTCCTGAAAATAGTTGTTTTTAGAAACCGCTGGTATTTGGTTTGGAGAGCACAGGTCTCGAAATGATGGGTTTATAATATTTGGCCACAATTGATCCATGGTGGTTTTCTTTTTTATAAATTGTTCTTTCATGAGTTTACAAGCCGATGTTTTCTGTATTTTCTTGAAAGGTCTATGGGCGCCGGAGACGAGGAAGAATGGAGTGTAGCCGGTTGAGCGATTAGGCGTGATGTGTAGGCTCCATAGTACTGCCGGTCGTTCCTCTATCTAGCATCCGGGAGACCTCATCAGTGGCTCAATCAGCCGGGGCTTGATTCCGGCTACGACCAGGCCGTTTGCCCTCTCACATTTCCCATTTGACTGGGGATGCGCGACAAATGCAAGGTCCAAGCGGATGCCCTTTTCTCCACAGTAGCGCGTGAAGGCCCCTTTGGCGAAGTTCGTGCCATTGTTGGTGATGATGCTATGGGGGTAGCCGAAGAGCGTGATGATGTCCATGAAGAACTTGATCACTGTGGATCCGTCCAGCTTCTTGATGGGTTTTGCCTCTATCCATTTGGTGAACTTGTCCACCACCACTAGGAGATGCGTCATGCCAGACCGCGTTGTCTTGAAGGGGCCGACCATGTCGAGCCCCTAGACAGCAAATGTCTAGGTGATAGGGATCACCTTGAGTTCAGCAGCCGGTGTGTGCTTCTGTTGGCTGAAACGCTGGCAACCATTGCAATCTTGCACCATTTGCTCGGCGTCCTCTAGCGCAGTCGACCAATAGAAACCGTGGCGAAATGCCTTAGCTACTATGTATCTTGATGATGTGTGGTGGCCGCACTCTCCTTGGTGGATGTATACGAGGAGCCATATTCCTTCTTCTTGGCTTACGTAGCGCTAGTAAATGCCTCTGACGCTACGCTTGTACAAATAGTTGTTGATGATTGTGTATGCACTTGCTCTACGCTTGATTTGTCTTGCCGCAACCTCCTCGTCGGGAGCTCGCCTCTGGTGATGAAGTCCATGAAGGACTTGGCCCATGCAGGGATCTCGCGAATGGCGTACACGGTTTGGATGATCAACTTTACTTCCTCGCGCATGGTCGGGTTGGGCTCGTCAGGTGGCCTACTGGGTGGAAGGACAAAGCCGGAAGTCCATGTGTTGTCGGAGCTGGCTTGGGGTGTCGAGGCCTTCAGCCCGACAGTCTCCGGGACCTTCGATCCGGTAGTCACCGTGACCTTCGTGGCGATCTCCGGGTCCTTGGAGCCGGCAGTCCCCGAGTCCGCATCTAGGACAATGGAATCGGATTCTAGGGATGGCGTGATGAATGGCTTATGTAGGTGCTCTAGGGATACTCCAGGCGGAATTGCTTATCTTGTGGAGCCGACTCGTGCAAGTGCATTAGTAGCCTCGTTGTTGGCTTGAGGGACATGGTGAAATTCATACCCTTGAAGGAAGCCCATAGTTGCTGGATAAGAAGCGGTACATGGCCATGTTTGGATCCTTGGTGCCCCAGTCACCTAATACTAGCTACACCACCAGATCCGAGTCGCCAAAGTAGAGGATTCGTTGGATACCAATTTCTTTTGCCATCTTGAGGCCGTGGATGAGTGCCCCGTATTCAGCGATGTTGTTTGACGCATGGAAGTGGATCTGCAACACGTATTCCATCTGGTCTCCTTTTGGAGAAGTGATGACGAATCTGGCTACTAGCCCCCCGCGTAGTTTTGAGCCGTTGAAGTGTAACTTCCAATGTGTGGAGTCGGGGACTGGTGGCAGGTACTGGGTTTCTACCCAATCGACGAGGAAATCGGCCAGGGCCTAAGACTTGATCGTCGTTCTTGGCTCGTATTGGATGTTGTGGGTGGCGAGCTCTATTGCCCACTTTTCCACCGGCCCGTGGCATCCTTGTTGCCGATGATCTCAAAGAGTGGTGCCCACGCTACCACCCGGATGGAGTGCTCTTAGAAGTAGTGCTTCAGCTTCTGGTAGTGGGGGTAGTTCTGCTTCGAGAGCGAGAGCACTTAGCTCAGATAGTACACCGAGCACTGGACCAGCTGCACTTTTCCTTCCTCTAGCCTCTCCACCATGAGCACGGCACTGACAACCCGGTTGGTGGCCACAATGTACATTAGCATTGGCTCCTTTATAGTTGGGGCCGCCCGTATGGGCGGGGAGGAGAGCATGCGCTTGAGGTCGTGGAAGGCCGCGTCTGCTTGAGCTGACCAGATGAACTGATTAGTTTTCTTCATGAGCTGGTATAGTGGAAGTGCTTTCTTGCCCATTCGGATGACGAACCGACCAAGGGAGGCCAGGCATCCGGTGAACTTCTTCATGTCGCGCAGGTTCTGTGGTGACTGCATGCGCTTGATTGCGCCTATCTTCTCCGGATTGGCTTTGATCCCTCGTTCTGAGATGAGGAAACCGACGAGCTGGCCGTCTGGGACACCAAAGACGCACTTCTCCGGGTTCATCTTCATCTGGAACCGACGGAGGTTAGCGAATGTTTCCTTCAGGTCCTCGAGGAGCGTGTGTCCTCTTTCGTCTTCACCACCACATCATCGATGTAGGCATGTACGTTTCTCCCAATCTGTGCCTGCAGGCACTTCTGCATGCAGCGCTGGTACGTTGCCCTTGCATTTTTAGTCCAAATGGGATAGTGGTATAATAGTAATCCCCATACGGGGTGATGAAGGGTAGTTTTATTTGACATGTAGGATTCAACTTAATATGATGGTAGCCTAAATAGGCATCTAGAAAGGATAACAGGTCATAGCTGGCCGTGGAATTGATGACTTGATCTATCCGCGGCAGGGCAAAGGGATATTTGGGGTGGGCCTTGTTGAGGCTGGTGTAGTCGACGCACATGCGCCATGTCTTGTTCTTTTTCAGTACCAGCACCGGGTTCGCCAACCACTCCAATGGTACACTTCATTGATAAATCCGACAGCAAGGAGTCAGGTTCCTCACCAATTGTTTTTCTTTTATCCCCCGCGAAGCGATGGAGAGATTGCTTGACCATCTTCGCATCCGACCGGAGTGAAGAGAGTGCTCGGCGAGCTCCCTCGAACCACTTGGCATGTCCTTGGGGGACCATGCGAAGCTATCCCGATTCTCATGAAGGAATTCGATGAGCGTGCTTTCCTATTTTCTATCAAGGCCGTCTCCCACCAGGAAGAACTTGTCTGGCCCAACCTCGTTCAGCAAAATCTTCTTGGTTCCCTTGGATGGCTTGAATTGTGTCTCTCCGGATGGCTAGGATCCACCAGCCAGCATGTCATCTTGCACCAGGGCCATGTTCAACATGATGATGTGCTTCTCCTCCACGATGATCATGGCCTTGGCTATCTTAGAGCTATCAGTGGTGTAGTCCATTGACCGCTTGTAGCAGCCGGTGATGGTGATCACTCCCTTGGATCCAGGAAGCTTCATCTTGAGGTATGCATAGTGCGGTGTTGCCATGGACTTGTTAAGCGCCGAGCGCCCGAGGATGGCGTGGTATGCGCTGGAGAGGTTGACCACCTCGAACTAGATGGACTCGCGGTCCTCCATGTTGAAGATGACGTACAGCTGGATTTTGCTGATTGGCGAATGTGAGGGGCCTAGAACAGCGCCATGGAAGGAGGTACTAGAAGGTTGGAGCTGAGACTCGCTGATGTCGAGCCGGTCCAGTGACCTACGGTACATGAGGTTGATGTTGCTGCTTCCGTCAATGAGGACGCATGAGAACCTGTAGGATTCCTTCTTTGAGACAATGATGGGGTCCAGGACCATCGCGTATTTGCCCGAATTAGGTAGCATAGCCAGCTGGTCCTTCCTGCTTCATGTAATTTCTTGCTTCGACTAGTTCAGGTACTATAGGGGACGGGAGAGACGATAGCGTTCACCTCCGCCTCGCGGCGCCTCTTGCTATGCTTGGTCTCCAGCTCGGTGGTGAAGATGTGGTAATTTCCCACTTGGCGAGGGTACCCATTGTTAGCCTCGTCCCGGTGTTGGCGGTCGTGGTTGTCTTGCGGGCCACTGGCTAGCGGAGGTAGTGGTGGTGGTGGGAGTCCATCGGCTTCAGCCATTCTCTCTGGTCCAGCTGCACTAGCGGGTCGTGTGCGTAGCCGGCTTGTTGCCACCGCTGTGGAACTTGCATGGCCCATCAAGCATTGACTCGATAGCGTACCTGGGCCTGGGGGGCGATCATCGGGCTTCTACCTCCGGCTACCTCCAACAGCTGGATCCTCCTGAACTGCTGCCACCTGCTTGGTGTCGTACCGGTTATTCGGTTGGTCGTCTTTCCTCTTGCCATGTCAGTTGTCATGGCCGTGCCACCTGGAGTGGTGGTGGTGCTCACCCGGCTGGCGCCGGTCCACCGAGTCATCCATAATGATTTTCCCTTGGTCACCCACCACGATGGCCTTCTTCATCGCCGAGTCAACAGTGGCGTACTTGTCCGCGATGGCCATGGTCTAGGGATCCACCCGGCTGAGCTTGAGTTTAAGCATGGTGCCGTCTCCATAGCCGTTGGTGAAGAAATCGATATCATGGTGTTCACGTACCCCTTTGTAGGAGTTGTACATGCTTGTCCACCAGGTGACGTAGGTGCGGTCGGACTCGTCCTTGCCCTGAACGTGGAGGGCGAGCTTGCAGGGCCTGCACGGCCGCTTGTAGGTACCGATGAAGTTGTGAACGAATGCTTCCTCAAAGTCCAGCCAAGCATTGATGCTGTTGTCGGGAAGGCTGTTTAGCCATGTTCTGGCCGAGTCGCACCGCTACCTGCCGGTTGCCATTCATGATGCCCACCGTGGTGACGTAATCCACCAGCTAGTCCTCTGGCTTGACCGTGCCATTATACTTTGGCGTATCCCTGGAAAGCAAAAATCCCTTTGGAAACGGCTCATTCCGGATGCATGGTCCGAAACATTTCGGACCGGCCGGACTTTCCGCCTCCATGATGTGTGACTGGACCAGGAGGTCGATGCACGCATGCGTGTACATGGCGGCCGGCTTGCGGGGGCCGAGTCGTCCCATCACACGAGACACGGGGGGAGCCTGTCTCCCACCGGCTCCGTCATTGCCCTTGGTCGGCTCCGTCAGCCAGAGCGCGGTTCCTGCTGGTGACCGCTGCGGCTTCATGGGGTGCTACCCACGGCTTCCTGATCCGCCATGCGGGAAACTATTTTTCCTTGGCCCGGTCCGTGAGGATAACTGTTATGGCTGCTTGCTCCCTCGTGTTCTTGTCGAGAGTGCTGTAAACTGGCTGACCGCGGGGGTGCACGGGTCAACAGCGCCGTGTAGCTCTGAACCAAGGTCGCGACCTCAATGCTGAATTTGTCGACTATTGCTGGGCAGGCGGGCAAAGCCGTGGGCGGTGTTGTACTCACGCACGGTCGCGTTTAGCCGGTGTTGGGCAGTTGCGACCATGTTGGCCTCTTTTAGGAGGTTTTGGCAGGTAGCCCCTAGTGCAGCCGCAGCCGTTGTCGGATCCTCCTCAGGAACAACGGGGTTGTGGAGGTGTTGGATGGAGGCGGCTAGAAGATCTTGGTCCTTCTCATGCGAGGTGGTGTCAATGCCTCCCGCGCGGCGCTCGAGGGGTGGGCGACGGTTTTTGCTAGAGCTAGCCATCATGACCTCGACGCTGTAGTTGGTTGCGGCGACGCACAGAGAGACCGTGATGATCTCGCGAAGGAAGGCCTTGGCGATGGTGGCGAAGTAGACGCGGTGGTCACCGAAGTGAAGGATGGAGCCGTCGTTGGGGAACATTTCCCTAACAAAGCACGATACGTTGTCGATGACACAGTCGAAGGAGTCGAGAGTGAGGACGAGGCTGGAGGCGACGCACTCACCGGCAACGAGTGGAAGTCTCGTGTGAAAGATGATCCCAGCCGAAGCAATGTGCCCCACTGTGGGCGCCAACTATCGTGGCGTGGAACACGACAGTGCCATCAGGGATGGCTTAAGAGGGAACAATCAGGATGCAATCAGTGGCTATCGCAACGGGATTAGGCATAAGCACTGCAGACACAACGAAGTACCCAGGTTTGGGGCCCTCTCGGCGAGGTAACACCCTACTCCTACAAGGATCCACTATATAGGGGTGAATGCCCAATACAAGTGCTCCTGGAGCTGTATCTCTTCCTTAGATAGCGCGAACTAGGAGTAGAGGATGAACTAGGGGAGTTGAGTCTGTCTGTAACCCTAGTTCTACCCTCCCTTATATACTAGCTGGGGTGTAGGATATAGTGTGGGTTTTAGGTTTTACAAAGTGTACCAACTAGCGAGGCCCATTTGGTAGGCCTGGACCCAGTCAATGTTATAGTGTCTGCTAGCAGCGCTACAGTGCCTAGTCGCTAGACCTTTAGAGGTCAGTAACAATGCTATGCTCAACCGCTAGCTTTGCCCCGCTCGGTGTGGTTGTTGTGTAGCGTCGCTTGGGCAGCACTCCAGTCTGTCTGATGACGAGAGGACCTAGAGGCATGCTCCGCGGGGGCGCCACGTCCTCCATATCCTCGCTAACAAATTTGAGGCGACCAGGTTGAGTCGGCCACCCGGCAGGCTCTTCTGGTTACCCGGCTAGACGTGCCAGCCAGGGAAGCTTGATAGTGGACCGGTTGGAGCATTCCAACTAGATATAGATCTTCCATCCTTTGGCCGTGCAGCCTGATATCTCTAGAGCCGGCCAGCTTTGGCCAGGCTTAGCCTATCCGGGGGTCATCCCCTGACACTCCTGAAAATGTCTCTAGGACCCATCATAAGGGGTGTACTTGCTCATATCTATGGATACACCTAATTTGGGCTCCACCCTAAAGGAATGAAACTTGATAAGATGTTCACCATGTTATGTAGAAATCTGAATTCTAAGTAAATCCATGCCGCCCTCGGGAACACTTGGCGCATATAACTTCACACACGCTTGACCTTGTCCTCTCGCCACATAGAGGATTGGGATTTCTCTCATTCAGAGCATTCAGTTGTTGCTGTTTACTTTTAGTACTTTATTTTACCGCAAACTACAAATCCAAAACACCAAAATCACTGCACCCTTTTATTGTTTTACTTGTCAAACGCACTAACCAATACCTTCAACTCCTCGTGAGTTTAATAACCTTTCTTATAGAAAAGTACTACAATTGATCTCTTGCACTTGGGAGCCATCACTCACCACAAAGGCTTACTCACAATCCACTATGGGACAATTGAGGGTCATCACCAAAACTGTACAAGCTTGGGGAAAACTCCACAACTCAACTGGAGGGCTCCAAAGAATCACCACAAAGGCCTCGACTTTGTGGAATCTCCACAACTCAACTGGAGGCCCCAAGGGTATAACACCACTACCACACAATCGTCTTGGGTTCCAAGAACCCAAGAGAAACAAGCACTCAAGCTTGAAATCGCCGACTCTTCGAGGAGAAATCAAACATATGCACCAAATGCAAGAGGAAAGTCCTTCACTCTTAAATTTCACCAAATCTACAAAAGCTATTGGTGGAATAAGGGAGGAAGAACACAAAAGGAGAACACAAAACTCTCCAAGATCTAGATCCCAAGGATTCCTTCACAAAGAAGGTATTTGGTTTGGTGGGGTTGTAGATCTAGATCTCCTCTCTCAAATCCATCAAAAAGATGCAAGAATCATAGGAGGGGAACGGAGTGGACAAGATCTTTAAGGACAATAATGGAGGAGAGAGAGAAACAAACCAAAAGAGCAGCCATGAGGGGAGAGGAGCCCCTTTTAAAGGGTTCCTAGATCTGACCATTTGGGTCAAAATGCGCCTGGCTGGTAGTACCGGTGATCCATCAGAAGTCCCGGTTAGCCCCAGCTCCAACGGCTCAAAAGGAGTTGAAATGACCCAGTTGTACAGGCCAGAAGTTCCACCCGACCTAGGCCAGAACTTCTGGCCGGTACTACCTGTCTACTACCGACCAAGTACCGATAAATAAAACGTGACCAAATGGAGAGATGACTGTGGGGTGTCACGGGCTGAGAGGAAGTGGGCCGGAATTTACACTGGTACTACTAGTGGCAAAATATGCCCAAGCGGTACTTCCAGTAAACTACTGGCCCAAGAACCGGTAAATATGCATAAAAACAGAACAGGTTCTAGGGGCGTTCCCATGCTCACCGGAACTAGACCGGTACTACTGGCGCAAAAAGGGGCCTAGCCGTACTTCCAGTGAAGCAGTGGCAGTTCCGGTTAGGGAAACTCCAGAACCAAAACTACCATAACTTTTGCATCCGAACTCTAACAATATGTAACCAATTTTGTTGGAAAGATAACGACATGTAGAATCCAACAAAAACGAAATATTGGGTATTAACAAGGGGCATAATACCATCAATACATATGTGAGATATATCCAAAGGTCTGGACCCGGAAAACCCGCAAGGTCAAAAACACAATAAGATATTCAAGAAAAAACTGTTTTTGATGAACTAAAGATTGTTATGAAGATAACCACAAGCTATAGATCCTCACATGGACAAGATCCAAACAACCAAGAAAGATGATGCTATGTATGCAAAGGTTTGAGCTCTCCTGAAGAAAATGAACGAGCTACTCACTCGAGATCCCCTCTTGATAGTACGGCTATCTGTCATAAACCTGGTCTCCCAACAACTACAAGAGATCGGTAAAATATAAAACCTATCAAGATCATACCTTTGCCTTGAGCATTACACTTGATCTTGATGTAGACAGTCTTGTCTTCTTCAAGATGGAACATCTTTCTTGATAGCTGTTGTTCGTGCTTTGCTTGACGAAGACTTGTTAATTGCTCCCTCGTACTCCACGGGGAAACCTATTCTTTGAAGTTGTATTCATCACACCATGATCACTAAGGATGGCAAGCTTCAAGCATGTGATCTTGAGCTTGCACTAGATTTCTTCTAACTCCGTTAGGATGATGTCTTGAAGATAACCATGAGGAAACTCCATCTTCTTATTCAAGACACGCTTGATCGTCTTCTTCTTTGTCATATTCTTCTTCTACATGATTCCAATGGGCACAAAGCTCTTGGACACTGCTTATTCTTCATTTCTTCACTTTCCAACCTTGAAACCAACATATGCCCAAGCGATGCCAATGGACAAATCCTACAAGTGAAACTCAATTCAAATATTAGTCCATAGATATTTCATTAATTACCAAAACCACACATGGGATACACATGCACTTTCAACTAGGTTTGGCTTGTGTGCACTTCTAGAGCTTATATCAGTGTCCTGCTTAGTCGTGCTTAGCTATTCGAGTCTGATCCGTTCGGAGATGTATCAGAGACGCAAAGAATCTAGTACGATAGGAGAATAAGATATGAAGGTGATATGAGGTTAAACATGTTAAGACTTGTATGGGAGGCCACAGTGGGATGTGGTTTTGTAGTCCCATGCTCGCCACCACTAGGACCCAAGTTCTTGCCTTTGGAACCAAGACTGAGCGTATAGCCACATGGGGCCTGGAAAACTCCTCGACCAGCTAAATTTCCTAGTAGATTCCATGAGTAGTTCAGCCGTTCCATTTGGCATACGCATTGAAATTGTTTTGAAAATATATGGAAAATGAGGTGCATCATAACAGGTAGGGAAGCGTGAACAAGGTTGTTTGGGGTGGATAAAGCCTTTGGTAAACTAACCTCGCCTCACATCTCTAGGGACCGGCTTAGGGATTTGATCTGTTACGGAGGAATCATCCTTAGGGTGTGACTCATGGTCTCAGCGACATAAAGGTAAATTTCATGTTCAACCTCCCTCTGTCAGACTTCCAAGGAAGAGGGATCATAGCTTGACATTCAGAGCAGGTTGGTACATCTGGGTAAAGTTGCACACCCCTGCAGGGTTAAATCTTTTTAAAAATCCGCGTTCACAGATATGGACAACTTGGAAACAGATCCTAAGATCATAGAGAACATTAAACTAATCGTAAAACTTGGCAGATCAACGTGTGCTTAATGATGCTTCCTTAGGGTACGAGGGGGTGATCCTAGTTGAGAGGTGATGATGATGACTTGGTGGATAGCAAAAGATGATGATCAATTTAATTGGAGTTGACGCTCCCTTAATCCCTTTTAAATGATTTGTTAGTTGAGCTTCTACTCCCTCTTCTTTTACAAACAAAGATAACTTTATGAAAAATAGCTCCACCAACCATAAGTCTTGCATAGTACACCCTGTAATCACCCTTGCTTCATTGCTACTTTTGTAGAAGAGTAAGTTTTCCCCTCAAGACAAGTTTTATGACATTGACGCCGATGAGTATCTTAGGGTTCCCGGCCAGCAACCTGGAATCTATGGTCTAGGATGACATCGTTATGCTTCAGGCCTCTTAGGCCATTTGTTAAGTTTGTTATACTTAATAGTGTAATCCGCCTTCTGTTGTTTGATGTTTGTGGTTAGGGACCTCTGCTTGTAATATTTTGGTTCTCTACTCAGTTATGAGCTTGCTGCAATAATTTTTGTGTCATAAGGTCACTGTTGTGTTACCGATTCTCTCATTGTATATCATCGAGCTCTAGTTTAGGCTTATGTCAGAGTAAGGTCTGGGATTTGTCTAGACCTGATCCTAGGTGTGTCACATGATATCATTGTTTTAGTACCACATGAGCTACCCAACATGATTATGGACATCTATATAATTCCTATGTGGTGGATCTTTGTTTTATTAGTTGATATTTGAGATTGGAATTCTATTATGTGTAATATGTATTGATATATGCATATTATATGTTCCCTATTGATGTCTCCCAAGTGCAAGAGATCTATTGTAGAACCTTTCAATAAGAAAATTTGTCGAACCCATGAGGATCTGAAAGTATTGGTTAGCAAGTTTGATAAGTAAAATAATGAAAGATGCAAAGGTTTTGTGTTTTGAGTTTATAGTTTGCAAGAAAGTAAATTGTTGTAAAGTAAATTGCAATAAAGTAAATTTTCTTTTTAGAGAAAGCTCAATACTCTATGCAGCAAGAGGACAAGCTCAAGTGTGTACTTATATGTGACAAGCGTTCTCGAGGGCGGCATG
Source organism: Avena eriantha (assembly GCA_910589775.1). Lineage (NCBI taxonomy): Eukaryota > Viridiplantae > Streptophyta > Magnoliopsida > Poales > Poaceae > Avena > Avena eriantha. The sequence continues at coordinate 493,977,376 of OU342740.1, forward strand.
GATTTACTTAGTATAAGGATTTCTAAGCAGCATGGTAAGCATTTTGTCAAGTTTAATTCTCATTGGACAGAGACTAAGTAGGTGGACCATATGCATGAGCAAGTGCACCCCTAATGATTGTTCCTAAGTAATTTTCATGTGCAAACAAAGGATTCATTAAGACATAAATGTCCAACCATAGCAATAAGTTCTAGGGTCCCCGAGCTAAAACACCCCTAATGCAACTCAAAGCCCGAGGACACGGTTTCTGTCATTCCTTCCCTCCCTTCTATCTTCATTACACTAAAGTGTAGCCCTATGATCCCATATAGGTGAAGTAATATGAATTCGATGTTCGCATATCACCATCATAGAACCACATAAAATACCATCATCTAACGTCTACTGATTGCCATGAACTTGACCAAATACCCATTGCATACTATATAGAAATCATAGCCAATTCATCCTATGCCCTCGGAAACATGGGTAACTACTCACAGCAGTGAAACATGATATGGATCATGGCATATGGATTACAACACAAACTGAAAATATAACTTCACCACCAAATAAATACAAGCTATTTTTACCACCAAACCGTAGGGGAGCTCCCTCATGGTAATTTTATATTCATAACTCAAAAATAGCAACGAAAAAGAGTCTCAAAGTCTAAAAAATACAAAAAAGGCTAAGAGGATCAACCCATAGAAATAAATAAAATGAACAAACACCAACAAGGTGTGAGAAAAAAACTAGGAGAGATTACTGATCCAAGCTTTCAAGCTATCAAGTTTTGTCTTTTTGATAGGGTGGCAAGTGATTTGGAGATCAGCAAGAAACTTAATTTTCCAAGATATAAAAATAGGCCTCTTGTCCTCAGATATAAAATCATTCCTCTCCTTCCATATATTCCAAGCTGCACAGATGGTTATCTTGAGAAAGTTAGGACCTTGAAAAACCTTCTTGGCTTTTAGAAAATATCACTCATAGAGTTACCTAAAAGCCATTTAATCTTGCGGAAATTCCAACATCGTTTGGTAAAAGTATAGTCAAGGAATAAATAATCTCTGTCCTCTATAATGGATTGATTGCATAAGACACAATTCGAAGCTGAGTTAAGATGCCACTTTCTCCTGATCATCACATCACATGTGTTAAGCCTATCCACTAAAAGGAGCCATGTGAAAACCTTAAGCTTTGACACGCATTTGCATTTCCATAGTTCAGGAAAGATGGGTTCCACATGCGTGTTCTGAAACATAAGATGATAGTAATGAGTCAAAGGGAATTTTCCTGTATTGAAATAGTGCGTCCAGGCATCCTCTTGTAACATAATATTTTCATTCTGCCTGATGTCCACGACAATTGCTGAAACTTCATGCAATTCTTGGTACGCATGTTCGGACAAAGGAAGATAAAATAGTGTATGCAGCTCACTATTCAAATTGACTATACTCTGAAGAGATATGTTAGGTTCCAAAGCGAAAGAGAATAATCTAGGGAAACGTTCACCCAGTAATCCAACATCTGACCACCTATCTTTCCAAAAAAGAATAGTTGAACCATTACCGGCTATGCATTTTGTTATATATATACCTCTGAATTGCCAAGATAAGGATCATATATCCCTCCACCAGAAGCTACCCAATTTTTCGTAGCATGAGGGACATAGGAGTAGTAGTGAGAGAACCAAACCAGATCAACCTATGGGATCTTGGCTTTATTATAAAATTTGAACAACTGTCAAATAAAGACAAGTTGTCAATCACAATCATGCAAATATCACTTAAACAATATATAGGGTTCAATCAACCACAAACTATGAGGGGAACAAGGTGGATCTTCGAGACGGAGATGGTGCTGATGTTGGGGATGATGGAGATGGTGATGGTCAGACTCCCTCCTACGCCATGGAAGAGTGGTGATGATGATGGATTCAATTTCCCCCTCTCCGGAGGCCGCGGAGCAGCAGGATCTGCCCTCTCCTGGAGTAGGAGAGGACTTTTGCCTCTACCACCGCCTTTGTAAATCGTGGAAAAATATGGCGTAGGTTTTATCGTGAAACAAATGAGTCTGTAAAAAGGGAGAGCCGAGGCAACGACCGAGTCTCGAATAGGCCCTGGTGGCGCGCCCTATAGGTGGGCCCGCACCACCTGGCCTCGTTTGGTCCTCGTGGATCTCCTTGTGTGCTTCCAAAGCCCATTGTCCTTCTCGTAGTGAAAAACTTTCATGATATTTTTTCTCGAATTAATTGATATGTAGAAAGTCCCTAGAACAATAAAATATGAAAAAGAGGTTTTCTGCCTCCCATAAATTAAATACCAATGCAAAGGACTTTGTAGGAAAGTCCCTTGAATCATATAAAAATGCATAAACAGTGATAAAACAATTTAAATAACAATATAAACTAGTTTATATCTTCTTATAAAGTAGACCCCCACTAAGAGTTATTTATGATAGTCTATCTGCACATGCAACCTATCCACGCCACCCCATATTCCCTGCCGTCTGATTCTAAGCTCACAGCCATCCGATTCCAAGCCTCCACGTCAATTAAACCAACCAAGTGGAAAATGATTCCAAGGTTATCTTTTCCTCTTCATCTTTTCCGTTATAAGGCCAACACTTCGGTAACAGTCGGGCCCCTTCCTTCCTCTCCAGTAAACTGGCGGACAAATGTGAGAAGCCGAGTAGATGGCACAGTCACAAATTTATTTATTCGACCAGTATTGTGCACTTCCGGTGGTGTTGATTGAGATGGTGTTCTACACTTCTCCCCATGGTGCTGTCCAGATCAAACATCAGGTTGCAAACCTGCCCGCGGTCCGCAAGAGTAACTTCATGGCTTCACCTAATCTCATCTACTCGGTAGAGATTCATTTCGCCTCTGTGCGACGTGCTCTGCTCCAGGGAAACGGGAAGATTCCTTCATTGGAGCATTTGCAGTTTATATTTGAGCCACCAATTTGTATTTGATCGGATGAGTCAAACCTTCTTAGTCAGACCCGGCGTGGATAGAGGTATGTATTGGTTAATCGTGTGAACTCCAAATATGAATGGGTTGCATTAAGAAAAAAGTAACACGGGTTTTGTCCGTGTACAATCATAGAATTAACACAACCTTTTCTGAATTTCTATCTTTGCAGCTTCTTAGAGCTAGCTGAGTACTACATATAATGATGTTAATTGTATCAACATCTGAATGTGAATACTGACTGCGTTCTTTTTCTTATAGATGGTAATTAACAATTAAACATTCAAGGGCCTCCAAGTTTCAACTCATTACAGTTGACATTGCATAGACCCCCACAATAATCCACGCTCCGCTGATTTTCATTGGACCACAGAGTTCACATGTAAATATATAGTTGCATGTGGGAAGATGGGATGATCAATTAACTCCATCGGTAAATTGAGGATGAACTCTCTTTCCAGCCCATTTCAAAGGCGAAATTAATAGATTCTCGACCATTTGCCATGGTAACTCCACACGCCTCTCACATGCATGTGTTACTAAATTAGGCTCTGTCCGTAAAGGTGAAAACTAGCATTGATATGAGATTATTTACTGGCGGCATACTAGCTATTTTTGTGTGCGAAAGGGCATACTAGCTACTAAGGTATGTTCATAAATAAATCGATGCAAACATGCAGTAATTATTCACTTTCTTTGACAAGTGACTAGCTACAAAACAATTGTTGAAAAATAGAGCAATTTACCAAGATATTTAACCAAAATAAAAGGCAGATAAAGCATAGGCAGAATAATAGAAAAAGACCAAAAGATGATATACATCACGGTAGAGGAACCGCCGGTGTTCCCGTTAGCGTTGGCACTATCGTCAGCCATGTTGTCGAGGAAAAGGTTGTTGATGTCGGGGAAGAAGTCGTCGTTGGGGAAGACGTCGCTGCAGTCGCTATCCGTGAAGGAGACCGTGATGAAGCCAGTAGTCGCGCTGGTAGCGCTCTCCAAAAACCTTATCGCCCTTCTCCCGTACAGGACTCGAAGCAGCGGGGTCTCGGAGGCCTACTGTCCCAGCTCGCGGTGCACGCCGCAAGACGGGATGGGAAGATCTAAGCAGCACAATGCTCTAAAACTGGAGGCGCGGGGTGTGTGCATTGGTGTTTCTGAGGAGAGGAGCGACCTCTCACTCTTATAGGCACGGGTAGGCAGGCGAACAGTCGGCGTCGGGAGAGGAAACGAACAGGCATCGACCGAAGCCGAACAGCCTCGACTAAGCTCGAATTAAATCTCCACTGAGTTCGTACGTATTAAAAATACACTCACGCAGACTGTTCAAATTATTATCCATTTATGCGTGGCAAAAAGAAAGAGAAGCTCTCGGATCGAGGCATTCCCGCAACCCGCAGCGAGCGCACGCGCGTCGTGACGAGGCGAGGCGAGGCAAGGCGGGCGGCGGAGGAGGAGGGGCGCGCGTGTATATGTCTTCTCTTCTCAAGCTCGTACAAGTGGTGGAAGAGCTCTCCTTATAAGCTGGTCCAACTTCCACTCAACTAGCAATGTGGGACTAAACTCTTGTCCTACCTCTTTGCCTTGCATTAATGGGCCAAGTAGGCCTCTAGGATTTTAGGAATTGTTGAATAATATAAATGGGTTGGGCCTTTATAAGGCAAAATTCCAACAATCCCCCACCAGATCCCAGAGGCACACATAAATTTGCCTATGGTTCCAAAACATTGTTTATATACTGGTACTAGTAGAGACTGTTAAGTTGAACTTACACCTAGAACTCTATGCTACACTAGTTTGCAACTTGTACAGTGGACTATGCCTTGAACTGCAAGTTTGCTGCATTCTAGCTTTACACAAAGCCTTGACCAATACTGGGCTGCCGTGGGACTTCCCGTCGGGTGGAGCTTATGCGTCATACTCCATAGCCTTTCATGAGTTTATTAGGAAGCACCCAACTCTCATAGACTGCGACGTTTAACAATCAGACTCATATAGGTGTGTTCTTCAAAAGATGTTCTGCAGGACAACATCTCTGCTTAAACTAAGCCACTTAGAACACATTAAGATAAATCAACCTGCCATGCAGAATAGGAAAGTATTGCATCTTCACGGAGTGGTGTTTTAAAGTAGGGATACTTTCCTCTCAGTTAACCAACAGCTTGTCTCCCAGTTCTAATTCACGGGATCTCCAATCACATAGAGTGGTTTACCACTGTGGAAAACTTATATTGTGGATCTCATACCCATCTCCTTTGATGCATTTTCTATCACGTTACGTGATAGACCCTTTGTGAAGGGATCTGCCAGATTCTTAGATGTTTGGATATAATCCAATGCAATAACTCCGGAGTTTCTCATTTTCCTGACAGATTTCAATCTCCTCTTCACATGTCTTGAGGACTTCATATTATCCTTAGAACTGTTAACTTTAAAAATCACAGTTTGATTGTCACAGTTCATTGGGATTGCGGGTATAGGTTTCTCAACCATAGGTAAGTCCATCAAGAGTTCTCGAAGCCACTCTACTTCAACAGTGGTTGTGTCTAATGCTGCGAGTTCTGCTTCCATAGTTGACCTCGTTAAGATGGTCTGCTTGCAAGACTTCCAAGAAACAGCACCACCACCAAGTGTAAATATATATCCATCGTGGCCTTTATCTCATCAGCATCAGATATCCAATTTGAATCACTATATCCTCCAGCACCTTGGGTACCCAGTATAGTGAATGGCGTAGCTCGCAGTGCCATTTAGATAGCGCATGACTCTCTCAAGAGCTTGCCGATGATCATCTCTAGGATTTGAAACAAACCGACTGAGTTTGCTTACAGCAAAAGCGATGTCAGGCCTCGTAGCGCTAGCTAAATACATCAGTGACCCAATAATCTGAGAATATGTCAATTGATCTCTAGTAGTGCCTCTATTCTTTCGAAGTAACACACTAGGATCATACGGTGTTGGAGAAGACTTGCAGTTGCTATATCCAAAGCGACTCAAGTTCTTTTCCACATAGTGAGACTGAAGCAGTGTGATCCCACCATTATCATCTCTCAATAGCTTGATGTTCAAAATAACATCAGCTACTCCTAGATCCTTCATCTCAAAACACCGAGATAAGAAATCCTTGACTTCCTTAATCACATTAAGATTGGTCCCAAAAATCAGTATGTCATCAACATACAAACAAAGAATTACTCCCTTGCCCCCACCATAGCGATAGTATACACATTTGTCAGCTTCGTTTACAGCAAAACCTGCAGTGGTTAGGGTTCTCTCAAACTTCTCGTGCCACTGCTTAGGTGCTTGTTTAAGGCCATATAAAGACTTCAACAACTTACACACTTTTCCTTCTTGGCCACTCACTACAAATCCATCTGGCTGATCCATATAAATTTCCTCGTCCAACTCTTCATTTAGGAAAGCCGTCTTAACGTCCATTTGATGAATGAGAAGACCATGTGAGGCAGCCAAAGATAGTAGTACACGAATGGTGGTCAATCTGGCTACGGGTGAGTAAGTATCAAAGAAGTCCTCACCTTCTTTTTGGGTATAACCCTTGGCTACAAGTCTTGCCTTGTACTTCTCAATAGTACCATCAGGCCTAAGTTTCTTCTTAAACACCCATTTGCATCCTACAGGTTTGCACCCATAAGGACGATCGGTGATCTCCCATGTTCCATTCGCTAAGATGGAATCCATCTCACTACGAACGGCTTCCTTCCAGTAGTCAGCATCAGGAGATGCATAGGCTTCTGAAATAGAAGTAGGAGTATCATCCACAAGGTACACAATGAAATCATTACCAAAGGATTTTACAGTCCTCTGTCTCTTACTCCTCTTAGGAATTTCATTATCATCCTCCTCAGGTTTTTCCGAGCGTTCAATAGGAATGGTATGTTTAGGAATTGTGGGTATTCAATGAGTCAGGTATCTCCTGATTTGATGAGCTAGGTATATCCTTCATGGGAAAGATATCCTCAAAGAAAGTCACATCATTTGACTCCATGATTGTACCAACATGCATGTCTGGTACTCTAGATTTTACTATCAAGAATCTATAGCCAATGCTATGAAAAGCATATCCCAGAAAAACACAGTCCATAGTTTTTGGTCCAAGTTTGCGCTTCTTTGGGATTGGCACAGGAACCTTTGCCAGACAGCCCCAAGTTCGCAAGTAAGAAAGATTTAATCTTTCCTTTTCCCATTCTTCAAATGGAGTAATCTCTTTGTTCTTAGTGGGAACTCGGTTTAGGACATGACATGCAATCAGTAATGCCTCCCCCCACCATTCCTTGGAGAGACCCGATGTGTCTAACATGGCGTTAACCAAATCTGTTAGAGTATGGTTCTTTCTTTCGGCTACCCCGTTTGACTGGGGCGAGTAGGGAGGCGTCCTCTCATGGATTATACCATGTTCCGCATAAAAAGAATCAAACTCGTTGGAAAAGTACTCTCCACCACGATCAGACCTAAGCCTCTTAATCTTTTGATCAAGTTGGTTTTCCCCTTCAGCTTTATAGATTTCGAAGTAACTTAAAGCCTCATCTTTTGATTTCAGAAGATACACATGACAATATCTCGTAGAGTCATCGATCAATGTCATAAAATATTTCTTTCCACCTTTTGTTAACACACCATTCATCTCACAAAGATCTGAATGTATGAGCTCTAGTGGCGCCAAATCTCTCACCTTTGTAGTCGTATGTGACTTGCGAGGTTGCTTTGCTTGCACATAAGTTTGGCATTTAGATCCCTTCATAGTAGTGAATTTTGGGATTATATTTATTTTAGCTAACCGCGTCATGCAACCAAAATTCACATGACAAAGACGTGAATGCCAGACATTTGACACAAGATCAGATGAAACATGATTCACGACTTTATTACACACATCTGACAGTGACAGGCGGAACAAACCTCCACACTCATAGCCTTTACCAATAAATGTTCCAAACTTAGACAATACAAATTTATTGGACTCAAACACAATTTTGTAGCCATCACGACATAGAAGTGATCCACTAACAAGATTCTTATTTATTGAGGGAACATGATGCACGTCCTTCAGGCGCACGGTCTTTCCCGAAGTGAACTCCAGATCGACCGTACCAACACCATGAACAGAAGCATGCGAGCCGTTCCCCATCAGCACGGACTGAGCCCCTGTGACCTGATATGAAGAAAACATGGAAACATCAGAACAAACATGTACATTAGCGCCCGTGTCAATCCACCAATCAGGAGAATGACATAATGAAAGAACAGTAGGTAATATACCATTCCCAACATCTTTCATCTCAACATCTTCCATGACAACATTAGCAGTCTTGCTGCCTTTTCCATGCTGGCGCTTGTCAAAGCGGTTAGGGCAAGCAGGAGCCCAATGATCAGGATCACCGCACACATGACAAGCACCTTTCTTCTTATCAGTCTTCTTCTTGAAGCTAGTAGACTGTGAGGCTTTGTTCTTTCCATCGAACTTTCCTTTTCCATCAAACTTTTCCTTGTTCTTGGACTTGTGTGACTGGAAGTTTTTTTCTGTACCAGATTGACGCTTGAACCTCCCTTAGCACCTCGAGCACGTGTGTATTTTGCTCTCGCCTTCTCTTCCACATCAAGAGTACCAATGAGATCCGAAACGGAAAACTCTTGTCTCTTGTGTTTCAGGGAAGTAGCAAAGTTCCTCCACGAAGGGGGAAGTTTGTCAATAATGCCCCCGACAATGAACTTGTCCGGTAAAACACAAGGGAAGTGCTCAAGCTCTTTGGCCAGTGACTGTATTTCATGAGCCTGCTCAACCACAGAGCGGTCATAAGTCATCTTGTAGTCATAGAGTTGTTCCATGACATACAGTTCACTGCCAGCGTCCGAGACCCCAAACTTGGCCTCGAGCGTAACCCACATGTCCTTGCCATTATCAAATGACATATATGGTTCAACAATATTATCCCCTAGAATAGACAGCAAAGCAGCCTTGAACAGGGTATCAGTTTTCTGAAAAACTTGTTCCTGAGCAGGAGTAAGCTCTCCCTCAGGCTTGCCAAGAGTGGCGTCATAGCAGTTCATGTTCTGAAACCAGAGAACTGCTCTCACGCGCCACCTCTTATAATGCGTACCCTCAAAAACAGGTGGCTTCACAGAAGCAACGAAACCACTTGGAGCAAATTGCCTATAATAAGGTTTTTGGATTGTTGAAAAATAGAGCAATTTGCCAAGAGATTTAACCAAAATAAAAGGCAGATAAAGCATAGGCAGAATAATAGAAAAAGACCAAAAGATGATATACATCACGGTAGAGGAACCGCCGGTGTTCCCGTTAGCGTTGGCACTGTCGTCAGCCATGATGTTGAGGAAAAGGTTGTTGATGTCGGGGAAGAAGTCGTCGTTAGGGGAGACGTCGCTGCACTATCCATGAAGGAGTCCGTGATGAAGCCAGTAGTCGCGCTAGTAGCGCTCCCCAAAAACCTTATCGCCCTTCTCCCGTACAGGACTCGAAGCAGCGGGGTCTCGGAGACCTACTGTCCCAGCTCGCGGTGCACGCCGCAAGACGGGATGGGGAAGATCTAAGCAGCGCAATGCTCTGAAACTGGAGGTGCAGGGTGTGTGCGTTGGTGTTTCTGAGGAGAGGAGCGACCTCTCACTCTTATAGGCATGGGTAGGCAGGCGAACAGTCTGCGTCGGGAGAGGAAACGAACAGGCATCGACTGAAGCCGAACAGCCTCCACTAAGCTTGAATTAAATCTCCACTGAGTTCGTACGTATCAAAAATACACTCACGCAGACTGTTCAAATTATTATCCATTTATGCGTGGCAAAAAGAAAGAGAAGCTCTCGGCTCGAGGCAACCCGCGGCGCTCGTCGTGACGAGGCGAGGCGAGGCGAAGCGAGGCGGCGGAGGAGGAGGAGCGCGCGTGTATATGTCTTCTCTTCTCAAGCTCGTACAAGTGGTGGAAGAGCTCTCCTTATAAGCTGGTCCAACTTCCACTCAACTCGCAATGTGGGACTAAACTCTTGTCCTACCTCTTTGCCTTGCATGAATGGGCCAAATGGGCCTCTAGGATTTCAGGAATTGTTGAATAATATAAATGGGTTGGGCCTTTATTAGGCAAAATTCCAACAACAATGGACATTAAAATAGTTTCTGACAATCTTTTAATAATTATTGCAATAGAAATAACGGTCAAACTAAGATATAGATTTCGTTTTTGTCACAGGTTCCACGTCATCGAGTTTTCTAGGCCATGTGTCACCTCATCTACGGCTTCAATTAATTTATATGCTACATAAATTGCTGATGATATTTAATTGATCAAATACAAAACTATTCCACGTGGACTAAATTTACCGTTCAGATTGATTTTAGACAATATGTTGTTTCGTGCACCTTTCTTTCATAAAATAAAGTTTCTAAGGTTATTCCCGCCGCAACGCGGGGTATCGTTCTAGTTCTATATGTTGCTATTGTGATGATACAAAATGGACATGTCAACTCCCCCAAGTTTAAACCTTTGCTCATCCTCGAGCAAATAAGCGAATAGATCATATCATGCATCAATGAGTTTATGGTTGATAAAAAGAAACACGAGCATTATATCATCAACTTATGCATGTTCAATTATCTTAAAAGATTTGCAGACTAAAAATCATACAAATGATGGAAACATAGATAGAAGTTCTAACAACTACACCTTACTTTTGAATAAGAATATCCATTGTAGGTTGAATAATTGAATACTTTTTACTTTCACATTAACTTTCAGTAGTAACCATTGCAATATTCATAGTATTACTAATTACTTTGTAGGATAGCTAAACTCTTATAAGATAACTAGCTACAAGAAGAGAATAATTATAACAAGATACATACGAAGTTCAACTTGTGTTGAACACTTTCACCACTTGTATGATATTAATTAATGGCCTTGTTTCTTAGTATCCTTACTATAAACCCTATCTATGAATCTTTCAATCGTGGCATATGCTCTTTTAACCTTTAAATTTTACTTTCCATGACTAACTGAATCCTTAGGTGCCTACTTTTGCATTCACTTTCCATTAGAGCATATGTATTGAAATATCCATAATCCTTAGCTTACCCTTTGGTTACTAAGCATAACAAGAGTATCTCATGCCCCACTTTTAACACATATTGCTAACTTTTTATCCTAGAAAACCACATCTATTCTTCAAACTAGTCTTCTCTCTGCGCCCCCGGGGCGCGGCCGGTAAACAAAACACTTTATGATGTGATCACACTACATCTACATGCAAGAGAAAAGAGAAAATATATGCTCTAGGAACGCTAAGTACATGATAGGGGCACAACGATAGACACGGTGTTTGATGATAAAATTGCACTAGGAGATGTTGAGTCTAAATCGAAAGCGTACGCATGGGTAAAAACAAAAACTATCAAACGACAAGTAAACCAGCAGTACAAAAACCCTAGATGTCAAACACGAGCTATCAATGGTATTGTTGTTGATAGTTGGTGTTTGATGTCTAACGATCTGGTGGCTCATGTTCATGACCCAATACCAGTGAGACATTTGTTAAGTTGTAATTTGTTGAGGACCCAATACCACCGAGCACATGTTCCCATCGGATGCCTATGCGCCGCCACGACCCCTTGAGCACCTCCGGCTACCACTATGTGTGAGCGCGGTTGATGGTAAACTTCTACGTGGAGATCCACGTCACCAACTACCACCTTTCGTTGGGGACGTTCGACGCCGCGTGCGCGCATGACGCGGTGGCATGGAGGCTACGCGCAGAGGAGGGCGCAGAGGAGGGCCGAGAGGGCAGCAAAACGGGAGAGGAAAGCGTTGATCAACGCACAGCTCGTCGGTCCGTGCACCATCGGCTCAGACGATGAAAGGTGGGATGACCTCCGGACGTCGACCAACAAGACTACTTTGGACGAGGACGACATGTAGGTTAGTTTTAGTTTATGCACTGTTTGCGCTTAGCTTATGCACAATGTTTATGGTACTATGTCTGGTGAAACGCTGCTTGCCGCGCTGGAGCTACCCCGCGCGCTAAAACAGGATAAGTGACGTCGAAAACGTTTTTACCATGCGGTAGCTAGTAGTTCCTCAGTCCAACGAGATGGTGTACAGGTTGGGCGCCGTGTTCGGAGATGGAGCGCCCGTTGCCCCCGTTGCGCCCGACCCGCATGTTCCGTGTTGAGAGCGTCGCACGGCATCTACACCAGATGAGATTCAACGGCACTTATAAGAAGCCGCAGGGGAGCCATGGCGATTTGTTACTCGTTTACCGTGGGAACTGCTAGCCCCTACACACACGCCCCTCCTCCCACCTCCGCAGAACTCCCCTCCGAACCGCCCGTTCCCCTGCAACCGCAACTCCCCCCCACTCACTCCATCCAGTCCTCCTCTTTACTCAGTCATACCATCATCCATCCATCACTCCAGCAGCAGCCTGCGCGCCCGCCGACGTACTGCACGCCACTTTGGGGTCGCAACGATGCTCACCTTCACGGAGCTGTCGTGCCCGGCGGCCTCCGGCGAGGACCTGGCGGCTGGGTCCGTCGACTCGCAGCTCTGGCTGGCCTGCGCGGGGAGCATGTGCACCGTGCCGCCCGTGGGCGCCGCCGTCTACTACTTCCCGCAGGGCCACGCCGAGCAGGCCACCGGCGCCGTCGACCTGTCCGTCGCGCGCGTCCCGGCGCTCATCCCCTGCCGTGTCGCCGCCGTGCGGTTCATGGCCGACGCGCAGACCGACGAGGTCTTCGCCAAGATCCGCCTCGTCCCGCTCCGCCCCGGCGAGGCGGTCGTGGACGTGGGCGCCGCCGCCAACGAGGGGAGGCTGCAGGACGACAGGCCCAAGCCGGCGTCTTTCGCCAAGACGCTCACGCAGTCCGACGCCAACAACGGCGGCGGCTTCTCCGTGCCGCGGTTCTGCGCCGAGACCATCTTCCCGGCGCTGGACTACAGCGAGGAGCCGCCCGTGCAGAACATCTTCGTCAGGGACGTGCACAGGGAGGAGTTCAAGTTCCGGCACATCTACCGGGGCACACCGCGCCGGCACCTGCTCACCACCGGGTGGAGCAACTTCGTCAACCAGAAGAAGCTCCTCGCCGGCGACTCCATCGTGTTCCTGCGCAGCGAGGGCGGCGAGGTCCACGTTGGCATCCGCCGCGCCAAGCGCGTCTTCTGCACCGACGACGGCCACTCCGGGTGGGACCACTACAGAGGCCTGGTGCGGGGCAATGCGAGCTCCGGCGACGGCGGCGCCAAGGGGAAGGTCCCCGCCGAGGACGTGGTGGCGGCGGCGAGGCTGGCCGCCACAGGGCAGCCGTTCGAGGTGGTGTACTACCCGCGGGCGAGCACCCCGGAGTTCTGCGTGCGCGCGGCCGCGGTGCGGGCGGCCATGCAGGTGCAGTGGTGCCCCGGCATGCGGTTCAAGATGGCGTTCGAGACCGAGGACTCGTCGCGGATCAGCTGGTTCTTGGGCACCGTCGCCGGCCTCCACGCCGCCGACCCCACCCGGTGGCCGCTCTCGCCCTGGCGGCTCCTCCAGGTACACGCATGCATCATCACACTCTGGAATTAGCCTCATCAAGTCAGTCCACTCTACCACATGACTACTAGTATGGGCTATGGCATGGGACCAGAATATCGTACCAGTAGTAATCGAACGACATGATGGGCTGCTAATTCCTTCCTGAAATTCGCATCGATCATGCAGGTGACCTGGGACGAGCCGGACCTCCTCCAGAACGTGAAGCGCGTCTGCCCGTGGCTGGTGGAGCTGGTGTCCAGCATGCCCAACCTGCACCTGCCGTCCTTCTCGCCGCCGCGCAAGAAGCCACGGATCCCGTCCTACGCGGACTTCCCCTTCGACGGACAGCTCTTCCACCCGCCGCCGCCGCAGTTCGCTCACAGCCACCACCACCACCACGACCAGCAGCTGATGCACCCCAGCTACCCCGTTTTCCCCTTCCCGGACAGCAGTGGTGCTCCTCTCGCAGGCGTACAGGGAGCCAGGCATGCGCACCAATTCGGTCCGTCCTTTCCGGATCTCCACGTCAGCAACCTGCAGTCGGGCCTACTCTACCCCGGCGTCCGGCGCCCGGCCGCAGACCACGTCGCCCCTCGCGCGGCAAGGGTCAGCACCGACCTGACGATCGGCACGTCGCCCGTCCGCGAAGACGACGCGACGTGCACTCTGCCCAAGAAGGCTGTCAAGCCGCCGCCGCCGCCGCCGACGCTACTGCTCTTCGGACAGGCGATACTGACGGAGGAGCAGATGAAATCTGGCGGCGTGACGGCGGCCTCGCCGAGAGGAGCCGGCTCGCCCAACTGGGAGGGCGAGAAGGCGCCCAACGTCTCCGAAGAAGGCTCCGGGTCCGGCGTGATCCAGGGCAGCCCGAGCAACAACAACACGTCCTCCTGGAGGCTGCAGTGGTTCGGGGACAGCAGCAGCCAGTCGTCCTCGGAGCAGCTCGGGCTGGAGCCCGGGCAGTGCAAGGTGTTCGTGGAGTCGGACGCCGTGGGCCGCAACCTGGACCTGTCGGCGCTGAGCTCGTTCGAGGAGCTGTACGCCCGCATGTCCGACATGTTCGGCATCGACGGCGCCGACCTGCGGAGCCACGTGATGTACCGCAGCGCCGCCGGCGAAGTCAAGCACGTCGGCGACGAGCCTTTCAGGTGAGCGGGCCGCACAATGTCAACCTTCCCAAACGAAAATGCTTCTCATTATCGATCACTCATATTATGAATGAATTCGTGAGCTGTAACACGATCGATGGCTAATTTCTCAGGGCGTTCGTGAAGTCGGCCCGGAGGCTGACGATCCTGACGGACGCCGGCAGCGACAACACAGGGAGCTAGAGAGCAATGGTTGAGCCGAAGAATAACTTAGGGCCCCGGCCACTCCCTGTTAGTGAGCAATAAGACGAACCAGTGCAGCCGAATTATTACGAGCTGTGTGGTTTCTTCAGCCTTTGATCAGTTAGCTCGATAAGTTTCCCTTCATTCCCGTAGCCGTAGGAGTCGCAAGAGAACAAAGTTGATGGTGTACTTGCTTCTCACGATCATTCGAATGTAGTAATGGTGTACTACTTCCTGGTTGCCATCCGGTACTACCAGATTAAAGATCTTTCTCGCATCTCATCGCATCGCTGGTTGAGTGAATTGATTGCTCTTGGCGCCTGCCTGCCTGACTGGCCGGTCCAAAGCGACAAAGCTCAGCAGCAAGCTTAAATGTAAATTGTGCGATGTTGGGACATTTACTGCTAGCTCTGATCCTGAATCATCTGTGGGTCTTGTTGGGCATTGACGGCTCCAGGGTGAAGGGGCCCCCCTCCTTGTCCTTTGCTCGCAGTGGCAAACATAACGCCGGTGCCTGCCCATTTTAGCACCGGGGACGGGGATAGTGTCGCGTGAGATGGACATCTCATCGAACCAACCGGACCAAAAGAACAACAGTGCCTGCACCAGCGACCGCCCATCATCACGCTCCTCTTGTCTAGTACTCCAGCAGTAAAGCAAAAGCTGTGGGGATATTTTACTTTTGGCGCCGCTGAAAACAGGCGTGGAACCACCGGCGGCGTACGTACGTTCCTGTTTGTCATCGCGGTCGAGACTAATTCTCTCGCGCCTAACTTGTCTGGTGTTCTCCGTCCATGTTCATACCACAGCAGCACAACAAGGCCTGTCTGGCTGGAACCAGCAGATCGACGTCGCCCGCGACGGTGGAGGTTGGACCGTTCGCCGGAGGGGACAGGGACGGCTCCCGTCCCGTCAGACGTTTGGACTCCGGTTCGCTTGTCTGGCAACAAGTGTTCTTGACCGCATCCCTGTCACGACGACGACAGGGGAGGGAGAAGGAGCGAAGCAAGGTAAATGAGGTCGGGCAAGTTGGAGGCGATCGTCCGGCCGGCGGCCGTGTCATACGTCAGTCCTGAAAGAATGTTGCACCGTCGAGCGAAAGATGCGTGCCACCGGACGACAGGCGCTTTTGCTTGCGGGGGGCGAGCGAACCGCTGTCCCGCTCTGCACGTACGTACACGTGAAGCTAGCTGCCCTATTCGGAATTCGGTGGAGAGCTAGCAGATTGTCAAGTAAAAATGTGAGAGTCTGGGAGGGTTTTTCCTGGCTGTGACAAGAATATTCACTGTGTTTTTCTTGATGACACGGTGGCGAGGGAGCTTTTGGTGCCGAGAGAAATGGATCGATCGATCGGAGACTCGCAATGAAGGCCGCGGGTCAAGGGGCCAAGATGAGGACTTCCCGGGCGTACTAGTAGGATAAATATACGCAAGTCGCCACGCTTGGTGGCGCAAGTGCAGGGCGTGCCCAATTAATCGTGGACTTAAAAATTGTCCATCGGGATCGCAAAACTAGTCTGTCAATGGTACGTACGGAGGAACCATTATCTTACTACGCGCAGGTTTTTCTCTCTTCCGACGAGCTAAGCTAGCGAGAGTTTCTACCCCACTATTTTGACTTCCGCACGTTCCTCGTTCCCTTGCCACACACAACGAATAGTAGGGTCAAAGGCCCGCCGGCCGGCTGGCACGGGATGTGACGTGAAAACGTCCGCAGATCCACGGAGAAACATGTACCTCTGCGGTGAGCGACGCGTCCAAGTCCAAGCCACCGCTGCAAATGGCAGCAAGGCAACAAAAGCGAAGCACGGACGCCTGCTGCCGTGAAGCAATTCTATTCCATGTACCGCACGGTTGGAGGGTCCCTGTCGCTTGGAAAATTAACCCAGGGGGGGGAGGGTGTTCGCAGGTCTGTCGACGGCAACGTTTCTTTTCTTTTTGTCGTCGGCTGCTGCCGATCGCTCGCTCGATGCCTTGCTTTCCCCTGAAACAAGGGGGGTGACGCGTACGTGCAAATGGACGTCGGTCGACAAAACCATATACTAGTACTACTGGTAATTCACAACAATACACGTCGGATTTGGTTACTTTACAAACCAACGTTTGGGATGCAAGATGCGTCACGACAGATGCTACTCACTAGCTTATGAGAGGTGGAGGCGAGTGCATCGGCATCTATGAATCGGGATGGAGAGTCAGCGGGATATGCATAATAGGTATTACCATGGCGTAGCTCTATTCCAGTTAACCCGGGTGATTTACGATTGGTAGCAAGAACTATGGTCTGACGGACGGTCCAGTTAGGTGGATACAGAAGGGAGGCACATGCCGGATACACGGTACCGACATAAATGAAGCCACAGCCTTGGAGCACAAGACACGAGGACGAGTTAATATTAGTGTAGGACTCCGTAACCTGTCCGACGTGGAATTTACCCTGTAATCCTAGATTCTGGTTCATCTATATGCCGGACCTCTGGGGGCCTTTACAACTTAGAGAACTCAACTCTCGTACAGCAAACCACACAATCCTTGTAACTCGGCGTATTGTCATTATAGTAATTTATAGCAGGAGTAGGTTTCTGTCACCGTTGTGGGATCTGAACCTGGATAAGCTATGTTACCTCGTACCCGCCAACTCGCCGCCTTACCCCACCTCTCTAAACACCCTCTGTGAGTAACCCTCCATGGCATACTCGTCAACAATACCACGACAGTTGGCGTCCACCGTGGGGCAAGAGGCGCTTCGAGCTCTACAGGGCGAGGCCCGATCACTTCGCGGGAATCAGCGATACCATAGCCACTGGGCGTGTTCTCTTCTCTAGCAACGTTCTGATCGTACCTCCGGGTGAGTTCTGGATCTCGGCGAAGACGAACCCCACCCGCTGCTCCATCGCCCCAATCGGGGACATTCACATTTTCATCGGAGAAACCGGCTCGGGGTCAAGCTCCTAGGAAGTCGGACACACGAGAAGACTAGCACGGAGCGCCTTCGGGCTGGATACGATTGCGGAAGAACGATCTGGCTCGGATATCTCTTCGGAGTTTGTCAGCTTAGATCTCAACAAATTCAAGACCCACCCAAACTGTCCATGTGCAGGATATAATGGTGGGAGAGCAAAGAAGTTTCGCTTGGCTCGCCCAAGTGTTAGAGAATCAGAGGTCACACTTCGTCGGTACCTTTGAGCGTCTTCGATATGTCATGTTGCATGCAGAAGCCTGGTGAAACTCCACATGAGTACCTAGCCAGATGGCTTAGGATGAAAAACTTGGTCTAGAGAATCTCCGAGCAGGAAGCCGCGTTCCACTTTGTCGAAGGATTCAAACGGGGTACACTTCTCCGGCATTCGCTAAGGCGGTAGGAGGCTACCGGACCACTGAGTTTCAACCAAATGATCGTTGCTATTAACAGCTTCGCCAAGGCCGACACAGTTCCTCCGGACACCTGCTCTGCCACTGCCGGCAAAATTAAATTCATTGGCTACATCGCTTCAGGATCAGGATCTACCTCCTTAACCGCTAGCGATAACACTGATTCGGTCCTAGACACACTCTACGCCGAAATCGACAACATTGACTATGGAAGTGAGCCACCCAACTCGGAGGAACTTGACGCTGTCATGAAGGAGATCGAGCGAGAGGAGCACAATGAACAAGTCATCACTTCCCACTAGGTACTTGTGACCATTGGGAATGTGGCCGAAGAAAATCAAGGGAACCAAGATGTTGGAGTAGCTCTGCTAGCAGCGGACAATGTCGGGAGGGAAATGTCCATTAGTAAGAACGTCATGGATCCTACGGATCTAGTGAAGGCCATGCCCCCTCCGACTATCCCACCGCAGCAAGTGCAGGAACTGGTTACCGGACCTAGTGGTCCCAATCAAGAAAATCCACCACCAACACCATCCACTTCGGCGGCGGGCAATGTCTTACTCCGACCGACAAAGTGATGTACGACAAAACTCTCGTAGAGCCCGTGACCGTGGAGCATATACAGAATGTTGTCCAGCTAGACGAGAAACACCAAGAGATCCTAGCAAAAACCAAGTGCATCACGGAGAAGAGCGCTCAGCTCAACAAGGACCTAGCCAAGGCAAGGGACTCCATCAAGGAGGAAAGAGCAATGTAAGCAGAGTACAAAAAGATGTTTGCATAGCAGAAAGCAGTACGATCTCCTGCACACGTCATCGAAGACCCCGGCGTCCCACCAAGAGTGGGATGGGGGCATGCTAAGGTGGACAAACCAAAGGCTACCCCTTACATTGATAAGATTAGGCAGTAGGTCATGCCAATTCCCGCCCTGAAAATCGTCATTGCCAAGAACTTGCTGGAGCAGGATATATCACCTGCAGCGCTCCACCGGGTCTATGATCTAGTCACCAAGGATGTCAAACAACAGGAAAAGGCCACCTCAGTGCTTAGAACCAATGCATGCCGAGATCTCCAGCTCAACAAATTAAAGATCTATGTCAAGATGTTGAACCTCGCACAAGTTCCATGGAACGAAGGTGGAGGGACACGCGTAATCAGAATGATGATATCCCTATATCCTCTAGTAGTGGAGAAAAGGCGCATCACCGTAGCTCGCTGGCACCTTCCCGGCATTCTCGGTGTTACGAGGAAGTGCAGCCTCATCACCGCACCAGCATGCCGCCTCCAAGACACCCACAGGGTGGCATCATGATACGCGATAACAGAGCACAGCAGGCTCACTATGGCGGAGAGCGCAGCGCCAATGACGGTCGATAGAGCACGTGAAAGGGCATTTATGCCCTTCATACAGTTTTGATGTTTGTTGAAAACACTTGGATAGGTTTAATCTGTTGTTAAATGTTTCAGGAGATATCAGCTACATTAGTGTAATTTGTACCTAAGGAAAAAGGGATCCCCAGGATCAAATCTGAGCAGTGACAAAGTCCTGTCGGACTGTCCGGCTGATGTGCGCCAGAGTGTCTAGCCCTGCCAGACTATCCGGCCGGTTTCTGCCGGACTGTCCGGCTCTAAGGATTCGTAAGATTTTCTTTGACCAGCACGGACAATCCGTATGCCACATCAGACACCACCCGGACACTGGCCGGAAACTCTGCTGGACCGGAGTATCTGGTGGTTTTCACCCGGAGTGTCTGGTTGGGCCGAACTGTCCGGCTGCTTTTTGCCAGAGTGTCCGGGGTAAGTGGCTCCCAACGGCTCTAATTCCAGGGGCCCTATATAAAGGCCCCTTCTTCTATCTTGGGAGCTGCTCGACTAGTTCAAGAACAGCATCACAATTTGAGCCACCAAATCCTCAAGATCTCTTCACTCAACCATCTAAAGTCATTGATCTTTCGAGGATCGAAGGAGGAGGACTTGACCTATAGCTTCACCAAGAGAGATCTTCATTTCCCCCTCATTCACTTGAGGGCCCCTTGCTCTAGTGTTTCTTTGGAAACCCTAGCTTTTTATTTGGTTCTTACAAGCTTGTCTTTGATTGTTTGACAGCTTGCTTGTATTCGGGAGCCTCCAATTAGGTTGTGGATGTGTGCCTCGAACTTGTTGTTAGGTGCCGGATTCCACCTCTAAGATTGCCGATATAGTGGAAGAGGTGAATCGTACCCATCGGGGTGAGGTTCATCGGAGAATAAGGGAGGCCTCTCGTGGTGTTGGTGGTTTGAAACCACCCCCTCTCCAAACATAGATGTACTTCCCCTCAAAAGGAAGGGACTACGGGAAACAAATCCTTGTGTCTCCGCGTGCTCCACTTTGGTTACTTCCATCCTTTACCACACTTTACTTATCTTGTTCTTGCTTAGTGTATGTGGTAGATTGACATATAGGTAAATTCACCATAGTTGCATAATCTAGAGAATTTACCTTGTGTCAAACCCTAATTTGAAAATGAGTGAAATTTGAAGTAGCATATATTCACCCTCCCTCTAGGTGCCCATACGATCCTTTCAATTGGTATCAGAGCCTCGACTCTTTATTCGGGCTTAACCGCCTAAGAGACTATGGGCAACCCAGGAGATGAGGGAGAGGGTGAGGCTAGCACCTCGGTGACCATGGTAGATCTCAAGAATTTGGAAACAAGCTTGAGCTCTACCTTGCGTAACGAAATCCAATAGTTGCGTCAACTTGTTGAGCGACTTGTTATGGAAAAGGCAGCCTCACCACCTCCCTCTCAAGAGGAATCACCACCTAACCCTAAGGAAAATGCTCCAGCTAAGCCAATAGGTGAAGTGGTGGGGGATGAACATAATTCCACTGACTCCACCACCAAAAAGGGTGATGGGAAGGAAGAGCACCATGCGGTTCCTGGATGGTACTCTCCCGACCCTCCAATCCCTCATCCCCATATAAATAATAGAGGTGACCCACCTAAGTTAGCTGCACATACTTTTGCTCAATGGCAAGTTTTAATGAAATCTCATGTGTGCAGCTCTTGCATTGACTTGTGGAACATTATTTAAGGACTCAAAATTGAGGATCCAACCAACTTGACTAGAAGAGAGGTGGTCAATAGCTAGCTCAATGCGACAGCCTTGCAGATGATCCAACTTGGAGTGGGACCAAAGGATTTTCCCCACATTGAACACTACAATACCGCCAAGGAAGCTTGGGATGCTGTCATTGACTTGTTTGTTGGCAATGAGAGCATGAGAAGAAATAGGTATGATGCCTTAAGCAATGAGGCTGAAGATTTCTTTATGAAGGATGGTGAGTATCATGAAGACATGTACCGAAGACAAATCAACAGCCACCGCCTTCAGGAATGTTGGTGCCTCTCACATTGATGATGCTTGGATCAAGAGGAAGTATGTGAGTGCCCTCATGCCCTTCGAGCCCACTGACTTGAAGAGTCTCCAAGGAAGACACAACTACCATCTCATGACCTCCAATGAAGTTATGCAAGAGATGGCCACTTTTAAGGTTGCTACCAAGAATGCCAAAGACGCTCGTGCTCGTGCTATTGGAGTGAATAGTGGTGTTAATCTTGCCTTGAAGGCCAAGGTTATGGAGTATGATGAAGAAGAAGGAAGTGATGATGCACTTTCAATGAGCCACCCCGAAGATGTAAAGGTTATTGATGGTGAATACATGGCCTTCTATGCAAGAAACTTTTGGAATGACCCTGCCAAGGCCAAGATGGAGATGCAACAAAGAAGCAACCCCCAATGGGAGAAGAGACAAATGGGTCTAAATTGAGAACTTGCTTCAATTGTGGTGATCGCTATAACTTTGTTTCCGGTTGTCCCTATGAGAAAAGAGAAGATCATGGAGGTAAACTTGTGTTGAAGAAAACCTCCAAAGCTCCTTTCAAGAAACCCTTCATCAAGAAGAATCCCACCAACAAGAAGTCGGGTAAAATTGTCTTAATAACACATGAAGAATTATCCCCCGACAATGATGATGAAGATGCAGCAGAGGAAATATCAAGTTGTGTGGATGTTCTTGCCACTACTTCTACACCTACCTTCTCTCTCTTTGACTCTCCAAATGAGAATTCTCCAACAAGAACGTCACTTGCCTTATGGCAAGAGGAATGGAGGTATTACCATCGTCACACCCCACCTCCTTGGTTGATGATGAATTTGATGATGCGATATCTCTTGAGGTCAAAGGAATTAGTTGCTTTTGATGTGTTTATGACTAAATTGCAAGGGAATACAAGAAACATTTTGTGGACCTCCTAAATCAACTTTCTCACACACAAGAGCTTCTTAATGAGAGATGTAAATTAGGAAGAGAGCACATGATTGAGGTAGAAGCTCTAAATAATGATCTAGAAGAAGAACAAGAGACTAGGATGTCTCTTGAAACTAAACTTGAAGGGCTTGATGAAGCAAATGACCTAATTATTAATAAACTCATCAAGGAATGTGACCATGCTATCGCTAAATATAAAAAGGCTAAAAAGGACAAGATTGAGTTTGGTGTTGTTCATGAAAAACTTGCCGAGGACTTTAGGATGCTTGACAAGGCTCACAAGGCCTTGGAGAGTGAACTATTATTACTCACAAAGTCTCGTGAAAAGCTTCAAACTCAATTGACCAATATTTCTTCACATAGTACTTTCATTCCTTCTAGTTGTACAAATATACTTGAAGAAAATGCTAGGTTGAAGGGGGAGCTAGCTAAGGCCACCTTTCCCAAATGAAACAAGTCAATTGACGACCTCTTGAGTAAGCAGAGGCCAAATGGTGAGAAAGAGGGCATTGGCTTTGTATCCAAATCCAAGAAGAACAACAAGAAGAAGAAGGCCAAACCTGCATTAGAAAAAGACAAGGCCATTGTGGGTAGTAAGACCACAAGTGGCAAAACTATGTCTCATGATGACTTTGCGGGAAGTGCTAACCCTCACTATGTTTTGATACGTGATTATTATGGTGATGTGTATGCACAATATGTTGGCCCATTTGATGGTTATATTGCCTGGTCTATTTGGGTTTCCAAGACCCTTGTTGCTAACAAAAGAGGACCCATTGAAAAATGGGTACCTACAAACTTGTTTGATTTTTTGTAGACCTATGCTTCCGGAGGGTCAAAATGGGTGCTTGATAGTGGATGGACAAGTCATATGACCGAAAGCACATCTAGTGTCAAGGAATTGAGACCAAATGTTGATCAAATATCCGCGACATATGCCAATCGGTCAAAGTCTAAGGTAATGGGTTTCGGCAAGGTTGTGGTTGCCCATGATATTACTCCCGTGGACATCATGCTTATTGAGACCCTTGGCTATAATTTACTTTCAGTCCATGCTCTTGGAAATATGGGCTTTGCCGTCTTTATTGATAATGATATTGTGGTCCTCATGTGGAGCAAGTCTCTAAAGGTCGCTTTCGTTGGGTATGTTGAAAATGACTTGTATGTGGTGGACTTTTCAGGGAAAACCACTACAAGTGCAATGTGCTTATTCAGAAAGGCCGATGTGGGTTGGTTATGGTATCACCGTCTAGCCCATGTCAACATGAGAACTTTGCAAAGTCTCCACAAGGATGGCCATATTGTTGGACTAAAATAAAATGTTTGTTTTGCCAAAGATCGTGTATGCAGGGCTTGTGTTGAAGGAAAGATGCATGATTCTCCCCACAAGCCTAATAACTACATCAAGTCCAAGAGGATCTTGGAGCTCCTTCATGTGGATCTCTTTGGTCCTCCATCTCATGCAAGTCTTGGTGGGAAGAAATTTTGTTTGGTGATTTTTGATGACTACTCAAGATACACATGGGTATATTTCTTCAAGCTGAAAAGTGAGACCCAAGAAAACTTCATTGACTTCATCAACATGGCTCAACGTCAACACAATGTCCCTGTGTTGATAATAAGGAGTGACAACAGCACCGAGTTCAATAACTACACCTTGAATGGATTTCTTAGTGATGAGGGGATAAAACACCAATACTCCGCTGCATATACCCCTCAACAAAATGGTGTAGCTGAGAGGAAGAACTGGACTCTTATTGATATGGCAAGGACCATGTTGGCAGAGTTTAAATCTCCATACAATTTTTGGTCCGAATCAATCTCCACCGCATGCCATGCATCAAACCGGCTCTATCTCCGCAAATAGTTGATCAAGACTCCATATGAAATTCTTACCGATAACAAGCCCAACATTTCATTCTTCCGGGTGTTCGGTTGTAACTGTTTCTATCACATAAAGTTGTTCATTTGTCCAAATTTGATTCCAAAGCATTAGAGGATATTTTTGTTGGTTATGGTCTCGAATCCCACACTTATAGAATCTATGACAAGCTCTCTAGAACTGTCATAGAATCTTGTAGTGTGGTTTTTGAAGAATATGATGGTGCCCAAGGTGGGTGTGTTGATGTCTGTGATGTAGATGATGAAATGCCTCAGGATGCCATAGGAAGAATGGGTGCAGGATTCATCCGCCCCGTTGAGGAACCCCTTATGGCGGATCGAGAAGAACTATGCTCTACTCAAGTGGAGCCCTCATCTTCACAACATCAACAAGCTTCTATCGAGGAGGACAATGACCCAAGCCAAAGACTAGCTATGGACCCTCAACAAGTTGATTAGGGAGAAACCTCTAGCCAGGAGGAGCTTGAGTCTCCATTTTCCAGAATGTCCAGCGCTGCTAAGTCTATTTCACAAGGAAGATCTGTACAATCTGCCATAAGATCAGCTCAACGCTTGTGTAGAAGTGCACCTGATCATGAACAAGGTTAATCTTTGCCTCTTGGTGAAGAGAATGAGTCCGATGATGATCAAGGTCAAGTTAATGGTCAAGAAGAGGACCAAAATGATGAAGATATCCCCACAAGAAACAACAAGGAGAACGAAACTCATCGCCAAGCTAGAGTGGATAGAATGTTGGAATTAAGAGACCACTCTCTAGAGAATGTGGTAGGGGATCTAAGAAGAGGGGTGTCCACTAGTGTAAGATCTCACCATAATAAGGTAAGATCCCTGTGATTGCAGTGCTAGTCCCTGGAGCGAAATTGCTAGCACCCACAGTTAAAAATGAAGTACACAGAAACAAAGGTCATTATTACACCGCATATCCAGGAATATAATGGTTCTTGCAACTCACTTAGCCCAAGGCTAAGATACTTAGGATTCACATTACATAGCATAATAATAATAGAGTCTTTTGTCTTCATGCACCACAGGCAAACATGTCGAGTGTAGACCCGCAACCCTACTCATCATCAGAGTATCCTGCAACATAATAAGTTACAGCCACAAGGGTCAATACATTTGGAATTTTATTGGCAAGTGATACCATAATTACTTAGTATAATCCAACAACTACATGAATATATAGCTAAGTGGGGTTATGGCTGGTTTTGCTAAAAGCTAGTTTAACTTATAGTTTTTGAAGAGTAAGTTTTCTCATTCAAACACTAAGCTACCAATGATAGAGATCACTGAACCTCTACCCATGTTCACCCACAAGTTTTAACTTAGAGAAATTTGGATGAGGAGATTATTGAACTGCTTCACTGTCTTGAGGCTCATAAGTTGTCCATAACCGGGGACTCGGCTAAGTACTTAGTTTTACCCTCTCGAGAGGTGGTGCACTTTCCCCACAAGACTCGACATGCATCGAGACAAGACTTTTCAGAAGCAATCCCTCAGACCACCACGGACGCGTTCCATCCTATCACAACTACCACCTTCTGTAAGTCTGGCTGAGTTCTTGTAACTTAGTTGGTCAAGGCAGAGCCCATATGCCATGTGGCTGCACTAGAAGCTTCATGACAAGAATGTCTCCAATCTCTTTGTTCCTGGGTGGCCATCCACAAGTGTGATACACCAGCTGACCATAGACATGGCCCCTGAGTAACCTCTCAACATAATCCAAGAAAGTCCCATTCCACCTAGGTGTTTCATTAATATTAGTTGTTTTCTTAGTCAAACAAAATAATATCTTTCTATACTATCTCATATGTATTTTCCACCCACGAATTCTAATAGGAAGGCTAAGCACTCTAGCATACGAAGTATTTCAACTAGGAAATACTACCAAGATATAATCTATAGGGTAGCATAGCATATTATAGTAACATGTAAATAATCCTATCATGCTAAGATCTACCAAAATAACACTAGTGCAATAGTGAAAATAATAGGACATGAGATGAAA
This sequence comes from Avena eriantha, assembly GCA_910589775.1. NCBI lineage: Eukaryota > Viridiplantae > Streptophyta > Magnoliopsida > Poales > Poaceae > Avena > Avena eriantha. Next base: position 494,003,776 of record OU342740.1, read on the forward strand.
TATCAGTTGACTTGGTAGCTAGGGGAATAGGTACAATCCCCACAGCAACAAACTTCACAATTCACACAATCTACACAAAGAACAATACAACAACAATAATTCAATCAATAAAACATTACAAAAAATATGAATGCATGCAAAATGCAATGATATGATAACAACTCTATAACTTATGGAGTCTACAGTACAGAGGGTAAAGTACCTCATCTAAATGCATAAGAAAAACCCCAAAACAATTAATAGAACAATTTTTATGAGCAAAATACTCCAAAAAAGGTTCTGCCTATAATTCAAAAAAAATTCAGAGGCAAAAGTGTGAACAAGGCCTCTATAGTAAAGGTCTTATTTTTCTGAATCCATAGACACCAAATTTGCATTTTTCTGAATTGTGGATCAAAAGTTATGGATTTTCTAAGTTTAAAACAAAATCTGTCTAATTTTCTATTTAAACAAATAACCTGGCGACGTGGCGCAATCTCATTGGCCCGTACCGGTTCGGTCGGATCGACTGCTGCGGGCCGTTGGATTTTAAGTGATAACAGATGGATCTGATTAGCCTGTACCGGTTCGTCCACGATCTAATCCTAGCCGCAGACACAAGATCTAACGGTTCCTAGCGGCCTGGCCGGAGACGGGCGGTGCTGACCGGCTGCGCGCGGCGGCGGAGCGTTGGCCGATGAGGTTCCGGCGATTCTACAAGGGCTGGAAGACCATGGACACGTACCAGAGGTCGAGGAGGTCGTGGCGGTCTCGATGGAGGTCACTGCGGCACGGGGGGGGTGCTCTGGCTTGGCCTTGATCCCGTGCTGGAGTTGCGTAGACGGCGGAGCTCGCGGCTCGGTGTCAGAGACGGCGACCTAGGGCCCGAACAAGCCAGCAAAGGGGTCAGCGAGATGCGCCCTGAACAGCACGATTAAGTAGAGGCCAAAAGGGGGCGGCGGAAACCCTACCTTCACCGAAAAAGGTGATGGACGGCGGCGTCAGAGGGGGTTCGCCGGAGTTGCTCGCGACATCGACCTGGCGCAAGAGAAGGCACGTGGCCAGGGTTAAAACACGCGCTAGGTCACCGCAAGCATTACAGAGTAGAGAGGAGGGCACGGCGTGGCCGGGGCTCACCAGAATTCTTGCCGGAGGTGCTTCGGTCGGCGGCGGTTTGAGGTGGCAATTGGGGAGCCTGGGGGCTCTCCAGGGGCAGTGGCTGGGGGAATCGGTCGAGGAGGGGGTGTGGATTAAGAAGGGGCCGTTGCAGTGGCGATTAACTCGCGGAAACGCTCGCAATCAATAGGACATGGAAACAACAGAGGAGGGGAGAGGGCGCCGGCCGTTCGCGTGGAAGACGCTATGGTGGCGTCGACGTGGCGTGGGGCCCGGAGGTAAGTGAGTGGGGGTGAGTTGAGGGGGTGTGCGAAAAACAGAGAGGGGGAGAGGGAGTCCGGGTGGGCTAGCTGGGCCGGATTGGGCCAAAAGGCCAAAAGCTGCTGCTGCTGTTTAAAAACCTTTTCCCTCCTTTTCTTTTTCTTTTTGAATTCATTTCTAGGTTTTGTTTGAATTTAGCAAAAGTGCTCCAAAAAGTCTCAAAATTCACCAAATTTTTGGTGGACAAACCTAGTGCAAAGTAGTACATGCCATGATGATATGAATGCAATGAAGATGATTTTCAGATGAAAACTTTGGGATGTTACAAATCTAACCCCCTTAAGATGAATCTCACCCTCGAGATTCGGGTTGGCTAGCAAATATGTGAGGGTGATCTCTCCGAAGTTCATCCTCTCGCTCCCATGTTGCTTCTGATTCAGTGTGATGGTTCCACTGCACTTTGAAGAATTTGATGGTCTTGGTACGGGTAATTCTTTCTGCTGTCTCCAGAATCTTAATAGGTTTCTCTTCATAACTGAGATCATTCTCTAGCTGAACTTCCTCTAATGGTATAGTGTCTTTCAACGAAGTTTCTTCCATCTCTGGGTGACACTTTTTCAGCTGACTGACATGGAATACATTATGAACTGCTGACAGAGATTCTGGTAATTCTATCTCATATGCCACTTCTCCTTTGCGGCTCAAAATCTTGAAAGGTCCTAGATAGCGTGGTGCTAATTTTCCTCTGATTCCAAATCTCTTCACACCACGAAGTGGTGATACCCTGAGATAAGCTCTATCACCAACCTCATAGGTAACCTCTCTACGTTTGGGATCGGCATAGCTCTTTTTCCGAGTTTGGGCTACCTTTAGCCTATCCCTTACCGTCTTCACTTTCTCTTCAGCCTCCTTGATTAGGTCTGGCCCGAACAAATTTCTTTCTCCTACCCCATTCCATAGCAATGGTGTAGTACACTTCCTTCCATAAAGGAATTCAAATGGAGCCATTTCTATGCTCGATTAATAGCTGTTGTTATAGGAAAACTCTGCGTATGGTAGACTCTCATCCCAACTAGAACCATAATCTAACGCACAAGCTCTTAGCATATCTTCCAATATTTGATTGGTCCTTTCTGTCTGCCCATCAGTTTGCGGATGAAACGCAGTGCTGAATTCTAATCGAGTTCCCAATGACTCGTGAAGTTGTCGCCAAAAGTGTGAAGTGAATTGAGTTCCTCTATCAGACACGATACTCTTAGGTACCCCATGCAAACATACAATTCTATTCATGTATATCTTGGCTAGCTTTGCACTTGTATAAGTGGTCTTCACCGGTATGAAATGGGCCACTTTCATCAAGCGGTCAACAATAACCCTTATAGAATCATATCCAGATTTCGTCCTTGGCAGTCCGGTGATAAAATCCATACCAATTTTATCCCATTTCCAATCAGGTATTGGCGGTGGTTGTAATAATCCTGCCGGTTTCTAATGTTCTGCCTTTACACGACTACACACGTCGCACAAGGCAATGTGCTCTGCTATATCCTTCTTTAAATTATTCCACCAAAATCTTTCCTTAACATCCATATACATCTTGGTGTTGCCAAGATGAATTGAATATGGTGAGTTATGCGCTTCTTGTAAGATCAGCTTCTTAAGCTCAAGATCCTGCGGAACACAGATACGTTTTTTTACCATAAGATTCCCCGCTCGTCTACATGAAATCCTTTTGCCTTGCCTTCACTAATCTTACTTTTGATTTCTTCTATTTCTTTGTCCATCTTTTGGGCTTCTTGAATTCTGTCCATCAGTGTGGGTTGCACTTCCAAGGATACAAGGTACCCTTTAGGCACAATTTTGAGTCTCATCTCTCTAAATTGGGCACATAACTCTTCCGGCAATTCTCCTTTATTGAGGCCATTTACATAAGCCTTGCGGCTTAATGCATCGGCTACGACATTTGCCTTTCCAGGGTGGTATTGCAAACTCAAGTCGTAATCTTTGATAAGTTCTAGCCATCTTCTCTGTCTCATGTTGAGTTCTTTCTACGTAAAAATGTATTTCAGACTCTTGTGATCAGTGAACATTTCACAACGTTTTCCCATAAGATAATGCCTCCATGTTTTTAAGGCATGTACAACAGATGCCAACTCTAGATCATGAGTAGGATAGTTCACTTCATGATTTTTGAGTTGCCTTGATGCATAAGCTACAACTCTACCTTCCTGCATCAGTACACCTCCTAATCCTTGGTGAGATGCATCACAATATACTTGAAAGTCTTTCTCAAGGTCTGGCAGACATAACACTGGTGCTGACACTAGTCTCTTCTTCAACTCCTGAAAGCTGGTTTCACATGCTTCCGTCCAATTAAACTTCTTCTCTTTCTTTAGCAATTCAGTCATAGGTTTTGCTATCTTAGAGAAATTTTCAATGAACCTCCGGTAGTACCCTGCTAGGCCAAGGAAACTACGGATTTCTTTAACCGATTTAGGAGGTTCCCAATCTGTCACAGCTGCCACTTTTGCTGGATCAACAGCTATACCATTTCCAGATACTATGTGCCCAAGGAAACCCACTTCATTCAGCCAAAATTCACATTTGCTGAACTTGGCATAAAGTTTGTGTTCCCTGAGTTTCTCCAGAATGAGGCGTAGGTGTTCTTCATGTTCTTTGTCGCTCTTGGAATATACCAATATGTCATCGATGAATACCACTACGAACTTGTCAAGGAATTCCATGAATACCTTATTCATCATGTTCATGAAATAGGCTGGTGCATTTGTCAATCCAAATGGCATCACTGTATACTCATACAACCCATATCTAGTGGTGAATGCAGTCTTGGGTATGTCATGTTCTCTAATATTTAGTTGGAAGTATCCCGATCGAAGATCAATTTTTGAGAACACACGTGCTCCCTCTAGCTGATCGAAGAGATCATTTATTCTAGGCAGGGGATATTTATTCTTTATGGTCACTTCATTAAGTGAACGATAATCTATGCATAGCCTTTGAATTCGGTCCTTCTTCTCAACAAACAAGACTGGTGCTCCCCAAGACGACGAACTTGGTTGGATAAATCCCTTTTTCAGCTGTTCTCCCAACTGTTTCTTGAGTTCTTTTAACTCGTCCACCGACATTTTATAAGGTCTCTTTGCTATAGGCCCAGTTCCTAGCAGTAGGTCTATCAGAAACTCCACATCCCTATCTGGTGGCATGCCAGGTAATTCTTCAGGGAACACATCTGGGTACTCCCTCACTATTGGCACACTATCTAGGCTAACCCCCTTAAGAGAATTAACCTTGCTCTCCTTGGGTTCAAAGTTAGACTTGAACCTGATCCTTTTCTTTTCTGGGGTGGTGAGCATAACAGTTCGCTTGGCACAATCAATCACCCCTTCATAACGGGTCAACCAGTCCATCCCTAATATTACATCTAATCCTTGGGACTCTAGGATTATTAAACTAACCGGAAACTTGTTCTTTCCAATTTCTAGGATTATCTGTCGGCACCCAGAATTTACTATCATTTCTCCACCCAGGGAGCTTACTTTAATGGGACATCCAATGGTTTCAGTGGAGAGTTCGTTTTTGATTACAAATGCTCTTGAAATGAATGAATGCGATGTGCCAGTATCGAAAAGGATAAGTGCAGGAAAGGAATTAATCTTGAACTTACCGATCACGGCATCAGATCCTTCTTGAATTTCCTCCACATTGATGTGATTCACATGACCCTTTTGGAATGGGTTCGGCTTAGCCCCATCAGTCTTCTTCTCTAGGCATTCATTAGCATAGTGCCCTGTCTTCTTGCACATGAAACATTCCACCTGACTAATGCCTTTCTTTGCTGGCTAACTGTGACGGTTCTGACCATTTTGGTTCCCATGGCCATGACCATTATGGTTGTTCCTGAATCCACTTTTGTTATGTCCACGATGATTGTTTCCATCATGTTGGTGGTTGTTGTTACGATGGTTATTATGATTCCCATTCTTGTGGAATCCTGAACTCCCACTTCCTTCACCATGAGAGCGCTTGTGAGGAGATCCTGATCCAAACTTATCAAAATGGTGCTTCCTCTTTCTACCCTCCACTTGCTTCATCTTGTTTTCCAGGATGGTAGCTTTATCACACAAGGATTGATAAGTTGGAACATATGCAACATATAGTTGCATAGAAATTTCATCATTTAGCCCATCTAGGAACTTCTCCTTTCTCTTTGCATCAGTGTCAACATCATCGGGTGCATAACGTGACAAATTATTGAACTCTTCGATGTATTCAGAAATACTATGGTGGCGTTGCTTGAGGTTATGAAACTCCTTTTTCTTCAACCCCATTATTCCAGAAGAGATGTGAGTGGTGCGAAACCCATCCTCAAACATTGCCCAAGTCACTTCCTCAATAGGGTGAGTAACTTGGAAATTGTCCCACCAAGTAGCTGCATGACCTTCCAATAAGTGTGCTGCGAATCTGACCTTTTCTGCATCCGTGCATCCAACCGTGACTAGGTCCTTATTCACACAGCGTAGCCAATCATTTGCTACCATGGGGTCAGTGGTACCCGAGAACTTGGCAGGTCTCAGCCTTCGAAATCTGGTCAGCATATCCAGAGGTGGTGGATTGTTCTAGTTGTTGTTATTGTTATTCTGATTCTGGTTTGCCATGAATTGAGTCATCATTTGCATCAATTGGGTCTGTGCAGCTATCATCTGCTGCATTCCATTGCCATTGTCATTGTTATCCTTGTTGTTGCGTCGGGGAGGCATCTGTGGGTTTAATAAGGGTAAGTAATGATAGATAACCCAAATAAAAACAACAATCAGACAAACAAGCACATGCAGGTTCAACATCACAACAATGACAAAGTTTGCGAAAATAACATACTAGCATAGTCACCCACAAGTCGGTATGAACTATGCAACTCGATAATAATAAAACGATAGGTAGATGGAATAGTATCACTACTCCTCCATGTCAACTTCCTCCTCCACTAGTGTAAGTCCTGTTGCTGCGAATCCTGCCTTGTATTCCTCCAAGCTTGTGGTCAAAGCATCGATCTTTGTCTGTAATTCTCTCTTCTGTGTGTGTAGCCTCTCTATCACCTTGTGATCCGCTTCCAGCTCAATGTCCTCAAGCTCTAACTCGGTCTCCAAGTCTCTAATCTTCTTGTTCTTCTCCTGAACTCTCTTCTCTTGGCTCTTGAATTTATTCTCTTGGTCTTCAAACTTCTTCTCCATTTCTTTGATTCGATTTTCATGTTCCTCGAAGGCCTTGTCCTTCTCCTTAAGTTGGACTCGTAGTTCATCGTTGCTAAGCATCACATTAGTCCTATCAGTATCAAGGTGTCTGATAAGGCTCTCTAAGTCCTGGAGGTAGTGACACACGGGCTTGATAGACTACTTAGTGGCCTCGTCCAACACAATAGGCTCTCCATCCTCGTCGCACCTCCCAAAGAAGTGGAAGTAGTGGCTCCTGATCTCAGAAGAGTGACGACCACATAGGCGTCCCAACAGCTCCTGCATAGTGACGTCGAGGCCCCTCTCCATGTCATCATGGAGTATCTTGAAGGTAATCTCCCCGGTCTGGGGCTCTGTCTCACGTCCTGGCTGGGTAACTTTGAATCCCCATAAGTCCTTCCTCTTAAACTTCCTCAGCTGAAGTCCCTGAATGGTAGGGATTGGAAGAGCGAGCACACCAACGAGCTCAAACATACGAGTCCCAAAGCGAGTCCCCTTGAAATCCTCGGCCGTGTTGTAGACAAAATTCAACATCTTTTGCATAGTATGGAGAAAATTAGTAACACACAATAGAGAAAGAAAACACAAGTCACAAAATAAAAATCATCCAACAAAACATTCCAAGTAGCAATACATTATTCAACTCAAGCAGTCAAAGTTCCAGACATAACTTATTTTTGCCATACCACATAGGTTGGTATGATCAAAATACTAATGTGATAAAATGCCAAGGGTGGTGGTCCAACTAGTATCTCACTCCTTAACCAAGGTGGTAATCTAGGCATCCTTGGCAGCAATCTGCTTGTCTTGGTCACATAGCTCCAAAGCTAGGCCTATGATATCCTTACTTAGGCGTTTCACAGTGGCCTTTGAGTCTTGGACAAGACGTTTCTCCTCCTTGAGATCCACCTGAGTATTGAGCATTCTATACTTGAGTCTCTCCCCAAGTTCCTCAATAGCTTTCCATGCAGCATTCCTTGCAGAGTCAAAGAATGACGTGTGCATTTTAGAGTTGGTGAACATGCAGAATCCCGTACTCTTGGGGTCATCTTCCTTGTTCTTGTACAAATGGAGTTGCACCCACCAATACTCTTGTCCTTCATCTAACACATGAAATCCCTTCTACACGGCTTCACCATTCATTCCCAAGCCGAGCATGAGGTTCTTGAGTGCATTGGGAAATTCTGTCTCACACTCCAGGGTCATAGTCATCAGTGGTCCCTTCTTGACAGACTCATTGATGGTGGACATCTCCAAAAAATAGATGAGAAAGGATGATTAGGGAAAGTTTTACGAGATGAAAAGACAAGTGTAAAGTTGGAATATAAAGTTATTTTTCCTAAGGGTTTTCCTTAGGCTAATACATTATAGGGTCACGAACCTACAGGCAACACAGTGCTCTGATACCATCTGTAAGATCTCACCATAATAGGGTAAGATCCCTGTGATTGCAGTGCTAGTCCCTGGATCGAAATTGCTAGCACCCACAGTTTAAGATGAAGTACACAGAAACAAAGGTCATTATTACATCGCATGTCCAGGAATATAATGGTTCTTACAACTCACTTAGCCCAAGGCTAAGATACTTAGGATTCACATTACATAGCATAATAATAATAGAGTCTTTTGTCTTCATGCACCACAGGCAAACATGTCGAGTGTAGACCCGCAACCCTACTCATCATCAGAGTATCCTGCAACATAATAAGTTACAGCCACAAGGGTCAATACATTTGGAATTTTATTGGCAAGTGATACCATAATTACTTAGTATAATCCAACAACTACATGAATATATGGCTAAGTGGGGTTATGGCTGGTTTTGCTAAAAGCTAGTTTAACTTATAGTTTTTGAAGAGTAAGTTTTCTCATTCAAACACTAAGCTACCAATGATAGAGATCACTGAACCTCTACCCATGTTCACCCACAAGTTTTAACTTAGAGAAATTTGGATGAGGAGATTATTGAACTGCTTCACTGTCTTGAGGCTCATAAGTTGTCCATAACCGGGGACTCGGCTAAGTACTTAGTTTTACTCTCGAGAGAGGTGGTGCACTTTCCCCACAAGACTCGACATGCATCGAGACAAGACCTTTCAGAAGCAATCCCTCAGACCACCACGGACGCGTTCCATCCTATCACAACTACCACCTTCTGTCCGTATGGCTGAGTTCTTGCAACTTAGTTGGTCAAGGCAGAGCCCATATGCCATGTGGCTGCACTGGAAGCTTCATGACAAGAATGTCTCCAATCTCTTTGTTCCTGGGTGTCCATCCATAAGTGTGATACACCAGCTGACCATAGACATGGCCCCTGAGTAACCACTCAACATAATCCAAGCAAGTCCCATTCCACCTAGGTGTTTCATTAATATTAGTTGTTTTCTTAGTCAAACAAAATAATATCTTTCTATACTATCTCATATGTATTTTCCACCCACGAATTCTAATAGCAAGGCTAAGCACTCTAGCATATGAAGTCTTTCAACTAGGAAATACTACCAAGATATAATCTATAGGGTAACATAGCATAGTATAGTAACATGTAAATAATCCTATCATGCTAAGATCTACCAAAATAACACTTGTGCAATAGTGAAAATAATAGGACATGACATGAAATATCATTTGCCTTGGTAGCTAGGGGAATAGGTACAATCCTCACAGCAACAAACTTCACAATTCACACAATCTACACAAAGAACAATACAACAACAATAATTCAATCAATAGAACATTACAAAAAAATATGAATGCATGCAAAATGCAATGATATGATCACAACTCTATAACTTACAGAGTCTACAGTACAGAGGGTAAAATACCTCATCTAAATGCATAAGAAAAACCCCAAAACAATTAATAGAACAATTTTTATGAGCAAAATACTCCAAAAAAGGTTCTGCCTATAATTCAAATTTTTCAGAGGCAGAAGTGTGAAACAAGGCCTCTATAGTAAAGGTCTTATTTTTCTGAATCCATAGACACCAAATTTGCATTTTTCTGAATTGTGGATCAAAAGTTATGGATTTTCTAAGTTTAATACAAAATCTGTCTAATTTTCTATTTAAACAAATAACCTGGCGACGTGGCGCAATCTCATTGGCCCGTACCGGTTCGGTCGGCTCGACTGCTGCGGGCTGTTGGATTTTGAGTGATAACAGACGGATCTGATTAGCCCGTACCGGTTCGTCCACGATCTAATCCTAGCCGTAGACACAAGATCTAACGGTCCCTAGCGGCCTGCCGGAGACGGGCGGCGCTGACCGGCTGCGCGCGGCGGCAGAGCGTCAGCCGATGAGGTTCCGGTGATTCTACAAGGGCTGGGAGACCGTGGACACGTACCAGAGGTCGTGGCGGTCTCGATGGAGGTCAGTGCGGCGCGGGGGTGCTCTGGCTTGGCCTTGATCCCTCGTCGTAGTTGCGTAGACGGCGGAGCTCGCGGCTCGGTGTCGGAGACGGCGACCTAGGACTCGAACAAGCCAGCAAAGGGGTCAGCGAGATGCGCCCTAAACAGCATGATTAAGCAGAGGCCAAAAGGGGTCGGCGGAAACCCTACCTTCACCGGAAAAGGCGATGGACGGCGGCGGCAGAGGGGGTTCGCCGGAGTTGCTCGCAACATCGACCTAGGACAAGAGAAGGCACGTGGCCGGGGTTAAAACATGCGCTAGGTCACCACAAGCATTACAGAGCAGAGAGGAGGGCACTGCGTGGCCGGGGCTCACCGAAATTCTTGCCCGAGGTGCTTTGGTCGGCGGCGGTTTGAGGTGGCAATTAGGGAGCCTGGGGGCTCTCCAGGGGCAGTGGCTGGGGGAATCGGTCGAGGAGGGGGTGGGGTTTTAGAAGGGGCCGTTGCGGTGGCGATTAACTCACGGAAACGCTCGCAATCAATCGGACAAGGAAACTGCAGAGGAGGGGAGAGGGCGCCGGCCGTTCGCGTGGAAGACGCTGAGGTGGCGTCGACGTGGCGTGGGGCCCGGAGGTAAGTGAGTGGGGGTGAGTTGAGGGGGTGTGGGAAAAACAGAGAGGGGGAGAGGGAGTCCGGGTGGGCTAGCTGGGCCAGATTGGGCCAAAAGGCCAAAAGCTGCTGCTGTTTAAAAACCTTTTCCCTCCTTTTCTTTTTCTTTTTGAATTCATTTCTAGGTTTTGTTTGAATTTAGCAAAAGTGCTCCAAAAATTCTCAAAATTCACAAAAATTTTGGAGGACAAACCTAGTGCAAAGTAGTACATGCCATGATGATATGAATGCAATGAAGATGATTTTCACATGAAAATTTTGGGATGTTACAACTAGAGCTCAATTGAAGAGTTTTGGTGAACACCAAGCACACATTTCCATGGTCGAACCAAAGAAAGTATGGGAAGCTCTTGAAGATTCAGATTGGTTGGAAGCAATGCACAAAGGGCTCAACAACTTTGAGAGAAACAAAGTATGGAAGTTAGTTGAAAGGCCAAAACATTGCCGCAATGTTATTGGCACCAAGTGGATATTCAAGAACAAGCAAGATGAGCATGGAATTGTTGTGAGGAACAAGGCAAGATTGGTTGCACAAGGGTTCTCTCAAATTGAAGGCATTGATTATGGATATACATATGCACCCGTGGCTCACCTTGAGTCCATCTGCATCCTTCTTGCTTATGCGGCACATCATAACTTTAAATTACAACAAATGGATGTAGAAAGTGCATTTCTTAATGGTCCATTGCATGAGGTGGTGTATGTAAAGCAACCCCCGGGGTTTGAGGATCCCAACTTCCCAAACCACATCTACAAACTTGATAAGGCGCTCTATGGGATCAAACAAGCCCCACACACGTGGTATGAGAACCTTAGAGAGTTGTTATTAGACCGTGGGTTTGAGGTTGGGAAAATCGATCCCACTCTTTTTACTAAGAAGGTCAATGGGGAGATTTTTGTATGCCAAATATATGTTGATGATATTATCTTTGGCTCATCTAACAAAGCTTTTAATGATGAATTCTCAAAGCTTATGCTGACAGGTTCATGTTGTCTATGATGGGAGAGTTGAGGGTATTTCTTGGTTTTGAGATCAAGAAAATAAGAGGAGGAACCTTCTTTAATCAAGCCAAGTATATTCAAGACATTCTCAAGAGGTTTAACATGAAAGATTTAAATGGAGCTCCCACTCCCCTGGCAACCAAGACTCACCTTGAACTTAACCCAAATGGTAAAGATATTGATCAAAAGGTATACCGATCCATGATTGGTTCTTTGCTTTACCTATGTGCATCTAGACCCGATATTGTGTTAAGTGTAGGAGTGTGTGCAAGATATCAAGCGACTCCTAAGGAGAGCCACTTGATGGCAGTCAAAAGAATGTTTCGATATTTGGTTCATACCCCAAACTATGGTGTGTGGTATCCTAGAGGCTCAGCTTTCTCACTGTGTGGGTACACGGATTTGGATTGGGCTGGTGATAAGGATGATAGTAAATCAACCTCGGGGGCTTGACAATTCCTTGGTATGTCCTTGGTGCATTGGTCTTCTAAGCAGCAAAACTGTATATCTCTCTCCACCGCCGAGACTGAGTATGTGGCTGCTGCTAGTGCATGCACTCAATTGTTATGGATGAGGCAAACTTTAAAGGAATATGGTCTCCATTGTGACAAATTGCCTCTTTTATGTGGCAATGAAAGTGCTATCAAGATTGCCTACAATCCGGTAGATCATGCAAGGACAAAACATATTGAGATTCGTCATCACTTCATTAGAGACCATGTTGCTCGAGGTGATATTGAGCTATCTTAAGTGTCAACCAAAGACCAACTTGCCAACATTTTCATGAAGCCACTTGATGATGCAAGGTTTTGTTATGTGAGGAATGAACTAAATATCATAGATTCAAGGAGCTTGACTTGATCACCTTGCATACTCACCTAAGTCTTGACTCTTATTTGGTTTAGGTGCAAGCATGGAGATAGGGGGAGTGTCATCCTAATACATTGGACTACCCCTCCCCCCATAATGCCAACATTAAGAAATCCAATTCTCTTAATATCATTTTGTGATATGTGAGCTTCATTGATGAGTCGTGGCTATAGACCCAAGGATAATTCTTCGCGGTGTCATGCCACAAACTCTTACATGGTGGCCTCGGCCACTGCCCTCTTCTTAGTGATGAGTTGGTTCTTGGTTTATTTGATTTGGAACTTAATCTGTCATCTTCTTGAATATCTATGTTTTTTTGGTTCTTCACAGTACATCTTCTGAATCCCAGGCCTATTCTCACCTCTAAACATGCTCCTCTTGCCACACATTTGTCCACTACTTGAAACTGGGCTTTCTGGTCGTAGGGGGCCGAATTGTCCGCCCTGAACCAACCGGAGTGTCCGGACAGACCAGACTCTCTGCTTGATTCACTCTGGACATTCTGGCTGGGCTGGACACTCCAGTGCATTTCACCCGGACACTCCGGTCGCAGCAGTTTCCAACTCGTAAAAGTAGTTGGGGAGAAGTGGACGGTTCAGTCCTCCTTCTCCTCCCCGACTCCCTCTTGCACACTGCATGCTGCCCCCAACCAAGAGCACCACCGGAAGGGCTCCTCCACCCTAGATCCTGCCGTTGCCGCTGACCAATACCCTCCCTTTTCCGCTAGGATCCTTTCCCCTCCGGTGAAGGTCTCCATGGATGTTGGTATAGTGTCCCTCCCCTTCTCCATCTCTAGAGTTTCCTCTAGGTGAATATTTGTGGGCAATGACTTACCTAGATCCATGGGTACATTATATTTGTGTGCAATACTCGTCCTTGTAGTGGTTCTAGCAATCCTGATCTGCTCCGGTTGAACACTCATGAACTGCCCGAAAATCATCAAGGCTCCAGCCGGAATGTCCGGCGCGCACGCACTGGAATGTCCGGGCATGGCGAAGTCTCCGGGGTGGTTTTTCCAGACAGTCTAGGTGTTCTCGGCAAGAACATCTCATGTATTACTTTGACTACTGCTATGTGTTTGTAACTCCAGGACAAATGTTCTTACCCCATATGATATCCTTCTACTCTGATCTCACGGGTAGCTCTTGCCCTCGTCGGTCTAAGGCTGCTCAAAAGGCTCGTCCTCGCAGGTTCCATGATGAAGAGAGTGACATTCATGTAGATCCTTCTACGATAAGGCAGGCTGCTCGTGACCGTACTGTAGCAAAGCAAGACAAGATTAGAAAACTTAAAAGGATGAAGCCAAGCGCATGAAGTTTGAAGCATTGACCACTCTGGCAGATTTGGGTACTGAGGAGTTTGTGGAGATGAGAATCCAGCAGTTCTATTCTTTGCCACGCACCTCGGCAGATGATCGCTTCTGGAGAAATGAACAAGCCCTACTCTTTTTTGAGGTGTTTTATGGGATCAGGACTCCTGTGTGCCCCATGCAGTGGTTGGATCTTGAGAAGCTCCGCACTCACAGCTACTTTGAGGATGCTCTTTGGCTGACTGATAAGATGGGGTTGCACACCATCTTTCAAGTAAAAGAAGACTACAATGTTGAGTTGGTCCAACGGTTATATGCCACAGTGGTCTTTGGAGACACTGCGGATATTCCCCTTGAGTGGATATTTGGCACTACTAGGTGTCGTTCCAACATGGTTCAGTTTGCACACATTCTTGGATTTCCTTTCAATCCCAATGCTCCTAGTGGTGTCAGAATGCATGTACATGGTCAAGCATATGACAAGATGAGTTTAGTCCCAATTTACTCTCAGTATGGTGTGATTGGCCAAACCACCAACATCAAGATCATCTACAACATTTTGCTTTGCATGTTTCGCCACACACTCACTCCCAAGGCGGGCAACAAGGATGAGATGAGAGGTGCAGAAATCAATATAATGGCTCATGCTCACACAGTGTATACTCATGGTCCAGACCATCCAAGTGGTGCTATAGATGTCACGGATTTCATCTATCAGGACTTGTACAAGTGCATCACAGATATGAAGTGTCCTATGTTTGCTCCTTATGTGATGAACCTCATTGCTACTCAGACTCTAGAAACTCCATTGCTCTACAATGATCTTGTTTTACACCTTGCTGCCAAGCTATAGAGGAAGGGTGTCTAATACGTCCATAACGTATCTATAATTTTTGATGGTTTTATGCTAATAATATGCTTTTGACACTCCTTTTTATATAAAGTTTATGATTTATTTGGACTAACCTACTAATAGTTACAAAAGTGCACAATGTTTTTGTTTTACACTTTGATGTGTAGGAATTACCAAGAATAAGAGTGGAAACCTTGTTGGAGTCAAATTGGGATTTTTTCCAGAAATCTGTCTCAGAACTCTTTTTTAAGATGGTCATGTTTCGGGTCGAAGACAGCGTCAAACGGAAAACTCTTCAACTACAAAGTTGTTAGAAATTTCGCGAAAAACGCTCTTGACATAAAATTTAGCTGATTCCGAGTTCGGACGGGCCTTTTAGGCCAGATTTACTGCAGCCCAAGATGGGGTGACGAGAATCCGAGAAGCTATATAAACGGAGAAAACCTAATTCGCCCAGGGCATCTCTACCCACGAATTTGCAGCCACCAAAGCCATATTTTTTTCTCCCCCATGGATCCCATCTCCATGGGGGAGGGTTCCCAATAAGCGATGAAGGAAGGGGGCTAAGGGGCGGTGCTCCCCCATGATACCGGCGGCGGGGAAGGAGTCTCCCGCGTCGGCACCGCCGCCTCCCTCTTCACCATCTTCACCGCCATCTCTATCACCTAATCCTATATGCAGTAGTTCATCCTCCCACACACCTCTATACCGTCCTATGTAAACATGGTGTTTGATGCTATAAGTTATAATCCTATGATCTATGTCGTGTTTGCATTGTTTCTTTGTTCTTAGATTGAATGGTTGAAATTCCTTGGTTCATTAGAGTCGTATGTTGATATGGTACATTCTTTTGGTGTCCATTATATTTGTGCGCGCATGGATTAAACATCATAGGGTTTGTAGTATGTGTAAAAGGAAGGGGGAGTTCTGCCAGAGTGACAGAAACCTGAGCACGCGAACCGGAACGTTGCAAGTATGGGAGTAAGAGGACCATTAAACTTAAGGCTATGGTTGCGGAAACCTTAATGCATTGATTAGTACTTACGGATGTTTGCTAACAATCCAATCATATAGTACATGTAATTCCAAGTAGTGAAGCACATGTATATTTAGCCTCTCCCACATAGAAAACTGCATCAAAGATAATGAACCTGATCTATTCGCTATTTAAACTTAGACAAAGCCACCACAATTACCACCACTATTCCACACTCATGGTTCTGTTAGTTTAGTGTATTTTATTACTGCAGCAACTAGCTTTACTTTCTTGTTATTTATTATCATGCAAAGCTATCTCTATTACTCGTATTGTTGCTCTAGTTTTATTTCCTAGAAAATGCAAACGTTTAGTGTGCGTAGAGTTGTATCAGTGGTTGATAGAACTTGAGAGAATATTTATCCTACCTTTAGCTCCTCGTTGGGTTCGATACTCTTACTTATCGAAAAGGCTACACACGATCCCCTATACTTGTGGGTTATCAAGACCTTTTCTGGCGCCGTTCCCGGGGAGCAATAGCGTGTGGGTGAATATTCTTGTGTGCACTTGTTTGCTTTATCTCTAAGTAGGTTTTACTTTCAGTTTTAAGTTGTTCTCTATCTTAGTATGGATAGGGAATGCAAATTACAAAAAAAAAGTTGTACTTGTTACCTAAAAATGTTTTCAAAAAGGAAAGTGATTGGAAAGATGAGTAATGGTTAAGTGGGGGTCGACCTTGAACACTTGTGTTCATGCCTATGAAACCAAAAGAAATCTTTCCATGGAAGTTTTTTAGTTAAAAACTTGTAGGAATGCATGAAGCCTGGAAAAAGAAAGATATTTCTAGTATTGGTCTTAATGCTTATTCATTCGAAAATACTTGAATCTTGCTCCTATGCCTAACTTAAATGCGTTAAAGAAAAGTACTTATTAGGAGATAACCCAAAAGTTTTAGATGAGTCTTGGAAGTTATTACCTCTGTAATAACCGCTCCTTATCCTTTTTATTTGCTTTTTGTGCCAAGAGTAATCTCTAATGAGAGAACAGTAATGCTTGGGAAAGTTGCTGTTCCGAAATAGATTTTTGTGCTTCGCTGTAAAAATTCGTGTAAAATCTTTGTACGTCGGTTTGAGCTGTGAATTTTTGTGCTTCTGCCCTAATCTAACTTTTGTTAGTTCAACACTTTTCGATTTAAGCAACCGAAGGTCTTCGAAAAAATTGGTCTTTACCTACTGGTCTGTTTTGACAGATTTCTGCCATTATTTGCATTTGTTTCTTGTTGATTCCTTTTTGAGTTATTTTTGGGGATTTGAGCTTTTTGAGGGAACTGCGGAAGTAGCTTGTGTTTTAATGAAAGTTTTATTGGTGTTGGAACTGAACCCAAAGACTTATTATCTTGAGTGCACTAATGTTGCTAATAAAGATTGTGTGAAATTTTGTATGAAGGAAAAATTTCTGGTGTATGGAAAGAGTAATGTAATGAGATGAAGAATGGACTAAAGATCAAGCTTGGGGATGCCATGTGTGTCACCCCAAGAATTATCCAAGAAGTACAAGCGTCAAAGATTGGGGATGCCCAAGGCATCCCCTTCTTCATCAATAAAAATCTCAGGTTTCTTCCAAACACTTCATTTTTATTGTTTCATGCACAGTTGTGTTGTTCTTGGAGCGTCTTTGTTTTCGTTTTCGTTTGCATGAATAAATTGGTTGGACCCCCTCTTTCATTAGTTTTCAAATAAGTGTGGCTTGGATTGGAAAAGAGTAGGAAAAGTTCATGCAAGTGGTAAAAGGAGCTCGTTTTTTACGGTGGCCTATGCTTTGTCATATCATGCTTGATATTGTTTTCGGTTTATGCTTAGTGATTTTTGTTGTAGCATTACATGTTATAAACAATTGAGATTGCTTAATGTGCCTTGAAAGAATCATGCGTTGTTTTAGCATGTTAAAGCATAGTATTGTGGTATTCTCCTTTGATGCTTTATTTGGGTTAACTTGGCGCATGCTCACACCATGTTATGACTATCCCAAGTCACCATAGCCTTTATGATCCTTTAGTTTTCGACTTGTAATATCACTTTATGCTTTAATTAATGATGTTTTGTCGCTTTGCATGATTATGGCCATTATTACTCTTTTAGTTGGTCGCTCCTAGTCTTTTGCTAGCCTCCATAACCAAGTATGAGTTTCACTCATGCATCCAACTCCAAATAAAACCAAGTTATCCCAAAGAGTGTCCACCATACCTACCTATTAGCATTTGTTATTCCAAGTATATTCATGCTTTTATCTACCTTCTGAATTAAACTTGTTATGTGAAAATTAGTTATTAAAGCTCTCACGAACTTGATGGCACACTTTATTTTCTTGCACTTAATAAACTTAAACCATTGTGTCCATCTTTGTTGCGTATATGCTTGCGCTTTATAAGTTGAAGTTAGTAGAACCTTGTATCATGGGGAACACTTTCAACATTGCACTTATATTCCGTTGATATCATGATTCTTTTGCTTATGGATCCTGGCGGTGTTAAATAAAAGTGGAACTTGTAAGTTCATGGAGTTTGTATGTGTGCTAGAGAAACGCCTGGGCTGCTAGCCTAAGTCAGGCCTAATCATGGTGGAAACTTGCAGCATAACCATAATGAGCACTCTATGAAGCATCCTCAATAAAAACCTATGCAAATAGCAAATAAAAACATCACTGAGATGCTCATTGTCTACTTGCCTTGTCATTTTGATTATGGGATAGCTCATGTATCATGTGCAAGGAGTACCCCATTGGCGGTTCTCTATGATACATATGTACTTACAATGACAAGAGCTTACTTGTGACTGAAGTTGAGTAGCATTAGGTTCGGTACTCGTAAGTAAGGGGCATGAGATTTCAACTTATAACTTGTCAAGCATATCCTCTTAGTTGTGTCACTTTAACCTTAATCACCTAAAGATGCTTATGATAGGGGCAATGAGAGCTGAAAGCTAATAAGTACCATAATTTTTGGAAGCTCTTTATGAGACTTGAATCCCTCCTTCCTTCTAAGAAGGACTTTCTTTTACTTTTATGTTGAGTCTCCATCTTCTATCTTTATGCACCTATTAAGAGAGCATAGTGACCATTCTTAGTTTAATGTGCATTGTCCCAAGACTTGTTGATTGATGCGTAACTTTGATATTGCTTGTTGTTAAGCTATTTGTATCTAGTCACCCTTATGAACTTTGAAGGTGTCCTATGCATTTATGTTTTGCTACTCTATGAGGGACAAGCTGAATACCATTCTCATTCTGCTTTCTTTATGTGAAACAAACAAATGTCTTGCAAAGCATTATTATTCATTAATCTTTTGTTTGTGCCTTTTCATGTTACAACATAGTTGCTATGTCTTATTGGTAGAACTCTATCTTTCATGATTCATGTTTAGAGTACCTTAATCCCAGCTATCAATGCTTTTACAATAATGATGATCAAGATTGTGTTGTCTGCATGTCACCTAAAAAATTATATTGTTTTAATCGTTTACCTACTCAAGGACGAGCAGGAACTAAGCTTATGGATGTTGATACGCCCATAACGTATCTATAATTTTTGATGGCTTTATGCTAATAATATGCTTTTGACACTCTTTTTTGTATAAAGTTTATGATTTATTTGGACTAACCTACTAATAGTTGCAAAAGTGCACAATGTTCTTGTTTTACACTTTGATGTGTAGGAATTACCAAGAATATAAGTGGAAACCTTGTTGGAGTCAAATTGGGATTTTTCCAGAAATCTGTCTCAGAACTCTTTTTGAAGATGGTCATGTTTCGGGTCGAATACGGCGTCAAATGGAAAACTCTTCAACTACAAAGGTGTTGGAAATTTCGCGACAAACGCTCTGGACATAAAGTTGAGCTAATTCCGAGTCCGCACGGGCCTTTGAGACCTGATTTACTGCAGCCCAACATGGGGTGATGGGAATCCGAGAAGCTATATGAAGGGAGGAAACCTAATTCGCTCAGGGCATCTCCACCCACGAATTTGCAGCCACCAAAGCCACGTTTTTTTCTCCCCCATGGATCCCATCTCCATGGGGGAGGACTCTCTATAAGCCATGAAGGAAGGGGGCTAAGGGGCGGTGCTCCCCTATGATACCGGCGGCGGGGAAGGAGTCCCCAGCGCCGCCGTTGGCTCCGCCGCCGCCCTCTTCACCATCTTCACCGCCATCTCCATCACCTAATCCTACTAGTATGCAGTGGTTCATCCTCCCATACACCTCTGTACCATCCTATGTAAATATGGTGTTTGATGCTATAAGTTATAATCCTATGATCAATGTCATGTTTGCGTTGTTTCTTTGTTCTTAGATTGAATGGTTAAACGTCTTTGGTTTATTAGAGTTGTATGTTGATATGGTATAGTCCTTTGGTGTCCATTATATTTGTGCACGCATGGATTAAACATCATAGGGTTTGTAGTATGTGTAAAAGGAAGGGGGAGTTCTGCCGGAGTGATAGAAACCCGAGGACGCGAACCGGAACATTGCACGTATGGGAGTAAGAGGACCATAAACTTAAGGCTATGGTTAGGAAAACCTTAATGCATTGATTAGTACTTATGGATATTTACTAACAATCCAATCATATAGTACATGTAATTCCAAGTAGTGAAGCGCATGTATATTTAGCCTCTCCCACATAGAAAACTGCATCGAAGACAGTGAACCTGATCTATTCGCTATTTAAACTTGGACAAAGCCACCACAATTACCACCACTATTCCATACTCATGGTTCTATTAGTTTAGTATATTTTATTACTGCAACAACTAGCTTTAGTTTCTTGTTATTTATTATCATGCAAAGCTATCTCTATTACTCGTATTGTTGCTCTAGTTTTATTTCCTAGATAATGCAAACGTTTTGTGTGCGTAGAGTTGTATCAGTAGTTGATAGAACTTGAGAGAATATGTATCCTACCTTTAGCTCCTCGTTGGGTTCGACACTCTTACTTACCAAAAAGGCTACACATGATCCTCTATACTTGTGGGTTATCAGTGCCCCTACCACCAAGGCTCCTCGAGGCTACCCCCTGCTCAGGACATATTTGAGGATGATGAGATGGATGTAGATACTCCAACAGTGATGATGGGTCTGAGGAGGTGCAGTAGGTTTTGACCCGTGGCCCTCGCATGTAGGGGTGGGCATATTAACCGATGACCGAAATATCGGACCGAAAATATCGAGACCGAACCCGAATAGACCGAAACTAAAATTTTGCTAAATAATTCGGTCGTCACTTTTTAAGAACCAAAATTAGTGTGAAAAATTCGGTCGTTTGTTTTGATAACCCGAAGACACCGATAAAACCGAAATGGCGTGCACATATGTCTACATATTCCATCCCAATAACGTACAGTGCAGCCCAACATCTCTAGATACCGTGAGGTCGTGAGTCTCTTCATTCTCCAGTCTAGTACGCAGCCCCATAGTCCAACACCTCGATGGATCTCTCCGCTTCTAATTCCCCGTCCATGCCCTAACCCCAGTGCGCCGCCTCTCCCTTTCTCCACGCCAGAGGCGGCGGTGGTGGCCTGAAGCCGACGACCCTCTCCACCCAGGCGAGCGTCCCTAGCGGTGCCCTACAGCCAACGGTCCTCTCCGCCCGACAGGCGCTGTCCTGCGTCAAAACACCCTTCTTTCCATCCGGCAGGCCTTGGTGCCAATGGTGTGCATCGTGATTTGACTGCATCGATATGGCATCTTCTCTTTTTGTGATTGGAGATTCTTGTAAGATGTTAATGTTCACGTGATGGTCTTCCTTAATAGGATTTTTTTCTAACCGTATCTTACTTCTTGTGTTATGCTATCAATGTTTCTTGCGAAATCAATTCCCGACTATGCCTTTTTCCCTTCCTCAAATCTATCGGTCCGTTCGGTTGTAACCGAGGACCGTACCGAATTCACCATCCACCGAACTCCTCGGTTAGAGTATTTTTAAACAACCGATCGGTCCTTAATTTTGCAGGACCGAATATTTTTAAAACCCGGAGAACCGAACCGATCGGTTCGGTCTAACGGAACGCCCACCCCTACTCGCATGAAGCATGCTAGCAACGCATATCGCTTCAACTCCTCTAAGGAGGAACTGCACAAGAAGGTGAAGAAGGCCTCTTGGGGGAAGAAGCTTCTCCTATGCCAGAACATTGACACTCTCCACGGACAGTATAATGCATACAAGGCTAACCAGAATGTCATGAAGGAACTCAAGCGGATCAACCAGCCCATGGATGTTGATCCTTCTCAGTAGCAGGCATCAGATGGCACTCTTTCATATGGTCACTGGAGTCAGGGACGTGTGTACTGGTCCATGTTTGAGGACATGACTTCTTCTTCTCGCCCTCACGACCAGAGCTCGACTTAGGATGATCATGATGATGAGGATGGCGATGAGGATGAGGACGAGGATGAGGATGAGGATACCGACGACAACAACTTCCGTGGCTAGAGTTGGCTTGGGCATGCTTTCGTTGTGCTCTTTTCCCTTTTTAGCATCTCGATGCCAAAGGGGGAGAAGTAGCCCTTTTATTAGGATGCTACCGGGTATTTGCATGGGTACACGAGCTTCACGTTATTTTGATTTGCCTCTTTGAAGCCGTTGAACTTCGTTATGTGTGTTATGACATGCTTACCCGGTTATGTTAAAGACTATGTTATGCCTAGCTTATTGATCTCGTCTTTATCATGTCATGTCATAACCTACTACCCACAAAATCTAGTGAGGATGTGATCCAGGGTGTGTGGTCTTGTATTAAAATGCAAAGCTAAATTGGTCACATATCTAGGGGGAGCCTTACTATATTTTGTAAATCTCCTATTGTGAAAATTATTACCTATCCCATATGCAAATCCGTGGGTTGTCATCAAACACCAAAAATGGGGAGATTGAAAGGGCATTTATGCCCTTCATGTTGTTTTGATGTTTGTTGACAACACTTGGATAGGTTTAATCTGTTGTTAAATGTTTCAGGAGATATCAGCTACATTAGTGTAATTTGTACCTAAGGAAAAAGGGCTCCTGATACGTTGCTAATGTATCCATAATTTTTGATGTTCCATGCTTGGTTTTATCTACTTTCTTATGTTTTGTTCCAACTTTGGAGTACTTTTCATGCACTTTCTTGGACTAACCTATTAACAAGAGCCACAGTGCCAGCTGCCTGTTTTCTGCTGTTTTTGGTTTCAGGAAGTCAGAAAATGAATATTCTCGGAATTGGACGGGACAAAAGCCAAAGTCAGTTTTTCACCGAGGGACACAAGGAGCCAGAATACGAGACGGAGAGGGCCCAGGGGGCCGCCACACCACCTGGTTGTGCGGCCTAGCCTAGCCCACGCTAGGGGGTGGTCTGGCCGCCCTAGGCACCCTCTCAGCCTCCCCTTTCGCCTATAAGAAGCCTCCGATGCAGAAACCCAAAGCAGTCAAGCCTCCAGCCACGAAAAGTTACGTAGCGCCACTGCCACTGAAGGGGAGATTAGGGGGATAGAAAGTCTCTGTTTCGGCATCCTGCCGGGACGGGGAAGTGCCCCCGGAGCCATCTCCATCGATCTCCACCACCATCTCCATCGTCGTTGCTGATTCCCATGATGATGAGGGAGTAGTTCTTCCTCGAGGCTAAGGGCTCTATCGGTAGCTATGTGTTCATCTCTCTCTCTCTATGCATGATCATATTGTGATCATGAGCTTTGTAATCAAGTAGATCTACCTTGCTACTCAAGTGCTTTAATAGATCTCTGCCCTCCCCATGTGTGTGAAAGTGACAGCGTGCACACCATGGTGGCACTTAGGCTAGAGATTACAAATACTTGTTATGAGTTATATTTGGTGTTGGATGTCTTTATGAAATTGTGGTGTTTGTTGGAACCATCTAGTGCTCAAGGTGACAGTGTGAGGCTATCTAGATGGGAAAGGCTTACTTTGAGGTGTGCTGTTATAGCCCTACCATGGATTAGAGTGTCCAACCGGAGAGTAGTTCAGAGTAGTATCATGAAGATAATATATTTATATGAGAGTGTTCACTAGTGAAAGTATTATCCCTATGCCTTGTTTCTAAGCATTGAAACACCGTTTGCAAATAGATCTGTTACATGTTTGCTTGCTTCCATCTTTATTTCAGTTTGCCTTTAGTTTATTCCACGCCATCAAGCTATTTTCTGGCACCGTTACCACTTATAATTATCCATACCACTTGTATTTTACTATCTCTTCGCCGAACTAGTGCACCTATACACCTGACAAGTGTATTGGGTGTGTTGGGGACACAAGAGACTTCTTGTATCTTGATTGCGGGATTGCTTGAGAGGGAATACCTTTGACCACTTCCTCCCTGAGTTCGATAAACCTTGGGTAATCCACTTAAGGGAACTTGCTGCTGTTCTACAAACCTCTGCACTTGGAGGCCCAACAACTGTCTACAAGAATAGAAGTGCGTAGACATCAGCTCCCCAGGATCAAATCTGAGCAGTGACAAAGTCCTGTCGGACTGCCCGCCTGATGTGCGCCGGAGTGTCCAGCCCCTCCAGACTATCCGGTCGGTTTCTGCCGGACTGTCTGGCCCTGAGGATTCGCAAGATTTTCTTCGACCAGCACGGACAGTCAGTATGCCACATTAGACACCACCCTGACATTGGCCAGACTCTGGCCAGAAACTCTGCCAGACCAGAGTGTCCGGTGGTTGTCACCCGGAGTGTTCGGTTGGGCCGAACTGTCCAGCTGCTTTTTGCTGGACTGTCCGAGGTAAGTGGCTCCCAACGGCTCTAATTCCAGGGGCCCTATATAAAGGCCCCTTCTTCTACCTTGGGAGCTGCTCGACCAGTTCAAGAACAGCATCACATTTGAGCCACCAAATCCTCAAGATCTCTTCACTCAACCATCCAAAGTCATTGATCTTTGGAGAACTGAAGGAGGAGGCCTTGATCTGTAGCTTCACCAAGAGAGATCTTCATTTCCCCCTCATTCACTTGAGGGCCCCTTGCTCTAGTGTTTCTTTGGAAACCCTAGCTTTTGATTTGGTTCTTACAAGCTTGTCTTTGATTGTTTGACAGCTTGCTTGTATTCGGCAGCCTCTAATTAGGTTGTGGATGTGTGCCTCGAACTTGTTGTAAAGGTGCCGACTTCCACCTCGAAGATTGCCGATATAGTGGAAGAGGTGAATCGAACCCGTCGGGGTGAGGTTCATCGGAGAATAAGGGAGGCCTATCATGGCGTTGGTGGTTTGAAACCACCCCCTCTCCAAACGTAGATGTACTTCCCCTCAAAAGGAAGGAACTACGGGAAACAAACACTTGTGTCTCCGTGTGCTCCACTTTGGTTACTTCTATCCTTTACCACACTTTACTTATCTTGTTCTTGCTTAGTGTATGTGGTAGATTGACATATAGGTAAATTCACCATAGTTGCATAATCTAGAGAATTCACCTTTTGTGTCAAACCCTAATTTGAAAATGAGTAAAAATTTAAGTAGCACATATTCATCCCCCCCCCCCTAGGTGCCCATACGATCCTTTCAACAAGGCTGCAAGCAATCATGATAGGAATGGTAGTTCCCAAGATAGAGCTGTCAAGAAAGATAACCCCCACCACCGCCGCCACTGTCGCCCCCAAGCAGCCACCATGGCGGAGGATCTCGCAAGTCTCGTCCCTCACGGTGCAACTCCCCTCCCCATGGAGGGGAACAAAATATACAACAACCAAAGCCATACGATGCACGCCAACACCAAGAAGTGATCCGGGAAGCCCAGGAAGAACCCTACATGGGGCCACGATGCTTCGGCCTAGTCAACCAAACAACAACTTACCCCAAGGGTCTTCGAATTGACAAGACTATCAAGCCTTACGACAACACCGTCGGGCCAACTACATGGTTGCAGGACTACCGCGAGGCAATAGCAATCGCAGAGGGAAACCCTAATGTCGATGTTAAGTACCTCCCACTAATGCTCACCAACACTGCCCGCCAATGGATCGATGACTTACCGGAGAAATATATATATAATTGATTGGATATGCACGAGGCATTCACCAAAACCTCTGAGGGTACGTACAAGGGTCCCTGCACTCTCGGTGACCTACAACGGTGTGTACAGGAAAAGAATGGATCATCCCGTAACTATATTCCCCGTTGGCTTGACATAAAAAACTCGTGCGTGGGAGTACATGAACAAACTGCCATGGCCACCTTCATGGACGGTTTGGAAAGGGAATCTTTGCTCTAGCATACGTTGAAGCGCACTCAGGATAAGGGAAAGCTTGATATCAATGCAATGATTGCTAAGTCTAGTGAATTCACAGCTGCCGACGATGATGCTTGCCATGCCTTACCTACAGTTGCCATCCCCAACCAATCCAAGAAGAACAAGAGTAAGCAAAAAAAATCCCCCCGGAGAAAAGCAAGTGGCCGACATGGTGATGCCCATAAGTATAGGGGATCACTAAAATCTTCGATAGGAAGCATTACCAAATTTATAGTTAGACTCAAGGGGAACACAAGAATATCAATAATACTTTAGCAATTGAGACATCACTCTCAACCACACCTGTATATCAATAAACTCACAAAGAAAATGGTGATTTTTGGTAGTTGATTCAGAACAATAAAATAAAGAAGTAAACATTTGCAGTAGATTTCCAGTTTTCACCGGATGTTGTGTTGTGAAACTTTCAGTGGCTAAAGCGCAGGCATGAGGTGATAGCGGGGTGTTGCATGGATGATATTCATCATATAATGTATCATAATTCTCTAATTCATTTGTGTTAGGTGTGTGCTCCAAACATAATCATGCATATGAATTTGCATAATATCTTTTGTCCTACCTGCCCATTTCACCGGGGCCACCTTGGAACTACAGGAAATTAAGATCTACCTTTTCATATAGACTGGAACAAAGCATTGACACTTCATGAACACACAATATCCTCAAACTATCATATATTCCCATTGTTTTCCCTAATTGTCACCTTAGGGTTCGCATGTTCAACATAATAATAGGCAATACACTTTGCAAATACATACGAAACTCAAATTTATGATGGGGTAATAAAAGTTCAGTACTAAAATCATGTCACTTGGGCCCTAGCAACAAGCATTAAACATAGCAAAAGTGTACCAACACTCATACAAGAATGTCCACAAGATAAACACCTCAAATCTCGATACATATGGATGATTACATGATGAATCTCATCCAATCCCCATCCACCTCACATTCCCACAAGGAATTACTCCCGCATGATGATGGGGGATGAACTCATGGTCGTTGGTGGATGATGTTGATGATGATGGTGGTGGAGAAGACCTCGAAATCCCCCTCTCCGGCATGGAGAGCAGGACCAATCTGACCCCCAAAACTAAGATTTTGATGGTGGAGATGCTCTATTAGGAGAAAAAGCCCATCCTCTTGGATACCTAGGTTTTTCAGGTATATATGAGGGTACACCAAAGGAGGAGCCGAGATGATGCTCCACAGCCAAAAGGGCCTGGAGGGCGCGCCCACCCTTACTAGGCGCGCCCTCTGGTCTCTTTTGGGCCTCATGGATCCTCTCGCTTGATTCCAAAGCCTAGACTTCATTATTTGGTGAAAAACTAATGTGGTGTTTTTTCTCGATTTTATTTCCTGCAAAAACTGACGGAAAGAAGACTTTTGCTAAAAACAACGTTAGATTCAGCAGTTTTATCCAAGTATGGGAAGATTCTGGAGCAAATCATCAAGCAATGTACTTGGAAAAGTAGATACATTTAAGATGTATCTGCTCCCCCAAGCTTAGCTCGTTGTTTGTCCTCAAACCACTCAAACGCAGTGTAGAAGCGATAATATACTTTGACAAGAACTTTGCTCTATTCATGCATAACAGTTTATCATGGCAAATATTTGAAACATAGCTTTATCAATGAATAGCAAAGTAATAATGAGAGGCCACTATCCTGGTGTGCAAATGATTATACATGGTGCAAATGAAATAATATACGACAACACTATTTGAGCATGATTACCTAATAGTGGCAATGAACAAAGTTCTCACATCGCATTTGACTGAATCATATGTAAGGTTTTTTAGGCCTTTGATTCTTTCAATTATTGACAAGTAATTCATCATGCTTGCATTGCAAACTAAATACTTTGGGATGTCGTATCCTTCCAGTCTTTCAACATTTAAACACTCATAGAAGACCTATACATGAGTAAGTAACTAGTATCTTTAGTTGACAACATGTGGAGTCGAATAGGATAGGTGCTTTTTTGGCATGTTTCTCGCACTTTTGCATGAGTGGCAGGAGTTCTTGGTTGCCACTTTTTTTGGGCTTGCAAGTCTTTCTTCATTCAGCTTTGAGTGGATTTTCTTATCCATAATGCATCAACATTTTGATACAGGCTTGGAACGAATAAGCATATGTTGATTTTTGCCTTGCTTGGTGGGCACTTCTTAGTTTTAGCCCTTTTCTTCTAAAGAAGATCCAACTCATTGGGATATTGTTTTTTCAGGATAAGGGTTTCAAGGATGGGTGCCCACCAACACATTGATAGCCATGTTGGTGGAATTGATTTAAAGGCTAGCAGAAAGGCTTAGTTGTCAACTAAAGATACTATCAACCCACTAACATATGACTCAACGATGAGATTCGTAATTTGAAAGACTGGACTATCATACAAGCCTCAACCTCCATATTTCAAAGACACATATGAATATAATTATTCATCATTGAATATGTGACGTCAACAAGCATAATGGGATGCATAGACTTTTGTTCAAAGCTACTATCATGAAATAAAGTTAAAATAATGTTCCCTAATAGCATCTAATTTTCCTCATTATATATCCAAAAGGACACAAACAAAGTAACCATTCATTAGCACTTCCCTAAGTATTGATGAAACTTTGCCCAAGCATTTGCTAATGTTAACTTGCATGCATAAGTACATCAAAAGAGTCATACCTATTTTATCATTTCATACACATTGATTCATCATTGTTGTTCTTCCTCTCCCATCTTGAACTACACAATATGCTCATATATGTTGAACTAAAGCAAATAGATATAGCTTGGTTCATTCCGACTTTATTTTCATCAATTTTAGAAATATTACTACGGGCTTTTCCATTAATCACTTCTCATAAAAATATGTTAACATGGTGTTTTATAGTGGTCGTGATCCATATTTTACCATAGTATTAAATTAGGGATCATTTGCAAGTCAACTAGCCACCTTTAGTGTTAAAAATTGAAATCTGCCAACAAATTACGACGACGATGCAGCCCGGTATTTCCCTACTTAAACATCCCAGGAATTTTTGCCAATTTTTTTGTGTGTGATCTGTGAAAAGTTACAGTTGCTATGTAAATTTCAACCTAATCAGGGTTACAGATAAAAAAACAAAATAGTGAACAACATCATGCAAATTTCTGCAACTCCTTCTACGTGCCATTTCAAAAACAAAAATCTTTTTGTGGTTTTTAGTTTTAGATAACAGAGGAAATCAACTTAATGGCAAACTAACAACATAAACAAGCAAAATCTTTTTGGGTTTTGGGTTTGTATTTCAAACATCATATAATATTGCTTAAAGCTATATTCTGATTTGTTCTTAAATCAAGATTGCATGGATATTTCCCTTTCTTGAGGAGTATAAGAGAGAGATGTATTCCATCTCAATATTAGAATGTGATGCCCATATTAATTCCTTTTATCAAGCACTTACAGAATTTCCATGAATCTTTATCATTGATGAATTGTTTTATGGTCACTACAACCTAAAAAGAGAGCAGACAAGTGAACTCATGAACCCCGGTCTAATTTTTATCATAAGAAACACCTTTCCATTGCATCTACTTTCCTTTATAATTTCTGTAATTTATTATTTCGAAAAATAAAAATATTTTCTCTAATTGCAATCACTTATAAAAACCCAAAAGCAACTCTACTATCTTCCATATCATCTAGTTTGCATTACTTTTACTTTATTTACTGCTTTTATTTCAGTTTATATTTTATTTTATTTCATATTACTAATACGAAACCTTGTGCTTGACAACCACTTGGTGGAATTGGGGACACAAGAAAAATTATTTTGCTTTACAGATTGCTTGAAGAGGAGAAGACAAACATCCTTCCATAACCAATTCTCCAAGAGTTTGATATAAACCCTCGAGTGACCCTTGTGGGGAAAAGAAACTTGTTACAACACTCTGCACTTTGAGCCCCAACGAAAAGTGGCAACGTTTGTTGCCATCAGCCGTAGCAAGCCCAAGGCTGGCCTAGTTTGTTCAATCTAACGAAAATTTTGAACCTCTCATTACTCCTTGTTATTGACCTAATCTTAGTAGGACCCCTCACGTTCCTCATATTCATCACTCGCACTGCATGTATAAAGGATGCAAACATGTAACTCAGGGTAGGAAGCTATTTTATGTGCACTAAAATTCAGCTAGCACTATGACTATAACTCAGTTAGCATTGTTACTAATATTCAGTTAGCACTTCGACTAAAATTCGGTTAGCACGATGATCAAAATTCAGCTAGCACTATGACTAAAATTCTATTAGCATTATTGTGAACTAAAATTCAGTTAGCACTATTGTGAACTAAAATTCAGATTCTACAATGTAACTTCATTTTCCTCTTCATCTGCGTTTGTCCATGCCCCTTCCTCTTCATCTACCTCATTATTAGTGCCACTTTCATCCCCGTTGTTGTCATCATCGGTCCTATCCTTTTGTTCTTCTTCATGTGCCTCTGCATCCTGTTCTGCAGCTCCCTGACCTTCTTGAAACAAAGGGTCTTACAGTTCATCCTCCGACTCATCTGGTGCGGCAGGCTGTAAGTGAAATTTAAGAGTAATCAGAAGCGGCTAGTAGAATTTATGGGTAAATCAGTAATGGTAAAACTTCAATTAGGCAAGTATACACATCCCATCCGTAACATTGTTCTGCCCAGGAACAACTGGATCTTCGTGAGAGGATGGCCGTATAAGGAACCTGTGTGCAAAATTCATTTCCCTGATTCTTTCATTGTTCGCTTCTATGGTTTCTAATCTTCGCTTTTCATATTTTGATATTACAACTAGGGCTTCTTCCTACTGCCAAGAAGCCCTTCTCTTCCCTCGTCGTGCCATCTATCGGATGGTAAAATGATGGGAATAGAGTCATGTCCAATGCATAGATGGAGGTAGTAAACACAAGGGGGCGGTTACTTTGATTACATTGCCAGCAGTGGATGCTTTCTAATTGTCGTTCTTTTAAGAAGTTCCTTGCGTTATTAATATAATAGTTACATAAAGCTCTTCCTTCCCCGTCCGCCCTTTTCGGTTTAATTGAATAAGACCGGCCCGAGCCATACTTCTAATTATCAAGGATACACGGATGGCTGCTGTTTTTATTTTCACCTTCGGTTCTTCTTCTTATTAGACTTACCACAATGACTTAGGCGATGTCGGTGATGCACGGCGGAGGGGGCGGTGGAAGCGAGTTACGTCAGGCCGCCGTCGACCGGCCTCGGCGGTGTAATCAGTGGGTGTAATCCCGATCTCGATACATACGCCTCAACCTGCATTCTGGAATACTCAACATACACCTTTATGGTCACCCAGTTATGCTCATGATGGTTGATGTAGTCAAAGCAGGCTCGGATGACAGTGATTGAATATGATCTCACGGCGAACCAGGATTGCGGCGGTGGTGGATTGGAGGACTCGAGCGGCGGCGGCGGCTCTGATACCAAGATGAAAAAATAGGGTTTGGGGTAGACTTGCGTGTGTAAGACCCTGATGCTGTCATGGTAATATATATGACTATTACAAACCGTGTTACATACGGGTACAATACAAGATAGGTAGAATACGCATTGCTAGACTAAATACAATTCTAACACCGTTTCGCAGGCCAGTTGACGGTAACGTTTCTTTTGTTTTGTCGTCGGTGCAACAACAGCTGCTGCTCGCTTGCTGAAACAAGAAGGTGACGCGTACGTGCAAATGGGACATCGGTCGGTCGACCCAACCATAGACTAGTACAGTAATTCACACGCATATACACACATCGTCTTTGATTAGTTTACAATCCAACGTTGGAGATCGGGGTGGTGAGACGAGGTAAAGAAAACAGCTCCGGTGGCAAGCTAGCGTCGGTGCGGTGCGCTGGTGAGGACAGGACAGCTAGCGCGTACCACATGGCACATGACCTGAGAGGATGGATCGATGGAGCGAGGGGAAGTCAACAGGGAGAGAGAGAGAGTCGAGAAGTCAGCGAGGGCGCGGTGGGGGCGCCGTGGCACACTGCACCATGCCGGGCTCCCTGGGTCCCACTCCTCTCCCCTCGCTATCTGCTCTACAGTAGAAGCCGTAATTAATTAGTTGGAGTACTGCTAGCATCTTATCCCATCATCGATGAGAGAGGGGGACAGGGGCAGGCAGCGCCCGTGTGGGTGATGCACGGTGACGACAGCGGCAGGGCAACCGGGCGAATGTTCCGCCGCTTCGTGTGGGGCACCGCCTGACGCCTGTCCCCTCCCCCCAACCACGTTGACCGCTCCTTTTCACCTGCCTCATCAGAGCCAAAAGGTGGAGGAATCTCTGGTGGTGGAAGACGATACTGTACCAACCACACGGTAAACTCGGATCAGTACACCAAAAGAAACTGAACGAGGTGGTGCAGAAGCAGAACTGCATAATTTTGAGACGGAGGGAGTACAAAATTACTTCTACCATTAGCAACTGCCTAATTGGCAATACAGAGAGCAAACCAGGTTTCTGTCCTTGTGATGACCATGATACTCGCTCACTTCAGATCTTCAATGCACACTAGCTAGCTACTCTACTGTACTACGTAGTCCTCCTTGCAGGAAGTGGGTTACTCCATGCAACCTTGTCTGAAGCGCGTCTCGCCTCACGTGCCCGTGCACGCATGCCAGTAGTAACCAGGGACAGGGACACTAGCATAGCATCGTCAATCCTGGTAGTAGTATCCTACCTATGCAGCCTACGGACGCAACACGATATCGCGGGGTGCCAATTTTGAGCCTACTAGAACTAGACTCCACAGCCCATACGCACCGCAACGCAACTAGCTTTACCCAAATAGAAAAGGCAAAGCTAGTCCTAGGCAGACGTCTTGCTTTCAGTGCCCACACAGCAGCAGCAAGGCCACAGGGATCGACACAAACACTGCAGAGAGAAGCTGGCCTCGCCGATCCCGACGCCGGCACTGCAGCCAGCGATCGCCCACGCCCCGACGCCCCGCTAGTACTACTACTATTGTAATGCTGGTTTGACCGGCGTAGCTAGCGGGCTTCGGCCACGGAAAACCGGCGGGAGTTGCTCCGGTGCCGGGGGGAAGCTAGTGGAGGGGAGGAGACCGC
This sequence comes from Avena eriantha, assembly GCA_910589775.1. NCBI lineage: Eukaryota > Viridiplantae > Streptophyta > Magnoliopsida > Poales > Poaceae > Avena > Avena eriantha. Next base: position 494,036,790 of record OU342740.1, read on the forward strand.
GCGCGTGCGTGCGTCCGGCTTTGGTTTCGTGCGGGTTTGTTGTTTTCTCAAAGCTCGCTCGCGCTCGCTCTCTCTCTCTCTCTCTCTCTCTGCCTCGGTTGGGCGCGAGGGCAGGTGGTGGAATGGAAGAGTCCATGCCTCCCCTGTGCGCACGAACGGCCTTGGGCGTCGGTACCATGCCCCCGTTCTACGCGCACGGGGAGCAGCGCGCATTGATTAATAACGAGTTAATGTCCTCGAGCTCTGATCTGTGGTTTCTGGAACCAAAGGAAAATTCTGCGTTTCGGACGAGTACATTTTGGTTCCCATCCACTCTCTTGTTTGGGCTGTTTGTCTGAAAGTCATTCTTTGACAATTTCGGAGGACGGAGCTACTAAAGCATCACCTCATGCATTATGTCTAGGCTTCAGATTAAATGAAAAAGGAAACAGACTACCACCACCATTTCCGGGTACTGCTGGCGCTAACAAACGAGAGGAAGCTCCAGTGCCAAATCAAAACACTGCCACAGCAAACCGTACCCACCAGTACAACTTTCTCTCAAGTTCTGCACTGCAGCACTCAGCTGTATCCACGATTCAGCACAGGACCAAATCATTCGTACCACAGTAGTAGTACTCCACAGTACCGACACATACCAATCAGAAAATCGACAATGCAGATTGCCCCAAATCTGACCATACGCATTCAATTGTCTCTGTGAGTAACATCCAAATGCATCCGTCTTTATTATACAACCTCCACTCTATCTGAAGTTCTTCGTTTACATCAAATGACTACTCATTCCTAGGACACATTTTGACGCAGGGCTGCCTCGTCTACGTCTCTAACGCTTCAAGGTCCCTCCTGAAATCTAAGCTACTGCAGCTTCTCGTGTACGTTCTGAACTCTGAAGCTATGAATGCAATGGATGATGAAATTGATCTAACCGTGAACACTATGTAAAACTGTCAATACACTAGACGTGGGGTAACAATGCATGCACGCTGCCTAAATATCGACAGGAAGGGCGGTCAAGAAAGCCAACGTGTAGGGAGACGTGGACTTGCCGAAAGGCGTACACCAACTTGGGAGCTTCTCAAGAACCGTAGCGACCATCGGCGTAACTCTATCCACATCTGTTCTTAGCTTTAGCAAGAGAGGAGAGTCTTGTGCTTTAGCTTCTTCTGCAGATGCATGTGTTGCGTTGCCTGACCAGAAGAGGGTTAACTGGAATTTCGTCGGTGAGCTCTTGCCACCTGCAAACTGGATGGTATGCCATCCGTCCACCTCGCTCTTACCGCCCAGCTGAACCAACTCCTCTGAATCCACTGGATAAAATAGCGCATGGAAAGGTCAGAATAAGAAGGCCAACAATTATCTTGTTCACCTACAATACAATCGATCTATTTAGTGGAAACTCACCTTGAATAGTGAAATCATCGATTTCCTGCTTATTGATTGCGAGAGTCCAGCGTGTAGATGACTTGGTATCAACAGAAACTACTGTCGTACGGGCACCGTCTGTAGCAGAATCACTTTCAACATGGAGCACAGGAACTTCCGATTTGCTCCATCCAGTATTGCTCCCTTTGTAACTCCTACAGCCATACTTCATGGTAAATGTGACGAAGTCAATTGTCATATTTCTTCCACAAGAAAATTCTTCCCCGCTAAGGTCCATCAATTCATTTGTCAACTTTCCAGGTGTGTTGGAAAACATGGAAATATAGGATAATGGCTCTGTATTTCCATCTTTCATTCTTGTAGTATCAACAACATGCACAACCTGAGAAAAGAATGAAACAGTTATCATTGGTAGTATACCTTGATAATAGCTAGTACTATTTTAAGACACAGTTAACTCCTCCTTGAGTGAGATCTTAACATTATTAACCCTGTAGCATTTCTAAGCAAGCAATTAATACTACATGGTTAATGGAAATGTAAGATAATGCATTTTTTTAATGGTAAGATGATGCATTGTGTTTGGGAACGATTGAAGGACACAAGTCATTTCATCACGCACTACTTAATTCTTACGCACAGAACTATAACGGCTTGTATTTCAATCTGAAGGTCTCATTCATCATATGCATAAGAGATTATCTTAAAAGAATGCTGGATTGATTAAAACAAAAATATCATCTTCAGGTTACAGAGATGGCAGATGATGACAAAATATCAAAATTGCAGGAGTCAAAACAGTTATCATTGACTCAAAATATTAGGATACCAATGATAAGATAAATCCACGGTTACATAATCGAACAGTGCCATAAATAAAGTATACCAGTGCTTACATTTACAGGACGAGCAATATCGTCTGTGAATGCGGGAACAATGCCACTTGATACCAGTATAAGGGCAAGACCAAATAATGCACACAACACAGAAAGAAGTGTTCTTTTCGCACCTGCAGAAAACATTATCCTGGATATCAGCTTCTTTGGGATGTGCTGTGTGCAAGACAGAAGGCAGATGTATGTACATATTGCAGAAGTGCAAGAATTGGATGCAATGGTAGATGTCTGAGTACAGCAATGTCAGAGGGAAAAACTAGGAGCCTTCTTTTGATCAGAAAAAAACACAATTGTCACAAATCAATGATCATTCTCACTTTCTCAGATCAGTTTAGTTTTGAAGCTGATTGCAACTTTGGTTTCTTAGTTTGCATTTGTGGTCACCTTTGGTGGCTTGTAAATGTTAGTACCATTTTGGCATTATTCTAACACAAAGTGACAGGTGAGTTTAGCGGAAATGATCATTCCTCAGACTCAGCACAACACACCACTTACAGGCTTACACTACATATATCTCAAATCAAAGCAAAATCAAATATTATATAAATTAGATGGCAGAAATTTGATAAGACAAATGTGATATATATCAAACATGACATGGTTTACCTGAGATATGGACGTAAGAAAGAAGATACACAAACGTAAAAGAGATAACTATAGCGATGCCAACAGCAACTACTACATTTCCAATCCAATCTGGTAGTCCACCAGGGTTCCTGCATATATTGTATCAAGATTGATATTAGTTTCATCAATTTAGATTAACTGACATTTTTGTTAACAGCATTTAAGTTAAAAGTTAGCATCGTCCTACACATAACAAATGAGAAAATACAGAACACATTTGGAGATTGCAGGGTCTAAAGATTTACCTATCAGCCCGTACGATACTGCCGACCATCACATCAACCATGCGAATAAACAAACCAGCAGATGACACAACTGGCACAGCCAGAGCCAGAACCAATGTAAAGACCTTAAGCTGTTTAGGTGACCTTACAGGAGATAGTGTTGCTTCCATAAGACCATCTGCAACGAAACAACAACCATCAATACTCAAGGAAAAACCAACATATTAACTACTCAAAAGGTCACCCCAACTTACATGCAAAAGCAGGCGAAACAAGCCAGATGAGTGCTACATAGGATGCTCCGACCTTCAAATAGGTTCCCAATATCAAAACTATGAGCCATTGGACAAAACCAGATTTGTAAATCCACCTCTCAGCTTCCAGGCCAACAATGTAATCTAATGTGTTACCAGTTAGGCCTGGCTTTGTTCTTGAATAGACTTGTTTAATGTGCTTCTTCAGGAAAATAAATCCAATATGCTGACCAATGAATGCCCCAAGCAGTGCAGGTGAACCAAATAAGCCAATAACTAACCACGGATTTGCAACAAAGGAGACTGGAAAGGGACATATATGTGGCAGAGCAAATGCTACCACAACCGGTAAGAAGACAGAAAATATCAGCATTAGAATAATGCTCAAACATGATATTCCAAATGACACAAGCCCAGGACGTCCACCCATAAGCAGTGATGTTCCCCATATCAGGAGTGACTGAAATATTATCGAGTTGTGAAACATGGTTGCTAGTTTTTGTGAGTAGACCACCATGTACATGCCCTGCAAAGTTGTAACATATAAGTGAGAAGCCAAAACAAAAGAAAATTCAGTTGAATGTGAAATGATGCTAACTAAATCCACATACACTTTTTCAAGATACCAACAAAATTGTTGTCTATTTTCCAGATACCACCAAACATGCATACACCTACGAGAATTATCTGCATATTTTCCTCCGGTTATATCATGGTCTAACTTTTCTTCGAGGGAATCCATTGTTCATATTTTGCTAGCAAAGCGAAACAACACCAATCATCAAAACAACTGGAGGTTTTTGAGAAACCATATGGTGCTCGGAGCAAGCACAGGTCCAATTCTAGCTCCAAACCTAATTCTGATGTTCAGTAGGAGCCATGGTATGACCTGGTCCCAGAACCATGCCCACTTCACATGATCATGAAGTCAAAAGGAGATGAGGAATAGGGCGGTGCCATGCAAAACACCGGATGACTCCGTTACATTGCTCTAACCAAACAATATCAAAGAACCATTAAAGATGGACAACTCATCCAAGAATTGGGTCATTCCTCAAAGAAAGATATGACCTAAAATATAGTTTCTTTCTATTATAACAAATATGAGATGCTTATTTTCTCATATTTGCACCTGACATACCTATAACAGCTCCTATTATATCTTGCCACCCCACCAAATTCAACTTTGCTTGGACATCACGACTGAAAAGGATTGTTTCAGAGAATACATTTTTGTTCCGTAGCAAATTGTGGATAATAAAAACCAATTGACCTGAAGTTGATACTGCCTCCGTTCCTAAATATAAGATGTTTTGGCAAGTCAATTTAGCTATACCAAAATATCTTATATTTAGGAACAGAGGCAGTAATAAGTAATTCACACCTTTCTGGTTTTACTATTGCCTGACAGCCTGAGTTACTACATGAGACATAATCACCTCAGAAACTCCAACATTGATTGAATTATTATGGTCCTTTATGATCTGAATCATTAGCTTGAATATGCAGACCAAGTGTACAGATCTATTTTCCATAAGAACATATGAAAATGCAAAAGCTATATGTGTGCTTGCTTAGCTTAAGGGAAAAAAGATAATGCATGGTACAGCCATAATATTTGAAAGACAGCAAACAAAGATGATTTAATCACTATACCAGAACGTCAAAGAAAATAGCTTTCTTCTCCTCTGTGCTCTCTTGCTTTGCCTGGTGTGCATCTTTCATAAATTTTGGTGATGAAGCAGCATGCAGTAAGAAAGCAAGCATATTTTCTCCAATATGCTGAAGTGATCCTGGTTTCAGAAGCTCCATTTTGTCATTCTGCATAGAATACATCAATAAGATATCATGAGTAAGCAACTGAAACGTTTGGCACTCAAAAATATGGATTGAATCTTCCACCACATATTCTTTTGACCTTGTATTACACATTCGAGATCACCAACATTATAGTTAGATCTAAAGCTACTACCACAGTTCGAATTTCTGATTGGCAGGCATAAATTACAATCTCATGGCAAATGAATTGTTGTAATCATATGTCACTAAGAAATAAATGACTGTAACTGAGTAGATAATATCGATACATTAGTTATTCAGTTCATAACAAATACAATTAAATGCATTTTAAGGTATTGGGCGGCTGTAATCTTCTCTTCGGAATCTTAATGAACATATTATATATACATAGCCTATCTGTTTATTGGGAAACAGAACACAAGCTAAATCTTTGCTATTAGTATATCATAAGGTACGTATATATGAAGTTGTCAAAGCAAACCTTTGTGTGATACACGGATGTTGTATCTGTATATGCAAAGTCAAGGCCAGGAAGACCAGCAACTTCCTGATATATCTGGAAATCCGTAGCAGATTTTATTGCTCCAGAAAGGAAAATATCCTGCAATTAGAAGTTTGGTTATGCCATATCTGCTACGAAGACAAACTAAAGATTAAGCTATGCTATTTGAGTAAAGTGCCATGTGAAACTGTATCCGTTCACTATAGCAACAGGATATCACTTGATATTTCTTCTCTAAGTTTGGACTTAGGACTAAACAAGTGGGTGTGAGGTGGATTATATCCATCTTTATAATGTAAGAGGTGAATTAAATAGGGCATTTTTAAAATTACAAATCGCTCAATGTTGCTCCGAGCTGCTTGATTTCGAATTGCTGGAAATGTGACAAAGTTGCCACAGATTACTAGTCAAATGTTACCCGCTAGCCGCTACTGCCCGAAATATATTTTTCTTTTTAGAGACCGATAGCTGGCCAAGAATAACTAGGAACAGGAAAATCACTCAAACTTTTATAGCAGGACGACTTTTGTATGTGGACAGCACCTGCGAAGGTAAATGAACCTCTCTATAAAGTGAAACTGTTCTTTCTAAGACAGCAAAGCTCGAGAATCCATATGAGAACAATGTATTACCTGTGTAGCTATCTGAACAGATGGATATTTCGCTACAGCAGCAAAGCTCTCCAAAGCCCAATGATGAGTACCCTGTTATATGAACAAAAATAGGACACTAAGCTGAAAAAGTTCGAAATCAATGCTTTCATTACAAATAGAACAAAACGACATGGTGATATTGAAAGAAATTAAAAAGCAGATAAAATATCTTTTGGTGCCTAAATTTGAGAACATACAAAATAGCCCGGGAGATGATTAATCTTTTATTTTCTGCCATAGGAAACCACAAGAGAACTGTAACTCATGGTTTGCTTACAATGTGCAGAAACCTTATTTACTAGCATTAGTGACAAACTAAATTAAAAACAAGTACTCCGTACATGATTGTTACAATTCTAAATGCAAGCACAATTTCGAAAAACAGGGGGAAACTAAAAATTGAAGTAAAATTAAAAAACAAGTGCATGACTCCTACAATTGTAAATACAAGCATAATTTCTGAAAACAATGGAAAACTATAAATTTTGAGCCCAACCTGAAAAAGTGTGGATTTCCCACTGATACCCATAGCTTCCAAATCAACAGCGAAACGTACTGAGTTTCTCCAGTGGTGCTGCACAAATATCAGGAAAATTACATTATAGAGTATAGCGAGTTAACGACAGTGACATGAGCCATGTATCAGTTATTCGGCATGATTTATGTGTGATGTATGAAAATAGTTACCTGAGTTATAAAACTGTGGGCCCCGTCAAGACCCTCTTCTTCCCCTGTGTTGAACAGAAACAGGACACCACTCTTAAACCCATGAGCCCACTGAGACACTCCCCGTGCAAGCTCTAGCATGACTCCTACACATGAACTGCAATCTCCGGCACCTCCACTGGAAAAGCATAGAAGTATATTTATGTTCTAAGAAACTAACAATTATTCTGCTGCAGTACATGCATTTGCAATGAATAAGCATTGGTTTGTCAATAAATTACATCCTACTTAACATTAGATGTACACTTGAACAGTCTGAATATCTGTCTAAACTACTAGTAAAAATCATCCTCGGACAGAATCAGGTAAACAAAACATGACAAGTATACAGAACGACTTCATCTGTATTGTTACTTCAAAATAAGGCACAAAGCTACACGCTCGTTCAACCTTCATGTGTTGTATTTATCCCAATATAGGATCACGAATCATGTTACATCTTGGACTTAGTTTATACCTAAAAGTCCTGTAAAGCTATCTGTAGAAAGTTTTGCTTCTCCATATGTGTCTTGCTTATGCTTAAAGAATAGTGGACAACTGAGCCCATATATTTTTCCAATCTAATTTATTTCGTTTACATTTCATTTAGTCCACTTTATGCACCCATCCCTTCCTCAATTGATGGTTGGATTCTTGCATATAATATTCTGCAAAAGTAAATATACCATGTCCAAATTTGACCAATAAGTGTAAAAAAAGCATATGGAAACTCTTCATATCTGATGGTAACCAGTTAACATGTTGCTTAAGCATATTGATTACATTGCATAATGCAACACAGAAGCAAAACTGTATCATAAGGAAGAAAACAAAGCCTTACGTTGTCGAAACTGTGTCAATATGAGAAGATACGAGAATCAAATTTTCTTCAGCTTCTGGTAAATACTTGGGAACAATTCTGAGGATCACGTGCTTAAGATCTGAATACAGGAGTGTTTTTCCATTGAAAAGGCCCCCAGCTAGACGATTTGCACCAATATCTGTGTGGAACAACTCCAGTTGAACATCAACGTCCCAATGAGCTGTCTTCTTTATTTTCTCTGCTTCTGCATATACATACTATTGCATGGCAATGTCAAAATGGATAGTGCAACTAAAAGGAGGTGTTATAGAAAAAATATAAGCTCCAAGAACAATTCACATGGTAAGTCAAGATTGTACCATAACACCATCATAATCAGAGAAAGAAGAAATGTAAAAAGATAATACAACTGAAATATAAGATGGAAGAATAATTAGGTGGTTCCTCTGTTTAACTTAATCCCTTTATAACTTATGACCAAACCCCAGGCCTTATTTTTCCTCAATCCCCAATTCCTCCATGGCTGAGCTTCTGGTGTGTGGTGTGTGCACTTCTGGTGGTCAAAGTCATGGCTGAGCTCATCTGGACTCCCAGCATAAGGGGGATAAACAAGGTTATACACATATTCTTACAAAGTTGGCACAAATTGGCATCCAATGTCCTAGCAATGCCTGGCTGCGCTCGCTTGGACCTGGCATAACCCAGTTAACACACTTCACTGAACAAGCTGTGCGTGTTGTAAAACCGTGCCTAAACGAAAAACTAGCATGGTGCATAAGTTCAGTGATCCACCATGAAATTTACTCCTGGATTGAATACATGGCAGTTTCTAGGTGCCATTTTAATGATAATGTGAAAGATGAGCTTAGTAGAAGTATTCAGCCACGTGACACAGATTGTTAACACTAAATAGTTACTCCCTCCGATTCTAATTACTGTTCTCAGTTTTGTCCAGATTCGGGTGTATCTAGTACTAAAACATGTCTAGATACATCCGATCTAGACAAATCTGAGAACAATAATTAGGATCGGAGGGAGTACTTAAATTAGAACTTTTTTCAGATATAAAAAAAATCCAAAAAATAGTGCCGAAGAGTAAGACGCTCCAGCTTCGCCCAGCAACATAACTGATTACTACGACTTGCAATATTTTCAACACAAACCCATACAATGCAAACTTAAAGCAGCCTATTTCCTACTAGAGAGTTCTATTCATTAAACAGGGCACTGCAATTAGCATCAACAATTTAACAGCCAACAAGCTTCTTACAACGTAATAGGAACATGTCACTGACCAAGCCTGTTTAGAATATATTAATGCTAACATTAACTGCAATGTTATAATTGGTCTGAACAATTAAATTGTAAGTAAAAACTGTTAAAAAAGAAAAGGAAAGAAAGTTAAGCACAACCTGCACAGCAAGATCGAGGGAATCTGAACCAACTGGATGAGGACCCAGGCCTGTCAAGTATTTCACATGCTCAAGGGCAGAAGCCTCTGAAAACCCGCGCTTACCAGCCTGCTCAGCATCAAGGGGGAAAGGAAGACTTGCAAACTGGGTACAGTAAACAGACCATGATCCATGAAGGAAGACTACCAACAATCCCAGCAACAAATAAGCGCTCCTCCTATGTCTGCTGTTATCTTCATCAGAACTGACTCTTTCATCAACTTTAGGCTTCTCAGGAACTGACACAGAAGAACCTTGCCCTCGAGGCATACTGCGTGTTCAAATGTAGCGAAACACCTGAAAAAATAGACTGTTAAAAAATAATTATCTTGGAAGCATCATAACAACACATGAAAATACTGCTGATAGGGGAAAGTTACAATACAAATAGTAAGAACTCCATGTCATACAAAAAGAATAAGTAACAATTAGCGTGTGTTCTTACTTTTTTAAAATTTTAGGCACAAGGGCAAGTTATGATGGGATTCCTGCAATTGAAACATAATGACAGTTAACTATTTTTAGTTCCAGCTACCAAAAGAAAGATCTCCAACAGATCCAGGCTAAATTAAACATAGATTAGACACTGGCAGTGTTTTCTTAAGCACTTCAAATAATTATGTGCTACGGGGAAACCATTGTAAAGAAATGGGTGTGTGCTAAGAGTGCGGACGGATTTTTTTCAGAATATTTTGAAACTTTAAAATGTTGTTTCAATTTTATTTTATTTTAAATCGGGCTCCATGTAGCTCGAGCTCTAAAGTGAATTTCTGTGTGTGCTAACAGCTAAACAACTTCCCACTCTTCCACATAAGGAAATACACACAGAATCTACAAGGTTCACATTTTCAGAGCAGGGATGCTCCCAAGTCCAGCAAGCAAAGAAACACACGTCCCTACTCCCTAAACTAGAAAACAAGAGAACGGATTGGCTATTCAAAACGGTCACAGTTCCTTCTCGCATGAGAAGCTGGCAGCTTCTGGCAGTCATCCTACAGGTTACCATAAAAACGACAGAGAGAGAAAATAGGCAGGTTCATTCACATTTACTGCGTCCACAGCCTGCAGGTTTTTATGAAGCTGGTGCGGACCAGGGCAGTAGGAAATCATATGGCAGGCCACTGGGAGAATTTGCTGCCTCTTCCAGGTTAAATCTTTCACGAGGGCAGCAAAAGGGCCCCAGCTTGCCGTTCTGACCGACGCATTTACTCGAAAGTATGGGTACGGTGTGGCCTGCCGACTCAGTCAGAAAAGGAACATGCCAGCCAACAATTACTACTACGAACTGATCTGAATAAATTAGGTAAGTAGTACTGGTACATCAGCTTTGAAAGTATCAAGTACAATTAAAAACATACTAAGTGGATGCACCTCGCTGAACATTGGAGACAGAGAGCATGGGCCATGGATCTTACGAAGAAACTGGAGATTAAAAACTGCAATTAACACTACTACTAGTTCACCCGCTGATCGAATATTGGAAACATCGATCTTACGAAGAAACTAGTTGAACTATGAACGGGCGGATGGATTAGATTAGCAGCAGAACCAGAGGAATTCGCAGCGAACTGGGCAGAGAAACCGAGACTGAACACGATTCCGCTCACAGCGAGGGACAGTGCGGGAACAAAATTGACTTAGAACAGCAACGCAAAGCAAGTTAGCTAGGGCTCCCTTGATCCTTACCAAACAGCAGGAAGCACGTCCCGATCGGTCGCCACACTCTGTGTGTCGGTCCAGTAGATGAGGGCGACGACGACCGACGACGAGGGGGAGGGGTTAGGCGGTCGCCCTTGGGTGGTGTGGAGGCGGGTGGGGGACGAGGCGTGGACTGGAGGTTGAGCGGGAGGTAGAGGCTGTTAAGATTCTGCGGCCTCCCTACGCGACGACGAGGAGCAGCCGCCCGCGCCGCGCGGAGATCGAGATATGGGGAGGAGCAGAGGACGGTAGCGCGAACAGAAGAGCGTCCCGTGGTGCTATGGATGCCAGCGGCCTGACGACGCGCTGTGGAGTGGGCCCCCTGGAGACTGGACCGTCCGGTACGCTGGTCCGGGGCTTGGGGTGGGGAGAGGCTCGACGAGGCCCGGCCGGGAGCCTGCGTCGCCGGGCCCTGCTACTGCTAGCCCTGGAGTTTGGATAGTCTGATGTGATGGGATCTTCGTACAGCGGGGACGTCTGCTGGTCCAGAAGGCGACAACTGGTGAACTGCGATGTGATCAGCCGATGCCGATGGGGCTTGTCCTTCTGCTTCTGCCGCCGGCTCACAGGTTCATCCAAACATCACGGGTTTCTGCATCCTATGCCGGTGCACTGACAGATGCCGCCTGAGGTTGATAGGGCGAGCCAAAAGGATTGGCGAGCAGACAGACCCGTGAAAATGGACGGCGGCAACGGCGTAGGATACCTTCAGTGACAAGTGGGTCCGTCGACTTCTAGGTAGCACAGTAATAAGTAGGTACAATTATGCTTGTCATAACATGGAAAAGGGACCCTTGGGTTTAGGTTTCCGAACAGCATTTCAACACCATGAATCAACTCAAGTTTCCAGAAATGAAAGTTGGAATTACTGAATGAACCTCAAACAACAAGTCGAAGGTCTCTCATGGCAGACACTACATACATGCAGGCGACGCGATAGAGTGGAAGACAAGCCCCCCAAGTCTCAAAATCCTTTTGTCTCTACATTTTAGACTACTAGGGCGGCACTGATTGTCACTATTTCCTTTTACAAGTCTCGTACAGGTAAGGCACAGTTGCTCTGCAAATCAGGCAGGCAGGCAGGCAGGGGCAGCAGGATTTACCTCGCCCCACCCTTCTTCTTTCCCAAGGGGTCAGCTCGCCGCTTAGCCTCCCTCTCTGCTGTCTGGACATAAAACTCAGCTCCGAGCATGTCATTTATCTCGACATTTGATGATAGGCTTGCTTCGGCGGTCTCAATCACCAGCTCGATGGTCAGAGTGAATCCTAGGGCTGAGAGCACACGCACAGCATTGGCGAGCCTGCAGATGTGTTTTCTAGTTTCCATTGAGGTAAAAGTCTCCACTTCGGCGCTCGGCTTCTCTTGCTCTTCGTTCGGATTAGTAATTTCACGCACCACCACATGCTCGCCAACCCAGATGAAACCGTTGCAGCCAAGGATCAAGTCGACATCATACTGCTCCAGATGATGGAAATGCTGCTTCCGCCGTTTTACCAAATATGCAGGTACTGTGAGCAACTGACCCCTCTTGAGCTGGATAAAGAAACTCGAAACAGTTCAATAACAAGTTCACAAATTAACACTGACAATGTTAGTTCTGAAAAGGTGAGATTGCAACTCCAGCAGTCAAATACAAATCATGGACCTACCGTAGTCCTTATCTACACTACAAAAAAATATGTGGTATCTCTATGAACTAGTTCATTAACCTGCTTTGCATTGCTGCACTGGGTAATCAGCATCATCCAGCTTTTGAATGCGCACAGGAAAAAGTTAGCATATCCCTGAGGACAATGCCAGGAGCTCTGCCTATTCGTTAAAGAAGTTTGAAATAGTTACAAGAGCCGTACTGTGAAAGCAGCACTTCAGCATAGCACCTTTGGGCAACTACGAGGAACAGATTCATCGCATAGAAAGGCAGCATAACACTGTAGCCTAAACTGGTGCATAGAAAGGCAGCATAACACTGTAGCAATAATAGCTGACAAAGAGTTGATCTGGCATCTACCTTTCCATATTTTTGACTCCTTGCTTGTAGTTGAAGAGACCCATCGTGTTGGAAACCACGAACTTCAGCCTGATGGTTGATATACCCAAAGTAGCAGCGTCAGGTCTTGAACAGTATTAATCCAGTACAAAAAAAAAGTGACACACTATAAAAATGGTAAAGGACATAGAAAAAGCCATGTTTCCAATGTCATGACGTTTCCTAAGGAAAAAAGTAGATAAAAATTGTTTGATGCTTGGATACACGAATAAAGTAAATGTAGGATAAGCAGAAAGCTTAATCAGGGAATCCTTGCATATCAGAGAATCTGCATTTACTCCAATCAATACATCACAGAACCAGTTGACCAAATGCAACTTTTCCACGCTAGAACTCTTTGTTGTAATAAAGAAAAACACAACACAGATATAGAGACAGAAGACGTCACAAATTTTGTAACTCAAAGATAAGATAATTTTGTTATAAAATAAATCAGATTAATCTCAGAATCAAATGAAAACAACATATTGTTCCCACAGTATAATTGATGAAAACTATCACCAAAGATTGAAGATTTGGCACATAAGTATCAGGTTTAAATCCAATACAGCCAGGTGACTTGTAATCAGCTGGGATAGATGCAACTCAGCAACTTTCTACATTTTTGCTACCCTTGAAGCGATAGATGCAACTTGTCTACTGTTTTGCCGCCCTTGAAGCTCTGAAGATGCCTCTTGGTGTGGTTATCACTAATATTGTATCTGTGTTGGAACCACTTATCACGCCAACAAAACTATCAGTCGAGCGGGAGGCGAGGGAGGCCGGACATGGTAGATTGTTCCTGCGCCTAGAAAATGACGCGACATACAAAGTGGAGGGGAGGTACTGGCATCTTAGGTCCTGTGAAGTGTGCTACACATAATAATGATGTTTTAATGTCTTTATTTTTGGTATGGTTTTATTCCTTGGGAATTATTGTTCAGTCCTTGCAGAACAAGCGCGGTGCAGTTACTGCAGTCCATAAGCACATATGCTTTCTTGTCTTAGTTGCAGGTGAGGTACTAGTCATTTCTATGCCTATATACTGGGAACTGTTCTGACCTGTTGTACCCCGTCAAGTTTCATTTTGAAAGTAAAAAATCCACTCAAAGCCCATGGTAGATGGCATAAGAACTGTTTATTATGTACTCCCTTGTTAGGTTTTTTTTTTTCAAAGTGTTGCGGTTGTGTTGATCCCCAGGGCACAAAATTGGTTTTGTTCTTGCAGTTAGCAAGGGTCAAACTGGGTATCCTCTTTCACTGCAATTATTTTCCATCCACTATACTTTCCACATTGTTTCTATTCTTTCATTGCCAACTTATAGTCCATGAATGCAGCCATGCACACTTCTGCATCTATTTTCTACTGCCAGTTCCAATCTGCCATTACATATATTTCACACCTATTGTTTCTTCTACACCTACGCTCTTGGCCACCATATACTTCAGCAAGTCCCTACCGCTTAGTCCATAAATAATTGTGTTAGTCAACTTTGTTGCAAGAGTTCTCATATGTTTAGTTTCTAAGCAAACTCATCTACTAATTAGTTCTGCTTGCGTGAGTGAAAGATCAGGGCATTCAAACACCTCAAATGAAATATGAGCTGTATCAGTTCTGAATTGAAAGATGGACAATCACTGTGGACTAGTAGTGAGAAACATAGAATGATGGCTCAAACTGGCAACCAAAAGCAGAAGAAAATACTCCAGGACTAATAAACAGATTTGCAATGAACAAGTTGAGAGAAATATGCCAAGCTGATCTGGTTATAACATTGTTCGGGCATAAATGTTGCCCACAGGATAGATATACAAGCAACTAACATAAAATCATTCGTAGAGAAGGTGGAAGCAATATCATACTTACACAGACAACATCATTTTCTTCAAATATACTCCGCATGTTAAGCTCATCAACCGCAGTCCTCCTTCTCTAATAATGGGATGCGAAAAAATCAATAACAATATATGGAGAAGAATCCTTAGTGGCACTTGTAAGTTGTAACGTACAACTGATGACAGTCATTGAGCTCTCTGAACATGAAGTAACATTTAAGGAGGAAACTGATCTTTCTTGGTCACTAATGTGCTCTGTATCTATGTGGGTGATGGTGTGGTAAAAGTTTACTATAAAAATCAGCTAGAAAGGGTGCTTTGCGGCATGTTGAAATACCTATTGATATAGTGCATTGCATTATTTGTCTTTGAAATTGTATTGCAAGGATATCCCTGTGTTGAGCTGAACGCATCCCCAAAATTTGGGTGTTAGAGGATAAAGGTGCAGAACAGCATACCTGTATACCATCAGGCAAATTCATAGAAGAAAGCATCAAAACAGCATCTTGGCTAAAGTTTATCTCCAACCTCCAGCGCTTGGGAGCAATCTAGAGAAAAAAAATCAACATAGTAACTGATATTGGTGAGAAATGAAATACAATGTTTACATGGATGCACAACAGGCAGATAGTAAATCACATTGGGATGGACTGACTATAATAACAGGTAGGTTTACCCACACCGCCCGACTATTCAGGCTGACATGTATCCAAGAGTAATAATTGAAGCTACTAACCTATCAAACACAGGGAAATGCTAATTTTTAATCCATATGATATAAAGATCTGACTAAATACATTTTTGCATCAGCAACTTTTAACAGCATAGAATAACACCCGCAGTTTAACACGTATGCTTTAAGCCAAAATGTAGAGCATCCTCATGGCTCATTCCTAGCAGAAACCATGCTACAAAAATGAGAGGAACGTTGAAAAAGTGAACCAAAGTGTGCATACCTCAATGACACGGCCAACTATGATATCACCAACCTCGGGCTTATACCTGATAAGGTCGAAAAGAACAAAAATGAGCCTTCAGGGTAGCAAAAGTAATTACAAACTTGATGTTTTATTCCCTGCCCTAATAAGTCGGCAAAAATCATAACCACCCTGCTCTAATCCAACACCCCAATATTTCAGTATGAGACTACAGTACCTCACCCAGTCACCTGAGAACTGTGCTAATAAATTCATAGTCTAACCCAAATCCACTAATCCATTCATATGTACACCGTTATACACTTACACTCTGTACGATAGTAATGCCACTGCATTGTGAGGACGAACACACAAATGAAAACTAACACACGAATTGGAGAAAGGCAGGGAGAGAATACCTCGCCCGGAGCGTCCGCACATAGACGAGCTTGTCCACCCGCTCCACAACGCCACACAGCGTCGCCACCACCTCCCCATCCTGGTCCGTTGTACCATGCCCTCTGCACACCAAAAAAAAAACACGCACCCAAAAACCCCCAATCAGTCCACCGCCAAGCACGAGCAGGGAAATGGATAGAGAGGGGAAGAGACGGTAAAGTTTTACTTGAGGATGTTGTCCTCGTGGTTGACGGGGATGGTGTCCGCGACGGTGACGGCGGCGGCGGATGCGGCGGCGGGGGCGAGGGTCTGGAGCTCGTGGAGCGCGGCCTCGAGACGGACCCTCTGGGTCTGGTTCAGCGGGAGGTGTAGGTCTCTCATGGCCCGTACTCTGTCTCGACGAGAAGGGGGAAGAGTTCGAGGGGCGGCGGCGGCCGGCGCTGACCCCTGACGACGGCGAAGACAAGCAAAAACCCTAGTAAAACCTGACAACCGGCAACCGACCGTCCGCGCAAGAAATCCACTGGGTTCGGCGGCCGAACCCGAGGGGCATGGAGGTGCGGCAGGCCAGGCCAGAAGTACAATTGGGCTTTAAATCCTAGTGGTGCGCAGATTTTCGGCCTGAAATTTGCGCGTGCCGGCCTAGGTGTCTCGATGTTTTTATTTCTGCTTTTCTTTTGTTTTGAGAAACGTTTCTTCCATGACCCTCTGCTACATCTTTCTCCACCGTAACTTCAAGCCAGACTGCTTTTCCGACAGTGACGAGGATCGTTGATCACAGCTCTCTAAACATACTGATAACAGCAGCAGCAGCCCACTTAGGGATGAGTGTAATTGTCCCAAAATTCAATATTTCTTTGTTCCCCTTTTACATGATGTTTATGAGGATCCGAAACCACCCTCTCCTCGGTCGCTCCCCAGCGACCTAGGGGCGGAAACTCTAGTTCCAGCACCTCCCTCCTCCCTCCCACCACTCCCCGGTCGTCGCTGGCTCTGGGGGCGGAAACCCTAGTTCCAGCACCTCCTCCTCCCTCCCACCACTACCTGGCCATTGCCGGCGTGAGCCGTCGGGCGAAGCCCGCGCGGTGCCAGCGGCGGCTGGCTCTTCTTTACCCGGCGCGCGGAGGCCCGATCGGGACGGAGTCCTCCCTGGCGGCGGTGGGTTTCGGCAGGGGCGGCCATGAACTCGAGTGGCGGCGGCCGGTGCCACGGGCGACCCCCTGCAAGCGGAGATGACAGCGACTCTTAACCTCGCGGCGGTTGCAGTCTCTCGACGGCAGCGGTCCGTCTACCTCTCCTGGAGCTCTCAGTGGTAGTGCGGCGGTTCGTGGGGGCAGGGTGGCGTGGTGATGGTGCAGGATCTGCAGGGCAACGCGTTGCTGGCGGCCAGCCAGGACGCCGATCTGGCCCTAGGCGGGCCTGCCTGTGCACGGCTATGTTACCCTCTAGAGGTGGGGGCAGTGGACGGGCTCGAGCAGGAGGGTAGCTGTGGCTTGGCATGCGTGCTGCAGCATGGTTGAGGGACTTTTACGGGCCTGATCTGGGCCCTGTCGGGCCTGTCCGGGCCTAGTGTGGCCCTGCCCCCGTGTCGGTCGGCAATCGCCTACGGCGGTGGAGGACAGTTCTCCTCCAGGTGGTTGTGCTGATGATGCCCTCTGATTTCTATCTAGCTCCTTCCTCCGCCTCGCAGATCACGCGCCGCTCCTCGGTACATGGACGCGAGTTCCCGAATGCCAGGGCGGCGGCCCCGGAAGGTGGACTACACGGGCGTCTCGACGGTGGGGCGACGTGGCGGTGGTGATGGCTCTTCTCTTTGGATCATGAGGGTGGCAAGGAGTGGGCATCAGGAGCTCCTGATGGTGGCAGCTGATACGTTGCTAACGTATCCATAATTTTTGATGTTCCATGCTTGGTTTTATCTATTTTCTTATGTTTTGTTCCAACTTTTGAGTACTTTTTATACACTTTTTTGGACTAACTTATTAACAAGAGCCACAGTGACAGTTGCCTGTTTTCTGCTGTTTTTGGTTCTAGGAAAGTCAGAAAATGAATATTCTCGGAATTGGACGGGACAAAAGCCAAAGTCAGTTTTTCATCGAGGGACACACGGAGCCAGAATACAAGACGGAGAGGGGCCAGGGGGGCGCCACACCACCTGGCCGCGCGGCCCAGCCTAGCCCGCGCCAGGGGGGTGGTCTAGCCGCCTCCGATACCCCCTCGGCCTCCCCTTTCGCCTATAAGATGCGACCAATACAACAACCCTAAGGACCTGATCAAAATTCCACGAAAGAATCTGTAGCCGCTGTCATCTCCATCCCTAGATCGGGAGAGATCTGAAGCTCTTCCCGGCACCCTACCGGAGAGGGGAATTCACCCTAGAGACCTTATTCATGACCATGCAAGCCTCCGGTGTGATGCGTGAGTAGTTCATCTCTGGACTACGGGTCCATGTAGTAGCTAGATGGCTAGTTCTCCTCCTTTGTGCTATCATGTTTAGATCTTGTGAGCTCCGTTCATGATCAAGATCATCTATTTGTAATTTCTAATGTTGTGTTTGCGGGGATCCGATGGATATTGAGATGTTATTTTAGATTGATTATTGATTCTATCATGTCTTTGTTATTTGTGATCTTGCATGCTTTCCGTTGTTAGTAGCTATCTTCACCAAGTAGATGCTAGCAACTCCAAGAGTTGGTATTTATGCTCGATAGTGGGTTCATGCCTCTACTAATCTGTGGAAGTGACAGAAATCTCTAAGATACTAGATGTGTTGTTGCTACTAGGGAGAAAACAACAATCGTATTGGTTACTTTACACGCAATGCATAATGCAATTATATGTTGCTTGCAAATTAATACTAGAGGGGGTTCGGATGATAACCTGAAGGTGGATTATTAGTCATAGATGCAGTTGGATTACGGTCTATGTATAATGTTGTAATGCCCAATCAAGTCTCAAAAGAGTCAAGATGAGTAGTATATGCATATTGCTTTCTCGATGTTTGTCAATTGCCCCGCTGTAATTTGTTCACCCAACATGTCATCTATCTTAAGAAGAGCCACCACTAGTGAACTATGGACCCCGGTCCTTTCTTTTACCATCAATCTACAACTATTTACTGATTTCTATTTACTTTATGCAAACTATTACTTTCTTCCACACAATACGTTTAATCCTTTATTTTCCGCAAAACCGGTGAGATTGACAACCTCACTGTAAGTTGGGGCAAAATTCTGTGGTTGTGTTGTGCATATTTCCACATTGCTGCTGGCACCGGTAGTGTGTCCTACCAAAGTTCAGCTAGCAACACCTTGGAGGTGTTTCCTTACTCCTACTGGATTGATAACCTTGGTTTTATAACTGAGGAAAAACTTGTTGTTGTGCTCATCATACCTTCCTCTTGGGGTTCCCCAACGAGCTCAATATATTTTGGGCCATCAAGCACTTTTTCCGGCGCCGTTGCCGGGGAGTCAAGGACATCTTCACAAGGGGATTCCCTCATAACCAATCTCTTTACTTTGTTTTTTTTGTTTTTCTTTGTTTGCTTGTTTCTTTATCAAAAACACACAAAAAATAGTTTTACTAGTTTGCTTTCTTTATTAAAAACACACAAAAAAACTTAAAGTTGCCATTATGTCTAGCATTGCTCCAATCACCTGAAGAAATGATTTTCACTTTTAAACAAGGAATTGAAGAGAGTTTCAAAGAAGCTTGGTCTAGAATCTCTGATCTACATGAAAAAACTGAACCTAAAATGACTCAAAGCTTGTTTCTTAGCAGCTTTTACCTTGGAATTGCTCTTTGCTATAGATATGCTTTGGATTCTATAGTGGGAGGAGATTTTCTCCAATGCAATGAGGATAATGTTGTTAATGCCATAAAGAAGTTGGTCTTTACTTACAACTTGCCTAGCAAATCTGATTCTTCCTTCATAAACATATTTGCTAGATTGAATACTCTTGAGACCAACACTGCTAGTTTAAAAGATTGCTATAATACACTTAGAGAGCATCATGACTATGTTCCAATAAATGCCGAACCCTCAAAATGGCTCCCACAGTAAAGATTGCTATAAATAATGAAACTTTTCATGCTCGTTGTGATATCATGTATGAATTCTGTCTTATGCCTAAAGATATCTATAAATCTTTGAATCTCTGGGGACTTTCTGAAGGGGGAGAAGAAATATTTCTTGCTAATAATATCACAATATCACCAACTGGAATAGCTGAAGGAGTGTTTACAAAGATCCTAGGGAAAATGGTTTCTACTGATTATCTTGTTATTGAATGTGTAGAAAAAGGACAAATTACACTTGGAAGATCCCTATTGAAACTCCTTGGAGCAATAATAGATGTGGAAAAGGGCACCATGCACTTTGCTTCTCCACCAAACAATCATATGTTCCCCAAGGTTAAGAATAAAGTAAGAGAGGTAAGGGCAAGAAATTTGGTTTTAATGCTTCTTCATTTGAGAACACTTGATTCTTTTTCTTCTTTCTTATGCCTAACTTAAAGACGTTAAAGAAAAGTACTTATTGGGAGATAACCCAAAAGTTTTTGATGAATCTTGGAAGTTATTACCTCTGTAATAACCGCTCCTTATCCTTTTTATTTGCTTTTTGTGCCAAGAGTAACCTCTAATGAGAGAGAACTAATGATTGGGAAAGTTGCTGTCCCGAAACAGATTTTTGTGCTTCACCGTAAACATTCGTGTAAAATCTATGTACGTCGTTTTGAGATATGATTTTTTGTGCTTCTGCCCCAGGTTGTTATCTAACTTTGGTTAGTTCAACACTTTTTTATTTGATCAACAGAAAGTCTTCGAAAAAATTGGTTTTTACCTGCTGGTCTGTTTTGACAGATTTCTGTCATTATTTGCATTTGCTTCTTGTTGGTTCCTTTTTGAGTTATTTTGGGGAATTGATCTTTTTGAGGGGAGTGCTACAGTATCTTGTGTTTTAATGGAAGTTTTATTTGTGTTGGAACTGAACCTAAAGACTTATTATCTTGAGTGCACTAATGTTGCTAATAAAGATTGTGTGAAGTTTTGTATGAAGAAAAATTTCAGGTGTATGGAAGGAATGATGTAATGAGATGAAGGATGGAGTAAAGCTCAAGCTTGGGGATGCCACGCGTGTCACCCCAAGAAATATCCAAGAAGTACAGGCGTCAAAGCTTGGCGATGCCCAAGGCATCCCCTTCTTCATCAATAAAAATTCCAGGTTTCTTTCAAACACTTCATTTTTATTGTTTCATGCACAGTTGTGTTGTTCTTGGAGCGTCTTATTTTTCGTTTTCGTTTTGGTTTTTCGTTTGCTTGGTTTTCTTAGTTTGCTAAATAATTTGGTTGGACCCCCTCTTTCATACATTGGTTTTGAAATAGTTTGGCTTGGATTGAAAAAAAGTAGGAAAAGTTCATGCTTAAGTGGTAAAGGAGCTTGTTTTTGATTGTGGCCTATGCTTTGTCATGACATGCTTGATATTGTTTTGGCTTTATGCTTAGTATTCTTTGTTGTAGCATGACTTGTTATAAACAATTGAGATTGCTTAATGTGCCTTGGAAGAATCATGCGATGTTTTAGCATATTAAAGCATAGTATTGTGGTATTCTCTTTTGATGCTTTATTTGGGTTGACTTGGCACATGCTCACACCATGTTATGACTATCTCAAGTTACCATAAGCCTTTATGATCCTTTAGTTTTCAACTTGTAGTATCACTTTATGCTTTGATTAATGATGTTTTGTCACTCTGCATGATTATGGCCATTATTGCTCTCTTAGTTGGTCGCTCTCAGTCTTTTGCTAGCCTCCATAACCAAGTATGAATTTCACTCATGCATCCAACTCCTAAAGCCAAGTTATTCCAAAGAGTCCACCATACCTACCTATTAGTATATGCTATTCCAAGTATATTCGTATTTTTATCTACCTTCCGAATTAAACTTGTTATGAGAAAACTAGTGATTAAAGCTCTCACGAACTTGATGGCACACTTTACTTTTCTTGCCCTTAATAAACGTGAACCATTGTGTCGTCTATATTGTATATGGTTGCACTTATATGTTGGGGATTAGCAGAACCATGATGTCATGGGAAACGATTTCAACATTGCACTTGTACTTTGTACCTAGTTGATATCATGCTCTTTTGTCTATGGATGTCGTCGGTGTGAAATGAAAGGGGAGCTTGTAAGTCCGTGGAGTTATGTATATGTGTTAGAGAAACGTCTGGGCCGCTGGTCTAATCCATGCTGTCATGGTGGAAACCTGCAGGGTAACCATAATGAGCTGTCTATGAAGCATTCTTCTTATAAAAAGAGTCAGATATTGAGAAGAAAAAAGAGAAAAAGAAAAAAAGATATGAGAAAAGAGGAAAGAAGAAAAAAGAAAAAAGCACCATTTTCCCATGGTAAATAAGAAGATTGCTGAGATTCTCGTTGTCTGCTTACATTGTCATTTTGATATGGGGATTCTTCCGTATCATCGGGCAAGGGGTACCCGTTGGCGGTTCTCTATGATACACATGTACTTACTATGACAAGAATTTACCAGTAACTAAACTTGAGTAGCATGAGGAGCGGCCCTTGTATTCAAGGGACATGAGATTTCCAACTTATACTTCGTCAAGCATATACACCATAGTTTGTTCACTTTAACCTTAATCATTTCAAGATGCTTATGATAGGGGCAATGAGAGCTGAAAGCTAATAAGTACCATAATTTTTGGAAGCTCTTTATGAAACTTGAATCCCTACTTCTTTCTATGAAGGCCCTTTCTTTTACTTTTATGTTGAGTCACCACCTTCTATCTTTATGCACCTACTTTTGGAGCATAGTGGCCATTCTTAGTTCTATGTGCATTGTCCCAAGACTTGTTGATTGATGCATAACTTTGATGTTGCTTGTTTTAAACTATTTGTATCTAGTCACTCTTATGAACTTTGAAGGTGTTCTATGCATTTATGTTTGCTACTCTATGAGGGACAAGCTGAATGCTGATATACTATGTTTTCTTTATATGAAACAAACAAACGTCTTGCAAAGCATTGTATTCATGAATCTTTTGTTTGTGCCTTTTTATGTTGCAACATAGTTGCTTTGTCTTATTGTTAGAACTTTATCTTTCATGTTATGATCGAAGTAATATGATCCCAGCTATCAATGTTTCACAAATACTTTGATCAAGTTTATGATGGTGCATGTCACCTCAAAAATTATTCTTTCTTTTTACCACTTACCTACTCGAGGACGAGCAGGAGTTAAGCTTGGGGATATTGATACGTTGCTAACGTATCCATAGTTTTTGATGTTCCATGCTTGGTTTTATCTACTTTCTTATATTTTGTCCCAACTTTGGAGTACTTTTTATACACTTTCTTGGACTAACCTATTAACAAGAGCCAAAGTGCCAGCTGCCTGTTTTCTGCTGTTTTTGGTTCCAGGAAAGTTAGAAAATGAATATTCTCGAAATTGGATGGGACAAAAGCCAAATTCAGTTTTTCACCGAGGGACACACAGAGCCAGAATACAAGACGGAGAGGGCCCAGGGGCCCCCACACCACCTAGCCGCGCGGCCCAGCCTGGCCCGCGCCAGGGGGTGGTCTGGCCGCCTCCGGCACCCCCTCGGCCTCCCCTTTCACCTATAAGATGCCTCCGACACAGGAACCATAAGGACCCGATCAAAATTCTACGAAAGAGTCTATAGCCGCCGTCATCTCCATCTCTAGATCAGGAGGGATCTGAACCTCTTCCCGACACCCTGCCCGAGAGGGGAATTCACCCTGGAGGCCTTCTTCATCACCATGCAAGCCTCCGGTGTGATGCGTGAGTAGTTCATCTCTGGACTACGGGTCCATGTAGTAGCTAGATGGCTGGTTCTCCTCCTTTGTGCTATCATGTTTAGATCTTGTGAGCTCCGTTCATGATCAAGATCATCTATTTGTAATTCCTACATGTTGTGTTTGTGGGGATCTGATGGATATTGAGGTGCTATTTCAGATTGATTATTGATTCTATCATGTCTTTGTTATTTGTGATCTTGCATGCTTTCTGTTGTTAGTAGCTATCTTGGCCAAGTAGATGCTAGCAACTCCAAGAGTTAGTATTTATGCTCGATAGTGGGTTCATGCCTCTAGTAATCTGGGGAAGTGACAGAAATCTCTAAGGTACTAGATGTGTTGTTGCTACTAGGGAGAAAACAACAGTCCTTTGTTCATAGAACAATCGTATTGTTTACTTTACATGCAATGCGTAATGCAATTATCTGTTGCTTGCAACTTAATACTGGAGGGGGTTCGAATGATAACCTGAAGGTGGATTATTAGTCATAGATGCAGTTGGATTACGGTCTATGTATAATGTTGTAATGCCCAATCAAGTCTCAAAGGAGTCAAGATGAGTAGTATATGCATATTGCTTTCTCGATGTTTATCAATTGCCCCGCTGTAATTTGTTCACTCAACATGTCATCTATCTTAAGGAGAGCCAGCACTAGTGAACTATGGACCCCAGTCTTTTCTTTTACCATCAACCTAAAATTGTTTACCGCTTTCTATTTACTTTTTGCAAACTATTACTTTCTTCCACACAATATGTTTAATCCTTTGTTTTCTGCAAAACTGGTGAGATTGATAACCTCACTGTAAGTTTGGGGCAAAGTTATGTGGTTGTGTTGTGCAGGTTTCCACGTTGCTACTGGCACCGGTAGTGCGCCCTGCCAAAGTTCAGCTGGCAACACCTTGGAGGTGTTTCCTTGCTCCTACTGGATTGATAACCTTGGTTTCATAACTGAGGGAAAACTTGCTACTGTGCTCATCATATCTTCCTCTTGGGGTTCCCCAACAAGCTCGATATATTTTGGGCCATCAGCAGCACCCAGATCACTTTTGGAAGCTCGGCACGAGGATTGGTGTCGGTCCGAGATACCGAATGTGGCGAGGGTTTTCCGGGCAAAAGCCCAGCGCTTCGATGCTGACAACGGCGACGCCTTTGGGTGTCGTTACCTTCTTAGGGGCGTGGTTGTGGCTACTCTCACCATATTAGGGCTCCAGGTGAAATCCCTAGACCGTTGTGGTCACGGTGGCGGCGACGCTTGTGGCGTCGTTACCTTCTTGGAGGCGTTGTCGTGGAGCTCCGGTCATCTTAGTCTAGTCTTCTTCATGGCAAGTTAGATGCTTCCTAGGCTTCACAATTTATCTTTAGTTTGCTTGTAAGAGGTACTCATCATCGCTATGTATCAGTTTGGCCGTTTTGTTTTATTTATAAAGCCAGGCGAAAGTCTAGTTCAAGAGATAAGACTTATAAAATAGAACGGATGGAGTAATATCTAAAGTTCCACAAATGGAACTGTCAAACAAAAGTTTGAAAGTCATCTTGATGGAGTTCCAAAATAATTGGTAAAATTCATCAGGAAAGCCATCAAGACCTGGCTAAAGTATTCGAGAATGAAGGGTGTAGTTAAAGTCTTATTTTCCTCAACTTCCAAAATATAAGGATACTTAAAAGTTAAAACCAAGCTTGATTGCAGTCCCAATTGCCCAAATCTATCAAAAATTGTGGCATGTGCAAACAAATTTTGATCACCTTCAACCACATCTTCACTATCTTTTAATTGAAGTTTTTTTCCTCCCACTAGTTTTGTTCTTGAAATATGTAGCACAACTATGCGCAAGACTAAGGTCTGCCTGTTTCTGCTCTTTGGGCCAATTTAATACTCTCCTCCTCTACTAGGCCATTACTCCATTTTTGTTCTTGAAGTACACTCTTTGGAGGATGGAGAGAGTAGGTTGATGTCGTGGTGGTGTCACGGTAGATGCCATGGATAGGCTAAAGGTGGGGCCAATATGCACTAGAGGAATCCAGGGAGGGATAGTGTGGTGATTCCACACACAGATGCTTTGTATTCTCCAAGTTCACTAAGTTTACAGATGCTCCTTGAGCTGTGTTGGGGAGAGGAGGAAGAAGAAGCTCTCTTACTCTCACCACTACTTCAAGCCCATGAACAATCTACTCGCCCACCAGCCCCTTCTACAGAGGCGCTAGCGCTCCTTATAAAGGGGAGGCTAGGTTGCCAGTTAGGGCATACGTGCAGGCATATTCCAGGGAATATGCCTCTCCCAAAATAGCAAACTGACCGGGTCTCCTTTTCCCTTCGTAAGCCATGCAGAGGCTACGTAACCCTCTGCGGCACCAGCGTCAGCCTACATAGGTTACGTCACCCTTGTCGGCCACGCCCTGCTGGTCCCTCCCACTGTCTGCTCCGCTCACGCTCCAGCTCACAGAGACCACCTTTTGACCAGCGGGATACCTTCCTTCTCTTGCAAGCCTGGTATAACCCGGCTTAGGCCTGGTTAATCCGGTCCCGTGGGTACCTACAGACAAGTTACAAAGAGCCTACCGACGTACGATATACGTCGGCTGGGATGCGGTTAGGCGGACATCCTCTGGGCTGGGTTACTCCATAAGTCGGCCTGCCTTGAGGTGACTTGGCCAGCTCTCGCTTTGACCTTGCCATACCTCGGCCTCTATACGCCGGTGTGACCCTACCGGGGGGTATCCCCCCAACATTAGTCCCCGAAGCTGGTGTAGTCTTAGCAACTTCAGCTGCTAAGGCCACGGCAGGTTCGATCTACCAAGATTTTTGCTCCCCTTTCCGAGTTACTCTGTAGTTCGGATCTCTCGGCTTAGCTTTCCCTTGGCACATCCCGAGTTATCACTCGCTGGTCGGGTTACTCATCAGTTTTCCGTGTTATCCTTCCTTCTCTCATACACTTCCCCACGTCCTACGTGGATGGTAATCATCATCTTGCCTCATTTTAAGGGCATGCGCCAGTTACTTTACTTATTGTCAGGGGTTACTGCTGCAAACGTCGCGTCGCGACTGCCTCCTCGTTAACTGCATCACCACGTCACGTCGTGGGATCCCCTATTCCCTGTGGCCCTTCTTGTGGCTTGCTTCTGATTGGCTGACCCGACAGATACACAGCCACACCGTGCGGCCTCGAGGCACTGCCCGATCCCACTATCCATCGCAAGGGCGCGGTTAAATTGTAGGGAAACAGGTAGGCTACACTAGTGTAAAATCAAAATTTTCTACCGCGTCAACCACGAATACTATTGTCATAGATCACTCGGACGAACCATCACAAGGTTGAGTACATGTCTTTCCCTTTGCCTCATGATATTTGGTCTAGCTCCAAGCTGACCTCTCTTTCTCGATAGTGTGATTCGGAATCCCTTTACTAGGTTAACTCTTAACCATATGTAGCACGGCCATGCATTTCTGGATCCGATCACTCGAGGGGCCCAGAGATATCTCTCTCAAGTAGAGAGGGGCAAATCCCATCTTGATTGACCGATGCCTTGCAGCATGTATCAGGACAAACCCAAAAGCTACCTTTATAACAACCCAGTTACGGAGTAGTGTTTGATAGCCCCAAAGTAGGTCGATCCACATCTCAAGTACATGCGACAATCTCAGGTCTAAGGACAAAACGTACACGATGTGTAGAGAGAGCTACAAGTATTATTGCTAGTCTCATGTTGGGTCAGTCCAACCCCATGTTCATAACATGTGTCCACATCATTGGTTTGACATCTCCATGTCTATGACTTGCGAAACATAGTCATCAACCAATCGATGTGCTAGTCTAATATTCACGTGTGTCCTCGCATGAACTCCGACTAGGGACAATTATTAGATAACCATACAAGTAAAGAGTTTCACAAACAATTCACATAATTGCCAATCAATACAAGTTGCATGGTATATAGATATTCAAGGAACATTATAATAACTCATGGATACACATGAAATACAATCATCTCTATGATTGCCTCTAGGGCATATTTCCTTCAGTCTCCCACTTGCACTAGAGTTAATCTAGACAGTATCTAATACCTATTGCTCTTGTGTGCGCTTCATGCGCAGGCTGCGGGAGTGGCTTAGTCAAGGGATCAGCAACATTTGAGTCCGTATGTATTTTGCATAACATGACACTACCATCATCAATGAACTCACGAATCAGATGGTAGCGCATGCGAATATGTTTGTTCTTCTGGTGCTGTCTAGGTTCCTTGGCTTGTGCAATAGCACCATTGTTGTCACAATAAACGTCCAAGGGATTGGACGAGCCCTGAACCATACCAAGAGCGATCAGGAAATTCCTAATCCAAACAGCTTCCTTTGCAGCCTCCGAGGCAGCAATATATTCAGCTTCTGTTGAAGAGGAGGCCACTGTATCTTGCTTGGAACTTTTCCAGCTCACAACACCACCATTCATGACAAACACATAACCTGATTGCGATTTCGAGTCATCTGAGTCGTTAAGGCAAGTCGCATCTGTGTAACCCTTTACACTGAGTTCAACCTCACCTCCATAAACTAGGAACATATCCTTAGTCCTTCTCAAGTACTTAAGGATATTCTTTACCGCTGTCCAGTGAATCTCGCCTGGATCAGCCTGGTATCTGCTCGTAACACTTAGAGCATAGGAAACATCTAGGCGAGTACATGTTATTGCATACATGATGGATCCAATAGCCGAAGCATATGGAACCCTACTCATGCATTCTCGCTCATTAGTGGTTGAAGGACACTGAGTCTTGCTGAGTTTAATGCTATGAGACATGGGCAAGAACCCCTTCTTAGCCTCTTCCATGCTGAACCGTTTCAACACTTTGTCAATGTACGTACTCTGGCTTAATCCAATTAGCCTCCTTGATCTATCTCTATAGATCTTGATACCCAGAATATATGCCGCTTCTCCCAAGTCCTTCATAGAAAAACTATTTTTCAACGAGGTCTTAACAGACTCGAGCATAGGAATGTCATTTCCAATCAATAATATGTCATCCACATATAAGATTAGAAATACAAGTGATTTCCCATTTTCTTTCTTATACACACAAGGTTGTTGTTTATTTTTGGTGAAGCCAAACTCCTTTACAACTTCATCAAATCGAATGTTCCAACTCCGAGATGCTTGCTTCAGCCCATAAATAGACTTTTGAAGTTTGCATACCTTTCCAGCATTGTTTGGATCGACAAAACCTTCGGGTTGCATCATATACACGTCCTCGGAAAGGATTCCATTTAAGAAAGCCGTCTTGACATCCATCTGCCATATCTCATAATTGAAATGTGGAGCAATGGCTAGAATGATCCGTATAGATTTAAGCATCGCTACGGGCGAGAAAGTCTCGTCGTAGTCAACTCCTTGAACTTGTCGAAAACCTTTTGCAACAAGTCGAGCTTTATGGATGTGAACATTTCCATCCATATCAATCTTCTTCTTATAGATCCACTTGCACTCGATGGCTTTAAAACCATCAGGCAGGTCAACCAAGTTCCAAACTTGATTGTCTCACATGGACTCTATCTCGGATCTCATGGCAATCAGCCATTTCTCAGAGTCTGGGTCCACCATCGCTTTTGCATAGGTCGCAGGCTCATCATTGTCTAACAATAATAACTCTCACGCTTCGCGGAGCCTCGCCGACCTTCGTGGTTGTGGTGCTTCTATTGCCACGGGTTCCTCAACTTGTTCTGCTGCAATAGCATCACTCGTAGAAGCATCCCCGACTGGCTCATCTTGAACTTCTTCAAGTCGCACCGACCTTCCACTCGTTCCCTTTGTGAGAAACTCTTTCTCTAGGAAAACACCGCTACGAGCGACAAACACTTTGCCCTCTTCTCGGTTGTAGAAGTAATACCCCAAGGTTTCCCTTGGGTATCCCACAAAAATGCACTTATCCGATTTGGGTGTTAGCTTGTCCGACTGAAGTCGCTTGACAAATGCATCACAACCCCAAATCTTTAGAAAAGACAAATTGGGATTCTTTCCAGTCCACATCTCATATGGTGTCTTAACTACGGATTTAGATGGTACCCTGTTTAGTGTGAAAGCTGATGTTTCTAGTGCGTAACCCCAAAATGATAATGGTAAATCCGACTGGCTCATCATCGATCGAACCATGTCCAACAAAGTTCGATTATGCCGTTCAGAGACCCCGTTTCTTTGAGGCGTTCCGGGCGGCGTGAGCTGTGGAATAATTCCACAACTCTTAAGATGATTGCTAAACTCGTGATTCAAATATTCAGCTCCGTGATCAGATCGCAAGGCCTTTATTTTCTTGCCACGTTGATTCTCTACCTCATTTTGAAACTCTTTGAACTTTTCAAAAGTTTCAGACTTATGCTTCATCAAGTAGCATAGCCATATCTACTGAAATCATTAGTGAAAGTAATGAAGTAGTGATATCCTCCTCTGGTTGTCGTGCTCATTGGTCCACATACATCAGTATGTATGAGTTCCAACAAGTCTGTCACTCTCTCGGGAAACCCCGTAAAAGGCGTCTTGGTCATCTTTCTAAGTAAACAAGCTTGACATGTCTCATATGATTCAAAATCAAACGAAGTTAGAAGACCATCACCATGGAGCTTCTTCATGCGCTTTTCACTTATATGCCCCAAACGACAATGCCATAAATAGGTAGGACTCAAATCATTTGGCCGAAGCCTTTTAGCACTAACATTGTAAACACATGCATTATCAAGATTTAAAATAAATAACCCATTCACAATGGGAGCATCAGCCACAAACATAGCATTCTTAGAGATTACACAACCATTGTTTGTACTCGCGAATGAATAACCATCCCTCATCAAACATGAAGGTGATAAAATGTTTCGACCCATACTAGGAATGTAATAACAGTTATTCAACTCCATGATAAATCCTAACGGAAGGTGAAGTTGCATGACGCCGACGAACAATGCAGCAACCCTTGCTTTATTTCTGACGCGAAAATCCACTTCGCCTTTCTGCACTTCTCTAGTCCTTATTAGCCCCTGCATCGAATTGCAAATATGAGCAACCGATCCGGTATCAAATACCCAAGAGTTAACATAAGAATCTGTGAGAAAAATGTCCACAACATTTACAACAAGCGTACCTGAGTGGGAAGTACTCTTACTTCCACTCTTCTTCAAAGAAGCCTGGTACTTGTTGCAGTTTCTCTTCCAGTGGCCATATTCGTGACAAAAGAAACACTCAGTGTCTCCTGCAGGACCAGCCTTTTGCTTGGGTGCAGGGTTTGGCTTAGGGATCGTATCCTTAGCCTTGCCCTTCTTATTCTGCCAAGAAGTGCCCTTTTACTTGAAGCTAGGCTTGTTCTGCACAACCATCACATGGCTATGCCCTGCACACTTCTTAATGTCACATTCTGCTATTTTCAGCATCCCACATAATTCATTAAGGCCCCTCTCCACCCCATGCATATGGTAGTTCGAAATGAAATGCCCATAGCTAGATGGAAGAGATGCCAAAATGAAATCAGTGGCCAACTCTTGGGCTAATGGAAAACCAAGATTTTCCAAAGTCTGACTGTAACCAACCATTTTGATCACATGGGGGCCTACAGCTGCTCCCTCTGCCAGCTTGCATTCCACAAAGGACTTAGCGACATTGTACCTCTCAGTCCTAGCCTGAGTCTGGAACATGTCCTTAAGCGCAACGATCATATCGTACGCTTCCTGATCCTCAAACTGCTTTTGAAGATCATGTTCCATGCATGCAAGCATAAGACAACTAACCTCAAGAGATTCATCACATGCTTTCTTGTAGGCATTCTTAAGGGTAGCAGTTGCATTATCAGCAGGTCCATCCGGGATTGGGGTATCCAGAACAGTTTCCTTTTTCTTAGCCCTGAGAACAATTCTCAGGTTACGGACCCAGTCCGAATAGTTTGTTCCATTTAGTTTATCCTTTTCAAGAATCGAACGCAAAGCAAAAGGTGATGAATTGTTCGGTGCCATTGATCTACAACAAAAAAAATGCAAAATACTAAGCCATGTAACCATGAAAGAGTAAAACATATTAAACAATTTAATAGCATATACTCCCACTTAAATCAACATCCCTCTATTGATACTAAGTGATTCAAGATCCACAATTAACAAGTCGACTAGTGAGCTTTAGCATCACTGCTAGAAGACAAGGTAAATCGGTAAGCAACCTTTGCTAATCATATCACATATGACTCTTGTTGTTGGGTGACATCTCTATGTCAAAACTAGGCGCCCAACCTTTATACCCCAAGGTCCTTAACTGTTAAGATGACCTTGTTAAGCTCACCAACCCTTATGCGTGTAGGTATCCGATACAAACCCATCCAGCCAAGGAAAACCGTGGCACCCTAATTTCATAGACCCACCAACGATTGTACAGGGCATAGGATGGTGCAAGGTTTGGTTGGGAGGGCATGGTTTAACTTAAACTTTGTGAGGGATCGTTCTACTTCTATCATCTAAGCATGCATAGTAGTAAAACGTATAAGAATAGCATTCACATAGATGTGATACAATATGGCCCATTTTCTCAT
This sequence comes from Avena eriantha, assembly GCA_910589775.1. Taxonomy (NCBI): domain Eukaryota; kingdom Viridiplantae; phylum Streptophyta; class Magnoliopsida; order Poales; family Poaceae; genus Avena; species Avena eriantha. The sequence goes on from OU342740.1 coordinate 494,069,374, forward strand.
GGTGATCTCCATCGCCATAGAACCTGTCCACCATGATGATCTCCATCTTCATGCTCTATGCGAGCATCCTCCAAGTGATGAGTTCTCCAAGAACTAATACAAGCTATTACTCCTAACAGCTAGTAATCAAAATTACATGGTGTTGGGATCATCACAAGTTGGCACGCAGACCATTACAATAATTGACAACACATATGGCTCCAGTCGTGTTACCCTACTCACGACACGCAGGTCATGAAAAATACATACATGCATCACATACATTTTTGGGCCATACTGATCACATAAATCCTGCAAAAACAAGTTGTGCATAGAATCGCATTCTACCGGATCATATGAAATCGTAGCACCTATGAACCTTAACGAGATACAAAAGGGGCTACGACTAAGGGGGTCTAGGGGGTCTCCCCCTGCGGGGTTCGAAGGGGCAGCGCCCCTCGCGCCCCTGTGAAAAATGAGAGATCAAATCTATACAATTTTCTTTAAGGATTTTGATTGGCAAATCAAATTTACCATAAACCGACCATAGTTCCGATTCGACCAAACTCCTTTGATCACGGTACGTCGATTCAGATCTAATTCCCAATTCGATCAATCATATTGATCTTCGCGTGATTCAAAAGGATTTATGTGTCACTGTCTACCCCGATGACGGAAACCGACCGGTAGGGGTAAGTCGTTCGACGACCTTAGAATCACGATCATGGAAAGTAAGATCATAGATCAATCCAGAAACACCGCCATACAAACGATCACATCATTCATATCAATCTACATATCACCATATGCAAACTTCCCGAACCTATGACTGAATAGCATCGGCTCTGATACCACTGTAGGGAAACGGGTAGGCTACACTAGCGTAAAATCAAAATTTTCTACCGTGTCAACCAGGAATACTATTGTCATAGATCACTCGGACGAACCATCACAAGGTTGAGTACATGTCTTTCCCTTTGCCTCACGATATTTGGTCTAGCTCCAAGCTGACCTCTCTTTCTTGATAATGTGATTCGGAATCCCTTTACTAGGTTAACTCTTAACCATATGTAGCACGACCATGCATTTCTGGATCCGATCACTCGAGGGGCCCAGAGATATCTCTCTCAAGTAGAGAGGGGAAAATCCCATCTTGATTGACCGATGCCTTGCAGCATGTATCAGGACAAACCCGAAAGCTACCTTTATAACAACCCAGTTACGGAGTAGTGTTTGATAGCCCCAAAGTAGGTCGATCCACATCTCAAGTACATGCGGCAATCTCAGGTCTAAGGACAAAATGTACACGATGTGTAGAGAGAGCTGCAAGTATTATTGCCAGTCTCATGTTGGGTCAGTCCAACCCCATGTTCATAACATGTGTCCACATCATTGGTTTGACATCTCCATGTCTATGACTTGCGAAACATAGTCATCAACCAATCGATGTGCTAGTCTAATATTCACGTGTGTCCTCGCATGAACTCCGACTAGGGACAATTATTAGATAACCATACAAGTAAAGAGTTTCACAAACAATTCACATAATTGCCAATCAATACAAGTTGCCTGGTATATGGATATTCAAGGAACATTATAATAACTCATGGATACACATGAAATACAACCATCTCTATGATTGCCTCTAGGGCATATTTCCTTCATAAATAGGGGAGAGGGCGTGCCCCTTGGCTATTTTCCCCCTTCTCGCACTCTTCTGCCCATCTGCCCCTTCTTCTTCCTTGTGACAGCGCCACCGCCACCTAATGGGGATGTGCCAAAGGGGGTATGCCCGGCAGAACGTTCCAAGTAGGCCGAAAAGGCCTGCGAGTGCGTCTGAAAGACAACGACTGAACTATGAAGAAAGGAGGGGCCCATCGACTGGAAGCCCAGAAGCATAGCAGAAGCCTAATCGGATTAGGTCAAAAGTCTCCGGATCCTTATCTTGTTCGGGGACAGCTTGTAAACCCTAGCGAGGTGCCTCATATATAAACCTCCCTAGGGTATCCTAGGACCTTACGTTCCATCATACACCCCCTCAAGCGACTCGCTGCCTAGCCGCCGAGCTCGCCACCCCTGTAACTCGCTCTCTCATAATCTAATCTAGTAGGAGTAGGTCTTTACCCTCCGGGGGGGCGAACCTGGATAAACCCATGTGCATCTGCCCCTATCTCGCACCGCAGATGGCCGCCAACTCTTCCTCACGAAACACTCAATCGCTGCCAGTGGCAGCGACTGCCGTGGCCATTTCCACGACAGTGGCGCCCACCGTAGGGCATAGTGGGACTGACCTGAGTTCTGCAGCGAGACCCTACTCACCGATCGATCGGCCGATCGCCACCGGTCGCATGATCGCCATCGGCGGGATCTTACAGATCCTGCCCAGCAGTTACATCCCGGCGTCACGCCCGGTCACCCACGCCGCGGTGATGCCGGTCAGCTCCATCAACCTCTTCGTTGGCTTCACCGGCGCGATCAACCCAGCCGCGACGGTGATCGTTGGCAGATCGCCGCCACACCGCGACTTCCTTTCGGAGGAGCAGGTCCACTCCATTAGGAGCCTCGTCACCAAGTACGACTCGGCTGCCGGCGACGCCGTCGAGACTAACGTCGCCACCAACGATGACGCCCTGAACGACGACGCTGACTCCGCGACCCGTGCATCAGTCGGCGGATCCATCACCGCCGCGTCACGGGAGGACTCCATCACGCGAGTCTCCAACCTTGAGGATTTCGAGGATCCCTCCATCTTGGGGATCTTTGACTCCGATTCTAGCTCAGAATCCCTCGAGGATTTTCGCGCCAGATCCAATCGCTTCAACGCGATCTACATGGCGGGTAGCACGGCCGCCCCGCCAGATCCGTTATCCACGCCGATGCCGCCAACCGCGACGGCCACGGAGGTGGATCAAGCCCGCCTGCGGCTCGCGGAGGCGCAACGCAATGAGCTCGCCGAGCATGAGAAATACCGCCTCGAGCGAGAGACGGTGCGGGTGATGGGTTCGTAGCATGGAAAACAAAAAAATTCTACCGCAAGAACGAACAAAACCCAGATCTAATCTAGATAAAAGCCAAGATCTAATCTATTAGATATGTGCAACGAGATAGATCTGTACTAACCCTTGTAGACACGAAAGCGTTACGAGATTAGATCTCGTGGTTGATGTAGTCGATCACTTGCCGATCTCAAGATCGAGTGGACGATCCTTCCGGCGCCGCGTTCCGGCAGCGCTTTCGTAGTCGGTCACACATGCGGAGTCGAAGCAGACCTTCCTCTCCTCGTTCTAGCGAGCAGCGGAGGTAGTAGATCTCTCCACGGAATCCCAGCAGCACGACGGCGTGGTGGTGGTGGTGGAGTGAAGAATTCTGCAGGGCTTCGCCTAAGCCTGAGCAGAAAGAAGGAGGAGGAGAGAGGCGGCTTGGGGCAAGAGTGGAGGATCAAGGGGGGTGGCGCCTCCACCCCTCTATATATAGAGGGAGGGGTGCGACCTAGGGTTCCCACCCCTAGGCCCACCCCTTAGGGCCGGCGCACCAAGGAGGTGGGGGGAGGAGTCCTCCCCCCCCAAGTCTCCTCTTTAAATTTCCCTTATCTTATCTTATCTTATCTTATCTTGATTGAACCATTAACATACGAAACCAATTCCCTTTGTCTCGCGATACTCTACTTATCCGAGGTTTGATCATCGGTATCTCCATACCTAGTTCTACCTCGTTACTGACAAGTACTCTTTACTCGTTCTGTGATATGTCATCCCTTGCGACCTAGTCACATGCTTGCAAGCTAACTAGATGACATTCCACCGAGAGGGCCTAGAGCATATCTATCCATCGTATGGATGGACAAATCCCAATCTTGGTCCATGCGCTTCAACACATACTTTCAGAATACCCAACGACACCTTTATGACCACCCAGTTACGAAGCGGTGTTTGATGTCATCAAAGTACCCATCCGGTGATGGTGATTAACACAACCTCATGGTCGAAGGATTAGGTCACTATGCATTTAAAAGCTTATAGCAATACGAACTTAATGACTTGATCTTATGCTACACTTACTATGGGTGTATGTCCATCACATCATTCTCCTAATGATACAACCTTGTTATTAATGACATCCAATGTCCATGACCAGGAAACCATGATCATCAATTAATCAACAAGCTAGTTCAACAAGAGGCTTACTAGGGACTCTGACATGTTTACAAAACACACAAGTATTAGTGTTTCCTAATAATACAATTATAGCATGGGATGTAAACATTCATCATAAACACAAAGATATAATAATAACCACTTTTATTATTGCCTCTTGGGCATATCTCCAACAGTCTCCCACTTGCACTAGAGTCAATAATCTAGATTACATGGTAATATACCTAACACCCACGGCGTTCTGGTGTTGGTCATGCTTTGCCCTAGGGAGAGGTTTAGTCAACGGATCTGCCACATTTAGATCAGTGTGTACTTTGCAAATCTTTATGTCACCATCTTGGACATACTCGCGAATAGCGTGGAAACGTAGCTTGATATGCTTCAGTTTGCTATGTGACCTTGGCTCCTGTGCATTAGCTATGGCACCTGTGTTGTCACAGTAGATGGCCATCGGGTCCAACGCACTGGGAACCACACCAAGTTCAGTAATGAACTCCTTCATCCATATGGCTTCTTGTGCAGCCTCCGAAGCAGCTATGTATTCCGATTTAGTTGAAGATTTCACCACAACGCTTTGCTTTGCACTCCTCCAGCTCACTGCAGCACCATTCAAAATAAATACGTATCCCGACTGTGACTACGAGTCATCCGGATCGGTGTTCCAACTAGCATCGGTGTAACCGTTTACAACAAGCTGTTCATCACCTCCATAAGAAAGAACCATATCCTTAGTCCTATTCAGGTACTTTAGGATATTCTTGACCGCTGTCCAGTGCTCCATTCCAGGATCACTTTGATATCTGCTAGTCAAACTAACAACATGTGCTATATCCGGTCTTGTACACAGCATGGCATACATGATAGAACCTATGGCCGAGGCATAGGGAATATTATTCATTCTCTCTCTATCTTCTGCCGTAGCTGTACTTTAAGTCTTACTCAAGGTCTTACCTGACAACATGGGCACGAACCCTTTCTTGCTCTCTTCCATTCTAAACTTCTTTAGAACTTTGTCTAAGTATGTACTTTGTGAAAGCGCTATTAGGCGTCTTGATCTATCTCTATAAATCTTGATGCCTAGAATGTATGCCGCTTCGCCAAGATCCTTCATTGAAAAACTATTATTCAAATAGGCTTTGACACTTTTAAGAAGTTCTATATAATTCTCAATCAACAATATGTCATCTACATATAGTACTAGGAATAATACAGAGCTCCCACTCACTTTCTTGTAAATACAAGCTTCTCCATAAGTTTGTATGAATCCAAAGTTTTTGATTACTTTATCAAAACGTTGATTCCAACTCCGGGATGCTTGCTTCAGTCCATAAATAGAGCGCTGAAGTTTGCATACCTTGTCAGCATCTTTAGGATCGACAAAACCCTTGGGTTGTACCATATACAACTCTTCCTCAATGTCACCATTAAGGAACACCGTTTTGACATCCATCTACCAAATCTCATAATCGAAATGTGCAGCAATTGCTAACAAAATCCTCATAGACTTTAGCTTCGCTACTGGTGAGAATGTCTCATCGTAGTCAACTCCTTGAATTTGTCGGAACCCTTTCGCGACAAGTCAAGCTTTATAGACGGTAACATTACCATCAACATCTGTTTTTCTCTTGAAAATCCATTTGTTCTCGACAGCCTTACGGCCATCCGGTAAGTCCACCAAAGTCCACACTTGGTTTTCGTACATGGATCCCATTTCGGATTTCATGGCTTCTAGCCATTTGTCGGAATCTGGGCTCACCATAGCTTCTTCATACGTCGCAGGGTCATCAGCGTTGTCCACCAACATGACGTTCAAGGCGGAGTCATACCAATCAGGAGTGGTACGAACCCTCGTTGACCTGCGAGGTTCAGTAGTAACTTCGTTCGAAGTTTCATGAGCACCATCATTAGCTTCCTCTCCAATTGGTGCAGGCGGCACAAAAACATCTTCTGGTGCTGCGCTGCTCTCAAATCCGAGAGAAGTTTCAATAACCTCATCGAGTTCTACTTTCCTTCCAGTCACTTCCTTCGAGAGAAACTCCTTCTCAAGAAAGGATCCATTCTTGGCAACGAAAACTTTGCCTTCGGATCTATGATAGAAGGTATACCCAATTGTTTCTTTAGGGTATCCTATGAAGACGCATTTCTCCGCTTTGGGTTCAAGCTTTTTAGGTTGTAACTTCTTTACATATGCTTCGCAACCCCAAACTTTAAGGAACGACAACTTAGGTTTCTTACCAAACCACAATTCGTACGGTGTCGTTTCAACGGATTTAGATGGTGCCCTATTTAAAGTGAATGCGGCTGTCTCTAATGCATAGCCCCAAAACGATAGCGGTAAATATGTAAGAGACATCATAGATCGGACCATATCTAAGAGAGTTCGATTACGACGTTCGGACACACCATTACGCTGTGGTGTTCCCGGCGGTGTCAACTGCGAAAGTATTCCACATTTCTTTAAATGCATGCCAAACTCATAACTCAGATATTCACCTCCGCGGTCAGAACACAGAAACTTAATCTTCTTGTTACGATGATTTTCCACTTCACTTTGAAATTCCTTAAACTTCTCGAAAGTTTCGGACTTATGTTTCATAAAGTAGACATACCCATATCTACTGAAGTCATCAGTGAAAGTGAGGACATAATGATATCCACCACGCGATGCTACACTCATTGGACCGCACACATCTGTATGTATTATTTCCAATAAGTCTGTAGCTCGCTCCATTGTACCAGAGAATGGAGTCTTAGTCATTTTTCCCATTAGACATGCTTCGCATCTTTCAAGTGATTCAAGAAGTCCATCAGAATGGAGTTTCTTCATACGCTTCACTCCAATGTGACCAAGATGACAGTGCCACATGTATGTAGAATTGTCATTCAATTTTATTCATTTAGCATCTATGTTGTGAACATGTGTATCACTACTATCGAGATTCAACAAGAATAAACCATTCATCTCAGGTGCATTACCATAAAAGATATTACTCATATAAATCGAACAACCTTTATTCTCAGACTTAAAAGAGTAACCGTCTTGCAATAAACAAGATCCAGATATAATGTTCATGCTTAACGCAGGCACCAAATAACAATTATTCAAATTTAAAACTAATCCCGAAGGTAGATGTAGAGGGAGCGTGCCGACGGCGATCACATCAACCTTGGAGCCATTTCCAACGCGCATCGTCACCTCGTCTCTTGCCAGTCTTCGTTTATTCCGCAGCTCCTGTTTCGAGTTACAAATATGAGCAACCGAACCAGTATCAAATACCCAGGCACTACTTCGATTACTAGTAAGATACACATCAATACCACATATATCAAATATACCTTTCTTCTTGATGTTGCCGTTCTTCAGATCCGCCAGGTACTTGGGGCAGTTACGCTTCCAGTGACCAGCACCCTTGCAGTAGAAGCACTCAGTTTCAGGCTTAGGACCAGCCTTGGGCTTTTTAGCAGGTGCGGCAGCTTTCTTGCCGTCCTTCTTGAAGTTGCCCTTGTTCTTAGGCTTGCCCTGTCTCTTGAAATTGGTGGTCTTATTGACCATCAACACTTGTTGCTCCTTCTTGATCTCCACTTCAGCAGTTTTCAGCATGGACGATAGTTCAGGCAACGTCTTGTTCATGCAGTGCATATTGTAGTTCATCACAAAGTTCTTGTAACTTGGTGGCAGTGATTGTAGGAGACGGTGAATCCCTAACTCATTAGGAATCGATATCGCCAACTCTTGGAGCTTGTTTGCGTACCCAGACATGGTGAGCACGTGCTCGCTAACGGAGCTTCCCTCTTCCATCTTACAGTTAAAGAACTTTTCGGAGTCCTCATAGCTCTCCATGGCCGCGCGAGTCTCAAAAATTAGCCTGAGCTCCTTAATGATCTCGAACGGGTCGTGGTGCTCAAAACGCTTTTGGAGCTCTGCTTCTAAACCGTACAGGATGGCACACTGAAGTGTGGAGTAATGATTTTTCCGAGTGGCATAAACATTCTTTACGTCATTGGTGGCATCTTCTGCAGGTGGGTCACCTAGCGGTGCTTCGAGCACATAGATCAACTGACCAGCCCTGAGGACGATCTTCAGTCCACGGAACCAGTCCGTGAAATTGCTTCCATTGTTCTTAAGCTTTTCTTTCTCTAGGAACGCATTGAAATTGATGGAGGGGTTCGCCATAATCTACAACAAATTTTGCAAGTAGTTTAGACTAAGTTTATGATAAATTGAGTTCAAATTTAATTCTTAAATTAACTAGGTGAACTCCCACTCAAAACAACATCCCTCACATTGTCTTAGTGATTACACGAACCAAGTCCACTACACCAAGTCCGATCTTCACGAGAGAAGATGTAGTTTCATCGGCGAACAATCTTCATGTTCATCATATCATTTATATGACTCATGCTCTACCTTTCGGTATTCCGTGTTCCCAGACCATGTCTGTACATGCTAGGCTCGTCAAGATAACCTTAGTTTCCGCATGTGCAAATCTGGCTTGCACCCGTTGTATGCACACGTAGAATCTATCACACCCGATCATCACGAGATGCTTCGAAACGACGAGTCTTAGCAACGGTGCCAACTAAGGGTGAACACTTTATTACTTGATATTTAGTGAGAGGGATCATCTTATAATGCTATCGTCGCGATCTAAGCAATACAAGATGCATAAAGGATTAACATCGCAGGCAATTCATAATTAGTGTGATATGATATGGCCCTTTCTTCTTGCGCCTTTGATCTCCATCTCCAAAGCACGGACATGATCTCCATCATCACCAGTATTGTGTCAAGGTCAGTGGCGCCGCTTCACGGTTGTCCATCATCACTAGCAACTATTACAACTACTTGTTATAAAGCTATTACAAGATGAATAGACACACAGGTCTTAACAGAATTAAAGACAACCATTAGGCTCATGCCGGTTGCCATATTTACAATAAGGATCATTGCATACATCAAATATAATCACAATCACATGATGGCCATATCACATCACAAAACCCCTGCAAAAACAAGTTAGACGCCCCTAATTTTCTTTGCATGTTTTACGTGGTTTGGGGCTTTCGAATAAGAACGGATCTTACCTACGAAACTGAACCACAACGTTGATACAAGTGCTATCAAAATTTGCAAAGTGTAAATTGGATCTATACTATGGTGGGAGAGACAGACACCCACAAAGCCACTTGTGCAAAGCAAGTTACACATCAAGCGTGGAGCAAGTCTCATGTGCGATGACATGTAAGGTTAGCCCGAGCCGCTTCATCCCACCATGCCGCAAGATGCAAAGTACACAAAGCAAAAGACGGCATGAGCACCAACGCCCACAAAACCATTGTGTTCTACTCGTGCAACAGATCTACGCATAAACCTGGCTCTGATACCACTGATGGGTTCGTAGCATGGAAAACAAAAAATTTCTACCGCAAGAACGAACAAAACCCAGATCTAATCTAGATAAAAGCCAAGATCTAATCTATTAGATATGTGCAACGAGATAGATCTGTACTAACCCTTGTAGACACGAAAGCATTACGAGATTAGATCTCGTGGTTGATGTAGTCGATCACTTGCTGATCTCAAGATCGAGTGGACGATCCTTCCGGCGCCGTGTTCCGGCAGCGCTTTCGTAGTCGGTCACACATGCGGAGTCGAAGCAGACCTTCCTCTCCTCGTTCTAGCGAGCAGCGGAGGTAGTAGATCTCTCCACGGAATCCCAGCAGCACGACGGCGTGGTGGTGGTGGTGGAGTGTAGAATTCTGCAGGGCTTCGCCTAAGCCTGAGCAGAAAGAAGGAGGAGGAGAGAGGCGGCTTGGGGCAAGAGTGGAGGATCAAGGGGGGTGGCGCCTCCACCCCTCTATATATAGAGGGAGGGGTGAAGGAAATATGCCCTAGAGGCAATCATAGAGATGATTGTATTTCATGTGTATCCATGAGTTATTATAATGTTCCTTGAATATCCATATACCAGGCAACTTGTATTGATTGGCAATTATGTGAATTGTTTGTGAAACTCTTTACTTGTATGGTTATCTAATAATTGTCCCTAGTCGGAGTTCATGCGAGGACACACGTGAATATTAGACTAGCACATCAATTGGTTAATGACTATGTTTCGCAAGTCATTGACATGGAGATGTCAAACCAATGATGTGGACACATGTTATGAACATGGGGTTGGACTGACCCAACATGAGACTAGCAATAATACTTGCAGCTCTCTCTACACATCGTGTACGTTTTGTCCTTAGACCTGAGATTGTCGCATGTACTTGAGATGTGGATCGACCTACTTTGGGGCTATCAAACACTACTCCGTAACTGGGTAGTTATAAAGGTAGCTTCCGGGTTTGTCCTGATACATGCTGCAAGGCATCGGTCAATCAAGATGGGATTTGCCCCTCTCTACTTGAGAGAGATATCTCTGGGCCCCTCGAGTGATCGGATCCAGAAATGCATGGCCGTGCTACATATGGTTAAGAGTTAACCTAGTAAAGGGATTCTGAATCACAGTATCGAGAAAGAGAGGTCAGCTTAGAGCTAGACCAAATATCGTGAGGCAAAGGGAAAGACATGTACTCAACCTTGTGATGGTTCGTCCGAATGATCTTTATATGCGTTTAGGAGTTGGCACGTCTTGCTAGAGGCCGCTACCAACTATTGACGGAGTAAGTGTACTCGCGTCATGTCTATACGTGTATGAACCTATAGGGTCACACACTTTAGGGGCTGGAAGCCTAATGAGGATTGGATCCGAATTAGACCAGGCTTAGGCTGCTAATGGGCTGCTAATGTAGAAGCCCACCAGGGATGCCTATATAAGAGGGAGTGAGGCGAGCTGAAAAGGAGAGAGCATTCCACCCAGCCGCCACTCCTCTTCCGCCTGTGTTGCACGCGCAGACCTAGCAGTCTGGCGTGTGACGACATCCACTCCGGACGTGTGGATACCTCGGAGGTGCTGCATCTGTAGCACTTGGACGAGCCGCGCAAAGGGGAGCTGCTCGTGGGACGAGGACGAGGAGGAGACGTAGAACATCTACACTGCCGCAACGTGCTTCATCGAGTTCCGCACCTGCGCGTCTAGCGGTAATCCCGTGATCTATGACAATAGTATTCCTGGTTGACGCGGTAGAAATTTTTGATTTTACGCTAGTGTAGCCTACCCGTTACCCTTCAAGGGGTGCGGCCTAGGGTTCCCACCCCTAGGCCCACCCCTTAGGGCCGGCGCACCAAGGAGGTGGGGGGAGGAGTCCTCCCCCCCCCAAGTCTCCTCTTTAAATTTCCCTTATCTTATCTTATCTTATCTTGGTTTTCAAATAAACTCCAAAATATCTTCTAGAACCTTCCGGAACACTCCGAAACCTTCTAGAATCCTCATACAAACACTCCGGAACATTTCCTAACTCAGAAAAAGATCCCCATTATATGAATCTTACTCCCTGGACAATTTCAGAGCTCCTCGTGTTGTCCCGAATCCAATCCGAGACTCCGAACAGCATTCGGTCTCCAACGCACATTCCATATCTACTTAAAACAACTTCGAACCTTAAGTGTGTCACCCTACGGTTCGTGAATATGTAGACATGACGGAGACACCTCTCCGATCAATAACCATCAGCGGGATCTGGAGATCCATAATGGCTCCCACATACTTAACGATGACTTCGTGATCGATTGAACCATTAACATACGAAACCAATTCCCTTTGTCTCGCGATACTCTACTTATCCGAGGTTTGATCATCGGTATCTCCATACCTAGTTCTACCTCGTTACTGACAAGTACTCTTTACTCGTTCCGTGATATGTCATCCCTTGCGACCTAGTCACATGCTTGCAAGCTAACTAGATGACATTCCACCGAGAGGGCCTAGAGCATATCTATCCGTCGTATGGATGGACAAATCCCAATCTTGGTCCATGCGCTTCAACACATACTTTCAGAATACCCAACGACACCTTTATGACCACCCAGTTACGAAGCGGTGTTTGATGTCATCAAAGTACCCATCCGGTGATGGTGATTAACACAACCTCATGGTCGAAGGATTAGGTCACTATGCATTTAAAAGCTTATAGCAATACGAATTTAATGACTTGATCTTATGCTACACTTACTATGGGTGTATGTCCATCACATCATTCTCCTAATGATACAACCTTGTTATTAATGACATCCAATGTCCATGACCAAGAAACCATGATCATCAATTAATCAACAAGCTAGTTCAACAAGAGGCTTACTAGGGACTCTGACATGTTTACAAAACACACTAGTATTAGTGTTTCCTAATAATACAATTATAGCATGGGATGTAAACATTCATCATAAACACAAAGATATAATAATAACCACTTTTATTATTGCCTCTTGGGCATATCTCCAACAGCGGGAGCTGTCACTCTACCACCAGCGCCGCATCAGGACCCGCCTGAACCCCAACATTCAGGGCCGCATCCTGAATTTCAACGACGAGGGCAACCCCACGCGCGCCACCGAGCGCGAATACTGCGAGAACGCGCTGCCAGGCAAGAGCAACCCCGCAAGACCACCACCTGGAGCGCCAGCGACTGGGGCTCCTCCACCAACCATGGGCCGCGCGCCCCCGCCGGACCAACCGCGGATCATCATCTCACCTCAAGCCCGTGACGCCAATGGGCTACCACTATACTCCACCCCGATGGACAATGTCATCGTGGCTGATGCCGTGATCGCCAACCTCGATGTCCAAGGCGACGGTGCGCTATAGATCCAATACGCCAAGTCCCTACTCGACAGGGCCGTCGAGCCACAAGCCGCGGGAGTCAACCCGCGGGGGCGAATGTACTCCCGCTCTTCAGCAAGTAGGGCGGCATCAAGCGGCCACCCCACCGTGGCAAACGCATTAGTTTGCCCACCACCCCAGCCCATGGCAAACCAACCACGGGCTGCCAATCCCGCCCTGTCAACCAATGAGCCACGACCGGCGAACAACACGGTCGCTGCCAACGGGCAGCCCCTCGACGCCCGAACGAACATCATCAAGAATCAGACGTGGCGGTCGCGCCAGCCCTACGACTTGTGGCACACCCTTACCAACCGCGGCGAACTGGAGCCAAGAGGCTCGCTCAGTTGAGTCGGGCCGCAATGTTTTGGTCCAATGATTCGCGGGGAAAAATACCCCGCCAACTTCAAGGCCCCTAAGGAGATCGAGAAGTACGGCCCAACGTACGACCCCGCTGTTTGGTTGGACACATAACTCATGGCAATGGGGATCGCATGCCACACCGACCTGATCGCCGCTCGCTACCTCCCCCTGATGATGGAGGGTGCGACCCGGCAGTGGATCAACACGCTCCCTCCCGACAGCATTGATTCCTGGGAAGAAATGCGAGACGCCTTCGTCAGGCACTTCGAGGGCTCCTACACCCGCACCACCACCATAGAAGACCTGGAGCGATGCATCCAGGGACAACGCGAGTCGACCCGCTGGTGGATCCAAAGGTGGCAAGAGCTGTGGATAAACGCATCTGGAATCCACCCAGACACGGCGATACACTGCTTCAAGAACGCGTGCCGGTACGAACCCCTGGTCGCCAAGATCAAGAGGGTCTACTGGACGCTCGATAACATCCCCGACCTCCTCGAGATCGCCAAGCGTTATGCGGAGGAGGACCCCAACCAAGAGTCTGACGACGAGTCGGGAGGAAGATGTCGCACCAGCATCCACGACAGTGGGTGCCTACGCGACATGCGCTACAGCAACACACGCATCACCGGCAAGCGCCGGACGGACGGGCGAGTCGATTTTGTCGCCAACGCCGGCTACGGCCAGCGCGACTCCAAGAACTACCGCCACGACGGAGGAAACTACCGCGACAGCGGGAACTACCGCGCCAACAACGCGACGAGGCCGAAATTCGACCCCTCCGCCCTACTCAATCAGCCCTGCATCTACCATAGCAGGGAGGGAAACCCGCCACCCACACCACCGCCGATTGCCACTCTCTCAAAGAGATTGAGAAGGCGAGACGTGTAAGGGAGGACCCCAACAACAACCCACCTCGGGACAACGGGAACGGCGGCGGCTTTAGAACCACCATCGGGTCGCTACATACCTTCACCGGACTCGGCACCAAGCGTGAGAAGAAGGTGCTCGCCCGCACGGCCACCGTCAATGCGGTGACGCAAGTCGACATCCCTCGCTTCCTAAACTGGTCCGAGCAGAGCATCACCTGGAGTTGCCAGGACCACGCGCCAACAATCAAGTACCCAGGGCGAGTTGCCCTGGTATTCAGGCCCAAGGTGGCCGACTACTGGCTGCCCAAGACGCCGATGGACGGCGGGAGCTCCATTAATATCTTATACCTCGACACGTTCAAAAGGCTCTAGCTCCCAGAAACAGCCATCGAGCCAACACTGACGACCTTCCACGGCATCGTTACCGGTCGGAAGGCGTACCCGATCGGGAAAGTGACGCTGCCAGTCACCTTCAGCACTCCAGCGAACTACCGAACGGAGAGGATCGTCTTCGAGCTGGTGAACTTCCGCAGCCCCTACCACTGTGTCCTAGGCCGTCAGGCATTCGCAAAGTTCATGGCGACCCCACACTACGCCTACAACATGATGAAGCTCCCCGGGCCAAGCGGCATCATCACCGTCCACGGCGACCCCGACATGGCCGTGGAATGCGAGGAAAAAGGCCCCGAGCTCGCCGACACCGTCATCGCCGCGGAGACCGACCACATGGAGGAGCTCGCGAAATACGCGGGCAACATCAACAAGGATGATCCCACCATCCTAAAGAAACCGATCGCTGCGAACTCCACGTTCAAGGCGACCACGCACACCCGCACCGTCGAGCTCGTCCCAGGCGACTCCAGCCAGACGATCACCATCGGGGCGCACATGAGCCCCGCATAGGAAAGCGCGCTCATCGGGTTCCTCCGTGAGAACCGCGACATCTTCGCATGGAAGCCATCTGACATGCCAGGTGTCCTGAGGGAAATCGCTGAGCACAAACTTAACGCCGACCCCAAAGTGCAACCAGTAAAGCAGTCGCTACGGCCCTTCAATGAAGAGCGCCGCCGAGCAATCGCCGAGGAAGTCTAGCGCCTACTAGCCGCAGGCTTCATCCGGCCAATCAAATACTCCAAGTGGCTGGCAAACCTAGTCCTGGTTCTCAAAAAGAACAACACTTGGAGAATGAGCATTGACTACACCAACCTCAACAACGCCTGCCTGAAGGAGGAGTTCGTCCTACCGCATATCGATCAGATCATCGACTCGACCGTGGGATCGGAGTCGCTGTGTTTTCTCGATGCTTACTCTGGTTACAACCAGATCAAGATGGCGGTCGAAGACGAGGAGAAGACGGTGTTCATTACGCCATTCGGCGCATTCTGCTACACGACCATGACATTCGGCCTCAAGAACGCAGGCGCCACATACCAGAGGTGCATGCAGGAGTGTCTAGCGAGCCAAATTGGCCGCAACATTCACGTCTACATCGACGACGTGGTGGTAAAATCCACCCGCCAGGACGATCTGCTCGCCGATCTAGCTGAAACCTTCGCTAACTTGCGGATGTACAACATCAAGCTGAATCCTGGAAAATGCACCTTCGGTGTACCCACCGGACAGCTTCTGGGATACGTAGTCTCCAAGCGAGGCATTGAAGCCAACCCCACCAAGATCGACACCATCGCGTGACTCGGGAAACCCGAGTGCCTGCGCGACGTCCAAAAGTTGGCAGGGCGAGTCACGACCCTCAGTCGCTTCATCCCCTGACTAGGCGAGAAGGCAATGCCCCTCTACCGCATGATGCGTAAGAACCCAACGTTCCAATGGGACACGGAGGCAGACGACGCACTCAAAGCGCTCAAAGAAGTGCTACTCGCGGCACCACTACTCGCCGCGCCACTCGACAAAGAGCCAATGCTCGTTTACGTCGCGGCCTCCAATCGAGTCATCATCACCGTGATGGTCGTCGAACGACCGGAAGAGGGCAAGGAGCACCCCATACAGCGCCCCGTATACTACATCAGTGAAGTCCTAACGGACTCACGACAGCGCTACCCGCAATACCAAAAACTGGTGTACGCGGTATTCTGAGCACAGCGGCGACTCCCACATTACTTCCAGGAGAACCCAATCACGGTGGTCTCCTCTGTGCCCCTACAGAACATCATACGCAATCACGAGGCAACCGGGCGAGTCGCCAAATGGGCCGTCGAGATCAGCATCCACAACATCAAGTACGAGCCCCGAAAAGCGATCAAGTCACATTTCCTGGCTGATTTCCTTGCAGACTGGGAAGAAGCACAACAGCCAGAGAAGCTCCCATACCTCCACTACTGGTCGCTCCACTTCGACGGCTCCAAAAACGCCGACGGCACGGGGGCTAGGGTCATCCTGACCTCCCCCAAAGGATACAAGCTCCACTACGTGCTCCACCTCAACTTCAAGCCCTGCACCAACAACATGGCAGAATATGAGGCCCTCCTTCACGGCATGAGAGCTGCCAAGGAGATGAACGTCAACCGTCTACGATGCTATGGCTACTCCGACTAAGTCGCCGGCCAAGTCGCTGGGACATGCGACGCTGTCTCCCCAACAATGATCACGTACCGCCAAGCTGTCGACCAGTTGGGAGGACACTTTGACGGTTATTCCGTCGAGTGGATCGACAGCGCAAAAACGAGGAGGCAGACGCACTTTCCCGCATCGGGTCAACCCGACAGGCGCCACCAGCAGGCGTCTTCCTCGACATCATCCACAAGCCGTCGGTCAGCCCACCGAAAGAGATCGATGTTGGGATACCACTGCAACTAGAACCGGCCTTAGTCGCCATGGTTGTGGAGCCTAGCGACTGGACTGCACCATACGTCGCCTTCCTGGAACACAAACTCCTACTGAGCAACGAGACGGAGGCATGAATGATCGTGCGCCGCTGCAAATCCTTCGTCATCATCAACGGCGAGCTCCACAAGCGCAGCGTGACCGGCGTGTTCTAGTGCTGTGTACAGCCAGAAGAAGGCCGCAAGATCCTCCAAGACATTCACGCCGGTGACTGCGGCCATCACGCCAGTGCCAAGTCACTAGTCGCCAAGGCCACGCGGCACAGTTTCTACTGGCTCACCGCACACGCCGATGCCACCAACATCGTCCAACGATGCGTCGGGTGCCAGAAGTACGCCAACCAGACGCACCTCCCTGGCTCGGCACTCAAGACAATCCCCATCACGTGGCCATTCGCCGTATGGGGCATGGACATGGTAGGCCCATTCAAGAAGGCCCCGTTTGGGTTCACTCACCTCCTGGTCGCAGTCGACAAGTTCACCAAATGGGTCGAGGCCAAGTCGATCAAAAAGTGCGACGGCAAGACGGCCACCAAATTCCTACGCGAACTCATCTACCGATACGGCTACCCGCACAGCATCATAACTGACAACGGAACCAACTTCGCCAAGGGGACCATGGTGGAATTCTGTGAGGAGCACGGCATCCGACTCGACCTCGCATCAGTCGCCCACCCAGAATCAAATGGCCAAGCAGAGCGCGCCAACCAGAGCGTCCTCCACGGGCTCAAGCCGCGACTGCAGGTGCCCCTCGAGCGCACCCCAGGATGCTGGGTCGACGAGCTCCCTTCTGTGATATGGGGGATTCGCACCTCCGTCAACCGATCAACCGGGTTCCCGCCCTTCTTCATGGTGTATGGCGCCGAGGCCGTAATGCCAACCGACCTGGAGTATGACTCACCTCGAGATGCCAACTACGTCGAGGCAGCCAACGAGATCGCCTGCCAAGACAGCATCGATCAACTTGACGAGGCACGCGACCTGGCTCACTCCTGCACCACCATATACCAGCAAGGACTCCGCCGCTATCACAGCCGCCGAGTGCGAACTCGCACCTTCCAGGAAGGCGACCTGGTCCTATGGCTGGTCCAAGACAAAAAGGGCATGCAAAAGCTCTCCCCCCATGGGAGGGGCCATTCGCCATAGGACGAGTCCTTGGCAACGACGCCTATTACATCATCGACATACGGGGTGATGGCCAATTGGAGGTCGGGAGGCCATGGAATGTAAACCTCCTCAGAAAGTTCTATACTTAGAACCTCACACTGTACTCCATCGGAATATATAATGAAATTCATTCGTATCGCACAAATTGTGTCCACTCGCCATATTCTTGTGCCACTCGCACTCGTACATGCCAGCAATACGCTACTTACGGAAGTCAACCTCTGGTCGAGCGATCGGCATGGGCAAGTAGTGCGGCACAAGGGCACCGGAAATATCCGGGCCTTGGGTCGTCCACGAAAAACGCCAACCTGGAGCCGCCATTGGAGTCGCCTCGCACGACTGGCCCGCCGGGCCAAGACATCCAATACACGCTCCTCACAATGAACTGTCCCTCCCACCCTCGCGCAAAGCGACTCGAATGGTTAAGTACCACGCACGGGGACTCCGCAAAACGGGAAACCCCACGCGGCTCGGGAACACACCAAGTAAGAGAGTTGCCTAGGGTTCATGAAGCGACTGGCTCCCCGGGCCAGGGGAGGAGACGCGTTACAAACAACGCACTCACAACCTGCAAAAGGATCATGACCAATACGGTCGGGCACCACGCTCGGGGACTCGCTCTTAAGTCAGTCCTACTCGTGCTCGGGGACTCGCCACTCAGAAGAAGCGAGGGATAAAAAGAGAACATAAACAAAACAAACACACAAAAGTATACAATCGAGTTATACCCCATTAAAAGGCGGACACGCCTAGGGACTCGCTCAATCAAAACAATGCATAAGCAAAAACACAACATACTCATCAAAAACACGAGTCGATCGACCCCCCGTGGCATATATCACAAAAATATATTATAGCATTCGCCACTTGGCATTTATCACAACTTGGAAAATTACATTGTCTACTCTACAGGCCCTAATGACGAAGCAGCACCACCCCCTTGACGCAACAAAAGGCTGCCACGGGTTCGTCGGGTACGTTGTCAACGACTTCGACAACGACGACCGGAAGGGCTGCTCCGACTTCATGTCACGGTACTCCGGCTCGGGGTCGCCAGGCACCAACATCGTCTCTTGATATGGCAGCAGACCCCCCATCGCCAAGACACGATCGGCGTAAGGAGTGGCCTTCGCGGTCAGCTTCAGCACCTCCGACATCTCCACCGTGCCGGTCGCCGACGGGTAGCCACTCGTCACATCATCAAGATCGAAGTCATCGGGGAAATGGGCAAGACCCAAGCTCAACACCGTGGCGGCCCCGCGTCTGAACGCCGAGCGTGTCATCCACTCCACAACGGTGATCACCTCCTCCAGATAGCGCCATACGTCTGTCAGCCCCCCAGGGATAACCTCGGTGGGAGACATGCCCTAGAGAGCCGATTGGACGCACAACACCGAGGCCGTGGCTGCATTCACCACGGTAGTCACGCACTGCGAGGCGTTGTAAGTCTGCACAACCGGGTCGCTTTGGCCTACCATAGCTGCAAAGTCAGGCGTCAGTGACTAGACGAAAGGGTCAAGTAAAGACAAACACTCACCAAGGAGTTTGCGGCAGTTCTCCTTGACGTGCTTCTCCAAGGCAGTCTGCTCGTTGTGCAACCCCACGATGATGGAATCCGAGGCTTTGCATTCTTCCTCAGCCACGGCAACGGCAGCCTTCGCTCGCTCCTCCGAAGAAATAGAGGCCGCTCTCGCCTCCTCCAAATCCTTGACCAAAGAGGCTACTCGCTCATTCGCCGCGTCCAGCTCGGCGACCGGAACATACCCCTCACGGGCCTTGGAGATCTCAGCCAGAAAAGTATCTGCACGAGAATACATTAGAATGCTATACATGACCAGCTTAAACCCGAAAGAGAAGAAAAAAAGACGATGCAGACACTCACCAATAGTTTCCTGAAGCCACCGGTTCATCTCCTGGGCTTCGCGCAAGTCACGCTCGAAGCGCTCTCTCGCAGCCTGCCGATCAGTCGACTCCCTTTGCAATCCTTGCAAACAAAGAACCCACCTAAGCATTTGACAAGACAAAACCCAGTTCCCAGCCGCTGAAATTCAGCGACTAGGAACTCGGGGACTGGAGAAGGAAGATAAAGAAAACCAATCCTTAGCCGCTGAAATTCAGCGACTAGGAATTCGGGGACTGGAAAGGAGCAAAACCCAGTTCCCAGCCGCTGAAATTCAGCGACTAAGAACTCGGGGACTGGAGAAGGAAGAAAAAGAAAACCAATTCTTAGCCGCTGAAATTCAGCGACCAGGAATTCGGGGACTAGACATACCTGAATAGTAGCGCCGAGCATCTTGTGAAGTTCCCCGGCGTCAGTTGACAGGATCGTGAAGGAGGTGCGCCCGCGGTGGGACGCAATGTCCACATCCACGATTTCCAGACTTTGCGGAGACTGCGTGTCCGCCACACCTGGAAACCCCTTCGCCATAAAACGAGGGAACGTCGCCGATGCCCTGGCGGGGGCGCTGGTTGCCGGGACCGGCGCCTCCGGCTCGAACACACCCAAGGTTGGCTCCGATCGCGTCGCCGCGATCTCTTTGGCGACTGGCGGGGCAGCGGGCTCCGCGGCGCTCCCCCTGGTCACAATGTCGTCGACGCCCCCCTTCTGCTTCTTTGCGACCTCGGCGGTCGCCACATCGTCGGAGGCCTTCCTCTTCTTGGCTAGATCACCCTCTCCCATGTCGCCGGCCGGTGGAATTTTAGCCACCGAAGGGCGACCAATCTTTTTAGCCCCCGACCTACACGAGCCCCTTCAATCAACACAACAGCAACACAAAAGGAGCAAGGCGAACTAGGACGAGGAAGTGCTACATACTTAGCGACCGGAAGGACGCGAAGCCCGGTGCTAATATGGGCGGGCTTGTCCAACTCAGGACCTAGCTTGTGGCTGAGCCCCCTCTCGAAGACGTCCGAGCCCATGAGACCGAGGGCTTCCTTGACGATGAAGCTGCAGTCGCCGGGATCTCTGGCTCCGATGCGGCCGCCTTTGACGTCTGTGGCGACTTGGACGCCATCGCCTCAGCTGCTTCTCGGCTTGGAACCCCCGAGGTCGTCGGCGCGATCGCCGCCAGGGGAACTGATACATTGCAAATGTATCTATAATTTTTGATGTTCCATGCTTGGTTTTATCCACTTTCTTGTGTTTTGTTCCAACTTTAGAGTACTTTTCATTTGATTTCTTGGACTAACCTATTAACAAGAGCCACAGTGCCAGCTACCTGTTTTCTGCTATTTTTGGTTCCAAGAAAGTCAGAAAATGAATATTCTCGGAATTGGATGGGACAAAAGCCAAAGTGCCTATTTTCCGGAAGTGATCAAGTGCCAGAATACGAGACGGAGAAGGGCCAGGGAGCCACCACACCACCTGGCCACGCGGCCAGGCCTGGCCCGCGCCAGGGGGTGGTGTGGCCGCTCCCGGCACCCCCTCGGCCTCCCCTTCCGACTATAAGTTGCCTTCGGGACGAAAACCCTAAGGACCCGATCAAAAATCCACGAAAGAGTCTGTAGCCACCGTCATCTCCATCCCTAGATCAGGGGGATCTGAAGCTCTTCCCGGCACCCTGCCGGAGAGGGGAATTCACCCTGGAGGCCTTCTTCATCACCCTGCAAGCCTCCGGCGTGATGCGTGAGTAGTTCATCCTTGGACTACGGATCCATGTACAAGCTAGATGGCTGGTTTCTCCTCCTTTGTGCTTTCATGTTTAGATCTTGTGAGCTCCGTTCATGATCAAGATCATCTATTTGTAATTCATACGTGTTGTGTTTGCGGGGATCTGATGGATATTGAGATGCTATTTCAGATTGATTATTGATTCTATCATGTCTTTGTTATTTGAGATCTTGCATGCTTTCCGTTGTTAGTAGCTATCTTGGCCAAGTAGATGCTAGTAACTCCAAGAGTTAGTATTTATGCTCGATAGTGGGTTCATGCCTCTGGTAATCTGGGGAAGTGACAGAAATCTCTAAGGTACTAGATGTGATGTTGCTACTAGGGAGAACACAACAATCCTTTGTTCATAGAACAATCGTATTGTTTACTTTACACGCAGTTCGTAAAGCAATAATATGTTGCTTGTAACTTAATACTGGAGGGGGTTCGGATGATAACCTGAAGGTGGATTATTAGTCATAGATGCAGTTGGATGGCGGTCTATGTATAATGTTGTAATGCCCAATCAAGTCTCAAAGGAGTCAAGATGATTAGTATATGCATGTATTGCTTTCTCGGTGTTTGTCAATTGCCCTGCTGTAATTTGTTCACCCGGCATGTTATCTATCTAAGGAGAGCCACCTCTAGTGAACTATGGATCCCGGTCCTTTTTCTTTACATACAATCTACAATCTTTTACTGTTTTGTGTTTACTTTCTGCAAACTTTTACTTTTTTCCATTTGATACGTTTAATCCTTTGTTTTCTGCAAAACACGGTGAGATTGAAAACCTCATCGCAAGTTGGGGAAAAAGTTCTGTGGTTGTGTTGTGCAGGTCTCCACGTTGCTACTAGCACCGGTAGTGCGCCCTGCCAAAGCTCAGCTAGTAACACCTTTGGGGTGTTTCCTTGCTCCTACTGGTTCGATTAAACCTTGGTTTCATAACTGAGGGAAACTTGCTGCTATGCTCATCATACCTTCCTCTTGGGGTTCCCAACAAGCTCTACATCAACACCACGCACCAAGCACTTTTCTAGGCGCCGTGTATTGAGCCATCAAGCGATTTTCTGGCGCCGTTGCCGGGGAGTCAAGGACATCTTCACAAGGGGAGCCCCTCACAACCAATCTCTTTACTTTGTTGTTTTTGTTTTGCTTAGTTTTCTTTTTGCTTTGTTTGCTTGTTTTGTTCTTCAAAAACACAAAAAAATTAGTTTTACTTGTTTGCTTTCTTATTTGAAAAACACACAAAAAACAGTTCCTATCCTAAGTTGTCACTATGTCTAGCCTTGCTCCAACCGCTATGTCACCTGAGGAAATTATTTTCACTTTCAAACAATTAATTGAGGAAAGTTTTAAAGAAGCTTGGTCTAGAATCTCTGATCTACATGAAAAAACTGAGCCTAAAATGACTCAAAGCTTGTTCCTTAGAAGTTTTTACCTTGGGATTGCTCTTTGCTATAGATATGCTCTAGATGCTATTGTGGGAGGAGATTTCCTCCAATGTAATGAGGATGATGCTATTAATGCTATAAAGAAATTGATCCTCACTTACAACATGTCTAGCCAAACTGATACTTCTTTCGCGAAAATATTTGCTAGGTTGGATACTCTTGAGGTTAGCACAACTAGATTAGAAGGGTGCTATAATACGCTTAGGGAACATCACGATTATGTTCCAATAAACTCTGAACCATCAAAGTGGTTCCCTACATTAAATATTGAGATAAACGTTGAAACTTTTCAAGCTCGCTGTGATATCATGTCTGAATCTTGCCTTATGCCCAAAGATATTTATAAATCTCTGAATACTTGGGGGCTCACGGAGGGAGGAAAGGAAATATCTCTTGCTAATACTACTACTATATTACCTCTTGGAATAGCTGAAGGAGTGTTTACAAAGATCCTTGGGAAAACGATTTCTATTGATTATCTTGTTATTGAATGTGCAGGAAAAGGACAAATTACACTGGGAAGGTCCCTATTGGAACTTCTTGGAGCAATAATAGATGTGGGAATGGGGACCATGCACCTTTCTTCTCCACCAAACAATCATATTTTCCCAAAGGTTAAGAATAAAAATAAGAGAGGTAAGGGCAAGAAAGTTGGTTTTAATGCTTCTTCATTTGAGAACACTTGATTCTTTCTTTGCTTCTTATGCCTAACTTAAAGGCGTTAAAGAAAAGTACTTGTTGGGAGATAACCCAAGAGTTTTAGTTGAGTCTTGGAAGTTATTACCTCTGTAATAACCTCTCCTTATCCTTTTTATTTGCTTTTTGTGCCAAGAGTAACCTCTAATGAGAGTGAAGTAATGATTGGGAAAGTTGCTGTCCCGAAACAGATTTCTGTGCTTCACCATAAAAATTCCTGAGAGAGATCTGTCCGTCGGATTGATCTGTAATTTTGTTTTATTCTGGCCCAGGTTGTTATCTAACTTTCGTTAGTTCAACACTTTTTGATTTGAGCAACAGAAGGTCTTCGAAAAAATTCGTCTTTATCTGCTGGTCTGTTTTGACAGATTTCTGCCATTTTCTGCATTTGCTTCTTGTTAGTTCCTTCTTGAGTTCCTTTGGGGAATTGAGCTTTTTGAGGGAAGTGCTACAGTAGCTAGTGTTCTAATGGAAGTTTATTTGGTGTTAGAACTGAACCTTGAGACTTATTTATCTTAAGTGCACTAATGTTGCTAATGAGATTGTGTGAAGTTTTGTATGAAGGAAAAATTTCAGGTGTATGGAAGGAATGAGTAATGAGATGAAGGATGGACTAAAGCTCAAGCTTGGGGATTCCACGCGTGTCACCCCAAGAAACATCCAAGAAGTACAAGCGTCAAAGCTTGGGGATGACCAAGGCATCCCCTTCTTCATCAATAAAAATCTCAGGTTTCTTCCAAACGCTTCATTTTTATTGTTTCATGCACAGTTGTGTTTTTCTTGGAGCGTCTTCTTTTTCGTTTTGGTTTTGGTTTTTATTTTGCTTGGTTTGCTTAGTGTTCTGAATAAGTTGGTTGGACCCCTCTTTCACACTTTGGTTTGCAAATACTTGGTTTGGTTTGGTTTGGAAAAGAGTAGGAAAGTTCATGCTTAGTGGTAAAAAGTTCTTGTTTTTGACTGTGGCCTATGCTTTGTCATGTCATGCTTGATATTGTTTTGGATTTATGCTTAGTATTCTTTGCTGTAGCATGAATTGTTATAAACAATTGAGATTGCTTAATGTGCCTTGGATGACTCATGCGTTGTTTAGCATATTAAAAGCATAGTATAGTGGTATTCTCCTTTGATGCTTTATTTGGCTTGACTTGGCACATGCTCACACCATGTTATGACTATCTCAAGTCACCATAGCCTTTATGATTGTAGCATCCCAATTGTTAGACAATTGTGATGCTACAACTCTCCCCCACTAAACAGGAATCTCGGCCCCAAGATTCCTGTTTAGTGGGGGAGAGTTGTAGCATCCCAATTGTCTAACAATTGTAATGCTACTTGGTCTAGTAATATAATGGCTACTTCCTATATACAATTGTTGCATCATAATTATATCATGCTCATGTCATCATGACACCTTGCATTTGAGCATCATATAAAACCCTTTTCTTTTGGTTCTTCTCTCATATGCATTATTAATTGTATTTGCCTCTTGATATTGTATTTGGTTATTGATATATTGTTTAAATGCCCAAGTTGAGTTGGAGGCATATCTTTTATTCAAATCCATCACCTTTCTTTCCACCACCTTATAATTCCACCATTCCAATTACCATGGGATTTTATTTTCTTTTGGTATTGATCTAGCTCATGGGAGATAGGATGGATCCAATTCTAATTTCTTTTGTTTGGCCTTTATTCCACTTCTTGGGAATGCATAAGAATAATGCCATATTATTATTATTGTTTTCAAAAAATAAAACATGGCATTTAATATTTTGCATGGGCCATGCAACTATCACCACCATGTGTTTCTCTTTGGTTATTATTTGATTTTTAAGTGGATCATTTTTCTTGAGCTCTCTTTTCCCCTAAACCCTCTCCACCTTGATCTTGTATCTTGGCCATGTGCACCATTCCTTCTTCCTCTTTTTCTCTCACAAGTGCATGCACCTATTTTTGGACATATGAGATTATTCCTTCACCACCTTTCCTCCCATCCCTACCTCCATGTCATAATCACACTTGATGAAGCTTGATTTAATCATGCAAAATCCTACACCATGTCCTCTCTCCTCTCTCCAACTCCCCCATGTCACCTTGCCATACCCTTGTTCAAGCTTATATGGATTAACCTAAAACCCTAACCCCATGATCTCCCTGCCCTAGCCACTCTCTCTCCCTGGTCCCACACCTCAGCTAACCACCTACCCCAACCTAACAAAACCCTAACCCGAGCCCTCTCTCTAAGCTAACCCTAGCTAACCCGAGTCCCCCCTCTCTCTCTTTCTCTCTACCTGCCGTGCCAGCCCCACAACCATGCCGTCCCCACCTGGCCTACCTGGCAGCCTCCACCACCCTACCCTGCCATGCCCTACCTGCCCCAGCCCGAGCACGTGCATGGGAGAAGAAGGAAAGTGGACGAAGCCACTTTATCTCTGCCCCGCTCCCACATGGCACCCCCCGCCCTCTCTCTTGCTTTATCCTCCGCCCCACGACTCCTCTGCCTCGCCAGATCCATCCCCAATCCCTGCCTCTCCTCTCCTTCTTCTTCACCGTCGCCAGATCCTGCCGCCGGTCACCGCCAGTACCCATGCGTCTCGTCGTTCCTGCCGGCGTGCACGACGTGGAAGTGGCCGAGAAGATCGAGGACGTTCCCCTACTTCGCCTCGTACGCGCCAGCGAGGAGGAGAAGGTCCCCAGCAGCCGCAGCACGACGACGTCGCTGAAACCCTAATCGCGCCGGCCGCCAGCCTCGTCGTTGATCCGCCGCTCCCCAAGCCGATCCGACGCTACGAACCACCCCGCGGTGAGCCCCTGTACCTCCCAGACAACCCCGTCTCCGCCGTCGTCGTCTAGCCGCGCCGGACCTTTCACCGAACGCCCTCGGCGCGCCGTCAGTCGCCGGTGTCTGCACGTTTTCCCCGCCGCTTAGAGCCTCACCTAGCCGCGTAGCTACTCCCTGTCAACTACCCCGTCCTACCGCGCTGGTACCGCCCCTCTGCGCGCGCGCCCCGCGTCGTAGGTTCGAGCCCCGCCGTGCCGCGCTGTGCGCTGCTGTTTTTCGTCAGTAAGTTCAGAGAAGAACAATAGTAGTTGTTATCATTTTTGCGCATAGCCCCCTCTGTTAAATCTCGCTCAACCCGCGGTACTCGCTAGCCCCACCAGTCAGCCTCTCGTGCATCTTACAGAAACGCCCCTGCAGTTTTGAATAACCAACCCGCGCTCCAGCCGCTCCCCACCTGTCAGCCTCTACGGGTTAACCCCCTGGCACATGGGCCCTAGCCTCGCTGGCCTACCTGTCACACGCAGTGGCTGGGTAGCGTCGTGGTGAGAAAAGCCGCGGCTGCGCAATATTGACCACTGGACCTAGTTTGCGCCGGCCCCATCCGTCAGTGGCTTGGGCTGGAATACTCTGGGTGTAAAAAGTCCTGGCCATTTCTGTCAAAATAAAAATGATTTCAGAAATTGTTTGAATTCAAATTCAAATCAGATTTTAAAGAACTTTTCAAATACAAATCCAAATAATACAAACAATATATGTTTTTGAATCATAAAAATGTAAGGAATTCAAATATGCCATTCAAAATATAATTTGAGCACTTTAAAATTTCGAGATGATTAAAATTACAATAAAATGCCCTTTTCTTAATAAATTAATAACTTTAATTCTACAACTCCAAATTTGACAAATAATATGTCTAAATCGATCAGCGCGACGAGCTCGTTCTATCTATGCAGTCCTTGTTCTGAATTGAAGCATGCATCATGTCATTATTAAAAATCTGAACTGTTTATGGCAATAAAACTTGGTTAAATAATTAATAAAATGCTTTATTTCTTGTACCCACACCTCACCTTTGCCATGATACTTTAATGCCATGTAAATTGTGCACCATTCATCATGGCATGCTTGTTTGCTTGACGCATTTTAATTCATATGCTTGTGCACTTTATTTATGTGGGCCCTTGTTTGTTTGGTTCTTCTTCGAATAGACGCCCAGCAGGAGAATTACCAGGAATCACATGAGTACTACCCAGATCCATCTCTCGCTTCAACTGAGCTGCCAGGCAAGCACTACCACATGCTTGCATACATATAGTACCTATTGCCTCTATCTTATTCTTGCATCATTGAGTCGCGATTGCATTAAATTGAATCCCAAGTACTGCATATCCTTTACTTTTAAACCCCACCGAAGCTTGTTCCTCCATCCCATGAGCCATTACTACATGAGTTGTTTGAGCCATGCGAGTCGTAGAAAAACATGTGTAGGGTATGTGAGTGTCTGATGGATAACGAGGTACTTAAACAACTTAACCTGAGTAGTAATGGGATAACTAATGAAAGAGGCACCGGTGAGCAATATCTGCTATTTGGTTTTTCATGCTCACTTGTGTCCCGTAGGACCCCGAGTACTTGATTCCTGTTCCTTGTTTATTCGCACTATCCACATCCGGGAGGCCTTATGGACCCCCCTGAGCCAGAGCTTGATTCATTCTTATTTCTTGGGGCCACAATTAGTTTGGGGCTTTACTACTATCCTGTACTTATGCCATGTTACTGCTTTATTTAAGATTGTGCGAGGAGCACCTGTACTGTTTTGGATCGCGCCACGTTTTCGCGGTATCGACAAGCCCAGTCACATTTTTGGGTTCCCAGTCGTTTACAGCCGTCGTCGCAAACCCTGGGTCCGTCTCGGAGCCGGCCAACTTCGTTGTGGGTAGCTTATTGGGGTGGCCCCTAAAATATTTCTGAATCCTGTGATTGCTTTGTCGTGAATGCCTCGTTGGGTTTTGAGTTGGTTTTTCCGAGGTTGATCGAGTGTGTGTTGCTATTCGTGCACCGCTGCAGGGTAAATCTTTCTGAAAGCCGTGTCCGCGGTTATGGACGACTTGGAGCACAGTTTCTCGATCATAGACAAGTATAACTAAAGTACCGCTTTTAAATTGACTAAGTACTTGACTAGTAAATAATGCAATACTCATGGAATGGTTAATAAAACTGCCAACGGATGATGAGGGTTGTTCGTCCGCTTCCTCATTGGTAAGCGAGGAGGAGGAGGGATCTGTTAATTATACTATTATAACTGTTGTTCTTAATTAACGGACATCCCTCTATCATTGGTTAGGCGGATGGTTAGCGAGTATCTATAGACTTGTTAGTTATTATCTTTTGCTGCAATTGCGTCACCCCAGGTTGTGTCCCTTTAGCGGCATAAAGACTTGCTGAGTACCCCTATGGTCTCACACGATAAATTGTTTGATTCAGATGAACAGGTGTACCCGCAAGATGGATACTGGGTGGAGGAGACAGATGATGTTGGCAACGATCATTCGGTGTAGAGATTCGGGGAACGGGGATCCGTGAGATCTGTGGGCGGGATGTGTTTATTTATGTGGCATCTTATGCCGATTTGCTTCTGATCCGTACTCGGATCTGGTTTTCCGCTTCCGCCTGATACTCTGATGTTTGTTGTATGAGGAGCTATCCTAAATTATTATCTCTATCTAGGACATTTGAATCTTGTTGTATGGCGTTGCAATATTTCTATTTCTTTTAGATGGAATGGCTCTGAGGACTGTTGTATGTGGCTTGCATACATACTCATTTGTGTATGTAGTTGATCCCTTCGCCTGCCGATTACGCCGCTCGTTCTTGTCCCGATGTTCTGAAAGTGGTTAGGACGGCCCAAAGGTCTACCGTGAGTGGCCCTGGGCCCCACCATACTATTTTAACCATTTTCGTTCATCCAGGCATGCAACTAAGAGCGTAATTTATCGAGGTAGTTATTATGATCCTTTAGTTTTCAACTTGTAGTATCACTTTATGCTTTGATCAATGATGTTTTGTCGCTCTGCATGATTATGGCCATTATTGCTCTCTTAGTTTGTCGCTCCCAGTCTTTTGCTAGCCTCCACAACAAAGCATGAGTTCCACTCATGCATCCAACTCCCTAAACCAAGTTATTCCAAAGATTCCACCATACCTACCTACTAGCTTATGCTATTCCAAGTATATTCATGCTTTTGTTTACCTTCCACTTGTTATGAAAAAACTAGTGATTAAAGCTCTCACGAACTTGATGGCACACTTTACTTTACTTGCCCTTAATAAACTTGAACCATTGTGTCTTCTATGTTGTATATGCTTGCACTTATTTGTTGGGAATTAGCAGAACCATGCTTTCATGGGGAACGCTTTCAACATTGCACTTGGTACTTGTACCTAGTTGATATGATGCTTTTTTGTATATGGATGTCGTCGGTGTGAAATGAAAGGGGAGCTTGTAAGTCCATGGAGTTATGTATATGTGTTAGAGAAAGGCCTGGGCCGTTGGTCTAATCCATGCTGACATGGTGGAAACCTGTAGCGTAACCATAATGAGATGTCTATGAAGCATTCTTCTTATAAAAAAAGTGTCCTATGCTGAAAAAAAGAGAAAAGGAGAAAAAAAGAGATACTATGAAAAGAGGAAAGAGAGAAAAAAGCACCATATTCCCATGGTAAATAAGAATAATGCTGAGATGCTCGTTGTCTACTTGCCTTGTCATTTTGATTTGGAGATTCTTCCGTATCATCGGGCAAGGGGTACCCCATTGGCGGTTCTCAATGATACACATGTACTTACGATGACAAGAACTTACCGTTGACTAAACTTGAGTAGCATGAGGAGCGGCCCTCGTATACAAGGGACATGAGATTTCTGACTTATATTTCGTCAAGCATGTACACCATAGTTTGTTCACTTTAACCTTAATCACTTCAAGATGCTTATGATAGGGGCAATGAGAGCTGAAAGCTATGAGTACCATAATATTTGGAAGCTCTTTATGAGACTTGAATCCCTACTTCCTTTTACAAAAGGCTTTTCTTCCACCATTATATTGAGTCTCCACCTTCTATCTTTATGCACCTACTTTGAGAGCATAGTGGCCATTCTTAGTTCTATGTGCATTGTCCCAAGACTAGTTGATTGATGCATAACTTGTTATTGCTTGTTTGAAACTATTGTATCTAGTCACTCTTATGAACTTTTAAGGTGTCTTATGCATTTATATTTTCTACTCTATTGAGGGACAAGCTGAATACTTTTATGCTATGTTTTCTTTATGTGAAACAAACAAACGTCTTGCAAAGCATTGTTATTCATGAATATTTTGTTTGTGCCTTTTCATGTTGCATCATAGTTTCTTTGCTTATTGCTAGAACTTTGTCTTTCATGTTATGATTGAAGTAGTATGATCCCAGCTTTGAATGTTTTGCAAATACTTTGATCAAGTCTTTGATGGTGCATGTCACCTCAAAAATTATTTTCTTTTTATCACTTACCTACTCGAGGACGAGGAGGAGTTAAGCTTGGGGATGTTGATACATTACAAATGTATCTATAATTTTTGATGTTCCATGCTTGGTTTTATCCACTTTCTTGTGTTTTGTTCCAACTTTGGAGTACTTTTCATTTGATTTCTTGGACTAACCTATTAACTAGAGCCAAAGTGCCAGCTGCCTGTTTTCTGCTGTTTTTGGTTCCAGGAAAGTCAGAAAATGAATATTCTCGGAATTGGACGGGACGAAAGCCAAAGTGCCTATTTTTCCGGAAGTGATCAAGTGCCAGAATACGAGATGGAGAAGGGCCAGGGAGCCACCACACCACCTGGTCGCGCGGCTAGGCCTGGCCCGCGCCAGGGGGTGGTGTAGCCGCTCCCGGCACCCCCTCGGCCTCCCCTTCCGACTATAAGTTGCCCTCGGGACGAAAACCCTAAGGACCCGATCAAAAATCCACGAAAGAGTCTGTAGCCACTGTCATCTCCATCCCTATATCGGGGGGATCTGAAGCTCTTCTCGGCACCCTGCCGGAGAGGGGAATTCACCCTGGAGGCCTTCTTCATCACCATGCAAGCCTCTGGTGTGATGCGTGAGTAGTTCATCCTTGGACTACGGATCCATGTAGTAGCTAGATGGCTGGTTTCTCCTCCTTTGTGCTTTCATGTTTAGATCTTGTGAGCTCCGTTCATGATCAAGATCATCTATTTGTAATTCATACATGTTGTGTTTGCGGGGATCCGATGGATATTGAGATGCTATTTCAGATTGATTATTGATTCTATCATGTCTTTGTTATTTGAGATCTTGCATTCTTTCCATTGTTAGTAGCTATCTTGGCCAAGTAGATGCTAGCAACTCCAAGAGTTAGTATTTATGCTCGATAGTGGGTTCATGCCTCTGGTAATCTGGGGAAGTGACAGAAATCTCTAAGGTACTAGATGTGCTGTTACTACTAGGGAGAACACAACAATCCTTTGTTCATAGAACAATCGTATTGTCTACTTTACACGTGGTTCGTAAAGCAATAATCTGTTGCTTGCAACTTAATACTGGAGGGGGTTCGGATGATAACCTGAAGGTGGATTATTAGTCATAGATGCAGTTGGATGGCGGTCTATGTATAATGTTGTAATGCCCAATCAAGTCTCAAAGGAGTCAAGATGATTAGTATATGCATGCATTGCTTTCTCGGTGTTTGTCAATTGACCCGCTATAATTTGTTCACCCAGCATGTTATCTATCTAAGGAGAGCCACCTCTAGTGAACTATGGATCTCGATCCTTTTTCTTTACATACAATCTACAATCTTTTACTGTTTTGTGTTTACTTTGTGCAAACTTTTACTTCCTTCCATTCGATACGTTTAATCCTTTGTTTTCCGCAAAACACGGTGAGATTGACAACCTCATCGCAAGTTGGGGACAAAGTTCTGTGGTTGTGTTGTGCAGGTCTCCACGTTGCTACTAGCACCGGTAGTGCGCCCTGCCAAAGCTCAGCTAGTAACACCTTTGGGGTGTTTCCTTGCTCCTACTGGTTCGATTAAACCTTGGTTTCATAACTGAGGGCAACTTGCTGCTGTGCTCATCATACCTTCCTCTTGGGGTTCCCAACGAGCTCTACATCAACACCACGCACCAAGCACTTTTCTAGGCGCCGTGTATTGAGCCATCAGGAACCTCTACCACCACCTCCGTGTCCTCGCCCTCCAGCCCCTTCGCCGGGACTGTGTCCCTTGGGGCCTTGTGCGAGACTTCGGGAGATCCTTCGTTGTCAGAATCATCATCCGACTCGAACACCACCGACGACCTGGCCGGTGACGCGGGCCTTTTCGCTGGCGACTTGGGCCGGCGCGGGGGCTTCGACGGCGTAGCGGTGCGCCTAGACGTTTGCTCATGGGTGACCTCGTCGCCTTCTCCAAGCTCGTCCAGGCTGCGGCTCGCTTCGGCTTCTCGTTGTCTCTGCATCCGGGTCTTGCAAGCCACAGGCGCTGGGGGAGGGACCTCTTCTTCCTTCCCGTCGATGTCGGAAGGATCCCCCTCGGAGTCTTCCTCTAGTTCCTAGGGAACCTATTCATCAAGCGGAGGAAGCCAACCCTCCAATACCTGAAAAAGTTAAAACCGCCACAAGTCAAAAAACACCGAGCAAGAAGACTGAAATTGAGATATGGACGCAGCGATGGAAAGAGAGCTTACTGTGGGGGCTTCATTCTTCACAGGAGTGTACGGGGCGACCCCGACCGCCACGCCGGTGAATTCCGCGTCGGTGATCTTCTTGCTGGTTCGAGATGGATCATGCTTCCCGCTATATTCGTACATCCAGTGCGGTCGAGCCGCCAGCGGAACTAGGCGCCGCCCGAGCCAGTGGTTGTAGAGGTTGATCGGAATCAACCCCTGGTCCTTCAGCTTCTGGATCTGATCCATCATTTCTGCGACGGCCATCCGCTGATCTTCGGGGAGCTTCTTCGGCGCCAGCCGACGGGGCTCGCTCCTCTCGGTGACGAACTCGGGAAGAGACACCTCGTCGGAGGGAGTGGCTTCCTTGACGTAGAACCATCTCTTCTTCCACTCGCTGTCGGCCTTCTTCGGCAGGAGGAGCTTGACGAAGTTGGCCTTCGGCTTCAATTGAAAGGTGACCTCGCCTGCGGCCAGCATCAAGCCACTAGACGCCTCGCGCCCGATGCGGCCGTGGAAGAGCTCCAGCCACAGCGGGAAGTATGGCCTGCAGCCAAGATAGCATTCGCAGAAGGCGACGAAGATCACCAGCTGCTCGATGCTGTGTGGACCAAGATCTGAGGGCTTGATCGCATAATACGCGTAGAAGTGGCGGAAGAAGAGTGAGGTGGAGAACCCCAAACCCCTCTCAAGATGACTGGTGAAGCATATGAATTCCCTGGGTCGTGGCCTCGGCTCGGTCTCAGAGGAGGGGGGAACCCGCCAATTCCTTTGCGGAGCACCCCGGCGTCCTCGAAGGATCTAAGTTGGGCCGTGGTGCACTTGGATTTCCCCCATGAGCCCTTTGGAGGCGCCATCGAGTAAGAGGTGGAATCGCGCGACGCGAGGAGAACAAGTCGGGAGGACGCAGGAAGAAAGCGCAAATGAGGAAGGATGAAGAATGCAAAGAAGGATTGCGGAGCTGAAGCCATCACTCCCCTTACATGGGAAACGTCACCCACCAAAATCGAGATAGCTGTTACTCACGGTAATTGCGTTGTAGTTACCGTTGGAAATTCCAACGGATAGTTTGACCGGGTTTGACGGTCCAACTCCTTTGGTTTACCCGCCACCCGCCAGACTCTCCTCTCGCCGAGGCGACGACTGGGCGGCGGTGATGTTCACTGAAATGACGAGTGGAAACCTGGGGAAATCTTCCTCGTTTCTAATAGAGTCCATCGCCGACTCGACTGGACGCCCAAATTGGGCTCGCCTACTCCGAACGCCAAAAGGACGCCCGCGCCTGCATCAACGATGGCCTCAGGGACTACTGATGGGGATATGCCAAAGGGGGTATGCCCGGTAGAACGTTCCAAGTAGGCCGAAAAGGCCTGCGAGTGCGTCTGAAAGACAGCGACTGAACTATGAAGAAAGGAAGGGCCCATCGACTGGCGACTGGAAGCCCAGAAGCATAGCGGAAGCCCAATCGGATTAGGTCAAAAGTCTCTGGATCCTTATCTTGTTCGGGGACAGCTTGTAAACCCTAGCGAGGTGCCTCATATATAAACCTCCCTAGGGTATCCTAGGACCTTATGTTCCATCATACACCCCCTCAAGACTCTCGCTGCCTAGCCGCCGAGCTCGCCACCCCTGTAACTCGCTCTCTCATAATCTAATCTAGCAGGAGTAGGTCTTTACCCTCCGGGGGGCGAACCTGGATAAACCCATGTGCATCCGCCTCCATCTCGCACCACAGATGGCCGCCAACTCTTCCTCACGAAACACTCAATCGCTGCCAATGGCAGCGACTGCCGTGGCCATTTCCATGACACCACCGCTTCTGCTTAGCGTCGCCACTGCCATGTCTCGTTTCTTCGCATTATCCTCGCTGCCGCTCCCGCGCCGCTTCACTACCACGGGGCCGCGCCAATCCAAACCTCTGTCCCCCACCTCTAATCGGGCCAGTGAGGACAGTGATTTGGAGATGACAGAGGAGGAGCTCGCCATCATTGAGGAAGAGGAGATGGAGGGGGAAGGTGAGGTGCAAGAGCGTGGTGCCTGGGCCGGCTCGTGGGTGTGCCAAGACGACCTCGATTGGCTTTACCGCACCCGCCACATCCCCGAAGGTGTAATTTCTCGCCTCCCCTCTGAAGAAATTGCTCCCTCCCCTAACCCGGGTGAGTTCGTCGTCTTCCTCTCCCACTTCCAGCGCGGCTTCGGCCTGCCAGTGAGCGATTTCTTCCATGACCTTATCAATGCCTACGAGCTCCAACCTCATCATCTTCCGACGAACGCCATTACTTCTCTTTCCTCCTTCGCATCTGCCATAGAGGGATACATCGGCCTGTGGCCCACCAAGGAGCTTTGGATCCGATTCTTTGGTATGAAGAAGAATGTTATCCCGGATAAGACCAGTGCCCCTACCGACAAATTGCTCACCCAGTGCGGCGCCGCTTCTATCTCTCCCTGCAAGAATTCTATCTTTCCCCGGGTTACCGGCCTCGAGTCTTGCAAGGGCTGGGCCGGACCTTCTTTTATGTGAGGAATAGCTCGGATGAAGATCTGATCCGGCTGCGCCTCTTCCCAATGGGCCCTCCTAATCCGGCTTTGTGGAACCGGATCCCCAAGAAGCCAACTGTCTTGGCGAATCAAGTAAACAAGCTATTCAAGGAGCTGAAGCTACGCAACAAGGATGTGATGATCACATTCGTCCGTAGCCGGGTTTCCCCCTGCAGAAGCACACACACAAGCTCTGCCATATGAGCGGGCATCTTGACCCCAACCAGGCCTCCTCCTTCGAGCTGAGCAACACCGAGATATACCGCCGGGTTAAGGCCATCTTTACGACAGACAAATATTTCAACGCGGATTGGGATTGGGGATTGGAGCACTACTGCCGGGACAATCCTCCTCCCACGGTAAATTTTCTTACCCAATCCTTCTCCGGGTTACACCTTATGTCGGAACATGTTGTTTATTTGATCCCTTTGCATTTTGCTTTTAGTTGTTTCTCCAGCAGACCCTCAAAGACGGCACCGAGCCTTCCCTCAAATGGGGGAAGGATCGGCTTGTCTCAGATGAGGAGGAGCCGGATTAAGAAATGTTCTTGCCTACCCCGGACGGATCCAAGCGAACCTCTGGTAACTTCTCTTCCTTAAGGGATTGGCCTGACGATGAGGATGATTCCGATATTGAGATGTTGGAGGTATATGACCCGGTGCCCATTTCTTTCGCATTTCCGGCTTCAGCTAATCCGGCTGAGCAGATCCACGAGGACCCTCCTCTTGCAACGGGTGAGCCGGTTCTAGCCGCGTCTAAGAAACGGGCCGCCACTTCGGTGCTTCTTCTGAGCCTGCCCAAACAACCAAAAGGCGGAAGAAGTCTGCTGACAAGGCTGCCAGCAAACCTCCGACTAAGGCCATAGTTCGTAGAGCTCGAAAGCCCAAGGAGCCTCTAACTTCGGATGAGTGAGTCTCCTTTTCCTTGTCCAATTTTCCGCTTCATGTTTCTTTGTCTCCATGCCTCTCTTTCTGTTATAACTTGTTACTCATTGTTTGACTTGGCAGGGCTGCCATGGAGGTTCCCCAGAGCGGCTCTAGCATTGCTTCGTCTTTCCAGTGCACCCCATCTCCCTCTCGTGACGATGACACGCACCGACTGAGCCCAGTTCAGGAAGGCTCGGTGACTGCTCCGGATCTTGGCCCATCTCGTCCAAAGGAGGGTGACCTCGGTGCAGGGGAAGTGGTGCAGTCGAGGACACACTAAGGCCGGATGCTCCCAGCTCTTCATCGGCTCAGCCGCAACCCGTCGCTTCCGAGGTACCAGTAGCGGCAGCATCAACAACAGCACTAGTAGCAACATAAGCACTAGCAACAGCACAAGCGTCAACGTCAGTACTACCAGCAGCGCCAGCAACACCATCATCAGCGGCAGCACCAACACCAACTCCTTCTGCTTTGTCCGAGTATTCCAAGACTCGGCAAGAAGACCCAGCTAGCACTAAGGCTGCGCCCAAGTCCAAATCCGCAGCTCAAGCCTCAGCCTCCCAAAAGCAGCCCAAGGCTGGCAGTCAGGCCCAGAAAGGTTCTGGTGCCACCAAGGCATCATCCATCGAGGATGGACAGCGCACCCTTGCGTCCATGCTGCCGAAGAGAGATGCCTCCTCTGGGTCAGCTGGCAGCAAGCAATTTGCACTGCATACCAGCCCCGCTGCCGCCCTAGTTGAGAGGAGAGAGGCTCACGCCAAAGGCTTGGTTGCGCCACACATGCCTAGTGGAGAGAACTATCCTCCGACCTTGATTGAATATGTCAATAATTGGAACAAAGCGGAGTTCGTCAATCCCAACGACGATCTCCCAGAGAAGTTTGGGCCTGCCGAGTTCAGCGCATAGATGAACACGACAACTAAGGCTATCAATATTGTTGGCCAGATGATGGAGGTACACTCCTTTGTCTTTTCCTTAAGATGCACAAGTGCTTAGAGATATATCCATTAGTCCCTGAGCCTCCGGGGGAGTAGCTTGTTACTCGGTCGGATGCTCCTTAGAGAACTAGCGTAGCTCCTTAGTGGTTTAGAATATGCACACACCCAAATCCGGGTTAAGTTCCACTTGGCCCGGATTCTGTACACTTCGAATATGCACACACCTAGAGCCGGGTTAAGTTCCACTTGGCCTGGATTCTGCACACTTCGAATATGCACACACCTAGAGCCGGGTTAAGTTCCACTTGGCCCGGATTCTGTACACTTCAAATATGCACACACCTAGAGTCGGGTTAAGTTCCACTTGGCCCGGATTCTGCACACTTCGAATATGCACACACCTAGAGCCGGGTTAAGTTCCACTTGGCCCGGATTCTGCACACTTCGAATATCCATATAGCTGAGCAAACATTGCTCTTTTTAGATCACTACCAATCGTCGGACCGCTGAGTTTCAACGCCTCTTGGACTCACACAAGGTGCCGCGCTCGAAACATGTTGCGCTTCTTACTGAGTGCAAGAAAAAGGGTAAGTTTTCTCTTCGACTTTTCCCCCATCTTCCTTTGCCTTTTTCCCCCGGACTAATCTGTCATTCAGATTGTACAACCGAAGTGGAGGCCGAAAATACCATCACGAGAAAAAAATTGGACGAGATAAAAGGTAATTCGCTTTGGTTAAGCCTTTTCCGTGCTCTTTCTCCTTTCTCCTTGACACGTCAGATGTTTATACCTTGGCTCTGTCGGGTCAACAAACCGTGGCAGCATCCCTTGAAGATAGTGTGCCCGTGCCTGATATGATGCTGCATTTTCTCGAACAAGCAGGGCAACATCAGGCCGAGCTCAAGAAGAAGGACGACGAGCTTGCCAAACTCCGAGCCAAGGATGATGAACTTGCCAAGCTCAAGGCTGAGATGAAAAAGCTCAAAGAGCTCCACAAGACTGAGATGGACAAGGCTGGCCAAAACTTCACCGAAGAGCGAGAACGTCTTAGCCTCCAACTTGCAAAGGATCAGGAGTTGCTGAAGGAGGTTGACTTCAAGCTCGAGTCAGCTAATGGCGAACTTGAGAGGCTCCGGAAGAGGCGTGCTAATTGCACCAAAGAGCTGACCCGGATCCATAGTCATATCTCCCGTAAGCTCTTTTCCTTCCGCCGACGTGTATTTCTCTGGGTTAAACTTATTTACCTACTTCACTTGTTTTGTTTTCAGGCAAATTCCTAGAGGGTGATGCCATCGCGGCTACTGCCGTTGCCAAGTTCCGCCGGCAAAGGGGTACCCCAACTGATCCTGGCTCTGAACCCATTCCTTATGACATGGAGGACCTGATGGTCAGCCTATCCTCCCGAATAGAAATTATAAAGAAATATGGTTCATGTATCCTGGATTCAGCTGTCTGGATCTTCTGTGCACTTTGGCCTGGTGATGATCCTCCGGAGGGATCCACTGCTTTGATCAACAGGCTGATGGATTGCGAGACCCAGCTCAACCTCTGGAGAGAATCCGCCGCGCGTGCCTGATCTGATATTGTCCTCCATTTCGTGCTCACTTGGTATGAAAAGATGGATTTGAAGGTTCTCGAGCGCTTGCGCACCGGGTCTAGGTGGTCGAATGATCCGGATTGGGTTGCTCGGTGCAAGGCTTGTGCCCACAACCTTATCCAGTTTGCCCATGTTCATCAATGGAACGAAGGACCAAGCTTCCTCGGCATCGTTGACGACGAATATGTCGAAGATGGTTCGGATGGCGAGGAAGAAGACGAAGCATCAGATCTCGAAGAGAACGAAGATGACAACAAGGTTGAAGCTGATCCGGACAATGAGGCTGAACCGCAGCTCCACCCGCTGGCGCCGAGTTACCCCCTCCTGCTGCTGCTCCTTGAGCACCAAAACACTTTGAAAATTATCAGATCCCCAGTAT
Source organism: Avena eriantha (assembly GCA_910589775.1). NCBI lineage: Eukaryota > Viridiplantae > Streptophyta > Magnoliopsida > Poales > Poaceae > Avena > Avena eriantha. The sequence goes on from OU342740.1 coordinate 494,109,181, forward strand.
GCCGGGTGCAGATGTATCAATCATACTGATTATATTTTGCTACTAAGTTATTCACATCGGATTAACTTGGGCGTAGTCTCCGAGTTTCATTTTCTTGTTTCTCCAATTTCATGGCTCGGCTCGCGTCTACCTTGATTCGGTTTTGCGACTTACGAGTCCGAGTTTCAAAAATTGACTTAACAATACTTGGAAACTTTAGGATTAGCTCAAGATAATCTAGCATAGTAAAAGTAAAGTATACCTAGGGTTAGTCTGAATAATAAATGTCGGCTCGAGGTTCTTTTCCTTAGTCGTTTTTCGTGTGCTACGCAATTCCAAACTTGTTCTCTTGCTTGCCATGAAGCCAATTCTTGTTGGACAGCAACAAGTCGAAGAGTTGAGTTTTTGGTGTTCACGCACTACTAACCCGACTTAGGAAGAAGCAACTTAAGCCAGCCGACATAAAAATAAATCAAACACATATAACAACAAATATTACTAAGGCAGTCCCCGAGTTACTGCTCGAGGTGCCAAGATTTCATTGATAAACTCATTGCCGGCATACATACCGACAAATGAGAAACTCGGATACACACACTTCTTTGTTAAGTGTAGAACAGATGAAGTAGGGCTACATTCCATGGATGCTTAGATTCCTCGCTAGACCTGTCCGCCTTGTTCTTCTCATGTGGTTGTGCATCAGTGAGATAATAAGAGTCATTGTGCAATGCTTTGCTGACAATGAATGGTCCTTCCTATGGGGGGATAACTTATGCATGCCAGCAGTACGTTGTACTAGCCGGAGTACCAGATCACTTCCCGGAAGACTCAAGGGTTTACTTTCCGGCTATGATAGCGTTAGAGATTTTGCTGATATATGACGGATATGGACAATGCCAATTCTCTCGCTTCTTCCAGCAGATCAACATCATTTTGCTAGGCTTCTCGCACTTCGGCTTCTGTGTATTGGGTGACCCTAGGCGAATCATGCTCTATGTTGGATGGTAATACAGCTTCTGCCCCATATACCAGAAAAATGGCGTATAACATGTTGATCAATTCAGAGTTGTTCTTAAACTCTATAGTACTACTGGTAGTTCTTCTATCCAGCACCCCGCTGATCTTTGCAGCGGCTCCATGAGCCAGGGTTTTATCCTGGATAATACTAATCTGTTGGATCTTTCCACTTGTCAGTTCGATGCGGGGTGTGCTACTGAGGCAACATCTAGCCGGATCTTCTTATCCCGGCAGAATCGCGCAAATGCTCCTTCAGCAGAATTGGTGCCGTTATCCGTTATGATACTATGAGGATAACCATATATCAGAATGATATCTTTGAGGAATGACATGGTTGTAGCTCCATCACACTTTCTTATTGGCTTTACTTCAATCCATTTCGTAAACTTGTCAACCATAACCAAGATATGGGTCATGTTTCCTCTTGCCGGCTTGAATGGGCCGACCATATCCAAACACCATACGGCAAATGGCCAAGTAATTGGTATGGTCTTGAGCTTCGACATTGGCATGTGTGTCTTGGTAGCATACCTCTGACAACCATTGCATTTTCTTACTAGATCCTCTGCTTGCTCCAAGGCACTTGGCCAGTAAAATCCATGCCAGAAAGCTTTTGCCACTAAGGCTCTGGATGAGGCGTGATGCCCACATTCCCCTTGATGTATATCCCGGAGGATGTCAAGCCCTTCTTCCGGGTCAACACACCGTTGCAGAACATTCGTGACACTCCTCTTGTATAGTTCGACATTGCTAATCGTGTATACCTTCGCCCTCCTCTGAATTTGCGTTGAAAGCACTTCTTCATTGGGCAAAGTCCCATCCTTCAGGAACTGGAATAGGGTAGTGCCCAGGCTAGTATAGCTCGCAACGGAAACACATCCTTGTCAATCTCCATTTGATCTGCTGACATAACCTCTGCCGGGTCACGCTGCGCAGTCCCCGGGTTCTACGAAGCAATCCCCGGGTTTGCTGAACCACTTCCTATATCAACGTCCATGGGCACAGCTTCAGACTCTGGATTGGCCGGGATATAGATTGACTCAGATTCTGGGGATGGCCTGATAGATGGCTTTCTGAGGTGCTCTAGTGCTACACCCGGGGGAATCGCTTGTCGGGTTGATCCGAGCTTTGACAATATGTCGGCAGCCTCATTTTCTAGCCGAGGTACATGGTGAAACTCACATCCCTTGAAGTGTCCTGATATCTTCTGCACATGAAATCTGTACAATGCCATGTTTGCATCCAAAGCATCCCATTGCCCTGAGACTTGCTGAATCACCAAATCCGAGTCACCGAAGTACTGGATCCGACGTATTCCAATTTCTTTTGCTACTTTGAGTCCATGCACAAGTGCTTCATATTCTGCAACATTGTTTGATGCTGTGAAGTGGATCTGCAACACATACTTTAGCTGGTCTTTCTTGGGAGAGGTAAGCACAACTCCGGCGCCTAACCTAGTTTTCGTTTTTGATCCGTCAAAATGCATTCTCCAGTAATTCGGATCTGGCAATGGTGGCTCATATTGCATCTCGGCCCAATCTACGAAAAAGTCGGCCACAGCCTAAGACTTGATCGCATCTCTTTTGTCGAATTGTGGAGCATAAGGGGCTAGCTCAATTGCCCATTTTCCAATCCGGCCGCTTGCATCCTTGTTGCTCATTATCTCAGATATGGGGGCTTCACATATCACTTTGATGGGGTGCTCTTCAAAATAGTGCTCCAGCTTCTTAGCTGCCATGTACACACCATATGCCATCTTTTGATAGTGAGGATAGTTTTGCTTTGACGCTGATAATACCTCGCTCAGGTAATAGACTGGCCTTTGCATCGACTTACCCTCTTTGTCGCACTCTACCACTATTATTGCACTTACAACTCGGTTGCTTGTGGCTATGTAGAGCAACATTGGCTCTTTTGAGAGTGGAGGCTAACACCGGTGCAGTGGCTAACATCTTCTTTAACTCAATGAAGGCTTCATTGGCTTGCGGTGTCCATATGAACTTGTCCGATTTTTTCATTAGCTGATAGAGAGGCAATGACTTTTCTCCCAACCGACATACAAATCGACTTAAGGATGTCAGGCAACCCGTGAACTTCTGGAGATCGTTAAGGCACTTTGGCAATTCCATTCACTCTATGGCTCAGATTTTAGTTGGGTTAGATTCGATACCTCGGCTAGAGACAAGAAATCCGAGTAATTTTCCAGCCGGGACACCGAAGGTACACTTCTCCGGGTTAAGCTTCATTCGGAACCTCCTTAGGTTCGCGAATGTTTGATATCATCAAGGAGCGTTTTGCTTTCCTTGATTTTTATAACCACATCATCAACATACACCTGCACATTTCGACCAATTTGATCGTGTAAGCATTTCTGCATACATCTTTGATACATTGCCCCTACATTACGTAAACCAAAAGGCATAATGTGATAGCAATACGCCCGTACAGGGTGATAAACACAGTCTTTATCTGATCATCTGGATTTAGAGGTATCTGGTGGAAACCAGAATATGCATCTATGAATGACAACAATTCACACCCAGCAGTTGAATCTATGACCTGATCTATCCTTGGCAGTGGGAATGGATCTTTTGGGCACGCCTTATTCAGGTTCGTGTAATCGATGCACATACGCCAAACCACTGCCACATTCGGATCGTCTTTCTTCTTTTCCACAAGCATTGGATTGGATAGCCAATCCAGGTAAAGTACTTCCATGATGAACCCGGCTACAAGGAGCCGAGCTATCTCATCCCCAATGACTTTTATCCTATCTTTGACGAAGCGGCAGAGAGGTTGCTTCACCGGCTTTGCTCCAGGTCTCACATTCAAAGAGTTCTCGGCCAACTCCCTCGGAACACCTTGCAAGTCCTGTGTGGACCAAGCAAAGATATCCCGATTCTCACGGAGGAAGTTGACAAGCTCGCTTTCCTATTTCTTAGTTAACCCGACACCAATTGTTACGGTGCGCTCTGGGAATAGATAATCAACGGGCACTTTCTTTGTATCCTTTGTTGCTTGAAATAAGACACTTCCATGCGGGTTACTCAGCGCCGGCATATACTGCTGCGCAGACTGAGCCAGTGTCGCTACTTCCTGGATCTTTCTTTTTTCTTGTGTAATCACGAGTGATTCAGGCAGGTTAGACCCGGCTAACGCACACTCAATGGAACGTCGGAAATCCCTAGCTATAGTAATTACTCCATTTGGCCCAGGCAACTTCATCTTCAGGTAACTGATGTGAGTACATGTCATGAATTTGTTTAGGGCTGGCTTGCCGAGTAACGTGTGATATGCGCTTTCTAAGTTCACAACCTCAAACTCCAAATTCTCAGTTCGGCAGTTATCTCTAGTGCCGAATAGCACGTCAACCCGGACTTTGCTAATGGGTTCATAGGAGATACCGGGCACAATGCCATGGAAAGTTGTCCTTGTAGCTTGGAGCATGTTCTCCGAGATACCCAACTTGCGCATTGTATCCATGTACATGATATTGATGCTGCTGTCATTGTCAATCAGCACCTTGGAGAACCTCACATTGATACTTGGCCCGATGAATGTTGGGTCCAACACTAGTGCATACGAACCAGGACTCGGCATGATCCTGGTATGGTCCTTGATACTCTAGGTAATTTCCTGATCAGACCAAGGCATATACCTCGTCACTGCCGGCATAATCGCATTCACCTCCATATGTCGGCGTTGCAAGATCTTTCTATCTGTTTCCTCCGTGGTAAACACACAGTAACTCTGGTGATGCTCCCTGTATTCATTTCTCCCCTCATTGCCGAGGTACCTTTGATCTGGCTGATGCTGGTTTTCCACCTGATGCACTGCATCCCTTCTCTCATGGTTCTCATACCTCGGTGAAGGTGGTGGCAACATTAACTGTTGCGTATTTGCTCCGGAGAGTAGTTGCTGCTGAGGTTGATCGTTCCGAGGTGCCTGAGCATTCCCCGGGCCACTTTGCTCTATCTTCCTCATCCACTCACACTGTCGAGTTGTATGACCCGCCGGGTTATTCGGATTTGGCGTGTGAAACTTGCAGGGCCGATCCAGCATTGCCTCATACGTATATCTCGGCCGGTATTTCTTTTCTTGGCACTGTTTCTTTTGCTCCAGCGTCCAAGTTTTCTTGTCATCATTTCTTGGAGTCCACTGCTGCCCTCCAGTTTTCTGACGCTGATTACTCCCTGCTCCGGGTTGATCTTGATTTACAGCAGCAACTTGTTGCGAACTGTACCTGTAATCCGGTCTATCATCTCTTCTCTTACTCTGGTAGTCATTTCGTCGGGATGATCCGGCTCCGTCTCGCTGGTAGTACTCCTCATTTGACTCGTTTGACACAAGCCGGGGTTGAGTCGGATCACCTAATGCATACGAATCAGCAATCCGGATTATTTCTGCCAGCATAGTTGGCATATCCCTTTGTAACCTTTGCCATAACATGCTTGCGTATCTACAGCCTTGTGCAAACCAAGCTATGGCCCGTGAATCAATCACGCCTTCACATGAGTTTCTCACATTGCACCAACAAGTTAGGAACTCTCGGTCTGTCTCATTTGGTCTCTGCTTGCACATTGCTAGGGTCTGCGGCCTGTTCGGTCTCGGATATGTGCTTGAGAAGTTGCTGACGAACATTTCCTCGAAATCCAGCCAACAATTGATACTTCCGAGTGGCAAATTGTTTAGCCATACCCTCGCGGGCCCCTCCAACATCCGAGGTACGTATCTCACTGCCCATCTCAGATTGCCTGTTGCAATTTTCACTACTGTTGCGTAGTTGATTAACCAATCCTCCGGCTTAGTGCTGTCGTCATATGTTTTCGTGCCAACTGGAAGTTAGGTACCGGAGGCTCTTTCATGATCCGAGGTCCAAAGCACGCTGGACCTGGAGGACCTTGCCCCTCAATTTGCTCCGACCTATAAAGCCGATCCAGCTTTAGCCTGGCGTCATCCGGTAGCAAGTTCCTGCTTCCCAATCTTGACCCTATCACATGATGATCCGGCCTATGGTATCCTGCATTTTCCATTTCCGAATCACCGTCGTTGTATCTATCTTGCTCTTATTGAGCGCATTTCTGTCGCATACCTTGGCCGGCACTTTGCTCTTGCCGAGGTATACTCTGCTGTTGCTGTTGCCGAGGTAGGTTTTGCCCTGAACTCGCTGAGTTACGCTGTCCGGCATTGCCGTTTCCAGCGTTTCTCTGACCGGCATTGCCTTGGTCGCGGCTATCTCGGCCAGCTTCACCTCGGCTGACACTTTGTCGATCCTCATTTCCTTGCACTGCCTTTCCTTTCCCTGCCCTTGTCGGGTCATATGGGACTATCTGTTTGTTTCTCCTTGCCGAAGTTACCACTTCCTCTCTTCTAGGGCCATCATGAGGGGATGATGCAGCCCCAGCGGATTTCTCCGGGTTACCCACTGCCGAATAAACGACCTTGGACGCTCCGGTCCTTGCCAGGTTAGCCCTGAGCAACTCCTCATTCTGTCTGTTAGCGATCCGAACTAACTCGTTGACCCTCTCCTGCTGTCTTTGCCGGGCTTCACCCGTCAAACCTTCTAATTCAGATGCAGCCGCATCCGCTGCCCTAAGGTTCTTTGCCGGGGTGCTATACTTCGGCAGCCCCATGGACAAAAGGTTCTCTGATTCCTCAACTCTAGTCTCACCTTCTTTGTTCATCTCACTGATGAGGTTTCTCCCTTTTACTTTTACTACATCTACCTTATTTGCTTTTGCGTACTCGCGCATCATCATGTTCAATGACTGCTGAGCCGTGGCTATCTTTTTTGCACCCTCTAGTATTTTTTGCCTAGTTTCCTCTAACTCGGCTTGTGCCCGAGCCGGATCTACCACATGTGCTATGGGGCTTTCCAAGCTATCTATTGCATGTTGATGCACATTCTCTGGCCTCTCTAGTGGAGGACCTCTACTTTTCCTAGGCGCCTTGGGTGTTACCTCCGGATCTGGTGCCAGGTCTTTGCTCGCGCCAGCGTCAGGCACTGTCATCATCACCTCAGCGTGGTTAGGGGAGCGAGTGATACGCGCACCGTGAGTCACGCTAAGGGGTGGCTCGCCTCCCTCGACGACGTGCTGCGGGTGAACGCAAGACACATCGACGCTGACGTAGATCTTGTGCGCTCCAAGCTTGACGAAGAGACCATTGCGCGGTGGAGGTCGCCTGCCAAAGCTCCCAGCATTGTCGATGACGTAGTCCAGCGCTCCAAAACGCTGAACGAGCCCAGAGATGATGCGCTCGCCGGTGCCGATGATGCTTCCCGTCCGGATCTTCACTCCTGCTAGCGCCGCTAGCCCCATGGTGGGCGCCAACTGTCGTAGTGGTGTCACGGCAGATGCCATGGATAGGCTAAAGGTGGGGCCAATATGCACTAGAGGAATCCAGGGAGGGATAGTGTGGTGATTCCACACACGGATGCTTTGTATTCTGCAAGTTCACTAAGTTTACAGATGCTCCTTGAGCTGTGTTGGGGAGAGGAGGAAGAAAAAGCTCTCTTACTCTCACCACTACTTGAAGCCCATGAACAATCTACTCGCCCGCTAGCCCCTCCTTATAAAAGGGGGGCTAGGTTGCCAGTTAGGGCATACGTGGAGGCATATTCCAGGGATATGCCTCTCCCAAAATAGCAAACCGACCGGGTCTCCTTTTCCCTTCGTAAGCCATGCAGAGGCTACGTAACCCTCTGTGGTGCCAGCGTCAGCCGACATAGGTTACGTCACCCTTTTTGGCCACGCCCTGCTGGTCCCTCCCACTGTCTGCTCCGCTCACGCTCCAGCGTACAGAGACCACCTTTTGACCAGCGGGATACCTTCCTTCTCTTGCAAGCCTGGTGTAACCCGGCTCAGGCCTGGTTAATCCGGTCCCGTGGGTACCTGCAGACAAGTTACAAAGAGCCTTCCGACGTACGATATACGTCGGCCGGGACGCGGTTAGGCGGACATCCTCCGGGCCGGGTTACTCCGTAAGTCGGCCTGCCTTGAAGTGACTTGGCCAGCTCTCGCTTTGACCTTGCCATACTTCGGCTAACTCGGCCTCTATACCTCGGCGTGACCCTACCCGGGTTATCCCCCCAACAGTTGCATTTTTAACTCCACTTGTAATTCCCCACAAAAAAAACTTATTTGTAGTTCTCTGTCTTTCACAGAAATTTCATTTAATTCAGCTTGTTTATCCAGATAATTAAGCTGATCAGTTAATCGTTTATTCTCCTTTCTATAAATGCCATCTTCATTTCTATCCCATCCTTGTTAAGGCTAATTTCCAATTTCATTCTTCCATAACATCCCTCCTTTCTTCCAGGTTCTAAACCCCAAATAGGGTTAACAACCTCTCCAGTACCATTTCTCAATATCCAACGCAATTCAAATCTAAACTGATAAGGTCTAGTCATTACATCACTTATGTCTATCAGTAGAAGAATATGGTCAGACCATCTTTGGGATCTTAGACGACGACTTTTCGTCTGTCTATTACAACAAGTTCTACTACAGCAAGCTTTATCCGGCTCCGATGATGAAGAGACAAGGAAGGAGACGCGCCTTCGGCTCGCGCTATTGTCTGTAGTCGTCGCTAGTTGGTATGGAGACTTGCTTGTAATTTTTATTACTTTTAGCGATCTCTGTACTAATGTTGAAGATTATTGATGGATCGATGAATTTTTTGTAAAATAAAATCCTCTAGCCAAGTCACATGGACAGGTGGGTATTTATCCAACCAATCAGTAGTGGCCAACATTCCAAAGTGAACTTCCTAATGTTCATCTGTATCACCATCATGCTGTTTTTCCACTAATGATATTATAATAATACTACCTCCATCATCAATTACTTGCCGCAGATTTTGTATATATACATGAAGCGCGAATCTAGAAGATCTGCGACATCTAATTCGAGACGGGGGAGTAACAAAAATAAATATTGTGCAAGGAAAGCAATATGAAAATAATACCATAGGTGCGGGATATTTTCTTGTGATTATTTTTCCTAGGCGATCTTTTTTCTCTGGAAGGTTCAGTCTGCAATGTCTCCGAAGAAGATATTGGATGGAGCTTATTGGTATCTGCTGTCCATGGGCCGTGTTTGTCAACCGGTGTCGAACTCTCGCTGAGTAGGACACCTCTTTTCACTGAAAATGACAGACGACGCATCCCCGTCCACATTTCCCAGCATGAAATTCCATTGGCAGAGTTTATTACATATGTGGCTCGGAGTGGCATCTCTTGCTTCTTCTTGTAGCTCGGACGGCGACCCTGCGAAAATAACACTGGCAGCGACGCCTTGAGCAGCGCCGGTATCCAGCACCAGCAGCCCGCGTGTGTGGCTCTTGCTAGGCCACTTGCCTGACCGTGTCTGTCTTCGTCGCTCCGAACCAAACTCCAGCGAATCTAGCAGCGACTGCCTCCGTTGTTAGTGTCACAATGTATACTGTTGCTGGAGGTCCTCCGATTTATGATCCGTCGTCGAGAGTCATGCCCTACTCTGAGTCAAACAAAAGATGCGATGAAATATTGTCGTCAGCAGGCTCACACCGTTCTAATCAGTGGGTGGGGAGCTGTACTACGTGGTGGTGCAACGCAACGACAGTTTGCCTAGGCGCCCGTCCTGTTCGAGGGATCTGCATCAGTCGTCACAACGCCTGAAGGAGTACCAGAAAGACGCTGGCTGGAGCTAACATCGAGGCTGGAATCCAGATGTTCCACCTGCAAAACAGCACGAAATTAACGCTGGTACGTGCAAAGTTCGTCCATTTCCGTAACATGTCAGTGTAAGCTAGGCACTACTTTCGCACGCGACGCAAGAGATCATCGATCCAGCGTTTTGTCTCCGGTGGTCAAATCCGAAAAGAAGTGTCGGCCAGTAACGCCGGTAATCAGTGATCGGTGAGGAACAACCGGTACGCGTCGGCATCGGTACCACGAGGAACCAAATCGAACCTCCTGTGCCCGCAACGATGGCACGTGTCTGCGCGGCCATGCTTAGCGAGAGGGAAACGCTATATCAGATACGGCGCAGGCTCCTGAGGATATGCCTAATGCGGTGGGCTGAAAAGAAGGTAACGCGAGACCTTTTTGAACCGGGATAGTTGAGGTCCGGAAGCACATCATGGGAGTTGAGCAGTGAGCACCACCGTGCGACACATGTCTGAACTCTGACGACGAGCTAGCAAAGTATTTAAACCTCATCGCTTCGTGCGTAACGCATGGTTTGTCAAAAGCTAAGCCTGATGCCGTGGCTGGATCGGACTGATGCCGAACTCGAGACTGATCGATCGATGATGGGTAGGTTTGCTTTCGTAGAAGGGACAGTTTTGAACCGCGACGCCATGCCGATCGATGACAGTTTTGGTTGCGACTTGGGGTACGTATACCGCATCAGCTAGTGTTGACATATACGGGTGCCGTTTGTGATGACGCTGTGACTGTATATATGTTTCTTAAAAAGTTTGTGTTATATAATTTGCTATACGTACAAGAAGGCTACAAGCAAGGCGTAGGACCGAGTGAGCACCTCGAGGATACTATTCTGCAACTGAACTATCGCATGCGCGCAGCCTCTTCCAAATATCCGGTCTCGTACAATTATCCCATGGTGTCGACATCCAGGAAATCGTTGCCGTTTCGGGCACCCGGCAGTCGACGCCCCGGAAGATATCAGCACGCCATCCGCGGCTGTGATGCCAGCAGGCCACACCATGGGCTCCACCAGGCACGAACAATCACCACTCCGCTTGGTCCGCCCACTGACCCGCCGTCAAAACCAGCAGCGGCGTCGGGGCGCGAGAACCCGTGCAGTGGCAGGCAACGGTCGACCCCGCCCGCGCCTTCGAGCGCGGCCTCGCGTTCCGCCGTGCATGCAACCGCAAGGCGCGGCGGCTGACACGCGCGCGCCGCCCTGTCTCCGCCGGCGCCTGACACGTACTGATACTTCCTCTCGCGCGACAAAACCAGTTGGACGCGCTGAGCATGCACGCAGCATTGCAGTGGCACTGCGTTGTGTGTCCTGCCACTGCCAGAATGACGAGCCGCCAGCTGCCTATAGCAGTACTGTAGTATATTCTACCCCATGCGTGTCTCTGAGGTTTCCAGGCGATCGCTGGCCCCTAGCTAGAGTACTGCCCGATCCTTGTGTGTGTGTGTGTGTGTGGCTGAAACGGCTCCGCGCCAGGCACGACGACACGGCCCGAAACCATCGTGTAGCCCGCTGCGCTGCAGTCGGCGTGCCATGCGCGCGCGCACAGCCATACAGCTGCCTGGCGCGGGGACGGACGGCCGGCCGACACGGCGGACATTACGTGCCACCACGGTCCACGGAGCCGCATCGGTGCCGCAGAGGCAGAGAGATTATTCGCGTGCCGGCTCCATCGCCTTGCTCCCTCCGGACTGCGCGTTGGCATATCCTTCCCACCCCAGCCCAACAGCTCTGCGCGATCCCCGAGGGCGTCCCGTCAGCGTCGACGTCGAAACATTTGGCCAGAGGGCACGGTCGTCCACAGTTTACACACTACTAGTACCCTACCAGTATTATTTTCTTTCGTAGTATAAGTATAATACGCACGTCCCTTTCGTCGTTTCGTGCGGGTTTAATACTGCTGTGGCGTACGCGCCGGATCAGTGAGCGTTACGACTTCACTTGGATGCTGCTGCTGGGGTCGCCGGCGGGGTGATGATCGTTTCCGGTGCGCAGCTGCAGTGCGGAGCAGCATGGGGGTTGGGCCGGTGGGGGGAGCCCTCTGTGCGTGACCTTATCCGGCTACAACGTCGTCGGGAAAGCGACACGGCGCCGTGCCATAGTATCGGTTGCTTATCCATGTAGTGTAGCTTAAGATGCCTGTAGTAATATACTAATCGTTCATCAATTATTGGACCTCTAGCTCTGGCGCCGCGGAGACTCCCAGCCGAATGATTAAAATTCAGCTGGTGCATCAGCTTTTATCGATTGATCGGGACCTCTACAGCCCTACTGCTAGCTATAGCTATAGCTAGTACAGCGGATGTGACTACAGAGGCTAAACTTTCTTAATGCAATCCAAATTGTCAAATGTTTCAGTGGGGCCACCGTGCTGTTTAGCGTATAGTAGTAGCTTTGTATCGAAAGAAAATGTTAATTAGCTTGCCACATCGGAAGGTGTGTACGCAGCGCTCAACCGAAAAGGAAAATTCACTGCCATTTATGCTCCTGTATCATGAGACTGGGACGTGGCCAAGACAAAGCATAATTTCATTTCTTCCCTGTTCTGCAACTTCGCGTACAGAAGAAAAAAACAGCAGCACATATATCTACTGCAAAAAAAAAGCTGAAACTACCCATGTCCCAAAAGAAGGATACGAAACACACGCGATCGCTTAGCCGATCAACCAATTCGACCTTTATATCCGGGTGGGTGCCCATAAAAACTTGCCATGCCATGAACGACAGAACAAGCAACCACCGGATCGCATGTCCTCGCTACCGCCAATTGTTTATGTTATGAATGGCAAAAAAAAAGGAGGTTTTGCTGGGGATGGAAACGAGAGAAGCAACTAGTAACGCTCTCGTTCCAGAGCCTACCGGCGGCGGCCGGCTAGCGGCTACCAGCCGCCGGTCGGGCCATGCATGCGCGCTTCTCCATTCAGTCCTCGAAGCCCGTCCTCTTCCAGACGGCGTCGCGGACCCGGCTGAGGTCGCGCCCCTTGAGCGTCCGCCCGATCCCCTCGTGCACCGACAGCGACGCCGCGCGGCTGCGCCACGCCAGCTCGTGCGGCGGTACCATCGCCACCTTGCCGTGCCCGGCGTCGTCGTCGTTGCCGTCGAGCTCCCACGCGCCGGCGTGGTGGTCCCTGTACTCCACCCCGAGGATCTTCTGCCAGTCCGGTATGCTCATCGGCACCGAGCCCGGCGCCGCCGTGGCGGCACGGTGGTCCAGCGGCATCTTCCGGCCACCGGCGCGCGCCCGGGCGAGCTCGGAGGGGACGGAATCCACCACGCCGGCGGAGCCGAACGATCCCCACACGTCAGACTCGTCGAACTCGTCCGCCGCGCCGCCGGGGCTGCCTCGCGTCGCCGCGCTCCGGGACGGCGCGAACATCCGGTACGCGTGCTTCGTGGCTACCGACCTCGCGCTCCCGGCCATGAAGATGTACACGGTCTTGGTAGTAATTCGCCTTACCGTGACGCCTCAACCACCGATCTTTGCCGGAGAGAAGAGTGCTGAGTTGTGAGGTGAGGAGAGCAATGGTTTTGGAGTTTATGTGGGTTTGGTGTCCAGGTTGGATTTTATAGGAGCTGGAGGAGTCTAGTGGGCGGGCCCCGGTAGCAGCGAGAGAGAAGTCTGAAGTAGATAAGACTGACTTCCGGAAAGACGGTTCTAGCCTCGCGTGGCTTTCGCGTGGTATATGCTTGTGTGGCTGTGCCATAGGCATACCCTTGCGACTTGTCCAGAATGACTGCTTTGCGTCCTCCTTCTAAATTTCTTATTTGGATATACCTGAAATTTGTAAGCTTTTATTTTTGTTGTCCTGAAGATTGATATTGCTTTCCTCTAAAAAAAGAAGAATGATATTGCTTTTATTAGTTCTCAATTGTCACAAGAACCGGTCCAAACGTAAACATTGTGAATACATTATTGACTCTTTATGGCAAATTGTGAGTGTTAGAGTATTAGACATATACGATTATTATGGTAGTTTAGACAGCGTTAGGATCTGTTTACGTACAATTCTAATTTGACTTATACTCCCAAGATAAACCTCTGTTTGGCTATATGTACTCGCTCATGAGCTCAATAATATATCCATCATATTCCGCCAAACTCATACTCTTTCATGGTATCAGCCTAACCGGTCCAAACCCTAGCCGCACACTTCCGCCGCGCCGCCCCCGGGGGATCGATCTCTAATACCTTCGATCCAGATTCACAGATGTAGTATAATAGCATATTGGAAAGCATTGCTAAAAGGTAATAAAAAATGACACGTCTACAAGACTTTGTTTGTTCGTTTTACCTTAGTTGACCAGACCAATCTAGTTTACTTTATAACAGGTTTGAATCAATGGATGGAGATAGGTCAGGGTTGAAGATCCACCTGCCGTTGCACATCAAATGAGATAAAAGATAATAATAAGCATAGCTATGTATAATATTTGTATTGAGATAATCTCTTGTGGGAAACACATCCTAATATTCTAGAGACCCCGTGATGCAGCGGGCATTAAATAGACTTTTAATCCAACCAACAAAGCCATAGGTTACAAACGATTATTAAGTGCAAAACACATATCAAAGTTTTAAGTGGTGATGTTGTTGTTGATCCCGAATGGGACGCTAAGCGAAGACCGTACTACTCTTTCTGTCACTGAGGTTCCTATGAGATCGCCGCTAGCCAAGTATCTCACCTCAAGCCTTTATCAATCTATAGGATCTTGGGTACCTACAAGTCCACAGATCGAGACAAAAGACGAAGAAACAAAAGATACAAATCACAATCTCAAACAAAATACAATTCTCCCATGATCTAGATGCACAGAATTGCTGCGAGGTTTTTTCCCAACTCGTAGTCCGTGAGGACTACTCACTCATAACAAATAGACCGGAGATACAAAACATCATGCAAATAATTAGATTGAAATCAAATATTCTTACAATGATCGCCAAATCACAAGGAGATCTAAAGTACAAAGCAATGGCTATGGCTAGTGGACGATGGATGGTGGAAGTGATGAACAATGGATGAACAATGTTGTGGATCTCCTTTGGTGGGTGTGATGCAATATGAGAATGGCGGCTCTCTGGCCGGCGGCTGGAGCCTCGAAATATATAGGCGTCTTCACGATAGTTGTAGGATTTGACGAGACAAAGCCGTCGCCACCTGGTACGGGCATGCGGTATGGGCGGACCGCGCCCGTACTAGTGGTCGTTAAGCTTGCTGACGCTGTGGAATGCGTCTCCAATTACTTGGCCGTGTGTACTTCCTCAAAATCCTTCATTATGACTCCTTATTTCGCTTTAAAAGCCATGATTTTTTGCAGAACATAAATCAAAGAAAGAATTTGCATATCTTTGCAATTATTAGTCATTAGTGGCAAGAGTTGAGAGTTTCTTTGGTAATTGCTTGACCAAAAACAACGTTTAAACACAGTGGAAGATGGCAAAAATCCGAGCCATCAACTTCCGCAAAGCTCAAACCTTGATCGTCCTCGAGCAAGAAGAACCAAAAGAACTATAAGGAATTCAGCGTTTAAACTTGAAACAACAAGAATAAGAGTTCACTTACAGTCGGTAGTCGTATGTGGTCAACACTTCATCATTTGCGAAGCTTATCAAAGTTAGAAAGATGACAAGAATACTATACAAACGTCGGTAAGTCAAGATAATCAAAGTAAAGTTTAATATAAGTATAAGTAACTAGAAGTGTAGAAATCAATCCAATTTCTCTAATTAACTCTCAGCTTGCCAAGGAACACTAGGATGTTTAAAATAGCATAATTGAGTAAGATAGTTTCATGTCCGAAGTAATATAACAATGAAGTGTCTTATTTACACCCACATCAATAAATCAAGTCTATCTAAAACACTTCTAATCTAATCATTGTCTTTCAAGAAAAAATCATAAAGTAGTAATGAGAGCATGCCAAGGACTTGTTATGTGGATCCTCATAGATATCTTTTTATTTCTTTCTTTTGTTTTTCAAGGATCGCTGATTGTTTATTTTGCAAGTGTTTGCACAACCTTTGAGAGTATAAATACTTTTGCCCATGCATGGACACGGATGCTCATGTCATCAAGTCATAGCCGAAATCCGGGGTTATATCATAGATCGTTCAAAAGGTAGCGGAGTTGTTGGCATCCCAAATATGTGCATTAGAGACATAGAACAAAGTTGTATGACTTCTTTTTTGAGCTAGTATCGCGGTTTGATCCACAAGGTTGGCTTTGGCATGCATCATAATTACCACTAGACTTTATTTCAATCAAACAACTCCTTTCATGAGTGTTGTCGAGACTATCAAAATATCTATGGGGTTAAGTATCATCAAGGGTATACTCTCAAGACAATCATTCATCAAACAAGTCGTAAATTTCTGACTTTTTCTTATTGTAATTTTTTGGCATTATTATTTCCAAGGCAAGACTCGGTTAACTAAAAGAGCTAGACCAAGAGCTTCAACAACTAATCATCATACTAATAAAAAGCCTTACTCTAACCATATTAAATTACTTCCAACTAGCATGGTATCTTAGCAAATCAACCAACTAAGATAAACAATTCAAACTTCATAAGTGGGAGACATAGGACATACCTCTCATAAGTAAATTCATGATCCTCTTCCTTATAGGGATGTGTTCCTTCAAAACTCAAACACGATTACTCTTGAAATGACATTAAAGCAAAGAGCCAAAGTATGAATCCACGTTTATGAAAAAAGGATAAACGGAAAATTCTTTTTGTATTTTTGAGGATAGGGATTAAAGAATAGAAAAGAACTTGTGACCAACTAAGGGTTTAAGAAAAGAAAAACAAATAAACTAAAACGAAAGCAAATTAAAAAGGAAAGAAAAAACAAAGTGTTGGAACAAGCCAACACGAGTGTTTCAAAGCTCCCAAGGAGCTGGAGTACAACCTCGTTATTACACAAATAAATTTTCTAGGGGAACACATCCCCAAGCTCAGGCTTTTGCAAGCCCTTTTGTTGCTCATTGTGGTGGCGGTGGATAATTTCCCACGTTCAATTGGCTGCTCCAATCATGGAACTGGGTGGAGAGGCTTGCAGTGGCATCTCGAAGGTTGATGGAGAGGTTGTTCATGTTTTAAATATTTCCTTAGAGTGTATAGATATCTTCAAAGGTGGTGTAGTAGTTTGGTAGCTGCACATCTTGTTCGGGTCCTCCTTGTTCTACTTCATATTCTCCTCCTCCCGCGGGTATTTCTTGTTGGGTAGATTAGTGAAAGGGTAATTGCCTCTATGTGTGGTTTTGGTGATTAATGACAATCCCTATGGACTAATGTTTTCCTTGAGTTTTATATGAAGGAATATTCCATAGGTCATGCTTGTAGTCCATGTGTTGGATTCAAGTATGGATGCCATGAAGATAAAGATATACCTTGAGTATTGGCATCAAGATCATCGAGTTGAAGAGAATAATATGATATGATCAAGATACTTAGAGTGTGATCTCAATAGAAGAATTCAAGATATGGCTCTAAGTCGGTGTCATGATAGCCTCATTAGTTGAACTATGGTTTACTAAGATTTAGAGCATGTAATCAAATGAAGAGTTCCTTGTGTACCTCAAGATATTGAGATGGAGCATGAGAAGATACTTAGTTGACCAATACAAAGAGTGAAGAGTGATTTCAAGTTGGTCAACACATGAAGCATAAAGAATGTACCACATAGATCCTGTGGTATGGTAAGCCTTGTTAATTATGCATCATGAACTAACCCATTGTATATGTGCCTTTGTGTTTTCTATATGGGATATGTATATTTCAATGGGCATGCTTCAAAACTAAAGATCTCATATAGCCCATGAGAGGATGACATCAAGTGATGATCGTCATCAAGGTTGAGAAGGGCAAGTTCAAGATAACCATATCGAGAAGATCATTTGCTTGAAGCTTGCCATCCATATTGGTGATAATGTATATGTGAAGACGTGTCTTAATGTAGCTATCCCATAGTGGTGTATGGGGGAGCAAATTATGAGTCTAAATGAAGCGACAATGATCAAGTGATGCATTCCGCCTTGGATGGAGCTTGAAGCGTTGTCATCAAGATCAAGTGGGATGCGCAAGGAAAAAATATGACCTTGCTAGGTTTTCCTTTTACTGGTCTCAAGTTGGTTGTTAGGAGACCGGGTTATAGGGTAGATAGCCGCACTATCAAGAGGGGCTTCTGGTTGGGTAACTTGATCACATCGTCTTAGGGAGCTCAATCATTTGCATACTTTGCTTCTTCCTATTTTGTTGCTTCTTGGTGTTTCTTTGTGTGAGGTTCTTGAGCTTATTGCTAGCTCTTTAACAAGCCCAAATTCATCGAAAATGGAATTCGTATGCATCTTCTATTTCGTTTTCGAGTTTAGAGGTTTTACCGGTTCGTTGTTAGGGAGGTTTCATACCTCACCTTATTTGGTTCTTTACCTATTTATCTTTCTTGGTTTTTCTACTCTCTAATATATAGATCTTGTTCTTATCTTTTCAAAAAGCCCAAATTTGCTAAAATCTGAATCCGGACGTAAAAGTTATCGCCGTTTTCGTGTGCCTGTTTTCATTCCGGCGGGAATTTCGGCGGCCTGTTCCAGCAAACCGCCGAAAAGCTGTTCTGTTTGCTGTTTCGGTTTTGACCGGAACTTTTCTGATCGACCGAAAATTCTGGCGCTAGTTCCAGCGGCACCGGTTTCCCCGCCGGTACGTGTCCGTCCAGCTCGTTTTGTCTCCAACGGTTATCCCCCTTGAAGGGGTATAAAAGGGGGCTTCTTCCCCAAAGTTCCAGGGTTCTTGAGCATGTTTTTGACAACCATTGTTGACCCTTTTGAGCTTGCTTCCTCTCCCTTCTCTCCTATGATTCTTGCATCTTTTTTAGGGCTTTTGAAGAGGAGATCTAGATCTACAATCGCCACCAATCAATTCCTCCTCTAAGTGAGGAAAACCCATTGGATCTAGATCTTGAAGTCATTGGTTGACTTCCACCATTGTTCTTTCTCTCTAATTCCTCCCTAGCACTTGTTGCTTTGGTGGTATTTGAGAGTGAGGGGTTTGAACACCCTTGGTGTTCTTGCTTTGAATTCTTGCATAAGTGTTGAGCTCTCCATTACGATTTGTTCGAGTGAGAGATCGTGAGGTTGTTACTCTTGGAGGGTGACCTCCTAGTTGGCTTGGCGGTTGGTACCGTGGTGTCCTCTTCGTGGAATATTGTGAAGAGACCCGGGATTCTCCTTCGTGGAGCTTGTGAAGTGGTTGTGGAGCTTGTCATCTCTGGAGTGGAGGAAAAGCTAGCCATAAGGAAAGGGCCTATTCCTTCGTGGGATAGACTCGGAGAAGGTGAGCCTTCGTGGCGTTGGGAAATCCTTCATGGAATCCCACACCTCTCCAACGTGACGTACCTTCTTGTAAGGGAACACGGGAATACATCTTCCTCTCTGTGTGCCTCGGTTATCTCTATACCCGAGCTTACTTTCCTTGTGATAGCCATCGAGCTTGAAGTACTTATATCTTACTTATCACTTATGGTATATTTATCTCGTGCTATCTTGCTTAGCTTAACTTGTTGTTGGTGCACTTAGTTGAGCCTAGTGTATTTAGGTTTTGTGCTTGTAAAATAAACATTAGTTTAATTCCGCATTATATCAAGCCAAAACCGTAATAGTTTTAAAATTGCCTATTCACCCCCCCTCTAGGCGACATCTCTATCCTTTCAATTGGTATTAGAGCAAGGTCTCTCCTTGTTTAGGCTTCACCGCCTAGAGTGTAAATATGTCGACTAGTATAGTGCACAATGGCACAATTATTTTTGATGGGACAAATTATGCTTTATGGAGAAATTGCTTGCTTTATAATCTTCGGACTTTGTGTCCAAATATTGAGCAATTTCTAGATGTAGGTTTTTCTCCTCCGATGGATCCTCAAAATCTATCTTTAGAGGATGAGAAAAATTTACATCTCGAAGCTCAAGTATCTAATGAGCTTATTTTCTCCTTGAGCCCCATAGTTAATTTGTTCCTGACAAATGTAAAGCGCAAGTCATGTCATGAGATGTGGACCAAGCTTAAAGAAATATTTGATGGATCCATTTCTCATATGGTCGGTGGTATCTCCAAGGAGCTCTCTTCTCCTTCATATCATGATGAGCTCCAAATTGCTTCCACCTCTGGCCGCGATGAAATTTCAATTCCTTCCACTTCACCTACATGTGACAAGTCATAAGGTAATGGCATGGTGAGTGGAGAAATCATATATGATGATGGTAGTGGTTCTCTTTACACCAATGATTCATGTTCTATAAATGCTAATGGTGTAGAGAGTTTGGACTTAAGCACTTCTTGCAATGATAATTATATACCCCCTTGTGTTGATAGTCCTTGCATATTGTCTAGAAATTATTTGAGTACTTGTGTAGATGATATGCTTGATTTGTCTTGTTAAAATAAACAAAATGCTTCTATTTCCTCTAGTCGTGTATCTAACAATGTAGAGGAAATCAAACACCCTATGGAGCAAGACACGGTCATGAATGAAGATTCAATAATATCCTCATCTTTATCCTCCCGTGCTCACATGTGCCTTATGGCAAGAGAATCAAAGGTATCTCCTACTTTGGATCCCAACATATCTTTTCTAGATAATAGCAATGATAATGATGATAGTGATGATGACCTTGATGAGGATACTAGTGATCTTGTGCTTGAGTTGACCTTTTTGTGTACCTCTCTTCATGGTAATAATAAGGTTGTTGCTTGTCTCAAACATGTTATGGACACCATAAACTAAACAAACAGAAACCATAGACGAGTTGGATTTCCAACTTGATGATGGGAGCCGGAGATTCAATCTCCTTAAGCAAGAGATTGTCGAGGAGAAGCACACTAACTATTTGCTCATACAAAAAATTGAATCTTATGAGCTTGAAATGGAAAAATCTATTAATGATGCAAGTGCTACTAACTCTACTTCTTGTGAAGCATCTATATTAAAGGAGAATGTTGAGCTAATGGGTCAACTTGAGTTGCTAACTAGCAAATATAGGAAATTGGAAGAGCGTCATGAAATGCTCTCGGGCTCTCATAATGATCTTCTAATCCCCTATGATGGGCTAAAGTTAGCTCGTGAGGCAAGTATCACTAAGGTAACATCTTGTGAGCCTCATTTGGACATTAGCACAACTTCTACTCAAAATGCTATTTTGCCATGTGCTAGTCCTAGTGATCCTTCTTGTCATACTATTGATAAAACTTGTGTTGGATTACTTGCTTGGCCTTGTTTCTCTAACAATGAAGCTTCCACTTCCTCTAGTACCTCTATACTAACCATGTAGAGGAAATCAAAGAGCTCAAGACCCAAGTCACTTCTTTGAAGAAAGACTTGGAAAAGAGTCATGAAGGCAAATCCACACTCGATAATATTTTGAGAGTGCAAAAATGCCCCAATGATAAAAGTAGACTTGGATTCAACTCCAATAACAAGAACAAGTCCAAGAGCAACAAGAAGAAGAGCCAAGACCAAGTCAAGAATTCGGCCAAGATTATTTGCTTCAAGTGCAAGGTTGTAGGACATCATGTAAGATCTTGTCCATTGAAGAAAAGGCACTTGAATGAGAAGCAACAAGGGAAGCGGCCACAAGGTCAAAGTCAAGCCCAATCTCAACCTCAAGTTGAATCTAGGCCACTTCCCAAGGAAAATCAAGATAAGGCTCCCCAAGACAAGAAATGAATAAAGAATAGAAAGGGGAGCACTTGTTGCTACATATGTCGTGAGAAGGGGCACTTGGCTTCTTCACGTTCAAATGGTACCTTATCTAACCCTATCATTGTTGATTATTATTATTCTCTTGGGAAGGATAAGGATGGCAATGTGTTTTCCAAGTTTATTAGAACTCAGAGTGGTGTTAAGAAAAGAACCATTTGGGTTGCCAAGCCTATTGTGACTAACCTCTTAGGACCCAACTTGGTTGGGGACCAACAAGCTCAAACTTGATCAATAGGTGTTTTTGGAGGGCATTGGAGACTTGGCTAACTCATGAAGAATTAAGGGATATTCATATATTATATTTTATAAAGCCAAGTTATAAGGATTATCATCTCCCTACCATATACCCAATGTGCCTCTTTGCGGTAACTCGAACTCAACTATTTTATATTGTAAGTTACTTGCCCCTTTACATGTTTTGGTTTTGTACCAAGTATGAGTTTGTATGTGTTGTGCCTCATGCTTGCTTATTTTGTTTATTCAAGTATGTATATGTGTTTGGCACATCATTTACCTATGTGTTTTGCTTTGATCCTCTAATGCATCTTGATGATATCTTTTTTGGCTCTTTTCGAGTGGTTAATGGAACATCCCATTTTTGGGGAGTGATATGCCTCACGCATCTCTCAAACCTTAAAATGTGTGTACATGAGTACTACCACTGTAGCACCCCAATTGTCTAACAATTGTAATGCTACTTGTCCTAGTAAGATATTGACTACTTCATATATATTATTATTGCATCATAATGATATCATGCTCATGTCATCATGCCATCTTGCATTTGAGCATCATATAAAACCCTTTTTCTTTTGGCTCTTCTCTCACATGCATTATTAATTGTATTTGCCTCTTGATATTGTATTTGGTTATTAATATATTGTTCAATGCCCAAGTCCACTTTATAATTCCACCATCCTACTAGACCATGAGCTTGTTGTCTTTATTTTGGATTTTCTCTAGCTCATGGGCAATAGGGTGGATCTAGTCCATTAAATTCCTTTGCTTGGCTTTGTTCCACTTCTTGGAAATGCATAAGATTAATGCCATCATATTAATATTGTTTTCACAAAATTAATCATGGCATTATTATTTTTGCATGGGCCATGCAACCTTCCTCTCTACCTTATATCTCATTAGTTTTCTTTTGTCTTATTGATTCTTCTTCTTGTGGATTATCACTATCTCCTACCACTCCACCATTCTCATATCCTCACCCACATTCTTTTCTTTTAATTTATTTTCTACATGCATGATCACATGGGACTCATTCCACCTAATTTCTTTTCTTCCTCTTTCTTTCTTGTTTCCATTCCTTTTAGCTCAAGATAGATCAAGCCCCGTGATCTTTCTTGAGATGGCCTCATAAACAAAATTAACAACTAAATACCTAATAATAATCTAAACCTAGTTTTCTCTTCATTATTCTTTTAACCCTAATTCTACTAAACACTAACCTACTCCCAACTCTCTCTCTTACTCTCCCTCTCTCTCTAACCTGCTGACCACCTGGTCACCCTCTCCCTGGCCCACACCCAGCCACCCTAACCCTAGCCCAAACCCTAACCGAGCCATGCCCATCTAACCCTAGCCCGATCTACTCCCTCTTCTCTCTTTCTTTCTCGCTGCCAGGCTAGCCCCACCCTGCAGCCACCTCGTCGCCCTGGTCCACCTGCAGTCCCTCCTGCCGCCGTCCAGCCCCAGGACCAGCCCCCAGCTGCCCCACGTGATCGAGGAGGAGAAGGAAAAGGTGGCACCGAGGCCACCTTATCTCTGCCGTGCCCGGCTCCCCCTCCTCTCTCTCTCCCACTTTTCCTTCCTCCCCACGCCTCTCTGGCCTCTCCCAGATCTTCCCAGAGCTGCCCCTCTTCCTCTCCTTCTCCCTCCCCGACGGCAGCTCCTGCCGCCGCTCGCCGCCAGGTCCACCTCGTCCCCGTTGATCCTGCCGTGCAGCTCAACCTGGAAGCGGCCTAGAGGACCGTGGACGTCCCTCTGCACCACCCCGTACCCGCTGACTTGGACGAGGAGCTCCCCAGCACCGCCAGCACCTCGCCGCACTGCAGCAAACCTTAGATCTGGGCGCCAGCGATCTCGACGCTCCGCCGCTCCTCACGCCGATCCGAGCCCGCCGTCGAGCCCGCGGTGAGCATCCCTTCCCCTCTGACACGGTCCGCCTCGCCGTACCGCCCTAGCGCCGCCGATCGTTTCATCGAACACCGACCGCGCGCTAGAGCTCGCCGTCTTCTGCAGCCTTCCCGCGCCGCGCCACACCCCATCTAGCCCTCTCCCACCTCCCTGTCAACTCCCCTCGTCCTACCGCACCGGTCAGCCCCCTCAGCGCGCACTCCCACGGCCTGGGATCAAATCCCCGCTCCACGCCGCGCACGCACTTGCCGTCAGAACAGAGAGGAAGAAAAACAGTAAACCGCGCGTGGTCGATTTGCAAAAGCCCCCCACCTTTTTGATTCCTGCGACCCGCGCTCCTAACGACCCCACCTGTCAGCCGCGCTAGCCTTTTGCAGAAAACCCCTTGGTTTTTCCCGACCGCAACCCGCACTCTAACCCCAGCCCCACCTGTCAGCCCCTGTCTCGTTCTCCGCTGACACGCGGGCCTGCGCCAGTTGGCCCACCCCGCAGCCTAAGTGGCTAGCCGAGCCGCGGTGACAAAAGGTTTTCCCGCGTGAGGCACAGTCAGCACCAGGCCCACCCGTCAGTGGCTGTGGCTAGAACTGACTGAGTGAGAAAAGTAATTCCGGCTGTCTGTTTTTATTTAAACATTTCCAAATTGTTTTTTAAATTCAAATTCAATTTAGATTCAAATAATTTTTAAAATACAAATCCAAATAATATATGTTTTGGAATCAGAAAAATGTGAGGAATTCAAATATGCCCTCCAAAATATATTTTGAACACTTTAAATTTCGAGATGACTAAAATTACAATAAAATGCCCTTTCCTTATTTAATTAATAACTTTTGTTTTATAATTCCAAATTAGGCAAATAATATGTCTAAATCGATCAGCGCGACGAGCCCGTTCTATTTATGTAGTCCTTGTTATGATTTGAAGCATGCATCATGTCATCATTCAAAATCTGAACTGTTTATGACAATAAAACTTGGTCAAATAAATAATAAAGTGCTTTATTTCTTGTATCCACACCTCACCTTCGCCATGCTACTTTAATGCCATGTAAATTTGTGCATCATTCATCATGGCATGCTTGGTTGCTTGTTGCATTTTAATTCCTATGCTTGTGCACTTTATTTATGTTGGCCCTTGTTTGTTTGGTTCTTCTTCGAATAGACGCCCAGCAGGAGAATTACCAGGAATCACAGGAGTATTACCCAGATCCATCTCTCGCTTCAACCGAGCTGCCAGGCAAGCACTACCACATGCTTGCATACATACAGTACCTATTGCCTCTATCTTATTCTTGCATCATTGAGTCGCGATTGCATTAAATTGAATCCCAAGTACTGCATAGCCTTTACTTTTAAACCACACCAAGCTTGTTCCGGTCCCATGAGCCATTACTACAGGAGTTGTTTGAGCCATGCGAGTCGTAGAAAAGCATGAGTAGGGTATGTGAGTGTCTGAGGAATAACGAGGTACCTAAACAACATAACCTGAGTAGTAATGGGATAACAAGAGGCACCGGTGAGCAATATCTGCTATTTGGTTTTTCATGCTCACTTGTGTCCCGTAGGACCCCGAGTACTTGATTCCTGTTCCTTGACTATTTGCACTATCCACATCCGGGAGGCCTTATGGACCCCCCTGAGCCAGAGCTTGATTCCTTCTTATTTCTTGGGGCCACAAGTAGTTTGGGGTTTTATTACTCTATACTTATGCCATGTTACTGCTTTATTTAAGATTGTGCGTGGAGCACCTGTACTGTTTTGGATCGTGGAATGTTTTCGCGGTATCGACAAGCCCAGTCACACTTTCGGGTTCCCAGTCGTTTACAGCCATTCACACAAACCTTGGGTCCGTCTCGGAGCCGGCCAACTTCGTTGCGGGTAGCTTAATGGGGTGGCCCCCTGAAATTTTTCTGAATCCTGTGATTGCTTTGTCGTGAATGCCTCGTTGGGTTTTGATTTGGTTTTTTCGAGGTTGATCGAGTGTGTGTTGCTATTCGTGCACCCCTGGAGGGTAAAGCTTTCTGAAAGCCGTGTCCGCGGTTATGGACGACTTGGAGCACAGTTTCTCGATCATAGACAAGTACAACTAAAGTACCGCTTTTAAATTGACTAAGTACTTGACTAGTAAATAGTGCAATACTCATGGAATGGTTAATAAAACTGCCAACGGATGATGGGGTTGTTCATCCGCTTCCTCGTTGGTAAGCGAGGAGGAGGATGGATCTGTTAATTATACTGTTATAACTGTTGTTCTTAATTCACGGACTTCCGTCTATCATTGGTTAGGCGGGAGGTTAGCGAGTCTCTATAGAATTGTTAGGTATTATCTTTTGCTGCAATTGCGTCACCCCAGGTTGTGTCCCCTTTAGTGGCATAAAGACTTGCTGAGTACCCCTAGGGTCTCACACGATAAATTGTTTGACTCAGATGAACAGGTGTACCCGCAAGATGGATACTGGGTGGAAGAGACAGATGATGTTGGCAACGATCATTCGGTGTAGAGATTCCGGGAACGGGGATCCGTGTGATCTGTGGGCGGGATGTGTTTAATTATGGGGCATCTTATGCCAATTTGCTTCTTATCCGTACTCGGATCTTGTTCTCCGCTTCCGCCTGATACTCTGATGTGTGATGTATGAGGAGCTATCCTAAATTATTATCTCTATCTAGGACATTTGGATCTTGCCGTATGGCGTTGCAATATTTCTATTTCTTTTAGATGGAATGGCTCTGAGGACTGTTGTATGTGGCTTGCATACATACTCACTTGTGTATGTAGTTGATCCCTTCGCCTGCCGATTACGCCGCTCGTTCTTGTCCCGTTGTCTGAAAATGGTTAGGACGGCCGAAAGGTCTACCGTGAGTGGCCCTGGGCCCCACCGTACTATTTTAACCATTTTCGTTCATCCAGGCATTAACTAAGAGCGTAATTCACCGAGGTAGTTACAACCACTTAGTATTGATATTGCAAGCTTATCTAGTCAATATGTGGTGTGTCATACTCATGAGAAATTCAAATTCTAAATGTCCATTAATTATCTCTAGTTGAGGTTGTTTTTCCTCTTATTAAGGAATTGAATACCACATTATGGGGGAGTAATGTGCTTCTTTTGCATATCACAATCCTAGGAAATGTGAACATATGAGGTGGTGCCACTTAGAGTTGATATTGTTGATTATCTTGTATCTAGGTGGCATGTTAGCTAAAACAAGGTCCTAATTTTTGTTAGAAGCTTTTATTGCTTGTCTTTTTGGTCTTTGCTTGAGTAAGAAATTCTTGGTGTGGCCTTCCTCAAATGCATATCTCTATATCTTATTTGGGAGACCATTTGCTTCAAGTTATTCTAATCATTGCTTTGCATGATTGTGTGACTAGTTGAAGCTATCAAGAATCTCTATCTTTGCATAGTGCTTAATCTTTTTATTCATATCATATGCTTTTTATTGTGAAGATTTATCTTTAATATCTGTGCAATATACCACCAGAAATCATTTCCAATACACTCATTGTCTTCGACAATTGATATACTTGTGTGTGGTAGCATTTGTGGATCATCTTCACCTTGTATTTCACCTCTTATTGCCTTATTTTCTTTCCAAAAATTGTTGTGGCTCCCATTATCTTCCTTGGATTTTGAACATCTCCTTGATGATGTTTTTGATTATTATCAAATATGTTTTAGTGGAATACAAACCTTTTCTTCTCGGGACCCTGTGCCATTGTGAAAAGTGTTAAGGGTTTGGTTTATTTGTTGAAACCTTGCTCTTTTGGGAGTTTGTTATCTCATTATTTCTTCTCTATGTTATTTGCTTGAATGAGATAAATCTTTGAGCATTTGTGTTTTTATTTTGTCTTTTATGCTCAATAGTTTTTGCTTGGTTCATTTGTTGAACTTTGTTGAACAAATCTTGTGTTGATTTGATTATTTGATATAGTTTGGACAACAAATGTATTTTGTCACACCTTGTATGCCTTATTGAATATTTTGGTGTTTTGTCCAAATTATATCTTTGTTGGATCTTGAAAGTCTTGTGCATGCATGTTTACTAAATGTATATCTTATATCATGTTTTGCTTTCTTTGATCCAATATATAGGGTATACTCCATCAAATCCTTAAACGGCTATGATGTGCATGAAATTCAAATTTCATCTCTAAATATGCACATACTTTTATGGAGTATGTCCTATGTATTGTGGTTAGTCTAACCACTTTGGACCCAATAAGTTTGGGGACCGAGATGTACTTGAATGTTGTTTTAGGTACATTGGAGATGAAATGGATGCTTGTCTCATATATAACAAAGGTGTTGTCACCACATGATAATTGGAGCCAAGCTAGGATGATTGAAGAATTCTTATCTACTACATTATACCATTGCTATCTCGGTAACAAGTATCTTATTCATGTATACTATTCTTCCATCCAATCTCTTGTAGGTTGCATCTTGGCATGAATTTATTTGTTTGTAAATGTTGCAGTTTTTGCAAGGATCTTTGAAAGACTTTTTTTATCTTTATTGCTTATGTGAGTAATTTGAGATGATGCATATAATGGGGAGTATATAAAATCATGCTCATGATTCATCAATCCCAAATATGCCTTCTAGCAATTTATTGCATATCAATTCCTCAAGGTACTCTCATGTGCAATATTATTGAAATTGCATTGAATCCTTCCTTTTGATACTTGTTGCCTTTCTCAAAATATCCCAACTAGCATTAATTCCCTTAGTGTTAGTTGTGATGTTTTTGAGGTTTTTCTTTTTCTTTGGTGAAGTTCATTGATATACCATAAGAAGAAGATAGAGCCATGGGCTATATATGCACGTAAGCAAATTACCCTTTTGGTATATCTTATGACTTCCTCTTGGATACCATGTATTATTATTTTTAACCTCTTATGTGTGGATGTTTCTTTGTGGATTATTCTCATGTTTTGTCCACTTAGAAACTTATATACACAAGAGTGTTAATCTCCCGCCTTGATATCCTCGCTCTTTGCCGACCATCTCTCTTATCCTCTTGGTTTTTATGGTATTGGTAAGGTCTTGACTTATGAGTGCTCGATTTACTTTTATTGCATCTTCACGCACTCATATCTCATATTTGGCTTCTTTTGGACTTAAGATTGTCTTGACAAGTGTATTGATTTATATTTATACTCTTTGTATCTTGTTTGTGTTCTAAATGATATAGAGGGAGTGAGGATCCCATATTTGTGTATATTGTATTCAAATGAAACAACTAATTTATGCACGAACCTTGGGGAGCATCCTTATTTCATTTTAGAGCACTAGTTGTCCATTTGATTATTTGGATCTTCTGATTGCTTGCTTCATCCGTTGAAGTTTCTTCACTTTGTTATCCTTTTAGAAATCTTTGATCCTCGGTATAGTTTGATTTCCTTCAAGTATTCGTCATTGGATATGTGCATATGATTTCACTCATATTACGAGTAATGCACACCTTGGGTAGGAACTCACACTATATTGTCCTTCTAACCGTGTCATCCATTTTGGCACTTGTTGTCAATGTGGGAGAAGTTTAGAGGGTTTTAAGGGAAATGGTTTTGTACTTAATATTGGTTTGTTCTTAAGTGTTTGCCTTTCATGCATTTCATATTTATTGTGTTTTGCATGGTTCTATATATAGTGGAAACTCTCCCAAAAGTTATGCTTGACAATGTATGCAATGAAATTCAAGTTCATCACACGTGCATATATTGTGGGGGAGTTTGCTCTATATATGTTGGTTCTACTCACATCTCCTGCATTAGTTGTAGTTTGCGTGAGTAGAATCGGTTTTGATATGGGATAGTATCTTTGCGTTACTTAACCATATCAAAAACAACCTCTTGTATACAACTTATTCTCGGATAAGCTGCGTACTTGTTTCTAATATTCACTATATAAACCCTCTTGTTGTGATTGTCATCAATTACCAAAAAGGGGAAGATTGAAAGGGTAATTGCCCCTATGTGTAGTTTTGGTGATCAATGATAATCCCTATGGACTAATGTTTTGCTTGAATTTTATATGAAGGAATATTCCATAGGTCATGCTTGTAGACCATGTGTTGGATTCAAGTATGGATGCCATGAACATAAAGAAATACCTTGAGTATTGGCATCAAGATCATCGAGTTGAAGAGAAGAATATGATATGATCAAGATATTTAGAGTGTGATCTCAATAGAAGAATTCAAGATATGGCTCTAAGTCGGTGTCATGATAGCCACATTAGTTGAACTATGGTTTACTAAGATTTAGAGCATGTAATCAAATGAAGATTTAGAGCATGTAATCAAATGAAAAATTTCCTACGATGAGAACTATACGCCAAGATCTATCTACTAGGTACAGAGCAACGGGTGGACATACATCCATCAAGAACTTACCCTCAAAGACAACGAGTTTTGTTAACGAGTAGGAACTCGTGGTTGATGTAGTCGTACACTTGCCGATCTCAAGATCATGTGGAAGTCCGAGCGCCGCAAATCAGCAGCGCATCCGTCCTCGCACACACGTTCAAGCCACCGGACAACCTCCACCTCCTAGCTCCAGCGATGCAGCGGAAGCAGCAACTCCTTCCAGACGAAATGCCACTGGGAACATGTATCTCGCTAATCCGAGACCATGGGGGAATAATTCTAGAGGGAGAGAGAGATCCTTCACGAGGAGGTGTGTGGAAGAAGGAGGAAGAAGGGGGCCTTTTATAGGAGGAGGGGGTGCCCCTCCCCATGGCTGGCGCCTCATGGGGGGTGACCCCTCACCTCCCCCATTCATGTGGTGGTAACCCCTCCACATTAAAATGCCTCTTCACATTCCCTTTTAAAGTCTCCACTTTAAATGCATTAAAATTCTCTAAGTTTAATGCTCTCTCATTTAATAAAACTCTTTTATTAAATTTATTCAGAATTTTGTTAATTACTTTAATTAACAAACATTCACATAAAACCCCTTGCAACATTTCAATATCACATGCAGAACCACTTTCTGCAATTTCACCCGAAACAATTCCGGTTTCTATCGAAACAATTCTTGCGCTTTACAATTCTTTCGTCTGAAACATATGTGCTCCAAAATGGTGTCAGGTAACCCTTAAGTGTGTCACCCTACGGTTCGCGAATAATGTAGACATGATTGAGACTCCTCTCAGATCAATAATCAGAAGCGGGACCTGGAGATCCATACTGACTCCTGCACATTTAACGATGACTTCTGTGATCGTGAGAACCTTTAACGCTAGTAACTTAATCCCTTTGTCTCATGATATAATACATGTCCGAGATTCGATCATCGGTATCCAAATACCTAGTTTGATCTCGTTACCGACATGTACTCTTTTCTCGTTCCCGTGATATAATATTCTAGTGATCACATCACTTGCTTGCAAGCTATCTTAATGTGATATCACCGAGAGGGCCCAGAGTATATCTATCCGTCATTGGGATTGAAAAATTCCACTCTTGATCCATGAGCCTCAACATAACACCTTCGTAGCACTGAACCCATCTTTATAGTCACCCTGTTACGGTGTGACGTTTGATGTTATCAAGATACTCTTCTGGTGTTAGCAATTAACATTATCTCATGGTCTAAGGATAAAGATTACTTCGTATGATGTTATAGCAATATAAACATAATGACTTGATCGTAATGCTATACTTCAGATGAATGTTCAGCACATCATTTCATTAAATGTTGTGACCTTGTTATTAACAACATCCAATGTCCATGATCAGGAAACCTTGATTATCTTGTGAATCAATAAGCTAGTCTATAAGAGAGGCATAACTAGGAACCCTTTTTGTTTATTAAACACACATGTATTGACGTTTCCAATCAATACAATTATAGCATGCAAAATAAACATCTATCATATACAAGGAATACATAATAACAACTTTATTATTGCCTCTCAGGGCATATTTCCTTCAGTCTCCCACTTGCACTAGAGACAATAATCTAGTTCACATAGTGATAAATCTAACACCCATGGAGTTCTGGTGTTGATCATGTTTTTCCCTAGGGAGAACTTTAGTCAACGGATTTGCTACATTCAGGTCCGTGTGCACTTTACCAATCTTTATATCTCCATCCTTGTCATGCTCGAGGATGGAGTGAAACCGGCGCTTAATATGCTTGGAATTCTTGTGAGACCTTGGTTCCTTGGCGTTGGCTATGGCTCCATTGTTGTCACAATATATCACCATTGGGTCCAACGCACTAGGAACCACACCTAGTTCCGTTATGAACTCCTTCATCCAAACCACTTCCTACGCCGCTTCTGAAGCAGCAACATATTCCACCTCCGTTGTTGATCCAGCCACCACAGGTTGTTTGGAACTCCTCCAACTAACTGTTGCTCCGTTCAAGAGAAATATGTATCCGGATTGAGACTTAGAGTCATCCGGATCGGTGTCAAAGCTAGCATCGATATAACACTTAGCGACTAACTCTTCTTCACCTCTGTATACAAGAAACATATCATTAGTTCTTCTTAAGTACTTAAGGATATTCTTGACCGCTATCCAGTGTTCCGAACCTGGATCAGAATTGTACCTACTAGTCAAACTAATAGCATGTGCCACATCCGGTCTTGTACATAACATGGCGTACATTATAGAGCCTATGGATGAGGCATAGGGGATCTTATCCATTATCTCTCTTTCTTCCGCTGTAGCCAGACTTTGAGTCTTACTCAATGTCTTGCCTTGCAACATAGGTAAGAACCCCTTCTTACTTCCGTCCATATTAAACTTCTTTAATTACTTATCAAGGTATGTACTCTGTGATAGCCCAATTAGGCGCCTTGATCTATCTCTATAGATTTTAATGCCTAATATATATGACGCTTCACCAAGGTCTTTCATCGAAAATCTGTTGTTTAGATAACTTTTAACACTGTTTAAAAGATCTACATCATTTCCAATCAATAATATGTCATCCACATATAATATCAGAAATGCCACATTGCTCCCACTCACTTTCGTGTAAATACAAGCCTCTCCATAAGTTTGGACAAATCCAAACTCTTTGATCACCTCATCAAAGCGGAGATTCCAACTCCGGGATGCTTGCTTCAGTCCATAGATGGATCGCTGAAGTTTGCATACCTTATCAGCATCCTTAGGATTGAGAAAACCCTTAGGTTGTATCATATACAACTCTTCTTCAATATTACCATTGAGGAACGCAGTTTTGACATCCATCTGCCATATTTCATAATCGAAATATGCAGCTATTGCTAACATAATCCTAACCGACTTAAGCATCGCTACGGGAGAGAATGTCTCATCATAGTCAACTCCTTGAATTTGTAGAAACCCCTTTGCGACAAGTCGAGCCTTATAGATGGTTACATTACCATCAGCATCAGTTTTTATTTTGAAAATCCATTTATTCTCAACGGCCTTTCAATCGTGAGGTAAGTCCACCAAGGTCCAAACCTGGTTTTCGTACATGGATTCCATCTCCGATTTCATGGCTTCTAGCCATTTGTTGGAATCAGGGCTCATCATCGCTTCTTCATACGTTGCAGGGTCATCTTCTTCATCAATCATGAAATTCATAACAGGATTACCGTACAGTTCAGGAGCTGCACGTGTCCTGCTTGACCTGGGAGGTTTGACAGTATCCTCTTTCGGAGTTTCATGATCATTATCATTAGCTCTCTCTTCATCAGGTGAAGCCAACTCCGAAACAACTTCCGGTGCTGTGCTACTTGCCATTTCATGAAGAGAAGGTTCAATAACCTCTTCGAGTTCTACCTTCCGACTACTCACACCTTTCGCGAGAAACTCCTTCTCAAGAAAGGATCCATTCTTGGCAAAAAAAACCTTGCCCTCGGATCTGTGATAGAAGGTATACCCAATCGTTTCCTTAGGGTATCCTATGAAGACGCATTTTTCCGCTTTGGGTTCGAGTTTATCCGGTTGAAGTTTCTTCACATAAACATCGCATCCCCAAACTTTAAGAAATGACAGATTAGGTTTGTTTCCAAACCATAATTCATGCAGTGTCATTTCAACGGATTTAGATGGTACCGTATTTAAAGTGAATGCAGCGGTTTCCAGTGCATAACCCCAAAATGACAGTGGCAAAGAGACATCATAGATCGAACCATATCCAATAAAGTACGATTACGACGTTCTGACACACCATTACATTGTGGTGTTCCGGCAGGCGTGAGTTGTGAAACTATTCCACAGTCTTTCATATATGTGCTAAACTCGTAACTAAGATACTCTCCTCCACGGTCGGACCGCAGAAATTTGATCTTTCTGTTACAATGATTTTCCACTTCATTCTGAAATTCCTTAAACTTTTCAAAGGTTTCAGACTTATGTTTCATTAAATAGATATACCCGTATCTACTCAAATCATCTGTGAAAGTAACAAAATAACAATATCCACCTCGCGCCGACACACTCATTGGTCCACACACATCAGTATGTATGATTTCCAATAAATCTGTCGCCCGTTCCATTGAACCGGAAAACGACGTTCTAGTCATCTTGCCCATAAGGCATGGCTCACATGTATCAAATGATTCAAAATCAAGTGATTCCAAAAGTCCATCAGAATGGAGTTTCTTCATGCGTTTAAGGCCAATATGACCTAGACGGCAGTGCCACATATATGCAGACATATCATTATCAAGTTTAATCCTTTTAGCATCAACATTATGAATATGCGTAATACTACTATCGAGATCCAACAGAAATAAACGATTCAACATAGGTGCATGACCATAAAAGATATTATTCATATAAATCGAACAACCATTGTTTTTAGACTTAAACGAATAACCACTTTGCATCAAACATGATCCGGATACAATGCTCATGCTCAGTGCAGGCACCAAATAACAATTATTTCGGTTTATAACTAATCCCGACGACATATGGAGAGGCAACGTTCCGACGGCGATCACATAAACTCTTGATCCATTGCCGACTCACATCGTGACCTCATCCCTTGCTAGTTGTCGCTTGTTCCGCAGCCCCTGAACCGAGTTACATATATTAGCAAACGATCCCGTATCAAATACCCAGGTGCTACTACGAGTACTAGTCAAGTACACATCAATATCATGTATATCACATATACCTTTGTTTGCCTTGCCGGCCTTCTTATCCGCCAAATACTTGGGGCAGTTGCGCTTCCAATGTCCAGTCCCCTTGCAATAGTAGCACTCGGTATCAGACTTAGGGCCAGCTCGGGATTTCTTTCCAGGTGTGGCAACAGATTTGCCGCCCTTCTTTCCCTTCTGCTTGCCTTTCTTGTCCTTCTTGAAACTGGTGGTCTTATTGATCATCAACACTTGATGTTCTTTCCTAATCTCCACTTCTGCAGTCTTAAGCATTGACAGAAGCTCGGGAAGAGACTTCTTCATGCCCCGCATATTATAGTTCATCACGAAGCTCTTGTAGCTAGGTGGCAGAGATTGGAGAACACGATGTATGCCTAAGTCAATGGGAATCGTTATTCCCAAGGACACAAGCTCATCGGCGTACCCAGACATTTTGAGTACATGCTCACTAACGGAGCTATTCTCCTCCATCATGCAGCTAAAGAACTTTTCAGAAGCATTATAACTCTCTACGGCAACATGGGTATCGAAAATCATTTTCAATTCTCCCATGGTATCAAAGGTATTGCCATTTTTGAAACGCTTTCGAAGTTTTGGCTCTAGCCCATACAGTATGCCGCAATGAACTAAGTTGTGGTCCTCCTGACGAGTTATATAGACATTCCTTTCCTCGTCAGGGGCATCAGGAGCTGGTGGGGGGCCTAGCGGCGCCTCTAGCACATATTGCTTTTGTGCAGCAGTGAGGAGAATCCTCAAATTCATAGCCCAGTTGGTGAAGTTGCTACCATTCGCAACAAGTTTCTCTTTCTCCATGAACACATTGAAATTAAAAGCAGGTGGTGCCATCTACAACAGAATTTGTAAAGTTTATTTAGACTAAGTTTATGATAGAGTGAGTTCAACTAATCAAAATTACTAATGAACTCCCACACAAAAACGACATCCCTCGTGTCCTTTTGGTGATTACATGAACCAAATCCACTACACCAAGTCCGATCATCACGTGAGTTAATGTAGCTTCAAAGGCAAGCATCTATATGGGTATCATATCAACTATATGACTCATGCTTAACCTTTCGGTCTGTGTTCTGAGGCCATGTCTGTACATGCTAGGCTCGCCAAGTAACAACCTTAGTATCCGCGTGTGTAAAACTATCTTACACCCGTTGTATGAAAGCGTAGAGTCGAGAACACCTGATCATCACGTGATGCCTCAAAACACGATCCACAAAACGATGCATACTTAAGGAAGAACACATTTTATCTTGATATCTAAATGAGGGATCATCTTATAATGCTACCAAAAACGCCAAACTAGCAATATAAGATGCTAACATCTAATGTGTGAAGTGAGATGATATGGTCCATGCATTTGATCTCTATCATTTGCATCGTGGTATGCTCTCTATCATTCCTTTGTGTGTAAGGCCAAGGTCTACGGAACTTATACGTTAAGTGAGTTGTAAGAGTATCTATCATACATCTACTTACAACAATACCATATCAAGACACTAGCCCAGCAACGATCTAAACTAGACGCCTCTAATTTATCAATTGCAAGTTTTACGTGGCTTAGGGCTTTCGGAGATAGAACCGTTCTTACCTATGAACATGAACCACAACGAGGATAATCAAGTTATTAGCAACTCGTTGTAAATCAGATATTGACTATAGTAGGAGAGATAGACACCCGCTAGCCACTTATGTAAAACTAGTTGCATGTCAGTCGTGAAACCGGTCTCATGTACGATGACATTTAAGGTTGGTCCGGGCCGCTTCATCCCACTATGCCAGCAATATCCAAAATACATAGAAGATGCAATAACATGATCATCATTGCCCACATATAAACATATGTGTACTACCCGTGCAAAGCACCTACGCATAGATCAGGCTCTGATACCACTGTTGGGTCCGCAGCATAGAAAACAAAAAATTCCTACGATGAGAACTATACGCCAAGATCTATCTACTAGGTACAGAGCAATGGGTGGACATACATCCATCGAG
The DNA here is from genome assembly GCA_910589775.1 of Avena eriantha. Classification (NCBI taxonomy): domain Eukaryota; kingdom Viridiplantae; phylum Streptophyta; class Magnoliopsida; order Poales; family Poaceae; genus Avena; species Avena eriantha. The sequence goes on from OU342740.1 coordinate 494,145,889, forward strand.
AACTTACCCTCGAAGATAACGAGTTTTGTTAACGAGTAGGAACTCGTGGTTGATGTAGTCGTACACTTGCCGATCTCAAGATCGCGTGGAAGTCTGAGCGCCGCAAATCAGCAGCGGATCCGTCCTCGCACACACGTTCAAGCCACCGGAACACCTCCACCTCCTCGTCCCAGCGATGCAGCAGAAGCAGCAACTCCTTCCAGACGAAATGCCACCGGGAACATGTATCACGCTAATCCGAGACCATGGGGGAATAATTCTAGGGGGAGAGAGATCCTTCACGAGGAGGTGTGTGGAAGAAGGAGGAAGAGGGGGGGTTTTATAGGAGGAGGGGGTGCCCCTCCCCAAGGCCGGAGCCTCATGGGGGTGATCCCTCACCTCCCCCATTCATGTGGTGGTAACCCCTCCACATTAAAATGCCTCTTCACATTCCCTTTTAAAGTCTCCACTTTAAATGCATTAAAATTCTCTAAGTTTAATGCTCTCTCATTTAATAAAACTCTTTTATTAAATTTATTCAGAATTTTGTTAATTACTTTAATTAACAAACATTCACATCAAACCCCTTGCAACATTTCAATATCACATGCAGAACCACTTTTTACAATTTCACCCAATTCTGGTTTCTAGCGAAACAATTCCTGCGCTTTGCAATTCTTTCGTCTGAAACATATGTGCTCCAAAATGGTGTCCGGTAACCCTTAAGTGTGTCACCCTACGGTTCGCGAATAATGCAGACATGATTGAGACTCCTCTCAGATCAATAATCAGAAGCGGGACCTGGAGATCCATACTGACTCCTGCACATTCAACGATGACTTCTGTGATCGTGAGAACCTTTAACGCTAGTAACTTAATCCCTTTGTCTCATGATATAATACATGTCCGAGATTCGATCATCGGTATCCAAATACCTAGTTTGATCTCGTTACCAACATGCACTCTTTTCTCGTTCCCGTGATATAACATTCTAGTGATCACATCACTTGCTTGCAAGCTATCTTAATGTGATATCACCGAGAGGCCCCAGAGTATATCTATCCATCATCGGGATTGACAAATTCCACTCTTGATCCATGAGCCTCAACATAACACCTTCGTAGCACTAAACCCATCTTTATAGTCACCCTGTTACGGTGTGACGTTTGATGTTATCAAGATACTCTTCTGGTGTTAGCAATTAACATGATCTTATGGTCTAAGGATAAAGATTACTTCCTATGATGTTATAGCAATATAAACATAATGACTTGATCGTAATGCTATACTTCAGATGAATGTTCATCACATCATTTCATAAAATGTTGTGACCTTGTTATTAACAACATCCAATGTCCATGATCAGGAAACCTTGATCATCTTGTTAATCAACAAGCTAGTCTATAAGAGAGGCATAACTAGGAACCCTTTTTGTTTATTAAACACTCATGTATTGACGTTTCCAATCAATACAATTATAGCATGCAAAATAAACATCTATCATATACAAGGAATACATAATAACAACTTTATTATTGCCTCTCAGGGCATATTTCCTTCACCATAGTGGTGTATGGGGGAGCAAATTATGAGTCTAAACAAAGCGACAATGATCAAGTGATGCATTCCATCTTGGATGGAGCTTGAAGAGTTGTCATCAAGATCAAGAGGGATGCGCAAGGCAAAGGTATGACCTTGCTAGGTTTTCCTTTTACCGGTCTCAAGGTGGTTGTTGGGAGACCGGGTTATAGGATAGGTAGCCGCACTATCAAGAGGGGCTTACGGTTGGGTAACTTGACCACATCGTCTTAGGGAGCTCAATCCTTTGCATACTTTGCTTCTTCCTATTTTGTTGCTTCTTGGTGTTTCTTTGTGTGAGGTTCTTGAGCTTATTGCTAGCTCTTCAACAAGCCAGAGTTCACCGAAAACGTAATTCGTATGCATCTTCTATTGCGTTTTCGAGTTTAGAGGTTTTACCGGTTCATTGTTAGGGAGGTTTCATACCTCACTGTAACTACCTCGGTGAATTACGCTCTTAGTTAATGCCTGGATGAACGAAAATGGTTAAAATAGTACGGTGGGGCCCAGGGCCACTCACGGTAGACCTTTCGGCCGTCCTAACCATTTTCAGACAACGGGACAAGAACGAGCGGCGTAATCGGCAGGCGAAGGGATCAACTACATACACAAGTGAGTATGTATGCAAGCCACATACAACAGTCCTCAGAGCCATTCCATCTAAAAGAAATAGAAATATTGCAACGCCATACGGCAAGATCCAAATGTCCTAGATAGAGATAATAATTTAGGATAGCTCCTCATACATCACACATCAGAGTATCAGGCGGAAGCGGAAAATAAGATCCGAGTACGGATAAGAAGCAAATTGGCATAAGATGCCCCATAAATAAACACATCCCGCCCACAGATCACACGGATCCCCGTTCCCGGAATCTCTACACCGAATGATCGTTGCCAACATCATCTGTCTCTTCCACCCAGTATCCATCTTGCGGGTACACCTGTTCATCTGAGTCAAACAATTTATCGTGTGAGACCCTAGGGGTACTCAGCAAGTCTTTATGCCACTAAAGGGGACACAACCTGGGGTGACGCAATTGCAGCAAAAGATAATACCTAACAATTCTATAGAGACTCGCTAACCTCCCGCCTAACCAATGATAGACGGAAGTCCGTGAATTAAGAACAATAGTTATAACAGTATAATTAACAGATCCATCCTCCTCCTCGCTTACCAACGAGGAAGCGGACGAACAACCCCCATCATCCGTTGGCAGTTTTATTAACCATTCCATGAGTATTGCACTATTTACTAGTCAAGTACTTAGTCAATTTAAAAGCGGTACTTTAGTTGTACTTGTCTATGATCGAGAGACTGCTCCAAGTCGTCCATAACCGCGGACACGGCTTTTAGAAAGCTTTACCCTGCAGGGGTGCACGAATAGCAACACACACTCGATCAACCTCGGAAAAACCAAATCAAAACCCAACGAGGCATTCACGACAAAGCAATCACAGGATTCAGAAATATTTCAGGGGGCCACCCTATTAAGCTACCCGCAACGAAGTTGGCCGGCTCCGAGACGGACCCAAGGTTTGTGTCAATGGATATAAACGACTGGGAACCCGAAAGTGTGACTGGGCTTGTCGATACCGCGAAAACATTCCACGATCCAAAACAGTACAGGTGCTCCACGCACAATCTTAAATAAAGCAGTAACATGGCATAAGTACAGAATAGTAATAAAACCCCAAACTACTTGTGGCCCCAAGAAATAAGAAGGAATCAAGCTCTGGCTCAGGGGGTCCATAAGGCCTCCCGGATGTGGATAGTGCGAATAGTCAAGGAACAGGAATCAAGTACTCGGGGTCCTACGGGACACAAGTGAGCATGAAAAACCAAATAGCAGATATTGCTCACCGGTGCCTCTTTCATTAGTTATCCCATTACTACTCAGGTTATGTTGTTTAGGTACCTCGTTATTCCTCAGACACTCACATACCCTACTCATGCTTTTCTACGACTCGCATGGCTCAAACAACTCCTGTAGTAATGGCTCATGGGACCGGAACAAGCTTGGTGTGGTTTAAAAGTAAAGGCTATGCAGTACTTGGGATTCAATTTAATGCAATCGCGACTCAATGATGCAAGAATAAGATAGAGGCAATAGGTACTGTATGTATGCAAGCATGTGGTAGTGCTTGCCTGGCAGCTCGGTTGAAGCGAGAGATGGATCTGGGTAATACTCCTGTGATTCCTGGTAATTCTCCTGCTGGGCGTCTATTCGAAGAAGAACCAAACAAACAAGGGCCAACATAAATAAAGTGCACAAGCATAGGAATTAAAATGCAACAAGCAACCAAGCATGCCATGATGAATGATGCACAAATTTACATGGCATTAAAGTAGCATGGCGAAGGTGAGGTGTGGATACAAGAAATAAAGCACTTTATTATTTATTTGACCAAGTTTTATTGTCATAAACAGTTCAGATTTTGAATGATGACATGATGCATGCTTCAAATCAGAATAAGGACTGCATAAATAGAACGGGCTCGTCGCGCTGATCGATTTAGACATATTATTTGCCTAATTTGGAATTATAAAACAAAAGTTATTAATTAAATAAGGAAAAGGGCATTTTATTGTAATTTTAGTCATCTCGAAATTTAAAGTGTTCAAAATATATTTTGGAGGGCATATTTGAATTCCTCACATTTTTCTGATTCCAAAACATATATTATTTGGATTTGTATTTTAAAAATTATTTGAATCTGAATTGAATTTGAATTTAAAAACAATTTGGAAATGTTTAAATAAAAACAGACAGCCGGAATTACTTTTCTCACTCAGTCAGTTCTAGCCACAGCCACTGACGGGTGGGCCTGGCGATGACTGGGCCACGCGCGCGGGAAAACCTTTTGTCACCGCGGCTCGGCTAGCCACTGAGGCTGCGGGTGGGCCAACTGGCGCAGGCCCGCGTGTCAGCGGAGAGCGAGACAGGGGCTGACAGGTGGGGCTGGGGTTGGAGCGCGGGTTGCGGTCGGGAAAAACCGAGGGGTTTTCTGCAAAAGGCTAGCGCGGCTGACAGGTGGGGTCGTTAGGAGCGCCGGTCGCAGGAATCAAAAAGGTGGGGGGCTTTTTGCAAATCGACCACGCATGGTTTACTGTTTTTCTTCCTCTCTGTTCTGACGGCAAGTGCGTGCGCGGCGCGGAGCGGGGATTCGATCCCGGGCCGCGGGAGTGCGCGCTGAGGGGGCTGACCGGTGCGGTAGGACGAGGGGAGTTGACAGGAAGGTGGGAGAGGGCTAGATGGGGTGTGGCGCGGCGCGGGAAGGCTGCAGAAGACGGCGAGCTCTGGCGCGCGGCGGGTGTTCGATGAAACGATCGGCGGCGCTAGGGCGGTACGGCGAGGCGGACCGTGTCAGAGGGGAAGGGATGCTCACCGCGGGCTCGACGGTGGGCTCGGATCGGCGCGAGGAGCGGCGAAGCGTCGAGATCGCTGGCGCCCAGATCTAGGGTTTGCTGCAGTGCGGCGAGGTGCTGGCGGTGCTGGGGAGCTCCTCATCCAAGTCAGCGGGTACGGGGTGGTGCAGAGGGACGTCCATGGTCCTCCAGGCCGCTTCCAGGTTGAGCTGCACGGCAGGATCGACGGGGACGAGGTGGACCTGGCGGCGAGCGGCGGCAGGAGCTGCCGTCGGGGAGGGAGAAGGAGAGGAAGAGGGGCAGCTCTGGGCAGATCTGGGAGAGGCCAGAGAGGCGTGGGGAGGAAGGAAAAGTGGGAGAGAGAGAGGAGGGGGAGCCGGGCACGGCAGAGATAAGGTGGCCTCGGTGCCACCTTTTCCTTCTCCTCCTCGATCACGTGGGGCAGCTAGGGGCTGGTCCTGGGGCTAGACGGCGGCAGGAGGGACTGCAGGTGGACCAGGGCGACGAGGTGGCTGCAGGGTGGGGCTAGCCTGGCAGCGAGAAAGAAAGAGAGAAGAGGGAGTAGATCGGGCTAGGGTTAGATGGGCATGGCTCGGTTAGGGTTTGGGCTAGGGTTAGGGTGGCTGGGTGTGGGCCAGGGAGAGGGTGACCAGGTGGTCAGCAGGTTAGAGAGAGAGGGAGAGTAAGAGAGAGAGTTGGGAGTAGGTTAGTGTTTAGTAGAATTAGGGTTAAAAGAATAATGAAGAGAAAACTAGGTTTAGATTATTATTAGGTATTTAGTTGTTAATTTTGTTTATGAGGCCATCTCAAGAAAGATCATGGGGCTTGATCTATCTTGAGCTAAAAGGAATGGAAACAAGAAAGAAAGAGGAAGAAAAGAAATTAGGTGGAATGAGTCCCATGTGATCATGCATGTAGAAAATAAATTAAAAGAAAAGAATGTGGGTGAGGATATGAGAATGGTGGAGTGGTAGGAGATAGTGATAATCCACAAGAAGAAGAATCAATAAGACAAAAGAAAACTAATGAGATATAAGGTAGAGAGGAAGGTTGCATGGCCCATGCAAAAATAATAATGCCATGATTAATTTTGTGAAAACAATATTAATATGATGGCATTAATCTTATGCATTTCCAAGAAGTGGAACAAAGCCAAGCAAAGGAATTTAATGGACTAGATCCACCCTATTGCCCATGAGCTAGAGAAAATCCAAAATAAAGACAACAAGCTCATGGTCTAGTAGGATGGTGGAATTATAAAGTGGACTTGGGCATTGAACAATATATTAATAACCAAATACAATATCAAGAGGCAAATACAATTAATAATGCATGTGAGAGAAGAGCCAAAAGAAAAAGGGTTTTATATGATGCTCAAATGCAAGATTGCATGATGACATGAGCATGATATCATTATGATGCAATAATAATATATATGAAGTAGTCAATATCTTACTAGGACAAGTAGCATTACAATTGTTAGACAATTGGGGTGCTACACTCACCTTATTTGGTTCTTTATCTCTTTATTAGGTTTTCTACTCTCTAATAGATAGATCTTGTTCTTAGCTTTTCAAAAATCTCAAGTTTGCTAAAATCCGAGTCCAGGCGCAAAAGTTATCGCCGTTTTCGTGTGCCTGTTTTCATTCCGGCGGGAATTCCGGCGGCGCCAGTTCGGGGGCCGAAATTTCCGGCGGTGACCAGAAATTTTCAGCAAACCGCCGAAAAGCTATTGTGTTTGCTGTTTCGATTTTGACAGGAACTTTTCTGGTCGATCGGAAATTTCTGCGCCAGTTCCGGCGGCACCGGTTTCCCCACCGGTATGTGTCCGTCCAGCTCGTTTTGTCTCCAACGGTTATCCCCCTTGAAGGGGTATAAAAGGGGGGCTTCTTCCCCAAAGTTCCAGGGTTATTGAGCACGTTTTTAACCACCATTGTTGACCCCTTTGGGCTTACTTCCTCTCCCTTCCCTCGTATGATTGTTGCATCTTTTTGAGGGTTTTTGAAGAGGAGATCTAGATCTACAATCTCCACCAATCAATTCCTCCTCTAAGTGAGGGGAACCCATTGGATCTAGATCTTGAAGTCATTGGTTGACTTCCACCATTGTTCTTCCTCTCTAATTCCTCCCTAGCACTTGTTGCTTTGGTGGGATTTGAGAGTGAGGGATTTGAACACCCTTGGTGTTCTTGCTTTGCATTCTTGCATAAATGTTGAGATCTCCATTACGATTTGTTCGAGTGAGAGACCGTGAGCTTGTTACTCTTGGAGGGTGACCTCCTAGTTGGCTTGGCGGTTGGTACCGTGGTATCCTCTTCGTGAAAGATTGTGAAGAGACTCGGGATTCTCCTTCGTGGAGCTTGTGAAGTGGTTGTGGAGCTTGCCATCTCCGGAGTGGAGGAAAAACTAGCCATAAGGAAAGAGCCTATTCCTTCATGGGATAGACTCGGAAAAGAAGGTGAGCCTTCATGGCATTGGGAAATCCTTCATGGAATCCCACACCTCTCCAACGTGACGTACCTTCTTGTAAGGGAACACGGGAATACATCTTCGTCTCTGCATGCCTCGGTTATGTCTATACCCAAGCTTACTTTCCTTGTGATAGCCATCGAGCTTGAAGTACTTATATCTTGCTTATCACTTGTGGTATATTTATCTTGCGCTATCTTGCTTAGCTTAACTTGTTGTTGGTGCACTTAGTTGAGCCTAGTGTATTTATGTTTTGTCCTTATAAAATAAACATTAGTTTAATTCCACATTATATGAAGCCAAAACCGTAATAGTTTTTGAAATTTCCTATTCACCCCCTCTAGGCGACATCTCTATCCTTTCAATTAGTTTCAACATGTGCGTCATAACGCAAACATCCATCCTCGATAGAGAATAAACCGTTAGGCAAAGGAGCTGGGATCAAGTGATCCGCTCTAGGTATATTAAAGAACTATCTACCATGTTTTTAGAAATCATACCACATGCTATTAGAGTAGAAAGGCCGAGATGGTTACCTCCAGTCAACGGTTAGATGTTACCTAGGTTGATGCGAAGTGCACGTGCAATAACAGTCACAAATCCTCCTCCACATATGGGTCCTCGGGATTGAAGAGCCTGATACTTAAGGTAAAACACAAGAAGAGCGCCTAAATTTGGCGTTAAGTTATAATTGATAAGGAGAACTTTTGCGAGGATCAACATGTCCTCCTCATTAACTCTAGTAAACTCACCACGTGCCTGCAATGTGTTAGCAATAACATAGAATAAATATCGAATAGCGGGATGATCAATTTAGTTCCACTTGGGTGTGTTTTCACGAATTCTCATCAAATTAAAATATTGTGAAGGGGAAGGATATAAAACAAAGGTAGTTGTGCGTACATCAGTGGCGTTGTTGGTAAACCCAAAGCATTGAGCCCATTGGCTAAGTGTCAAAGTATACTCACAGTTCATAAGGCGGAATTTAATTCGATCAACTTTGAACCTTTGTTCTTCAGAACAACCATAAGGATCCACCGTGTGTGTCAAGGTGTTGAAGAACTCAAGTGTCAAACAGCGATATGTCGCAACATACTGAAAGAAAAAATTGTACAAACCAACATTGTTGCAAAGTAAATCGAAATCAGCACGAATGCCAAGTTGGTTCAGGATATATGGACAGGCCCACTTGGTGGACTTGATCTCTTGAATCTTGAGACGACCAAAACGGGTCAGACGGAACTCCTCGGTGAACTCGATACCAAGTGACTGGGGGGTTAAGATATCCACGGGTGTTGCGGAGGATTCCACAGCCATCTCACGTGTACGACTCCTCGTGTTCTTCTAATAAATAAAAACAAGATAAAGTAAATAAAGATTGCTAATAATTTTTTGGTCCAATAGAAACATAGCATAAGTGATTCTCTACACTAACTACAAAATAAATTCCTCTAAAAACAATGCTTGGCGTACCTAAAATCAAGATTGAATTAAGAACAAGACCTATGTCTAAATTGACAATGATGAATGATTGAGTGAAGCTTTTGCACAAATAAGTTGGGGATTAGAGGAGAATCATACCTTAGATCGAGTGAGTGCGAAGAATTGAAGAAATATTGAGTAAATTTGAATATCCAATGGAGGTGGTTTGAAGTTTGGAGGAAGAAGAAAGAGAAAAATTGATTTGGGGATTTTTGGATTACCTTCTCGGGGTGTTTATGGCGGCTGCGTACTCGGTACGGGCGAGCGGTACGGCCAGAGCCCACCCATACCGGTTGACTTACCTTGGGGTGACGATTGCTCGTAGGCGGTGCACTCGGTACAAGCGCGTGCCCGTACTACTGGTCGTTAACGCTGTGGTGACTTCTGCTTAAAATCTGATATTTGCTCGGGGGTACAGTATGGGCGCATGGTACAGGAGCGTTCGGCCGTACCAGTGGTCGTTATCGACTCTGTTCCTTTCGACAAACATCAAAAAAATTATCTTCATTTGCCTTGAGGTGGTACAGGCGCATGGTACAGTCCACTTTGGCCGTACCAGTGGTCGTTAAGAACACTGTGAACTACAAAACTCAAGGATTTTGATTAGTAGCTCTGTGCGCCTTTGCACATCCTATCAAAGGGTTAGATAACAGCAAAAACACTAAGTAATGATCCAGCAATACTTCTTAGGCCATGTGTTAGTAAAATAAAATCATAGAGGATTACCTTATTTCTTCTTATCTCTCCATAGGTCTTCTTGAACATTCTTTATTTAAAACTAAACTAACACAATAAAAATATAAAGAGAAATTTTATTTCACATGGGTTGCCTCCCATGAAGCGCTTCTAGTTAAGGTCAATTAGCTTGACCTTGATGGCAATCACTTAGGTTTGTGAAGTGGAACACCCACTCCAAAGTAGTTTTCTTTTAAAGTAATTACACCAACATCATCGTTAGGCTTGGCCTTCTTTTTCCTAGGGAAGTGGACTAAAAAGGCTCTCTAGATAGTAGCCATATTCTCACATTCCATTCATGTAAATTAATCAAAGATTTAATAGTTCGTAGGAATGACCTACCTAGAATTATAGGTGCTATGTGATGTTCAGGCATGTCCATAATAACAAGATCAATAAGAGTAGGACTACCTTTAATTTCAACAACTATATTTTCTTTTATCCCAACAACTTGTTTATAAGTTGAATCAGCTAGATGGGGTCTCAATTCAGTTGTAACAAATGGTCCCAAGTTTAACTTATCGAATAGGCTTTTGGAAATTGTTGAGACGCTTGCACCAAGATCACAAAGTGTGGATATCTCATTAACTCCCAACTTAATTTTTATAGTGGGCTCAAATATATTATCTAGGTTAGTTGGAAGCTTATCATCTAGACTTTTATACTCCATCTCTAAATAATGAACCTTAGATGCTACTTGTTGTATAAGTTGTTGGTACATAGCATCATTATCTTGTTCTATACCTGGATCCTTAACGGTGATCATCTTCAATAGATATTCCACGGTATATTCCGGTGTTGGCGCGTTGCTATAATCCAGATCTTCGGGTTTTTCATCATTGGTTACCACCCTCATCATTTTGAGGTCTTTTATCAGATTTGAGTCGGGTTTTCTAGCAAACTTTGCTAGTATGAGAGCTTGGCTCTCGGCTACCTTACCCAGCTGAGCCTCCACAGTCTTTGTTCTTTCTTGTAGAGCCTGCACATTATTTCTAATTGCAACTGCCTGGTTAGATAATCTTCCTACACTACTTTCATGGTTCTCTGTAATCTTAATAAGCATATTATTTTGCTCGGTTTGAGCTTGTATAAATATTCTAATGGTTTGCTCAAACGGGAGATTTCCATGATTTGCTCCATTAGTATTATCATAATTATTATAAAAAGCTCCTGCAGGATTAGCATGATATTTTTGAACATTAGAAGCATAATTATTTATCCATGCATGATTAAAAGGAGTGCGAGCTATAAAATTAACATCATTAACATTAGTAGTGATAACATTAACTTGCGTATCTTCCTTACCCTTTATTAAGCTAAGCAACTCATCTACCTTAGATGTAAGCTCCTCACTATTTATCTCGGTAATTGAACTTACTCTCTTTGAGGTTCTTTCCACATGCCATTGGGCATGGTTATTTTGCATATCATCAAGTAACTTACATGTTTTCCCATGATCGTGCCTCCTGCTGCAGTATCTAGCATAGACTTAGACATTGGGTTAAGACCATTATAAAATAAATGTAATATAAGTCACTCTTCCATCCTATGATTAGGACAGTTTATTACGGCTTCTTTCATCCTTTCCCACGCAAGCGCTAGTGGCTCACGGTCTTCTTGTCTAAAGCTTGTAATGTTGGATCTTGGCTACATAGTCTTAGCTGGGGTAAAAAATTTAGTCATAAACAAATTAGTACATTCCTCCCAAGATTTAATAGTTCCCTTTGGTAGAGATAGCAACCAATCCTTGGACTTTCCTCTAAGAGAGAAAGGAAACATTCTTTGAACACCATTATTTCTAATGCTATGGAAAAGTCTAAGCTTGGGGAAACTGGTTTTGATGAGTATGATATTTTTAGTCCCCCAAGCATGGAGGAGAAAATTTACTTTGATGATACTATACCTCCAATACATGATGATTACAATGATGAATATGATATTTTCAGTCCACCTACTATTGAGGAGAAAATTAATTATGATTACAATATGCCTCCTATATTTGATGATTATGGTGATGAGAATAATAATGATAGCTATTTTGTTGAATTTGCTCCCACTACAATTAATAAGAATGACTATGTTTATGTGGAGAGTATTAATTATTTTATGCATGTGGCTCATGATAAGAATGTTTCATGTGAAAGTTATATTGTTAATTTTATTCATGATACTACGGAAAGTTATTATGATAGAGGGAAACATTGTTTTATGCATCTCAATAATATTAAGTTTCCCCTATTTATGTTAAAAGTCTTGAAGTTGCAATTGTTTTGCTTTATTATGCATGTTGCTTTGTGCTTTCATGACTTGTTTCTTTACAACATTCTTATGCATAGGAAGTGGGTTAGACTTAAATGTGCTTTGAATTTGCTTCTTGATGCTCTCTTTTACTTCAATTCATATTTCTTATGTGAGCATCTTCTCAAACTATCATGCCTAACTTGAAGGCGTTAAAGAAAAGTACTTCATGGGAGATAACCCAATAGTTTTCATGAGTCTTGGAAGTTATTACCTGTGTAATAACCTCTCCTTATCATTTTTGTGTGGTTTTTGTGCCAAGAGTAACCTCTAATGAGAGAGAAGTAATGCTTGGGAAAGTTGCTGTCCTGAAATAGATTTTTGTGCTTCATTGGAAAAATCGTGTAAAATCTCTATACGTCGTTTTGAGGCGTGATTTTTTTCTCCTACCCTAGGTTGTTATCTAACTTTTGTTAGTTCAACACTTTTCTATTTGAGCAACGGAAGGTCTTCGAAAAAATTGGGTTTTACCTGCTGGTCTGTTTTGATAGATTTCTGCCATTATTTGCATTTGCTTCTTGTTGATTCCTTTTTGGGTTCTTTTTGGGGAATTGAGCTTTTTGAGGGAAGTGCTACAGTAGCTTGTGTTTTAACAGAAGTTTTATTGGTGTTGAAATTGAACCCAAAGACTTATTATCTTGAGTACACTAATGTTGCTAATAAAGATTGTGTGAAGTTTTGTATGAAGGAAAATTTTCAGGTGTTAAGGAAAGAATGATGTAATGAGATGAAGAATGGACTAAAGCTCAAGTTTGGGGATGCCACCCGTGTCACCCCAAGAAATATTCAATAAGTACAAGCATCAAAGCTTGGGGATGCCTAAGGCATCCCCTTCATTATCAATAAAAATTGCAGGTTCCTTACAAACACTTCATTTTTATTGTTTCATGCACAATTGTGTTGTTCTTGGAGCGTCTTGTTTCGTTTTTAGTTTTCGTTTCCTTAGTTTGCTTGAATAAATTGGTTGGACCCCCTCATTCATGTATTAGTTTTCAAATAAGTTGGTTTGGATTGGAAAAGAGTAGAATGTTCATGCTTAAGTGGTAAAAAGGAGCTTATTTTTGACTGAGACTTAGACTTTATCATGTCATGCTTGATATTGTTTTGGCTTTATGCTTAGTGATTTTCCCTGTAGCATGACATGTTATAAACATTTGAGATTGCTTAATGTGCCTTGAAATAATCATGCGTTGTTTTAGCATATTAAAGCATAGTATTGTGGTATGCTCCTTTGATGCTTTATTTGTGTTGACTTGGCGCATGCTCACACCATGTTAAGACTATACCAAGTCACCATAGCCTCTATGATCATTTAGTTTTCGACTTGTAATATTACTTTATGCTTTAATGAATGATGTTTTTTCGCTTTGCATGATTATGGCCATTATTGCTCTCTTAGTTGGTCGCTCCCAGTCTTTTGCTAGCCTCCATACCAAGTATTGAGTTCCACTCATGTATCCAACTCCAAATAAAACCAAGTTATTCCAAATAGTCCACCATACCTACCTATTAGCATTTGCTATTCCAAGTATATTCATGTTTTTATCTACCTTCTGAATTAAACTTATTATGTGAAAATTAGTGATTAAATCTCTCACGAACTTGATGGCATACTTTACTTTTCTTGCCCCTAATAAACTTGAACCATTGTGTCATCTATGTTGTATATGCTTGCACTTATACGTCGAGATTAGCATAACCATGCTGTCATGGGGAACGCTTTCAATATTGCACTTGTACATTGTACGAAGTTGATATCATGCTCTTTTGTTTATGGATGTCATCGGTGTGAAATGAAAGGGGAGCTTGTAAGTCCATGGAGTTATGTATGTGTGTTAGAGAAATGCCTGGGCCGCTAGCCAATGCCATGCCTAATCATGGTGGAAACTTGCAGCATCACCATAGTGAGAAATCTATGAAGCATTTTTCTCTAAAAAAGAGATTGAGATTGAGAAAAATAAAAAAAAGATGAGAAAATAGGAAAGAGAGAAAAAAGAACCATTTTTCCATGGTAAATAAGAAGATTGCTGACATGTTCTTTGTCGGCTTGCCTTGTCATTTTGATTATGGGATAGCTCATGTATCATGTGCAAGGGGTACCCCATTGGCGGTTCTCTATGATACACATGTACTTACTATGAAAAGAAGTACCGGTAACTAAACTTGAGTACCATGAGGAGCGGCCGTCGTATTCAAGGGACATGAGATTGCCAACTTATACTTTGTCAAGCATATACTCCATAGTTTGTTCACTTTAACCTTAATCACTTTAAGATGCTTATGATAGGGGCAATGAGAGCTGAAAGCTAACAAGTACCATAATTTTTGGAAGCTCTTTATGAGACTTGAATCCCTGCTTCCTTCTATGAAGGCCTTTCTTTTACTTTTATGTTGAGTCTCCATCTTCTATCTTTATGCACCTATTGAGATAGCATAGTGGCCATTCTTAGTTCTATGTGCATTGTCCCAAAACATATTGATTGATTCATAATGTTGATATTGTTTGTTCTTGAACTATTTGTATCTAGTCACCCTTATGAACTTTGAAGGTGTCCTATGCATTTATGTTTTGCTACTCCATGAGGGACAAGCTGAATGCCACTATGCTATGTTTTCTATATGTGAAACAAACAAACGTCTTTCAATGCATTGTTATTCATGAATCTTTTGTTAGTACCTTTTCATGTTATAATATAGTTGCTATGTCTTATTGTTAGAACTATATCTTTCATGCTATGTTAAAGTACTATGATCCCAGCTATCAATGTTCTACAAATACTTTGATCAAGATTATGATGGTGCATGTCACCTAAAAAATTATTCTTTATTTTCATCACTTACCTACTCGAGGACGAGCAGGAGTTAATCTTGGGGATGTTGATACGTTGCAAACGTATCTATAATTTTTGATGTTCCATGATTGTTTTATATCTACTTTCTTATGTTTTGTCCACACTTTGGAGTATTTTTTGTACACTTTCTGGGACTAACCTATTAACAAGATGCCACAGTGCCAGTTGCCTGTTTTCTGCTGTTTTTGGTTCCAGAAAAGCCAGAAAATGAATATTCTCGGAATTGGACTAGACAAAAGCCAAAGTCAATATTTTACCGGAAAACTCACGGAGCCAGAAGATGAGACAGAGAGGGGCTAGGGGTTGGCCACACCATGTGGTGGCGCGGGTCCCCCTGGCCGTGCCACCAGGTGGTGTGGGCCCCTGGTCCATCCTCTGACATCGCCCCTTCGCCTATAAGAAGCCTCCCGATGAGAAAACCCTAAATAATCTAGCCTCCAGCCATGAAAAGATGCAGCGCCGCCGGCACCGAAGGGGAGATTCGGGGGACAGAAAGTCTCTGTTCCGGCACCCTGCCAGGACGGGGAAGTGCCCCCGGAGCCATCTCCATCGATCTCCACCTCCATCTCCTTCGGCATTGTTGATTCCCATGATGAGGAGAGAGTAGTTCTCTCTCGAGGCTAAGGGCTCTACCGGTAGCTATGTGTTCATCTCTCTCTCTATGCGTGATCTTATTGAGATCATGAGTTTTGTAATCAAGTAGATCTACCTTGCTACTCAAGTGCTTTAATAGATCTCTGCTCTCCCCATGTGCGTGAAAATGACAGCGTGCACACCATGGTGGCACTTAGGCTAGAGATTACAAATACTTGTTATGAGTTATATTTGGAGTTGGATGTTTCTATGAAATTGTGGTGTTTGTTGGAACCATCTAGTGCTCAAGGTGATAGCGTGGGGTTATCCAGATGGGGAAAGCGAACTTTGAGGTGTGCTGTTATAGCCCTACCATGGATTAGAGTGTCCAACCGGAGAGTAGTTCAGAGTAGTATCATGAAGAGAAGATATTTATATGAGAGTGTTCACTAGTGAAAGTATGATCCCTAGGCCTTGTTTCTAAGCATTGAAACTTCGTTTGCAACTAGATCTGTTACATGTTTGCTTGCTGCCATCTTTATTTCAGTTTGCCTTTAGTCTCTTCCACGCCATCAAAGTATTTTCTGGCACCGTTGTCTTATATCCATACCACTTGTATTTCGCTATCTCTTCGCCGAACTAGTGCACCTATACACCTGACATGTATTGGGTGTGTTGGGGACACAAGAGACTTCTTGTATCTTGATTGTAGGGTTGCTTGAGAGGGATACCTTTGACCACTTCCTCCCTGAGTTCGATAAAACTTGGGTAATCCACTTAAGGGAAACTTGCTGCTATTCTACAAACCTCTGCACTTGGAGGCCCCACATCTGTCTACAAGAATAGAAGTGTGTAGACATCATGGCCCAGGAGACATAATCTCTTTGTAGGGAAAATATAAGGCGGAGTCGCCATAGCATTCGAGTGTGGATGTTATCGACACACAGTATGATGTACAAGAGAAAAATAATCATAGGGTGCGCGACCAGCGCTCCCTATGGGAGTAGCCCCCGAGTGCCTATTCGAGTCATAGACTCGAGTGAGGACTATAAGTATTTTGCGACTGTTGTCGTCTTTTGCTTGTTTCAGTCGAATATTCTTTCAGTGCTCCCTATGGGAGTAACCCGAAGCCCACAATTGAATCATAGATTCGAGTGAAGGGTTTTCATAATGCTTGGATATCTTCATAAATTTCTTCGGGTGCACGGCCAACGCTCCCTATGGGAGTAGCCCCTGAGTATCTGTTCGAGTTGTAAACTCGATCAAAGACTTATAGTTGTCGGTTGCATAGACAGAACGATCTGGAAGTACTTCGGATGATCTTTCGGATGCCATCAACGCCGACACTTTTTTGAATGTGCGACCCTGAGTCCTTAGTCGAATCGTGGATTCGAGTAAGGATTAAGAGCGTGTCACTCAAGGATCTTATATATGCGCGTCCAGCGCTCCAGTTTGGAGTAGCCACCGAGTGTCTGGCGGAGCCATAGACTCGGGCAGAGACTCGAGTATTGTATCTTCTAGACGTAGTTGACAATCACACGAGGAGAAACCACTGACCCGGAAGTGCATCGAGTCAGCGTCTCACGCATAAGGAGCCAAGAGTCGACGATGTAGTCAAAGTCATGCAGCGATTAGCCGCGTGAGTCGACGATGCAGATGGAGTCGACACAGTCATTTCTATCGGGTGCACGACCAATGTCGCATGTGTGTAGCATCAAGCGATGCAACCATCCGAGGAGGTACTCGACTTGGGTCTTGAGTGTATGTTGTAGCCAGTTGTTTTGTCGACTCCTGTTGGAGGACCTGATAGAATAGCTCGACGAAGTTGACATCCTTGTAAGCTGCAAAAAACATAAAGAATTGTGAAGTACTTGTATCTTGTAAAGAATATCTGCATTTCAACTTGTAAAGTAAGACTCTGGTGCCAATTGAGTCGGCACTTTTGCACTGTATGCTAGGCCTTTTCGTTAGCCTGATTACCCTTAGTCTCAGTACCTTGCTGAGGTACTCGGAGTTCAAGGATTCGTCGATCAGGCAGAATCAACTACTCAAGCTATCGCGTATGAGGTGCTCGAGTGCGTGGAGCCGATGACACATTAGGTTACTCGAATAGGGCGCAACCCTCGGATGTTTCGAGTACGAGTTAAAAAAACAGCTCTAAGCAGAGGGAAAACTTAGCTTTATTGGTAGTTGTCATGGACGAAGTCGATGCAACCGCGGACGTAGTCGACGCATCACTGGGTCGTGTGATGGAGTCGAAGACTCAATAGGTCGGCGTAGTCGAAGACTGCAGTGATTCACCATAGCCGAAGGTGGCAACGGGCCTCGCGGCAGAGTCTGCGGAGCCCCGAGTCACTTGAGCTGAAGACCGCAGTGGGTTTTCAGAATCGTAGACCGTGGTGGGTCGCCAAAGCGGAGGGATCCGCCGAGCGCCTGATATCTACGCACACTTCTATTCTTGTAGACAATGTTGGGCCTCCAAGTGCAGAGGTTTGTAGAACAGCAGCAAGTTTCCCTTAAGTGGATCACCCAAGGCTTATCGAACTCAGGGAGGAAGTGGTCAAAGGTATCACCTCTCAAGCAACCCTGCAATCAAGATACAAAGTCTCTTGTGTCCCCAACACACCCAATACACTTGTCAGGTGTATAGGTGCACTAGTTCGGCGAAGAGATAGTGAAATACAAGTGATAGATAAAAGACAATGGTGCCAGGAAATAGCTTGATGGCGTGGAAGAGACTAAAGGCAAACTGAAATAAAGATGGCAGCAAGCAAACATGTAACAGATCTAGTTGCAAACGGTGTTTCAATGCTTAGAAACAAGGCCTAGGGATCATATTTTCACTAAGAACACTCTCATATAAATATCTTCTCTTTATGATACTACTATTAAGTACTCTCCGGTTGGACACTCTAATCCATGGTAGGGCTATAACAACACACCTCAAAGTTCACTTTCCCCATCTAGATAACCCCACACTGTCACCTTGAGCTCTAGATGGTTCCAACAAACACCACAATTTCATAGAAACATCCAACTCCAAATATAACTCATAACAAGTATTTGTAATCTCTGGCCTAAGTGCCACCATGGTGTGCACGCTGTCACTTTCACACACATGGGGAGAGCAGAGATCTATTAAAGCACTTCAGTACCAAAGTAGATCTACTTGAATACAAAGCTCATGATCACAATATGATCATGCATTGAGAGAGAGATGAACACATAGCTACCGGTAGAACCCTTAGCCTCGAGAAAGAACTACTCCCTCCTCATCATGGGAATCAGCAACGACGATTGAGATGGTGGTGGAGATCGATGGAGATGGCTCCGGGGGCACTTCCCCGTCCCGGTAGGGTGCCGGAATAGAGACTTCTGTCCCCCGAATCTCCTCTTTGGTGGAGGAGGCGCTGTGGAACTTTTTGTGGCCGGAGGCTAGAAATTCATGGGTGGAGGTGTCTCCCACAAATTAGGTTTCCTCCCTTTATATAACTTCTCGGATTCCCGTCACCCCATCTTGGGCTGCAGTAAATTGGGCTTATTGGGCCTGCCCGGGCTCCGAATCATCTAAATTTTATGTCCAGGACGTTTGTCGCAAAATTTCCAACAACTTTGTAGTTGAAGGGTTTTCTGTTTGACGTCGTCTTCGACCCGAAACGTGACCATCTTCAAATCGAGTTCTGACACAGATTTCTGGAAAATCCAAATTTGACTACAACAAGGTTTCCACTTGTATTCTTAGTAATTCCTACATATCAAAGTGTAAAACAAGAACATTGTGCACTTTTGCAACTATTAGTAGGTTAGTCCACATAAATCATAAACTTTATATAAAAGGGAGTGTCAAAAGCATATTATTAGCATGAATCCATCAAAAAAATTAGATACATTATGGACGTATCAACATCCCCAAGCTTAGATCCTGCTCGTCCTCGATTAGGTAAACGATAAAAACAATATAATTTTTGAGGTGACATCTAGCCAACACTATCTTGATCGTCATTATTATAAAATCATTGATAGTTGAGATCAAAGTACTCTAAACATGAACATGAAAGATAGAGTTCTAACAATAAGGCATATCAACTATGTTGTAACATGAAAAGGTACAAACAAAAGATCATGAATAACAATGCATTGAAAGACGTTTGTTTGTTTCACATATAGAAAACATAATAATAGTGGTATTCAGCTTGTCCCTCATTGTATATGATATATTGCAAAGGTATCTATAATTTTTGATGTTCCATGCTTGGTTTTATCCACTTTCTTGTGTTTTGTCCACACTTTGGAGTACTTTTTATATGATTTCTTGGACTAACCTATTAACAAGAGCCACAGTACCAGCTACCTGTTTTCTGCTGTTTTTGGTTCTAGGAAAGTCAGAAAATGAATATTCTCGGAATTGGACGGGACAAAAGACAAAGTGCCTATTTTTGCAGAAGTCATCAGATACTAGAATACGAGACGGAGAAGAGCTGGGGGCCGGCCACACCACCTGGCCGTGTGGCCAGGCCTGACCCGCGCCAGGGGTGGTCTGACCGACCCCAGCACCCCCTCGGCCTCTCATTTCGCCTATATATTGCCCTCGGGACGAAAACCCTAAGTACCTGATCAGAAATCCACGAAAGAGTCTGTAGCCACCGTCATCTCCATCCCTAGATCGGGAGGGATCTGAAGCTCTTCCCGGCACCCTGCCAAAGAGGGGAATTCACCCTGGAGGCCTTCTTCGTCATCATGCAAGCCTCCGGTGTGATGCGTGAGTAGTTCATCTCTGGACTATGGGTCCATGTAGTAGCTAGATGGCTGGTTCTCCTCCTTTGTGCTTTCATGTCTAGATCTTGTGAGCTCCGTTCATGATCAAGATCATCTATTTGTAATTCTGCATGTTGTGTTTGCAGGGATCCGATGGATATTGAGATGCTATTTCAGATTGATTATTGATTCTATCATGTCTTTGTTATTTGTGATCTTGCATGCTTTCCGTTGTCAGTAGCTATCTTGGCCAAGTAGATGCTAGCAACTCCAAGAGTTAGTATTTATGCTCGATAGTGGGTCCATGCCTCTGGTAATCTGGGGAAGTGACAGAAATCTCTAAGGTACTAGATGTGTTGTTGCTACTAGGGATAAAACAACAATACTTTGTTCATAGAACAATCGTATTGTTTACATTACACGCAATTCGTAAAGCAATAATCTGTTGCTTGCAACTTAATACTGGAGGGGGTTCAGATGATAACCTGAAGGTGGATTCTTGGTCATAGATGCAGTTGGATGGCGGTCTATGTATAATGTTGTAATGCCCAATCAAGTTCCAAAGGAGTCAAGATGATTAGTATATGCATGTATTGCTTTCTCGGTGTTTGTCAACTGCCCCGCTGTAATTTGTTCACCGAGCATGTTATCTATCTTAAGGAGAGCCACCTCTAGTGAACTATGGACCCCGGTCCTTTCTTTTACATACAATTTACAAATTGTTTACTACTTTGTGTTTACTTTCTACAAACTATTGCTTCCTTCCATTCGGTACGTTTAATCCTTTGTTTTCAGCAAAACCGGTGAGATTGACAACCTCACCGTAAGTTGTGGGCAAAGTTCTGTGGTTGTGTTGTGCAGGTCTCCACGTTGCTGCTGACACCGGTAGTGCGCCCTGTCAACGTTCAGCTAGCTACACCTTTGGGGTGTTTCCTTGCTCCTACTGGATTGATAACCTTTGTTTCTTACTGAGGGAAAACTTGCTGCTATGCTCATCATACCTTCCTCTTGGGGTTCCCCAACGAGCTCGTTATATTTGGGCCATCAGTATAGCAAAATATTAATGCATAGGACACCTTCAAAGTTCATAAGGCTGACTAGATACAAATATTTTAAGAACGAGCAATATCAAAGTTATGAATCAATCAACAAGTTTTGGGACAATGCACATTAAATAAGAATGACCACTATGCTCTCTTAATAGGTGCATAAAGATAGAAGATGGAGACTCAACATAAAAGTAAAAGAAAGGCCTTCATAGAAGGAAGCAGGGATTCAAGTCTCATAAAGAGCTTCCAAAAATTATGGTACTTATTAGCTTTCAGCTCTCATTGCCCCTATCATAAGCATCTTGAAGTGATTAAGGTTAAAGTGAACAATCTATGGTGTATATGCTTGACAAAGTATAAGTTGGCAATCTCATGTCCCTTGAATACGAGGGTCGCTCCTCATGCTACTCAAGTTTAGTTACCGATAAGTTCTTGTCATAGTAAGTACATGTGTATCATAGAGATCCGCCAACGGGGTACCCCTTGCCCGATGATACGGAAGAATCTCCATATCAAAATGACAAGGCAAGTAGACAATAAGCATCCAAGCATCTTATTATTTACCATGGGAAAATGGTGCTTTTTTCTCTCTTTCCTCTTTTCTCATCTTTTTTTCTTTTTATCTTTTTTTCTCAATCTCTATCTCTTTTTTATAAGAAGAATGCTTCATAGATTGCTCATTATGGTTACGCTGCAGGTTGCCACCATGATTAGGCATGGATTAGACCAGCCGCCCAGACGTTTCTCTAACACACACACATAACTCCATGGACTTACAAGCTCCCCTTTCATTTCACACCGTCAACATCCATAAACAAAAGAGCATGATATCAACTGGGTACAATGTTGAAAGTGTTCCCCATGACAACATGGTTCTGCTAATTCCCAACGTATAAGTACAAGCATATACAACATAGATGACACAATGGTTCAAGTTTATTAGGGGCAAGAAAAGTAAAATGTGCCATCAAGTTCGTGAGATCTTTAATCACTATTTTTCACATAACAAGTTTAATTCGGAAGGTAGATAAAAACATGAATATACTTGGAATAGAAAATGCTAATAGGTAGGTATGGTGGACTCTTTGGAATAACTTGGTTTTATTTGGAGTTGGATGCATGAGTGGGACTCATACTTGATTATGGAGGCTAGCAAAAGAATGGGAGCGACCAACTAAGAGAGCAATAATGGCCATAATCATGCAAAGCGACAAAACATCATTAATTAAAGCATAAAGTGATATTACAAGTCGAAAACTAAATGATCATAGAGGCTATGGTGACTTGGTATAGTCTTAACATGGTGTGAGCATGCGCCAAGTCAACACAAATAAAGCATCAAAGGAGCATACCACAATACTATGCTTTAATATGCTAAAACAACGCATGATTATTTCAAGGCACATTAAGCAATCTCAAATGTTTATAACATGTCATGCTACAGGGAAAATCACTAAGCATAAAGCCAAAACAATATCAAGCATGACATGATAAAGTCTAAGTCTCAGTCAAAAATAAGCTCCTTTTTACCACTTAAGCATGAACATTCTACTCTTTTCCAATCCAAACCAACTTATTTGAAAACTAATACATGAATGAGGGGGTCCAACCAATTTATTCAAGCAAACTAAGGAAACGAAAACTAAAAACGAAACAAGACGCTCCAAGAACAACACAATTGTGCATGAAACAATAAAAATGAAGTGTTTGTAAGGAACCTGCAATTTTTATTGATAATGAAGGGGATGCCTTAGGCATCCCCAAGCTTTGATGCTTGTACTTATTGAATATTTCTTGGGGTGACACGGGTGGCATCCCCAAACTTGAGCTTTAGTCCATTCTTCATCTCATTACATCATTCTTTCCTTAACACCTGAAAATTTTCCTTCATACAAAACTTCACACAATCTTTATTAGCAACATTAGTGTACTCAAGATAATAAGTCTTTGGGTTCAATTTCAACACCAATAAAACTTCTGTTAAAACACAAGCTACTGTAGCACTTCCCTCAAAAAGCTCAATTCCCCAAAAAGAACCCAAAAAGGAATCAACAAGAAGCAAATGCAAATAATGGCAGAAATCTATCAAAACAGACCAGCAGGTAAAACCCAATTTTTTCGAAGACCTTCCGTTGCTCAAATAGAAAAGTGTTGAACTAACAAAAGTTAGATAACAACCTAGGGTAGGAGAAAAAAATCACGCCTCAAAACGACGTATAGAGATTTTACACGATTTTTCCAATGAAGCACAAAAATCTATTTCAGGACAGCAACTTTCCCAAGCATTACTTCTCTCTCATTAGAGGTTACTCTTGGCACAAAAACCACACAAAAATGATAAGGAGAGGTTATTACACAGGTAATAACTTCCAAGACTCATGAAAACTATTGGGTTATCTCCCATGAAGTACTTTTCTTTAATGCCTTTAAGTTAGGCATGATAGTTTGAGAAGATGCTCACATAAGAAATATGAATTGAAGTAAAAGAGAGCATCAAGAAGCAAATTCAAAGCACATTTAAGTCTAACCCACTTCCTATGAAAAATAATCTTGTAAAGAAACAAGTCATGAAAGCATAAAGCAACAAGCATAGTAAAGCAAAACAAGTGCAAATTCAAGACTTTTAACATAAAGAGGGGAAACTTAATATTGTTAAGATACATAAAACCATGTTTCCCTCTCTCATAATAACTTTCAGTAGCATCATGAATAAAATTAACAATATAACTATCACATAAAACATTGTTATCATGAGCCACATGCATAAAAGAATTAATACTCTCCACATAAACATAGTCATTCTTATTAATCGTAGTGGGAGCAAATTCAACAAAATAGCTATCATTATTATATCATCACCATAATCATCAAATATAGGAGGCATATTGTAATCATTAATTTTCTCCTCAATAGTAGGTGGATTGAAAATATCATATTCATCATTGTAATCCTCATATATTGGAGGTTTGGTATCATCATAAGCAATAGAATAGCTATCTTCCAAAGCCGGGGAACTAAAAAGATCATTTTCATAAAAACTAGCTTCCCCAAGCTTAGACTTTTCCATAGCATTAGCAATAATGGTGTCCAAAGAATTCATACTAACAACATTGCTATTAGCATGCAAATAAAGTTCCATAGGTTTTTTAATTTTCTCTTCAAACACTTCATGTCCTAACTCAAGATAAATACTATAAAGCTCTCTAATTTTTTTTGTTTTCTATTAAGCCTAACTAGTGAAAATAAAAACAAGAAACAAAAGACAAAATTACAGAATCTAAACGAAATAACTTCGAGCACTCACACCGGGGGATGTGAGTACCTTTTACCTTACCTCCCCGGTAACGGCGCTAGAAAATAGCTTGATATCTATGCACGCTTCTATTCTTGTAGACAATGTTGGGCCTCCAAGTGTAGAGGTTTGTAGAACAACAGCAAGTTTCCCTTAAGTGCATCACCCAAGGCTTATCGAACTCAGGGAGGAAGTGGTCAAAGGTATCACCTCTCAAGCAACCCTGCAATCAAGATACAAAGTCTCTTGTGTCCCCAACACACCCAATACACTTGTCAGGTGTATAGGTGCACTAGTTCGGCGAAGAGATAGTGAAATACAAGTGGTATAGATAAAAGACAACGGTGCCAGGAAATAGCTTGATGGCGTGGAAGAGACTAAAGGCAAACTGAAATAAAGATGGCAGCAAGCAAACATGTAACAGATCTAGTTGCAAACGGTGTTTCAATGCTTAGAAACAAGGCCTAGGCATCATACTCTCACTAGTGAACACTCTCATATAAATATCTTCTCTTTATGATACTACTATTTACTACTCTCCGGTTGGACACTCTAATCCATGGTAGGGCTATAACAACACACCTCAAAGTTCACTTTCCCCATCTAGATAACCCCACACTTTCACCTTGAGCTCTAGATGGTTCCAACAAACACCACAATTTCATAGAAACATCCAACTCCAAATATAACTTATAATAAGTATTTGTAATCTCTAGCATAAGTGCCACCATAGTGTGCACGCTGTCACTTTCACACACATGGGGAGAGGAGAGATCTATTAAAGCACTTCAGTAGCAAAGTAGATCTACTTGATTACAAAGCTCATGATCACAATATGATCATCCATAGAGAGAGAGATGAAAACATAGCCCCCGGTAGAACCCTTAGCCTCGAGAAAGAACTACTCCCTCCTCATCATGCGAATCTGCAACGGCGATGGAGATGGTGGTGGAGATCGATGGAGATGGCTCCGAGGGCACTTCCCCATCCCGGCAGGGTGCCGGAACAGAGACTTCTGTCCCCCGAATCTCCTCTTTGGTGGTGGAGGCGCTGCGGAACTTTTCGTCGCTGGAGGCTGGAAATTCATGGCTGGAGGTGTCTCCCACGAATTAGGTTTACTCCCTTTATATAGCTTCTTGGATTCCCGTCACCCCATCTTGGGCTGCAGTAAATCGGGCCTATCGGGCCCGTCCAGACTCTGAATCATCTAAATTTTATGTCCAGAACATTTTTCGCGAAAGTTCCAACAACTTTGTAGTTGAAGAGTTGTAGCACCCCAATTATCTAACAATTGTAATGCTACTTGTCCTAGTAAGATATTGGCTACTTTATAAATTATTGTTGCATCATAATTATATCATGCTCATGTCATCATGCCACCTTGCATTTGAGCATCATATAAAACCCTTTTTCTTTTGGCTCTTCTCTCACATGCATTATTAATTGTATTTGCCTCTTGATATTGTAGTTGGCTATTAATATATTGTTCAATGCCCAAGTTGAGTTGGGGGCATATCTTTTATTTCATTTCCATCACCTTACTTTTTCACCACTTTATAATTCCACCATCCTACTAGATCATGAGCTTGTTTGCCTTTATTTTGGATTTCTCTAGCTCATGTGCAATAGGGTGGATCTAGTCCATTAAATGCCTTTGCTTGACTTTATTTCACTTCTTGGAAATGCATAAGATTAATGCCATCATAATATTATTGTTTTCACAAAATATATCATGGCATTATTATTTTGCATGGGCCATGCACAATTCTTCACCACCTTTCTCTTCTTTGGTTTTTCTTTGGGTTTAAATGGATCCTATTGTTGGAAGACCATCTCCTACCATTACACCACCCTCATACTCTCAACCATCCCATTTTCCACTCATTTTTTTAATTCTCCATGCATGATCATATGTGGCCTTTTTCCCAACTAATTCTTTTTCTTCCTCCTTCTTTCTTTTCTCCTCCACCTTAGCTCATGCAAGGTCAAGCCCCATGTTTGTCCTTGGTTTGGCCTTGTAAACAAAAACTAAAAACCTAAATGCTTAACACCATCTACACCTAGTTCCTCTTCATAATTTTCCTAAACCTAAATTACACTAAACCATAACTCCACTTCCCTCTCTCTCTCACACCCCTCTCTCTCTAGCATGACCACCTGGCCACCCTTCCCCTGGCCCACACCCAGCCACCCTAGCCCTAGCCCATGCCCTACCCGAGCCATGCCCATCCACCCTAGCCGAGCTAGCCTCCCTCTTCTCTCTTTCTTTCTCCACCGCCAGGCTAGCCCCACCCTGTCCTCCCTCGTCCTCGGCCCCACTGGCAGCCTCCCCTGCAGCCCCAGGTCTAGCCCAGCCGGCCGAGCATGTGCTCGAGGCGGAGAGGGAAAAGGTGGCACGAGGCCACCTTTATCTCTGTCGTGCCCCAGCTGCTCTCCTCCCTCTCTCCCTTCGTTTCCCTTCCTCCCCACGCCTCTCTGGCCTCCCCAGATCTGGCCGAGCCGCCCTCCTTTTTCCCCTTCTTCCCCTCCGACCACCAGCTGCCGACACCGTTCGCCGCCAGCAACAACCTCGCCCCGACGATCCAGCCGGCGCTTGTCCTGGAGGTGGCCTGGAAGCTCGAGGAGGCTCCTCCATGACGCCCTGTGCACGCTGACGCGAAGGAGGAGGCCCCAGCACCGCCAGTACCTCGCCGCTCCCCGAAACCCTAGTTCGTCGGAGCGCCAGCGACCTCGATGCCTCGCCGCTCCTCGCGCCGATCCGAGCCCACCGTCGAGCCCGCGGTGAGCCTCCCCTTCCCCCTGACATGGTCCGCCTCGCCGTACCGCCCTAACGTCACCGTGCGTTTCGTCGAACACCCACCGCGCGCCAGAGCTCGCCGGCATCTGCAGCTTTTCCGCGCCGAACAGTCCCTTATCTAGCTCGCGTCCACCTCCCTGTCAGCTCCCCTAGCCCGCCGCACCGGTTAGCACCCTCTGCGCGCTTCCCCGCGTCCCAGGATCGAACCCCGCTCACGCCGCGCGCACGAGTTGCCGTCAGACGCGAGAGGAAGAAAAACAGTACCGGGCTCGTGGTCGATTTGCAAAAAGCCCCCACCTTTTTGATTCCTGCGACCCGCGCTCCTACCGACCCCACCAGTCACCTGCGTTGACGCTTTTGCTGAAAACCCCTCGGCTTTTCCCGACCGCAACCCGCGCTCCAGCCCCAGCCCCACCTGTCAGGCTCTGTCTCGCCCACCGCTGACACGCGGGCCTGCGCCAGTTGGCCCACCCCGCAGTCACTGTGGCTAGACAAGCCCGCGGTGACAAAAGATTTTCCCGCGCGCGAGGCATAGTCAGCACCAGGCCCACCCGTCTGTGGCTGTGGCTAGAACTACCTGCGGTGTAAAAAGTATTTCCCTGAGTCTGTTTTTATTCAAATCTTTTTCAAATTAATTTAAATTCAAATTCTTTTCAGATTCAAATAATTTTTAAAATACAAATCCAAATAATACATGTAATATATGTTTTGGAATCAGAAAAATGTGAGGAATTCAAATATGCCCTCCAAAATATATTTTGAACACTTTAAATTTCGAGATGATTAAAATTACAAGAAAATGCCCTTTTCCTTATTTAATTAATAACTTTTGTTTTATAACTCCAAATTTGACAAATAATATGTCTAAATCGATCAGCGCGACGAGCCCGTTCTATTTATGCAGTCCTTGTTCTGAATTGAAGCATGCATCATGTCAACATCAAAAATCTGAACTGTTTATGACAATAAAACTTGGTCAAATAAATAATAAAGTGCTTTATTTCTTGTATCCACACCTCACCTTTGCCATGCTACTTTAATGCCATGTAATTGTGCATCATTCATCATGGCATGATTGGTTGCTTGTTGCATTTTAATTCAGATGCTTGTGCACTTTATTTATGTTGGCCCTTGTTTGTTTGGTTCTTCTTCGAATAGACGCCCAACAGGAGAATTACCAGGAATCATAGGAGTATTACCCAGATCCATCTCTCGCTTCAACTGAGCTGCCAGGCAAGCACTTCCACATGCTTGCATACATACAGTGCCTATTGCCTCTATCTTATTCTTGCATCATTGAGTCGCGATTGCATTAAATTGAATCCCAAGTACTACATAGCCTTTATTTTTAAACCACACTAAGCTTGTTCCGGTCCCATGAGCCATTACTACAGGAGTTGTTTGAGCCATGCGAGTCGTAGAAAAGCATGAGTAGGGTATGTGAGTGTCTGATGGATAATGAGGTACCTAAACAACATAACCTGAGTAGTTATGGGATAACTAATGAAAGAGGCACCGGTGAGCAATATCTGCTATTTGGTTTTTCATGCTCACTTGTGTCCCATAGGACCCCGAGTACTTGATTCCTGTTCCTTGTTTATTCGCACTATCCACATGCGGGAGGCCTTATGGACCCCCTTGAGCCAGAGCTTGATTCATTCTTATTTCTTAGGGCCACAATTAGTTTGGGGCTTTATTACTATCATGTACTTATGCCATGTTACTGCTTTATTTAAGATTGTGCGAGGAGCACCTGTACTGTTTTGGATGGTGACACGTTTTTGCTATATCGACAAGCCCAGTCATATTTTTGGGTTCCCAGTCGTTTACCGCCGTCCACACAAACCTTGGGTCCGTCTCGGAGCCGGCCAACTTCGTTGCGGGTAGCTTAATGGGGTGGCCCCCTGAAATATTTCTGAATCCTGTGATTGCTTTGTCGTGAATGCCTCGTTGGGTTTTGATTTGGTTTTTCCGAGGTTGATCGAGTGTGTGTTGCTATTCGTGCACCCCTGCAGGGTAAATCTTTCTGAAAGCCGTGTCCGCGGTTATGGACGACTTGGAGCACAGTTTCTCGATCATAGACAAGTATAACTAAAGTACCGCTTTTAAATTGACTAAGTACTTGACTAGTAAATAGTGCAATACTCATGGAATGGTTGATAAAACTGCCAACGGATGATGGGGGTTGTTCGTCCTCTTCCTCGTTGGTAAGCGAGGAGGAGGATGGATCTGTTAATTATACTGTTATAACTGTGGTTCTTAATTCACGGACTTCCGTCTATCATTGGTTAGGCGGGAGGTTAGAGAGTCTCTATAGAATTGTTAGGTATTATATTTTGCTGCAATTGCGTCACCCCAGGTTGTGTCGCCTTTAGTGGCACAAAGACTTGCTGAGTACCCCTAGGGTCTCACACGATAAATTGTTTGATTCAGATGAACAGGTGTACCCGCAAGATGGATACTGGGTGGAAGAGATAGATGATGTTGGCAATGATCATTCGGTGTAGAGATTCCGGGAACGGGGATCCGTGTGATCTGTGGGCGGGATGTGTTTATTTATGGGGCATCTTATGCCAATTTGCTTCTTATCCATACTCGGATCTTGTTTTCCGCTTCCGCCTGATACTCTGATGTGTGATGTATGAGGAGCTATCCTAAATTATTATATCTATCTAGGACATTTGTATCTTGCTGTATGGCGTTGCTATATTTCTATTTCTTTTAGATGGAATGGCTCTGAGGACTGTTGTATGTGGCTTGCATACATACTCATTTGTGTATGTAGTTGATCCCTTCGCCTGCCGATTACGCCGCTCGTTCTTGTCCCGTTGTCTGAAAGTGGTTAGGACGGCCGAAAGGTCTACCGTGAGTGGCCCTGGGCCCCGCCGTACTATTTTAACCACTTTCGTTCATCCAGGCATTAACTAAGAGCGTAATTCACCGAGGTAGTTACAATTGGTATCAGAGCCATCCCGCCCTTCAGGGTCTGAGCCAAAATGGTCGTTGTCAGTCTAGCAAATATTTTGGTAGTTATGTATACTAGGGAAAAACAAAGCGTGAGAGTAGGACTGCTTCCATTTTTCTTCTTACCCACCCACCCACCCTTTTCTGGTAAGGAAATGTAACGTTTTCAATCCTCTTCTTAAAATTCAAACTAGGATTCACGTGTTCTGGGTTCCGTAGTACCATAGGTTGTGTTTGTGTTTGTGTGTGTGTGTGTGTGTGTGAATTCCTTGTCTATCTGTTGCATCCAAATGTTATCATCATCTACCTTTTGGTTATCAACTGTTGGTACATTCCCTGCCGATAGTCCTTTGTAAACCGACGCGATCTATTCTGATTCGTTGTACACCGATGCGATCTATCTTACTCTTTGTATGCGACGTTATCTTGTTGGGGTGTTCGTTTCCGTAGTTACCAATCTTTAGGTTCCTCTTAAGAAGAAGTTGTTGGGATATGTGTTTTACTGATTCATGTGCGGAGTAATGATTTGAGTGCGGGATGGAGTCGTGACCATACCACTACTTTTGTCATTTGCTTTTGTATATTGAACTAGTAGAGTTACTAATCTTGATTCGTTAAGTGGTTTTGCGCATATAGTGGTATTTTAATGCCGAAATTTGCAGAAATTTTTTCTTTGTTAGTTTGTGTACCACACTCCTTGTTCAGTCGTGTGCGTTATGCTTAGTATCTTCTAGTTGCCTTGAACTTTGTTGATATTTTAATATCATCTCAGTGAATTGCATCCTTTAATCTTGGTTAATTCCATTTTGGTACTATTTTGGATTATTATCATTCTCCATTATAGTACTGACTTGTGTTTTATATCAATCACAGGATGGCACCACCACGCCGTTCTAAGGAGGACATACCACCTGAACTCGGGGCTGCTTTGGCAAGTATTGCAAATGCTTTGGGCACTATGCAGCAGAACCAGCAGCGCTTCGAGGAAAGTGTGAGGAGGAATGAGTTTGCTCCGCTACCTCCACCTCCCAAGCGAGGAGACATCAAGAGTTTTCTCAAGTTCAACCCACGTCAATTCGAAGTGTCTGATCAGCCACTTGATGCGGATGATTGGCTTCGTGAAGTGTCAAGGTTGCTGATGACTACGGATGTTCCCGAGCAAGAATGGGTCAAGTGTGCTACTCACCTTCTGAAGGGAGATGCAGCTCTCTGGTGGGAAAATTACCTCAAGGCAGATCTTTCTGGTTTTCAGCCTACTTGGGAGCGGTTCACTGCTGCTTTCAAAGAGCAATATCTGTCAGAAATTGTCATGGAAAGGATGAAGGAAGTGTTTCTCAACCTCTGCAGGGCACTGACAATCTCAACACCTACATCAGAAACTTCATGAACCTGTCTCGTTATGGTGGCGATGAGATCTCTGATGACAAGAAGAAGCAAAAGAGGTTTCGGCAAGGCCTCAATGCTTCCATAAAATATGCAATCACTCATGCAAGGCCAACATCTTTCCTGGAACTTCAACACACAGCTCTGCAGGAAGAAGCAAGTAGGCAAGTGTTTGAGGAGTCAAAGAAACACAGCCGTGATACAGCAAGCTCTTCTGCTATGACAGCTCCTTCTAAGCGTCGTGTCTGGGTTCCTAACACCCCACCGTCGCTCCCTGCTCCACCAAGACCTTCAAGCTACGCACCAAGGCCACCAAACTCCTTCACTGTGGCTCCCAGGGGCTACAACCACAACTACCCTGAAGCGCCTGGCGGAGTCCCTGGCTACGTTGCTCCACGTCCACCTGGTGCTTGCTATACTTGTGGAAACACTGGGCATCAGCACTGGAATTGTCCAATGAACAACAAAGCTCTTCCACCACCACCTCCAAGACCTGCGGCAAGTGCTCCTATGATTCGTGCACCTCCACCTCGGGCTCTCAACATCAACACTAAGCCGGGATCTACGGTTGCTCGTGCCAACTGTGTCAACGCCGCTCAAGCTGAGCATGCTCCTAGAGTTGTGATGGGTATGCTTCCTGTTAACTCAGTTCCTGCACGTGTTTTGTTTGATTCTGGTGCTTCGCATTCTTTTGTTTCTCACAAGTTTGCTCATGAGCAAGATCTGGCTATGGTTCCTTTATTACACCGTCTTGTGGTACAATCTCCTGGGTCAAACATGAGGGCTGCTCATATCAGCCATGGCAATCAAATTGAGATTGGTGGTTCTTCGTTTCCGGCCTCCTTATTTATTCTGGGCAATTCTGATATTGATGTTATCTTGGGCATGGATTGGTTGACAGCAAATGCAGCTGTGATTGATTGTGCTGAACGTTCGGTTTCTCTGAAAATTCCTGAAGGCCATATAGTCTATTCTCCAAGTCTGACTCCTGCAATTCAGCTTTATTCTTTGGCGGCTCTGAATGATGATGCTACGGAAGGTATTCAGAGTGTTCCTGTAGTTTGTGAGTTTCCAGATGTCTTTCCTGAAGAGTTACCAGGTATGCCTCCGGATCGTGAGGTTGAGTTTGTCATTGAACTTGAACCTGGTACCGCTCCTATTTCCAAGCGGCCTTATAAAATGGGTCCTGCTGAGTTGGCTGAACTTAAGCGTCAGTTGGATGAACAAGAGAAGTTGGGTTTCATTCAGCACAGTACTTCTTCTTGGGGTAGTCCAACCATCTTTGTGAAGAAGCGAGACAAGACTGATATACTTTGTGTTGACTATCGGGCACTCAATGCTAAAACCATCAAGAATAAATATCCCCTTCCGCGGATTAATGATCTCTTTGATCAGCTAGCTGGAGCTGTGGTATTCTCTAAGCTTGATTTGAGAAATGGTTATCATCAAATCAAGATCCGCAAGGAAGATGTTCCCAAAACAGCTTTCACCACCCGCTATGGCCTGTATGAGTACACGGTCATGTCTTTCGGTCTCACCAATGCACCTGCCACCTTCTCGAGGCTTATGAACTCGGTTTTCATGGAGTATCTTGATAAGTTCGTTGTGGTCTACCTGGATGACATTCTAGTCTATTCTAAGTCGAAGGAAGAACATGAAGAACACCTTCGTTGTATCCTAAACAAGCTTCGTGAGAACCGCCTGTATGCAAAGTTCTCCAAGTGTGAGTTTTGGATGCCTCAAGTCACCTACCTTGGTCACGTCATCTCTGCCACGGGCATTGCCGTCAACCCAGAAACTATTAAGACAATTATGGACTGGCTTCCACCCATAAATGTCAAAGAAGTCCGGAGTTTCCTTGGTTTGGCCAGTTACTGCCGTCGCTTCGTTCAAAACTTCTCGAAGATTGCGAAGCCTCTCACCGATCTCGTCAAGAAAGGCAAGAAATACCTTTGGACTCCTGCATGTCAAGCAAGCTTTGAAACACTCAAAGAGAAGCTCCCTTCCACACCAGTCTTGGTTCCTCCAGATACATCAAAGCCTTTCTAGATTTTTCTGTGATGCTTCATTGCAAGGATTGGGTGCGGTCCTTATGCAAGAAAAGCAAGTTGTTGCTTATGCATCTCGTCAGTTGAAGACGCATGAGATCAACTATCCTACACATGACCTCGAACTCGCAGCAGTTGTCTTTGCTTTGAAAGTATGGAGGCATTACTTGCTTGGCAACCGTTGTGAGATCTTTTCTGATCACAAGAGTCTGAAGTATATCTTCACACAGCCTGATCTCAACCTTCGTCAGAGGAGGTGGATTGAAACAATCAATGATTTCGATTTGACCATCAACTACACCCCGGGTAAAGCCAATGTCATGGCAGATGCTCTCAGCCGAAAAGCTTATGTCAACAATCTCATGGTGGAAGAACAACAGCCTCTCTTGTGCGAGGAATTCCGCAAGCTCAACCTTGAAATTGTGGATCAAGGTTATCTTCTGAATCTTCTAGCAACACCTCTCTTGGAAGAAAAGGTCCGTTCCATTCAGCTTGGGGATCCTTACACTAAAAAGATCATCTCCAACATTCGACTTCCAAAGTATGAGTCTTTTCACGTAGACGACCAAGGCACTCCTTTCTTTGAACACCGGATGTTTGTTCCGAACTACCCGGGTTTAAGAGAGCAAGTTCTCAAGGAGGCGCATGATTCTGTTCTTTCTATCCACCCTGGCAGCACTAAGATGTACATGGACTTGAAAACACAATATTGGTGGCCTGGTTTGAAACGATATTGTGCCAAGTATGTCTCAGAGTGTGATGTCTGTCGCAGAGTTAAAGCTGTCCATCAGAAACCTTCCGGTCTTCTACAGCCATTGAAGCCTCCGGAATGGAAATGGGAGAAAGTGGAGATGGACTTCATCACTGGTTTTCCAAGGTCGCAGAAGGGCAACAATGCAATCTTTGTTGTCATTGACAGGCTTTCCAAAGTAGCTCACTTCTTTCCAGTCAAGGAAACAATTTCTGCAATTCAGTTGGCGGAACTCTATATCAACAGAATAGTCTCTCTGTATGGAGTTCCTCTTGAAATCAGTTCAGACCGTGGAAGCATCTTCACTTCCAAGTTCTGGGGAAGTTTCCAAAATGCTTTGGGAACAAAACTAAACTTCAGCATAGCTTACCACCCTCAGTCGCAAGGACAAGTTGAAAGGATCAATCAGATTCTGGAAGATATGCTCCGTGCTTGCGTTATCTCTTTCGGCATGAAGTGGGAAGAATGTCTTCCTTATGCTGAATTCTCTTACAACAACAGTTTCCAGAAAAGTCTAAAGATGGCACCATTTGAGGCTCTCTATGGTCGCAAGTGTAGAACTCCGATTGGTTGGTCGGGCGCAGGTGAAAGAATATTGTTTGGCCCTGACATTTTAACTCAAGCGGAGGAGAAAGTTCACATCATTCTTGAAAATCTGAAGATTGCTCAAAGTCGCCAGAAGAGCAATTATGACAGAAAGCACACGGACATGGAGTATGTCCCGGGTGATCTCGTTTACCTTCGTGTCACTCCCATGAGAGGCACGCACCGCTTTGGTATCAAAGGAAAGCTGGCTCCTAGATACATCGG
The DNA here is from genome assembly GCA_910589775.1 of Avena eriantha. NCBI lineage: Eukaryota > Viridiplantae > Streptophyta > Magnoliopsida > Poales > Poaceae > Avena > Avena eriantha. The sequence goes on from OU342740.1 coordinate 494,181,073, forward strand.
TCCTTTCAAAATTCGTGGAAAAGGGGAGAAGTTGCTTATGCTCTTGAGCTCCCTGAAAAACTCAAGGTCCATGATGTTTTCCATATCTCTCAACTCAAGAAGTGCTTCAAGGATCCCGGCAGGACCGTGGACCATGAACTCATCAATCTCCAAGAAGATATGTCTTATCAAGAACACCCCATAAAAATTCTTGAAGTCGCAGAAAGAAGGACTCGCAACAAGTCCATCAAGTTCTGCAAGGTGCAGTGGTCGCACCATTCCGTTGATGAAGCCACTTGCGAATGTGAAGATGAGCTCCGTGCCAAGTATCCTACCCTCTTTGAGTCGTCTTCTTCTTCCTAGAATCTCGGGGCGAGATTCCTGTTTAGTGGGGGAGAGTTGTAGCATCCCAATTGTCTAACAATGGTAATGCTACTTGTCCTAGTAAGATATTGGCTACTTTATAAATTATTGTTGCATCATAATTATATCATGCTCATGTCATCATGCCACCTTGCATTTGAGCATCATATAAAACCCTTTTTCTTTTGGCTCTTCTCTCACATGCATTATTAATTGTATTTGCCTCTTGATATTGTAGTTGGCTATTAATATATTGTTCAATGCCCAAGTTGAGTTGGGGGCATATCTTTTATTTCATTTCCATCACCTTTCTTTTTCACCACTTTATAATTCCACCATCCTACTAGATCATGAGCTTGTTTGCCTTTATTTTGGATTTCTCTAGCTCATGTGCAATAGGGTGGATCTAGTCCATTAAATGCCTTTGCTTGACTTTATTTCACTTCTTGGAAATGCATAAGATTAATGCCATCATAATATTATTGTTTTCACAAAATATCATGGCATTATTATTTTGCATGGGCCATGCACAATTCTTCACCACCTTTCTCTTCTTTGGTTTTTCTTTGGGTTTAAATGGATCCTATCGTTGGAAGACCATCTCCTACCATTACACCACCCTCATACTCTCAACCATCCCATTTTCCACTCATTTTTTTAATTCTCCATGCATGATCATATGTGGCCTTTTTCCCAACTAATTCTTTTCTTCCTCCTTCTTTCTTTTCTCCTCCACCTTAGCTCATGCAAGCTCAAGCCCCATGTTTGTCCTTGGTTTGGCCTTGTAAACAAAAACTAAAAATCTAAATGCTTAACACCATCTACACCTAGTTCCTCATCATAATTTTCCTAAACCTAAATTACACTAAACCATAACTCCACTTCCCTCTCTCTCTCACACCCCTCTCTCTCTAGCATGACCACCTGGCCACCCTTCCCCTGGCCCACACCCAGCCACCCTAGCCCTAGCCCATGCCCTACCCGAGCCATGCCCATCCACCCTAGCCGAGCTAGCCTCCCTCTTCTCTCTTTCTTTCTCCACCGCCAGGCTAGCCCCACCCTGTCCTCCCTCGTCCTCGGCCCCACTGGTAGCCTCCCCTGCAGCCCCAGGTCTAGCCCAGCCGGCCGAGCACGTGCTCGAGGAGGAGAGGGAAAAGGTGGCACGAGGCCACCTTTCTCTCTGCCGTGCCCCAGCTGCTCTCCTCCCTCTCTCCCTTCGTTTCCCTTCCTCCCCACGCCTCTCTGGCCTCCCCAGATCTGGCCGAGCCGCCCTCCTTTTTCCCCTTCTTCCCCTCCGACCACCAGCTGCCGACGCCGTTCGCCGCTAGCAACCACCTCGCCCCGACGATCCAGCCGGCGCTTGTCCTGGAGGTGGCCTGGAAGCTCGAGGAGGCGCCTCCACGACGGCCTGTGCACGCTGACGCGAAGGAGGAGGCCCCAGCACCGCCAGTACCTCGCCGCTCCCCGAAACCCTAGTTCGTCGGAGCGCCAGCGACCTCGATGCCTCGCCGCTCCTCGCGCTGATCCGAGCCCACCGTCGAGCCCGCGGTGAGCCTCCCCTTCCCCCTGACATGGTCCGCCTCGCCGTACCGCCCTAACGTCGCCGTGCGTTTTGTCGAACACCCACCGCGGGCCAGAGCTCGCCGGCATCTGTAGATTTTCCGTGCCGAACAGTCCCTTATCTAGCTCGCGTCCACCTCCCTGTCAGCTCCCCTAGCCCGCCGCACCGGTTAGCACCCTCTGCACGCTTCCCCGCGTCCCAGGATCGAACCCCGCTCACGCCGCGCGCACGAGTTGCTGTCAGACGCGAGAGGAAGAAACACAGAACCGGGCTCGTGGTCGATTTGCAAAAAGCCCCCACCTTTTTGATTCCTGCGACCCGTGCTCCTACCGACCCCACCAGTCAGCTGCGTTGACGCTTTTGCTGAAAACCCCTCGGCTTTTCCCGGCTGCAACCCGCGCTCCAGCCCCAGCCCCACCTGTCAGCCTCTGTCTCGCCCACCGCTGACACGCGGGCCTGCGCCAGTTGGCCCACCTCGCAGTCACTGTGGCTAGACAAGCCCGCGGTGACAAAAGATTTTCCCGCGCGCGAGGCACAGTCAGCACCAGGCCCACCCGTCTGTGGCTGTGGCTAGAACTACCTGCGGTGTAAAAAGTATTTCCCTGGGTCTGTTTTTATTCAAATCTTTTTCAAATTAATTTAAATTCAAATTCTTTTCAGATTCAAATAATTTTTAAAATACAAATCCAAATAATACATGTAATATATGTTTTGGAATCATAAAAATGTGAGGAATTCAAATATGCCCTCCAAAATATATTTTGAACACTTTAAATTTCGAGATGATTAAAATTACAAGAAAATGCCCTTTTCCTTATTTAATTAATAACTTTTGTTTTATAACTCCAAATTTGACAAATAATATGTCTAAATCGATCAGCGCGACGAGCCCGTTCTATTTATGCAGTCCTTGTTCTGAATTGAAGCATGCATCATGTCAACATCAAAAATCTGAACTGTTTATGACAATAAAACTTGGGCAAATAAATAATAAAGTGCTTTATTTCTTGTATCCACACCTCACCTTGGCCATGCTACTTTAATGCCATGTAATTGTGCATCATTCATCATGGCATGCTTGCTTGCTTGTTGCATTTTAATTCATATGCTTGTGCACTTTATTTATGTTGGCCCTTGTTTGTTTGGTTCTTCTTCGAATAGACGCCCAGCAGGAGAATTACCAGGAATCACAGGAGTATTACCCAGATCCATCTCTCGCTTCAACTGAGCTGCCAGGCAAGCACTTCCACATGCTTGCATACATATAGTGCCTATTGCCTCTATCTTATTCTTGCATCATTGAGTCGCGATTGCATTAAATTGAATCCCAAGTACTGCATAGCCTTTATTTTTAAACCACTAAGCTTGTTCCGGTCCCATGAGCCATTACTACAGGAGTTGTTTGAGCCATGCGAGTCGTAGAAAAGCATGAGTAGGGTATGTGAGTGTCTGATGGATAATGAGGTACCTAAACAACATAACCTGAGTAGTAATGGGATAACTAATGAAAGAGGCACCGGTGAGCAATATCTGCTATTTGGTTTTTCATGCTCACTTGTGTCCCGTAGGACCCCGAGTACTTGATTCCTGTTCCTTGTTTATTCGCACTATCCACATCCGGGAGGCCTTATGGACCCCCCTGAGCCAGAGCTTGATTCATTCTTATTTCTTGGGGCCACAATTAGTTTGGGGCTTTATTACTATCCTGTACTTATGCCATGTTACTACTTTATTTAAGATTGTGCGAGGAGCACCTGTACTGTTTTGGATCGTGACACGTTTTCGGTGTATCGACAAGCCCAGTCATATTTTCGGGTTCCCAGTCGTTTACCACCGTCCACACAAACCTTGGTCCGTCTCGGAGCCGGCCAACTTCGTTGCGGGTAGCTTAATGGGGTGGCCCCCTGAAATATTTCTGAATCCTGTGATTGCTTTGTCGTGAATGCCTCGTTGGGTTTTGATTTGGTTTTTCCGAGGTTGATCGAGTGTGTGTTGCTATTCGTGCACCCCTGCAGGGTAAATCTTTCTGAAAGCCGTGTCCGCGGTTATGGACGACTTGGAGCACAGTTTCTCGATCATAGACAAGTATAACTAAAGTACCGCTTTTAAATTGACTAAGTACTTGACTAGTAAATAGTGCAATACTCATGGAATGGTTGATAAAACTGCCAACGGATGATGGGGGTTGTTCGTCCTCTTCCTCGTTGGTAAGCGAGGAGGAGGATGGATCTGTTAATTATACTGTTATAACTGTGGTTCTTAATTCACGGACTTCCGTCTATCATTGGTTAGGCGGGAGGTTAGCGAGTCTCTATAGAATTGTTAGGTATTATCTTTTGCTGCAATTGTGTCACCCTAGGTTGTGTCCCCTTTAGTGGCATAAAGACTTGCTGAGTACCCCTAGGGTCTCACACGATAAATTGTTTGATTCAGATGAACAGGTGTACCCGCAAGATGGATACTGGGTGGAAGAGACAGATGATGTTGGCAACGATCATTCGGTGTAGAGATTCCGGGAACGGGGATCCGTGTGATCTGTGGGCGGGATGTGTTTATTTATGGGGCATCTTATGCCAATTTGCTTCTTATCCGTACTCGGATCTTGTTTTCCGCTTTCACCTGATACTCTGATGTGTGATGTATGAGGAGCTATCCTAAATTATTATATCTATCTAGGACATTTGTATCTTGCCGTATGGCGTTGCTATATTTCTATTTCTTTTAGATGGAATGGCTCTGAGGACTGTTGTATGTGGCTTGCATACATACTCATTTGTGTATGTAGTTGATCCCTTCGCCTGCCGATTACGCCGCTCGTTCTTGTCCCGTTGTCTGAAAGTGGTTAGGACGGCCGAAAGGTCTACCGTGAGTGGCCCTGGGCCCCGCCGTACTATTTTAACCACTTTCGTTCATCCAGGCATTAACTAAGAGCGTAATTCACCGAGGTAGTTACAAGAGTTTTCCATTTGATGCCGTCTTCGACCCGAAACGTGACCATCTTCAAAAAGAGTTATGAGACAAATTTCTGGAAAATCCCAATTTGACTACAACAAGGTTTTCACTTGTATTCTTGGTAATTCCTACACATCAAAGTGTAAAACAAGAACATTGTGCACTTTTGCAACTATTAGTAGGTTAGTCTAAATAAATCATAAACTTTATTAAAAAGAAGTGTCAAAAGCATATTATTAGCATGAAACCATCAAAAATTATAGATACGTTATGGACATATCAGCGCCGGAGTAGCTGGAGCCGAAGACCGTATCAGATCGCCGGAGTCGAAGACTACAGCAGGTCGTGGCAGTTGAAGACCGAAGTGGTTTTCGGCAACCTAAAGAGCCCCGGGGTCGCTGGAGCTGATGATCGCATCGGATTGCCAGGGTCCAAGACCGTAGAGGGTCACAAGGCGGAGAGCTGAAGACTGTAATAGTCGCCACAACGAAAGACGGCAGCAGGTCTCAGGATGGAGTTGGCGGAGCCCCTGAGTGTAGAGTTGATGCAGCAGACATAGTTGATGCAGAGGTGGGAGTCGCGGATAGCGGGTCACCGGCGGACGGGAGTGGACACAACGGGTGTTTCCCCACAGACGACGCCAATTGACGAGGGTTTAACAAGCCAATGCCCATTGTTATGGACTTGGGTTTTGGAGAAGGAGGGAGCGCTGGAGGCATCAATCGGCTAGCAAACAAGCACACGGGGACGCAAGGTTTACCCAGGTTCATGCCTCGTAGAGGACCCTACTCATGCTTGTCTGCTCTTGGAATTATCGAGGGAGTCGAAAGTTACAGGGGTGCGCAGATGCAATCTGACGATGGTTATGGAAACTAGGGTTGTGTTTGTGCCGACGTGGGAGATCGTAGATCTATCTATTGGGTGAGTCACCTCCTTGTTGGACCCTCCTAGCCTTTATATATCGGGAGACTAGGTCTCAGGTACCAATACGAGTTGGTTACAAATTAGATTCAAACTCTAGTATTGAGACTTCCTTGTCTTGTGTGTTTGGGAGTCCGTGTCCATATGAGCTTCATACCACTCGAACCGTCATAGGCGTCATGGACCTTGATATATCTTCGAGTGGACCTTCCGTCGGGCCACACCAGGTAGGCTGTAGTCGGGTGCCTGTTGGGCATACCCATGTCAGTAGCCAACTCTTGTTGTTGATCGCAAAGCTTGCAAAGGCTACCATTTTTCCATCCTCTTTGATCAAGCCTATCTGCCATCCAAGCTATGCTTTGGAGAATTAAGAAAGCAAAGATTTTACACTTGGGGAAACTCAAGGTTTCCAAACTAATGAAGGCATTCGTGAGGTAGTGACCCAAGAATTGCATTGTATGCAGATTTTGCCGAGTAACATCCATAATTTGTGAGCTTCAACGTGATCATATTTGGGGCTTGATGGTTTAAATGCACGACAATGAGAAATATACAAAGCTTGTAGAATTGGGCAATGTGTTCCAAATGAAGGCCTGATGTCTACGCACGCTTCTATTCTTGTAGACAGTGTTGGGCCTCCAAGTGCAGAGGTTTGTAGAACAGCAGCAAGTTTCCCTTAAGTGGATCACCCAAAGTTTATCGAACTCAGGGAGGAAGTGGTCAAAGGTATCTCTCTCAAGCAACCCTGCAATCAAGATACAAGAAGTCTCTTGTGTCCCAACACACCCAATACACTTGTCAGGTGTATAGGTGCACTAGTTCGGCAAAGAGATAGTGAAATACAAGTAATATGTATGATTATAAGTGCTAATTGCAATCAAAAATAAGAGTGGCAGAAAGCAAACATGTAACAGGACTAATTGTAAATGGTGTTTCAATGCTTAGAAACAAGGCCTAGGGATCATACTTTCACTAGTGGACACTCTCATATAAGTATCTTCTCTTCATGATGCTACCCTAAACTACTCTCCGGTTGGACGGTGTAGGGCTATAACAACATACCTTAAAGTTCACATTCCCCATCTAGATAACCCCTCACTATCACCTTGAGCGCTAGATGGTTCCAACAAACACCACAATCTCATAGAGACAACTAACTCAAATTATACTCATGATAAGTATTTATGTAACCTTAGACAAAGTGCCAAACGGTGTGCACACTGTCAACTTCACACACGTGGGGATAAGCAGAGATTAATTAAAGCATTTGAGTAGCAGAATAGATCTATAGATTACAAAGCTCTTGATCTCAATAAGATCATGCATAGAGAGAGATGAACACATAGCTACCGGTAGAGCCCTAGCCTCAGGAGAGAACTACTCCATCCTCATCATGGGAGTCAGCAACGACGATGGAGATGTGTAACACCCCAGCATTAGGATCCAACGAAGGGTAGAATTAGGAATCTAAGTTTGTGCATGCATGCATCTTTAAAAATCAGGGTAAATTTTTTGCCAAACAAAAAACTAAAGGTATCCGAGTTTCTTTCACTAACTAGAGGTAGGAATAACTCTTGTTAGTGATTGCTATGAATTTTGACATGACCTTTAGGAATTATTAAGTTTTGGGGAAGTTACTTTGAATTCAAATTTGAAATTTAAATCAATTTGAAAGAATTTGAAAGTTAGAAGTTAGTAATATTGAATTGTTTTTCAAAATTCCTTATTAACGTTGTTTGGTTGATACAGTAGACAACAATAAGGACATAAGATAAGGAAAATTAAATAAGAAATGGAATCTTTTTTCCTGATTACAGAATAATATTACAAATGGTGATAAATACACCAAAACACTGAATATTGCAGAAAATAGAAATAAAACTTTATTAACATATAATAAAATCTTTACAAGATTCTTTACAGAAAGAATAAAAAGAAGGCTACAATTAAAACCTATACTACATATCTACTCCTATACTAGATCTTGTATATCCAGATCTTGTTCCTGCAAATAAGAAAAACAACTAAATGAAAGAAGGGGTTAGTAGTTGGTTAAGTTTATTCTCAGTGGTGAACAATGAAGTGCACTATTCATAAAACATCATTGAGTAATCAATAAAGGGCAAGTTTCACCAAAGGTGTCATATCTGTTATTTTAAGTATATAGCCCAAATGCCACATTAGAAGCCAAGTAGAGAGAGGCCAATAACAAGTAAACAGGTAAAAGTGAAAGCCAGATTACTTGAGCTGATCCACATGAACAGCACACACACACAGCTGAGTCACCTAAATGCATGATATGTGCTGTCCAAATAGCAGTAGCAGTACAAACACTCAAACAGGGCACTCTGCCGAAGCACGTAACAAGAAACTCATTTCACCTTCTCAAGCACACACCAGGAGCTCAGCGAGCTTACCAGATCCAGATAAATCCACCAACTAATTCACCAAAACAACCACCAGATCATCACAAAATAGTGACTTAAGGAGGGGGTTGTACATGAGGATAGCAAGAGCAAGTTCAAGATCACAGAAGGCTGAGAGGAGCAGGACAACACCAAGAGGTGCAGAACAAGATCAACACAGCACCAGCAAGCAACTTGTGTGGTAAGTTGACACAAAACCATCACATGCTAAATCTATGTTGAGCATGTGTTGTTTCAGATAAGATCTTCTCAGAGTGCACCCAAGTGGGATGTATCCATCATAGAAGAGATTAAAAGGGGCCAAACTATTTATGTCTGCAAGCCACTCCAAGATCTCAGCTTGTGCATCACTGATCTTGGAGAATCAAACATATTTTTACATCCACATGTACAACAGCTCTAACTGAATGCTTCTGGGCACATCCAATGGATGGTAGCACCTCAGAAGTGATTCACCTTAAAGCTCTATACTACACTGCATGGTTACCAAATCAATTTCTTAAAGGCTATGAGAATCATTGTCCTAAACGGTTACCAAAGTCCAAAGATGGTTTCAGACCAGCATCATAAACCTATGGATCTAGTTTTAACTAGATCAACACATATCACACTGCTGGTACATGGCACACCCCAACTGGGTAGCACCTCTGTACCAACAGGTTCAATAGTAGCTATTGAAAAACCTATAATCACTTTCCTAAATTAATTTAGGAATCATACTTGGCACTTTGTGCCAGATGAGCCAGTAAACATCACCACTGTATATCACTAAGTCACAAGCCAGTAATCATCTTCCTATAAAGCATATAGGAATCAATCAGATTTATAATCATCTTTGTAGCTGACGAGGGTTTAACTCATCAATGCCCATTGTTATGGACTTGGGTTTTGGAGAAGGAGGAAGTGCTGGAAGTCTCGATCGGCTAGCAAACAAGCACATAGGTGACACGAGGTTTACCCAGGTTCAGGCCTCGTAGAGGACCCTACTCCTGCTTGTCTGCTCTTGATTGATGATGATCCGAAGGATTACAATGTCGCCGATGGCGGTGTATGCGCAGATTGGATCTGGCGTATGGGAGATCGTAGATCTATCTATTGGGGGAGTCGCGATGTCTAGATCTATTGTGGTGTAGCGTGTCTTAGGTTGTGTCCTCCTCGTTGGACCCTCCTAGCCTTTATATATGGGGAGGCTAGGTCTCAGGTACCAATACGAGTTGGTTACAAAAAGATTACAACTCTAGTCTAGTCTTGTACTTTCCTTGTCTTGTTATGCCAGGAGTCTGTGTCCTTGTAAGCTTCGTATCAGTCGAACCGTCATAGGCGTCATGGACCTTGGCAATTTGTCGAGTGCGCCTTCCGTCGAGCCGCACCAGGTAGGCTGTAGTTGAGTGCCTATTGGGCATACCCATGTTAGTAGCCCCCGAGTGTCCATGCGAATCATAGATTCGGATGGAGACTCAGAAGTCTTGATCTTCGTATAAGGATGTCGGAGTCGACAATTGTGTCGAGTGCAAAGTTGTTGCCCGGAAATTTATCGGGTCAGTCGAATTTATAGTAGCTCATAGGGATGATGGTAAACGTGCCTGGTGCGCTTGATGGATTGGGACCAGATAATAGCTCTAGGGCAAAAACAACGCTACCTACTCAAACTCGAGTCCCCGGACTCGAATTCGGAAATTGCTGGCATAATTCGACTCATGCCGCGGAGGTCTTATAGAGTTCGAATCCTAGTGTATAAGTGTGAACACTCGACGCGTCTGTCAAGGCATATTCATCATACCTGCAGGCACGGATATATCTCTCGTAGTGCGCAGCAGATGCGTTGCCAGGCCTTATTCAGGTCTTATCTTCACGCTGTAAGTGCGACATCCGAATTTTTTGTCGTCGCGGAGATGATTCGGGTGGCCCAGGAGACGTAATCTCTTTGTAGGGAAAATATGAGGCGGAGTCGCCATAGCCTTCGAGTGTGGATGTTATCGACACACAATACGATGTACGAGGAAGAAAATAATCATAGGGTGCGCGGCCAGCGCTCCCTATGGGAGTAGCCCCCGAGTGCCTGGTTGAGTCGCAGACTCAAGCAGGGACTAAATAACTTTTGCGACTGCTGTCGTCTTTTGTTGCTTGTTTCAGTCAAAGATTCAGGCAGGGACTAAATAACTTTTGTGACTGCTGTCGTCTTTTGTTGCTTGTTTCAGTCGAAGATTCAAGCAGGGACTAAATAACTTTTACGACTACTGTCGTCTTTTGTTGCTTGTTTCAGTCGAATATGCTTTCAGCGCTCCCTATGGGAGTAACCCGAAGTCCACAATCGAATCGCTGATTCGAGTGAAGGGTTTTCATGATGCTTGGATATCTTCACAAATTTCTTCAGGTGCACGGACAGCGCTCCCTATGGGAGTAGCCCCCGAGTCCTTAGTCAAATCGTGGATTCGAGTGAGGACTCAGAGCGTGTCACTCAAGGATCTTGTATATGCGCCACCAGCGCTCCAGTTTGGAGTAGCCCCCGAGTGTCTGGCGGAGTCGCAGACTCGGGCAGAGACTCGAGTCTTGTATCTTTGTAGATGTAGTCGCCAATCATGCGAGAAGAAAACATGGGTGAGTCGATGATGCGGATGGATTCGATTTCAATCACTTCTATCGGATGCGCGGCCAACGTCGCGTGTGTGTAGCATCAAGCGATACAACCATTCGAGGAGGGACTCGACTCGGGTCTTGAGTGTATGTCGTAGCCAGTTGTTTTGTCGACTCCTGTTGGAGGACCCGATAGAATAGCTCGACGCAGTCGACATCCTTATAAGCTGCATAAAACATTAAGAAATTGTGAAGTACTTGTATCTTGTAAAGGATATTTGCATGTCAGTTTGCAATGTAAAATTCTGGTGCCAATCGAGTCGGCACTTTTGCACTGCATGCTAGGCCTTTTCGTTAGCCTAATTACCCTTAGTCTCAGTACCTTGCCGAGGCACTCGGAGTTCAAGGATTCGATGGTCAGGCAGAATCAGCTACTCGGGCTGTTGCGTATGAGGTGCTCGAGTGCGTGGAGTCGACGACACATTAGGTTACTCGAAGAGAGCGCAACCCCCGAGTGTATCGAGTGCGATTAAATTAAGAAAGAAATCAACATTAAATAGAGAACTTAGCTTTGTTGGCTGCCGATGTGGTGGACGGACTCGACACCAGTGCACGACTCACCACCAACCGAAGATTATACTGGGTAGCTGCAGTCGAAGACTTTAGCGAGTCGCTAGCCGATGGTGATGACGGGTCACGGTTGCGGGAGCCGATGCAACCTGCGGGTTGCGAGTCGAAGATTGTAGTGGCTTGCGGTCGTGGGAGCCGAGGGAGCCCTCGAGTCACCTGAGCTGAAGATTGCAGCGGGTCGCGTGAAGGAGTCGAAGACACAGCAGGTCGGCAGAGTCGAAGACCGCAGCGCGTCGCCGCAGCCGAAGACCACAGCAAGTTGCGTGATGGAGTTGAAGACACAGCAGGTCGGCAGAGTCGAAGACCGCAGCGTGTCGCCGCAGCCGAAGACCGCAGCAAGTTGCGTGATGGAGTCGAAAACTCAATAGGTCAGCGGAGTCGAAGACCGCAGCGCGTCACCGCAGCCGAAGACCACATCAAGTTGCGTGATGGAGTCGAAAACTCAATAGGTCAACGGAGTCGAAGGAGCCCCCGAGTCGGTGGAGCCGAAGATCGCAGCGAATCACTAGAGTCGAAGACTAGAGTTGACGTGGCAGCGAGTCACGCGGCGGACGTAGTCGACGTGGCGGATCGGAGTCGCGTGGTGATGAGGAATTGCCGTATATGAAGGCTATAACGGGCCACAACAGTCGAAGACCGTATCGGGTCACCTCACCCGAAGACCGCAGCTGAAGACCGCAGTGAATCGCGTGATGGAGTCAAAGATTTAGTAGATGGGCGGAGTCGGAGACCGGAGTGAGTCACCATGGCCGAAGGTGGTAACGGGCCCCACGACGGAGTCGATGGAGCCCCCGAGTGTACATTCGATGTTTTCGATGTAGTCGAGGCGGTGTTCGAGAGCCGATGCGGCGGACCGGAGTCGACGCAGCAGCAGGTCACCAAAACCGATGATGGCAGCGGTTTGCCACAACCGAAGATTGTGGCGGGTCACTGGAGCAACAAGCCCCCGAGTCGCCGAAGCAGAAGGGCACAACGGGTCGCTGGAGTCGAAGATTGTAGCGAATCGCTAGAGTCGAAGAATGCAGCAGGTCACGAGTTCGACACCGAAAGAGTAGTCAACGTGGCAGTCGAGAGTTGTGCAGCGGTCATGTAGTTGACGTAGCAATGGGTGGACGAAGCTGATGGCGGTAGCGGGTCACCGCAGCCGAAGACTGTAGCGGGTCACCGCAATCGAAGATTGTAGCGGGTCACATGACGAATTCGGCGCAGCCCTCGGGTGTAGAGTTAGCGTGGTCGTATAGTTGAGGTCGACGAAGTCGCGCGTGGATCCGGAGTTGCGCGATGCTTAGCAGGATGGAGTTGATGGCGATGTTTATTTATGATTGTCCCTTGTTTGTTTGGTTCTTCTTTGAATAGACGCCCAGCAGGAGAATTACCAGGAATCACAGGAGTTCTACCCCGATCCATCTCTCGCTTCAACTGAGCTGCCAGGCAAGCACTACCACATGCTTGCATACATATAGTACCTATTGCCTCTATCTTATTCTTGCATCATCGAGTCGCGATTGCATTAAACTGAATCCCAAGTACTGCATAGCCTTTATTTTTAAACCCCACCGAAGCTTGTTCCTCCATCCCATGAGCCGTTACTACAGGAGTTGTTTGAGCCATGCGAGTCGTAGAAAAGCATGTGTAGGGTATGTGAGTGTCTGATGAATAACGAGGTACCTAAACAACTTAACCTGACTAGTAATGGGATAACTAATGAAAGAGGCACCGGTGAGCAATATCTGCTATTTGGTTTTTCATGCTCACTTGTGTCCCGTAGGACCCCGAGTACTTGATTCCGGTTCCTTGACTATTCGCACTATCCACATCCGGGAGGCCTTATGGACCCCCCTGAGCCAGAGCTTGATTCATTCTTATTTCTTGGGGCCACAAAGTAGTTTGGGGATTTATTACTATCCTGTACTTATGCCATGTACTATTTTATTAAGATTGTGCGAGGAGCACCTGTACTGTTTATGAATTGCGGAGTGTTTTCACGGTATCGACAAGCCCAGTCACATTTTCGGGTTCCCAGTCGTTTACAGCCATTGGCGCAAACCTTGGGTCCGTCTCGGAGCCGGCCAACTTCGTTGCGGGTAGCTTAATGGGGTGGACCCCTAAAATATTTCTGAATCCTGTGATTGCTTTGTCGTGAATGCCTCGTTGGGTTTTGAGTTGGTTTTTCCGAGGTTGATCGAGTGTGTGTTGCTATTCGTGCACCCCTGCAGGGTAAATCTTTCTGAAAGCCGTGTCCGCGGTTATGGACGACTTGGAGCACCGTTTCTCGATCATAGACAAGTATAACTAAAGTAACGCTTTTAATTTGACTAAGTACTTGCTAGTAAATAGTGCAATACTCATGGGATGGTTAATAAAACTGCCAACGGATGGGGGTTGTTCGTCCGCTTCCTCGTTGGTAAGCGAGGAGGAGGATGGATCTGTTAATTATACTGTTATAACTGTTGTTCTTAATTCTCGGACATCTGTCTATCATTGGTTAGGCGGATGGTTAGCGAGTATCTATAGAATTGTTAGCTATTATCTTTGCTGCAATTGCGTCACCCCAGGTTGTGTCCCCTTTAGTGGCATAAAGACTTGCTGAGTACCCCTAGGGTCTCACACGATAAATTGTTTGATTCAGATGAACAAGTGTACTCGCAAGATGGATACTGGGTGGAGGAGACAGATGATGTTGGCAACGATCACTCGGTGTAGAGATTCCGGGAATGGGGATCCGTAAGATCTGTGGGCGGGATGTGTTTATTTATGTGGCATCTTATGCCGATTTGTTTCTTATCCGTACTCGGATCTTGTTTTCCGCTTCCGCCTGATACTCCGATGTTTGTTGTATGAGGAGCTATCCTAAATTATTATCTCTATCTAGGATATTTGAATCTTGCCGTATGGCGTTGCAATATTATATTTCTTTTAGATGGAATGGCTCTGAGGACTGTTGTATGTGGCTTGCATACATACTCATTTGTGTATGTAGTTGATCCCTTCGCCTGACGATTATGCCGCTCATTCTTGTCCCGATGATCTGGAAGTGGTTAGGACGGCCGAAAGGTCAACCGTGAGTGGCCCTAGGCCCCACCGTACTATTTTAACCACTTTCGTTCATCCAGACATGTAACTAAGAGCGTAATTCACCGAGGTAGTTACAATTGGTATCAGAGCCATCCCCCCCTTCAGGGTCTCAGTCAAAATGGTCATTGTCAGTCTAGCAAATATTTTTGGTAGTTATGTATACTAGGGAAAAACAAAACGTGAGAGTAGGTATGCTTCCATTTTTCTTCTTACCCACCCACCCACCCTTTTTCTGGTAAGGAAGTGTAACGCTTTCAACCCTCTTCTAAAAATTCAAGCTAGGATTCACGTGTTCTGGGTTCCGTAGTACCATAGGTTGTGTGTGTGTGTGTGTGTGAATTCCTTGTCTATCTGTTGCATTCAAATGTTATCACTATATGCCTCTTGGTTATCAACTGTTGGTACATTCCATACCGACAGGCCTTGGTAAACCGACGCGATCTATTCTGATTCGTTTTATACCGATGCGATCTATCTTACTCTTGGTTATCCGACGTTATCTTGTTGGGGTGTTCTTTTTTGTAGTTACCAATCTTTAGGTTCATCTTAAGAAGAAGGTGTTGGGATATGTGTTTTACTGATTCATGTGCGGAGTAATGATTGAGTGCGGGATGGAGTCGCGACCATACCACTACTGTTATCATTCGCTCATGTATATTGAATTAGTGGAGTTACTAATCTTCATTCGTTAAGTGGTTTGCACATATAGTGGTATTTTAATGCCGAAATTTGCGGAATTTTTTTCTTTGTAGTTTGTGTACCACACTCCTTGTTCAGTCGTGTGCGTTATGCTTAATATCTTCTAGTTGCCTTTAACTTTGTTGGTATTTTAATATCATCTCAGTGAATTGCATCCTTTAATCTTGGTTAATTCCATTTTGGTACTATTTTGGATTATTATCATTCTCCATTATAGTACTGACTTGTGTTTTATATCAATCACAGGATAGCACCACCACGCCGTTCTAAGGAGGACATACCACCTGAACTTGGGGCTGCTTTGGCAAGTATTGCAAATGCTTTGGGCACTATGCAGCAGAACTAGCAACGCTTCGAGGAAAGCGTGAGGAGGAATGAGTTTGTTCCGCTACCTCCACCTCCCAAGCGAGGAGACATCAAGAGTTTTCTCAAGTTCAACCCACGCCAATTTGAGGTGTCTGATCAGCCACTTGATGCGGATGATTGGCTGCGCGAAGTGTCAAGGTTGCTGATGACTGTGAATGTTCCCAAGCAAGAATGGGTCAAATGTGCCACTCACCTTCTGAAGGGAGATGCAGCTCTGTGGTGGGAAAATTACCTCAAGGCAGACCTCTCTGGTTTTCAGCCTACTGGGGAGCAATTCACTAGGGCTTTCAAAGAGCAATATCTGTCAGAAATTGTCATGGAAAGGATGAAGGAAGTGTTTCTCAACCTCAAGCAGGGCACTGATAATGTCAACACCTACATCAGAAACTTCATGAACCTTTCTCGTTATGGTGGCGATGAGATCTCTGATGACAAGAAAAAGCAAAAGAGGTTCCGGCAAGGCCTCAATGCTTCCATTAAATATGCAATCACTCATGCAAGGCCGGCGTCTTTTCTGGAACTCCAACACACAGCTCTGCAGGAAGAAGCAAGTAGACAAGTGTTTGAGGAGTCAAAGAAACACAACCGTGATACAGCAAGTTCTTCTGCTATGACAGCTCCTTCTAAGCGTCGTGTCTGGGTTCCTAACACCCCACCGTCGCTCCCTGCTCCACCAAGACCGTCAAGCTATGCAGCAAGGTCACCAAACTCTTTCACTTCGACTCCCAGGGGCTACAACCACAACTACCCTGGAGCGCCTGGCGGAGTCCCTGGCTATGTTGCTCCACGTCCACCTGGTGCTTGCTATACTTGTGGAAACCTGGTGCTTGCTATACTTGTGGAAACCCGTTCCATTCAACTTGGTGATCCTTACACTAAAAATATTATCTCCAACATTCAGCTTCCGAAGTATGAGTCTTTCCACGTCGACGATCAAGGCACTCTTTTCTTTGAACACCGGATGTTTGTTCCGAACTATCCGGGTTTAAGAGAGCAAGTTCTCAAGGAGGTGCATGATTCTGTTCTTTCTATCCACCCTGGCAGCACTAAGATGTACATGGACTTGAAAACACAGTATTGGTGGCCTGGTTTGAAATGATATTGTGCCAAGTATGTCTCGGAGTGTGATGTCTGTCGCAGAGTTAAAGCTGTCCATCAGAAACCTTCCGGTCTTCTACAGCCATTGAAGCCTCTAGAATGGAAATGGGAGAAAGTAGAGATGGACTTCATCACTGGTTTTCCAAGGTCGCAAAAGGGCAACAATGCAATCTTTGTTGCCATCGATAGGCTTTCTAAGGTAGCTCACTTCTTTCCAGTCAAGGAAACAATTTCTGCAATTCAGTTGGCTGAGCTCTATATCAACAGAATTGTCTCTCTGTATGGAGTTCCTCTTGAGATCAGTTCAGACCGTGGAAGCATCTTCACTTCAAAGTTCTGGGGAAATTTCCAAAATGCTTTGGGAAGAAAATTGAACTTCAGCACCGCTTACCACCCCCAGTCGCAAGGACAAGTTGAAAGGATCAATCAGATTCTGGAAGATATGCTCCGTGCTTGCGTTATCTCTTTCGGCATGAAGTGGGAAGAATGTCTTCCTTATGCTGAATTCTCTTACAACAACAGCTTCCAGAAAAGTCTAAAGATGGCACCATTTGAGGCTCGCTATGGTCGCAAATGCAGAACTCCGATTGGTTGGTCGGGCGCAGGTGAAAGAATATTGTTTGGCCCCGACATTGTAACTCAAGCGGAGGAGAAAGTTCACATCATTCTTGAAAATCTCAAGATTTCTCAAAGTCGCCAGAAGAGCAATTATGACAGAAAGCACACGGACATGGAGTATGTCCCGGGTGATCTCGTTTACCTTCGTGTCACTCCCATGAGAGGCACGCACCGCTTTGGTATCAAAGGAAAGCTGGCTCCTAGATACATCGGTCCTTTCAAAATTCGTGGAAGAAGGGGAGAAGTTGCTTATGCTCTTGAGCTCCCTGAAAAACTCAAGGTCCATGATGTTTTCCATATCTCTCAACTCAAGAAGTGCTTCAAGGATCCCGGCAGGACCGTGGACCATGAACTCATCAATCTCCAAGAAGATCTGTCTTATCAAGAACACCCCATAAAAATTCTTGAAGTCGCAGAAAGAAGGACTCGCAACAAGTCCATCAAGTTCTGCAAGGTACAGTGGTCGCACCATTCCATTGATGAAGCCACTTGCGAATGTGAAGATGAGCTCCGTGCCAAGTACCCTACCCTCTTTGAGTCGTCTTCTTCTTCCTAGAATCTCGGGGCGAGATTCCTGTTTAGTGGGGGAGAGTTGTAGCATCCCAATTGTCTAACAATGGTAATGCTACTTGGTCTAGTAATATAATGGCTACTTCCTATACATAATTGTTGCATCATAATTATATCATGCTCATGTCATCATGCCACCTTGCATTTGAGCATCATATAAAACCCTTTTTCTTTGGTTCTTCTCTCATATGCATTATTAATTGTATTTGCCTCTTGATATTGTTTTTGGCTATTGATATATTGTTTAATGCCCAAATTGATTTGGGGGCATATCTTTTATTCAACTCGATCACCTTTCTTTTCACCACCTTATAATTCCACCACCCTAATTACCCATGGGCTTTTATTTTATTCTTGCCACTTAATTTAGCTCATGTGGTGTAGTGTGGATCCAATCCCTTTTTCTTTTGCTTGGCCTTTATTTCCACATGTTGGTAATGCATGGGATCATGCCATGTTATAATATTATTGTTTTCACAAGAATAAAACATGGCATTAATTATTTTGCATGGGCCATGCAAGAAGTACCACCACCTTCAGCCCATTTGTTTTCTCTTGGTTTTAGTGGTTCTTTTCTTTGTGGGATCATCTCCATCCATCTCCACCATCCCCATGTTCTTATCAACACCATTTCTTTTTCCTCCATGCATGATGCAAATGAGACTTTTTTTCCATAAACCTCCTTCTCTCTCTTTTCTTGGGTTCACCTCCACCTCATCTCATGCTAAATCAAAGCCTCACCTTTCATCTTGGTTTGATCTTATAAATATGTTTTAAAACCTAAACACCTAATTAAACCCTAACCTAGTTTTCTCTCTATTCTCTCTAACCCTAGTTCTACTTTAAACCCTAACCCCTACCCTCACCTCACCTCCTTCTCTCTCTCTCTTTCTAGCTAACACCAACCCTCACAAAACCCTAACCGAGCCACCCCTCTCTAGCTAAACCTAACTACCCCATCTACCTCTACTCCCTCCTAACCTAGCTAACCCGAGCCCCCCTCTCTCTTTTCTCTCCCTTCCTCTATGCCATGCTGGCCCCAACTGCACCACCACGCCGTCCTCTTCCTGGCCCACCTGCGATGCCCTACCTGCCCCAGGTCGAGCCCCAGCTCGAGCATGCGCGAGGAGGAGAAAGGAAAAAGTGGCCGAAGCCACTTTATCTACCCCGAGCCCCACAGGCCTCTCCCCTGTCCCTCTCCCTCGCCTTGTCCCTCTCATCACGTCTCCTGGCTTCGCCAGATCCACCCCTGTTGGGGGGATACCCCCGGGTAGGGTCACGCCGGGGTATAAAGGCCGAGTTAGCCGAGGTTTGGCAAGGCCAAAGCAGATGTTGGCCAGGTCACCTCAAGGCAGGCCGAATCACGGGGTAATCCGGACCTGGGGGCGTTCGCCTAACCAGCCCTCATCCGACTTAAGCGGTAAGTCGGAAGTGTATGTCTTACCTGTATGCAGGAAAGGGGTGTGGCCGGATGAACCATCATCCGGGCCGCAGCAAGCATCTAGGAGAAGGAAGGAATCTCGCTGGTCAAAAGGAGCCCCGGTACGCACTGCCTGAGCGAAGCGAGCAAGGACAGGACCACCGGGGCGTGGCCGATAGGCGTGACGACGCCCGTGTCAGCTGACGAGGGCGCCGCAGTGGCTCACGTAGCTAAAGCATGTGTGACGCGGGGGAAAAAGCACCCCGGTCGGCTTACCACTTTGGGAGGAGGCATATTCTTAGGAATATGCCTCCACGTATGCCCTAGGCAGAAACCGAGCCTCCCCTATAAAAGGGGGGCTAGGGCTTCTGTAGAAGGGGTTGATCGGTTGGTCTTTCTGTTATTCTGTTTGGTCTAGGGTTTCAGGTGAGATCTGTGGGTGAGAGTAAGAGATCTCCTTCTTCCTCCTCTCGCCAATACAGCTCTAGGAGCACTTGTAACCTTGGAAGCAAATCAATACAAGCTCTTGTGTGGAGAATCACTTCACTATCCCTCCCTGGATTCCTCTAGCGTGTATTAGTCCCCACCTTTAGCCTATACATGGCATCTGCCATGACACCACCACGACAGTTGGAGCCCACCGTGGGGATGGATCCGGATCATCCCGGAGGAATGATTACAGAGGAAAAAGGAGAGATGATCGAACGGACCATCGGTACGGTTCGCACCAAGTTGCAGCTGTGAATCAGGATCAGCCCGGAGCAAGGGGTAGCCAGCGCCAGAAAACTAGAGGTCAATGGACTCCAAGAAACGATGGGAAGAAAACTTGGACACCGGAGCAAAAGAAGCAGTGGCAAGAAAGGAAAGACCTTCTGAGGTACACTTACGAGTCGATGTTGGACCAGCCATGTAAGTTTCACATGCCAAATCCGAACAACCCAGCGGGTCATACGACGAGGCAATGCGAGTGGATGCGCAAGATCGAGCAAGGTGGTTCGGGGAATGCTCAGGCACCCCGGAATGATCAGCCTCGGCAGGAGTTACCCCAGCAGCAATTGCTCTCCGGAGCGAACACGCAACAGCTAATGTTGCCTCCCCCTCCGCTGAGGTATCATAATAATGAAAGAAGGGATGCAGTGCATCAGGTAGAAAATCAGCATCAGCCGGATCAGAGGCACCCCGGAAATGATGGGAGAAACGAGTACAGGGAGCATCACCAGAGCTACTGTGTATTTACCACAGAAGAAACTGATAGAAAAAGCTTGCAGCGTAGGCATATGGAGGTGAATGCGGTAATGCCGGCAGTTACGAGGTACATGCCTTGGTCCGATCAGGAAATCACCTGGAGCATTAGGGATCATCCCAAGCTCATGCCGAGCCCTGGTTCGTATGCGTTGGTGCTGGATCCTACGTTCATTGGACCTAGCATTAACGTAAGGTTCTCAAAGGTACTGATCGACAACGGCAGTAGCATAAATATCATGTACGCGGACACAATGCGCAAGTTGTGTATCTCGGAGAACATGCTCCAGGCCACGAGGACAACTTTCCATGGCATTGTGCCTGGCATTTCTTGCGAGCCCATAGGCAAGGTCCGAGTCGACGTCTTGTTCGGCACAAGGGACAATTGCCGAACCGAAAATCTGGAGTTCGAAGTGGTGAACTTAGAAAGCGCGTATCATGCGTTGCTCGGAAGGCCAGCGCTGAACAAGTTCATGGCAAGTTGTCATATCAGCTACTTGAAGATGAAATTGCCCGGCCCAAACGGAGTGATTACCATTGCTGGGGACTTCCGACGTTCCATGGAGTGTGCGTTGGCCGGATCAAACTTAGCCGAGTCACTTGTGATCGCGCAGGAAAAAAGGAAAATTCAAGAGGTGGCGGCATTGGCTCAGTCCGCGCAGCAGTATGTGCCGGCGCTGAGTAACCCGCATGGAACTGTCTCCTTCCAGGCCACGAAAGATATCAAGAAGGTTCCCGTTGATGACATGTTCCCAGAGCGCACCGTAACAATTGGTGCCGGGCTAAGTGATAAATAGGAAAGCGAGCTCGTCAGCTTCCTCCGTGAGAATCGGGACATTTTTGCTTGGTCCACACAGGACTTGCAAGGTGTTCCGAGGGAGTTGGCCGAGCACTCTTTGAATGTGAGACCCGGAGCCAAGTCGGTGAAGCAACCTCTCCGCTGCTTCGCCGAAGATAGGAGGAAAGTCATTGGGGATGAGATAGCTCGGTTGCTAGCTGCAGGATTTATCATGGAGGTCCTCTACCCAGATTGGCTATCTAATCCGGTGCTGGTGGAAAAGAAAAAGGATGATCCGAACGTGGCAGTGGTTTGGCGCATGTGTATCGATTACACGAACCTGAACAAGGCATGTCCGAAAGACCCATTTCCGCTGCGAAGAATACATCAGGTCATAGACTCAACTGCTGGATGTGAACTGTTGTCATTCATTGACGCCTATTCTGGTTTCCACCAGATACCTCTGAATCCGGATGATCAAATAAAGACTGTGTTTATTACCCCGTATGGGGATTATTGCTATCGCACCATGCCGTTTGGTCTACGTAATGCAGGGGCAACGTACCAGAGATGTATGCAAAAATGTTTGCACGACCAAATAGGTCAAAATGTACAGGTGTACGTGGATGATGTGGTTATCAAGACCAAGGAAAGCAAAACGCTCCTTGACGATATCAGGCAAACGTTTGCAAACCTAAGGAGGTTCCGGATGAAACTTAACCCGGAAAAATGCACCTTCGGTGTCTCGGCTGGAAAATTGCTCGGCTTTCTAGTTTCCAGCCGAGGTATCGAGGTTAATCCAACCAAAATCCGGGCCATCGAACGAATGGAACTGCCGAAGTGTCTTAACGATGTCCAGAAGTTAACAGGTTGTCTGGCCTCGTTAAGTCGGTTTGTATGTCGGTTGGGAGAAAAGGCTTTGCCTCTTTACCAACTCATGAAAAAGTCGGATAAGTTCATTTGGACACTGCAGGCCGATGAAGCCTTTGCCCACCTAAAGAAAATGTTAGCCACGGCACCAGTGCTAGCCTCGCCACTATCAAAGGAGCCAATGTTACTCTATATAGCCGCAACCAACCGAGTTGTAAGTGCAGTGATAGTGGTGGAGCGCGATGAGAAAGGTAAGTTGGTGCAAAGGCCGGTGTATTACTTGAGTGAAGTGTTGTCAACCTCAAAGCAAAACTACCCACATTATCAGAAAGTGGCTTATGGCGTGTACATGGTCGCCAAGAAGCTGAAGCACTACTTCGAGGAGCATCCCATCCGGGTCATATGTGAGGCCCCCATATCCGGGATAATGAGTAACAAGGATGCAAGCGGCAGAATTGCGAAATGGGAAATTGAGCTAGCTCCTTATGCTCCGCAATATGACCGGAGAGAAGCCATCAAGTCTCAGGCTGTGGCGGACTTTTTCGTGGACTGGGCCGAGGTACAGTACGAACCACCACTTCCGGATCCGAACTATTGGCGGATGCACTTTGACGGATCAAAGACCAAAATTGGGCTAGGTGCCGGAGTTGTACTCACGTCACCAAAAAAAGGACCAGTTGAAATATGTGCTGCAGATCCACTTCACCGCATCAAATAATGTCGCTGAGTATGAAGCACTTGTGCATGGGCTCAAGGTAGCAAAAGAAATTGGTATACGTCGGATTATATGCTTTGGTGACCCGGATTTGGTGGTGCAGTAAGTGTCCGGAGTGTGGGACGCCCTTGATCCAAACATGGCACTATACTGATTTCATGTGCAGAAGATTTCTGGTTACTTTGAGGGATGCGAATTTCATCAAGTACCCCGGGTGGAAAATGAGGCTGCCGACATGCTGTCGAAGCTCGGGTCAACCAAACAAGCAATTCCACTGGGTGTAGCATTAGAGCACCTCAAGAAACCATCCATCAGGCCATCCCCAGAATCCGAGTCAATCTACGTCCTGGAGGACACAGAATCCGGAGCTGTGCCCATGGACATTGACCCGGGGACTGCTTCGCAAGACCCGAGGACTGCCTCGCCAAACCCGGGGACTGCTTCGCAAGACCCGGGGACTGCCACGCAAGATCCGGTTGAAGTTATGCCGGTGGATCAGATGGAAATAGACGAGGACGTGTTCCCCGTGCGGCCAATACCGGCTTGGGCACTGCCTATATTTCAATGCCTAAAGGATGGAACATTTCCCACTGAGGAAGTGCTGTCCAGGCAAACACAGAGGAGGGCAAAGGCCTACACGATCATCAATTCCGAGTTATACAAAAGAAGTGTGACCAATGTCCTCCAGCGGTGTGTTGACCCGGAAGAAGGGCTTGAAATCATCCGAGATATACATCAGGGGGAATGCGGGCATCACGCCTCATCCCGAGCCTTGGTAGCAAAAGCTTTCCGACACGGATTCTACTGGCCAAATGCCTTAGAGCAAGCAGAAGATCTGGTGAGAAAATCTAATGGTTGTCAGAGGTACGCTACCAAGACACATATGCCAATGTCGTAAATCAAGACCATCCCAATCACTTGGCCATTTGCCGTATGGTGCTTGGGTATGGTTGGCCCGTTCAAACCAGCAAGGGGAAATATGACTCACATTCTGGTAATGGTGGACAAGTTTACGAAGTGGATTGAGGTAAAGCCTATAAGAAAATGCGATGGAGCTACGGCCGTAACGTTTCTCAAAGATATCATCTTGAGGTACGGTTATCCACACAGTATCATAACTGATAATGGCACAAATTTTGCGGAAGGAGCATTTGCTCGTTTCTGCCGGGATAAGAAGATCCAGCTTGACTTAGCTTCGGTAGCCCACCCCGCATCGAACGGGCAAGTGGAAAGATCCAACGGATTAGTATTATCCGGGATAAAACCCCGGTTCATTGAGCCGCTGCAAAGATCAGCGGGGTGCTGGATAGAAGAACTACCAGGGTACTATGGAGTTTAAGAACAATTCTGAATCGATCAACAGGCTATACGCCGTTCTTTCTGGTATATGGGGCAGAAGCTGTATTACCAGCCGACATAGAGCATGATTCGCCTAGGGTCACCCAATACACAGAAGCCGAAGTGTAAGAAGCCCGGCAAAATGATGTTGATCTGCTGGAAGAAGCGAGAGAACTGGCATTGTCCAGATCCGCCATATATCAGCAAAATCTCCGATGCTATCATAGCCGAAAAGTGTGCCCCCGGGTCTTCCGGGAAGGCGATCTGGTGCTCCGGTTGGTACAACGTACTACTGGAATGCATAAATTATCCCCCCCATGGGAAGGGCCGTTCATCATGAGCAAAGCATTGCACAATGATTCTTACTATCTTATAGATGCAAAGCCACAGGAAAAGAACAAGGCGGACAGGTCCGGAGAGGAATCAAAGCGACCATGGAACATAGCTCTACTTCGGCATTTCTACACCTAGCTAAGAAGTGAATGTATCCAGGTTATCTCATATGTCGGTATGTATGTCGACAATGAGCTTATCAATGAAATGTTGGCACCTCGAACAGTGACTCGGGGACTGCCTTAATAATGTTTGTTATTTTCTGTGCGTCAGCTGGAGTAAGTTATTCTACTTAGCTCGGATTAGTAGTGTGCGAGCACCAAAAACCCAACTCTTCGACTTGCTGCTGTCCAACAAGAATTGGCTTCATGGCAAGCAAGAGAACAAGTTTGGAATTGCGTAGCACATGAAAAACGACTACGGAAAAGAATTTATTCGAGCCAACGTTTGTTTTTGGACTAACCCTGTATTTATTTTCAAGTTATTGTGCCATTTTATTTTTGAGCTAAGTCTAAAAGTTTCCCAGTATTGTTAAGACAATTTTTCAAGTTCGGATTTGTAAGTTGTAAAACCGAATCAAGGTAGACACGATCCGAGCCAAAAGATTGAACGAACAAGAAAAAGAAACTCGGGGACTACGCCCAAGTTAATCCGGCATAAGTACTTAGTAGCAAAATATCACATGTGTTTGGAATACAATTCCACCCGGCATATCGGGGATTTCACAAATTTTCAAGTGTTTTTTACTTAAGGAGCAGCGGGAGGAAGTTCGGCATCATCATCGCCCTCTTCGATATCCGAGGCAGTGTCCTCTTCGCCTTCACCCAAATCATCTTCAACATTTTCAACCTCCTCGTCGCCTGCGACCTCCAGGAAGCTCGGACCCTCAGTCCATTCATGAATGGGGGCATATTCGATGAGGCTGTGGGTGCAAGCCTAGCGCCGAGCTACCCACTCCGGGTCTTCTGTCCATTTGGATCCGGTGAGCAGGCGTGTGAGGAGGCTGAGATCTATCTTTTCATACCACGTCAAAATGTGGTGAAGGACGGTATCGGCTGCCGCGCGTCTAGCGGATTCTCGCCAGAGGTCGAGCTGGGTCTCAATTTCCGACAGTCTTTCAGCGAGCTGTGTGACTCTCTCTGGAGCATCGTCGGCGGGCCAGAAGGCGTTGAAGACCCGAACTAAAACATCGAGGAGGTCCTTGCCGTAGTTATTGATGATTTCCATGCGAGATGACAGGCTGACCAACAGGTCCTCCATGTCAAAGGGAATGCTCTCACCCTCAGCAGCGACCAGAGTACCCCTTTCTCGGCGGAAATAGGCGATAGCAGCACTTGCGATGGCAGTACCCTCTGGAAAGTGTCCTGGGAAACAAGGCAAAGGACAAAGTTGAGAAAACAAAACATATGAAGTAACCTGGAGAAATAAGACGGATAAATAAAAAGTAGTTACGTGAGATGTGACTGTGAATCCGGGTCAACTCCTTGATGCAAGCATCACGCCTCTTCCGAAGCTGCTCGAGCTCAGCATTTGCTGACTCAAGTTTGACCTCGGCTTCCTGAAGAAGCTCACGGTCCTTAGCACTCTGGAGTTTGAGGCGCTCGTGTTCTTCGGTGTAGTCCTGGCCAACCCTTTTCAGCTCGGTTTGGTGCTGCGCCTTCATCTTAGCCATTTCAGCTTTGAGCTTGGCTATGTCATCGTCTCTGGTCCGGAGGAGGGCGAGCTCATCATCTTTCTTCTTCAGCTCGGCTTGGTGCTGTCCTGCTTGTTCGAGAAAATGCAGCATCATGTCAGGCACATGCACACTTTCTTCAAGCAATGTTGAAACCGTGTGTTGGCCCGGCAAAGCCGAGGTATAAATGTTTGCCGAGCCAAAGAGGAAATCTGATGAAAAGCACAGTAAAAACAGACAAGAAGGACGTACCCTTGATCTGCTCCAAGTTCTTCCGCATTATTTTGTTTTCAGCTTCCACCCTAGCCGCGGAAACCGAACAATCAGATCAGTTCGGCAAAGGAAGTGGAAAGGAAATGAAGGAGCGTTGAAGAAAGAACTTTACCCCTTTTCTTGTACTCCGCGATGAGTGCAGCCTGTTTCGTGCGAAGATTTTTGTGCGTATCCAACAAGCGCTGCAATTCAGCACTTCGGCGGTTGGTGGTCACCTAAAAGAGATACATAAACTTAAGTCAGCCTAGTGCATGTTCGAAGTGTACTAAAATCTGGGCTAAGTGGAACTTAACCCGGCTCTAGGTGCGTGCATGTTCGAAGTATACTAAAATCCGGGCCAAGTGGAACTTAACCCGGCTCTAGGTGTGTGCATGTTCGAAGTGTACTAAAATCCAGGCCAAGTGGAACTTAACCCGGCTCTAGGTGTGTGCATGTTCGAAGTGTACTAAAATCCGGGCCAAGTAGAACTTAACCCGGCTCTAGGCTTGTGCATGTTCGAAGTGTACTAAAATCCGGGCCAAGTGGAACTTAACCCGGCTCTAGGTGTGTGCATGTTCGAAGTGTACTAAAATCCGGGCCAAGTGGAACTTAACCCGGCTCTAGGTGTGTACATGTTCGAAGTGTACTAAAATCCGGGCCAAGTGGAACTTACCCCGGGTCTAGGTGTGTGCATATTCGAAGTGTACTAAAATCCGGGCCAAGTGGAACTTAACCCGGCTCTAGGTGTGTGCATATTCGAAGTTATCATGGAGCTACGTTAGTTCTATAAAAGAGCATCCAGCCGAGTAACAAGTTACTCCCCCGGAGGCTCAGGGACTAATGGTTATTATCTACAATTTGTAAAGGAGAAACGACGTACCTCCATCATTCGTCCAGCGAGGTTAATGGCCTTGGCGGCAGTATTCACCTGATCGGATTCATGGACTACCTCAGCCTTGTTCCAGTTCATGACAAACTCCATCAGGCTCGGGGGATACCGTTCCCCCGTGAGCATATGAGGCGTCACCAAACCCTTAGCATGTGCTTCCTTCCTCTCCACCAGGGCAAGGGCCGGGCTGGTGTGCAGAACCAACTGTTGGGCTTCGGTTGGCTCGGCAGGCGCGTCCTTCGCCGCTGATGTCTTCTTGGGGAGCATTGACTCAAGGGTGCATTACCCAGGCTCGGCAGCACTAGGCTTGGCAGCGTCTTGAATCTTCTTGCCCTTGGCTTGCTGGGAAGAAGAAGCCGTAGCAGCGGTTTTTCCCTGCCGAGGTTGAGAGGACTCGGAAGATGCAGAGGAACTGGGCGCTGGTACTCTCGTTGCTGGACTTGGTGCCGGCGCTGATGTTTTCGCTGCCGGAGTTGTTGCTGATGCCGGAGTTGGAGTTGGTGCTGGTTTGGCCTTTGGTACTGGAACAGATGCTGGAGTCAAGGTAGCCTTAGTGGCTGCTGGTTGTGGCGTTGCCGAGGTAGTGGGAGCCGTTGCTCTGGCTGGGCCAGTTCCCCCTGCCCCAGGATGACCCGGAGCGGCCGCAGAGCTCTCCGGAATAGGGCTCAGCGGACGTGACTCGTCATCACGACGGGGTGAAGGGCTATGCCGGAGAGGTGATGAGATACTGGATCCACTTTGAGGGACCTCCACCGGAGCCGTGTGAAATCAAGTAACGTCAACAGAGAAATTACGACGAAGTAAGAATGAGTCACAGAAGAAAGAAGGACTTAAGCATCCGAGGTTTCGGCTGCTCTGGGTTTCCGAGCCCTTCGTGCTGGGGCCTTCTGTCACCTTTTAACGGGCTGGGAAGGTCCCGAGGAAGCCCTGCGCTTTTTCTTCGACGCCACCGGAACTGGCTCGTCCGTAGCGAGGGGACGATCCTCGTGGATATGACCACCGGAGTGCGCTGATGGCAGAAAAGCAAAAGAAAGGGGGACAGCCTCAAAGGGTTCAATTATCTCGATATCCGAGTAATCTTCATCATCGGGCCAATCTCTAGCAGAAAAGAAGTTACCTGTGGGTCATTTCATGGTGTCGGTCATGGGGAGGAACATCTCTTGGTCTAGCTCCTCCTCGTCCGAAGTCACCCGGTCCGGTGCCCACTTAAGGGTCGGATCGGTGCCGTCCTCGAGCGTCTGCTGAAGGAATAGCTGAGGAAAAGAGTAAACAAGTGAGTCAAAAATGAAACAATAACAGACACGTGATTAGTCCGGGGTAAGTTTGCAGCATGAAACTTACCGCAGGAGGAAGCCGGTCACGGCAGAAATGCTCAATCCCCCAAGTCTAGTCAGAGGAGAAGTCCTTGTGAGTGGTGAAGAGAGCCTTAACCCGGCGAAAGATCTCCGTGTTGTTCAGTTCGAAAGATGAAGTCCGGTTGGGATCGCGGTTGTAGCTCATATGGCACACCTTGTGGGTGCGCTTCTGGAGAGGGGAGATTCGGTTGCGCACGAAAGTGATCATTGCATCCTCGTTGCGCAACCCGAGCTCCTTCAGCTCCGCGAACCTTTTGTTCACTTGGTTGGCCAGGGCCGTAGGTTTCCTGGGAACGGCGTCCCACAGATCCGTGTTCGGCGGACCCGGTGTATAGGGGAGCAACCGGATCAAATCTTCGGTGCCCGTGTTCTGGACGTAAAAGAACGTCCGGGCCCAACCTTTGCAGGATTCTAGCCCTGTGACCCGGGGGAAAACAGAGAACCTCCGGGGTGAGATGGAGGCCGCTCCGAACTGAGTGAGCCGCTTGTCCTCCGGATCAGTGTGGATGTCAGGAATAACGTTGCGACGAAGGGCGAAAAAACCGGATCCACAGCTCCTTCATGGGCCATAATCCGGCGTAGCCTTCGATCGTAGAAGCAAAGGCAGAGAGAGAAGTAATGGCATTGGCTAGAAGATGGTGCGGCTGGAGATGATAGGTACTGAGCCAATCGTGGAAGAAATTGCTCACCGGGAGTCCGAACCCCCGTTGAAAGTGAGACAGGAACACAACAAACTCCCCGAGATTGGGTGAAGGAGCTAGCTCGGTGGAGGCGAGGCGAGCCGAGCGGCGACGCCGGCGGGGATGCGTCTGGTTCGGTAGAGCCAGTCCAGATCGTCCTGGCAGACCTAGGAGCCGGCCCATGCGCCGCGGTCCGCAGCAGCGGCGTCCTCCTCCATCTCTTGCTCAGCAATGGCGAGTTCTTCTTCCGCCATCTGCTCCTCGAAGCCCTCGCTGGCGCTAGAGGCGGCGGGGGACAGTGGCTTGGATTGACGAGGACCCGTAGCGGGAGATTTGCGTCGCAGTGATGGTGACGCAGAGGCGCAACGGAGAAGTGCGGTGGCGACGCTGCTTTTTGGCAGTGCTGGCAGCGGCGCAGTCGCGAGGAAGACGAAGAGGAATAGCAGCGGGCAGAGGGGTGCGGAGGGGGAAAAATCCTAAGGTACGCACCCCTCCGCTATTTAACCACTCCCATCAGGGGTGAGTGGGAGCGCACCCTGTGGACCGGCCACACGCTGTGGCCGTGTATTACCCGTTCGGACCAATCAGTAAGGAGCCACACAGAAGGCCACAGGGCGGAGAGAGTCCTGTGACGTGACGCACTGATGCAGTAAATGAGGAGGCAGGCGTGACGTGACCTGCGCACAGTGACAACTGACAATTACTGCGGCGGTTACTGTACCGTCCCTTGAAATAAGACGACATAATGATTATCCTTCACATGGGCTAGCGTACGAGAGAAGGAAGAAAGACCCGGATAGAACTGTGGTAACCCGGCCGACAAGTGAAAACTTGCAATGTGCGAAGGGAACGTAAATCCAAGCTGTCCGGAGTACAGATGTAACTCGGCAACAACGACCGGGGCACAAAATTAAACCTGGAATGGCCTTAGCGGCCAAGGCAGCTAAGACCGCACCAGCTTCGGGGACTAATGTTGGGGGGATACCCCCGGGTAGGGTCACGCCGGGGTATAAAGGCCGAGTTAGCCGAGGTTTGGCAAGACCAAAGTAGATGCTGGCCAGGTCACCTCAAGGCAGGCCGAATCACGGGGTAATCCGGACCTGGGGGCGTTCGCCTAACTAGCCCTCATCCGACTTAAGCGGCAAGTCGGAAGTGTATGTCTTACCTGTATGCAGGAAAGGGGTGTGGCCGGATGAACCATCATCCGGGTCATAGCAAGCTTCTAGGAGAAGGAAGGAATCTCGCTGGTCAAAAGGAGCCCCGGTACGCACTGCCTGAGCGAAGCGATCAAGGACAGGACCACCGGGGCATGGCCGACAGGCGTGACGACGCCCGTGTCAGCTGACGAGGGTGCCGCAGTGGCTCACGTAGCTAAAGCATGTGTGACGCGGGGAAAAAGCATCCCGGTCGGCTTACCACTTTGGGAGGAGGCATATTCTTAGGAATATGCCTCCACGTATGCCCTAGGCAGAAACCGAGCCTCCCCTATAAAAGGGGGGCTAGGGCTTCTGTAGAAGGGGTTGATCGGTTGGTCTTTCTGTTATTTTGTTTGGTCTAGGGTTTCAGGTGAGATCTGTGGGTGAGAGTAAGAGAGCGACTTCTTCCTCCTCTCGCCAATACAGCTCTAGGAACACTTGTAACCTCGGAAGCAAATCAATACAAGCTCTTGTGTGGAGAATCACTTCACTATCCCTCCCTGGATTCCTCTAGCGTGTATTAGTCCCCACCTTTAGCCTATACATGGCATCTGTCGTGACACCACCACGACAACCCCACAGCCCCTGCCTCTCCCCTCCTTCTTCTTCACCAACGCCAACCCCTCTCTCGCCGGTCACCGCCAGTAGCGCCGCCGCCCCCTCGTTCTTGCGGGTGTGGTTGATGTGGAGGTGGTCGAGGAGATCGACGAGCATCCCCTGCTTCGCCCTAGACGCGCCAGTGAGGAGGAGGAGCACCAGGACCGCCAGTACCCTCGCCGCCCCGACGAACCCCTAGATCTCCGGCCGCTAGCCTCGTCTCGATCTGTTGCGCCCCACCCCGATCCGAGCCCTCCATCGAGCCCGCGGTGAGCCCCTCTATCGCCTAGACATTCTCCGCCTCGCCGTAAAACCCTAGCCGCGGCCAGCGTTTCACCGAGCACTCTCAGTGCGCCGTGGACGCGCGCGTCTGCATGTCGCCGCGACGCACCATGACCTATCTAGCCGCCCTTCCCCCTCCTAACGGCATCCCTCGCCTGTCCCAGTGGCTACCGCCTCCGCGCGCACGCCCAAGTCCCCAGATCGAATCCCCACCGCGCCGCGCGCGCTGTCGCCGTCAGTTTCGTCAGACCGTGGAGAAGATCCACAGTGCGCGGCCCCATTTGGCAAATACCCCCGTGCGTCTTTTGCCGCCTCAACCCGCGGTACGCCAAGCCCCACCAGTCAGCCTCCCGTTGCATTTTACAAAAAGGCACCTGTGTTTTAGCCGGCTCAACCCGTGCTCCAGCACGACCCCACCGGTCAGGCCCTGCGTGCTTAGCCGCTGTCACGTGGGCCTCTAGCCGCTGGCCCACCTGTCAATCACAGAGGCTAGGTAAGGCCGTGGTGAGAAAACTCTTTTCCGCGCGCGTGTGCTCCAGTCAGCAGCTGGCCCACCGTCAGCGACTGTGGCTAGGTTTGGCTGAGTGCAAAAAGTATTTCCGTTTATCTGATTTATTAAACATTTCCAGAAAATTGTTTAAATTCAAATTCAAATCAGATTTTAAATAACTTTTAAATTATAAATCCAAATAATACTTATGATATATGTTTTGGAATCAGAAAAATGTGAGGATTTCAAATATGCCATTCAAAATAATGTTTGACCACTTTAAATTTTCGAGATGATTAAAATTACAATAAAATGCCCTTTTCTTAATAAATTAATAACTTTAATTCTACAACTCTAAATTTGACAAATAATATGTCTAAATCGATCAGCGCGACAAGCCCGTTCTATATATGCAGTCCTTGTTCTGAATTGAAGCATGCATGATGTCATTGTTAAAAATCTGAACTGTTTATGGCAATAAAATTTGACTAAATAAATAATAAAATGCTTTATTCTTGTACCTCACACCTCACCATGCCATGCTACTTTAATGCCATGTAAATTGTGCATCATTCATCATGGCATGCTTGTTTGCTTGTCGCATTTTAATTCATATGCTTGTGCACTTTATTTATGATTGGCCCTTGTTTATTTGGTTCTTCTTCGAATAGACGCCCAGCAGGAGAATTACCAGGAATCATAGGAGTTCTACCCCGATCCATCTCTCGCTTCAACTGAGCTGCCAGGCAAGCACTACCACATGCTTGCATACATATATTACCTATTGCCTCTATCTTATTCTTGCATCATCGAGTCGCGATTGCATTAAACTGAATCCCAAGTACTGCATAGCCTTTATTTTTAAACCCGACCGAAGCTTGTTCCTCCATCCCATGAGCCGTTACTATAGGAGTTGTTTGAGCCATGCGAGTCGTAGAAAAGCATGTGTAGGGTATGTGAGTGTCTGATGAATAACGAGGTACATAAACAACTTAACCTGAGTAGTAATAGGATAACTAATGAAAGAGGCACCGGTGAGCAATATCTGCCATTTGGTTTTTCATGCTCACTTGTGTCCCGTAGGACCCCGAGTACTTGATTCCTGTTCCTTGACTATTCGCACTATCCACATCCGGGAGGCCTTATGGACCCCCCTGAGCCAGAGCTTGATTCATTCTTATTTCTTGGGGCCACAAAGTAGTTTGGGGCTTTATTACTATCCTGTACTTATGCCATGTACTGTTTTATTAAGATTGTGCGAGGAGCACCTATACTGTTTAAGAATTGTGGAGTGTTTTGGCGGTATCGACAAGCCCAGTCACATTTTCGGGTTCCCAGTCGTTTACAGCCATTGGCGCAAACCTTGGGTCCGTCTCAGAGCCGGCCAACTTCGTTGCGGGTAGCTTAATGGGGTGCCCCCCTGAAATATTTCTGAATCCTGTGATTGCTTTGTCGTGAATGCCTGGTTGGGTTTTGAGTTGGTTTTTCCGAGGTTGATCAAGAGTGTGTTGCTATTCGTGCACCCCTGCAGGGTAAATCTTTCTGAAAGCCGTGTCCGCGGTTATGGACGACTTGGAGCACCATTTCTCGATCATAGACAAGTATAACTAAAGTACCGCTTTTAATTTGACTAAGTACTTGACTAGTACATAGTGCAATACTCATGGAATGGTTAATAAAACTGCCAACAGATGGGGGTTGTTCGTCCGCTTCCTCGTTGGTAAGCGAGGAGGAGGATGGATCTGTTAATTATACTGTTATAACTGTTGTTCTTAATTCCCGGACATCCGTCTATCATTGGTTAGGCGGATGGTTAGCGAGTATCTATAGAATTGTTAGCTATTATCTTTGCTGCAATTGCGTCACCCCAGGTTGTGTCCCCTTTAATGGCATAAAGACTTGCTGAGTACCCCTAGGGTCTCACATGATAAATTGTTTGATTCAGATGAACAGGTGTACTCGCAAGATGGATACTGGGTGGAGGAGACAGATGATGTTGGCAACGATCACTCGGTGTAGAGATTCCGGGAACGGGGATCCGTGAGATCTGTGGGCGGGATGTGTTTATTTATGTGGCATCTTATGCTGATTTGCTTCTTATCCGTACTCGGATCTTGTTTTCTGCTTCCGCCTGATACTCTGATGTTTGTTGTATGAGGAGCTATCCTAAATTATTATCTCTATCTAGGATATTTGAATCTTGTCGTATGGCTATGAGACAAGTATAGCCCGCATATAGTCTCCATGTTTAATTAGAAGGTGAATCGACTATACAACCCAGACCCACAAAAATATGTATGCAGGCATGTACAATTGATATGCAACAATTCATATAGATGGCATTTATAAAATAGGGGTCTTGGTTAGGGGATCACATTAGGGTTCGGCGGACTTGGTGTTCACCGGGGGTCGGTGGGGAGAAAGCGTAATATCAGAGCCATCCCGCCCTTCAGGGTCTCAGCCAAAATGGTCGTTGTCAGTCTAGCAAATATTTTTGGTAGTTATGTATACTAGGGAAAACAAAACGTGAGAGTAGGACTGCTTCCATTTTTCTTCTTACCCACCCACCCAACCTTTTTCTGGTAAGGAAGTGTAACATTTTCAAACCTCTTCTAAAAATTCAAGCTAGGATTCACGTGTTCTGGGTTCCGTAGTACCATAGGTTGTGTGTGTGTGTGTGTGAATTCCTTTTCTATCTGTTGCATTCAAATGTTATCACTATCTGCCTCTTGGTTATCAACTGTTGGTACATTCCATACCGACAGGCCTTTGTAAACCGACGCGATCTATTCCGATTCGTTGTATACCGATGCGATCTATCTTACTCTTGGTTATCTGACGTTATCTTGTTGGGGTGTTCTTTTTCGTAGTTACCAATCTTTAGGTTCATCTTAAGAAGAAGGTGTTGGGATATGTGTTTTACTGATTCATGTGCGGAGTAATGATTTGAGTGCGGGATGGAGTCGTGACCATACCACTACTTTTGTCATTCGCTCTTGTATTTTGAACTAGTAGAGTTACTAATCTTGATTCGTTAAGTGGTTTTGCGCATATAGTGGTATTATAATGCCGAATTTGCGGAAAAAATTTATTTGTAGTTTGTGTACCACACTCCTTGTTCAGTCGTGTGCGTTATGCTTAATATCTCTAGTTCCCTTTAACTTTGTTGATATTTTAATATCATCTCAGTGAATTGCATCCCTTAATCTTGGTTAGTTCCATTTTGGTACTATTTTGGATTATTATCATTCTCCATCATAGTACTGACTTGTGTTTTATATCAATCACAGGATGGCACCACCACGCCGTTCCGAGGAGGACATACCACCTGAACTTGGGGCTGCTTTGGCAAGTATTGCAAATGCTTTGGGCACTATGCAGCAGAACCAGCAGCGCTTCGAGGAAAGCGTGAGGAGGAATGAGTTTGTTCCGCTACCTCCACCTCCCAAGCGAGGAGACATCAAGAGTTTTCTCAAGTTCAACCCACGCCAATTTGAGGTGTCTGATCAGCCACTTGATGCGGATGATTGGCTGCGCGAAGTGTCAAGGTTGCTGATGACTGCGGATGTTCCTGAGCAAGAATGGGTCAAATGTGCCACTCACCTTCTGAAGGGAGATGCAGCTCTGTGGTGGGAAAATTACCTCAAGGCAGACCTCTCTGGTTTTCAGCCTACTGGGGAGCAATTCACTAGGGCTTTCAAAGAGCAATATCTGTCAGAAATTGTCATGGAAAGGATGAAGGAAGTGTTTCTCAACCTCAAGCAGGGCACTGATAATGTCAACACCTACATCAGAAACTTCATGAACCTTTCTCGTTATGGTGGCGATGAGATCTCTGATGACAAGAAAAAGCAAAAGAGGTTACGGCAAGGCCTCAATGCTTCCATTAAATATGCAACCACTCATGCAAGGCCGGCATCTTTTCTGGAACTCCAACACACAGCTCTATAGGAAGAAGCAAGTAGACAAGTGTTTGAGGAGTCAAAGAAACACAGCCGTGATACAACAAGTTCTTCTGCTATGACAGCTCCTTCTAAGCATCGTGTCTGGGTTCCTAACACCCCACCGTCGCTCCCTGCTCCACCAAGACCGTCAAGCTACGCAGCAAGGCCACCAAACTCTTTCACTGCGGCTCCCAGGGGCTACAACCACAACTACCCTGGAGCGCCTGGCGGAGTCCCTGGCTATGTTGCACCACGTCCACCTGGTGCTTGCTATACTTATGGAAACACTGGGCATCAGCACTGGAATTGTCCAATGAACAACAAAGCTCTTCCACCACCACCTCCAAGACCTGAAGCAAGTTCTCCTATGATTCGTGCACCTCCACCTCGGGCTCTCAACATCAACACCAAGCCTGGGTCTACGGTTGCTCGTGCCAACTGTGTCAACGTCGCTCAAGCTGAGCATGCATCTGGAGTTGTGATGGGTATGCTTCCTGTTAACTTAGTTTCTGCACGAGTGTTGTTTGATTCTGGCGCATCGCATTCTTTTGTCTCTACGAGTTTTGCTGATAGGAATGGGTTATCTATGGATCCTCTCCCCAAGCGTTTAATGGTCCTTTCTCCTGGAGCAACAATGGCATCTTCTAAAATCAGCCATAACAATCAAATTGAGATTGGTGGTTCTTCGTTTCTGGCTTCCTTAATTATTTTGGGCAATTCTGATATTGGTGTTATCTTGGGCATGGATTGGTTAACAGCAAATGCAGCTGTGATTGATTGTGCTGAACGTTCGGTTTCTCTGAAAATTCCTGAAGGCCATATAGTCTATTCTCCAAGTCTGACTCCTGCAATTCAGCTTTATTCTTTGGCAGCTCTGAATGATGATGCTATGGAAGGTATTCAGAGTGTTCCTGTAGTCTGTGAGTTCCCAGATGTCTTTCTCGAAGAGTTGCCAGGTATGCCTCCGGATCGTGAGGTTGAGTTTGTCATTGAACTTGAACCTGGTACCGCTCCTATCTCCAAGCGGCCTTATAAAATGGGTCCTGCTGAGTTGGCTGAACTCAAATGCCAGCTTGACGAACAAGAGAAGTTGGGTTTCATTCAGCACAGTACTTCTTCTTGGGGTAGTCCAACCATCTTTGTGAAGAAGCGAGACAAGACTGATAGACTTTGTGTTGACTCTCGGGCACTCAATGCTAAAACAATCAAGAATAAATATCCCCTTCAGCGGATTAATGATCTCTTCGATCAGCTAGCTGGAGCTGTGGTATTCTCTAAACTTAACTTGGGAAGTGGATATCATCAAATCAAGATTCGCAAGGAAGGTGTTCCTAAAACAGCTTTCACCGCCCGCTATGGCCTGTATGAGTACACGGTCATGTCTTTCGGTCTCACCAACGCACCTGCCACCTTCTCGAGGCTTATGAACTCGGTTTTCATGGAGTATCTTGATAAGTTCGTTGTGGTCTATCTGGATGACATTCTAGTCTATTCTAAGTTAAAGGAAGAACATGAAGAACACCTTTGGTGTGTCCTAAACAAGCTTCGTGAGAACCGCCTGTATGCAAAGTTCTCCAAGTGTGAGTTTTGGCTGCCTCAAGTCACCTACCTTGGTCACGTCATCTCTGCCAAGGGCATTGCCGTCAACCCAGAAACTATTAAGACAATTATGGACTGTCTTCCACCCATAAATGTCAAAGAAGTCCGGAGTTTCCTTGGTTTGGCCAGTTACTGTCGTCGCTTCGTTCAAAACTTCTCGAAGATTGCGAAGCGTCTTACCGATCTCCTCAAGAAAGGCAAGAAATACCTTTGAACTCCTGCACGTCAAGCATGTTTTGAAACACTCAAAGAGAAGCTCGCTTCCACACCAGTCTTAGTTCCTCCAGATACATCAAAGCCTTTCCAGAGATTCTGTGATGCCTCATTGCAAGGATTGGGTGCGGTCCTTATTTAATAAAAGCAAGTTGTTGCTTATGCCTCTCGACAGTTGCAGACGCATGAGATCAACTATCCTACACATGACCTCGAACTCGCAGCAGTTGTCTTTGCTTTGAAAGTATGGAGGCATTACTTGCTCGGCAACTGTTGTGAGATCTTTTCTGATCACAAGAGTCTGAAGTATATCTTCACACAGCCTGATCTCAACCTTCATCAGAGGAGGTGGATTGAAACAATCAATGATTACAATTTGACCATCAACTACACTCCGGGCAACGCCAATGTGATGGCCGATGCTCTCAGCCGAAAAGCGTATGTTAACAATCTCATGGTGGAAGAACAACAGCCTCTCTTGTGCGAGGAATTCCGCAAGCTAAACCTTGAAATTGTGGATCAAGGGTATCTTCTGAACCTTCTAGCAACACCTCTCTTGGAAGAAAAGGTCCGTTCCATTCAACTTGGTGATCCTTACACTAAAAATATTATCTCCAACATTCAGCTTCCGAAGTATGAGTCTTTCCACGTCGACGATCAAGGCACTCTTTTCTTTGAACACCGGATGTTTGTTCCGAACTATCCGGGTTTAAGAGAGCAAGTTCTCAAGGAGGTGCATGATTCTGTTCTTTCTATCCACCCTGGCAGCACTAAGATGTACATGGACTTGAAAACACAGTATTGGTGGCCTGGTTTGAAATGATATTGTGCCAAGTATGTCTCGGAGTGTGATGTCTGTCGCAGAGTTAAAGCTGTCCATCAGAAACCTTCCGGTCTTCTACAGCCATTGAAGCCTCTAGAATGGAAATGGGAGAAAGTAGAGATGGACTTCATCACTGGTTTTCCAAGGTCGCAAAAGGGCAACAATGCAATCTTTGTTGCCATCGATAGGCTTTCTAAGGTAGCTCACTTCTTTCCAGTCAAGGAAACAATTTCTGCAATTCAGTTGGCTGAGCTCTATATCAACAGAATTGTCTCTCTGTATGGAGTTCCTCTTGAGATCAGTTCAGACCGTGGAAGCATCTTCACTTCCAAGTTCTGGGGAAGTTTCCAAAATGCTTTGGGAAGAAAATTGAACTTCAGCACCGCTTACCACCCCCAGTCGCAAGGACAAGTTGAAAGGATCAATCAGATTCTGGAAGATATGCTCCGTGCTTGCGTTATCTCTTTCGGCATGAAGTGGGAAGAATGTCTTCCTTATGCTGAATTCTCTTACAACAACAGCTTCCAGAAAAGTCTAAAGATGGCACCATTTGAGGCTCGCTATGGTCGCAAATGCAGAACTCCGATTGGTTGGTCGGGCGCAGGTGAAAGAATATTGTTTGGCCCCGACATTGTAACTCAAGCGGAGGAGAAAGTTCACATCATTCTTGAAAATCTCAAGATTTCTCAAAGTCGCCAGAAGAGCAATTATGACAGAAAGCACACGGACATGGAGTATGTCCCGGGTGATCTCGTTTACCTTCGTGTCACTCCCATGAGAGGCACGCACCGCTTTGGTATCAAAGGAAAGCTGGCTCCTAGATACATCGGTCCTTTCAAAATTCGTGGAAGAAGGGGAGAAGTTGCTTATGCTCTTGAGCTCCCTGAAAAACTCAAGGTCCATGATGTTTTCCATATCTCTCAACTCAAGAAGTGCTTCAAGGATCCCGGCAGGACCGTGGACCATGAACTCATCAATCTCCAAGAAGATCTGTCTTATCAAGAACACCCCATAAAAATTCTTGAAGTCGCAGAAAGAAGGACTCGCAACAAGTCCATCAAGTTCTGCAAGGTACAGTGGTCGCACCATTCCATTGATGAAGCCACTTGCGAATGTGAAGATGAGCTCCGTGCCAAGTACCCTACCCTCTTTGAGTCGTCTTCTTCTTCCTAGAATCTCGGGGCGAGATTCCTGTTTAG
This sequence comes from Avena eriantha, assembly GCA_910589775.1. Classification (NCBI taxonomy): domain Eukaryota; kingdom Viridiplantae; phylum Streptophyta; class Magnoliopsida; order Poales; family Poaceae; genus Avena; species Avena eriantha. The sequence continues at coordinate 494,220,792 of OU342740.1, forward strand.
TGGGGGAGAGTTGTAGCATCCCAATTGTCTAACAATGGTAATGCTACTTGGTCTAGTAATATAATGGCTACTTCCTATACATAATTGTTGCATCATAATTATATCATGCTCATGTCATCATGCCACCTTGCATTTGAGCATCATATAAAACCCTTTTTCTTTGGTTCTTCTCTCATATGCATTATTAATTGTATTTGCCTCTTGATATTGTTTTTGGCTATTGATATATTGTTTAATGCCCAAATTGATTTGGGGGCATATCTTTTATTCAACTCGATCACCTTTCTTTTCACCACCTTATAATTCCACCACCCTAATTACCCATGGGCTTTTATTTTATTCTTGCCACTTAATTTAGCTCATGTGGTGTAGTGTGGATCCAATCCCTTTTTCTTTTGCTTGGCCTTTATTTCCACATGTTTGTAATGCATGGGATCATGCCATGTTATAATATTATTGTTTTCACAAGAATAAAACATGGCATTAATTATTTTGCATGGGCCATGCAAGAAGTACCACCACCTTTAGCCCATTTGTTTTCTCTTGGTTTTAGTGGTTCTTTTCTTTGTGGGATCATCTCCATCCATCTCCACCATCCCCATGTTCTTATCAACACCATTTCTTTTTCCTCCATGCATGATGCAAATGAGACTTTTTTTCCATAAACCTCCTTCTCTCTCTTTTCTTGGGTTCACCTCCACCTCATCTCATGCTAAATCAAAGCCTCACCTTTCATCTTGGTTTGATCTTATAAATATGTTTTAAAACCTAAACACCTAATTAAACCCTAACCTAGTTTTCTCTCTATTCCCTTTAACCCTAGTTCTACTTTAAACCCTAACCCCTACCCTCACCTCACCTCCTTCTCTCTCTCTTTCTAGCTAACACCAACCCTAACAAAACCCTAACCGAGCCACCCCTCTCTAGCTAAACCTAACTACCCCATCTACCTCTACTCCCTCCTAACCTAGCTAACTCGAGCCCCCCTCTCTCTTTTCTCTCCCTTCCTCTATGCCATGCTGGCCCCAGCTACACCACCACGCCGTCCTCTTCCTGGCCCACCTGCCATGCCCTACCTGCCCCAGGTGGAGCCCCAGCTCGAGCATGTGTGAGGAGGAGAAAGGAAAAAGTGGCCGGAGCCACTTTATCTACCCCGAGCCCCATAGGCCTCTCCCCTGTCCCTCTCCCTCGCCTTGTCCCTCTCCTCACGTCTCCTGGCTTCGCCAGATCCACCCCACAGCCCCTGCTTCTCCCCTCCTTCATCTTCACCGACGCCAACCCCTCTCTCGCCGGTCGCCGCCAGTAGCGCCGCCGCCCCCTCGTTCCTGCGGGTGTGGTTGACGTGGAGGTGGTCGAGGAGATCGAGGAGCATCCCCTGCTTCGCCCTGGACGCGCCAGCGAGGAGGAGGAGCACTAGGACCGCCAGTACCCTCGCCGCCCCGACGAAACCCTAGATCTCCGGCCGCCAGCCTCGTCGTCGATCTGCTGCGCCCCACCCCGATCTGAGCCCTCCATCGAGTCTGGAACACCCTCAAATTGGCCCTATGCAAGTTTTAGCCCTTTCCGCCAAACCCGCATAGAAACGATTCAAGGACGCCCACTAGGCACTTTCGTGCGGGTGGAAAACAAAGTAATAACATTACACAACAGTCCTCGATCGGACCCACAGAGCAGATATATATACAACGGCGACTCCCTGAGTCAAGAATACAGATATACAATACAAAGATCCAAATCACCTTGAAAACGATAGAGCGTCCGACTACGGACAAGATGCAAATGGGGCTAAGAGCCCTGAAGAATAACCAATGGAGTCCATAACCCTGCCCAGGCCAAGCCGGAAGGGTAACCCTGCTAACGACGTCGATCTCAAACCTACTAAAACAAAAAGGGTGCCGACAAAGGGCAAAGGAAAAAAGAGGAGTGTCAGTACTGAGGCCAGTACACGGCGAGGCTAGAATTCGGCGGCTCTCGCCTACATAGGTATGGTGGCTAAAGCGGCAGCGCAGCGGCACTAGACAACCTATAGAGACTCGATTCAACTGGCGGTTATCAGAGAGGAATAAGAAAGACCTAATCGGATTCAACCTGAAGCTAACACCAAACAAACCCATCCTGGTATTTCCCCCTCGAGACCAAACGAGGAAGTCGGACCAAGGAACTCACACAGTTGGCAATTTTACTCATTCCATTATAGTTGCGGCATTTACTAATCAGATATAGATAGCATGAGTCATCCTGATAGCATAAGTAGTGGGCAGTTTTAGTTGACATTCCGTTGTAGTTGGAACATTTACTAGGCAGATATAATTGTCCCGAGGAATCCCAAAACCCAGCAGTGGTTGGCACTTTTATCACATTCCAATGGAGTTGCAATAATTACTAGGCAGGTATAGTATGACACAGATCACCACAGACCCACCAGTTGTTGGCATTTTTAATACCCATTCCGTTACAGTGAGGCTGATTACTAGTCACATATTAGGTCAAATTTATAGCACTACTTTAGTTATGCTTGTCTATGATCGAGATACTGTGCTCCAAGTCGTCCATAACCGCGGACACGGCTTTCAGAAAGTTTTACCCTGCAGGGGTGCACAAATAGCAACACACACTCGATCAACCTCGGAAAAACCAACTCAAAACCCAACGAGGCATTCACGACAAAGCGATCACAGGATTCATAAAATATTTCAGGGGGCCACCCCACTAAGCTACCCGCAACGAAGTTGGCCGGCTCCGGAATAGACCCAGGGTTTGTGTCAATGGCTGTAAACGACTGGGAACCCGAAAGTGTGACTGGGCTTGTCGATACCGCGAAAACATTCCACGTTCCAAAACAGTACAGGTGCTCCACGCACAATCTTAAATAAAGCAGTAAAGCATGGCATAGGTACAGAATAGTAATAAAGCCCCAAACTACTTGTGGCCCCAAGAAATAGAAATGAATCAAGCTCTGGCTCAGGGGGGTCCATAAGGCCTGCCGGATGTGGATAGTCCGAAAAATCAAGGAACAAGTATCAAGTACTCGGGGTCCTATGGGATAAAAGTGAGCGTGGAAGAACCAAATAACATCTATTGCCCACCGATGCCTCTGCATTAATTATATCTAGCATTTGCAATAGTTGTATTTAAAGTCATGATCATCTCCACCGGTAAGCATCTCCACCATTAACATCTGCCAGCATTCCAACAACTGTGGTACTTGACAACACGAGATTACACCTGAGCAAGCGACTACGACTCGCAAGGCCAGCTATCTACCAAACTCAGGTAATAGGAGGTGTCCAAGGCAATATAGAGGCTGCACGGGGTATAACTGGGATACAGAAACTAAAGCATCGCGACACGGATAGCAATAGATCAACAGAAGGAAGTAAAGACTATAAATGCAAAATAGGTAGAAAGGGGGAGAGATGCTCGCCTAGGAAACACTGCCGAAGGATCATATCCGGAGAACTTGTCGATACTCGCATCAACTCATCGGCCTAATCCGCGAAGCAAACACTAGAACAAACACCGGATGCAATATTTAATATGATGGCAGAAGATCCAGCATGTTTATGATATGCATACGAGATGAAAAATTATTATGCAACAGGTTTTATATATAGAATTTATAAAAATAGGGGCTGGGAAAAGGTTCACACATCTGGGGTCGAAGGTCTTGGGTTCCGGGGGTTCGGGGTTTGATGGGGTTCGACGAGGATCGGTCTTGGCAGGAACGTTCTCGGACAACGGAGTAGATCTTGACGTTCCGGGACGAAGGGCTTGGTTCGGTGTCGGCGGCTCATCATATTCGCCCTGGTCGGTGTCGATCTTGCCGTCGTGAAGGTCTTGTCGGGTCCGCATATCGGGTCGGTCTTGGCGTTCGGGATGAAGAACTTGGCGTCCTCGAGGAAGTACTTGGCGTATCCGTGTCGACGACCTTGGCGTCCGGGGTCTCGGCGTCTTCGGGTCCGGGAGGAAGAACTTGGCGTGCCGGGATGAAGAACTTGACGTCCTTCGGATCCATTCGCCGGTCTTGGTGTCCGTGTAGGAGTTCTTGCCGACCTCCTCGGAATTCCGAGGGTACATCTTCACGCGTCGATGGCCTTCGAGGTCTCGCCCGGCGGACCCATGATGTAGGTCTTGGCATCATCGGGTCATCAACTCCGGGAAGGAGATCTTGGAGCGGCGCCGGGTTCGGTCTTCGGGTACCGTGGATTCTCAGCATGGTTCTCTTGGCTACTCGTGGGTACCGAAATCTTGTCGAAGATCTAGCCAATCTTTCCATCGCGAGGGTCTCAAACCACTGAGTCAGCTTCACCACATCTTCTCGCAACCGCAATATCACCACCTCTGAACACTACAAACCCCAACTCAAAAACACCACTGACACCACATCACAAAACTCGCGGTACCTCCTACTGAGTCAAACACATAGGCATAGCGTCGAACACTTCAAGCACGTGGGGCAGTCGATCTTGGGAGGCCATCCAGCAGGAGGCGGCTAGGGGTGAGGTGGCAGGCGGCGATTGGTGGGAGTGAGGTGGAGGGACTGGGTAGGATGGGGCTGGGTAGGATATTTGGTAGAATAGGTTTTGGGATTTAGGCAGATTAGGGTTTTTAATTTGGAGGTGGCCGGCTAGGCTTTCGGGCCTGGCTAGCTGCCTCCTATAAAAATAATATAATTTTTTTAATTTAAAACGGGGCTTTTGAAATCTGTTGGTAGACGAAACAAAATAATCCGGAGACCCGGGTTTTAATTTGAAATCAAGACGAGGCGTTTAGAAATCAAAAACAGACTTTTCAAAAATAGTTTTATGCGAACAAATGCAAGATGACATGACAATGCTCAAATGCAAGGTCGCATGATGACATGAGCATGCGGTCATGATGATGCAATGCACAAAAACACCGCGATTTTCTAGTAGTGGTTTTGGTGGGGCGCCACAATTCGACACCACTAACAATGGATCTCGCCCTCGAGATCCGCATCATGGTACCGGGAAGAAGATCGGCGACCTGAATCTTCACGCTTCATGTATATCCTCGCGACACCACTAACAAGAGGTCCTTGTTCGTGACCGTCAAGAGAACACTCTGGAAACAAAGGACGAAGGTAAAGGTATCCACAAATAAAGCCACCTCTAACTTCCGTGGATGGAGTAAAATTGTTGGATCCACCGATTCAATGTACAAAGCGAATGATAAGAGTAGTGGTATGGTAGCTACTCCATCCCGCACTCAAAGCATTACTTTGTACTGTAAAAACTTCACAAACTATCTATGTTTGTCTAGAAGATCATGTTTGTCCCGACGTCTACCCTCGGCTTCCTCCTCCCCTCGCTGGTGCACAGACCCTGATCGTTAGTCGATGATGATGACGAAGACAGTACTCGGGGTCCTACGGGACACAAGTGAGCATGAAAAACCAAATAGCAGATATTGCTCACCGGTGCCTCTTTCATTAGTTATCCCATTACTACTCAGGTTAAGTTGTTTAGGTACCTCGTTATTCATCAGACACTCACATACCCTACACATGCTTTTCTACGACTCGCATGGCTCAAACAACTCCTGTAGTAACGGCTCATGGGATGGAGGAACAAGCTTCGGTGGGGTTTAAAAATAAAGGCTATGCAGTACTTGGGATTCAGTTTAATGCAATCGCGACTCGATGATGCAAGAATAAGATAGAGGCAATAGGTACTATATGTATGCAAGCATGTGGTAGTGCTTGCCTGGCAGCTCAGTTGAAGCGAGAGATGGATCGGGGTAGAACTCCTGTGATTCCTGGTAATTCTCCTGCTGGGCGTTTATTCGAAGAAAAACCAAACAAACAAGGGCCAATCATAAATAAAGTGCACAAGCATATGAATTAAAATGCGACAAGCAAACAAGCATGCCATGATGAATGATGCACAATTTACATGGCATTAAAGTAGCATGGCATGGTGAGGTGTGAGGTACAAGAATAAAGCATTTTATTATTTATTTAGTCAAATTTTATTGCCATAAACAGTTCAGATTTGTAATAATGACATGATGCAAGCTTCAATTCAGAACAAGGACTGCATAGATAGAACGGGCTCGTCGCGCTGATCGATTTAGACATATTATTTGTCAAATTTGGAGTTGTAGAATTAAAGTTATTAATTTATTAAGAAAAGGGCATTTTATTGTAATTTTAATCATCTCGAAAATTTAAAGTGGTCAAACATTATTTTGAATTACTCCGCTTTTCCGGAAGCTCATTCGAAAAGAATTCTAAGGTTAAGCATGCTTGGCCTAGAGCAATTCTAGGATGGGTGACCGACCGGGAAGTGGGTAACCGGGTGCGCACGAGTGAGGACAAAGTGCGCAGAAAAGACTAGTGTTGGTCTGTGGGGCCAGTCTAGATATCCTATTAAGATGGCTCTGAGGGGGTTACATGGAATATGTCCTGGGTGATCTCGTTTACCTTCGTGTCACTCCCATGAGAGGCACGCACCGCTTTGGTATCAAAGGAAAGCTGGCTCCTAGATACATCGGTCCTTTCAAAATTCGTGGAAGAAGAGGAGAAGTTGCTTATGCTCTTGAGCTCCCTGAACAACTCAAAGTCCATGATGCTTTCCAAATCTCTCAACTCAAGAAGTGCTTCAAGGATCCCGGCAGGACCGTGGACCATGAACTCATCAATCTCCAAGAAGATCTGTCTTATCAAGAACACCCCATAAAAATTCTAGAAGTCGCAGAAAGAAGGACTCGCAACAAGTCCATCAAGTTCTGCAAGGTGCAGTGGTCGCACCATTCTGTTGATGAAGCCACTTGGGAACGTGAAGATGAGCTCCGTGCCAAGTACCCTACCCTCTTTGAGTCTTCTTCTTCTTCCAAGAATCTCGGGGCGAGATTCCTGTTTAGTGGGGGAGAGTTGTAGCATCCCAATTGTCTAACAATTGTAATGCTACTTGGTCTAGTAATATAATGGCTACTTCCTATATATAATTGTTGCATCATAATTATATCATGCTCATGTCATCATGCCACCTTGCATTTGAGCATCATATAAAACCCTTTTTCTTTGGTTCTTCTCTCATATGCATTATTAATTGTATTTGCCTCTTGATATTGTTTTTGGCTATTGATATATTGTTTAATGCCCAAATTGAGTTGGGGGCATATCTTTTATTCAACTCCATCACCTTTCTTTTCACCACCTTATAATTCCACCACCCTAATTACCCATGGGCTTTTATTTTATTCTTGCCACTTAATTTAGCTCATGTGGTGTAGTGTGGATCCAATCCCTTTTTCTTTTGCTTGGCCTTTATTTCCACCTGTTGGTAATGCATGGGATCATGCCATGTTATAATATTATTGTTTTCACAAGAATAAAACATGGCATTAATTATTTTGCATGGGTCATGCAAGAAGTACCACCACCTTTAGCCCATTTGTTTTCTCTTGGTTTTAGTGGTTCTTTTCTTTGTGGGATCATCTCCATCCATCTCTACCATCCCCATGTTCTTATCAACACCATTTCTTTTTCCTCCATGCATGATGCAAATGAGACCTTTTTTTCCATAAACCTCATTCTCTCTCTTTTCTTGGGTTCACCTCCACCTCATCTCATGCTAAATCAAAGCCTCACCTTTCATCTTGGTTTGATCTTATAAATATGTTTTAAAACCTAAACACCTAATTAAACCCTAACCTAGTTTTCTCTCTATTCCCTCTAACCCTAGTTCTACTTTAAACCCTAACCCCTACCCTCACCTCACCTCCTTCTCTCTCTCTTTCTAGCTAACACCAACCCTAACAAAACCCTAACCGAGCCACCCCTCTCTAGCTAAACCTAACTACCCCATCTACCTCTACTCCCTCCTAACCTAGCTAACCCGAGCCCCCCTCTCTCTTTTCTCTTCCTTCCTCTATGCCATGCTGGCCCCAGCTGCACCACCACGCCGTCCTCTTCCTGGCCCACCTGCCTGCCCAATCCTGTGCTCACTCCCACCTGGTCCCACCCCCACCCGCGGTACACGACCACGCCTCGTTGCACCCGCCTCTTCGCGTCGCACGCCCCTGGCCGGCGGACACGCCCACCGCGCCAACTCCCCTGGGCCTCGATACGCTCCCACCAACCCCACCTCCTCGATCGCCTCCCCACTTGGCCGCTTCCACCCCGTCCGGCCCCACCACCCCTCGCGGAGTGCGCCCATCCCACGCGTCGCTCGCTTCTCCTCACCTCCCTGGACGCAGCCGTCCCCGCGAGCCCGCCGCCGAGGCTCCCTTGCCTCCCCCTCGCGAGGCCGCTTGCCGCCGACCGCTCGCGGCCTTCCCCGTCGTCTCCACCCTCTTCTCCCTTCCGCCGTGCTCCGCCCTCTCCTCGCCGTCGTCCGCCGCCGCCGCGGTTCCTCCCCGCTCTCCTCGGCCTCCGCCGCCGCTAGATCTTCCCGCGCCTCCTCCCTCCTCGTGTCACGGCCACAGACCCCGGCCGCCTTTTCCCCGCCGGCCTCGCTCCGCCGCCTGAGGAGCTCCGTCTCGCCGCTGACCTCTGCGCCGGTCGCCCTCCTCTCCGGAGCCGGCCTCGCCGAGATCTTCCCCGCCGCCTCGCACCGGTCGGCCTCGCCCCTTCCTCGTCAGCCAGCCCGGCTGTCGCCACCGCCAAGACCGCCGGCCGCCCCGAGCCCAGCCTCGCCACCACGGACGACCACCCCTCCCCCCGAGCGGCCTTCTCCGTGGCCAGGCGCGGCCCCGCACGCGGTAGACCTCGCCTGGGGTCTTCCTCGTCCCCGTCCCGCACCAACCGCCCCCACCGGAGCCGCCCCCCAGCTGCTCCGCGCTGGCCTCCGCCTCGAGCTCCGACGCACGCCCTCGTCATCCTCACCAAGCCCTGCCACCACGAACACCTCTGTTGTCCCGGCCGCTGCCTCCCTGATCTGAGTTCCCCGCAGCCGCCACGTGCCCCATCTCCTATGGCTCCTGCCCGCCGAGCTACATGTGCGTCGCGTCTTGAAGAAGCCCCGTGGTTGCGCCGTTTCCCTGCAATATTGCAGCGGGTGCCCGTGTGAGTCAGTTCCTGTAGATGTTTGTGAGGATGTTGACCAGATGACACTAGTTGGTGGGGTTGTTGTGTTGTGCTGGTGAGTGGTAGTCGAGGGTTATGTGGTGTTGCTCTGGATTACCTGAAGAATGCGACAAGATCTCCATCCCCGACCGAGATCTCCTCACAGAACCTCAAGATCGTCTTCCTGGTTCCAAAGACCATACCCGGTGGCTTTTGCTGGACCTTCGACAAATTCTTCGATGGGACACCATGACCGAGACCCGGATCTGAAGGCCGATCCCGAAGACCGATCCCGGTGCCCGAACCCCACCGACCCCCGGTGAACACCAAGTCCGCCGAACCCTAATGTGATCCCCTAACCAAGACCCCTATTTTATAAATGCCATCTATATGAATTGTTGCATATCAATTGTACATGCCTGCATACATATTTTTGTGGGTCCGGGTTGTATAGTCGATTCACCTTCTAATTAAACATGGAGACTATATGCGGGCTATACTTGTCTCATATCGCCTCCATTTAAATTGGTGTAACGAACCGATACCATGTTTTGCCTTGTTAACACCACATTTTAATTGCGGGGTAGTTAAACAACTTGAACCATGTAATTAATTGTCGGGACGCCGGTTCCGCTTAATACTTCCCAATTGCACCGCATCTGCATCATATCATAATCATGCCGGATCTTCTTCCATAGTATTAAATATTGCATCTGGTGTTTCTTCTAGTGTTTGCTTCTTCGCGGATTAGGCCGATGAGTTGATGCAAGTATCGACAAGTTCTCCGGCTATGATCCGTCGGCAGTGTTTCCCAGGCGAGCATCTCTTCCCCTTCTACCTATTTTGCATTTATAGTCTTTATTTCCTCCTGTTGATCTATTGCTATCCGTGTCGCGATGCTTTAGTGTTCCGTACCAGATATATCCCGTGCAGCCTCTATATTGCCTTGGACACCTCCCATTACCTGTGATTGGTAGATAGCTGGCCTTGGGAGTCGTAGTTGCTTGCTCAGGTGCGATCTCGTGTTGTCGAGTACCCCAGTTGTTGGAATGCTGGCAGATGCTTATGGTGGAGATGTTTTTGGTGGAGGTGATCATGATTTTAAATACAACTATTAAAATGCTAGCTATAACTAATGCAGAGGCATCGGTGGGTAATAGATGTTATTTGGTTCTTCCACGCTCACTTGTGTCCCGTAGGACCCCGAGTACTTGATACCTGTTCCTTGATTTTTCGCACTATCCACATCCGGGAGGCCTTATGGACCCCCCCTGAGCCAGAGCTTGATTCATTTCTATTTCTTGGGGCCACAAAGTAGTTTGGGGCTTTATTACTATCCTGTACTTATGCCATTTACTGTTTTATTAAGATTGTGCGAGGAGCACCTGTACTGTTTAAGAATTGCGGAGTGTTTTCGCGGTATCGACAAGCCTAGTCACATTTTCGGGTTCCCAGTCGTTTACAGCCTTTGGCGCAAACTTTGGGTCCGTCTCGGAGCCGGCCAACTTCGTTGCGGGTAGCTTAATGGGGTGGCCCCCTGAAATATTTCTGAATCCTGTGATTGCTTTGTCGTGAATGCCTCGTTGGGTTCCGAGGTTGATTGAGTGTGTGCTGCTATTCGTGCACCCCTGCAGGGTAAATCTTTCTGAAAGCCGTGTCCGCGGTTATGGACGACTTGGAGCACTGTTTCTCGATCATAGACAAGTATAACTAAAGTACCACTTTTAATTTGACTAAGTACTTGACTAGTAAATAGTGCAATACTCATGGAATGGTTAATAAAACTGCCAACGGATGGGGGTTGTTCGTCCGCTTCCTCGTTAGTAAGCGAGGAGGAGGATGGATCTGTTAATTATACTGTTATAACTGTTGTTCTTAATTCCCGGACATCCGTCTATCATTGGTTAGGCGGATGGTTAGCGAGTATTTATAGAATTGTTAGCTATTATCTTTGCTGCAATTGCGTCACCCCAGGTTGGGTCCCCTTTAGTGGCATAAAGACTTGCTGAGTACCCCTAGGGTCTCACACGATAAATTGTTTGATTCAGATGAACAGGTGTACTCGCAAGATGGATACTGGGTGGAGGAGACAAATGATGTTGGCAACGATCACTCGGTGTAGAGATTCTGGGAACGGGGATCCGTGAGATCTGTGGGCGGGATGTGTTTATTTATGTGGCATCTTATGCCGATTTGCTTCTTATCCGTACTCGGATCTTGTTTTCCACTTCCGCCTGATACTCTGATGTTTGTTGTATGAGGAGCTATCCTAAATTATTATCTCTATCTAGGATATTTGAATCTTGCCGTATGGCGTTGCAATATTTCTATTTCTTTTAGATGGAATGGCTCTGAGGACTGTTGTATGTGGCTGGCATACATACTCATTTGTGTATGTAGTTGATCCCTTCGCCTGCCGATTACGCCGCTCGTTCTTGTCCCGATGATCTAAAAGTGGTTAGGACGGCCGAAAGGTCTACCGTGAGTGGCCCTGGGCCCCACCGCACTATTTTAACCACTTTCGTTCACCCAGGCATGTAACTAAGAGCGTAATTCACCGAGGTAGTTACAATTGATGATGAGAGAGCCGATTCAGCTCTGTTCCCTTGATACTAACGAGTCATAAATTGCTGGTAATGAGGCCGTCGAGATCGTAACATCAGCACTTCCTGTTCCCACAGACGGCGCCAATTGACGTGGGTTTAACTCATCAATGCCCATTGTTATGGACTTGGGTTTTGGAGAAGGAGGAAGTGCTGGAAGTCTCGATCGGCTAGCAAACAAGCACACAGGTGACACGAGGTTTGCCCAGGTTCAGGCCTCGTAGAGGACCCTACTCCTGCTTGTCTGCTCTTGATTGATGATGATCCGAAGGATTACAATGTCGCCGATGGCGGTGTATGCGCAGATTGGATCTGGCGTATGGGAGATCGTAGATCTATCTATTGGGGGAGTCGCGATTTCTAGATCTATTGTGGTGTAGCGTGTCTTAGGTTGTGTCCTCCTCGTTGGACCCTCCTAGCCTTTATATATGGGGAGGCTAGGTCTCAGGTACCAATGCGAGTTGGTTACAAAAAGATTACAACTCTAGTCTAGTATTGTACTTTCCTTGTCTTGTTATGCCAGGAGTCTGTGTCCTTGTAAGCTTCGTATCAGTCGAACCGTCATAGGCGTCATGGACCTTGGCAATTTGTCGAGTGCGCCTTCCGTCGAGCCGCACCAGGTAGGATGTAGTTGAGTGCCTATTGGGCATACCCATGTCAGCAGCACATCATTGTTTCATAAGAAAATATTAACAACATCACCTCAATAGAGAGCATCCCAACTCTAGCATAACAGTAAGTCTCAATCCAATAGAATGAACCCATCACAGATGCAACAAGGGTAATCACATAAAGATTCAGTATTCTTTCACAAAGGGTTCTCTGATAGAGAACAAGATGGCAACAACATATTCAGCAGAGTACTAACTGGCAGAAAGGAGAACAATTAGCTAGAACCAGTAACGTGCAACAGGTACCACTAGCAATTAACCTCTAGAAGGATACCACTTGTAGGATGAACCAAAGAAACTAACTCAACATCACTGCACAGGGTATGAACCCTAGGGTTCAAGGATGAACCCTAGGCAGGGGCTAACCATGTTAATCATGCCAGGGAAGGATAGATAGAACACAAGAGAGGAGCACAAAGGGGAAGCACCCAAACTTACTCGAGGCCTTCACAAAAGTAATTGAAGAGGAAGCAGAGGAATGGCCAGAGGTAGTGTAGAAGCGGCAGCACGGGGAGCACCCCGAAGGGGCACTACAACCCACGCCTACAGCCCGTCAGAACCAGCCGGAGATGAAGGGGAGCGCACCATGAGTACCCCGGTGCACCATCGACGAAACTCCAGGGCGGTCAAACCCTAACCCTAGCCTCGGGCAGGGGTCAGCGCGACCAGGAGAGGACCCCATCGGCAGATCTGCTTGGATAGAACGGAGCGACGGCATCAACTTAGCCATTTTGCACCGTGGCGGCGGCAATGGCAGCCGGACCAGGCCGGAATCGTGTGCGGTGGCGACAGCGAGCGGAGGAGGCGACCGTGTGAGTGAGAGAGAGGGGGGAGAGGAGAGTCAGTGCGTTGGTGTACTGGGCTAGTGGGCAGCCTAGTACTACCCTGATGGGCTTAACCAGGCCATGTGGGACGAGTCAAGTTGGGCCGGGCCAGCCTAGTGGGCCAGGCCCGTATTTTAAGGGAGTTGTTTAAAAAGAAATAATTACAAATATGCCCCTGAAACTAAAATAACTCTAGAAAAATAAATAAAAATATAAATAATATGTCTATGAACTCACAAAAATATTCCCTATTAAGTAAAAATAATCAACAGAATTTTTGGTAACTAAAATGTAGGTCCATTATTAATATTGTGCCAATTACTTTTGAATTTTATAAAAATATATGAACCACTTAAAATTGAATAAAGTTCATTTTGAAGATCCTAAATGGATATATTATTATAGAAAAATACTATTTTGTATTTTTGAAAAGTAAATTCAGTGTGATAAAAATTAAGTAAGTCATGTTTTTAACTCTTAGAATGATACTTTTCTTTTATTAATTAAAGAAAATAGTAAACTTCTACTAAGAGGGTTAAACATGCAAAGAAGCAGATAATAAACCATTGCATGACTATGCATTACATATTGCTTCTTTAAATATTGTCCTTACCGGGCAATAATGGTTCTCTGTAGAAACCGGAGCTCAAGATCAGGTGGAAGCATCCGACTTCACTACCTTGCAGTCACAAGGCAAGTTCATAACTTGCTCATGTCCTTTGAAGAGTCTTTATCAAAGATTTTGCAAATTGTGTGTTATCACCTATGATCTGGAGAAAGAAAATATTATCTTCTCTAATAAATAAAATATAGTTATCATCCTAAGTGATGATAAAGATGAGCAATGGAACTTAGGGTTACAGATGCACAAGTCACCATAGGATTAACAACCCATGACATCAGCGCCGTATATTATGCGTTAACCATGAGATTTGGAATGGGACGGAGAAGTCAGCTGTATATCTTCTTCCTTTCATATGGAGGCAAGATGACCTTATCGTGACACTGTGATTAATTGTATGGATCCAGCATATGGGTGAGCACCCTTAGGTCCCATGATTTTGGTGTCTAGATTATCTATGAGTGGTTGCCAGAGGTATAGTTGGACCTTTATGGAGCTTGCTAGGGGCATCACCAGCTCATAGAGTCTTCGGGAACTCACCAGGGTTGTAGCTTGCCCAAAATTGGGGGCTTAACGGAGGTGTAGTCAGCCCCGGAGGATCGTGCAGACATATGGGGTCGCGGAGAGGGAAGCGATTGGCTTGGATCATCTACTGGGCCCCACATCAAGGAATTGTGGATGGGAAAGTACGCCCGGTTTTGCAACAAGGAGTTGATCTCTCATGGGTAAAGCAACGCACCTCTACAGAGTGTAAGAATTGTGATATGTTACTCTCTATTCCGGGAAGGAGCTACGAACGCGGCAAGAAAGGAACTCCATGAAGTTCTGGTCAACCTGTGAAGGATGATGGGCATAGTTTTTGATATTAAAATCAATATTTGAAGAAAGGTTTATAAAAACTGCATAGTACCAAGGACGTATCATCCGAGGTGGTAGATAGAGCATCAATCTTCCCACCTTGCATATAATGAACTTGCTGGGTAACATTGTTACTCACTCTTTCCTTTGAACCCCTGCTTAGACTCTGAGAATCCAAAAGACCCTTCCATGTACGCAGCTGAAGGACAAGAGGATGTCTGCTACGAAGAGACAAACCTGTCCAGAGGAGTTGAAGGGGTGGACTACGAGATACGCTATGGAGTGGAGGGCAACGAGTCCGAGTAGTTGCCTTAGTTATTAGTAAACCAATTGAGCCGAGCAGCATAACCTTTATAAAATAAGTTGTTGACTCAATTCAGAGTATGAGCTTTAATCTTATATCTTCCGCTGAAACTACTTAAGTTTGGTTTGTAATTTTGTAACACTTGAAGTTTGGAACTCTTGGTTTGTAATAAAAATGAAGTGTGTATGTTTGTAATATGGACCCGCAATGTTTCTGTTGTACCACTCTCAGGGATATGATATTTATAGAACGGTGTTCTGTGGATGTCATGTCAACAACTATAGTGTACTACACATGCAGTGGTATGCTGGGTCATCGCAAGATGGCGGTGGAGTCGATAGAGATGGTTATGGGGGCACTTCCCCGTCCCAGCAGGGTGCCGAAACAGAGACTTCTGTCCCCCGAATCTCCTCTTCGGTGGCGGCGGTGCTGCAGAACTTTTTGTGGAATTCTGATCTGGCACTTAGGGTTTCCATCCCGGGGGGAATATATAGGCGAAGAGGCAATGTCAGAGGTGGTCCAGGGTGGCCACACCACCTGGTGGCATGGCCAGGGGGACCTGCGCCACCCTAGGGTGTGCCTGCCCTTGGCTCCCCTCTATCTCCCTTTTGGACTTCGTGTTGTGTCAGAAAAAATAAGAACTTCAGGCTTTGTTTCATCCAATTCCAAGAATATGTCTTTATTAGCTTTTTTGAAACCAAAAACAGCAGAAAACAGCCAACTGGCACTATGGCATCTTGTCAATAGGCTAGTTCCAGAAATTGTATAAAATACCTCAAAGTGTAAACAAAACATAAGAAAGTTGATATAAAACAAGCATGGAGCATCAAAAATTATATATATGTTTACGACGTATCAAGCACCCCCAAGCTTAACTCCTGCTCGTCCTCGAGTAGGTAAGTGATAAAAAGAATAATTTTTGAGGTGACATGCACTATCATAATCTTGATCAAGATATTTGTAAAGCATTGATAGCTGGGATCAAAGTACTCTAAACATAAGCACGAATGGTAGAGTTCTATCAATAAGACATAACAACTATGCTGTAACATGAAAAGGTACATACAAAAGATCATGAATAACAATGCTTTGAAAGACGTTTGTTTGTTTCACATACAGAAAACATAATAAGAGTAGCATTCAGCTTGTCCCTCATGGTATAGCAAAATAAATGCATAGGACACCTTCAAAGTTCATAAGGGTGACTAGATACAAATAATTTAAGAACAAGCAATATCAAAGTTATGAATCAATCGACAAGTTTTGGGACAATACACATTAAACTAAGAATGAACACTATGCTCTCTCAATAGGTGCATAAAGATAGAAGATGAATACTCAACATAAAAGTAAAAAAGAAAGGCCCTTCACAAAGGGAAGGGGAGATTCAAGTTTCATAAAGAGCTTCCAAAAATTATGGTACTTATTAGCTTTAAACTCTCATTGCCCCTATTATAAGCATCTTGAAGTGATTAAGTTTAAAGTGACACAAATATGAGGATATGCTTGACAAGTTATAAGTTGAAAATCTCATGCCCCGTGCTTATGAGTACCGAATCTCATGCTACTCAACTTTAGTTACGAGTAAGTTCTTGTCATTGTAAGTACATTTGTATCATAGAGAACCGCCAATGGGTACCCCTTGCCCCATGATACAGGAGCTATCCCATATCAAAATGACAAGGCAGCAAGAGCATCTCAACGATCTTTTTATTTGCTATTTGCATAGGTTTTTATTGAGGATGCTTCATAGAATGCTCACTGTGGTTATGCTGCAAGTTTCCAGATGATTAGGCATGGCTTAGGCTAGCCGCCCAAGCGTTTCTCTAACACACATTCAAACTCCATGAGCTTACAAGCTCCAGTTTTATTTCACAGCGCCGAGATCCATAAGCAAAAGATCATGATATCAACTGAATAATAAGTGCAATGTCGTTCCTTATGACAACATGGTTCTGCTAATTCACAACTTATAAAGCACAAGCATATACGCAACATAGATGGACACAATGGTTCAAGTTTATTAAGTGCAAGAAAGTAACGTGTGCCATCAAGTTCGTGAGAGCTTTAATCATTAATTTTCTCATAACAAGTTTAATTTGGAAGGTAGATAAAAGCATGAATATACTTGGAATGGTGTAACACACCATGCATAGGAATTTATAGTGGACTCTTTGGAATAACTTGGTTTCATTGGGGGTTGGATGCATGAGTGGAACTCATACTCGGTACAGGTGGAGGCTAGCAAAAGACTGGGAGCGACCAACTAAGAGAGCAATAATGACCATAATCATGCAAAGCGATAAAACATTATTCATTAAATCATAAAGTGATATTACAAGTCATCAACTAAATGATCATAGAGGCTAAGGTGACTAGTTCATAGTCTTAACATGGTGTAAGCATGTGCCAAGTCAACCCAAATAAAGCATCAAAGAAGAATACCACACTATTATGCTTTTGTATGCTAAAACAACGCATGATTCTTTCAAGGCACATTAAGAAATCTCAATTGTTTGGAACATTTCATGCTACAACAATAATCACTAAGCATAAGGTCAAGGCAATATCAAACATAACATGATAAAGTCTAGGCCACAGTCTAAACAAGCTCCTTTTGTACCACTTATAAGCATGAAGCTTCCTACTCTTTCCCAATCACAAATCAACTTATTTGAAACCACATATGAATGCAAGGGTCTAACTAATTTATTTAAGCAACCCAAAAGAAAACTAAAAACAAAAACAAAGATGCTCCAAGAACAAAACAATTGTGCATGAAACAATAAAAATGAAGTGTTTTGGAAGAAAACCTGAGAGTTTTATTGATGAAGAAGGCGATGCCTTGGGCATCCCCAAGCTTTGACGCTTCTACTTCTTGAATATTTCTTGGGGTGACACGGGTGGCATCCCCAAGCTTGAGCTTCTGTCCATACTTCATCTCGTCACATTATTCTTCCCTACACTTTAAAATTTCCTTCATACAAAACTTCACACATTCTTCATTAGCAACATTAGTGTATTCAAGATAATAAGTCTTTAGATTTAGTTTCAACACAAGTTAAACTTCCATTAAAACACAAGCTACTGTAGCAATTCCTTCTAAAAGCTCAAGTGCTCAAAGAGAAAGAGATTAAGAGGCAAATGCAAATAATGGCAGGAATCTGGCAAAACATACCAACGGGTAAAAACCGATTTTTTTGAAGACCTTTTGTTGATCAAATCAAAAAGTGTTAAACTAACGAAAGTTAGATAAAAACCTGGGGCATAAGCACAGAAAATTACAGATCAATACGACGTATAGAGATTTTTCACGATTTTTTATAGTGAAGCACAAAAATCTGTTTCAGGACAACACCTTTCCCAAGTCTTACTTCTCTCTCATTATAGGTTATACTTGACACAAAAATGAAAATAAAAAGGATAAGGAGCGGTTGCTACATAGGTAACAACTTCCAAGACTCAAAGAAAACAAATGTAACTGCTGTTTGATGCTAAGACAAATAAATAATAAGATACAAACGCTCCAAATTTATTCAAGTTTCTAAGTTGCTCAAAAAACAAAGTTTAATGGTTTGCAAACCGAGGGGTTGTTGAAAAAGAGGGATGCGGAGACATACCCAAGCTTATGACTTTGGCTATTCTTCAATTTCTCTATTTGGTGTTCCTTATTCTCTGTGAAAAAATTTCAACACAAAAACTTTCCCATTCTTTTCTATGGTTTTTAACGGAAAAGCTTCCATGGGAAGACTTGTTTTGCTTTCATAGGCATGAACACAAGTGTTCAAGGTCGACCCCCACTTAACCATTACTCATCTTTCCAATCACTTTCCTTTTTTTAAATGTTTTTGGTAACAAGTACAACTTTTTTTTTGTAATTCGCATTCCCTATCCGTACTAAGATAGAGACCAACTTAAAACTGAAAGTAAAAACTACTTAGAGATAAAGCAAACAAGTGCACACAAGAATATTCACCCACACACAATTGCTCCCCGGCAACGGCGCCAGAAAATAGCTTGATGTCTACGCACGCTTCTATTCTTGTAGACAGTGTTGGGCCTCCAAGTGCAGAGGTTTGTAGAACAGCAGCAAGATTCCCTTAAGTGGATCACCCAAGGTTTATCGAACTCAGGGAGGAAGTGGTCAAAGGTATCCCTCTCAAGCAACCCTGCAATCAAGATACAAGAAGTCTCTTGTGTCCCCAACAGACCCAATACACTTGTCAGGTGTATAGGTGCACTAGTTCGGCGACGAGACAGTGAAATACAAGTAATATGTATGATTATAAGTGGTAATTTCAATCTAAAATAAGAGTGGCAGCAAGCAAACATGTAACAGGACTAATTGTAAACGGTGTTTCAATGCTTAGAAACAAGGCCTAGGATCATACTTTCACTAGTGGACACTCTCATATAAGTATCTTCTCTTCATGATGCTATCCTAAACTACTCTCCGGTTGGACGACGTAGGGCTATAGCAACACACCTTAAAGTTCACATTCCCCATCTAGATAACCCCTCACTATCACCTTGAGCGCTAGATGGTTCCAACAAATACCACAATCTCATAGAGACATCTAACTCAAATTATACTCATGATAAGTATTTATGTAACCTTAGACAAAGTGCCAAACAGTGTGCACACTGTCAACTTCACACACGTGGGGATAAGCAGAGATTAATTAAAGTACTTAAGTAGCAGAATAGATATATAGATTACAAAGCTCATGATCTCAATAAGATCATGCATAGAGAGAGATGAACACATAGCTACCGGTAGAGCCCTAGCCTCGAGAGAGAACTACTCCCTCCTCATCATGGGAGTCAACAACGGTGATAGAGATGGCGGTGGAGTCGATGGAGATAGTTCCGGGGGCACTTCCCTGTCCCGGCATGGTGCCAGAACAGAGACTTTTGTCCCTCGAATCTCCTCTTCGGTGGCGGCGGCGCCGCAAAACTTTTCGTGGAATTTTGATCTGGCACTTAGGGTTTCGATCCCGAGGGGAATATATAGGCGAAGAGGCAATGTCAGAGGTGGGCCAGGGTGGCCACACAACCTGGTGGCGCGGCCAGGGGGAACCACGCCACCCTAGGGTGTGCCTGCCCCTAGCTCCCCTCCGTCTCCCTTTTGGACTCTGTGTCGTGTTGGAAAAAATAGGAACTTCAGGCTTTGTTTCATCCAATTCTGAGAATATGTCTTTCTTAGATTTTCTGAAACCAAAAATAGCAGAAAACAGGCAACTAGCACTGTGGCATCTTGTCAATAGGTTAGTTCCAGAAATTGTATAAAAATACCTCAAAAACATAGGAAAGTTGATATAAAACAAGCATGGAGCATAAAAAATTATAGATATGTTTACGATGTATCAAGGCCATCATGGGAGTTGATTTGAGAGACCCAAAATTCATTCTCCGATGCTTTATGGACCATGCATCTTTTCTTTTTTTGAGCGAGCAAAGAGAAGTGATGCAATATCTTTGAGCCTCATTCCATCAAGAAGGGCCTTTGATCCTAAGTGGACATTTTTCAGGAATAATGTTATCCCACACCAGTCTTAAAAAGAACTAGCAATAAACTATCCATTAGGTGGGAGATTACAAATTAGCACATGTATATCACTAGTAAGTTCGATATCATCACAACTCGAATTTCACCCATGTAGTCTCTCTCCTCCATAAGGTTCTACGAAATCAAATACTACTTGTACCTCTATTAGTGGACACATCAGCAACTAAAATCGATCTATAAAAGCAAAAATCACATAGATCATAAACTGAACCACAAAGGTGCATGTGCCAACCACAAATCCTCTCATAACCTAGTACCTCTTCCATTTCTAATCTTTTCCTACATTTTGCATAGAACTGATGTATGCAATGCATTAAACCAGGCCAAAATTCTAACTTTCATAACAACTTATCGAACAAAAGCAATGTTAATGAATTGTGAATTTAAAATCCCTAAACCACATTGATATTTTGGACTACAAATTTGCTTCCAGGACACCATATGATATTTCCTAATCCCTTTAACATTTCATCTCTAAAAAGATCCATTTTTTCCTTACACCCTGTGGAAGTTCATAAAAGGAATGTGCATACAAAAGCATGTTACTAAATCTCGATTTGATTAAAGCCAATTGATATCATCCTACTTTGCCAACAACATGGTATATTTATGTTCTTTTTTTCTGGCATAGATCAATTTATTATCTCGGTCTCACTACATCTACAAGTACCCTCAAATAAGTGAAAGTAGACCCGCACCTTACAAGTAAAAACTTTGTTGTGCATGTCATGTTGTTGGGTATCACCCACACAAAAATAATTCAGTTTTATGAAAATTAATTTTCAAACCATTCGTTGGTTCACAAATACAAAGTATGAGTGTATTTTTTACCCTTTTATGTCATCTTTAGTTTAAAACATTGTATTGTCTGCATAGTATAAAATACTAATCCCTTCAATATAATATGGTATTGAGCATTTTTCTGTTCCCTTATTTTGGCTTTGTGTAAAAGTATAACTAGTGCATTTGATGCGACATCAAATAAGAGATGAGAGATGGGATCCTCTTGCATCAAACATTTTAAAATTTACAAGTATGGACCCATGCAATCAGTTAGTTTTATGTCACCCCTAACTTAAGAAGGGAAAAAATTTAACCACAACAACTGATATACAAAAGGCCACTTAATTTTACAGTAAACCTTCTCAAAATCTGTATTAAATAATAAATAAAATATTTTTCTGGTGATGAATGGTTATATTTCTGTACCAATGCACCCTCCATCCCACTAATAAAAGTAGATTGATTTAATGAAATTAGAACTCTCAGTACTTATGTTAGACTATTTAATACTACAATAATAACCTTAACATTTGAAAGACAAATTTTATGTGTTAGCATCTTTACATTTGTACATTAAGGTCATTCCATAATTGAACCTTCAATTTGTAAAGTGCCAACATCAAATTCACTCATAATAATAAGAGACATCATACCTTAACAACATACTACGATCCCAAAATATGAAGAAAAAAAATATGAAACACGACATATTCTCATTCTATTCAATAGTGTTGTCAACATTGCCAACATAGTCTAATTGAGTTAAAAGATTCCGACCTATTAGACTATGTAATGTCATTTACAAAATAATTTATAAGTTCTTAGTGACTAGACTTCGAGCACTGCTAGATGGTGTGATCTCGGAGAATCAAAGTGCATTTGTTCATGGTCATTTTATTACGGATAATGCTTTTCTAGCTTTTGAGTGCTTGCACTATTTGAAACATGGTGCAACCAATAATCCTTACTGTGCTTATAACTTGAATTTTTTGAAGGCGTATGATAGAGTTGATTCAACTTTCCTGGAGGATGTAATGCATAAAATGGGCTTCTCTTATCGGTGGATACAATAGATAATGTTATGTGTGACCATGACGAGACAGTCCATCAAATTTAGTGGGGCCTTATTGGAAACGTTCTCCCCCACACGTGGTTCACGTAAGGGTGACCCCCATCCATTTCTTATTTTTTTTGTTGCTGACGGTCTTTATAATATGTTAACCTCAGAAGTAAATGCAGGAGGTTTATCCCTAGTGAAAGTTTGTCGAAGGGCTCCTAGTGTATCTCATTTGTTGTTTGCGGATGACACCCCTCTATTCTTCAAGGTGGATGGTGATTAAGGGAGGCATGTTAAGAACATCATTGACACGCATGTGTGGAGTATGGGACATCCTTCTTTTCTTTAGGACAGACGGTGATCAAGGGAGGCGCGTTAAGAACATCATTGACACGTATGTGTGGAATATGGGCTAGCTGATTAACCCAAACAAGTGTTCTATTTATTTCAGCACCCTATATCTTGAAGCGGTACAAGAGGAAGTGCAGCTGACACTCCAGGTTGAGAGAGAACATTTTGAAGATAAATACTTTGGTTTACCTAATCCAGAGGGGGGAATGAATCGAGGGAAATTTCAAAAATTGCAAGCCAAGTTAGCTAAGCGGATATTGCTATGGGGATATCTGTCCCAAGGGGGTAAGGAGATAATGGTAAAATCTATAGCCCAGGCTTTCCCAACTTATATAATGGGAGTGTTTAAACTACCCATGTTTGTTTGTGATGCCTTATCAAAATTGATAAGAGATTTCTGGTGGGGTTTTGAAAGAGGGAAAATGACGATGTAATATTGGTTGAGTTGGGATAAGATGATTAGACCCAAGCATGATGGTAGTATTGGGTTTAGGATATGAGAATCTTCAATCATGCTCTTGTGGCATGTCAAGCGTGGAGGCTCATCCAAAAACCTGATAATTTATGTGCCCGAGTTCTAAAAGCAAAATACTATCCGAATGGCAACATTGTTGACATGGTTTTTATAGGGAATCCTT
Organism: Avena eriantha; assembly: GCA_910589775.1. Taxonomy (NCBI): domain Eukaryota; kingdom Viridiplantae; phylum Streptophyta; class Magnoliopsida; order Poales; family Poaceae; genus Avena; species Avena eriantha. The sequence continues at coordinate 494,244,103 of OU342740.1, forward strand.
CTTCTACATGGACATCTATTTCATATCCGGGCTTAATTAAGAAGGGTTTAATATGGAGAATTGGCAACGGTGAATCAGTCATAATGTGGAGGGACAATTGGATTTCACGAGACTTCCGTCTTAAACCTTTTGGCCAGCATGGAAGGTCAAGTTTGATTAGAGTTTCGAGTATGCTAGATGCACAAGATGGATGGGATGAGGGGCCCGATCCAAAAAACGTTTCCTCCTATTGATGCAACGACAATTCTCGGAATCAAAACCTCTCGCGTTAGAGGGGCAGATTTTCTGCTGTGGCAACATGAGAAGAACGAGGTTTTTAGTGTATGCACAATGCATATAAGCTAGGCCTATCCCTTGTGAGTAAGGAACAAGACATGGCGACAACTAGTGCTAGCCCTACCGGTGACAAGGCAATTTGGAAGAAGGTCTAGAATAGTGATGTTCCTGAGAAGGTCTGCATCTTTGCATGGTGGGTTGTTCATGGATGTTTGGCTACGAAGACGAATAAGCTGCAACGTGGCCTGCATGTTACTGGGTTGTGTTAGGTGTGTGGCAGAGAACAAGAAGATATTGTGCATATGTTGTTTCACTTCCCTCATGTAGTGTTGATGTGGCTGGCTTCGCAGGAGGAGTGGGTGTTGCCTAGTACTGGTTGTCTAGGCCCTCATGACTATTGGTTGGAGGAGCTTCTCCTTTCTCTAAATAGAGACGTGGTTGATTGTGTTCTGATGATTATTTGGCACATTTGGTTTGTACGCAATGAATTCACGCACGACAAGCCAATGCCTGCGGTTGAAGGGTCGAGGAGGTTTCTATGTAGTTATGTGGCGTCTCTTGTTAACGCAAAGGAGCTAACTAACAAGGAGATTATGAAGGGCAAACAAGCAATGCACCCTATGGGAGTGGAGGTCGGGATCAGGGTGGCGACCCCGGTTACATGGACGCGACCACCTGAAGGGTACGTTAAACTTAATGTTGATGGCTCATTTATGCTGAAGGATAGGTTGGCAAGCCTCGGTATCGATGTGGTTCTTTGTTGGAGGCCGAACTTCGAGCCTTAATGGAGGGCGTTTCTCTGGCGACCGAGTGATATCAGGAAACCAATCATAATTGAAACAGACCGTACTGAAATCCTCCATATGATGAAGAGCAACGAGCACTCTGAATTGGCAAATCTCACGGTTGAAGTTAGAGATCTTGTGGGTATTCTAGGATTGTGGGTCTCGCCAAAATCCCTTGAGCCCAAAATGTTGTGAGTCATGAATTAGCACAGTACGGTAGATTAAATAGCCGTACAGCTATATGGTTAGGGTTCGGGCATGATACTCTTCTAGATACTTGATTGCAACGATACTTCTATTTGATTAATATATACAATCCTTTTACCCTGTAAAAAAGTTCCCATCTAAAAGTTTTTTAGGAGTTCGGGATGCTCTAACCGGCGAGCGCCTAGGTGTGTCAATCCGTGTTCAAACGTGGACCGCGTGTTCTCATGGATGATTCTTTGATCGTGTCAAACTAGGGTGTCAGGTAGGATCCCGCAGAAGTCACACTTCTAGTTCAATTGTCAAAATCTAGTGTAAATTTTTGTTCAAAAATTTGAACTAGATTTTGGCAATAAACTAAAAGTGGGATTTAGGTGGGGTTCCACCTGACACCCTATATCAAACCTCGCCAACGGGGCAGGCCTGTTAATTGGCTGATTAACACTCTTCAGCCCTCGACACTTCACTTAACACCGAACCAGACAGAGGCTTAATTGCCGGTGTACCCTCCCGCCAACAGGGAAGATGGTGGTCTGGATGACCAGTCCACAGTATAGACAGTGTCCAAAATAATTGTCGCCCGATGACATTGGTTTTGGTGTCGTCGCTACGTGCACATCGAACTGTCTACTTATCCAGGAACGAGCGGGCCGCACGCCAGTAGGTGGGGTGCACCCAACGCGCTGGTCCACGTGGGCTCATGCTTGTACGCACGTCAGGCAGGGCACATCTGTACCCGCTCCAAACATCCCCGCTCCTGTTCAACTCTCTCTGCCCGCGCAGAGACAAATGAACTGTACGTACGCCTCGTCGTCTCGTCTCATCTCATCTCTATCCCCAGTCTGGCCAACCAGGCCCCCGCCAGCAATCCAGCATTACACCGGTGCAGTGCACTCTCCTAATCAACAAGCTGGCAGATGAAATGTCAATCTGTGATCTATTCCACATGCTGACATCCATGCTTTGAGAAAGAAGAAAAGATCACCGGAGTAGCTGTAACGTCAGCCGGGCCGGGATCGATCACCCGGCCGCGGCCAACCTCTACACATGACATGCGATGCGTCTGACCCGTACGCTTCTGGGTTACGATCGCTGTCCTATCCTACTATGCTACTACTAGCACGACCGTCTCGTCTGTTTCGTGCGCCGTGTTGACAATTAAGGCGGAGGACGTATGTACGTGATGCCGTGGCGATGTGGCGCATGCAGGCGTTGGCCAACCCGTTTTGCTTGCGGTGCTGGGTCTCCCTCGCCATCGATCGGTACTACTGCTCCGTTCCGGATAAAAAGATGGTTGCCAAAAGTCAATGCTCCATGCCGTACGCGTACTGGACTGCTCGACGGTAGCTCGTGTCTTGGGATAGCAGTTTCTCTCTCAAACAAATTTAAAACGGATCACTTCTCTCGTCCAACGCAGATTGAATCTTTGGGTGTGTATGCTAGGGTTTAGATGATCCTCCACACTGCTCCCTCCTGACCTTTATATGGGGAGGCCAGGTCGCAGGAGACGTCCGAGTCGGTTACAGCTATAAGGGCGGAACCCCAAACTCTTATCTAGTCTTGCTGTATCCGCCAAGGAGTCGGATCCTTCATGGACTTAGCCTCAACCGAACTGCCATGGGTTCACCATCAGCAGCGGATCGTCACATGGGCCTCTCGTTGGGCTGGACCAGATGGGCCAATGGTAAGTATCGTAGGGCATACCTATATCAGCTGAGATCTAGGCGCTCCCAAAAACTCGAGTATTTGATCAAGTGTGGGCATGGAGAGAGCAGAATATGTCGTTTCCAATATCTTTGTGGACACCTTTTTATATGGTTAAGCTAGTCTTTCCACTGATTTTGTTCTTTATTCAAGAAACTCATTGAACTGTGATTTTCTTCGCATATTTGTATGAATCATCAAGATGGACTACGAAGAAGACCGGACCATCTGACTTTCGGCTATTTTCCTCTATAAACTGGTCATTTCTTTCTTCTTTATACCAGCTCTCCCCTCGGCCGCTGGTGCTGCTGCCGTCGTTGGTTCTCCAACCCTTTGATGGCCGCTACAACAACTGGAGGGTGGGGAAACCTCGGATTGGGTGTCTGGTCCTGTATGGTATTCACGTTGTTCGTCTCTAGTGGATGGGGCATCAATGGCGATGAGAATAAATGTCCTTCAACCCGGCCTAGATTGATGTTCTTCCTCGGAGGAGCGTCGATGGACTGGAGTCGACCGTCGGATGTTAGGTCTAGCGTGATAAATGTCTATCTACGGCGGTGGTGTTCTCTGGAGGGGATGATGTCACAATGTACTGGTGTCCTCAAGTTCCGCCTCTTCCTGGTGAAGCTCAACCATGTACAACTTTGTCAGAAAAGTTGCGAGTTTTATGTCCCCCGTCTCTTTCTGGCCAGAGTTGGAATTAGCTCCCCATCCACCTCGCTACTAGATTTTTGGACAAAGATCTCCCAAGATCTCGTAGTCGCTGACATCTTCTGTTCTACGTCCATGAATTCCCGACTGTTGTTTCTATAGGCGCTAGGGATTTTTTAAGCTATCGCCAACACAATCTTCACTACGCTGCAGGCTTAGAGGAGATATCAAGCTTTGTTCACGACGTGCTATTGAGGATGCACGAGGAAGATGGTGTTGCACCTTTCAAGTACTTGTGTTTTATTTTCTTATTGTAAGGGCTAGTTTTAGGTGGAGGCGGCAATTTGGCTCGTAGGTGCAAATACATCCATTATGAGAAAACATATTTTAAAATATCAAAAAAATTAAAAAAAATAAATTTGTACATATACGTTCGAACATTTTATGCCGGTTCACAAATTTTCGAGACGAAATAACATTTTATGCGTATTCACGTGACATTTTTTGTTTTTTATACACGACACATAAAATGTTGTTTCGAAAACTTGTGAATCAATATAAAATGTTCGAATGTGTATGTAGACTTTTTTTGATAGTTTAAATATGTATTCTCACAATAGGTGCATTTGCATCTGCGAGCCGAAGTGAATATCTGCTAGTTTTAGTTATTATATGGCCTTAGCTTTTATTGTGAAAAAAGGCAAGCGAACATCTTCTGCATAGATTTTATTTTAGAACAAACAGTCTTTTATTGAGAACTGCGAGAACATATATCTTCTACTCTCTCGGGTCCATAATAAATGTCAGTGACTTAGTTTTTTTTTGGTCTTAGTAGAAATACATTTGTAGACACTTCACTTGCAAAAGCCAGCTGCCAGCCCATTTAAATATGATATACGTGGACCCAAATTGAACTAAGTTGGATCGGCTAAGGCTACATTGGGATAGGATGCAGGATGAAGGCCGTGTGGGTTTGATGGCCCAAAGAAATAAAGACCTCCCTCGCAAACAGGCGAGACTTTAGAGCCCGGCAAGCTGTTCATCAACGTTACGGTTCACTCGAAAAAGAAAAAACCGAGACGGTTTGTTCTTCAGATAGAAACCCCAAAACGCTAGGATTTTGGGGGAAAGTAGAGGGTAACTGCAGATCGAAGTAAGCATCGAGGTCGCCGATGAGCGCGACGGAGAAGAGCAAGGAGGGGGAGGAGTCCCCGCGCGTGGAGGTGTTCCTCGACATCCTCGGCCGCGTCCCTCCGTCGGATGTGGAGGCGGCGCTGACCAACTGCGGCGTCGTCCCGACGGCGGAGGCCGCGGAGCTGGTGCTCAAGTCGCCCATCTGCTATTCCCGCCCCAAATCGGCTGTCCGCTTCTTCCGCTGGGCCAAGCAGTCCGTGCAGCTCACCGCCTATGCCTGGAACCTCCTCGTCGACATCCTCGGTAAGGCCGCCATGTTCGATCCCATGTGGGACGCCGTCCTCTCCATGAGCCAGGAGGGCGGCGGCCTCCTCTCCGTCGCCACCTTCGCCTCCATGTTCACCTCCTACTGCGCGCGCGGCAACTTCAAGGAAGCCGCCATGGCCTTCGACGTAATGGAGCGCCACGGCGTGCCGCCGGACGCCGTCGCTCTCAACTCGCTCATCTCCGCCATGTGCCGCCGGGACGGCGGCGCGCAGGCTGCGTGGGAGACGTTTGAAAGCTACAAGACCAAGGTCGCTCCTGACGCGGACACCTTCGCGATACTGCTCGAGGCGTGGGAGAAGGAGGGGAACGTCCAGCGCGCCAAGAGCACCTTCGGCGAGATGATTGTCCGTGTTGGGTGGGACACCAGCAACATGCCGGCGTACGATGCATTCCTTTCAACGCTAGTGCGAGGGGACCAGTTCAACGAGGCATTCAGCTTCCTGCAGGTGATGAGGACCAATGGCTGCCTCCCGGGGCTCAAATTCTTTGCCAATGCGATTGACATCGGCATCCGCAAGGGAGACCATGTCAACGCTATCGCTATTTGGCAAATTATGGTCTCGGATGCAGGACTGGTTCCAAACCTCCCAATGTACAACGCCATGATCGGCCTCTGCTGCAGTGTCGGTAACACCGACTACGCCTTCCACATGCTTGACGAAATGCCCTTAAATGGGGTCTTTGCAGATTCTGTTACATATAATGCCATACTCGAGGGACTCATCAAGCAGAACAAGGCTCGTGAGGCTGAAGCTTTCCTTGCAGAGATGAGCAAGAACGAGCAGCTACCCTCCACGTCCAACTGCGCTGCTGCTATCCGCTTATTCTTTCAGGAGTTTAACCCATCCGCCGCAGTTGATGTCTGGCACTGCATTGTGGAGCACCAAATTACCCCAGCTGAGGAATCAGCGAAAGAGCTAATAGCTGGGCTTCTCAACTTTAGCAGGTTGACAGATGTGAAGAAATATACTGATGAGATGATTGACATGGGAATTGAGTTGCCCCAGTCCACCATAGAAAATATGAAGCGCACATTTGGCAAGGCTGACAAGCTCCACACATATGACCAAATTGCAAGAAGGATGAAGCGGCGGTAGCAACACATAAATGGTATAATTCATCAGGTATGTCCTCTTTCACATGGGTGCCACTTCCTGTTTTTGGCTATTGCCACTGATTGTGTGAAACCGCCAGTTTTCATGACCTTATGTCACTTCTTAATTAGGCCTCGGGGTTTCTATTAAACTACTTGGAGGTATTATCCTAGATTACTACTAGTTTGGTGGCCTATGCTGTTCCATGTCTGGTTTCCTTGCTGCTCTGGCCTCTGGACATCTTACTTTCCTTATTCGAGAATGTTCAAGTGCCTCTTGGCACAATGCACAAGGCCTGATAAACAAGGACCCTTTTGCTGAATATTATTGTTTCTTTCTTTCCAATGCATTATTATCATTCCAACTCCTGGCCACCTGCCATCTTCATTTGAAGAACCAACACTCATGGAGATACCGTTTCGAAATATATACCTAAACAAGAATCTTTAAAAAAATACTTCATTGATCTGTTGGACTTGTGATTGTGTACTTTCCGAGTAATGACTTGCCATTTTCTTAATTTATTCTTTTGATCTAAATTTCACATTGATCCGGAGTCAATCTCTCTGTTTGCCGGCTACCACTAACGGTGGTTTGAGTGACGGTCTTGCATTTGTAATGCTATACATTGGCCTGAGAAAGCATTGATATACCAGACCAAAAAATAGTGATTGAGAGAATTGCTGCTGTGTCGTGAACCTGGTTCACGACAGAGGGGATAATGGCCCTAGGGAGTAGGGCCTATATGAGGTTGCCTTGGACCCGAGAGGCGCGGCAGCTCCATGTGTTACCTCAAGGGTAGGGAGGAAGGACAAGGAATAAATTGATTGATTTATTCCTTGACTCATAACCAGTACAGGGGGTCCCTTTTATGGGGAAGACTCAACTTGGTATCCAAGAAAACTATCTCTACTTTCGTAACAAAACATTTCTCAATATTTCTGTTTAAGTAGAAATTCCCTGATTTAGATGAGTAACATTGACGATGGATATTTTATATCCCACCTCGGAACTGTGTACCCCATGTTCATGTGCATAGTCTAAAAGACTCTAGAAGGTCTATTCGAAGCCATTTAGAAGGAATCCCCCGGTTCAAAAGGAAAGACTTGAAGAGCAAGACAGGATACTTGAAGATTTGCTCCTGCACACATGAGACTACCATTCGTGCGCATGAGGACTCCTACATCCATGAAAGGCGTCCACCGACCTACCTGGGACTATATAAAAAAGACCTAATGACCTCCTCAAGATCCAAGCAATTCAGATTTTCAAAAGCGGTCACCTTGTCATCGTCATCATCATCATGTAGATCGATCTAGGGCACTTCGTCCTATTTCGAGCACCACAAAGAGCGATCGAGTTCATCATCCAAACTTGTGGGTCCACACATTGTAATTCTCTGTGTAGAAACCCCATATAATACAACCCAAGACAAGAGTAGGGCTTTGCCCGCACAAGGGTGAACCTGGGCAAATAATGTCCCTCTTAGCATTTGGTGATCTGATGGCCAAACAAATACATACTCGCTCGGGTACGCTCGCGCAGTCGTAAGATCTCCACGATTTTATCCTCAACAAACAAGCCACCATATGATTGGTGTCAGTTGATGCCAATGGTTCTACCCTAGCCCCATCAGTGGGCGAGGAGAGGAGATGGGATAAATTAGATAACTTCTCGTCTGCTTTATATCCAGGGGGTCTCCTTATATTGGTGAAGACATTCCCAAAATAAGGAATACAAACTAACTTTCAAATCTTAAAAGAGAGGCCTAACTTGAGTGTCTCTCGTACTTTTTTACCACACAATAATTATTTCATTCCAAAAAGTTGTAAATGACAACCTTAGTACTTAGCTTATTTCTTTTCAAAGCCTTGCCTAGATACCGTGGGGAAGAAGGCAGGACTGCCACCTTCTAAATGGAACACGAAAGGATGGGGAATTGGAAGAATACTCTTGGCTAATTGTTAGACCACCTCTATACCTTCGTTGTCCTCCCATCCTAGGGACACGGTTTCACTCACAACCTTATTAACCATGTGTAAAACCCCTATAAGGCAGTTACGCTCCTAGTATGTACTCGTGAGGAAGTTTGTGGGCTAAAATCTCACACGCAATCATGGTAACCCAAAATGGCAAATTAAGCCATGGGAACCCCACCAGCTTGAGTAGAGTATATGTAATTAGGTATGATTCTTTGACTCTCGATTAACCTATTTATTCATCGGCTGAGCATGTGTACGATTTCTAACCCATTAGTTATACTTTGATTTGAATAAATCAGGTACAACCAAACAACATTTATATTTTTCTGTATGTGATGTTTAACTTGCAAATTGATCTTTAGGATCTCATTGGTTCCAAGGATTTTTATATCAGTTTTGGATAACAGGAAGTTCTTCTAAATTTCTTAGTTAGGTTATTTAATTTGGGAGTACTATCCCATAGACTTTCTTTGAAGGATTTCTTTGCACTGCGTTTATAGAAATTTTCCATTGACTCAAACCTCTTCGGGAAGATTCCTTTATTTTCCCTATGATTATTGCTGCTGCTGGGTACCCAGCGCCCATATCCAAATCTATACCATGTGGTTTGGATAGGGTACAGGTGAAAGTTTAATTACCCATTTCTGACTGGGTATGGAGAGGGTAATACCCAGCTTATCCAGTTCATCCAATCTCACCCGTAAATGTCGGAAGCAGAATAGCATGACCCCCGGCCCGTAACATCCCCCTCTCCTCTCATCTAAACGCAGGATTCGTTCGTCCCATGGAGTGCCACTCAGCAAGAGAATAGGGGGTCCAGGGGAAGCGGCCGAGCAGCAGCGGCACAGCAGGTATCAAGCCGCCGCCCGCAGGCAGGGGGTCACCAGAGGCACGGACACAGGATAACAGCCGCCGGTGGAGGTCCAGCAGCGGGCAGCATCGCCTGAGTAACTGAGAACCTGGGACAAGCCACCAAATCGATCCCCTGCTCACTTTTGTTTTGCATTCTCCTTCAACCTGGCCGGCCCATTGATTTCTTTGTAGCTCTGCCGCTTCCTCTTATCCATGGATTTGCCCAAATCCACTGGGCATTACCTAATTATTTTGGGTATGGGCAATCTGAAACCAGATGGGTATGGGTAATTTGGTGTTTGGGTTTGGATAACCAATACCCTACCCATCGGCAGGATTACCTATGATGCAACATGACAGTGCATCTTGTGTTTTCTTGTTCCTACGTTTTTAGAATCATGTGAATCCAAAAGGCCAAACATCGTTAAGTTATAGAATTGTTGAATTCTTTCAATTGTGTTGGTATGACAGGCCCCATGGCCAGTGGGCACCCACCACTGATTGGTGTGGCAAGTAGCTATGCCTGTCTATGGAATGCATTCCACGTTCATGGTCGACCTGTACCCATGACTTTCATCCCTAGATCTTATGCTATTACAACATTGATGCATATATAGCCTTCGCACTTGCAAATTTTTGCGTGACAAGTGGTTTCTGCTTACATGCACAATATCAAGGCTTCCATTGACACCTCACGTGATCAACTATGGTGTTTTATTACATGATATGCTTAAAAACCTGTGTTGTGACTAAATCTAAGTAGAATGTTGTGCCATCCCAAATGTCGATGCGTAGAATCTGGTTGTGCCCACCTTTGTCACTATTGCTAACTAGGCATAGACGTCGTTGCATTACTAGAAGTGACAACCTACATTAAAGCTGTATCGACCGTCACTAAAGGTAACACCATGCTTTGAGACCTGTCTTGTGGAAACACCCCCTTGTGGGGCTATCGATACTCCAAAAGCCCCCGCGAGTGAGGACATGGCCAGTTTACCCAAGTTCCAGGTAGGTTGTTTGGTTTGTGTTGAGGAGATATTCTTCATTTTGAGCAATGGATTGCACAATCTAAGATTGGAATCCAAGTGCCTAAAGTGTGGGCTTGAGTGCTTGGTTTCCCCGAGGATTTCTTTGATGACATTGATCTTCTTTCGAGGGCTGTCCATTTGGTCGGTTAGGCATTGCGTTCTATGGTCTACCTTCATAATCATAAAATATCACCAGTACCTTGGGATAATTAGACCAGCGAAAATACCCAAGGACATCGAACCCACTGTGGAGATGTGGATTCACATCAAAAAAATTGTGCTCGAGGATCGCAAGATCATGTATAAAGATGATGAACATTTGGAAGAATGATAACTTACTAATATGGGACTCATAGAGGTAATGGTGGAAACTCAGACTCTGGTTAGCCCCCTAATCAAGGGGTTCAGCAGAGCAAGGTGGAGACAAAGATGGTTGTGGAATCCCGAAATCAGTTACCAAGGAAGTTACGTTGCGGATTTAGAGAAGACTCTTAGTGGTATAAAAAGGCCAGATTTTCTTGCCATGCCAGCCCTTTCTGCTGCCATGATAACATTTTCTGCAGCCACGATACCAACAGCTCTTTCTGATGCGCCTGCCGTGGTAGCCATTTATGCTGCCACAGCGACTGTCCCTTGCTAATGATGGCAGGGAAATCTGCTCCCATATTAATGCCACTAAGAGCTTTCTCTAAACCCAAAATCAGGACTTCCTTGGTTGCTGATCCCGAGCCTCCGTCTTTATCTCCACCTTGTCTGGTAGACCCCTGATTAGGGGGCTCGAGGGATCTGAGTTTCCACCATCTATATGGTCTGTGTCCATGACCTTATGATTAGCTGACCAAGATTCAGATCATCTTTATCCATGACCTTCTCTCGGTCCTTGCTCAAAATTGATCCGGTGAAGCCACCTGGGTCACCTGTGCACTGTTAGCTCCATGTCCTTGGGTATTTTCGCTAGGCTAATAAACACAAGGTACATGCGTGGTACTTTATGCTTAAGAAGGTTGATCATATCCAAACACAATGTTTCACCAACCAAAGCGCCGACCCTCCAACGGCGATAACAATCATCGAAGAGATCCTCAGGGACACAATGCACATCAGCCCACTGTTTAGGCACTTGTAAAATGGACACATGCACATGAGCCCACTATTTAGGCACTTATAAAACAGCCTTAGATAGTCCATTGCTTATATTGAAGAATATAATCTAGGGGTTCTTGATATGGAGCTCCTCAAAACGGACCAAATGATTCAGTATCCACCTTAGGTTGGCATGGCAAAGGGACGATGAAAGCATCATCCTTATGTCTACCCCTCCGTGGGAACCACCTGAGTAAGTTCACCAATACATCCTCTGCCAAACAGGTTCCACCTGAGGCATGAACTAGCACCACTGGAGGGCGATGTTTCTTCATTGATTTGTGTGTGTTTATGATACTCATACTGAGAGCTGATGATGCGATACCAGTGTACAAAAGCGTCAAACTCACTGGGTCACAAAGTGATTTGGGGTAGCACAAACGTCACATATAAGGGGTGTACCATCTGGACAAAGATTCCGACTTGGTTGGGCTGCATCTGCCGCTGAAGATTCTGCTGCTCGATCACTCCATTGCCTGCCAATAAAGGTGTCATCCTCTTTTCGCCGACCACAGCAAGCTAGCCACACTACAAGGAGCTACCTGTTGTTGTGCTCTCTCATTCTATTGTTGTGAGTCTTGTCAGCAGTGCATGCGATTATTGTCAGCACTAAGCACCATGCCTGGGTCCTAGTGGCTACTAGTTTCCAGCATCGTTCGCTTTCAGAGAGTGGGAAAGTGAGATCTGTTGAATGAGGAAGAGCAGCGGATGAGAAAGCCATGTTTTTATTTTGGACAAAATAAGACCCCATTGGTCATTGGATGCCCGTATGTCAGCTTAGTTAGCTTTTTATCCTGCGTGGCTTGTTCATTGATGGAATTAGCCCAAAGTTGTTGGACTAAACTAATCCCACCTGCAAGTTCACGGACCTCTGTTGTAATTTACTCTTCTAAAAATGCGCACAATCAGAGCTATGCTTACTTGATGGGGTACACTTCTCATGAGGTACGGTTACATTTTGCTTGTCTTTGCACCATCTCCATCCATCACCGCATTGATGAATGGAGACAGGAAAGTATTTAGTTTTTGTTATAATTAGGGAAACCATCTCTAAATCGTCGTTAATTGTGTTACTTTTGTTTATGGTTTTGCTCTTGCTATTAGGGGTGGAATTATAACTCGAAACTCGCGAGCTAATTGAGTAACTCATGACTCGGCTCTAACTCGGTGCCTAATGAGTCGAGCCGAGTTTTAGATTTGAGCTTGTTTGTTCACCCAAGCTAAATATGCTACTCGCGAGCTACTCGTTTAGCTCATTAAACTTGTTCAAATACAAAGTCTGAAATTTTCCATAGGTGAGTGCCAAACTATGAATGTTCCTTGTACCTGTAATGGTGCAGAGCTAATATATTTTTATTGATCTTGCCTTCGTGTTATTATAGAAGTACTATCATCATTCTAGTTCTTAATTAGTAGGATAATCATTAGTTTTTGTTATATGTGCTGCTGTTCGCAACTTATAACAAGCTAAACGAGCTACTCGCAGTTTTACCGAGTCGAGCCGAGTTCCAAATATGAGCTAGTTCTGTGAACGAGACGAGCGAGCTAGCTCGTTAGTTGAACAAGCTTTAATGAGTCGAGCTGAGCTCGAATTCCAGCCCTACTTGCTATTACTGTGCATCGTCCAATTTAATTATTTGAAGGTGGTTTTTTTCTTCCAGAAATGGCATTTCACTGCCTTTCCGAGTCATTCTAATGCAGTATTATTTGGTTTATTATGTTCTCAATTTTGACTGAGCCAAGTGCGTCAGTGTCAGTTTGTAGCGTAGCATAGTCTGGATGGTTAACGTCTTCGATCCTACACTTATTATCATTACTTTTACTGCCATTGGTCATTTTGAGTCTTAATTTCATTGGGCATCTTCAGTCCAACCAACTTCTCTTCCGCCTCTCCTTTTCCTTTCACAGTTCATGTATGTGTACACGAGCACGTGCAGGTTAGAAAGAAATGTCAGCGACTTCCTGGCTAAGATAGTTGACCCCACTCTTGTATTTATCATATGATCACACAAGTATGACAGTAGTATGTTAGTATTACATTAAGACTTTTCCACTAAAAGATAGACCGCCTGCTTGCTGATTCCTTTTGTAGGAGTTAGTTTTCTGGAAATAAGCATGCCCACTTCTCTAGAATATCTGTTATTAAGTTCATGTTTCGGTATTTATGTGATTCAGTTTTTAACTGATTACCTGGGCAACATATGTTGGGCAATCTTTCTGGTGCATTAATTCAGTCAACTTCTCGTTTACAAACCAAATAATGCGTTTTTTTTCTCATTTTTGGTTAGTCGTAACATACCAGAAGTAGTGATTGCATATCATATGTTAAATAACCTGGTCATGGGAGTACCATTTAACTTCTAAACACGGGCATTAAAAATACCTCCCAGATCAGTGTGTTTCTAGCAAGACTGTTGAAGGTGATTGCAAAGCCGCTTTTGACTGCAGTTCACTCTTGTCAGGGACAGTTGAGGTTGGAGTTTACACAAAATGAAATTAAGGGACGCAATCTAAACATTGGGGTAATAGCTTAGGGATGAAAAGTACACTTATATCTCGTAGGAAATATCATCTTGTCAGCATGGATAAGAGCATCAATTATTTCTTCACTGGCTATGCTCCTTGGCTTGGATAAGAGCATCAAATCAGTGTAGCAGCCTTCTGTGAGAATCAATTGCCTTGCGGCCAGATGTTCTTTTTTTTTCTGTCAATCTTTCATTGCCTAAACTCCTTTGCTCTTCTGCAGAAACGAGCGAGACAAGAGAAGCTGCGGGATTGGGTTTATGCTGCTTATGCAAGCTGTGGTACATCTTCAAAGGATGGAGGTATTTGGTGCAGCGGGTACATTTTTTGGAGTAGTTTTGCACCAAGGAGGCTCTTTGGAAGATGTTTCCTTCTTGCGGAAGAAACAGTTTCGTGATGGTTGTGAACTTGTACTGCTAGGCTTAGCTATTCATTTCGTTCAATCGCTAACTGGAACAACCTGTTGCCTTTTCTTTTCTGTTGGTCTTTTCTGCAGTATTTGTTTGATTGTTGGTTCAGGTCTAGTAACCTAATATTCAGGTAGAGTTTGCCAAATATTCCATCAGTTCCACAATACAAGGTGTTTTGGCGAGCTGTCTTAACTTGTAAAAACGTATTGTACTGTGGAATGGAGGGACCGAGGGAGTAGGTTTTTGTTAGCCATATTTCTATTTTTAGGAGCTCATTTGATGACCCCTTAAAAAGGATCACCATGTTGCATAGGACAGGGGCATGCCCATCCTACTTCCCCTCTCTCAGAAGAGCACTCGAAGTAGCTCATTGTGCTTGTAAAATATTTCGTCTATTCCAAAATATAAGCTGTTTTAAACTTTTTCTAAAACACATGTATATAGACGTCTTTTAACGTGTAGGTTCACTTCTGAACCTATATGCACTAAAAGGCGTTTAGATGTGAGTATTGTTTTTTTCCAGTTTCAACGGATGATTGGATATATGTCGTCCTCACCTGCTACCGCAGTTGTTGGAAGGCATCAAATATTTCGGCCTTAATAGAACTCGGAGTCGTCAGGCTAATCTCATCCATCCATAAAGTGGGAAATTATTGGAGTATGATTAAAAACAAGTGGAACAAGTGGATTGTTCGGTCCTTTGTTTTTTTTAGCAAATTTTACAAACACAACTATTTGGTCAAAAGGTTTCACAGACCCACAACTGATTTTTTTGCTACAACTTTTGGGGTAAGTTGTTTCAAATAACCCGGTTAATTTTCCCCAAATATTGGCGTTGATACTCTTGCCGATATTGATTAATTACTTAATGATTGTGCGCGTGCAAGTGGCCTTGCCACTGCGGCTCAAAGGAGAACCATCATTAGTGTCTATAGATTATGGTTTGGTATTTGTCCGTTTTGGACTGCCTTCAGAAAAATACAAAAATGTCTCTAAAGAAAAAAGGGTTTGAAGAACCTTAAAAATTTGCTAGTTACTTTTAGACTTTATATTTTGTAATAGTTGAAGTAAGCTTATGTATATGGTATCGATTGTCAAAAAAAAATCGTACAACCTAGCCCGTTTGATGGTGTTTTATATAGGCCGGCCCCATTAGTCAGGCACACGTGGAAAATCAGCCAGTTTTTCTTTGTCTTTTTGAAGGCCGAACACATCGACACCAGACTCAAATTGGACTGAAAGTTTTCTTTTGAAAAATACGAAAATTCCAATAACTCTAAATAAATGTGTTCATTAATTTGAGAAAATATGAGATGGTTTTGACCAATACTTTTGAAGTTTGGACTTTTTTTTGTACATTTTGGCCAAATTCTACCAAAAAGTCAAACTTCTCAAAACATTCCAAAAGATTCAGTAATTCTAAGTACATTTTTACTTGGCGCCGAGGAAAGATCAGGGAGAGGCTTGACCGAGCTGTCTGTGATCTAAGATGGAGCTCTATGTTTCCGCTCGTTGGAGTGGTGAATGAGGACTTCGGAAAATATGATCACAGACCGATTCTCATTAACACGGAGTTTCATTCTGGAATACGTGTAACTCACGAAAAGGGCCCTATGAGGTTTGAGACTCGCAGCCTTTGTGAGAAATCGGTAGAGAATATTATTGAGTCGGCCTGGGAAAGAGCAAAGGTGCTGCATGCAGATGGTGCGTTGAATGCACATACCAAGATTGTGCATGAAGCTTTGCATAAGTAGGACAAATAAATTTTGAAAGGACCACGGAGAAGACTACGTGAGCTCCAAAAAGAACTGAATGAAATAATGACTAGACCATTGACAGATGATGTTGTGGCCCAACAAAGAGAAATTCAGTTGAAGATGGAAAGCTTATTATTAGAGCAGGAGGAGTTGTATTGGCTGCAGAGAGGACGGGTTAACTGGCTTCGCCATGGCGATCATAATACTGCCTTTTTCCATCGATCGGCCACCGCAAGAAAGAAAATAAATTCGATTAAAAGTCTGAAAGATGATACAGGGAATATTGTAGAAGACCAGGGCCATATATGTTCTATGGCAGCAGGACATTTTGAGCATCTATTCACATCGGAGGTACAAAATCCTGATCAAACAGTAATTGACAAAGTACAACCTTGTGTGACCAGGGTGATGAATGATATATTACTAGCTCCCTACTCCAGGGAGGAGGTAAAAATGCGATGTTTAACATAGGTGATCTTAAAGCACCGGGACCAGATGGTCTCCATGCCATCTTTTATAAGCGGTTCTGGCACATTATTGGAGAGGGGTACCAAGTAAGGGTTAATAATTCTATTTCTGATGTTATTTGTCAACCGAGGGGTCTTCGACAGGGAGACTTACTCTCGCCCTATTTGTTCTTATTGTGTGCAGAGGGTCTTGTTAGCATTCTGAAGTTTGAAGAGGCAGCGGGTAACTTAACGGGTGTCAAGGTATGCCATGGAGCCCATGTCTGTTGTTCGCTGATGACTCGTTGATCCTTATGAGGTCGGACGTGCGGAGTGCTAATAGTCTACGCAAAGCTTTATATGATTATTGTACTGCTTCTGGCCAGCTGGTTAGTGAAGCCAAGTCGAGCATCTTCTTCGGTCCTTGCATGGATGTAGACACACGCATTGAGGTTTGATCGATTTTAAATATTATGGCCGAAGCAATCACTGATAAATATCTTGGCTTGCCACCCCTAGTTGGCGTGGACAGGTCAGATTGTTTCCAACACTTAATTGACAGAATCATCAAACTTCTGATCGATTGAAAGGAGAGGAATATGTCCTTTGCAGGAAAAGAGGTACTTCTAAAATCCGTCATTCAAGCTATTCTGGCATACGCAATGTCAGTTTTCAAGCTGCCCAAACAAATCATTAAAGGTATAATCACAACAATATCCTAATTCTAGTGGGGAGATGATGATCAACAAAAGCATATGCACTGGTTTGCGTGGTGGAAGATGTGTGTACCTAAGAGGAAATAAGGCATGGGATTTAGAGATTTACATTGCTTCAATTTGGCAATGCTTGCTAAACAATGCTGGAGGTTAATTTCAAACCCTGATTCTATATGTGCTAAGGTGTTACGAGCAAAGTATTTCCCTTCAGGAGATATTTTAAATTGTCAGCTAGAAAAGGGGAGTTCTTACACCTAGCAAAGCATTTGGGCGGGCATCCAAACTTTTACAAGAGGTCATATTTGGAGGGTTGGAGACGGCTCCCAAATCAATATTTGGGATGATCCATGGATACCGAGTGCTCCTAAGAGGAAAATTGCAACAAGGAGAGGGAATATAGTTTATACATCTGTCTCAGAGCTTATTGATCACGAGACAGGAACATGGGATGAGGAGATCATTCGTGGTTTGTTTTGGCCCATCGATGCTAACCGTATTCTCAACATTCCTTTGGCTATGGGTTTGATGGAGGATTTTGTTTCTTGGCATCTCACAAAATCGAGAACCTTTTCGGTGAAATCAGCATACCATTCGGAATGGGAGCACCAGAATGGGGAGAAACTAAGGAGGACATCTGGCTATGATACATCATCGACCCTACCAGTTTGGAAAACTTTATGGTCTCTCAACGTGCCAGCTAAGATCAAGATTCACTATTGGAGTTCCTTATTGGGTGTGATACCGTGTAATGGAGTTTTGGCTAATCGACATATGCAAAATAGCTCTCAATGTTAGCTCTGCAAGTCCGATTGTGAGAGTATTCGCCACACCTTTTTCTTATGTCCTAGGGTTCGGGAGATATGGAACTTTCTGGGTATGGAAAATCTGATATTGCATGTGTGTGTGAGATGGATGAACATGGGTCGTCAGTTATTGAAGTCTTGCTGCGTGATAAATCGGTGAAAGCCCCTTTGCTTAATGAAGTTGATCGGAATGACTTGCTTGCGACGGCCATAGGGTACATCTGGTGGGAACATCGGCATGCGACACATGGGGAAGTGATCCAAACACTAGTGAGAACTGCTCAGGCCATCTCGGCTTTAGTTCTGAACTACACTAGAGCAAGGAAGAAGAAGAAGAAGGGGATAGCCAGACACGAGTGGCTAAAACCTCAGGAGGACTTTTTCAAGTTAAACATTGATGCTAGCTTTGATGTAGACTCTGGTACTGGAAGCTCTAGCGTTATTATTAGAGATGAGATATGCTACTTTGTTGCTGCTAGCAATAGACACATTCCCTTTGTCTCTGATGCTGCTACGATGGAGGCTATGGTGCTGAAAGATGGACTTATCTTGACATGTCAAGTGGGGAGTAACATGCTAGAGATTAACTCGGACTGTATGGAGGTCATCGATGTCATGCGGGAAGGGGGAAACTCCCTTGGCCATGCAGCTGCTATCTATGAGGAATGTAATTTCCTCTGTCGCAATTTTACATTTACATGCTTCAGTCATTTTTTCAGGGAAGCTAATGTTGCTACAGATTCTTTAGCTAGGGAAGTAGATGGACCCATGTCGAATGTCTGGCATGAGGAGCCTCCTGATTTCCTTAGACCAATTCTAGCCGATGATATAACAACGTTGTAATTTGGTTTGATGGGCTGCAAGTTTCTGACGCACTCTTTTTTCCTTACCAGGATACCTAAGTGGACTGGAAAGTTTTAATGAGGTGGCTTGCATGCTTAATATATAAAGTTGTTACCTTAAAAAAGTATATAATGGGTCTAGAGGTTTGGTGAGCCACAAATTATCTCACATCGCATTCATCCACCGCCATAACAAGCTCGAGACCTCCTCGAGTTTGTCCCCAGGCACACGAAATAGTAGAAACCACCACAAGCAGGAGTAAGGCTGTTACCTTGGAGGTGTTTCCGAGGGCCCGAATGTGTATAACTTTGTCTTTGTATGCTACCATCCGATCCTGCTCAAAACGTGTCCGCTGAACACAAATTTACCGATGTGAAAATACCATGATAGGGAAATCTCAAAATCGCATGTATTTAATGCCTTGTCTATTTATGAGTCTCATGATGGATAATCATATAGTATACTATAGCTTAAGCTTGAGCAAAAGCAATCAATATGAGGCCATATGTCCGTGTGCGCGTTTGTGATCGTCTGATCTTCACTCTGAGTCATCTCAACCGTGCAGTTTCAGGTGTTGACCAAAGTCTTACAAACTGGTCCCTCCTATTCCCGCCCCCACCCCACCCCGTCTCGATCCCGGTCCCCTCCACCCGAACTCCCGAGCTCCCGCCCATCCCGTCCCCTCCTTCGTCTCCCCCAACAACGTGTGTTGCCCCACCGCTCTCGAGCTCTCCATCTCACATCCGCTCCCTCCGTCCCTCCACTCACGATAACCTCTACTCCCATCATATCCTCACATGCGGACCCAGCGTGGCACCTTGCGTGAAACCCTAGCATGGATGAAGCAGCAACTGTACGGGATTGAGATGGCGCATCTGTGTCTGCTCCTCCTCGCCTACGGTATCCCACCGACGGTCGGGACTCCACCCCGGTGCCCCTCCTCCCCTATTGGACCCTCTTTCCCGGGCAGCTCCTCCCCCATGGTCAAGCTACACCACTAGGTACTTGCCCTCTCTAGTCTCTATTTTTCGTATCTATTTGCATATCTATTAATTTCTTGAAAGACATACTCTGATAGTCTTTTTTTTGCTGGAAGACATGGGTGATAAAATTCGTTTGTTGTTGGTAACCCCAATTTCAGCCTACTCTGTTTCACGACGAAGTAATTTAATCAGGTGCTCGATTGTTTTTCCTCTAGGTTCTATATGAAAATTTATGTCTAAACTGTTTTTCATGTATCCTCCGGCTCATGAGTTAACCATGAACTACAAGTAAGTCATATAAGTAAGCAGAAATCCACTGTGATGCGATCTCCGAGGATGATTACTCAATATTTCGAGTCAGTTGATCTCCATGATTATGTAATCTATATAAAATGACGCAACCATGGAGGAATCCAAGTTAGGATGGTTTTAACATATGTTGTAATGATAGCTTAGTACCGCAAAAACTTATCAGATTGCTTACATGTTTCTTTGACTAATTAATTGTTGTAATAACTAATAACTCGTGTTTAACCCATACTTGATTACCTTAATATGAAAAAAATATGTATATGGTTTTTCATAGTTTATATGCTTGTTGGCTGCTGTGAAATTATTTTTGCTGCTCGAACAGGTACGTCGATATAGTTTTCTTAGCATGAAAAGTAGTCTATGCTTCTCAATTTATACCTGATCATTGATATTGTAGACGCATGTAAATGGTCTCAAACAGATGTTTGTTACTTAGATAACTAAGTGTTTTCATGCATAAGGACATCAAGACAAATGTTTTCATGGATAAGGACATCAAGACCAATATAGAGCTGGTAATTTCATGTCACTTTATTAATTAACATATATGTATTCGTGAAAGAAAGCAGAATAAGCTGATTTTGCCCCCTCTTAGACTCTGTAACTGAATTTGCTTTTGAATATATATGCATATCTCGAGAATACTTGTGTAAATTGATATATGTTCTACGTTTTTCTACAATTTCTACACGAGTTAACATAAAATTCAGTGTCCTTGACTTAGAGCATGCTCTATGATTAATGAATAATCGGGTTCCATCCACTAAGTGGGTCCAAAAGAAATGTTATAACTTTTATTTTCATTTTGATGTACATAAATTATCAAACTTGATACATATTAGGTCTTGCTTTTATGTAAAGATTCATGATAACTTTCAGCCATACCTTCTCTTTTAAATTTTTTTGAACTAGTGAATAATTTGGAATATATCAAGTATAACTCCTACATAGAATTGGTATTTATGTAATCTTGTTGTGTATATTGACTATACTAACCATTTAATAATCCAGCCACTTATAAGTGTTGAATACAAAGTTATGTCTTCCCTTAGATCTATGCAATCTAAATAGTTACAAACATCGATTTTGAGGTAGTCGAATAAGGTTACCGTGTGATCTTCATAAGTTAGCTTGTTTTGACATCATTACTTTTTTACTTTGATCATGTAATATGCCACTTTATTGTGTTACCAAACTTGATCTATTGCTCGATGTATCTTTTTGTTTACTTGAAGAAACACTGATACTCCTATGTTGCTTATGAGTTTCAATATGAAATAAGGGTGTGATTCTTGCATCTAAGGTCAGATCTCCCAGTTTAGACATGTCTAACATGTAAATAACACGTTTGTCTACCGATTATTAAACACTCAACCCTGTACATGCTCATATATATATACATATCTATCTAATTTATCGTAATATAAATAAAACAAAATGTGTTATCAGCAGTGAGTATAATACACCTACCACACTCTACCAAATAGACTGTAGATGGCACGGCGAAGCGCGCATGTCTACCTAGTAGTATATAAGTAGAACATTGAAATGCACCTTTTGCATTACCTCTACTCATAAGTAAAATACTTTAATTACTACTTCATTACCAAATAGACAATTGCCTAGACACTTGCTCTCTTTTGTACCACTGGCTTTTCATTTACAATAGAGTGATTTTATTAAGAATTTACCTATTTACTACAACAGCTTGTTATCTTTATCTTTTATTTATATGAAAAGTAGAAGTTACATAAATACATATTATCTTGCGTCCTAGTACATAATACTTGGAAAGTTCATAAAAAGGTATATAAGTGGCACATATAACTTGAGGGATAAATAACTACTATTTTTTAAAATATACATTTTTATACAAATTCTGAAAATAATACACGAAACGAGGAATTTCGGAATTTGGATGTCCCTCGGCCTAGGCGAAACTGACTGGGTCCTGTCGGCTTGGGCCAGGCCGACAACTTCCTTTCGGTCATGCCAAAGCCGATTGGGCAGTTGCCCTGCATCGCAAGTGATGCCAAATACTAATCGGTTTTGGCTAGGTCGACTGCACCCTAACAGTGACGAGGGGTAACCTTAGCAATGCCCATGTCAATCAGCTTCGCCGCGGTCGATAACTCCTACCAGCTTCGCCGAGGTCGACTACATTATGATCGTCTTTAGTCACACTAAAGGCTGCATGATCACCGTTACGTGTATGATCACCGCACACTTAATTCCTCCCGCATTTTTTCCTGCCAGTTTCTCTCTCCATTTTCCTGCCAATTTCTTCTACCACCGTTTCCCGCTAATTTCTCGTGTGTGCTTCTATAAATCCGGGTATCGATATGTTGTGATGTACCAGTTCACATCTTCCTCTCACCAATGAGATTCCACCATGAGCGTGTCTTGCTCGGACCCTGACTATAGGCCGAGGAAGATGAAAGATGCAAGGTTGCCACCGGGGGTGAGAGCGGAGTGGTGTTGGTGCGAGCATCTTGCCAAGGTGAAGGAGAGCGAGAATTTTTCTGATAATTTAGGTATGAAGTTTTTCATTGTGCCAACTATGACCATGATCCACCCCAACAAGCAAGCTCGTCGTTTGAGAGGCCTCAGGTATGTTCTAAAACCATCCTGAATGTAATTTATATATCATCGTTGTTCATTTACTAATGCTCTTATTTTTTTTGTAGTCTCCTCCTCACCTCTGTAAGTGGTATCATTGGATCGGCACTGAGCAGCCAGATCGGACACTGCAGGAGATCAAGGATAGGAGTGCCTATGCATGAGAGCGCTTTTACACTCTAGAGCATGCCAAAAGGGCTAGTGCTCGGGAGAAAGAGGAGCAAGAGAGTGCATTAAAGAAATTAAGGGCGGAGAAAGCTTGAAAGCGTGAGATCAACCAAAGGAGGATGGAGGCCCTTGAGGCAGAAGAATAGAGACGCAAGGTGTCCCGTGAGGCGAAAAGGCAGAGACTAAGAGAATGGGCTGCTGAGATGCATGCAACAGAAAAACATGGTGACAATACTGGAAAGTATCCAGGTTGGAATCAAGATAAGTAGATTTATGCCTCAGCTGCGATGTATCTTAATTTCAGCAGTAGTATAGAGATGTATCTTAATTTTAGTTTTAGTGTAGAGATGTATCTTAATTTTAGATGTTTTGTATCTTAAGTTTTTATCGTAATAAAGATTGTTGTTGCCAAAGTCTTCCCGCAAAATTAATCGTGCTAACTTCTTACCGCAAAATTTATCATGCCAACTTCTTCCTGCAAATTTACTTCCGCCAACTACTTCCCGTCAAGTTATTCCCACCAACTTCTTCCTGCCAAATTATTCCAACCAATGAGTTCCCGCCAAATTCTTTCCACCAATCAGTTCCTGCGAAAATATTCCTGCCATTTCCTCTCTTCTCACTCTATAAAACCTCTTACTGAGGTGTGTAAGCCGGCAAGTGTTTTTTCTTGAAGATATCGGGTTTTCCTTCCAATTGTAGTTTTTCAAAATGGATGTCTAAGCACCTTTTGCAGTTTGCCAAAGAGTTTAGGATAGACAATACTATAGTTACATGGGAGGAACTCATCAGTAGTGACAACCTCCTCAATGAGATGGGTGAGGCATTACATAGGATAGGGTGGCCACGTAGGAACCCCGAGGAAATACGACAAAAACTTCTCAGGACGAATTCAAGGTGGACAAAGCTAAAATTTAAGAATGGATCTTCGAAGGAGTTTATGAAAAATAACCCTTGATTGTGGGTAGAAGAGAACGAGGACGGAGATGATATCTTCATGCCACCGAGCAACAAGAGCAAAAGAGTTGTCTGGGTGAAGGACATGAGTGCTTCATCATCGAAGGGTAAGTGCGCGACATCATCCAAAGGCAAGAGCGAGGCATCATCGCAGGACGACGATGATGACTTCATGTAGTTAGGTTATCTTAGTTTAATCCAGTTCGTGTTTGTATCTTAATTCTCGCTTGCAATTTATTTTGAAATGTTTGACAAATAACAATGCAAAATAATAGTAATGTGGCTCTCACATACATAGATAGATACATGTCTCACATATAGATATGTACATGTGTCACAAGTAGATAGACATATGTCTCATACATAGATAGATGACTCATACAAAGGTCACATAGAGAGGTATCAGTCTCGTCGTCTGGCACATCGTGCAGGTGGCATATCAATCGGTGTAGTTCAGCCATTCCTATAGGGTGGCCCAACACTATGAGCAGGAATCTGTGATCCCTCATCATGGTACTGTGTATCCTATGTATCCTATGTGGGGATTGGTCGAGGAGTCTGAAAAATACTCGTCTAGTGAGCATGTAGATCCTATGTGTGCTGCACATCTTCCTACTCACCTTCCCACGTGGATCCAAACATAGATGGCTAATGTCCATAGTCTCCTGTATGCGGAAACATTAAGAAATGAGGGATTACATATTGTATGGAACAGAATATATAGGAAAATACATACCATGTTGTTGGGATCGTAGACGATAATCGAATTTCCACATGGGAGGGTGTTGCTGCCACGATGAACCTCCAGCCTGATTAGGAGGGGTAGTCTAGGAATCGCCTCCTCTGTAAGGCGCTGTGTGGAGGGACGTGGGGGCGCTATGTTGTACAATGTCTGAAGCGTTGGTGCACATGATAGCCATGTAGTATACCTTGCAGCTTTTTATCAATGCTCCGAAAAAAGGATGGATGTTGTGTATGGCATCCTAGAAGAGGTCCGGACAAAAACTAACATCCAAACTCAGCCACTTCACCCTCCAGATCAGATGTCAAATGCGTCTAAATTTGTATTGAATAGTATTAAATATATATGGCAAATTATATAACAAGTAAATGCCTTGGATAAAGAGGGAGTATTTACCACATACTCTCTCGATCCCAAAGTAGACCGGCTTGGGTACATCTCATCCTCATGAGCATAATGGATGTGTCGTAGTCGTGTCATGGTCATGTTCCTCTGTAAATAGATATTGAATAGTTCCAGATCAAACTCGGCATCGTCTTGCCAGACTTGTGCCGTCACACTCTGCCAGTCTGTAACATAAGTGTGAACCCGCTATAGCCATGTTCTCGCGGTCCTATTACTTCCCTTACGTTTAAATATATAATTAAATTGTGTTAGAAAATCAATCAAACATTACATAAAGGTGGACAAATTCGAAAGACAGTCGGAAATTGCATAAATTTACGTATGCGTGGATGATCGATGGTAGGGGACCTTCGTAGGTGGAGGATCAACCAACTAGAGAAGATATAACTTTCACATAACCCTTTGTTGGGCCATCTCCGTAACATACCACCCTTATGTGTAATAAATAAGTAACATGTTTATGAGTATTGCGTGCATGCATTTGAGTTACACGACTTTTGAAGTGAATTAAGAATCAAAGAAAACCCTAAAACCCTATATACCTCTCTTTAATTAACACCCCTAAACGTGGATTTTATTTTTTTAAATCCAAAATGTTTTAGACCTAGACTTGAATCAGGGTTAAATTATGACTCTGGAAAATGAATTCAAGTTCTGGTTATATTTTGAAAATGTTCAAAACAGAGCTAAGTTCGAATTCAAATAAAAAGAGGAAAAGAGAAAAAGGAAAAGTATTTCCGAGAAAAAAATAACAAAACCCTTGCCCTGGGCCACTTCTTTCTCTTCCCCAGCTTCTCCGTGGCCCAGCAGTAGTCGAACTGGCCCACCCGGGGCCCATCTACCGACCCGGTACAGTTTCGACGCGGCTATCTCGCATCGTCTTCGACGACGACGAGCGAGCAACTCGATGTCGCCGACGATGCCGTCCACCACCGCGCTGCGCTAAGATTCACGCAACCGTCGCCAGTGCGTATAAGAACCATGCCGATGCCACCGTAAAACCCTTGCACGCCACTCTCCCCTCTCCCTCTTATCCTCCCCGCCATGGCCGACAAACACTAGCTCCCGGACGCCGTTGTCCACGCCGATTCCGGCCACCCCCAGCCTAAGCCGCACCGCTGGCACCGTCGTCGTCGACTCGTTCGCCTTAGCCCCCTCTCGCTTGTGTGCACGCCCCTAATCAATGGGATCGAGCCCTCCTTTTCGCCGCCAGTCACCGTTGATAGCCGCCGCATCGGAGCTCACCTCGCCTCGCCGTCAAGTCCTACATGATCCTGGTGAGCCAGAGGTCCTCATGGCCCCCTCCATTTCCTCTCTCCCCTCTCAATTGCTTCCCCGACGAGCACCCGCAAGCTCCACTGCCGCTCGCCATCGGAGAGGTCACTCCGGTGACCAATCTAGGGCGGCGCTGCCACTATTCAACTTAGCGTAGGCACATGGTCCTAATGCGCCGAACCTCGCTTGCTGGGGTGCTCTGGTTCGCCGCTAGCGACCACCATCTGGCGGCTCCACCATGGGTGAGATGGAAGTGACGTGGCCATAGTGTGGCAGTGACGTGGCTTGAGGTCACAGTGACGTCACACCTTACTGACGTCACTCTGATGTCATTAATTTTTTTATTTTCTGTTTTAGTTAAATCAATATCACAGGTGGGGTCCTCATGTCAGATATTTAATAATTTCATAAATGATTTTAATTTGGGAATTTGAATTAAATCTTTGGAAATTCATAACTAATTCAATTTAAATCAGAAAAATATGTATAATATATCAAAATGTTCAGAAAAATGAGCTCTACCATTTAAAAATATAACCATTCACACTCATACAACTTTGAACCCTACTTTATTTAGAGGAACATCGACACCCCCTAAGTACCAGGGATTCGATGGTTCGCCTACCTAGGGCATCCCGAATTCATTTAAATTGATGTTGCACCTAGGGCTACTTCCATACATGTAATATGTCATATCATCCATATTGTATGAGAATTGCACATGACATGTCTTGAATGTTGCTTTTCCTTTCCGGTGTTGGTTCTTCGCGAATAGGAATCGAGCCTGAGCATGAAGTCAACACCACTGAAGAGCAGTACCAGTCCAATGAAGGACAAGACAATCGTATCCCCATCATTCTGAACCTATGTTTTCAAAGTATTTCATTCTCGCTATATGCATGCGTTTCTAATGTGGTCTTTTGTTATAAGGTAGAGTATGCCATCCGCTGCATGTTTTCCCCTTTGATAGCAAGATACCAATCCACTGCTCCTAGCATAACTAGGAATTGGACTATGAGAAATGCTAGTGCCATATATCAGTCGACCTTAGCCATGTTTAGTGGTCCAAGACTGATCCATCCAGATGATGTATCGAAGATGCGATGAACCTAGTTTGACAGGATGTTGAGATATGACCAGAGATGGTTAATAAACATGCTAAGGCAGGTATGGGAGGCCACGTTGGATGTGGTTTTTATAGTCCCATGCTAGCCACCCCTAGGACCTGAGTTATCTCCTCTTGAACCAAGACTAGCGTACAACCACACAGGGGCTCGGAAACCCCCTCGACCAAATAACTTGCCTAGTAGATTCCACGAATCACATAGTTCAGGCATTCCATTTGACATATGCATTTTGGTTGTTCTCGAAGGAGGTGAAGGAGGTGCATTCATGACAGGTAGGTAAGCATGTCCAAAAACAAGAGAGGAACGGCCTTCGTAATCTTGTTCCCCGCACACATCTCTAGGGATCAGCTTTGGTACTCGACCCATTACAACGACATCTCCTTAGGGCGTGACTCATGGTCTCAGCGAAAGCAAGGTAAAGGTTGTAGTCAACCACTCTCTGTCGGCCTTCCAAGAAAGAGGGCTAATAATTTGGCATTAAGAGTCGGTTGGTACGTGTGGGTAAGGCTGTGCACCCCTCTAGGGTTATAATCTTTTCGAAAAGCTGTGTCCATGGTTATGGATGACTTAGGAACGAATTATGTGATCATAGAGAACTATAATGTAATGGTAAAATGTGGCAACTAATGAGAGTTCTGGATTACTTCCTCCGGGCTGTTTGAGGGGGTACTCCGAGTTGAGAGGTTCAGTTGATGCTGAAACTTGGTGGAAACCAAAGATGATCTAAAAAGATCTAGAAGTGTAGTCTTCTTATCCCTTTTTGAAATGATCTGATTAGACGAGCCTATTCTATTTCTTGTTTTCAAACAAAGCTGGCTTTTGCAAAGTAACCACATAATGCCTTTCTAAACCAAGAATGTACTCTAGGTTATTTAAGTCTTGCAGAGTACATCCTGTACTCAGCCTTGCCTCGTTGATGTTTTTCTACAGATGACGCTATTCCAACTGAAGGTGGTTTCTACGTTGACGTTGACGAGTACATGGGTTCTCGGGAAGCAACCTAGGATCTATGGAAGGGTCGTTGCTTATCTTTATGGCCTCTTAGGCCCTTTGCTAAGTTTGTTGTTTAGAACAACGTATTTGCTTTTGTTGCTTGTTGAAGTGTCGGGTCTGTGATCCCTGGCTTCTAATACTTGTTATGCAGCTCTGCTAAGAGCATACCTTAATATGTGGTTTGTATGTTCTGTGATGTTATCAAATATTCCCTACATGTTTCCGAGCTCTAAGTTAGGCTTATGCTAGACTAATGTCTGGGATTTGTCTAGCCCTAATTTCGGGTCGTGACAATCTCCTCCACAGAGACATCAAATATGATCTTCGATTTTGTCAACTAGTACGCATCGTCTCTAGTGCATAGAGAAGAAATCCCATCGATATATCTAGGAAACCTCATTGCACCCGTGTACGGCTCCCAAATGACCGCATCCACGAGAAACACGTCAAAATGCTCACTAAACGACGGGTAGCAATTTTTGACTTGATCGTGAGCAAAGCGTTTTCTATCGAAAAACAATAGTTAGATTCATCCAAAGTGTACCCGAAGTAGTGCATTAAATTAAATCTTTTGATATACCTTGCGACGAGTCCAGTAAGTACCAAAAGTACGCATGTCGATTTGGTCAGTGTCAAACAACCCGTTAGAAGTGTATACAACAGATCCCACGGTGGTAGGCAATATGTCTAGGCGGCTGATAGTGAACCTCTCCCACGACCATAGCTGCATCAATATTGGGCATCCAAGCAGGACTGCCTTATGAGCGATTAGTTGGCGACCATTGCACATAACTCGGTACGTAGCGGCTAAGAAAATAGAACCCCACCTCCTCTATGTGATATACTCCATGCATGTCGCATTAGGGATCTTCATAGCAATACTGATATATATAGCGCACGCTAATTGATACATTGCAAATGTATCTATAATTTTTGATGTTCTATGCTTGGTTTTATCTACTTTCTTATGTTTTGTCCATAATTTGGAGTACTTTTCATATGATTTCTTGGACTAACCTATTAACAAGAGCCACAGTGCCAGTTGCCTATTTTCTACTGTTTTTGGTTCCAAGAAAGTCAAAAAATCAATATTCTCGGAATTGGACCGGACAAAAGCCAAAGTCGATATTTTCCCGGAAGATTCACGGAGCCAGAAGGAGAGCCGGAGAGGGGCCGCAGGGTGGCCACACCACCCCATGGCGCGGGTCCACCTAGGCTGCGCCAGGGCATGGTGTGGGCCCCCTGGCCGCCCACCGACCTTGCCCTCTGGCCTATAAGAAGCCTCCTGATGCATAAACCCTAAATTGTCAAGCCACCAGCCACGAAAAGTTCCACAGCGCCGCTGCCATCAAAGGGGATCAGGGGATAGAAAGTCTATGTTCCGACACCCTGCCGAGACGGGGAAGTGCCCCCGGAGCCATCTCCATCGATCTCCATCACCGTTGCTGATTCCCATGATGAGGAGGGAGTAGTTCTCTCTCGAGGCTAAGGGTTCTACCGGTAGCTATGTGTTCATCTCTCTCTCTATGCATGATCTTATTGAGATCATGAGCTTGTAATCTATAGAACTATTCTGCTACTCAAGTGCTTTAATGAATCTCTGCTCTCCCCATGTGTGTGAAAGTGACAGCATGCTCACCATGGTGGCACTTAGGCTAGAGATTACAAATACTTGTTATGAGTTATATTTGGAGTTGGATGTCTTTATGAAATTGTGGTGTTTGTTGGACTCATCTAGTACTCAAGGTGACAGTGTGGGGTTTTCTAGATGGGAAAGATGAACTTTGAGGTGTGCTGTTATAGCCCTACCATCGATTAGAGTGTTCAACCAGAGAGTAGTTAAGAGTAGTATCATAAAGAGAAGATATTTATATGAGATTGTTCACTAGTGAAAGTATGATCCCTAGGCCTTGTTTCTAAACATTGAAACACCGTTTGAAATTAGATCTGTTACATGTTTGCTTGATTCCATCTTTATTTCAGTTTGCCTTTAGTCTCTTCCACGCCACCAAGCTATTCTCTATTACTGTTACCACTTATAATTATCCATACCACTTGTATTTCACTATCTCTTCGCCGAACTAGTGCACCTATACACCTGACAAGTGTATTGGGTGTGTTGGGGACACAAGAGACTTCTTGTATCTTGATTGCAGGGTTGCTTGATAGGGGATACCTTTGACCACTTCCTTCCTGAGTTCGATAAACCTTGGGTGATCCACTTAAGGGAAAACTTGTTGATGTTCTACAAACCTCTGCACTTGGAGGCCCAACAAATGTCTACAAGAATAGAAGTGCGTAGACATCACTAATCATGGTGACATGGTTATCGGTGAACATCACCTTCCTGAGAAGCCACATTATATATGCATCGAGGTTTTGCGTGATCTTTGGCACATCTAACTAGGTGGCTGGATACCCGAACTTTTGGATCTGCGTTGATCAAAGAAAAGTGTGCAACTATAATGATACAAAGATTTGATGAATGGTATGACAATGAATAAGATACAAGAGAACAAACTGGACTGAAACTTGAGCAACCAAACAAATTTTGGGATATGATCCTTGAACTTAAAGGGCCCAACTCCATCGCGAATACCCTGGAAAGGTTGAACCATGCCATGGGCCCAATTATCTGGTTCCTACAACAGGCCTATTGGTTCACCAACTGATGATAGTCCTAGCAAGTAAGACACATCCTGAAGAATAGGAGCCATCTCGCCCCAGCGAATGTGAAATGTGTGTGTCTCAAGCGTCCATCAATCCCCTAAGAAGGCGAGAAACGATTGGTGACAATTCAGTCGAGTAGTTTTGAACCCATGTTGTATGCCATCTACCTCTTCTGCACGAGTGGCCTCTACCAGGCGCACGAAAGGTAAAAGCACAACCCACTTCAAGCTGCATGGCCATAAAGTATACATTTCCGTTAGTGTGTCCCATAAATATACAACCGAGGGAGGAATAAATAAACATGTACCTCTGAACCCAATCAGGATGTATCATCTAGATTTCCTTAGGAGTGTGAGTGACCATCAGATCAAGGCTTCCCGACGAATGCTCTAATATCACCAAACAATGCTTTCTATCAATGTCAGCACTAAGCAACGATCCTGTTCCCACCATCTGCGCATATTATAAATTTAAAACATAGTTTATCACATACTACAAATTTAAAACACAGTTTATCACATATTACAAATTTAAAACATAGTTCATCACATATTAAGAATTTAAAACATAGTTAAGCACATATTAAGAATTTAAAACATAGTTCATCACATAGTAAGAATTTAAGATGCAGTTCCACACATATTACAAATTTAAGATGTAGTTCTACACATACTATTAATTCAAAATTAGTTCCACACATATTACAAATATAAGACATAGTTTCACACACATTAAGAATTTAAGACATAGTTCCACACATATTACAAATTTTAACACATAGTTCCACACATTTTATGGATTAAGACCTAGTTTCTTCCTTTTACTGTTCGTCGTCGGGAGCCCATTCAACGCGGAGTAGCTCCTCCAGTCCCAAAGGTGGGGCAACCGGTGTCCCTATGGTCAAACTGATTGCATAGAAAACATTTCCAAGTAGGTCCTTCGGCTTTAGATTCATCCATATCATTCCGGATGCATCGAGACATGCATCTGCCTCTTCGTGTCCACATTAGTCCAAGGTCGGGGATGTATTGCCTTTTACCTAGGTTTACGGTGTTGAAATTGCCCATTGCTTGAAACTCCAACATCATTCTAGTCCATGTAATAGTCATAGACTCTTTAAGATAATAGGAAGACACGAACGAGATTGCATCCATCCCTTGCTATCCACAAACATCAAGTACATGGGAGCAAGGCAGGTGAAGCAACTTCGGTTTATTGCAGGTGCACCCACATATTGGCTATGGTTCATTACTAATCTTCACCTCTTGTGTCCTTAGCTCATTTCCGCATACAAACTTGTCTGTAGGTAAGTGCACCGCAAACCTTCTTTCTTGATTAGTGGCAATGATAGTGAAAGACCAAGCTTTTTCCATCTTATCATTCATGTACTTCATAATATTTTCATAGTAGGGTGTTCTTGGGTTGTTCATGATATGCATCTCATCCATATGGCATCTGTTTATGAAATATTTCACACTTCCATAGAAAATACCCTCCACAATGGCTGTAAGTGGAGAAGCCATATTTACTCGGAGGACAAAGTTATATATTTCAGCGAGGTTTGTAGTCATGACGCCGAACCTAACTCCATGTGTGTCATGCAACAAAGACCACCCCTCTAGAGGCTCCTGCTCTATCCATTGTTCAAAGTTTTAAATCCGTCTCACAATCCTTCTCCTAGTACCATGTGGGTCAAATCCTGACAAGTCACATAGAGCAAGGGTTTTTTCCTCCGCTAGTGTTGTTCCTATTGCTATTTGTGTAGCTACTGCTTGTGCATGAGCTTCTACTGCCGTGAATCGTGCATCTCTCCTCTCTCTAACTTGTTTTAGTGAAATTATCAAGATAGCCGCACACCTTGAGATACTTCCCATCCTAATTCTTCTTGCAGAGTTTTTTGAATAGATTCATAAGGGCCGTATTCCAAACTACGAGTAAAAAATGGCCCCAAGATGGTGCATGCACCAACAACTCTACATGTCCTGCCATGGAGTTAGCTCATCAGGGACAAGCCGCACCAGTGTATTTATCGCATTGAGTATACCTACATGCCTTTCATGAAGGATGTAGACATTTGGCTTATCCCAAACAACTGTTATTTTCAGCTACCTAAAGAACCATAACCAACTCTCGGTGTTCTCGCTCCCACAAAATAAAATGCAAGTGGAACGATTTGATTATTGTTTTCTTGACCAATGGCGGTCAAGATCTGACCCCTATACTTGCTAGCGAGAAATGTCCCATCTACACATATAATTGGTCGGCAGTGTTTGAAAGCTTCTATGCATATGGCAAAATGTAAGAACACTCGATGCAACACCCCAACAATTGGTTCCTCTAGTAACATGAAGTGTTGGATGTCGACATAGGTGCCTAGATTACTTGCTTAAAGTGTGTGGAGGAGCTGAACAATGTAGCCATATCTATCCCGAAGCGTACCAAATCTTATCTCCGGTGCCCTTTGCTTAGTCCTCCAAGCCTTGCCATAAGAAATGTTGTACTTAAATCTTACCTGACTTTTCGATGATATCTTTCGCTTCCATCGATTATCTCTCCACTATATTTGTGTATAATAGTCGAACCAGGAGTGTAGATGTCAGGTTATGATGATCTTGAAGGACATTAGGAAGCATACATGTGTTCAACACTAAGTCACTCACTTACCAGTTTGTGTCATACTTACGGAAATGTCCATGCACCCTTGCAGGACAACCGGCTTTATCACATTCTATTGTTAAAAATATTTGAGATGACACCTTAGTACTAAAAACCTTTTGTGTGCACATTTCCCACTCTATGATTGCTTCCTGCAAATATTTCTTGCTTGGATACCAGGCACTTTGGCGATGTTGTTTTGGTGATACTGTCAGGTAGAATTTGAAGGAGATATGCCCTAGAGGCAAATAATAAATGGAGTTTATTATCACATATCAATTAGTTTGTAATAGTTTCATATTGTCCTATAACTATATCAAGTCATTGATATAGGTGTGGTATGAAACAAACTAAGTCCCTAGTAGCCTCTATTCATACTAGTTCATTGGGCAGCCACTGATCAAGGTTTCCTGATCATGGAGCTTTTATACCAGTTGACAACGAGGTCATATAATTGGTGAATGATGTGATGGACATTACCCAAAAATTGCGACACGATAAAGTCACAGATTTTATTGTTGCAATAGTTAGAAACGTAGTATCCTTCTCCTTAGACTGTGAGATCATATTATTCATTGTCTTCTGAGGATACCTTCACTACATCAAATGTCACTCTGTGAAATGGTGATTATAAAGGTGTACGTTAGGTATTCCAGAGGAACAGTTGATGAACTTTGAATCAAGACCAGGATTTGTTCACCCCGTGACGGGTAAGATACATAAGGCCGACTTGGTGAGATTACATCGATAATGTTGCAACATGTGACTAGGTCACGGGGATGTAATATCATGGTAACAAGTAAAACAGAACTTGTCGGTAACGAGATTAAACAAGGTATATGATACCAATGATCAAATCTCGGACAAGTCATATTATAGAAACAAAGGGAATTGGACTAGACGTTTTACAGTTTAAGCGACATTCTCATCATGGAATGCAAAGGGGTCATTATGGGCATCCTGATCCCGCTATTGATCATTGATGAGATCATGTCTGTGCCATTCACAAGCCGTCGGGAAATACGCTTAAGGGTACGATGAGCTAGAGATCCTTTGTAAGTTAGAATCACAAGATGAAAGAGAAAAGGAAACCAGAAAAGTTCCATGAGAGAACCGGAATCGTTCCGGGAAGTTCCGAAGTCGTTCGGAGGAAATTGAAAGGGAACCAAAAAGTGTTTCGGGTCAAATCGGATTTTATAATATATATTTACATATTAATTAATGTAATTAATATAAATATAATATTAAAATCTAATTTGGAAGGGTATTCCACTAATGGCTAAATTCCTAGGGAATAAGGGCCCATGAGGGAAATTGCTAGAGGGAAGGGCCAAGGACCAAAGGGGCCAAGCCTAGCCGCCACATGGGGCCCACCCAGATTGCCTTGTGCTACGCACAGGGTGGGGCTCCCCCTGGCCGGCTGGCCCATGGAACCCTAGAGGCCCATGCGCCCTCCCTCTCTCTCTCCCTTGTTTAGTCCTACATGGGAAACCCAAAAGGGGAGGGCTCACCTCCCTCCGCCTATATAAGGGGTGCCCATGGGTGGGCATAGACACATCAATACTTATCTAACACATTTTTCTTAGAGAATAAATCTCTCTCTAGTTGTCTCCTTGTGTTGGCACGGTCCCAAGAAAGGACTGTACATGCAAGAGATGGCGCACCTGCAGCACGCCGTTACGCTATAGGTATTCTAAGCTGGAGATCTACTTCCGCACTCCTGGCAGGGATCAAGGGAGTCAGAGGTCATCATCATACATCATATGTGTATGAAACCTCGAGGGTGCCTCCAAAGAGTGGAATCTTGGATGTCGTGAGCCGAAGCTACTACACGATGATGATGGAGCAAGGGGTGACCTGCGAGGAGCTTCATGACCTTGAGGTCGGCTACAAGTTTGACTAATTCAACCATGTTCCCCTCGGAATGTTAACCACTTTCGGACTACAAGGGTACGTATCCGGAACCTCGGTCGTTACTGCATTTCTTCTAGAAGATCTTGGGCAGTTGGGGCGTTCCAGCGTAGAATTGTTTTTGTTTTCTGCCATGAAACCCTTCCATATGATTTTGCATGCTACCATTTCTCTCGTCCAAATCTGCCTCCCCACTAAAAGGGTCTACGCATGTTTCTTGACTCGTCTGCCCTGATTCATAATCACCACCTCCAGTTTATGCATGACTACTCTTCCCTAATTCATGCGCACCACCTCCAACTTGTGCCTGACTTCTATGGCCATGACCGTATCCCCCTGCCGTTAGGAGGGCTGACCTCCTTCGCTAAAGGAAGCTCTAAGGCGGCAGGGTTAAATCTCATGCTTTCGCTATTGGCCTCATATAAAAGGAAATGTTTGCACTTGATTTTGCCCAGAATGCATGTACACCAACGGTGTATGTCTCAGGAAGCCCTAAACACCCTACCAGTCAGTCGTTCAACTGACTAAGGGTCCATGTTTCATGAGGCTGTCAGATTAATCTCCATGAACAGAAAATCACTCAGATCATCTCCCAACGCATTTGTTGCAACCGTACCATTACCATAGTAAAAAACAAAAATTTACCATATCTGACTTATTTGCTGATCTAAAAAATATCAATCCTCGTCAAATACTAAGTAGCAATATTCGTATAACTAACTAATCTGTCAGACCAATATTGGTACAACTGTAAAAAGACTAGTTAACTAACTACATAAATAATACTGTAAAACATTTACTAATCCGTCAGACCAATATTTGTACAACTCTAAAAAAAGACTCGCTGATTAACTACATGAATAATGCTATAAAATATTTACTAATTCATTGGACCAATATTTGTACAACTAACTAATCATATCGACATGCACGCATAAGAATACACGATATACTGTAATTAGCGAGAGATTAGGGTGTACCTGATGGCTCAAAATATAGAGCTCGTTGGGAAACCTAAAGAGGAAGGTATGATGAGCACAGTAGCAAGTTTTTCCTTAGATATGAAACCAAGGTTATAGAACCAGTAGGAGCAAGGAAATAACTCCAAGGTGTTATGGGTCTCCTTGTGGGATTACCCTTGGAGTGGCCCGATCTTCACGGATTTGAGGCGGAAGTGAGGGAAAACACGATGAACACAACTCTAATGCAAGGTAAAGATACAAACACACGCCAAATATCACCCAATTTGATTTGCTCCCGTTGGTTCGAATAACCAATCCAATAGAATCCTCGGCGAGAGACCTTGCGGTAGAATCACCAAAGGAGAGATCGGCAAGCGGACGGTAGAATCCAAATCAAGGAGAGAGTAGCAACCAAGTAGAATCCCAAAGGGGAGAGACCAAGCACTACTAGAATCCTTGATAGGGAGAGACCAAACACTTGAGGAGGGTCTTGACAACTTGGAGAAGGGCACCGACTCCAAGGCCTTGTACAACTCATAGATCTACTAATGAGAGGGGGTTCCCATCTAGGGTTTGGCACATGCCTCAATTCATCTTCATCTCTAGGGTTTCAAGGAGGGGGTGGGGGCATATATATAGGCCAGCCACGAGCTAGGGGTAAAACAGGCATAAGCAGGAAGTTTAGGGCGTTACATGGGCCAAGCCCAGCTCAAGGCACGCAGGCCCACAATGCTCGGTACGGAGACTCCGGTGTGGGGGTCCGGAGACTCCGGTGTAGGCCGGAGACTCCGGTCTGTCTCCGGTGTCGCCTCCGGAGGGGGTCGCAGACTGTCCCAGGCACAGGTTCGGGGCTTGGTCCGGAGACCAGGCCGGAGACTCCGGTGTGGTAGACCGGAGACTCCGGTCTGCTGGTCCGGAGACTCCGGTCCTGCTTCAGTAGCTTCTTGCGTCTTCTCTTCCAGGCCTCTTGCTTGGGTGTCTTGGCTCCAGACCCATCCTTGTTGCATCTCCTTGGCATCATGTTCATGGACCTAGTCACAACATGGGCATTTGTCTCAAGTAGGATTCCATTCGCACAATAACCAACAAAAGGCAAAGCATGGAAGGAGTTCACCTTTGGAGTGATGATTAGTGAGGCATGATGTGGACCAAAGGTGGTTTCCACATGTTGGGCTACATCATCTCCCCCCGCTTGAAAATGATTCGACCTCGACGATGTTCACTCATCTTGTAAGGAAGGAGGTGTGTCCTTGGCCTTGGTCTTGTACATGGTCAGATCGCCGATGTCGAAGCCATTCTCAAACTTGTTGAAGAGCTTGTGGGACATCTTGCCATCATGTTTTGCTTGGAGATCTTGTAGCATTATCCTTGTAGTTGGTGGTGTATCTTGTGTACCTTGCAAAACCGACAACAAAGAGAGGGAATTGTTTGAATGATTGTTAGTATGGGTCACACTCAAGTCTCTCTTCTCACATTTTGTGGCTTGCGTCGTGGCACTCATGATTTGTCCACTCATTTTTGGCTTGTGGCACTCACTCTCTTGATGGTGGTTCACTCTCTCACCACTCGTCTCACAAGGGTCTTTAGCTTGCTTTATCTTGTTGACGGGTGTCATGTTGAAAGCGATGACTTGGCTTGGCGTCATGGGTTGGAGCACCAATCTATTGTCATTCCAATTGAAGGAGTATTGGTTGGTGGAACCATGATGCATTGCTCCTTTATCGTATTGCCATGGCCTTCCAAGTAGTATGTGGCACACGAACATTGGCACGACATCACACTCGACGGTGTCTTCATACGGGCCAATCTTGAAGGAGACTTGGACCTTGGATGTTATCTTGAGGGCTCCATTGTCATCCAACCATTGGACAAGATAGGGGTGAGGGTGCTCTATGCATTGCAGCTTGAGTTTCTCACAAAGCTCCATACTTGCGAGGTTTCGGCAACTACCTCCATCAATGATCACTTTGACTGACTTTCCATCAATTCCAGCATGAGTTTGGAATATTGAGGCGTTGGTCCTCTCTTGGGATGGAGTTTGTTGTCGTGATTTGAGCTATGAGAAGTGCGGGGCCCGGATCATGCTCGCATACAAGTGTGTCATCCTCTTCCATTGCGGCTGTCCTTGCAATAGCTCGTTGAGTGAGAGCTTCATATTCCTCTTCACTTACGGAGTAGGTGGCACCGTTCTCATCCGTAAGCATCACTCGTGAGTTGGTGCACTCATATGAGTTGTGACCTTTCACTCCACACTTGAAGCAAGTGACTTGACTATCCGATGTCGTGTTTGAGGGGGGTGCTATCACGGTCTTTGCTTGCTTGGATGAGTTCGTTGCTTGGTTATTTGGCTTTGCGGTAGCATTTGCATTGATGGATGCAAAGTATGGCTTGGGCCTCTCGTATGTATTCTCCTTTTGCAAGTGCCGCTCAGCTTTGGTAGCTTGGTGGAGGAGCTCGGTGAGGTTCTTGTACGGTTGAAAGTCAACAAGCTTCCTTATTGGGTGGCTCAAACCGTTGAGGAACCTTGCTATGGTTTGCTCTTCGAGTTCTCTCACATCAGCTCGCATCATTGTTTTCTCCATTTCCTTGTAGAACTCTTCAATTGACTTGGAGCCTTGTTTCAAGTTTTGTAGCTTGTCGAAGAGATCTTGGCGATAATGCTCGGGGACGAAGCGTGTGTACATCACTTCCTTCATCTCGGTCCAAGTTTCAATTGGAGGTTCCTCATTCTTCTCGCGGTTCTTTTGGAAGTCTTCCCACCAAACATTTGCATAGTCCTCAAACTCAAGGGATGCCATTGCAACTTTCTTTTCTTCGGAGTAGTTGTGGACTCGGAAGATCTTGTCAACTTTGAGTTCCCAATCAATGTATGCATCGGCATATTCTTCTCCCTTGAACTTGGGCATAATGAACTTGAGCTTCCCAAACTTGCCCTCTTCATGTTCACGGTGGTAGTTGCGGCGATCTTGCCTTATGCTCGCTTCACTTGGTGCGCGTGGTGGTGGAGGAGGAGCTTGATTTTCTCGAGGACGCGGGTGAGGAGGAGCTTGATGCGCAAAGTCTCTTCTACGCCTTTGCTCAGGATCATTTGCATTCATTGGTTGTTGATGACGATGGTGGGGTTGAGCGTAGCGGTTGTTGTATCGCACGCGGTGTGCATCCTCGTCATCATCACTCGTATCCCATTGTGGTGCTCGATGAACTTGTTGTTGATGGCGATGGTCATGGTTTGGGTGTTGGCGCCTATCAACGCGGTTGTGTTCACCATGGCGTTCTTGCTCTTGGGGTGGTGGTGGAGCTTGTACCATAGCTTGTTGTGGAGGGCGACCATGTTCTTCTTGGTGTTGTGGATGCGCTTGGTGATCATGGTGTCGATGACGTCTTGTGTGGTGCGGTTGTTGATGTTGTGGCTCAACCACTTGTACATGGTGATGACGAGCTTGATGTTCCCCATTGTGGTGGTGGGGTTCTCCATGATGAGAATGGGAGCGCGAGGAGTCGCCATGATGACTTGAGGAGCACGCGCGAGACGAACTTGACGAGCTTGAGTGGTGTCCACGACGGTTGCCGAGGTCGGCAATAGCTTGGTGAAGAGCTTGGAATTGAGCATTGTGCTCCACTTGGCGTTGCCGGTCACGGTAGTCGAATTCTCGAAAAGTTTCGTCGAGCCGGTTCTCGAGCCTCTCAAATTGGGCATTGAATTCTTGGCGTTGCACCCATAAGTTGTGGTGCGTGGCAAAACCATCTTGGTTGTTGAAGTTGCCATTTCCACTTTCTCCGCTTTCCCTAGACATGTTATGTGACCACAAGTGAAATGAGGGTGGTATTGGTGGTATGATATGTGCTACCTTGCCTCACCAAGTCAAAAATTGGAAAGGTTGTCCTTGCCGAGAGCAAAGCGAATACACAAGACACACACACACAAAGGCCTATGGTGGATGGGTAGGAAGGTGGATAGCAAATGGAACAACCAAACGAAAAGGTTATTGTCAAAAGTGGGTAAAATCCAACCAAAACAAAGTCAAAGGAAAAGGTCAAAAGGGTGACGAGAACCTACGACTATGCACAAACGGTGGAGATTAATGTGGCTAACACGACTATGAAAATGAGCAACGAACAAAATTGGTCCTAACAAAGACTAATGCTCGGTGTCGTGCCAACACTAGGAGAGACCGTAGCCCGTTTGCCAAAAGGTGAAGAAGCAACGGATTTGTACGCTTGCCTTGCGCTTGCTCCCAATCTTGCTTAGAAGCTTTGGACTCTTTTTTGTATTGGTATCTTTCTCTTTTTCTTTTGCTTATAAGATTTTTTTTGTACCTCTTTCTTTGCTATGCTATGGAGTCAAGTTTTAGCTATTGCCTCCACACTATGACTTATGCAAGAGCAAGCGCACAATGCTTCGGCAAACACAAAATGAGCTACTCTCGATAGGTCAGGTAACACTCAAAGGAAGAAGGGGTTAACAAGATTGGTGCAAGTTATACCTTGTGGTGATGTCGCAATTGCAACCATTGGTGGAGGGATGGTTCGAGTTTCGTGGTGTCGATGTCGAGTACGAGGCGATGCAGAAGCTTTTGTTAGTTGACAGACATGCACACGAAACACAAACGTCAAAAGGAAATCAGTCGAAACAGGAAAAGGGGGTCAAAAAATTTGTCAGGGCCGGAGACTCCGGTGTTCTTGGTCCGGAAACTCCGGAGTGGGCCGGAGACTCCGGTCTGTCGGTCCGGAAACTCCAGTCTGGGCCGGAGACTCCGGTCTGTCGGTCCGGAGACTCCGGTCTAGAGTCTGCACGACGAACATCTCGTGTTCTTGAGCGGAAATTCGGCCCTTGAACCCTCAAATCCAGAAAATTTCGACCAAATTGGGCTGGGAAACACAGGGCACAAGTAGACCAACTCCAAAGACAAGTTTCTATTGGACTAAAACCACAATCAACTCACCAAAACGAGAGATCGATCCAAAAGCAATTTGGGGCTATATTTTTGGTATTTTTCAGTTTATGTTGGAAATCGAAGGGCGAAATCAAATCCGTGGTAACCAATAGCTGCTGATACCAGTTGTTATGGGTCTCCTTGTGGGATTACCCTTGGAGTGGCCCGATCTTCATGGATTTGAGGCGGAAGTGAGGGAAAACACGATGAACACTATGAACACAACTCTAATGCAAGGTAAAGATACAAACACACGCCAAATCTCACCCAATTCGATTTGCTCCCGTTGGTTCGAACAACCAATCCAATAGAATCCTCGGCGAGAGACCTTGCGGTAGAATCACCAAAGGAGAGATCGGCAAGCAGACGGTAGAATCCAAATCAAGGAGAGAGTAGCAACCAAGTAGAATCCCAAAGGGGAGAGACCAAGCACTACTAGAATCCTTGATAGGGAGAGACCAAACACTTGAGGAGGGTCTTGACAACTTGGAGAAGGGCACCGACTCCAAGGCCTTGTACAACTCATAGATCTACTAATGAGAGGGGGTTCCCATCTAGGGTTTGGCACATGCCTCAATTCATCTTCATCTCTAGGGTTTCAAGGAGGGGGTGGGGGCATATATATAGGCTAGTCACGAGCTAGGGGTAAAATAGGCATAAGCAGGAAGTTTAGGGTGTTACATGGGCCAAGCCCAGCTCAAGGCACGCAGGCCCACGATGCTCGGTCTGAAGACTCCGGTGTGGGGGTCCGGCGACTCCGGTGTAGGCCGGAGACTCCGGTCTGTCTCCGGTGTCGCCTCCGGAGGGGGTCGCAGACTGTCCCAGGCGCAGGTTCGGGGCTCGGTCCGGAGACCAGGCCA
Organism: Avena eriantha; assembly: GCA_910589775.1. NCBI lineage: Eukaryota > Viridiplantae > Streptophyta > Magnoliopsida > Poales > Poaceae > Avena > Avena eriantha. Next base: position 494,286,354 of record OU342740.1, read on the forward strand.
GAGACTCCGGTGTGGTAGACCGGAGACTCCGGTCTGCTGGTCCGGAGACTCCGGTCCTGCTTCAGCAGCTTCTTGCGTCTTCTCTTCCAGGCCTCTTGCTTGGGTGTCTTGGCTCTAGACCCATCCTTGTTGCATCTCCTTGGCATCATGTTCATGGACCTAGTCACAACATGGGCATTTGTCTCAAGTAGGATTCCATTCGCACAATAACCAACGAAAGGTAAAGCATGGAAGGAGTTCACCTTTGGAGTGATGATTAGCGAGGCATGATGTGAACCAAAGGTGGTTTCCACATGTTGGGCTACATCACAAGGTGTTGCTAACAACTTGGAATCCTGAACAACACAACCACAGAATGTCGCCCCAACTTACAGTGAGGTTGTCAATCTCACCGGTTTTGCTAAAAACAAAGGATTAAACGTATAGTGTGCAAGATAGTAATTGCTTGTTGAAAGTAAATAGTAAATAGTAAATAGTAGATGGTATATCAATGGTAAAAGAATGGACCGAGGTCCATAGTTCACTAGAGGTGTTTCTCCTTAAGATAATTAGCATGTTGGATGAACAAATTACAGCGAGGCAATTGATAGATTTGAGAAAGCATACAATGCATATACTAGACATCTTGACTCCTATGAGATTTGATTGGGCATTACAACATAATACATAGACCGTAATCCAACTGTATCTATGACTAATAATCCACCTTCAGGTTATCATATGAACCCCTTCCAGTATTAAGTTGTAAGCAACAGATAATTGCATTAAGCAAAGTGTGTAAAGTAAACAATATGATTGCCTCATGGACAAAGGATTGTTGTTTTCTCCCTAGTAGCAATAGCACATCTACAACCTTAGAGATTTCTATCACTTCCCCAGATTACTAGAGGCATGAACTCACTATCGAGCATAAATACTCCCCCTTGGAGTTGCAAGCATCTACTTGGCCAAGATAGTTACTAACAACAGAGAGCATGCAAGATCACAAATAACATAGACATGATAGAATCAATAATCAATCTGTAATAGCATCTCAATATCCATCGGATCCCCACACACACAACATATAGATTACAAATAGATGATCTTGATCATGAACGGAGCTCACAAGATCAAAACATGATAGCACAAAGGAGGAGAACCAACCATGTAGCTACTACATGGACCCATAGTCCAAGGGTGAACTACTCACGCATCACTCCGAAGGCAAGCATGGTGATGAAGAAGGCCTCCAGGATGATCTCTCCCCTCCGGCAGGGTGCCAGGAAGAGCTTCGGATCCCACCGATCTAGGGATGGAGATGGCGGCGGCTACAAACTCTTTCGTGGATTTCTTATCGGGTACTTAGGGTTTTTGTCCCGGGAGCTTTTATAGGCGAAGGGGCAAGGTTGGTGGAGCACCAGGGGAACACCCCTAGTGGCGCGCCCCTAGGCCGCACCGCCACCAGGTGTGGCCGCCCTGGTGCACCACTTCGTCTCCCCTCCGGACTCCATGTTCCTTCTAGTAAAATATTGACTTTGGCTTTTGTCCCGTCCAATTCCGAGAATATTTCTTTACTAGCTTTTCTGAAACCAAAAACAGCCAAAAACATGCAACTGGTACTATGGCATCTTGTTAATAGGTTAGTTCCAGAAAATGTATGAAAATACCTCAAAGTGTGAACAAAACATAAGAAAGTTGATATAAAACAAGCATGGAACATCAAAAATTATAGATACGTTTATGACGTATCAAGCATCCCCAAGCTTAACTCCTGCTCGTCCTCGAGTAGGTAAGTGATAAAAAGAATAAATTTTTGAGGTGACATGCACCATCATAATCGTGATCAAGGTATTTGTAAACCATTTATAGCTGGGATCAAAGTACTCTAAACATGAACATAAAAGATAGAGTTCTAACAATAACACATAGCAACTATGTTGTAACATGAAAAGGTACAAGCAAAAGATAATGAATAACAATGCATTGAAAGACGTTTGTTTATTTCACATATAGAAAACATAATAAAAGTGGTATTCAACTTGTCCCTCATGGTATAGCAACACATAAATGCATAGGAAATCTTCAAAGTTCATAAAGGTGACTAGATACAAATAATTTAAGAACAAGCAATATCAAAGTTATGAATCAATCAACAAGTTTTGGGACAATGCACATTAAACTAAGAATGACCACTATGCTCTCTCAATTGGTGAATAAAGATAGAAGATGGAGACTTAACATAAAAGTAAAAAAGAAAGGCCCTTCATAGAGGGAAGCAGGGATTTCAAGTTTCATAAAGAGCTTCCAAAAATTATGGTACTTATAAGCTTTAAGCTCTCATTGCCCCTATCATAAGCATCTTGAGGTGATTAAGGTTAAAGTGACACAAATATGAGGATATGCTTGACAAGTTATAAGTTGAAAATCTCATGCCCCTTGCTTACGAGTACCGAACCTCATGCTACTCAACTTTAGTCACACAAGTTATTGTCATTGTAAGTACATGTGTATCATGGAGAACTTCCAACGGGGTACCCCTTGCCCCATGATACAGGAGCTATCCCATATCAAAATGACAAGGCAACAGACAATGAGCATCTCAGCGATATTTTTATTTGCTATTTGCATAGGTTTTTATTGAGGATGCTTCACAGAATGCTCACTATGGTTATGCTGCAAGTTTCCACCATGATTAGGCATGGATTAGGCTAGCCGCCTAGGCGTTTCTCTAACACATATACAAACTCCATGAGCTTACAAGCTCCCCTTTTATTTCACACCGCCGGGATCCATAAACAAAAGAACATGATATCAACTGAATAATAAGTGCAATGTTGAAAGCGTTCCCCATGGTACATGGTTATGCTAATTCACAACTTATAAAGCGCAAGCATATACGCAACATAGATGGACACAATGGTTCAAGTTTATTAAGTGCAAGAAAGTAAAGTGTGCCATCAAGTTTGTAAGAGCTTTAATCACTAATTTTCACATAACAAGTTTAATTTGGAGGGTAGATAAAACATGAATATACTTGGAATGGTGTAACACCCCATGCATAGGAATTTATAGTGGACTCTTTGGAATAACTTGGTTTTCTTGGGGGTTGGATGCATGATTGGAACTCATACTTGGTACATGTGGAGGCTAGCAAAAGACTGGGAGCGACCAACTAAGAGAGCAATAATGGCCATAATCATGCAAAGCGACAAAACATTATTAATTAAAGCATAAAGTGATATTGCAAGTCAAAAACTAAATGATCATAGAGGCTATGGTGGCTGGTTCATAGTTTTAACATGGTGTAAGCATGCGCCAAGTCAACCCAAATAAAGCATCAAAGGAGAATACCACAATATTATGCTTTTGTATGCTAAAACAACGCATGATTCTTTCAAGGCACATTAAGCAATCTCAATTGTTTGGAACAAGTCACGCTGCAACAATAATTACTAAGCATAAAGTCAAAGCAATATCAAACATGACATGATAAAGTCTAGGCCATAGTCAAAACAAGCTCCTTTTGTACCACTCATAAGCATGAAGCTTCCTACTCTTTTCCAACACAAATCAACTTATTTGAAACAATGTATGAATGCGGGGGTACAACCAATTTATTTAAGCAAACTAAAAAAAGAAAACTAAAAAAATAAAGACGCTTTAAGAACAAGACAGTTGTGCATGAAACAATAAAAATGAAGTGTTTGGAAGAAACCCTCAGATTTTTATTGATGAAGAAGGGGATGCCTTGGGCATCCCCAAGCTTTGACGCTTATACTTCTTGAATATTTCTTGGGGTGACACGGGTGGCATCCCCAAGCTTGAGCTTTTGTCCATTCTTCATCTCATAACATTATTCTTCCCTACACTTGAAAATTTCCTTTATACAAAACTTCACACAATCTTGATTAGCAACATTAGTGTATTCAAGATAATAAGTATTTGGGTTTAGTTTCAACACAAGTAAAACTTCCATTAAAACACAATATAATATAGCAATTCCTTCTAAAAGCTCAAGTGATCAAGGAGAACTCAAAGAGAAAGAGATTAAGAGGCAAATGCAAATAATGGCAGAAATATGTCAAAACAGACTAGCAGGTAAAAATCAATTTTTTCAAAGACCGTGTGTTGCTCAAATCGAAAAGTGATAAACTAACTAAAGTTAGATAATAACCTGGGGCATAAGCACAAACAATTACAACTCAATCCGACGTACAGGGGTTTTTCACGAATTTTTATAGTGAAGCACAAAAATTTGTTTCGGGACAACAACTTTCCCAAGTCTTACTTCTCTCTCATTAGAGGTTATTCTTGACACAAAAACCACACAAAAATGATAAGGGGAGGTTATTACTGAGGCAATAGCTTCCAAGACTCAACAAAAGAAAAACTTACTAAAAGTAAAAATAATTTGGGTTATCTCCCAATAGTGCTTTTCTTTAATGCCTTTGAGCTAGGCTCAGTAATTTGAGAAGATGCTCACATAAGAAATATGAATTGAAGCAAAAGAGAGCATCAATGAGAAAATATGATACACATTTAAGTCTAACCCACTTCCTATGCATAGGAATCTTGTAAGAAAATAAATCAAAGAAGCACATAGTAACAAGAATGGGTAGATAAAACAACAGCAACTTTGGAACTTTCAATATAAAGAGAGGTGTTTTAGTAACATGAGAATTCCAACAACCATATTTTACTCTCTCATAATGATTTTCAGTAGTGTCATGAACAAACTCAACAATATAAATATCACACTCATCCTCCTTTGGTAAGCATGGATGGCGATCAAATAAGGTATTAGTTAAAGAGTTACTCTTATTGGGAGGTAGACTTGGGTAGCTGCTCCATTCTTCCTCCTCTTGATCATCACTCTTCTCCTCTTTTTCATCCAATGAGCTTCCAGTTTCAGCAATTTCTTCTTCCATAGGCTCCTACAAGGCATTAGTCTCTTCCGTTGGTGGAGAGCATATATTAAGATATTTAAGAATATAGACTTTGTCTTCCTTGTAATTATCAAAGCAAAATTTAAGTATATCATAACCCTCATATTTATAAGGTGCATCATCAGTATTTTCAAGCAAATAAGCAAGTTCAAATGCACCCTTCCAAGCAGTAAATTCTTCAATTTGTTCCACATCATAAAATTCATAATTTCCCTTAACATAAAAAGATATGGTAACATTATCATTATACTCACATTGAAAAGGGAGGTGTTTATACCTCCTACAACAACAAGATTTATCAAAGCAATAAGTAACATTATAACTAGAGCACACATTTCTAGCAATGGTATACAATTTATTAATTTGTTCCCATAAGTGTTTCCCTTTTTGTGACAAGCGGCGTTCCTCATAATATTTTTGTTCTTCCGTCAATCGACCTTGCCAATAAGATCTAGTTTTAAAGAAATGAACCATTGATAGAAACCATGATAAAGCAAGAAAATAACAGACAACAAAAATAACAACTATAGTAGGAACTATTTTTTTGTATTTTTGATAAAAAGAAGCAAACAAAATAAAGTTGAGAAACTAAGCAAAACAATAACAAGGTAAAAATATTGGTTGTGAGAGACTCCCCTTACAAGAATCTTCTTTCTCCCTGAGAGGAGGAAGAGATTGAAGTTGTCCTTAACTCCCCGGCAACGGTGCCAGAAAAAGTGCTTGATGGCTCAAAATGTAGAGCTTATTGGGGAACCCCAAGAGGAAGGTATGATGAACACAGTAACAAGTTTTTCCTCAGTTATGAAACCAAGGTTATCAAACCAGTAGAAGCAAGAAAACAACTCCAAGGTGTTGCCAACAACTTGGAATCCTGCATAACACAACCACAAAACTTTGCCCCAACTTACAGTGAGGTTGTCAATCTCACCGGTTTTGCTGAACACAAAGGATTAAACATATAGTGTGGAAGATAGTAATTGCTTGCAGAAAGTAAATAGTAAACAGTAGATGGTATATCTGGTAAAAGAATGGATCGGGGTCCATAGTTCACTAGAGGTATTTTTCCTTAAGATAATTAGCATGTTGGGTGAACAAATTACAGTGGGGCAATTGAAAGATTGAGAAAGCATACAATGCATATACTAGACATCTTGACTCCTATGAGATTTGATTGGGCATTACAACATAATACATAGACCGTAATCCAACTGTATCTATGACTAATAATCCACCTTCAGGTTATCATCCGAACCCCTTCCAGTATTAAGTTGCAAGCAACAGATAATTGCATTAAGCAAAGTGTGTAAAGTAAACAATACGATTGCCCCATGGACAAAGGATTATTGTTTTCTCCATAGTAGCAATAGCACATCTACAACCTTAGAGATTTCTGTCACTTCCCCATATTACTAGAGGCATGAACCCACTATCGAGCATAAATACTCCTTGGAGTTGCAAGCATCTACTTGGCCAAGATAGTTACTAACAATGGAGAGCATGCAAGATCACAAATATCATAGACATGATAGAATCAATAATTAATCTGAAATAGCATCTCAATATCCATCGGATCCCCGCAAACACAACATATAGATTACAAATAGATGATCTTGATCATGAACGGGGCTCAAAAGATCTAAACATGATAGCACAGAGGAGGAGAACCAACCATCTAGCTACTACATGGACCCATAGTCCAAGGGTGAACTACTCACACATCACTCCGGAGGCAGGCATGGTGATGAAGAAGGCCTCCAGGATGATCTCTCCCTTCCGGCAGGGTGCCGGGAAGAGCTTCAGATCCCCCCGATCTAGGGATGGAGATGGCGGCGGCTACAGACTCTTTCGTGGATTTTTGATCGGGTACTTAGGGTTTTCATCCTGGGAGGCTTTTATAGGCGAAGGGGCAAGGTCGGTGGAGCACTAAGGGGCCCACACCCCTGGTGGTGCGCCCCCCAGGCCGTGCCACCACCAAGTGTGGCCGCCCTGGTGCGCCTCTTCGTCTCCCCTCTGGACTCCGTGTTCCTTCTAGTAAAATATTTACTTTAGCTTTTGTCCCGTCCAATTTCGAGAATATTTCTTTACTAGCTTTTCTGAAACCAAAAATAACAGAAAATAGGCAACTAGCACTGTGGTATCTTGTTAATAGGTTAGTTCCAGAAAATGTATGAAAATATCTCAAAGTGTGAACAAAACATAAGAACGTTAATATAAAACAAGCATGGAACATCAAAAATTGTAGATACGTTTATGATGTATCAGTACCCTTGAAGCGTGTGATTCCCTGCCATCCAACGGTCTTCAGTCACCGGACCAGCACCACCATGCAACTCAGACTACACCAACGCCTGTCTCCACCATTGCCATTGCTACCAAAGAGCACCACCACCATTCCTCCTAAAGAGCACCACCAAATTGCCTCCCCAAACTATCCCATTAGTAGATCATGATTCCCCCACCTCCATATTACCTCTTAGATCAAGAGTTGGTGAAAATATGGGCAACTCAAGCTAAAATGGGCACATGGTAGTGGATCTCTCGAGTTGAAGATAGAGACAAGATAAAAGGAGGAAGGGAGGAAGAAGAAAGAGAGAGGAGGGGGTGGCCAGCCACAATATTTCTCCAGCATTGGCCTTATTAGCGTGGGCATGGCTGACCAGACTATCGGCTTTGGCGTGGCCGACCGCCTTTGTTTGTCCAACTGTCCGCCCGGTGGCGCCCACGATGCAGGAAAGATTGTCAGGCCATAGCCAACCAGCCCCTTGTTAGCTTCGACTAGACCAAAACGCCTTTATCGTCTTTGGCATGGCCGAAAAGAACAATCTAGAAGCACCATGGAAGCTGAAGATTAGAGAGAGTGTGAATTGATCATGGTACAAAGAACCATCAGTTAAGGCACGATGATAAACTACTGATAATGGTGGGATAGTAGGCAATTCACATATTTTGCTAGAATATGTGTCCTATTTTGACTCCCACGCCCCCTAGTCTATTCTCTTTGTTTTGTCATTTTGAATTGGGACAGTCCTTCCTTTTGGTTGAAATGAATGAATAACCACGCTTTCCGCCGGCTAATCTACTTTCTTTGAGTAATAGCGAACTTAGAAAATGGATATGTTCATCATAAATAGATTCATTGTTCCTGTAGGGATTCACAAACAAAAAAGAAATTTGTAGCCACTTTTTCTTGTTGCGTAAAAAAAGTCTTTACGCGAGAGCAATATCAGTTGGGATACATCTATCTCTTCTGAGCAACCTCTTTTGGATTCTTAAGACCACCCTTACAGTAGGAGACTATCTTCTTTGGGTTCTTTATTATCTCCTTCGAGGGATTTTTAGGATCGTTTAGGCTATATTTAGTCTATTTTGGCTTTTAGTGTCTACTTTTCCTAGGGACATGGTTAAGGACCTCAGAAGATAGAGGAGAGCACCAAGCACATATTTTTGGAATACTTCTACAGGGAATACTGATTGAATGAGCATTCTCCATAGTATGTCTTAAAGAGGAATCGAACATCCACGCTCTTCAGCACGACAAGCCTTAGTCGATTTCGCCCAGACCGAGGAACACCTAGATTCCGAAATTCCTCAGTTCGCGTAATATATATATAATTCCAATATGAATTATAGTTATTTGCCATTTTTAAATTTTCCTTGAATGGTTTGTTTTTTCTTTGAAAAAATAGGAGGACTAAACGAATAAAAGAGAAAGAACAAAAAGTGGTCATACCTACCTAGCAGGCCAAACTAGCCAACCGATCCAACCTGGGAGCCATCTCTCTCTCCTCCCCATATTTCAGCTCAACACCATCCCAACCCCACCCAGCCCCTCTCCCTCACTACCATTGGGCCCTACTCCATCTCCTTCCTCCACCCGAGCCACCCTGCCACTCACAATCCCGAAGAAAAAGTTTCCCCTTCCCCACGGTCCCCACTTTTCCGAGCCATCCCAGCCTCATCTACGGCTTCCCCTTTAAAGCCCATTCTCTCCTCTCTATTTTGCCCCTACTCCCCCATGAAGAGACGCTTCTAGGCCTCCCAATTCCCTCGTCGGAGCTCTGCATTGCCGTTGCTGTTAATCGATGATTCCTCCACGTGTAGTAGGTCCCCAGCCCCGTACTTTCTCCCTCTTCATTCTCCTTGATCTTGTGCATCATCTCATTTTATTCGCCATAGAAACAATGGGATCAAGGTTGATAGCAGGTCGCCACTGCCATTGACCCGTCACTCCAACCGCTCCTTACCGCCGTTCCAGGAAGTGTAGGACAATGCCACCGCCACATGTGACCTCCCATCAACACTCCTCTTCTCATCAACCCCTCCACAGACACCTAGGACCATCGTAGCCTCGTCGCTATCCACAACGAAATATAGAGTTGTCGTCCCCTCCACTTTCGGCGACTGAGTCACACGGTTAGCATGTCACCCTCCCCTCTGTCTTTTGATCCTTCTTCGACGGATAGGATTAGATGGAGTCGAGCCGAGGTGGAAGCCAAGCCGCGAGCCAGGAAGATCTGGCCTTCGTTTTATATAAATCCGATGGCTCCTATTGCTTCTAGAAGTGAAGGGGTATAGTCCAATAGGATTCGGGCCAAGTGGCATTTCTTTTTCTATCAATTTCTTTTTTGTTTTAAAATAGACAAAAAAATACCTCAACTTGCAAAATGCATAGAAAATATTCTACAAGGCCAAATTTAGCAAATAATATATGGATGGATTCAGAAATTTCAATAGAACAATATTATGAAATAAAATTGGAAGTTTTGTGAAGCTAAAACTTTACAATTTTTAGAATCTAAGTTTGAGTATTTTTATTATAAGAATAATTTTGTAAATCCAAATTTTACAAATAAAATATCTTTGGAATCCCTGTGACTTGTAGAATATTTTACCACTATTATATTTCAAATTTGAATAACTTAGTTTGGACATTATATCATATTTTCCATAATATTATTTGGGCATACCTTTTGTTTTAAAAATGATAATTAAGTGTTTCTTTCTGCAAAATGCTACTAATTGAGTCCTCTATCTACTAGGACCAGATGATATAATTTTTAAACATTTTTACAACATAGAACTATATTTTTGAAACTACCTTTATAAAAACCATTTGGAGATAACTTTATTTATAAAAATATTTTAAAAATAATCCTTTTGCGAAATGTTTGAAATTGTTTCATGTGTCCAATAGGAATAAATGATAAACTTTTCAAACAAGATTACACCAAGCATATATAATTGTGATCTAGTGCTTATAAAATCACTTCTTTAAAAAAATAAAGCATATGAAAATAAGCCTCTAGCCCTAGGGATTTATAAAATCATATCTTGGTTAGAGAAAATGTTTTGATGAAACATTTATAACAGAAGCAAAACCTTTAAGCATCCTTGGAAAACCTTCCTTTGTATTGTATTGTTTGTGTGTTTGCTTTGTTTGTGTATTCATTGCAATGTTCATTAAACGTGTACATTGCGAGAGTAACTAGTGTGGTTGCGAGGAGAGTGAATTCAACAATTTCAACTAATACAAGTTCACTTCATCAATGTCCTACTATTTTCTTACGCACTTAGTGGTTTTTCGAGATTGCATGTATAGGCTTATTTATATTATTATGCTATGTTATGCAACCCTATTAGGATAGCCATATGATTCTTGACTGATGAGTTGAAAACAATGTAGGTGAATGCTAACCATGCTATAGATTACGTGGATGGGTTCATATCAAGTTGTGCGATACTGAAAGATTATCTTTTCGATGATGAAAACCAACTTAACTTAATGTACCACCTCGGTGAATAACATTGATATTTTGAGGTTAAGTGCCAATCAGAAATAATTTATATGAGGCCATATATATGGTCGCAACTCTATAAATATGGGGGAATTTCTACGGAACCATATCTATGGTTTGCTCCTCTCTTATGTGCACCCGCGGAAAGCACCTAGACTTAAAGAGATAGGAGGCATTCATGTTTAGGAGCTTCCATGTATGACCACGTGTATGGATTTGTCTTGACTATTAGGTTGCGAGACCCTGACCCGTCGTGACCAGAAAGGTAGAAAGTGTAGGTGGGTATGGTTCGAGGTGTTACTCAGGGGACTACTTCTGAAAGGTCTTGTTTTGGTCTTCTCCCGGTCGTTTCACAACTAGGTGTTATGGGTTTGCCGGAGTTGACTGTGTTATGTGGGTAAAGTATACAAACTTATCGAGAGTGTCAAAAACTAAGTACTTAGCCCATGTCCCTAGTTACGGATAACTTTAAGCAACTGGACATTGAAGCAGTTCAATAATCTCATAATTCCAATTTCTCTAATTAAACTTGATGGGTGATTAAGGGCAGGAGGGTTCATCGATTTCTACCAATGGTACTAAGGTTCACTGATTTCTATCACTGGTACCGCTTTAGTTAAAATAAAATTGTATTTCAAAATGATAGGAAAAAACCATTGCTTTATGTAAATTCACCCAAACCTCCACCTAACCAAATATGCATATACACGATAGTCTGAGATTTATATCTATAAAATAGGTGAGCTTACCAATACATTCAATGTATTGACTATTCATGGCTGCAACATTTTATGTTGAAGGTTGCATTGAAGACGAGTGAGGTACAATGTTAGGCTCGCGAGTCTCCACTCAGCATGTTATCGCCTGTAACACTAAATTGAGCTCTTCATCGTTATTTGTCTCCCGCCGGCGTGCTAGGCGGCGCCGACCAGGGATAGCCGAGAGGGAGGGACTGGCGGTGGGATTGGATCTTGCCTCCAGAGTCTCTCAGACGGGAGGGGTGATTTACTGGAGAGTCCGCACATGTATATAACAATTCAAAAAATAAATGAACGGCAAACATCCAAGAAAACAAATGTTGTGGCAATACTAAATAACCATGCAAAAAGAGTGCCTTTTCCTTCTACTACTATATGATCTGCCCGACTTTGTATATATAAATCTAACCGAGCAAACGCACGAAGCTGCTAGTTTTATCGAGTTCAAAGGGCATTGTTTGTTTGTCACCCGGTCCTTCTCTGCGCGAACCGGTGCTGCATGCCTGATTGCTACGGGTTGGTCGAATAATAGGCCACCCATTCGCTGGACAGTGGGCACAGGTCATCTCTCTGTTTGTCTGTACACGGGAAGGAATTTTAGATTTGTTTTATAGTACAGATCAAGCCGAGAAAGAAAAGAACCCGGGCAAAATAGAGTTGTTGGAAAACACATCAAATAATTGGGCATGAGTAGGACTCGAGCCGTCCGGCTCATCTCATCCATTCCTAAAGTAATAATAATGTGCGTGAGTGTTCCTTCAAAAATTATACTACTAGTACGCGTCAGTGTCACCGGTGGATTGGTCGGTGGTGGTTGTTTTCTTGCGTATGTTTAATCCGTGGCCGCGGCGCACCCATCCTCCGGCCATGATCCGCATGCGCGAGTGCGGAAGAGGAAAAGCGCTCGCCGCAGCGTGCCGTGAATGGAAATCTGGAGAAGATTGGGCGGCGATCAGTGTGGGACGGTCCACTTTCTGTTCCGTGATGTCGCAGCCGTCACCGGCGAAAAGAGAAATGAACCGGAAGCCATAAACATGAGCGATGGGCACGGTCGAGGAAAAGAGTGGCGAGCCTATGTCGTCAGAGCCAGCGGTCGCGTAGCTTTCTCGTGCGCGGAGGCGTGGTGGCTATGGTTTGCCGGACGGTTCTGGTATTCGCGAATTGCAGTTCGACCGGGAGAGGTTTTCACGCTGCGATCTGCTCGAAGTCTCGTGCAACTTCTGGAATCTGGACCAGACTGTTGCTTGATTGGGACATCCTGCCACAAGCTCTCTGTTCCGATTGATTGTACAGTATCAGAATGGCTGCTTCTCGTGATTGCTACGCCTACAGCTTGTAGCTGATAAGAGCTTTTGGGATGACACTGCCAATTAGCGAGTGGTTCGTTCTTGCGACGTGCCCGCGCATGATTAGCAACCAAACTAGCTGCCGAGTAAGCATCTGTTCATTAGTGGAGAAGAATACATATGCTTTATTTGCCGCTGCCAGACAAATGTCAACAATACAATGGAGTACAAAATTGCCGCCACATACTCGTAGCTAACCACTGACTCAAGACTTGGGTGGCAGCAATGTCACCAGTTCTCCACTTCAGCCTCTGAAATACAGCACACTCAATTAACCTGACGACAAATCTGCCATCACCTCAAATCATCGAATGTGATGTGCATACACCCGTCGCCGAGCTAAACTGGGCCACTAATTAAACTATAAAGTAAGCTCCACCGTATTAGGCACAGCCACCGGTGAGCTATTTGCTCTGGAATGATGCAATGATGAGGGCTGTGGGCGGCAAAGTTTATACTAACCCGGAAACACAACACTAACGGGAGGCGCCCTTAGCTGGGGCTTATCGTCCACTAATAAACCCTGGCGACTAAACAAACTAATCGCAAAGCGAGCGCCCTACGCCGGCCTTTCGTCGGGAGCCAATAGCCGCCCCGCGCCCCGCCGCCATAAATACCTCACCTCTCCTCGTCACTTCACACCACCACACAGAGCTCAGCCCGCAAAGCATTTGCCCATCTGCCCCCGCACGCACACCAGACGCACACAGAGAGCTAGCTAGGTTCTGCCATGGCAAAGGACGTCGAGGCGGCGCCAGGGGGCGGGGAGTACACGGCCAAGGACTACTCGGACCCGCCGCCGGCGCCGCTCTTCGACGCCGAGGAGCTGACCAAGTGGTCCCTGTACCGCGCCGTGATCGCCGAGTTCGTGGCCACGCTCCTCTTCCTCTACATCACGGTGGCCACCGTGATCGGCTACAAGCACCAGTCGGACCCCACCGTCAACACCACCGACGCGGCGTGCAGCGGCGTCGGCATCCTCGGCATCGCGTGGGCCTTCGGAGGCATGATCTTCGTGCTCGTCTACTGCACCGCCGGCGTGTCGGGGGGCCACATCAACCCGGCCGTGACGTTCGGCCTGTTCCTGGCGCGCAAGGTGTCGCTGGTGCGCGCCGTGCTCTACATGGTGGCGCAGTGCCTGGGCGCCATCTGCGGCGTGGGGCTCGTCAAGGGCTTCCAGAGCGCCTTCTACGTGCGCTACGGAGGCGGCGCCAACGAGCTCAGCTCCGGATACACCAAGGGCACCGGCCTCGCCGCCGAGATCATTGGCACCTTCGTGCTCGTCTACACCGTCTTCTCCGCCACAGACCCCAAGCGCAGCGCCCGTGACTCCCACGTCCCCGTAAGTGAACTGCCTCTGCCTTCTCGTGCGATCGTCTCCAACGCAACGCGCTTCATCGACCATAACACGGATGCTGAAACGAATTGTTTTTTCAGGTGCTGGCTCCTCTGCCAATCGGCTTCGCCGTGTTCATGGTCCACTTGGCCACCATCCCCATCACCGGCACCGGCATCAACCCGGCCAGGAGCTTGGGAGCTGCTGTGATCTACAACAACGAGAAGGCCTGGGATGACCACGTACGTATACTGCCCCATATCTCCCAATTAATTCATGGCTCACAGAAGTTGTTGGTCATGGTTCCTTTTTTTAAGCAGTGGTCACGATCACTTGGAGACTATAAAACATAAATAAATAACTAGACAGAACTTTTGTGGTGTTCCTTGTACACAAGTTCCCAAGTACTACGTAGCAGTCAGAACTCGGAACAGATAGACTATCTTATCGAACGGCTCAGGATAAGGATCGCTTATTAAAACTCACATCATAGTACTGTGTCATCGTCCCCAACTGACTAGTAACATTGAAATTTGGTGCTCTAGTACCCCTCCTGTAGGCTATGTTTGACATCTGCAAACGGCACTATTTGAAGTAGTACACGCGGCCTAATCTCTTCGCACCCACCATCCAACTAAGCTAGAAACTCTACTCTCTGTGGCTCCATGGAGTACATAATTATTTATATCTTCTTGTTCTGTATATGCTCATAGTTTTGCAGAGGGAGCAATTAAGATTGATTCAATTTTCTCCGAGATATATCTGACTTACAGTTGTGGTCATGTTTGTTTCAGTGGATCTTCTGGGTGGGACCATTCATCGGCGCCGCCATCGCCGCCGCCTACCACCAGTACGTCCTGAGGGCCAGCGCCACCAAGCTCGGCTCGTCCGCCTCCTTCAGCAGGAACTAGATCGACCGGCCGCCGTCGGCACTGAACTGTAGATATATCAGAGGACAGAGGGGCCTCCAGTGTTGCTGCTGTTCGGGTCCTGGACCTGGAGTCTGCTGGTCTTGCTCGCACGCGTCTGTATCTTCCTGAGCTCGCCGCGTTTGCTGCTTGTTTTCTCTACCCATCGAGTGTGTTTTCACTTTTCATTACTACTGTTTACTTCCGTGTAGTACTATGTACGAATGATGATGTATGCATCTGGGTAAACCAGGGGGGAAATTGAAATGCAGTGTGAACGTACGGTTCGGTTTGTGAATTATTTGGACATTTTCTCGCTCTCTTTCTTTTTGCACGGGAACGGGCCCGAAGGCCCTAGAAGCAGAGAGCCCCAGCAAGTACTGGTATCACAGAAAGGGCGGAACGGAGCCAGTGCCCCCTTCCACACACACACACACACGCAATAATGGATGGAAATTTTGGTGAAAACCCCTAACTATTATGTAGAAAATCTCCAAATTTACTTGCATGGCCCCCTCTGAATAAAAAGATGTTGTCTTGCCCCCTCCCCCCCCCCCCCCGACTTTTACAAGAAAGAAAGATTTCAGGAAATAATTCTAAAACTCGATCCAGTCCTTCTTCTCTGCCTCTGTTCTCACGAGATCTCATGGCGTGGCAGCTACCGACGACACCGGGGACTACGCCACTTGGGTTGCCGGCAGCGAGGAATGCCACGATTGGATTGAAGACCCTCCGCATCGGCACGACAACCTAGAGGAAGAAATAAATCCTCGGAGCAAAGGCTCACGAGGTGCGAAGCAGCCCCTTGGCCAAGGATAGCGGCGGCGTTCGACGCCGTCACTTGGAACCTTCCGCTCGGTGAGCTTCACCGCTTCCCGTTGTCGTCAAGCCCCATCAACCCGCGCAACTCCACTTGCCGTTCTCCCCTCGCCACCGCGGTAGGCTAGAGAACGAGGGAGGGAGGAGGGAGGGAGATGATGCTCCGATCAACCATGAGCCTTGAGATGAAGATGCTCAAGGCAACCACCTTCATCGCTTCTGGTTCCAGCCACAGGAGCGCTCTGGCGAGAAGAGGCAGCCACAATAGCCGCTAGGTCCGGCTCAAACGACCCGACAGACTTCTCTAGAGCAGTAACAGAGCGCTGCTCCACTGTTTTATCATGGTGGCAGAACATGGCTCCGCCCTCTTCCTCCCCTTGCCGCCACTACAGGCCAGTACAAGAGGAACAAAGCAGCCAATCCACAAGAGGAGAAAGGGAGTGGATTTATTGGAGGAGATGGTGGCCTTCGTCTTCGTCCCCTGCTCCTACTAGATAAGAACGAGCATGGCACCGACGAACCCTAAGCCCTAGTTCTGACTGCCATGGCCTGATGCTCCACTCTAAACTACGATCATAAGGCCCAACACCGGCAAACTGCCAAAGAAGCTACACATATCTACTTTGGGGCCTCTCCCTGTCCATCTCAGAATGTCTATTCCAGTAGAGAGGACCCGTGAGGGGCCTGGTCTCCAGCGAGGCGGGCACAACTACTATTCACAGCTAGAGAGGGGGAGAATTAAGAGGCCCCCTTTAGGTTTGGAGCATGCATTTGGACATTTTCTCCAATAGTCTATGAATTTAATCTGCAGCATTGACTCACTTTTGGGTTTTTTTAACAAGAAGAGTCCCGGAAGGGCCTGAACACCTTCAATAATTAAGCGGTACTGGCACAATTTTAGCAAGGACCTTACATTGGACATTAAAGAGTAATATGTCCTTGTAGTTTACATAAAAGACCCTAGAAACAAATTGGGAAAATCAATCTGGTTCTCTGTAACCGCAGTCGCACTAGGAGTGTAGAGCACGGCCGTCTTCACCAACGTCGGGGCCATCACCACTTGGTGTCAAGGAATCATGGGTCGCCATCTCGAACTCCGATGAAGGCCTCTACCTAGAGGTTAAAACTTCGGTCGGCGAAGAGAAAGGCCACCAGTAGGCCAACTGAAAGGGTTCGAAAGATGTTTCGAAGTGAAAAGAATCAATTAATATATATTTATTATTAATTAAAGGAATTAATAAATAAATATGATTTTTTCAATTAATTAAATGGGCCAGCCCACTTACATGGGCCTTCTAGGAGGGGAAGGGCTCATGGGGCTAGCCGACCCGTGGAGCAAGGCGCGCGATGTGGGGGGCCACTCCCCACCTCTGATCAGCCATAAGGCCAAGGTGCGCGTGGGATGGGGCCCACCCACCACCAGTCGCCGCCTCTCCCTCCTTCCTCTTGTTTAGTTCCACCCCGGGACTTTGAGGGAAGGGGTGCTTCATTTTCTCCTGTATAAGAAGGCGAGGTCCCTCCTCCCAAATCCATCTCATTGGCTTTTGGCTTATCCTCTTTCTCCCTCATGTGTATGTTCCCAAATTTTGGAATGTGTAGAGAGAGGTAGAGATTTCTCCACCATACGCACACCGTCGTGCCATTGGAGTCAGTCTAGATCGTCTTCTTCCGCTGCTTTGCTAGTGAGGAACTGCCAGTTGTGGTGCTCAACACTTGGACGACTACTCGACCTTGAGGTCGACTACGTTGTTCATCTACATCAACAATGTTTGAACGGGGACGTAATCCCGCTTTCGGTCTTCCAGGGTATGAACACCGAATCCCTCTCGTTACTTTACATCTGCATAGATAGATATTGGCTATGTTGTTCTTGTCGTTAGGAATTTTTTGTTTTCTGCTACGGAACCTTTCAGTGGTATTAGAGCTGATCTACGAGTAGATGTGTTGGTACAAATAGAACACATAGAAATATGTGGGCATTGATTTTGTAGTTGTTACCCTCCCATGTGTACTTGTTCATATCGCGGCAATGTTCGATGAAGCAGCCCAGACCGACCTTACACGCAAGCCTACGCGAGACTAGTTCCACGCTCAACATATGGCTTGTACCATATAAGTGGCTAGCGGGTGTCTGTCTCTCTTAAATTAGTTGATATGACATTTACAAAGGACAACCCTGAAAAGAGACTTAGAGAGACAACTAGTCAATCCATGTTGTGGTTAATGTTCGAGGTAAGAAACGATTCTTGTGCGAAAGCCCATGCAGTCACGTAAAATATGCCAAGATAAAGTAGAGGCGGCTAACTTTATTTTGCAGGGCATGTCATGTGTATGGTCTAGGTAAGTGTTTATGAAATGTACAGTTGACGGCATGGAGGCCATGAACCTGGTGCAATGTCGGTGCACTCGATGGAGATCAAGGCGCGATGACCATATCATATCGCATAACTTATTTACATATGATGTTGATTAATCGTGCAACTTATTCTGCTAGTATTTGACTTACGATGGTAGAATTATAAGATGATCCCTCACACTCAATTACAACATTCATGTTCTCCCGTTAGTGTGCACCACTAAAAAAGTTCTTTGTTATGAAGCGTGATGTGATGATCAGGCGTTAGACATATCGACGTTCGCATACGGTGGGTGTAAGCCATGTTGCACTACATTACAATAAGGTTAACGTTGGCGAGCCTAGCATGTACAGGCATGGCCTCATAACACAAGTGACCAAAAGATTAAGCATTATTCACATGATTGATGTGATTAATATGTCGATGTCTACCTTTGAAGCTATACCATTGGTCATGATGATCGGGGTGTTATAGTGAATTAGGATCATGTAATCACTAAAACAACGATGATCTAGTAATTTAAGTGCGAGTTCTAGTAATTTAGTTTAAATTAAACATGAATTCATATTATGAACATAAGTTTCATATATTTGCAACTACCATTGAGAAAGAAAAGCTTAAAACTAATGGGTAAAACTTCACCACCTGGTCCCATAATTTGAGGATTCTCCTCGTTCCCCAGAAGCTATCCTATGTACTGGAAGCTGCAGTGGGTGACAAACCCACAGATTCAGCACCACAGGATGATAGGAATGTCTTCTAGTCCAAGG
Source organism: Avena eriantha (assembly GCA_910589775.1). Taxonomy (NCBI): domain Eukaryota; kingdom Viridiplantae; phylum Streptophyta; class Magnoliopsida; order Poales; family Poaceae; genus Avena; species Avena eriantha. The sequence goes on from OU342740.1 coordinate 494,305,371, forward strand.
AGGATGATTACGCATGTGTCTAGAGTGGCATGCTTATGCCATGCAGGCCGACCTGCAAAAGCACTTTGAGAAGATGAGTGCTTATGAGATAATCATAGATCTCAAGGATGTATTTCACTACAAGCCAGGGTCGATAGGTATGAAGCCTCATAATTGTTATTCTCGACCAACATGGCAGAGCACAACAGTGTGAGCGAGGATGTAGTCAAAATGTCTGGCTACGTTCAGAGCCTAAACAACTTGGATTGCAACATCCACGATGAGCTAGCGATTGATAGGGTGCTGCAATCATTGCCCCTAGCTATAAAGGATTCATCCTGAACTACAACATGAAGGGGGTGACTAAAACCCTGTATGAGTTGTTCTCTATGCTCAATCATGCTGAGGTGTAAATCAAGAAAGAGCACACCGTCTTGATGGTCAATAAGACCGTCCACTTTAAGAAGCCCATCAAGAAGGTAAGGGCAAGAGGAGCAAACCAAAGAAGGATGACAAGCCTATTTTTGGTTCCTCCAAGGTGCCCAAGCCTGGACCCAAGCCCGGTGTCACGTGCTTCTATTGGAGATATGCCCAAGTGGCAATAATAAAAGTGGTTATTATTATATCTTTATGTTTATGATAAATTTTTACATCCCATGCTATAATTGTATTAACCGGAAACATTAATACTTGTGTGTTTTGTAAACATAAAAGAGTCCCTAGTAAGCCTCTTGTTAAACTAGCTTGTTGATTAATTGATGATCATGGTTTCCTGATCATGGACATTGGATGTGATTAATAACAAGGTTATATCATTAGGAGAATGATGTGATGGACACACACCCATAGTAAGCGTAGCATAAAATCAAGTCATTAAGTTCGTATTGCTATAAGCTTTCAAATGCATAGTAACCTAATCCTTCGACCATGAGGTTATGTTAATCACCATCACCAGATGGATACTTTGATGACATCAAACACCGCTTCGTAACTGGGTGGTTATAAAGGTGTCATTGGGTATTCTGAAAGTATGTGTTGAAGCGCATGAATCAAGATTGGGATTTGTCCATCCATATGACGGATAGATATGCTCTGGGCCCTCTCGGTGGAATGTCATCTAGTTAGCTTGCAAGCATGCGACTAGGTCACAAGGGATGACATATCACGGAACGAGTAAAGAGTACTTATCAGTAACGAGGTAGAACTAGGTATAGAGATACCAACGATCAAACCTCGGATAAGTATAGTATCGCGTGACAAAGGGAATTGGTTTCGTATGTAAATGGTTCAATCGATCACGAAGTCATCGTTGAGTATGTGGGAGCCATTATGGATCTCCAGGTCCCGCCGATGGTTATTGATAAGAGATGTGTCTCTGTCATGTCTACATATTCACGAACCGTAGGGTGACACACTTAAGGTTCGAAGTTGTTTTAAGTAGATATGGAATGTGCGTTGGAGACCGAATGTTGTTCGGAGTCTCGGATGAGATCCGGGACATCACGAGGAGATTCGGAATTGTCCGGAGAATAAGATTCATATATAGGGGATACTTTTCTGAGTTAGGAAATGTTCCGGAGTGTTTGTATGAGGATTCTAGAAGGTTTCGGAATGTTCCGGAAGGTTCTGGAAGGTTTCTTGGAGTTTGCTTGAAAACCAAGGAAGGGATCAAAGGAGTCCTGGTGGGTCAAGACTAGGAGTCGTGGGGGAGGAGGACTCCTCCCCCCCTCCCCAATCCGCCGGCCCTAGAGGAGGGGAGTCCTACAAGGACTCCCCCTCCCCAAGGCGCCCTCCCCCTTTAATAGAAGGGCAGGGGCGCCCCCTCCAAGCCCTGCTCCCATAACTCCAATCTCTGCCGCCTCTCTCCTCCTCCTTTCTTCTGCACAGGCATAGGCGAAGCCCTGCAGAATTCTCTACTCCACCACCACCACGCCGTCGTGCTGCTGGGATTCCGTGGAGAAGATCTACTACCTCCGCTGCTCGCTGGAACGAGGACAGGAAGGTCTGCTTCGACTCCGCACGTGTGACCGACTGCGGAAGCGCTGCCGGAACACGGCGCCGGAAGGATCGTCCACTCGATCTTGAGATCGGGAAGTGATCGACTACATCAACCACGAGATCCAATCTCGTAACGCTTTCGGGTCTACAAGGGATAGTACAGATCTATCTCGTTGCACATGTCTAATAGAGTAGATCTTGGCTTTTATCTAGATTAGATCTGGGTTTTGTTCGTTCTTGCGGTAGAAAATTTTTGTGTGCGTAGATCTTGGTATCAGAGCCGTGTCTATGCGTAGATCTGTTGCACGAGTATAACACAATGGTTTTGTGGGCGTTGGTGCTCGTGCCGTCTTTTTCTTTGTGTACTTTGCATCTTGCGGTATGGTGGGATGAAGCGGCTCGGGCTAACCTTACATGTCATCGCACATGAGACTTGCTCCACGCTTAACGTGTAACTTGCTTTGCACAAGTGGCTTTGCGGGTGTCTGTCTCTCCCACCATAGTATAGATCCAATCTACACTTTGCACTTGATAGCACTTGTATCAACGTTGTGGTTCATGTTCGTAGGTAAGATCCGTTCTTATTCGAAAGCCCCAAGCCACGTAAAACATGCAAAGAAGATTAGAGGCGTCTAACTCGTTTTTGCAGGGGTTTTGTGATGTGATATGGCCATTATGTGATTGTGATTATATTTGATGTATGCAATGATCCTTATTGTAATATGGCAACCGGCAGGAGCCTAATGGTTGTCTTCAAATTTTGTTTAAGACCTGCGTGTCTATTCATCATGTAATAACTTTATTCCAAGTAGTTGTAATAGTTACTGTTGGTGATGGACAACCATGAAGCGGTGCCACGGACCTTGACGCAATGCTGGTGATGATGGAGATCGTGTCCGTGCTTTGGAGATGGAGACCAAAGGCGCAAGAAGAAAGGGCCATATCATATCACACTAATTATGAATTGCCTGTGATGTTAATCCTTTATGCATCTTGTATTGCTTAGATCGCGACGGTAGCATTATAAGATGATCCCTCTCACTAAATATCAAGTAATAAAGTGTTCGTCCTTAGTTGGCACCATTGCTAAGACTCGTCGTTTCGAAGCATCTCGTGATGATCGGGTGTGATAGACTCTACGTGTGCATACAACGGGTGCAAGCCATATTTGCACATGCGGAAACTAAGGTTAACCTTGACGAGCCTAGCATGTACAGACATGGTCTCGGAACACAGAATACCGAAAGGTAAAGCATGAGTCATATGGATGATATGATGAACATGTTGATTGTTCGCCTTTAAAGCTACATCATCTCACGTGATGATCGGACTTGGTGTAGTGGATTTGGTTCATGTAATCACTAAAACAACTCGAGGGATGTTGTTTTGAGTGGGAGTTTATTTGTAATTTGGATTAGTCGAACTCAATTTATCATAAACACAATCAAAGTGAATTTGCATAGTTTGTTGTAGTCATTGGCATCCGTTCACCACCTTACGCTTAGTTATAGTTGAGATAGTGGAACTATAGAAATTCTGGATATTTACTTTACGAACTGGTATCGTATTGTTTTGAATGTCAATTTAAAGTTTATAAGTCATATTGTAAACTTTCAGCAAACTCTATTTACTCTATGAAGTTTAATGAGTAGTATTAAATCAAGAGTAAGAATTCCAATGTTAGTATCTAAAGTATCATGTTTGCCTCCATGATTATTGATATTCAAAAGGTTGTTTTAATATCAAGATTATATTGGAGCTAAAAATTGTTTCAGAAACCATCATGTGTGAAAGATATTGTGATATCTGAAACAATGTTTTTGGTTGCATTATGATAGAGTATAATTTAGCAAAATACATGTTCTCATATTGTATGAGAATTTGTGAAGGATGGAGATGCTAGGCATCCGAATCTACCAAAAAGGTTTTGGGAACTGATATTATATTCGCTATTCTCCCTTATAGGCTATAGTAGCTTGATCATGAAAGTTGTCATGACAAGGATGAATGGAAGATGTAAGTAAAATGTTTACTACACTAAAAGATTACTAAAGAATGGATTTTTTGAAAGAACACCAAACATTTGATGATGGTGATCCACCTCAAAGTGCAAGTCCAAAGGTATTAGTAGTTGACTATATACACTTTGTACTATGTGTCATATGAATGACACCACTATTGATGTTGATAGATTCTTTTAAAAGAAAAGGAATTACTGAAAGAAAATCTATAAAATATTTGGCAGAAAATAAAAGGTTGGAGATGTCCAACTTAGGCATATAGAAGATATACATGTTATGGTTGTATTCCTTGCTTGTTAAACAATGTGGTTCTTAGGTATTGGATACCAAATTGGTTGGTATGAAGTGTCATAAAGGACAACGCAATTCATGAACTACAGTGGCCTAAGTAACTAGCAAGAGAATGAGTGATGATGTTCATCGAAAACAAATAAAATGTTATTGTGTTTTTCGTTGTCATCAAACCTAGCCTTCAAGATTTGTTTTAATAATTGTTATTTTGTTCTGGTATTATGAGAACAATGGTTGTTCAAATAATAACCGTATTCCATAAAGGATGGATGAACTTTTACAAGTCTAGTGGGAGAAATCACATCCATAAACAATATTGCTAAAATGTCGCAAGACAAATGATTGAAAGATCACTTATGAAGTGACATTGCTGTTTAAATTATATTTGAAAGAAAACATGAAGAAACTCCATGTTGATGGAATTTTGGAGTCTTTGATTTTGATCAATTGATGCATGTGAGACTTTCCTCGAGATAATTGAAACTCCGTCCATAGGCCAGAGAGGAACGGATGACTAGCTTATTGGAAATTGTGCATGCTGATGTGCATAGTCCATTATGTGTAGCCATATGCGATGGATCTTTTTTGCTTCATATGCTTTCTCCGAAAATTTGAGTGAATATATCTGTATATTTACTTAATAAGGAGGAAGTATGAAACATTTGAAAGTTGTTCAAAGACTTTCAAGATGAAGTTGAAAATCATTGTAACAAGAAAATAAAGAGTTTGTGATTCAATCATAAAGGAAGATATTTGAGTTACATGTTTAGCAAAAACACCTAAGACTTGAGGAATTGTTCTATGATTTGTGTTTCCCGATAAACCATAGGAGTATGGCATATTCGAGAGATAAAATCAAACCATGTTTGAGATGGTAAGATCAAGGGTGTCATTTATAAAACTGCCATTATGTTTTTAAAGATTAAAGCTTTAGTGACTACCGCTTTTACACTGAAAAGAGCACCATCGTGATCCATTGAAATGACACCATATGAGTTATGGTTTGGGATAAAACCCGAATTATCTTTTCTTAAATTTTGGTATGTTATGCATAAGTAAAATGTTTACAACCAAAGTCGGATAAGCACGTCTTTGTAGGTTATCCCAAAGAATTTGTTGGGAATTTCTCCATAACGCCGAGGACAAAAGAGAGTTTGTCGCTTGGAACGTCAAGTTTCTTAAGAAGGAATTTTTCGTGAAAAGTTAACTGGGAGGACAATAGAACTTTGATAAGGTTGTTGAACCTTAGCTATATGTGCTAAGTAGCACAGCGCCGGAAAGTGTCCCGGTGACGGCCACAATTCTCATGGCTCTTGTGATTACAAAAGGTGTGATCTCGGAGATTAGAGTTCCTATAGAACCGTGTGGGTCGGTAAGAATCAAATAGTAAGATTTGATAAGCAAGTCGTTATTGTTTTGACAATGATGAACCGACTACATGCAAAGAAGCGATGATGGGCCCGGACTCCATAAAATGACTAGAAGTCATGGAATCCGTGATAGCTTCCATACACGAGAAATCAAGTTTCTGAACTTTGAAGACCCTCTGGAAAGGCGTGAAGCCTATCGGTCGTGTTTGGATCTATAAAGAAATAGACATGGATGTTTCGAATCTATGAAATAGTCGACATGTCGGAAAGAGTTTACGACAATGTTCAAGGAATTGACTATGATAAGATTTGATCTTTCATAGCGATATTTAGTCTGGACGGATTAATGTAGCAACCACTACATATATTTTGGTATATGGTAGTTGAACAAACAAAACAAGTTCTTCTAATAGAATGGTTACCTAGGACGTGTACATGACACGATCCAAAGGGTTTTGTTAATTCAAAGGATGCTAAAAGAGTATGCAAAACTTCAATGGTTGAAGTAAGCATAGCGGAGTTGGAATCTTCACCATGATGAAACTGTTAAAAGAGTTTAAATTCATCGGATGATGAAGATGCTTGCATTTGCAAGAAATTAAGTGGGAGCGCTGAGACATATTTCTAATACATTATGTAGAGGACATATTGTTGATTAGAAATGATGTACCTTTTATTGACAACAGGTTAAGAATTTCGTTTTGATGAAAGACTTAGGCATAACCCAAGAATTAGGCATCAATGTCTATATGGATAGATTGAGGCGCTAATATGGTTTTGCCAAATGTACATAGATAAGATGTTGAATGAGTTCAATATGGAAACAACAAGAAAGGTTCTTGACGCACGGAAAGGACTGAATCAAGATTCAAGTGTGTTGACACGAGATTCAAGTGTTTTAACACTTGGTGAAATCACAAGAATATTTTGATCAATCATTCTTTGAGATGTACACATCCAGATATGTCCTATGCTCTAAATGTTATGAGCATATACCAGAATGATTCATAAGATGATTATTGGACAATAGTAAAGATATTCTTATGAGCTTTGGAAGAACTAAGAATATACCATGTATAAGTAACAAATAGTTAAAGGTATTTCATTGTAAAGTGTTACATTGATACTAGTTTTGTCACAAGATACAAATTAAATTTATCTCAATTTAGACTATGGGCAGCACAATGTAATGGAAAGGATGTTCCATGATGGATTTGGATGAGTTCCAAAATTGAGACATTGTGACGAATACTACAACAAAAAGCTAAGTATATAAACTACTATAGTAGCAGCAAAGGAAGGCATTTGTGTTAAGTAGTTTGTTATCAAACTAGGTGTGGTTCAAAGTGGGCTAATGCTATGAATATATATTGTGTGACAATAATATCAACATATTTTGAGCCGAAGGAACTAAAGGTCTCACGAAAGGACCAAATTTATACAATGCCATCTCATTGGAGAATGAGTAATGCGTAGAGACGCAAGGACATGCAAATACACACGGACCTGGAAGTGTCAGATCCGAAGATTATGTTTACCACTAGCAATTGTGTCTATACAACACCATAAAGCCATAGGTGTTGAATGCACAAGTTTTTAACTAGATTATTGACTCTAGTGCAAGTGGGAGACTGTTGGAGATATGCCCAAGAGGCAATAATAAAAGTGGTTATTATTATATCTTTATGTTTATGATAAATGTTTACATCCCATGCTATAATTGTATTAACCGGAAACATTAATACTTGTGTGCTTTGTAAACATAAAAGAGTCCCTAGTAAGCCTCTTGTTAAACTAGCTTGTTGATTAATTGATGATCATGGTTTCCTGATCATGGACATTGGATGTGATTAATAACAAGGTTATATCATTAGGAGAATGATGTGATGGACACATACCCATAGTAAGCGTAGCATAAAATCAAGTCATTAAGTTCGTATTGCTATAAGCTTTCAAATGCATAGTAACCTAATCCTTCGACCATGAGGTTATGTTAATCACCATCACCGGATGGATACTTTGATGACATCAAACACCGCTTCATAACTGGGTGGTTATAAAGGTGTCATTGGGTATTCTGAAAGTATGTGTTGAAGCGCATGAATCAAGATTGGGATTTGTCCATCCATATGACGGATAGATATGCTCTGGGCCCTCTCGGTGGAATGTCATCTAGTTAGCTTGCAAGCATGTGACTAGGTCACAAGGGATGACATATCACGGAACGAGTAAAGAGTACTTATCAGTAACGAGGTAGAACTAGGTATAGAGATACCGACGATCAAACCTCGGATAAGTATAGTATCGCGTGACAAAGGGAATTGGTTTCGTATGTAAATGGTTCAATCGATCACGAAGTCATCGTTGAGTATGTGGGAGCCATTATGGATCTCCAGGTCCCGCTGATGGTTATTGATAGGAGATGTGTCTCTGTCATGTCTACATATTCACGAACCGTAGGGTGACACACTTAAGGTTCGAAGTTGTTTTAAGTAGATATGGAATGTGCGTTGGAGACCGAATGTTGTTCGGAGTCTCGGATGAGATCCGGGACATCACGAGGAGATCCGGAATTGTCCGGAGAATAAGATTCATATATAGGATTCTAGAAGGTTTCGGAATGTTCCGGAATGTTCTGGAAGGTTTCTTGGAGTTTGCTTGAAAACCAAGGAAGGGATCAAAGGAGTCCTGATGGGTCAAGACTAGGAGTCGTGGGGGAGGAGGACTCCTCCCCCCCCCAATCCGCCGGCCCTAGAGGAGGGGAGTCCTACAAGGACTCCCCCTCCCCAAGGCGCCCTCCCCCCCTTAAATAGAAGGGAAGGGGCGCCCCCTCCAAGCCCTGCTCCCATAACTCCAATCTCTGCCGCCTCTCTCCTCCTCCTTTCTTCTGCACAGGCATAGGCGAAGCCCTGCAGAATTCTCTACTCCACCACCACCACCACGCCGTCGTGCTGCTGGGATTCCATGGAGAAGATCTACTACCTCCGCTGCTCGCTGGAACGAGGACAGGAAGGTCTGCTTCGACACCGCACGTGTGACCGATTGCGGAAGCGCTGCCGGAACGCGGCGCCGGAAGGATCGTCCACTCGATCTTGAGATCGGCAAGTGATCGACTACATCAACCACGAGATCCAATCTCGTAACGCTTTCAGGTCTACAGGGTTAGTACAGATCTATCTCGTTGCACATGTCTAATAGATTAGATCTTGGCTTTTATCTAGATTAGATCTGGGTTTTGTTCGTTCTTGCGGTAGAATTTTTTTTTTCATGCTACGAACCCATCAGCTTCTACTTCAAAGGGATGGTCACTAGAAGCGCAACTGCTCCAAGTACTAGGAGGATAAGAAGGTCGGCAGAATTGTCGCGAAAGAGAAAGGTATATGTGATATACATGTTATTGATGTTTTCCTCACAAGTGCTAGGAGCAACACTTGGATATTTGGTACTGGCTCTATTGCTCACATTTGTAACTCTCAGCAGGAGTTGTGGAATAAGCGACGCTTGGTGAAGGGCGAGATGACGATGCGTGTTGGCAAGGACCACAAAGTGGACATGGTGGTTGCCGGCACTCTCCCTCTACGTTCACCTTCGGGGATTAGTTATAATGTTGAATAAATGTTACTTTGTACCTGCATTAAGCATGGATATTTTGAGTGGATCTTGCTTGTTGCAAGATCATTATTCATTTAAGTTAGAAACAAGTGGTTGTTCTATTTATATGAATGATGTCGTTTATGCTCATCGCCAGAAAGTAATGCTTTGTTCTTGTTAAATCTCGATTGTAATGATTCTCACATCTATAATATTGATGCCAAATGATGTAAGTATAGTGATGATAATTCTATGTATATGTGGCATTGTCGTCTAGGTCATATCAGTGTGAAATACATGAAGAAGCTCCATTCTAATGGACTTTTGGAATTGCTAGATTTTGAATCTCTTGACCGATGCAAACCATGCCTCATGGGCAAGATAACCAAGATGACGTTCCCTGGTATGATGGAGCGAATGACGGACTTATTTGGTATCATACATACCGATGTATGTGGACCAATGAGCGTCTCAACACGTAATGGTTATCATTATTTACTTCGTTGCCTTCACCGATGATTTGAGTAGGTATGGATATATCTACTTAATGTAACACAAGTCATTGAAGGTGAAAAAGTAACGATAACAATTGCACATGGAGACTCTCATTGGTCTGATACATTAAAATGTATGATTCCCAATAGGTCTGCAACCCGTTCCATCATACTGTTGAACGGTGTCTTGGTCATTTTTTCCCATAAGGCACGGCTCGCATCGATCGAGAGATTCAAAATCTATGATTCTAAGAGTCCATCAGAATGGAGCTTCTTCATGCGTTTCACACTGATATGACCGAGACAACAATGCCATATGTATATGGAATTATCATTACTATGCTTATATCGCTTGGCGTCAATGCTATGGATGTGTGTGTCATCACAATCAAGATTTAATAAGAATAAACCTTTACTCTATCGTGCATGAGCATAAAAAACATTATTCATATAAATAGAACAAACATTTTTTCTGATTTAAACGAACAATGGTCTTGCAATAAGCAAGACCCACTGACAATATTCAAGATCAACAGTACATAGTAAAATTTATTCAATATTAAAACTAGTCCTAAAGGGAGACGCAGAGGAAGAGTGTTGAAAGCCATCACATCCACTTTGTGGCCATTGCCGACACGCATCGTCACCTCATCCTTCACCGAGCACTGGCTATTCCACAACTCCTATTGAGAGTTAAATATATGAGCAGCCGAACCAGTATCAAATACCCAGTCGTTTCTCCTAGCACTAGTGAGGTAAACATCAATAGTGTGTATATGATATATACCTTCTATTTGGCAACGATCTTGCCAGCCTTCTTATCATCTAGGTACTTGGAGCAGTTGAACTTCTAGTGACCCTCACCCTTGCAGTAGTAGCACGTGGCATCAGGCTTGGCCTTGGGCACCCCGGAGGAGGCAACATGCTTGCCATCCTTCTTAGGTTTGCCCCTTTTTTCCCTTGCCCTTCTTGGTGGACTTCTTGAAGCCAACAGTCATGTTGACCATCAAGACCATGTGCTCCTTCTTGATTTACACCTCAGCGTGCTTGAGCATGGCGAACAACTCAGACAGGGTTTTGTCCATACCTTGCATTTTCTAGTTCATCATGAAATTATTGTAGCTAGGGGGCAGTGACTGCATCACCCTATGTATCATGAGCTCGTCATTTATTTTTGCAATCAAGATAGTTCAGGCGTAGAACATAGTCAGACATTTTGACCATTCGCTCGCTCAAGCTCCTATGCTCTTCCATTTTGGCAGAGAAGAAGAGGTTTGAAACCTCATACCTCTCAGACCTGGCTCGAGGCGCAAAGATGGCCTTGAGATCAGTGATGATCTCAAAGGCGCTCTTGTTATCAAAGCGCTTCTACAGGTCAGCCTCCATGGCATAGAGCATGCCACTTGTAGCATCCCATATGTCTAACATCTGTAATGCTACATGGTCTAATAATAAAATGCTACTTCCTACATATAATTGTTGCATCATCATTATATCATGCTCATGTCATCATGCCACCTTGCATTTTAGCATCATATAAAACCCTTTTCATTTGGTTCTTATCTCATATGCATTTATTAATTGTATTTGCCTCTTGATACATTGTAGTTGATTCTTGATATATTGTTAATGCCCAAATTGAGTTGGGGGCATATCTTTTTCAACTCCACCACCTTTCTTTGACACCACCCCATAATTCCACCATCCAACTAAATGTGAGCGTCGCATTTTATTTGGGTTTACCTCTAGCTCATGTGGGTTGGGATGGGTCCACTTACAATTCCACATGTTCCCATATATGCACCATGTTGTTTTCACATTATTGGTATATGAGAGCCACATGGCCACCTTTGCATGCTTTGTGAGTGAAATCCCTTGTCAAGCTTCCTTATGGATTATTTTGAAGGTATGCTCATGTTGGGATATTTTTTAGGCTATTAAGCATCTAGTGGAACATACACACTAGCAAGTTCAAATTATATTCAAATATGAGCATCCTCCATCTACTCCACATGGAACATCCACCTTAATTCTTTTGGGCTTGGCCTTAGACCCATATTTGTGGGAATGCATTCGAATAAATGCCATGAGATTTTCTATTGTTTTCACAAGAATAAACATGTCATTTATGGATTATGCATGGGCCATGCAAGATCACCACCATCCCCTTTTCTTTGGTTTTTCTTGGATTTTTTAGTGGGTCATGTTCTTTTGGGGATCAAGCCAAGTGTGCTCTTTTCTTTTTCTCCACCATTCTTAGGACACTTCCACTCTTGTTTTTGTTGAGCCTAGGGCATGCATACACAAGTGGAGATTCCTTTTTCTTAAACTCACCCTACCCCCTCTCTCTAATCCCTCTCTCAAAACCCTAAACCCTCATCTCCCTTACCCTCACCTTACCGAGCCACCCTCCTACCCTAACCCATGCCACCCTAACAACCCTAAACCGAGCTACCCTTCCAACCCTAGCTAAACCCTACCAAGCCTCCCCTCTCCTCTCTCTCTTGCTGCAACCAGGCCCCACCCGAGCCTCTCCTTCCCCTCTGCCGGTCCCAGCTGCAGCCACCCCTGCCCTGGCCCCGGTCCACGTCGAGCACGTGAGGGAGAGGAGGAAAAGGTGGCCACCCGACCACCTTTATCCACCCGAGCCACCCCCGCCGTCTCCCTCTCCCCTCTGCATATCTACTCCCTTCCTCCTACCATGCAGACCCCAGATCCCTCCCCAGGCCGCTGCGCCGCTCCCCTTCCTTCCTTTTTTCCCTACCACCACTTCTTCTCCAAACCTAGGCCACCATCCTCTAGATCGGGCGGCGGGCGCGGTCGTTGGGCTGTCGAGGAAGGCCACGTGAACCCCGGCGCCATCCCTGTGCACCACAGCGAGGAGGAGAAGCCCCGGTAGCCGCTGAACGCCGACAAGCCGACGAAACCCTAGCTCCGTCGGCCTCCTGCTACCCCGATAAACCGCTACTTCCCCGGCCGATCTGACCTCACCGACAACCTCGCGGTGAGCCACCGCACCTCCTAGACACCTCCCCTCTCGCCTTTGCTTTCTGTTCTCGCCGTACCACATGTCGAACGGCCTCTGTGCGCCGGCGTCGCGGTCTGCTCTCCTGCCGTAGCGCTGTAGAACCATACCTAGTCGCGCTTCCCTGTCCCTCCAACAACACCAGCCAGTCGCAGTGGCTTCCGCAGCGACGCACGGTGCGCGCCGTTAGTTTCGTCAGACAAGTGCCCCTGGAAGAAAAACAGTAGCGTTGGCCTCTTTGCAATAACCCCCAACCTTTTTTCCTTAACCCGCGCTCCCTCCAGGGTCCACCTGTCGGCGGCTGAGTCCGTTTTACAGAAAGATACCTGGGTTTCCAAATCCTCAACCCGCAGTCCCCCATCTGCGCCATGTGGCCGCGCCCTGCTCACCCGCTGGCGCGTGGGCCCGCTCAAGCGCCGAACCCACTCTTCAGTCGCCGTGGCTCACTTCCCCCACGGTATAAAAAGTTTTCGCGTGTCGTTTTCGCCAGCACAGCACAGGGCCCACCTGTCTGTGTCGGTGGCTAGGTTTCTCTGGGTGGAAAAAGTATCTGCATTTATCTGTTTTTATAAAATGAATTTCAGAAATGTTTAAATATGAATTAAATTCTGTTTTAATAACTTTTAATTGCTAATTCCAAATAATACAAATAATATATGTTCTTGAATAATAAAAATGTGAGGATTTCAAATCTGCCGTCCAAATTAATGTTTGACTAATTTGAATTTTCGAAATTGTTTAAATGCAATAAAAATGCATTTTCTCAATTAATTAATAACTTTAGTTCTATAACTCCAAATCGGACAAATAATATGTCTAAATCGATTAGCGTGACGAGCCCGTTCTAACTATGCATTCCATGTTCTGAATTGCACCATGCATCATATAAGTATTAAGTGGAAAGCAAGTGTTATGGGTGCAAAACATGACTAAAACTTAATAAAATGATTTATTCTTGTACCCCACACCTCACCCATGCCATGCTACATTATTGCCATGTAAATTGTGCATCATTCATCATGGCATACTTCTTTGCTTGTCGCATTTTAATGATATGCTTGTGCACTTTATTTATGTTGGCCCTTGTTTGTTTGGTTCTTCTTTCGAATAGACGGCGAGCAGGGGAAATATCAGGAATCCCAGGAGTACTACCCAGATCCGTCTCCCACTTCAACTGAGCTGCCAGGCAAGCACTACCACATGCTTGCATACATATAGTACCTATTGCCTCTATCTTACTCTTGCATCATTGAGTCGCGATTGCATTAAATTGAATCCCAAGTACTACATAGCCTTTACTTTTAAACCCCACCGAAGCTTGTTCCTCCATCCCATGAGCTATTACTACAGGAGTTGTTTGAGCCATGCGAGTCGTAGAACAACATGTGTAGGGTATGTGAGTGTTTGATGGATAACGAGGTATCTAAACAACTTAACCTGAGTAGTAATGGGATAACTAATGAAAGAGGCATCAGTGAGCAATATCTGTTATTTGGTTTTTCATGCTCACTTGTGTCCTGTAGGACCCCGAGTACTTGATTCCTGTTCCTTGAATATTTGCACTATCCACATCCGGGAGGCCGTGGACCCTCCTGAGCCAGAGCTTGATTCATTTCTATTTCTTGGGGCCACAAACTAGTTTGGGGTTTTATTACTATCATGTTCTTATGCCATGCTTTACCGCTTTATTTAAGATTGTGCGTGAAGCACCTGTACTGTTTTGGATCGCGCCATGTTTACGCGGTATCGACAAGCCTAGTCACATTTTCGGTTTCCCAGCCGTTTACAGCCGTCCTCGCAAACCCTGGGTCCGTCTCGGAGCCGGCCGACTTCGTTGCTGGTAGCTTATTAGGGTGGCCCCCTGAAATATTTCTGAATTCTATGATCTCTTCGTCGTGAATGCCTCGTTGGGTTTTGAGTTGGTTTTTCCGAGGTTGATCGAGTGTGTGTTGCTATTTGTGCACCCCTGCAGGGTAAATCTTTCTGAAAGCCTTGTCCTCGGTTATGGACGACTTGGAGCACAGTTTCTCGATCATAGACAAGTATAACTAAAGTACCGCTTTTAACCTGACTAAATACCTGACTAGTAAATAGTGCAATACTCATGGAATGGTTAATAAAACTGCCAACGAATGGGTTGTTCGTCCGCTTTCTCGTTGGTAAGCGAGAAGGAGGATGGATCTGTTACTTTTTTTTACTGCTATAACTGTTCATACTAATTAATGGACATCCGTCTATCATTGGTTGGGCGGATGGTTAGCGAGTACCTATAGACTTGTTAGTTATTATCTTTTGCTGCAATTGCGTCACCCCCAGGTATATGTCCCCTTTAGAGGCATAAAGACTTGCTGAGTACCCCTAGGGTCTCACACGATAAATTGTTTGATTCAGATGAACAGGTGTATTCGCAAGATGGATACTGGGTGGAGGAGACAAATGATGTTGGCAACGATCACTTGGTGTAGAGATTTCGGGGATGGGGATCCGTGAGATCTGTGGGCGGGATGTGTTTATTTATGTGGCATCTTATGCTGATTTGCTTCTTATCCATACTCGGATCTTGTTTTCCGCTTCCGCCTGATACTCTGATGTTTGATGTATGAGGAGCTATCCTAAACTATTATCTCTATCTAGGATATTTGGATCTTGCCGTATGGCGTTGCTATATTTCTATTTCTTTTAGATGGAATGGCTCTTAGAACTGTTGTAAGGTAGCTTGCATACATACTCACTTGTGTATGTATTTGATCTCTTTGCCTGTTGCCTACGCCGCTCGCTCTTGTCCTGATGTCTTGGAAGTGGTTAGGACGGCCGACGGGTCTACACGTGGGCGGTCCCCTAGGCCCCTGCTGTACTATTTTAACCACTTCTGTTTCATCTAGGCTTGAACTTAGAGCGTAGGGTCCGAGTTAGTTACAATTGGTATCAGAGCCATCCCGCCCTTCAGGGTCTCAGCCAAATGGTCGTTGTCAGTCTAGCAAATATTTTGGTAGTTATGTATACTAGGAAAAACAAAACATGAGAGTAGGACTGCTTCCATTTTCTTCTTACCCACCCACCCACCCTTTTTCTGGTAAGGAAGTGTAACATTTTCAATCCCCTTCTAAAATTCAAACTAGGATTCACGTGTTCTGGGTTCCGTAGTACCATAGGTTGTGTGAGTGTGTGTGTGTGTGTGAATTCCTTGTCTATCTGTTGCATCCAACTTGTTATCGCTATCTCCCTTTGGTTATCAATTGTTGGTACATTCCATACCGACAGGCTTTTGTAAACCGACGTGATCTATCTGACACCTTGTTAACCGGCGTAATCTTGTTAAGGGTGTTCTTCCTTCCAGCATGCTTTCACCAAATGTGGAGTTGCTAATCTCCATCTGTTAAGTGGTTTTGCCCATTTATTGGTATTTTAATGCGGAAAAATGCGGAAATTTTTCTTTGATACATCTGTGTTTCCACACTCCTCTTCAGTCGTGTGTGAAACATTATCTATCTTCCTTTTATCGGCATGTCATGCTAACTCATTCTTTTTTTACCGGCGCTTGATCCTGGAGTTTTATTTCGTTTCAATTCTTCTGGGCTAAATATATAACATGTGTCGATCCGATGCTTGTGATTGTAATTTGGTTCTCAGCATAGCTATATGACACTTATCATGAGTGCAATATGGTCAATGCTATAAATCCAATCCTCCAAATGGTGGCGGTTATCTCTTGTGATTTTGGGTTACACCGTGATCATATCTATATCATATTCAAGTATTTTTGGCAATCCGGAAGTTTCTTAAGGCACTATGATGTATTTTCATCCGATTGTCGTGCTTCATATCTTTTAATCTCCGTATCTGCAAGGTTCTCTTTGATACAGGAGAATCTCATCCGTTCATCTCTGATAGCCTTGCTTAATTGTAAGGGTTATCCTCACTTCTTCATCTAGGATCTCTTTATCATTGTAACCGGTGATCCAATCGACGATATGAAACAGGCGGCATCTCTTTCCCTTCCGAGAACCAGATAATCTATTCTGCCAGTGCATCTTCTTCAACACGAATCCTTGCTCTTAATGTTGAGCTTTCAAGAGCATTGAACTCAGAAAGTGTTTCGAGCATTTGTTCGTTCTTGCGCCTCTTAAACTTGGTATTCTTGGAATATCTTCTTAATCCGTGGTGGTATATCTTGATGATATGCTCGCCTATCCTATATCAATGGAAGAACATGGAAGATAGTTTGTTTCTTTTTCTCTCAAGCTGCGAGAACACTGCTTGTGTGCAAAGTGCTCAAAGTATGAATTCTGACAATTTGAAGTCACCTATCTCGGACACGTCCTTCTACTAAATACATTGCTACCATTCTAGAATCAGCAAGCCCATTGTTAATTCCATCCTCCACCTTCAATCAAACCCGGAGTTTTTCCTTGTTGGCGAGTTATCATCGTCGTTCCGCTGAAGATTCCTCAAGGCTGCTAAATCGCTCTCAATCATTTCCAGAAGAACATGGAGTCCTTTCACCTCTGTCTCTTCAATTAATCTTTTGAAACCCTCTCGTTCCATCTCCTATCCTCAATCCACCGAAGGCCACGAAGACTTTTCAGATCTTTTGTAATCCTTCTGTTCAAGATGGTGCTATATTTTTCTTTATCTGTTGAATCTTGCAGCCGTTCTCCGTAATATTTCTTCATATTTTTCCGGTGGTTTGGATCTTCCGACATGACGACAACATCATCATCCTTATCTATCTGGGATCCGGCGAATCATTTGCATCATATCTTTGTTTTCTTACGGAGTTCCATGAGTTCTTTTTGTCAAGATATTCAGTCTGTCTTTGGGAGTTGGGTTACATGATTTTATTATTCATGTACGGAGTAATGCTTTGAGTACGGGATGGAGTAGCTACCATACCACTACTCTTATCATTCGCTCTTGTACATTATATGGGCGGATTAATGCCATTTCACTCATTCCACGGAAGTTAGAAGTGGCCTTTATTCCTCGATACTTTTACTTCCATCCTTGTTTTTCCGGAGTGCTCTATCGAAGAAAGTAATAAATAATCTCTTGTTGGTGGTCTGTCTATTCTAGATGGAGCAAAATCTTCAATTATCTAGTGGGAACAAACGCAAACTCTTTTCTGTCCTTGTCATTCTACTGATGCTCGACATCCCCAAACAAGATGAAAGGAAACTATCTCTCTCTTTGTTTCATCAATTCTTTTTCTGTGGTAAAGCCAATTATGGTTGATGCGATCAGCCGCAAATCTATTGCGTTAGCCTCAAGGCAAAAGAAAGCAATAAGTATCTCTACAATAAACTCCAGATCCTCCATATTCTTCTCTTCTCGGGATTCCACCATAATCGAGCATCACCTCCTTGTCTAGAAGATATATCCGCGCATCTCAATTGTGTGATCCTTGGTTCTTACCGGTGCAATAAGAATCTAATCCGACAACGTCTAACTAAATCTTTCTGTTGATATCAAGGAACTCTATTGTTTGAAGGCGATATTGTTTCTGAACTTCCTTTCTCAAATGTGAGGGAAGGTACAGTGCTATTTTCATAGTGGTCGATAACTTCTCGAAAGTAGCTCTTTTCTTATGGTGAGACAAGATTTATCTTCTCTTGTGACATGGGTATACCCTGTAGGTACTCGAGCTTGGTATATACGGTGTAAATACGTATAGGCCCACGGTGTCGCCAAGGCCCAGACGAAAGGATTCGAGTGATCTGCGGACTCTCGATTGCTTGAGAGACAAGAAGAAGCTAAAGATAGAAAGTTTGAAGGGGAAAACCCTAACTTGTAACCGACTCGACCTGCTACCTGAGACCTAGCCTATCTATATAAAGGCTAGGAGGGGGCGGCGAGGAGGACACACGCAACCCTAGTTTTCCACAACCCTCGCCAGATTGCATCTGCGCACCATTGTAACTTTCGACTCCCTCGATAATTCCACGAGCAGACAAGCAGGAGTAGGGACCTCTACGAGGCCTGAACCTGGGTAAATCCTTTGTCCCCTGTGTGCTTGTTTGCTAGCTGATAGATGTCTCCAGCACTCCCTCCTTCTCCAAAACCCAAGTCCATAACAATGGGCATTGATGAGTTAAACTCTCGTCAATTGGCACCGTCTGTGGGAACTGGGAGTGCTGATGTTGCGGCTTCTTCGGCCCCATCAACCGCGATCTACAACTCCGCAACAGCGGAGATTCGCCAGCTCTTTGGCGCCTTCGACTTCACCGTCCACACACCGGCCACCCGCCCGGCTTTCGAGTCCGTGGGAGATGGAATCAGCTTGGCGATTGGGAGCTTCCGCTTCTAAGTTGGTCAGATGGGCACACTTCGCATGCCTGATCAACCGACAACACCGGCGATTGCCCTAGCATCATGGTTCCCTCCATCGATCGGCACCCTCAGCGAGCTCAATACTCCGGCAGCAGTCGGAAACACGATCAGCGACAGCAGTCGCGACTCCGATCTAAGCGATCTGGCCACAGAAGATGGAACCTGCGGTTCCGAATCTGAAAGTTGCGGAAGCAACAGCTTCCCTAATCACTTCATGTGCGCCGTCATCAACGCAGGCGACACCTCTGCCAATCGCGGCATCGTCAACACCGGCAACGGTGGCAACGGCGGTAACGGCGGCAACGGTGGAGCAGTCGAACCTCCCAGCATAATCAATGAGCAAACCGGCGAACGCGTCGTAATCAGGCTCAACGAGCAGGAGTGGGAGCGCTGCCGCGAAGCCCTACAAGGTACACCTCTGCCCCTTGGATCCCCACAAGAATTACTAATGGGCTACCACTGGCTCCTGAAAGAGGATATCAAGCGCCAAAAAGAAGCAATCGTGCAGCTGGAGGCGCGCAAAAAGGCGGCGGACAAATCGAGCCTTCGTCGTGCTGGGCTCTCCTCCTACGGAGGATCCTCCTCACGAGGAAATGAGTACGTCGCCAAGAAGAGGCAGTCGCGAATGGCTCACCTCACCGAACAAGAGCGCATAGACGCCGCGAAAGTCCTCGACTTCAGCTCTATGACAGTCGACACAAGAGGCAACGTGGTCCCCAGAACGCCGCAGGCCGCGGTCACGGCAGCCACCATGTACCTCCTCAACAACCTGCCACCGGCTGGAGATCCCCGAACCGCCATGCACCGATCTATGATCGCGGGTTTGGGGCTAATCGAGGCCGCCCTCGACAAGCAGCCAGTACCAAACCCCAAAAAGGGCAAAACGTTAGCAAAACGCTACTCCTCACCCTCGTCTAGCGATGACAGCCACAACCTGTCACGACGCCATCGTTCGCAACGACACGATCGCGACTACGACCCGCGCAACGACCTCACACAACGTAAGATCGACAAATCAAGAGCATGACGTGCCCGATCGACTGACTCAGAGGAGGAAGACGGGGAGCTCTGCGGCGCCAGATGCTTCAGCAGATCCATTAGGCAGAAATGAATGCCTAAGGGGTTTAACTTCCATCGGAAAACCGAAGTTCGACGGCCTACAAGACCCTAAAATCTGGCTAGAGGACCACATCTCCTCCGTCAGACTCCATGGAGGCAGTCGAAGTACTGCCATGCAATGTTTGCAGCTACAGCTGCAGGGCGCCGCCCGAGCATGGCTCAATAGCCTCCCACGCGGATCCATTCGCAGCTGGGATGAGCTGGTCTATAGCTTCGTGCGCAACTTTAAGGGCACGTACAAACGGCCCGCATCAATCGAAGAACTGAGATGCTGCCAGCAAAAATCTGGCGAATCACTGCGCTCATACATCCGAAGGTGGTCCATCATCAAGAATTCCGCGGAAAACATCTCAGAGGACCGCGCGATTGATGCATTCAACGGTGGCGTTTGCCGTTTAGAGCTCAGGGAGGAGCTGGGCCGCTCAAAGCCCTAGACCATTGACCACCTAATGGAAATCGTGAATCGATGGGCTGATGGAGAAGATTCAGTGAAGAACCGCGCTCACTCTGACGAAGAAGCAGAGCTCGAACGCAGACGCGACCGCCGAGGCAAACGCCGCATGCGCATCTACGATGACCGTGACGACGTTAATATGGTCGCAGCCGGCTACGCCGAACGACGCAACGACAACCGCAACAGCGGATACCGCGACTCTGGGAAGACCATGCAAGTGTGGCAACGCCGCACTCGCGACGAGGCAACCGCGACCTCCATCGAGGAGAAACTGTCCGGACCATGCACGGTACACTTCTACATCGACAAGCATGACGACAAAAGAAAGTCCAGCCACCTCCTCAAAGACTGCCGCGAGTTCCTCAAGCTACACAAGGGATTGGTTCGGATGAACCGCAACGCGGTCGAAAGAGGCTACGGGGCCGCTCCAGGCGCCGTGGCACATGGCGCACCGCCACCACCACCAGGGCCACCCCCGAACGGAGCTGCACCGGACCAGCACCACGGAGGAGAGCCGTACCCACGGGCCATGGGTACCATGATGATCCAAAAGGGGCGCCCCTCCAATAGGGTGCAGAAAGCTATCACTCGCCAAGTCAACTTGGCCAGGCACTCACCACCATCCACCACTGAGTACCTCAGTGGCAGTGAGTCGTGCATCACCTTCGATAAACGCGACCACCCGCCTCAAGTACCTCGCCCAGGCCATTGCCCCCTCGTTCTCGAGGCGCAAATTGGAGGTTTCGACATGAGTCGCGTCTTCATGGACGGCGGAAGCGGCATCAACCTCATATTCGCGAGTACCCTGCGAGCAATGAGGATTCCTCTAACTTGCTTGGAGCCATCGGACACAACGTTCCATGGCATCCTCCCAGGGAAAGGCGTATACCCCCTGGGCAAAATCAACCTCGACGTCATATTCGGCACCCCGAAGAACTTTAGGCACGAGCGTATTGACTTTGAGTTCGTCGACTGGCCCTCACAATACCACTGCATCCTCGGACGCGTCGCGTTCGCTAGGTTCATGGCGGTACCCCACTACGCCTACCTGCAGATGAAAATGCCAGGTCCCAACGGCGTCATCACGATCAACGGAAGCTTTGAGCGATCCGACAGTTGCGACAGGGAATTCAACAGAATCTCCCAGTCCTTTGGCATGCCGGAGGAGCTCGCGCGATTGAAGGAAACGATAGACAATAGTATGTCTCCCCTGAGCAGGCCAAGCTCACCTGATCTCTCCTTCGACTCATCCGTGCACACAAAGAAGGTGCAGGTCCATCCGACAGATCCCGCCAAAACGGCCCTCATCGCCAACAACTTGAGTCCCGCATAGGAACTCGCGCTCGTCGAATTCCTCCGTGAGCACTGGGAAATTTTTGCCTGGTGTCCTGATGACATGCCAGGAGTTCCCAGGGAATTCGCCGAGCACGCACTCAACGTCAACCCCGACGCAAGGCCAGTCAAACAAACAATTAGGCGACTATCTGAGCCACGAGCGGAGGCAGTTCGCATGGAGATCAACTGACTCCTCGAGGCCAAATTCATACGCGAGATCAAGGAAAGCACTTGGCTTGCCAATACGGTGCTGGTGCCAAAAAAGGACACGGATATCCTACGGATGTGCGTGGACTTCACTTCTTTAAACAAGCACTACCCAAAGGATCACTTCCCGCTACCACGAATCGATCAAATCATCGACTCCACCACTGGATGCGAGCGCCTCTGCTTTCTCGATGCCTACTCAGGCTATAACCAAATTCGAATGAAGGAGGAAGACCAAGAGAAGACCATGTTTACAATGCCCTTCGGTGTGTTCTGCTACAACACAATGCCCTTCGGGCTAAAAAACGCGGGAGCCACCTACCAGCGGTGCATGCAGGCTTGCCTCAAGGAGCAATTGGGTCGCAACATCCAAGTCTATGTCGACGACATAGTAATCAAAACCAAGGAGGAAGCCTCTCTAATCGACGACTTGCGTGAAACATTCGCCAACCTCGATCGTTACCGGATTAAGCTCAATCCGGACAAATGCGCCTTTGGCGTACCATCTGGGCAGCTGCTCGGGTATCTCATCTCCGCGAGAGGGATTGAGGCAAACCCGAAAAAGATAAAGGCCATACTGGCCATGGAGAAGCCAAAGAACATAAGAGGCGTCCAGCAACTAGCCGGACGAATCGTGGCCCTCAGTCGATTTATCAGTCGAATGGGGGAAAAGGCACTGCCCTTCTATCAGCTCCTCCGCAAAGCTGACAAATTCGAGTGGACCAAGGAAGCGCAAGAAGCATTCGAAGACCTCAAGCGCCTGTTATCCACCTCGCTAGTACTGGTGACTCCACGAGAAAGGGAGCCACTACTGCTATACATCTCCGCTACCAACCAAGTGGTTAGTACAGTGCTCGTTGTCGAGCGGGCTGAGGAAAACAAGGTCCATGGCGTACAACGCCCGGTATACTACCTCAGCGAAGTCCTCACGCCAACAAAACAACGGTACCCGCACTACCAGAAGCTGGCGTACGGCGTCTTCCTGACCGCCCGGCGACTGCGCCATTACTTCCAGGAACACCCAATCGTGGTAGTCAGCGACGCCCCATTGGGACATATCCTCAATAACCCCGACGCCATGGGACGAGTCGCGCTCTGGGGAATCGAACTATCTCCACGAGACATCACATATGAAAAAGGTGATGCAATCAAGTCGCAAGTTCTCCCTGACTTTCTCGTGCATTGTATGGAAAACCAACTCCCGTACAAGCTAGATATGTCCTACCTTTGGACCATGCACTTCGATGGATCCAAGCGGAAGGACGGAGCAGGAGCAGGCATCATTCTGACGTCACCTCAAGGAGACAAGCTGAAATACATCCTGCGAATGCAGTTCACAGCCTCAAACAACGAGGCTGAATACGAGGCCCTGTTGCATGGGATGAGGATGGCAAAAGCCTGCGGCGCAAAGAGGCTCATCATATATGGCGACTCCAAGCTGGTCGTCAACCAAACAATGCACGAGTGCGACGCACTCAATGACAACACGATCGCATACCGCGACCTCTACGATACACTCGAGGGAGACTTCGATGGTTGCGAGTTACGACATGTAGGTCGCGAAAGCAACGAGGAGGCGGACGCACTCGCCAACATAGGCTCTACCTGCGCCCCCATACCACCTGGGGTATTTCTCGAGCGCATCTGCGAACGCTCTATCAAGCCAAAGGCCGTAGAGAAGAAAACAAGCGCAGCAATGGACTCGGGGGCTACGCCACCCAATGAGCCAATGGCACTCGATGACTTGGAGCTGGACACAGGACTCGAAGGGCCAATGAGCGTCATGATGATAGAACAATCTTGGACACAGCCGTACATTACATATCTCCTCAGCAAGCGCCTACCAGACGACCCGACGGACGCACGGCACATCGCACGACGCTCCAAGGCATTCGCCGTTATCAACGGCGAACTGTATAAACGCAGTATCACAGGCGTGTTATAGCGATGCGTCTTCCTGGCCGATGGAAAAGCAGTCCTCCTCGACATACATGAAGGAACCTGCGGACACCACGCCGGCAGTCGCGCCCTCGTTGCCAAAGCTCTACGAGCTGGATTTTACTGGCCCACGGCCATGCGCGACGCCAAGGACATAGTCCAAAAGTGCAACGCTTGTCAGGGATTCGCGGACAAACCACACGCACCAAGCGCGGAATTGCGGCCTATTCCATTGGCCTGGCCCTTCGCACAATGGGGTCTCGACATGGTTGGCAAACTTCCAAGGTCCTCGCAAGGAGGATACGTCTACCTCTTGGTCGCAGTCGACAAATTCACCAAGTGGATCGAAGCCATGCCAGTAACCAAGCAATCAGGGCACAGCGCAGTCAAGTTCTTCGAGTCCATCGTCTATCGCTTCGGCGTCCCGCACAGCATCATCACTGACAACGGGACGAACTTCACATCCAAGGAGTTCCAAGAATTCTGTGAAAACCTGGGGATCAACATCAGTTATGCCTCAGTCGCGCATCCACAGACCAACGGTCAGGTGGAAAAAGCAAACGGGCTCATCTGCAGCGGCATCAAGAAGCGACTCCTTCGACCACTCGAACAAGCCACGGGTTGCTGGCCAGATGAGCTCCAATCCGTACTCTGGAGCCTACGTACAACTCCAAACAGCGCCACAGGCTACACGCCATTCTTTATGGTGCATGGGGCAGAAGCGGTATTACCCGCCGAAGTAAGGTACAAGGCACCGCGCATAGTCGTTTACAGCGAACAAGAGTCATCTCTTGCACTCGAAGACTCCGTTGACCTCCTCGACGAGGCGAGAGAAATCGCCGCAAAAAGATCCACGATCTACCAGCAAAACCTGCGCAACTACCACAGTAGAAGGCTTCACCCCAGATCCTTCGTCGAAGGTGACCTAGTCCTGCGACTGAAGCAGCAGGGGCATCTCAAGCTCGAGTCCCCCTGGGAAGGACCATACTTGGCTATAGAAGTAATCCCAGGTGGCGCCTATCGCCTTCAAGACCTAGAAACAGGAGTCGCATACTCCAACCCTTGGAACGTCGCACAACTGCGACGCTTCTACCCCTAGCTGTTTTTACTTTTACATCGCAAATAAGGCTACTCAGCCAAGGCTACTTAGCCACACACTGTACCTCGTACTGTTCTCCAAATAAATAAAAGCTAAGTGCCCCAAAACTCTGTGTTTTTTCTTTTCACTTCTGTTACTATTGTACTCGGGGGCTGCGCCACCCTACACACATTTGTTCTTCGAACTAATAAACGCGACATCCTGGGTAGCTGGCACATCAATCGAACCCCTTAACGCAAATTCAACCCAGCTGCAATGCACCTGGCAGGTTGACAAAAGGGATGGCCAGGCTAACGAAATGGACTCGCATATTGCAACGCACCTTACGCTTACAAGAGCTATTTATACGCGTTCAACAATAAATTACATATAAATATATATATATATATGAACTTTACAACACAAATACACTTATGTGCAGGATACAAAATCCAGTTATTGTTGTAGCAGAAGAACATTGGTTTGCTCCTCGAAGAAGTCGACAATCTCCTCTGCTGGGCGGTTCACCGCTTGATAGTGCGGCACCATATTCCAAGAAGATCCGGTTGGCGGCGCTGGCAGACCGGAAGCTACGACGGCGACATCCACGTCAGGCCTGTGCAATCGCACCATCGAGAGGGCAGCCTTGGCATCAACCACCAACTGCTGCCTCATGCACTCGCGAACCGCGGACATATCTTGAAATTTGGCAAGGAGAACCAACAGGCTAGACGGCGTGTCATCCAACGGGAACATCGCTCGGTAGATATTCTTCAAACATGACTGCGACTTCTTCAGGAAGAGTAGCACTCGCGAAGCGCGATCCTGCAGGGTCGCCAATGCAGTCGCACAATCATGATCCACCCAGAAGTATCCACTCTCTTGGAGTTGCTCCTGGGTGAGATCATGAAGGCGGATGGCAATCCTATCCCTCTCCTCCTGAGGGCGGTGTGCGCTAACAACTACACGAAGCAGCACCAAACAGCATGAGTACAACGTACCACTGCAACTATCTACAAAGGAAAAGATGAGGACGAGCAAACTAACACTTAAACTGGTCGCCCAGCTGCGTCACCTCGCCAAGCAGATACTGCTCACGGGCGGCGGCTTTTTCCGCCTTCGACTTCCACACATCTGCGCTACCGCGGATCAAGGGCAACTCACGCTCCAGCTGCTTCACGCGGTCACGAAGTCGCGATAGCAAAGACAGCTCCTCTACCCTGGAGCGCGGCGGTACCACTGTCTCATCAAGAGATGATGGATCCTGATTTCCCCCTACGGGACCACTCGATGTGCCCTACCACAGATCAAGACAGAAGCAAATAAGGCGACCAAACTAACACAAAGGCAGGGATAGCAGATGCATTCAGGATAAGCATAAAAAATATTCACAAGCACACTCGCCAGCAAGCATGTTCTTAGAGCAAAAGGACAATTCGTTATCTACTACACAAAGCTAACTACGGAGCAGCTGGCTTCTTCGACTTCGACGCCTTCGGGGGCTTCATCAAATCCGTGGCAGTATCAGACGCCACTGATTTTCCACCTGTCCCAGAAGCCGAAGCTTTCGCCGCCTTCTTAGCTTGTTGGAGCTCCTCCGAATACTTGGCAATGGTATTAATCAAAGAATGACCGTATTTGGCACAGGCAGTCGCAAAGGGGGCGAAAACTACCTGTTGACCATCCGCGCCAACAGGCATTGTCTTCGACACCGCAGAAGGATCTATCTCGACTCCGTGGGCCTGCACCATGGCGAGTGACATCGTTGCACCAGCCGCCCGGAGGGAGTTCTTATAGGTAGAAGGCACACCCCCGGCGAGTGACTCCACCAGCTCGTCCATTTTGTCGACCTGCTCCGCCTTCGGCATCAACTCCTCTCGGAGGTGACTAAGGGTGACCTTGGCCTTGGACAATGTATTCTGGACGACGGCGCTTCGGTCTTCGACCGCGGATACCGCGCCAGCCAGAGCGTCATCACGACGATGGGCCTGCGGGTCAAAACTCAAGTCGCCGGCATCTACACCAAAAAACACTGATCAGATTTCTGGTGCCAACGGCAAAACTCCAGAAGCAGAGAAAATCATCAATCAAAAATCCACCAGTAAAGGTACCTGAGAGGGCCTTGGCGACTGAGAATTGCTGCTCCTCAAACAACTTCTCCCTGGCCGCAAAAGAGGCGCGCATATCCTGTTCACGCTTTCGGGCTTCATCACGAGCCGCGATTGCCTCATCGCGTCCCTTGACAGCTGCGGCCAGTGTCTTCTCCAAGGATGCAACGTTGCGCAGTAGGGCGTTATGCTCGGCTACATGGCAGTCAAAGATAATTGGCTATCAGTCAAACACACCAGAACAGGAAAAAGACGAAAGAAACAAAGCATGGAAGCACTCACTTTCGACCACGCGGTGACGCGTCTCCAGCATCGCATGCTGACGACCCATCGCCATCACCTGTTCCGCCACTCGCGCGGCCTCTTTTACAAGGAGCTGTTGCACCAATCAAGGACTCAGACAAGGGTACCAGGAGGCGTTGACTGCCAAAATACAAAAGAAGGAAAGATATACTCACATGATCCTCTAGCGACTCCGAAGAAGTCTGTTGAGCTGTCATCCGAGCAACTATTCGATGCTCCCCTTCGTGAGGAGAACTCGAAGAATTGTGCCCGGAGTGGGTCGCCGCTGGAGGCGAAGGAGCGCGCTCGACCTCTACCTTGGCCCTTGAGGTCGCGACTCCTGATTCCTTCAAAAATTCAACGTCGCTAGAAGATGACGACGCCTCTTGACTGCAAGACCAAATTCACATTGAGAAAGGGCAAAACTCCAGGGCAAAGCCAACAAAAAGAAAACAGAGAAGAAAGAATGAACTCATAAACTTACCAGTCAAACTTGTCAAGATCAAAGGTAGCCTCCGCCGACTCCGACGAAGACTCCTTGGGCAATCGCATCTTCTTGCGAGAAGCTGGTGCTACAGCCCTCACAGGAACGGCGGGAATTGGTGACTCCGTGCCAGCAACAGTGCCTTCTGGAGTTGAAGGAGTCGACGCATCAGAGTCCTCGCTGCGCGGACGCTTGCGAGTATCTGGACTCTCCGACTCGGGGGCTTCCTCTTCCACGTCAGAAGGGACAGTCGACTCAGACTCGTCCTCTTCAAAAGCTTCGCGAGGAATAATGCCCTCAGGGAGAGGAGGCATGCAAGGCGAGACCGCCCAATCCTTCATACCAAAAGCAAAAAGGGGCAGGTAAGCAATAGAAAAGCAATCGTGAATATAAGCTACTACGTAGTACGACTGTACCTCGGGAGGAGAATTCAAAGCATCGAAGGGAGGAACGACTGGCTCATTCGGAAGCACATCCTTGAAGGTGTACTTCGTGACCAGTCGCACCCTCTTATCTACCTCACTCGCGGACATGCCATCGGCAGACACGCGAGTGGCATCATCAGCACCACCCCATTGAAACATGTGATGGAATCTAGCTTGGAGAGGCTGGACGCGACGATGTAGCCAAGTCCTGATAAGGGCGCAGCCTCCCTCTTATGTGCCCATGCGACTCTCGAGGTCGCAGACGCGTTGATAAAGTACGTCCGTCTCCGCGAGTTCGGATGGCATGATCACGTTCTTCCAAGAACGCATCTTCTTGTAGGGAGTCGCGAGATCAAAAGGAGCGAGTCCAAAGTGCTCGTCCTTGGCCTTCAGGCCGCGAACATAAAACCATCTGTCCCTCCATCCCTGGACAGACTTGGCGAGCTTGATGTCGAAGTAGGTGGCGGATGGGTCGACATGGATTCCATAACCACCTATGTCATAAACTAAAGAGCCAGATGCGGACTGACGCTTTAGCTTAAACAAACGCTTGAAAAGACCAAAGTGCGGCTCGATTCCGAGCCAGCACTCGTAGAGAGTGATAAAGCAAGAGATGTGAAGAATCGAATTCGGGGACAGCTGATGGAGCTGGAGCCCGTAAAAACAGAAGAGACCCCTAAGAAAGGGGTGGATAGGCAAAGAAAGGCCGCGAATGATGAAAGCCAGAAACATCACTCGAAAACCAGCGGGAGGCACAGGAATGGCGCAGACGCGACGATGTAGCCAAGTCCTGATAAGGGCGCAGCCTCCCTCTTATGTGCCCATGCGACTCTCGAGGTCGCAGACGCGTTGATAAAGTACGTCCGTCTCCGCGAGTTCGGATGGCATGATCACGTTCTTCCAAGAACGCATCTTCTTGTAGGGAGTCGCGAGATCAAAAGGAGCGAGTCCAAAGTGCTCGTCCTTGGCCTTCAGGCCGCGAACATAAAACCATCTGTCCCTCCATCCCTGGACAGACTTGGCGAGCTTGATGTCGAAGTAGGTGGCGGATGGGTCGACATGGATTCCACAACCACCTATGTCATAAACTAAAGAGCCAGATGCGGACTGACGCTTTAGCTTAAACAAACGCTTGAAAAGACCAAAGTGCGGCTCGATTCCGAGCCAGCACTCGTAGAGAGTGATAAAGCAAGAGATGTGAAGAATCGAATTCGGGGACAGCTGATGGAGCTGGAGCCCGTAAAAACAGAAGAGACCCCTAAGAAAGGGGTGGATAGGCAAAGAAAGGCCGCGAATGATGAAAGCCAGAAACATCACTCGAAAACCAGCGGGAGGCACAGGAATGGTCTCACCACTGGGGACGCGCGCGTCGGCGACTGTGGCGGAAATAACTCCGTCTTGGCGAAGAAGACAAAGATCGGACGCCTTGATGATTGAGGGGCGCCAAGCACCATTGGTCACGCGGGTGCCCGCGACTTTCTTCTTCCCGCCGGCGGCGACACTTGTGCCCACAGCAGCGACGCCACCCTTCTTTGCCGCAGCAGCGGTGGCAGTGGATTCAGCGGTAGCGCCTCCTTTCTTCTTTCCCATTGCGCGGCGGCGATGAGAACGCAGAAAGTAACTTGGGAACGAGCGGAGATGGTCCAGAACTACGGAAAAGATGAGCGCAGGAGAAAAGCAGAGGAGCAGCGGCAGTGGCGATGGCAGCGAGGAAGAAAAGGGCGTAGATGGAAATTTACCGTCGTAGCATCGCTACTTAACCCCTAAGAGATGCAATCCAACGGCTCCCAAAAACCCTATTGGACGCGTGGCACATATCGTGCTCGACACGTGGGGAAGAGGAAGCGCGAACCGTCCCTCCACTACACGGAAATCGAGGAGGCATAGTTAATAAAAAGATTACGCAGGCCCAGTCAAATCAAAGTTAGAAAGTGGGACCCACCGCCCGTCACGTCCCGTCAAAGCCGCTCACGCGGGCAACTGAGGTCATGAAAGCGTCAGCACTGACGTCATCAAACAGCTACGCAGTGGAAAACTACGACTACTTTAGTCCTTGCTAGAGTCTGCGACTCCACCAAGCACTCGGGGGCTACTCCCATAGGGAGCGCTGGCCGCGCACCCTATGATTTTCTTTTCTTATTGCAGGGATACAGGCAATCACAATTAAACCCAACCACTCGAAAAATGATTCGATTATGGACGTGGGTTACTCCCATAGGGAGCGCTGGAAACAAATTCGACTGAAACAAGCAAGCAAAAGACGACAGCAGTCGCAATCCAAGTTTTCGACTCAAACAAACAAAAATGACAGCAGTCGCAAAATTTCTTTAGTCCCTGCCTGAGTCTTCGACTCAACCAGGCACTCGGGGACTACTCCCATAGGGAGCGCTGGTCGCGCACCCTGTGATTATTTGCACGAAAGCTGTGTGTTGTTTACATCAGCACTCGCAGATCATGGCGACACCGCCTCATAATTTTCCCTACAAAGAGATTACGTCTCTTGGGTTGCCCGAATCATCTCCGCGATGATAAAATTCGGATGTCGCGCTTACAGCGTGAAGGTAAGACATGAATAAAGGCCTGGCAACGCATTTAACTGCGCACTACCAGAAACATATCCGTGCCTACAGGCATGATGAACATGCCTTGACGGACGCGTCAAGTGCTCACACCCATATAACTAGAATTCGACTCCTGTAAGACCTCCGTGGCCTTGGTCGAATTTCGCCAGCATTTTTCCGGATTCGAGTCTGGGGACTCGAATTCGAGTAGATTGCGTTGTTTCACCCTAAGGTGGTTAACTGGTACCGATACTTCGGTTATATCAGGCACGTATATCAACAATCCCTATGACATAAGTAAAAGGAGTCGAAAAATGTACTCATTCAGGCACTCGAAGACTTCAAAAAGTACCCAGTCGAATCTGCGATTCCACTGGATACTCGGGGGCTACTGACATGGGTATACCCTGCAGGTACTCGAGCTTGGTATATACAGTGTAAATACGTATAGGCCCACGGTGTCGCCAAGGCCCAGACAAAAGGATTCGAGTGATCTGCGGACTCTCGATTGCTTGAGAGACAAGAAGAAGCTAAAGATAGAAAGTTTGAAGGGGAAAACCCTAACTTGTAACCGACTCAACCTGCTACCTGAGACCTAGCCTATCTATATAAAGGCTAGGAGGGGGCGGCAAGGAGGACACACGCAACCCTAGTTTTCCACAACCCTCGCCAGATTGCATCTGCGCACCATTGTAACTTTCGACTCCCTCCGTAATTCCACGAGCAGACAAGCAGGAGTAGGGACCTCTACGAGGCCTGAACCTGGGTAAATCCTTTGTCCCCTGTGTGCTTGTTTGCTAGCTGATAGATGTCTCCAGCACTCCCTCCTTCTCCAAAACCCAAGTCCATAACAATGGGCATTGATGAGTTAAACCCTCGTCATCTTGTATCTGTAAATCTTTAATCTTAATGGTGTGTCGTTCCTTTCTTCGTGATACATAATCTTTCTATTTCTTTCACAAGTGGTTCTATTCTTTTATCATGTTCCTCGAGAAAACCGGAGCTACGTTCATCCTATCCTTCTTGTCTCACGACAATCCTTCAATTCTTCTAACCCTTTGTGTCTCAAGCAAAACGCAAGACTTGCAATAAGTCTATAAAGTTTGCAAGGTGTAGTGGTTGCACCATTCCGTTGTTCATCAACTTGGGGACGTGAGGGTCACCTTCGTTCTGAGCACCCGTCTCTCCTTGTGTTGGTTTCTTTTTCCTAGGAATCTCGGGGCGAGATTCTTGTTTAGTGGGGGAGAGTTGTAGCATCCCATCTGTCTAACATCTGTAATGCTACATGGTCTAATAATAAAATGCTACTTCCTACATATAATTGTTGCATCATCATTATATCATGCTCATGTCATCATGCCACCTTGCATTTTAGCATCATATAAAACCCTTTTCATTTGGTTCTTATCTCATATGCATTTATTAATTGTATTTGCCTCTTGATACATTGTAGTTGATTCTTGATATATTGTTAATGCCCAAATTGAGTTGGGGGCATATCTTTTTCAACTCCACCACCTTTCTTTGACACCACCCCATAATTCCACCATCCAACTAAATGTGAGCGTCGCATTTTATTTGGGTTTACCTCTAGCTCATGTGGGTTGGGATGGGTCCACTTACAATTCCACATGTTCCCATATATGCACCATGTTGTTTTCACATTATTGGTATATGAGAGCCACATGGCCACCTTTGCATGCTTTGTGAGTGAAATCCCTTGTCAAGCTTCCTTATGGATTATTTTGAAGGTATGCTCATGTTGGGATATTTTTTAGGCTATTAAGCATCTAGTGGAACATACACACTAGCAAGTTCAAATTATATTCAAATATGAGCATCCTCCATCTACTCCACATGGAACATCCACCTTAATTCTTTTGGGCTTGGCCTTAGACCCATATTTGTGGGGATGCATTCGAATAAATGCCATGAGATTTGCTATTGTTTTCACAAGAATAAACATGTCATTTATGGATTATGCATGGGCCATGCAAGATCACCACCATCCCCTTTTCTTTGGTTTTTCTTGGATTTTTTAGTGGGTCATGTTCTTTTGGGGATCAAGCCAAGTGTGCTCTTTTCTTTTTCTCCACCATTCTTAGGACACTTCCACTCTTGTTTTTGTTGAGCCTAGGGCATGCATACACAAGTGGAGATTCCTTTTTCTTAAACTCACCCTACCCCCTCTCTCTAATCCCTCTCTCAAAACCCTAAACCCTCATCTCCCTTACCCTCACCTTACCGAGCCACCCTCCTACCCTAACCCATGCCACCCTAACAACCCTAAACCGAGCTACCCTTCCAACCCTAGCTAAACCCTACCAAGCCTCCCCTCTCCTCTCTCTCTCTTGCTGCAACCAGGCCCCACCCGAGCCTCTCCTTCCCCTCTGCCGGTCCCAGCTGCAGCCACCCCTGCCCTGGCCCCGGTCCACGTCGAGCACGTGAGGGAGAGGAGGAAAAGGTGGCCACCCGACCACCTTTATCCACCCGAGCCACCCCTGCCGTCTCCCTCTCCCCGCTGCATATCTACTCCCTTCCTCCTACCATGCAGACCCCAGATCCCTCCCCAGGCCGCTGCGCCGCTCCCCTTCCTTCCTTTTTTCCCTACCACCACTTCTTCTCCAAACCTAGGCCACCATCCTCTAGATCGGGCGGCGGGCGCGGTCGTTGGGCTGTCGAGGAAGGCCACGTGAACCCCGGCGCCGTCCCTGTGCACCGCAGCGAGGAGGAGAAGCCCCGGTAGCCGCTGAACGCCGACAAGCCGACGAAACCCTAGCTCCGCCGGCCTCCTGCTACCCCGATAAACCGCTACTTCCCCGGCCGATCTGACCTCACCGACAACCTCGCGGTGAGCCACCGCACCTCCCAGACACCTCCCCTCTCGCCTTTGCTTTCTGTTCTCGCCGTACCACATGTCGAACGGCCTCTGTGCGCCGGCGTCGCGGTCTGCTCTCCTGCCGTAGCGCTGTAGAACCATACCTAGTCGCGCTTCCCTGTCCCTCCAACAACACCAGCCAGTCGCAGTGGCTTCCGCCCCTCGCGGGTTCGATCCCCCGCAGCGACGTGCGGTGCGCGCCGTCAGTTTCGTTAGACAAGTGCCCCTGGAAGAAAAACAGTAGCGTTGGCCTCTTTGCAATAACCCCCAACCTTTTTTCCTTAACACACGCTCCCTCCAGGGCCCACCTGTCGGCGGCTGAGTCCGTTTTACAGAAAGATACTTGGGTTTCCAAATCCTCAACCCATAGTCCCCCATCTGCGCCACGTGGCCGCGCCCTGCTCACCCACTGGCGCGTGGGCCCGCTCAAGTGCCGACCCAACTCGTCAGTCGTCGTGGCTCACTTCCCCCACGGGGCCCACCTGTCTGTGTCATTTTCGCCAGCACAGCACAGGGCCCACCTGTCTGTGTCGGTGGCTAGGTTTCTCTGGGTGGAAAAAGTATCTGCATTTATCTGTTTTTATAAAATGAATTTCAGAAATGTTTAAATATGAATTAAATTATGTTTTAATAACTTTTAATTGGTAATTCCAAATAATACAAATAATATATGTTTTTGAATCAAACAAATGTGAGGATTTCAAATCTGCCATCCAAATTAATGTTTGACTAATTTGAATTTTCGAAATTTTCTAAATGCAATAAAAATGCCTTTTCTCAATTAATTAATAACTTTAGTTCTATAACTCCAAATCGGACAAATAATATGTCTAAATCGATTAGCGCGACGAGCCCGTTCTAACTATGCATTCCATGTTCTGAATTGCACCATGCATCATATAAATATTAAGTGGACAGCAAGTGTTATGGGAGCAGAACATGACTAAAACTTAATAAAATGTTTTATTCTTGTACCCCACACCTCACCCATGCCATGCTACATTATTGCCATGTAAATTGTGCATCATTCATCATGGCATACTTGTTTGCTTGTCGCATTTTAATGATATGATTGTGCACTTTATTTATGTTGGCCCTTGTTTGTTTGGTTCTTCTTTCGAATAGACGCCGAGCGGGGGAAATATCAGGAATCCCAGCAGTACTATCCAGATCCGTCTCCCGCTTCAACTGAGCTGCCAGGCAAGCACTACCACATGCTTGCATACATATAGTACCTATTGCCTCTATCTTACTCTTGCATCATTGAGTCGTGATTGCATTAAATTGAATCCCAAGTACTGCATAGCCCTTACTTTTAAACCCCACCAAAGCTTGTTCCTCCATCCCATGAGCCATTACTACAGGAGTTGTTTGAGCCATGCGAGTCGTAGAACTGCATGTGTAGGGTATGTGAGTGTCTGATGGATAACGAGGTACCTAAACAACTTAACCTGAGTAGTAATGGGATAACTAATGAAAGAGGCATCGGTGAGCAATATCTGTTATTTGGTTTTTCATGCTCACTTGTGTCCCGTAGGACCCCGAGTACTTGATTCTTGTTCCTTGACTATTCGCACTATCCACATCCGGGAGGCCGTGGACCCCCTGAGCCAGAGCTTGATTCATTTCTATTTCTTGGGGCCACAAACTAGTTTGGGGTTTTATTACTATCCTGTACTTATGCCATGCTTTACCGCTTTATTTAAGATTGTGCGTGAAGCACCAGTACTATTTTGGATTGCGCCACGTTTATGCGGTATCGACAAGCCCAGTCACATTTTCGGGTTCCCAGTCGTTTACAGCCGTCGTCGCAAACCCTGGGTCTGTCTCGGAGCCGGCCGACTTCGTTGCGGGTAGCTTATTGGGGTGGCCCCTTGAAATATTTCTGAATCCTGTGATCGCTTTGTCGTGAATGCCTCGTTGGGTTTTGAGTTGGTTTTTCCGAGGTTGATCGAGTGTGTGTTGCTATTTGTGCACCCCTGCAGGGTAAATCTTTTTGAAAGCCGTGTCCTCAGTTATGGACGACTTGGAGCACAGTTTCTCAATCATAGACAAGTATAACTAAAGTACCGCTTTTAACCTTACTAAATACCTGACTAGTAAACTGTGTAATACTCATGGAATGGTTAATAAAACTGCCAATGGATGGGTTGTTCGTCCGCTTTCTCGTTGGTAAGCAAGAAGGAGGATGGATCTGTTACTTTTTTTACTGCTATAACTGTTGATACTAATTAACAGACATCCGTATATCATTGGTTGGGCGGATGGTTAGCGAGTACCTATAGACTTGTTAGTTATTATCTTTTGCGACAATTGCGTCACCCCTAGGTATATGTCTCCTTTAGAGGCATAAAGACTTGCTGAGTACCCCTAGGGCCTCACACGATAAATTTTTTGATTCAGATGAACAGGTGTATTCGCAAGATGGATACTGGGTGGAGGAGACAGATGATGTTGGCAACGATCACTTGGTGTAGAGATTCCGGGGATGGGGATCCGCGAGTTATGTGGGCGGGATGTGTTTTTTTATGTGGCATCTTATGCCGATTTGCTTCTTATCCGTACTCGGATCTTGTTTTCCGCTTCCGCCTGATACTCTGATGTTTGATGTATGAGGAGCTATCCTAAACTATTATCTCTATCTAGGATATTTGGATCTTGCCGTATGGCGTTGCTATATTTCTATTTCTTTTAGATGGAATGGCTCTGAGAACTGTTGTAAGGTAGCTTGCATACATACTCACTTGTGTATGTATTTGATCTCTTCGCATGTTGCCTACGCCACTCGCTCTTGTCCCGATGTCTTGGAAGTGGTTAGGATGGCCGACGGGTCTACACGTGGGCGGTCCCTTGGGCCCCCACTGTACTATTTTAACCACTTCCGTTTCATCCAGGCTTGAACTTAGAGCGTAGGGTCCGAGGTAGTTACACCACTCTAGACACATGCATTATCATTGGCCCTCTGCTTATAAGCACTTTTTATCAGCCTGGGAGGCATTTGTAGCCGGTTGGTCTCCTAACACAGCTTCAAGTATGTAGGAGAGCTTTTGGGGAACAAGGAGAATCCTCAGATTGTGGGACCATGCGGTGAAGTTCGTCCCGTCAGTTTTGAGATTTTCTTTCTCAAGGAAGAGGCCAAGGTTGAAGGTAGGGCGAGACATCTACAATTATGTTTGCAAAGTAATTAATCTTATGTTCATAATATGGGTTCTGCTAAATACTAGAACTCCTACTCAAACGAACATCCCTCAACATTCCTTTGGTGACTACATGATCCCTTTACATCACATCATCCCCGATCATCACGGCCTTTGATGTAGCTGCGAGGGTAGATGTCAACATATCGATCACATATCCATGTGACTCATGCTTAACCTTTCGGTCCTCTGTGTTCCGAGACCATGTCTGGACATGCTAGGCTCACCAACTTTAACCATAGTGTATTACAGTGCATACATGGCTTGCACCCACCGTATGCGAACGTCAATGTGTTTGCACTCGATCATCACGACCTTCTCCACATTGATGGAATTTCTTAGTGGTGCACACTTGTGGGAGAACACAAACATTGGAATTATAGTATGATGGATTATCTTATTATGCTACTATCATAGTATAATACTAGCACAACAAGATTCACACAATACTTAACATCCAATATAAACAGTTTATGGGATATGTGGTGGTTGTCATGCCTTGATCTCCATCGAGTGCATCGGAATTTGCACCAGGTTCACGGTGACACCTTGCCTTCGGATGTTCATCCCACGAACACTTATCTAAACCACACATATCAGGTTGCCCTCTCGTAACATACAACTATACACCCCTACTTTATCTTTGCAAGTTTTACGTGGTTGTTTGGGCTTTCGTACAAGAACTATTTCTTACCAACGAATCCAACCACAACATGGATTAACTAGTTGCCATTTTTAATCCCTTTTCAAGGTTATCCGTTGTAAGTGCCATATCAACTAATGTCGAAGGGATAGACACCGCTCAGCCACTTATATGGCCAAGCCATATGTTAGTCGTGCAACCGGTCTCGCGTAAGGTTACATGTAAGGTTTATCCGAACCTCTTCATCCGACATTGTCGCGATATTAGCAAGTACATGTGGGAGGATAGCAATTATAAAATCAATTCCCACACAATCCACGTGTTTTCTACTCGGACTGGTACATCTACTCAGACTGGTACATCTACTCAGCCCCGGTCTAGCAAGACAGCGGAAGAAGAAGATCTGGACCGATACCAGCATCATGACGGCGTGCGCTATGTGAAGAATTCTCTGCCATGTGGAGCACGTTCCAAACTTAGGAACACACATGATAGAGGGAGAGAGGGAGGGAGAGAGAGAGAATGGCAAAGGCCAATTGTTGGATGGGATTGGGGAGAGGGATGCCCCTCTTTATATAGGTGGAAAGGAGGTACTACCTCCCTCAAAGTCCCGGGATGGGACTAAACAGGAGGGATGTGGTGGGAGGAGGCGGCGACCAGCCCCCCCTACACACACACACATGGGCCCTGCATGGTGGGAGGCCCACATGTGGCCGTCGGCCCCCTTCTGGCCTTCCCTAGGGTGCGACCTTTTCTTGGGCTAGTGAGGCCCATTTAGGTGGGTTGCCCCATAAATCTATTTTAAATAAGAAAATTAATATTACTTTGTCTTAAAAAAATATTTTTGATATTAATTCATTTAATTAATATTAAATACATATTATTTAATACCTATCATTCCAAAACACCTTTCGGACCCCTCCGATCATCATCGAATATCACCGAAACACTTTTGGTATCTCCCCGGAACAATTCCGGAGTTCTCTCTTCATATTTCTATCTTGGTAGTGGATCAACCCACAACGACTTTACCCTTAAGTGTGACACTCTTACGGTTCAAGAATGTTCAGACATGATCGAGACACCTCTCTACTCAATGACCAACATTGGTATCTGGAAACACATGATGGTCCCTTCACATTCCACGAATTAGATTGTTTTCTTGAACATTTAGATGTTGAGTATTATTCCTTTTGCACAATGATACCTGGTTTTTCCAAGACATGATCTCATGTATCCATATATAATTCTATCTTGTTACAGACAAACACGTTTACTCATTCCCGTGATGTTACATCCTTGTGACCTAGTCACATGCTTGCAAGTTTATTGATGTAATCTCACTGAGTGGGCCTAGAGTATCTATCTGTCACTCGAATAGGAAAATCCCGATCTCGATACATATGCCTCGTCTATTCCTCTAGAATACCAAATACAAACCTTTATAGCCACCCAGTTACGAACATGGCGGTTGATGTGATCAAAGCAGATGTGGGAGATAGCGATTAAACATGATCTCAGGGTAGAAGGATCAAGTTACTACGCTTTGCTAAATATTGCAACATTGAACATTATGACTGGATCGCATTGCAATTCTATGGTTGGGTGTGTCCATCACTTCATTAAGTGACCTCGTTGTTAGTTGCCATTTTAATCAAGTCCATGATCGGGAAACCTCGATCATCATCTGTCCAACGAACTAGTACTAGAGGATACTAGGGACCTGATTGTTTGTATACCACACATGTATTATTGTTTCCACTTAATAGTGTTATAGCGTGATATAAAACTATTATGAACATTAGAGATATATCAATAAAACAACTTTTTTGTTGGCATCTAGGGCATATCTCCTTCACTAGGAACACCTCTTACCGAGTGCGGTCATGCTCGCGTACGCTGACGGTGGGCCTATGGAGCGCACGCGGTTCACCGTACCGCGACGCGGGTTACGACCTCGCACGTGACACATGTCCGCGGTCTAGAATCTTTCGCCCTATACCACAACGGACCCGCCTAACAGGATAGAAGGGCTCTATTGCAATGTCGCCGCATGTCCTTTTGGGTGCCCATTCGAAAGAATCAGGATGACTTGAATAGCAGTTTGAACCGAAATAATCTAGCGATATTATTTACTCCGATGTTCATGATAAGTGTGTATTCTCCATGTTATAGCTGCATGTACCGGAAACTAAATTCATGTGTGGAGAAATAAACAACACAGAGTCCCTAGTGAGCCTCTTCTACTAGTTCGTTAGTCAAGTGTTGGTTAAGATTTCCTAACCACGGGCATACATTGTGACTTGATAATGGGATCATTAGGAGAATGATGTGATGGACATACCGACTAATAAGCATAGTTGTTAATCGTGTCACTTAGTTTGATTGCTATCGTTTTTGTATATGTCAAGTATCGTTTCCTTAGACCATGAGATTGTGTCACTCCCTGGCATCGAATGAATACTTTGTGAACATAAAATGTCACTTCGTAACTGGGTGATTATAAATGTGGCTTTTAGGTACCTTCGATGGTGCTTGTTGATGAGTTACACGAATCAAGACTAGATTTGTTCCTCCACATGACGGAGACATATCTCTAGGCCCTCTTGGTAGTATTGCATCCTAGAGCTTGCAAGCATGTTACAACGTGTTTAGTCATGGGGATCGAGAACTTGCCGATAATGAGATTGAACTATGTATACCGATACCAACTACTGAATATTGGGAAAGTAATATATCACGATACAAAGAGAATCGAATAACGGATTGATTAAATCCTCAACATTGTGGTTCAACCAATAAAATAACTTCATTGAATATGTACGAATCGCTATGGACATACCTGGTCTAACTACTGGTTATTGATCGGAGAGGTGTCACGATCATGTCTGAATGTTCTCAAACTCGTAGGGTCACACACTTAACACTTCAGTGTTGCTAGGTTTTGTCGATATAATAGATGGGGTAAATGAATGGTGATTTGGAGTCTTGGATCTGATCCTAGATATCACGAGGAGTTTAGGAACAGTTCGAAGATGGAGAAAACTATATGGAATGAGGGTTTTTGGTTGTGGGATTTGTTTGGAATGTTTCAGAATTGTTCTAAAAGGTTCCAGAATATTTTGGAAAGAGTTCCACCTGTCCAAAAGGGGGTAAGGGCCTAAAGTGGGGGCACCCAAACTACATGGGCTAGGGCACCATGGACACCAAGTCCCATGCGCCCCAAAAGGGGGTAAAACCCTAGCCGTAGGGATCTCCCTTGGGGAAGAGGCTCCCCTTCTTGTCTGTCGCTCCTCCCTTGGAGGAGGGGTTGATTGGGGCCGACCTCCTCTCCCCTATATAAGGAGGGGATGGGGAGGAGGCCTCTACCCTTCCATACCCTAGCCGCTTCCCTCTCTCCCTCTCTCTTACCTCTCATTTGTAGTTTGGCTTAGCGGAGGGACGAGCTATCAGCGTAGACTATTCGTGATGCCGATAGCCGATCTAGTAGTGGACCTAGCATCTAAAACCTTGGCCGGCTGCGGGTTCCTGTATTCGATAGGAGAGATAGAAGTAGAAATCCTTGCCTTCGAGCTGGCAGACAAGGTGGCATCGGAAAGCATGGGTGACACGGGTTATTGTGTGAGAGAACAGAGCTGGCAATGCAGACTGTTGCTGTAGACTATAGACCTCCGCATTTTCCCGGGCGATGGGGCCCATCCACGCGTGTTATGGTGACCCTCTTATCCTGATAGAATGGCCGATACAGTCTTTAATAGACCGACTATAGCATGTCCCTATAAAGACGTCAGACTCACTGCCTTTATTGCTTCCATGAAACCCTAGCCGCCAAACGCAACAATCTGCTCCCCTCTCTCTTCTTCCCCAATGCACTCTCTCAAAGTTTTAGGTGCCACCTTAGGTTTCGCTATTGTATCAGCTCTTTTTTATATTGTAGATATCAGAGGACATGGAGATGCTAGACGATAACACGTTGATGATGTTACAGAGAGAGTGGAGGCAACGTTTGGAATCTCAGGTATGTTGGCACGCTCGCTTCCTCCGCCTTCTTTTTTCTCATCATTTCTTGTAGATTTTCATTCTCTGTCTTATGCTATCTCTCTTTGCCATTTCAAGGGTCACGGACCTCACCAACATATCGATGGCGGTGTCAATGACAGCGACACATGGATAGGAAACGGTTCCTCTCCCAGGTATGTTGTCGCGCTCACTTCCTCCGAGTTCTGTCGTGCTCACTTCCTCCGAGTTCTTTTTCTTCAGCGTTTACTGCGCTATTTTGGTTCTCTGACTTGTGCTCTCCCTCTTTGACATTTCAGGGGACATGGAGCTCGCCAACAGATCGATGGGCTGATTGGAGGTGTTTGTGCTCCTTCTTCTTTGACTCTGGCCATTCCCACCACACGCCCGCGTCTACGTCACATCCAGGTACGTAGGTACGATACCATCAAAGGGCCCTCTGCTTATCTATCTAAAATATTTTTGTTTCTGTTCTATTTATCTTTAGCCTCTGACTACTTTGTTTCCCTCTTTCCATAGCGGAGTTATCTATTTCAAGATTATAGAAGCGGATCAAGCAACGACACTAGACAAGAGAAGTTGTCAAGCCGATGATGCTTGCCCTTCCAAGACGAGATAAGCAGGCGGAGCAAGTACGCTACTCCTTCCAGGACAAGATGAGCAGAACAAGAAATAATGACCATAGTATAGCTTTAGGATAGTTTAGATTTATGTAGATTTCCGCACTTCCATTCGTGATGAATGGGGTAATCTATAAATTTTTCTACTTATCCTTGGAATACCTGGAGAAATCTATAGGTTTCTCCATTTATCCAGGATAGCTGTGCATAGATCTATAGTTTTTTCATTTATCTTTTGCATGTTTTAGACTAAGCGTATGTAACACTTAAAAGTATATGAGTTTGCATGATCTTCGTGGATATGTTATCTGATAGCTGTGAGATTCGACATATTTTTGATGGTTTTTATTGATGGTTTTCTTCTAGATTTGATCGTTTTCTAGCTTTACCTAACGCTAATACTTCAGTAGCAAAGAAAACTTGGTTTTTAATGTGTGTTTCAGGTTCTGAACATCAACATAAGGTTTTAACAAGAGAAACACAATATTCAGGTGAAAGCAA
The DNA here is from genome assembly GCA_910589775.1 of Avena eriantha. Taxonomy (NCBI): domain Eukaryota; kingdom Viridiplantae; phylum Streptophyta; class Magnoliopsida; order Poales; family Poaceae; genus Avena; species Avena eriantha. Next base: position 494,348,314 of record OU342740.1, read on the forward strand.
GCAAGTCTCTTTTTCGAAGCAATCAAGGGAGGCATACTGTAGCTTTAACGAGCAACTATACGACGGGAATATTTTTCCAGCCGTATAGTTCCTGCCGTACAGTTGTCGCCTCCTCGGTCTGTCAAAAGGGACAACTTTCGTGAAGAGGCGAGACGTGAAATCATAACACATCTGCCGCCATCCCATCCATAAAGGAGAAAGAAGAGATCCAAAGAAGAAGGGGAAGACATTCTTCATCTCGCTCCACGATCTTCGACCGCCTAGCCATCGCACCCTCATAGCCATTACTTGTACTTGAGAGAGAGATCTTTACTTTGCAAGATTAGGGTTTGAGATTGTTTATTCCTATCTTGAATTGTGTTGGATTGGTTTTCTATTCATATTGTGGATTTCCACGGTAATATCGAGAAGAACTCCCTTTATTTAATTATATCGATAATGCTTTCTTCTCTCATGTGTGAGTAAGTTCCTTGGGCGTGTGAGATGTACGGGATTGGTGAGCTATGATGTGCCTACATATATTTTCCATTAGTTTGTGATTGATTTTAATTACTATATTATGTGTGTTTGACTATTGTGAGATGCCTAATGCTTGTTGTCCAATTAAGGGCCTAGACAACATGATGATCTATTCTACATAGATAGGATCTTGTTTGCTAGCAGACCGGCGACCCTCGAGTGACACCCGGATATCAATGGGAAACTAGTTTGACTCGAGGATCACGAGGAACCATTGTGCTTATTGCATTAGTATGATCTAAGAAGCTTAAGTGCTAAGCAACCTGAAGGACCTTAATCGTCTAGTGACTGACCATGGTTTTGGTAACAGACTAGTAGGATTATTGAAGTTGGGATGAAATCTACCAAGAGGAGTTCCGGCTAATTATGGGTTGCTCGACTACACATATACTTATAAGATTATAATTGTTACACTTATCATCCGTCCACCTGGCACAGTCACTATCACCATGAACTGTATCTCCCCGCGTCTTTTTTGTCATCTGTAGAAAACCACAAACAATCGAATCGTTCTTTACTTTTATGTTTTTTATTCCGGAAGTTCACATTTTAGTTTTATTTAATACAACCAGTTTAATCTAAATTCCATTCTCATTTTTACACTTGCAGTCAACTCACTCGAAGACCAGTGACAACTTTGTGTGTGACAGAGACTTCACCATAAACACTTACCTTTGGGCTCTCTGTGGGATTGATATCTATAATTCGAAACTAGCTATAAACGATCTGTGCACTTGCAGACATCAAGCTATTTTCTAGCGCCGTTGTCGGGGAGCTAAGTGCTAAGTGTTTGTCTCTTGACATTTCAGGTGTTACTACTACAAAATGGTCTCCCTAGGAGACAAAGGGTCTACACGCTCTGGTAGGACCTATTTACCAGATTATATTGAGCGCATGCCTATTCAAAGGCGCGAGGAAATTATTGAAAAACTTTTAAGATCAAATAAGTTTGAACTTGAAAACCTGAGTGAGTTTATGGAAATCATGTCCATTTACAGGACAACTCCCACGAAACCTGAGAAAACTCTTAGAGAATAAAGTGCTCCAAATTCTGTTTTTCTTAAACAACCAATAGAATTTCCTAATCCTAGAGTTAGAGAATATCGATTTGATGGTGAGATTATTAAAAATTTGCAGGAAAAAGCTTTCGGTGGAAGGGAAGATGAAGTCCCAGGAAGATATCTTAGAGAGTTCGATGATGTGATAACATCACTTGGACCAAAAGGTTTGCCAAGAGACTTCTCTCATCTAAAATTATTTCATTGGTCTCTTAAAGGTAAGGCTCTAGACTGGTTAAATTCTCTCCCTCGTCATTACATTAAATGTTGGGAAAACTATATTATTAAATTCATAAACAGGTTTAATCCTTTTAAAAAGGTAACTGAAATTAGAAAGAATATAGGCAACTTTAGTAAGAATGCAGGAGAAAACTAACCGCAAGCCGGGATAGATTCTTTGGAATGATCAATAGTATTCCTAATCATGGCTATTATGAATCGACTATTTTCCATTTATTTTACCATGGTCTTAATACTCAATGCAGAGAGTTGCTTGACTTATCAGCAGGAGGATCGATAAATACTTTAACTGTTAAAGCATAATTGGAATTGATGTCTACTAGGGCTAAGAAAGATTCTTTATATAATCCTGATTTCAGCACTAAGTTGGAAAAAGGGATACTTTGTATAACTCCTGATCTTATGCCTGAAGTACGCAAGACAATGAAACAAAAAGGTATACCTTCTGAACTTGTTAAGGAAAACAAAGTAGACTTGTTACAAGTCTTTACTAAAGATGATGAAACTAGAAAAGTTTTTCAAGAATTAAAACATCGACAAGCAAAATCTCATAATAACCTGCATAAGCAATTTCCAAGACATAAGAAGATTTTGGCGGAACTCACGGAAAATTATGATGAGATTGGCCAAGAAATAAAACTATTTCACAAGTACCTTAGTAAGATTGAAACCCAATGTGAACAAATAGCATCTGGTTATCAAATTTTTCTTCAGGATGATATAGATATTCCTGTTTCTACTAATGTCGTTACAAGGGGAGGTGTAGTTGTTATAGGGCCATTAGGACCACCAGAATATGAAGCTGAAAAAGATCGAAAGGAAAAAGCCTTGATCAAAGCAAGCCAAGAAGATGATACACTGGTGGATCCTCAAGGTGAAACTGCTCAAGAAACACAATATAAAACCATGGAGGAGCAAAATGATGCACAGGATGACCGTTATGACTCTGATGCAGAGATAGTTGATCCAAGAGAAGAAAAGAGACAAGCAATGAAGATGAAGTTGTTGTAGTAGAAAATAAGAAAAGCGGTAAGCAGCAACAAAAGAAAGCAACAAAAGAGCCTGGTCCCCCACAAAAGGTAAAAGACAAGAATAAGAAAGGTGAGCAAAAGCTTCCTTATCCAGATCGAAAAAATAAAGCACCAGATTAGGTAATCTATGATTCTTTCAAAAAGGCACTTGGTGATCTTCGTCTGGAAATTCCATTTGCGGTTGCAATAAAAGTTCCTACATATTCTAAATTCCTCCGTGATATTCTTAGTAGAAAGAAAGAAATAACTGAAACCGTTGCCATGGTGACAGTTATCCTATTGATGGGAAGCTATTGTCTAAATCGGGAGATCTCGGAATACCAACTATTTCATGCTCAATTGGCAAAACAGATATTCACACTACCTTGTGTGATTTAGGTGCAGGAGTTAGTGTAATGCCATACTCCCTCTATAAAAGGTTAGGATTAGGGGAGTATTCCCCTACTACTATCACTTTACAGATGGCTGACAAGTCCACTAAACAACCCATTGGAATGATTGAGGATGTTCTACTTAGAATAGATGAGAATGTTATTCCCACTGATTTTATTATCCTTGAAATGCCAGAGGATGAAAAATTATCCATAATACTTGAAAGACCTTTCCTTAGTACTGCAGGAGCGTCAGTTGATTGTGTTGAGGGAAAAATAATCTTCAATGTTTATGATGCTGAAATCATCCGGTATTTTCCAAAGAAGCTAGAAGCAGGAGAAAGATATATTCCACCGGCAAAACGAGTTCATGTGGTAAGTGCCTTTGATAAGGGGCAACCCAAGGTAAGAATTCGAGAACATAAAAGGGGTTGAATTATTCAACCATTCTTAATAAAATGCTTAATGGGAGTCAACCCATCACATCAATAAAATAAATTAAAGAATAAAATGTTTATCGCATTCCTACAACTTTTTCACAAACATTCTTGCTGAAGCGCTCCCGTGAAGATGTAGCTGTCAGAAAGTAGTAGAAACATCGATTGAACAAGTGTAGAATAAGTATAAAAATAAAAGTTTGAGTTTTATCTACAAAAAATATCTTAATCATTTTGAAATAAAAGTTTGAGTTTTTATCTACAAAAACTAGCTTAATCATTTTGTCAAAATGATTAAGCTAGTTTTTGTAGATAAAAACTCAAACTTTTATTTTGATACTTATTCTACATTCGTTCAATCGATGTTTCTACTACTTTTTGACAGCTGCATCTTTACGGGCGCGCTTCCGCAAGAATGTCTGTGAAAAAGTTATAGGAATGTGATGAACTTTTTATTCTTTATTTTGTTTTATTGATGTGATGGGTTGACTCCCATTAAGCATTTTATTAAGAATTGTTGAATAACTCAACCCCTTATCTATTCTCGAAATCTTACCTTGGGTTGCCCCTTATCAAAGGCACTTACCACATGAACTCGTTTTGCTAGTGGAATATATCTTTCTCCTACTTCTAGCTTCTCTAGAAAATACCTGATGGTTTCAGCATCATAAACATTGAAGATTATTTTTCCCTTAGCACAATCAACTGATGCTCCTACAGTACTAAGGAAAGGACTTCCAAGTATTATAGATAATTTATCATCTTCTGGCATCTCAAGAATAATAAAATTAGTGGGAATAACATGCTCATCTATTCTAAGTAGAACATCCTCAATCATACCAATGGGTTGTTTAGTGGACTTGTCAGCCATGTAAAGTGATAGTAGTAGGGGAATACTATCCTAATCCTAACCTTTTATAGAGGGAGTATGGCATTACACTAACTGATGGGGATATGCCGAAGGGGGTATGCCCAGCAGGACGTTTCGATTGGGCCAAAGGGCTCGTGAGTGGGCCTGTAGGACGGCGACTGGAATGCGACTAAAGAGAAGGCCCGACGACTGGAGACTGGAGGCCTAGAAGCGTATTCGAAGCCTAGTTGGATTAGGTCAAAGCCTCAGAATCCATATCATGTTCGGTTGTAAACTATAAACCCTAGCGAGGTGCCTCATATATAGACCTCACTAGGGTATCCTGAGGACTTACGTTCCATCATACACCCCCTCAAGCGACTCATTGCTTAGAGCTGAGCTCGCCACCCTTGTAACTTGCTCTCCACTAATCCAATCTAGCAGGAGTAGGTCTTTACCCTCCGGGGGGGCGAACCTGGATAAACCCATGTGCATCCGCCCCCATCTCGCACCGCAGATGGCCGCCAGCTCTCGCCCCCCAATTCAATCAATCGCTGCCTACTGCAGCGACTGCCATGGCCATTTCCACGAAAGTGGCGCCCATCGTAGGGCCTAGCCGGACTAGCCTGAGTTCTACGGTGAGACCCTATTCGCCGATCGATCGGTTGCTCGCCATCGGCCGCATGATCGCAATCAGCGGGATCTTACAAATCCTGCCTAGCAGCTACGTCCCGGCGTCGCGCCCGATCACCCACGACGCGGTGATGCTGGTCGGCTCCATCAACCTCTTCGTCGGCTTCATCGGCGCGGTCGACCCAGCGGTGACGGTGATCGTTGGCAGATCGCCGCCGCACTGCGATCTGCTCTCGGAGGAGCAGGTCCGCTCCATCAGGAGCCTCGTCACCGAGTATGACTCGGCCGCCAGCAACGCGGCCGAGACCAACATTGCCCTAAACGACGATGCCGACTCCGTGACCCCAGCCTCGGTCGACGGACCTATCATCGCGGCATCATGAGAAGACTCCATCACGCGGGTCTCCAACCCTGAGGATTTCGAGGACTCCTCCATCCTTTGGATCTTCGATTCCGATGCCGGCTCGGAGTCGCCCGAGGACTTCCGTGCGAGATCCAATCGCTTCAACGCGATCTACATGGCGGGCAACACGGCCGCCCCGCCAGATCCATTCTCCACACCAATCCTGTAGACCGCCACAGCCATAGAGGTAGAGGATGCCCGCCTACGACTCGCGGAGGCGCAGCGCAATGAGCTCGCCGAGCGTGAGAGATACCACCTCGAGCGGGAACCGGCGCGGGAGCTATCGCTCTATCACCAGCACCGCATCAGGACCCGCTTGAACTCCAACATGCAGGGTCGCGTCCTCAACTTCAACGACGAAAGCGACCCCGCACGCGCGACCGAGCGTGAGTACTGCGATAACGCACCACCATGTGGAAGCAACCGACCACCACCCGGCGCACCGGCGACCGGAGCCCCTCCACCACCCATTGGCCACGCGCCCCCGCCGGACCAGCCGCGGATCATCATCTCGCCATAGGCCCGTGACGCCAACGGACTCCCACTCTACTCCACCCGGATGGACAACATCGTCGCGGCCGACGCCACAGTCACCAACCTCGACGTCCAGGGAGAAGGCACGCTGCAGATCCAGTATGCCAAGGCCCTACTCGCTAGGGCTATCGAGCAACAATCTGCGGGGGTCGACCCGCGAGGTCGGATGTATTCCCGCTCCTCGGCAAGCAGGGTGGCCACCAGCGGCCACCCCACCATCGCCAACACCGTGACCTGCCCACCACCGCAGCCCCTGGCGATGCAGCCACGGGCCGCTAACCCCGCGCCCTCCACCAATGACCCACGACCAGTGAGCAGCACGGTTGCCGCCAACGGGCAGCCCATCGACACTCGCATGCACATTGTCAACAACCAGGCCTGGCGGGCGTGCCAGCCCAATGACTTGAGGCATACCCTCAGTAATTGCGGCGACCCTGAACCCAGGGGCTCGCTCAGCCGAGTCGGCCCCTAATGCTTTAGGCCCATGATCAGAGGGGAAAAATACCCCGCCAACTTCAAGGCGTCCAAGGAGATCGAAAAGTATGATCCAACGTACGACCCAGCAGTATGTCTGGACACATACCTGATGGTGATGGGAATCGTCGGCCACACCGACCTGCTCGTCGCTCGCTACCTCCCCTGATGATGGAGGGCGCAACCCGACAATGGATCAACACCCTCCCCGCCGACAACATCGACTCCTTGGAGGAAATCCGGGATGCCTTCGTCAGGCACTTCGAGGGCTCCTACACCGGCGCCACCACCATCGAAGACCTGGAGTGGTGCATCCAGGGACAATGCAAGTCGACCCGCCACTGGATTCAAAGGTGGCAAGAACTGTGGATCAATGCTTCCGGCATCCACCTAGACACGGTGATACATTGCTTCAAGAACGCGTGCCGGTATGAACCCCTGGTTGCCAAGATCAAGCGGGTCCATCGAACGCTCGACAACATCCCTGACCTCCTCGAGATCGCCAAGCGCTATGCGGAGGAGGACCCCAACCAAGACTCCGATGACGAGTCAGGAGGAAGACACCGCACCAGCGGCCACGACAGCGGGCGACAGCGCGACAGCGCGACATGCGCTACAGCAACACCTGCATCACCGGCAAGCGCCACACGGACGGGCGAGTCGACTTTGTCACCAACGCCGGCTACAGCCAACGCGACCCGAAGAGCTACCGCCACGACAAAGGAAATTACCGTGATAGTGGAAACTACCGCGCCAACAACGCGGCGAGGCCGAAATTCGACCCCGCTGCCCTGCTCAACCAGCCCTGCGTCTACCATGGCAGGGAGGGGAAACCCGCCACCCACACCACCGTGGACTGCCACTCTCTCAAAGAGATCGAAAAGGCAAGGCGAGCAAGGGAGGACCCCAACAACAACCCACCTCGGGACAACGGAAATGCCAGCGGCTTCGGTAACACCGTCGGCTCGCTACACACCTTCACCGGGCTCGGCACCAAGCGCGAGAGGAAGGTTCTCGCCCATGCAGTCGCCGTTAATGCGGTGACACATGTCGATATCCCACGCTTCCTCAACTGGTCCGAGAAGAGCATCACCTAGAGTCATCAGGACCATGCTCCCAAGATCGAGTACCCAGGGCGAGTCGCCCTGGTGGTCAGGCCCAAAGTAGCCGACTATTGGCTGCCCAAGACACTGATGGACGGCGGGAGCTCCATCAACATCATGTATCTGGACACGTTCAAAAGGCTCCAGTTCCCAGAATCGGCAATCCAGCCGACCCTGACAACCTTGCATGGCATCGTCCCCGGTCGGAAGGCGTACCCGATCGGAAAAGTGACATTACCGGTCACCTTTGGCACGCTAGCAAACTACCGCACTGAGCGAATCGAGTTCGAGCTGGTGAACTTCCGCAACCCCTATCACTGCGTCCTGGGACACCAAACGTTCGCCAAATTTATGGCGACCCACCACTATGCATACAACATGATGGAGCTCCCAAGGTCGAGCGGCATCATCACCGTTCACGGCGACCCCAGTATGGCTGTGGAATGCAAGGACAAAGGCGTTGAGCTTGCCGACACCGTCATCGCTGCGGAGACTGATCACGCGGAGGAGCTCGCGAAATATGCAGGCAACATCAACAAGGACAACCCCATCATCCTGAAGAAGCCAACCGTCGTGAACTCCATGTTCGAGGCAACCACGCATACACGCACCGTCGAGCTCGTCCCGGGCGACTCCAGCCAGATGGTCACCATTGGGGTGCACATGAGCCCCGCATAGGAAAGCGCGCTCATCGAGTTCCACCGTGAGAACCGCGACATCTTCGCATGGAAACCTTCTGACATGCCAGGTGTCCCGAGGGAACTCGCTGAACACAAACTACACGTCGACCCCAAAGTGTGACCGATAAAGCAGTCGTTGTGGCCCTTCAATGAAGAGCGCCGCCGAGCAATCATCGAAGAAGTGCAACGCCTGCTGGCCGCAGGCTTCATTCGGCCAATAATATACTCCAAGTGGCTAGCAAACCCAGTCCTGGTTCTGAAAAAGAACAACACATGGAGAATGTGTATCAACTACACCAACCTCAATAGCACTTTCCCGAAGGAGGAGTTTGTCCTACCGCGCATCGATTAGATCATGGACTTGACCGCGGGATCAGAGTCGTTGTGCTTCCTCGATGCATACTCTGGTTACAACCAGATCAAAATGGCAGCCGAGGATCAAGAGAAGACGGCGTTCATCACGCCATTCAACGCCTTCTGCTACACGTCCATGACGTTCGGCCTCAAGAACGCCGGCGCCACATACCAAAGGTGCATGCAGGAGTGCCTCGCGAGCCAAATTGGCTGCAACATTCACGTCTACATCGACGACGTGGTGGTAAAATCCACCCGCTCGGACGACCTGCTCGCCGACCTAGCGGAAACCTTCGCAAATCTGAGGAGGTACAACATCAAGCTGAACCCAAGAAAGTGCACCTTCGGTGTCCCCACTGAGCAGCTACTGGGATACGTAGTCTCCAAGCGAGGCATCAAAGCCAACCCCACCAAGATCGACACCATCGCATGACTCGGAAAACCCGAGTGCCTGCGTGACGTCCAGAAGTTGGCCGGGCGAGTCGTGGCGCTCAGTCTCTTCATCCCCGGACTAGGCGAGAAGGAAATGCCTCTCTATCACCTGATGCGCAAGAACCCCACGTTCCAATGGGATGCGGAGGCGGACGATACACTCAAAGCACTCAAAGAAGTGCTACTCGCGGCTCCACTACCTGCTGCCCCAATCGACAAAGAGCCAATGCTCGTCTACCTGGTGGCCTCCACTCGATTCGTCAGCAGCGTGATGGTCGTCGAACGGCCAGAGGAGGGCAAGGAGCGCCCCATACAGCACCTTGTCTACTACATCAGCGAAGTCTTGACGGACTCAAGACAGCGCTACCTGCAGTACCAGAAACTGGTGTACGCAGTATTCCAAGCTCAGCGATGACTCCCCCATTATTTCTAGGAGCACCCAGTCACTGTGGTCTCCTCCGCACCTCTGCAGGACATAATACGCAATCGCGAGGTGACTGGGCGAGTTGCCAAGTGGGTCGTCGAAATCGGCGTCCACAACATCAAATATGAGCCCCGCAAAGCGATCAAGTCACAAGCCCTAGCTAATTTCCTCGCAGATTGGGAAGAAGCGTAGCAGCCGAAAAAACTACCATACCTTCACTACTGGTCGCTCCACTTTGACGGCTCCAAGAACGCCGACGTTGCAGGGGTCGGGGTCATATTGACCTCCCTAAAGGAGACAAGCTCTGCTACGTGCTCCACCTCAACTTCAATCCCTGCACCAACAACATGGTAGAATACGAGGCCCTCCTCCATGGCATGCGGGCCGCCAAGGAGATGAACATCAACCGCCTATGGTGCTACGGCGACTCTGCTCTGGTCGCCGGCCAGGTCGCCGGAACTTGTGACGCTGTCTCTCCAACAATGATCGCGTACCGCCAAGCGGTAGACCAATTGGGAGGACACTTCGACGGCTACTCCGTCGAGTGGATCGACAGGCACAAGAACAAGGAGGCAGATGCCCTTTCCCGCATCAGATCGGCTAGGCAAATGCCACCTGCGGGCATCTTCCTCGACATCATCCACAAACCTTCGGTCTGCCCACCGAAGGAGATAGACATCGGGATACCACTACAACCCAAGCCGGCCCTAGTCGCCATGATCGTGGAGCCCAGCGACTGGATGGCACCATATGTCGCCTTCCTCGAGCATAATATCCTCCCAAATGATGAGACGGAGGCGAGGATGATCGTGCGCTGCTGCAAGTCCTTCGTCATCATCAATGACGAGCTCCACAAATGCAGCATGACTAGCATATTCCAGCGCTGCGTACATCCAGAAGAAGGCCGTAAGATCCTCCAGGACATCCACACCGGAGACTACGGCCATCACGTCGGCGCCAAGTCGTTGGTCGCCAAGGCCATGCGGCACGGCTTCTACAGGCTCACCGCGCATGCCGACGCCACCAACATCGTCCAACGATGCGTCGAGTGCCAGAAGTACGCCAACCAGACGCACCTCCCTGGTTTGGCACTCAAGACCATCCCCATCGCATGGCCATTCGCTGTATGGGGCATGGACATGGTAGGCCCGTTCAAGAAGGCCCCATCCGGCTTCACCCACCTCCTGGTCATGGTCAACAAGTTCACCAAATGGGTCGAGGCCAAGCCGATCAAAAAGTGTGATGGCAAGACGGCGACCAAGTTCTTACGTGAGCTCATTTACCAGTATGGCTACCCGCACAGCATCATAACGGACAACGGCACAACCTTCGCCAAGGGGGCCATGGCGGAATTCTGCGAAGAGCACAACCTACGGCTCGACCTCGCTTCAGTCGCCCACCCAGAGTCGAATGGCCAAGCAGAACACGCCAACCAGAGCGTCCTCCACGGGCTTAAGCCATGACTCCAGTTGCCCCACGAGGGCACCCCAAGATGCTGGTGAAGGAGATATGCCCTATAGGCAAATAATAAATAGGTTTTTATTGTCATATCTCAATTAGTTTATAATAGTTTCATATAGTGCTAGAACTGTGCCAAGTAGAAACATTGGTACAGGTGTGGTATGAAACAACAAAGTCCCTAGTAGGCTCTATTCATACTAGTTCATTGGTCACGAAGATGATGTGGGTTTCAAGATCATGGGCATTTATGCCGACTGACAACGAGATCATATCATTGGAGAATGATGTGGTTGGACATTCCTCAAAGGATTGCAACACGATCAAGTCATACAGTTCATTGTTGCAGCAGCTATACCTAGACTCCTTCTCCCGTGAGCTCATATTACTCACTGTTTCCCTAGGCTGCTTTGACTGCATCAAACGTCATCTGGTAATGCGGTGGCTATAAAGGTGTACGTTGGGTATTCCGAAGGAACAGTAGATGGCATGTGACTGCAAGACCGGGATTTGTTCACCCACATGACGGGTAAAGATACATACGGGCGACTTGGTGAGATTACATCTATAAATGTTGCAACATGTGACTAGGTCACGGGATGTAATATCACGGTAACAAGAAAACATAACTTGTTGTGAACGAGATTGAACAAAGGTATGGGATACCAGTGACCGGATCTCGGACAAGTTGTATCGAGAAACAAAAGGAAGAGGATGCTACATTTAGAAGGTTCAAGCGACATTGTCATCAGGAATGCATAGGGGTCACATGGATATCCCTGGTCCCTCTATTGATCATTGATACAGATCACGTCTAGAGCATTCCCGAGCCATCAGAGGATACACTTAAGGGTACGATGAGAGCGATCATTCGTAAGACGGAATCATAGTAGAGAAAGAGAGAAAGCCTGAATCGTTCCATGGAGAGATCCGAAGTTTTTCGGAGAAAGAATAAAGGAAAAGCCCCGAAAAGTTTTTTGGATAAATGGGAATTTAAATATATATTTAGTATATGTTAATTGTGAATTAATATATTATAAATAATATTTAGATTAAGATTTATAAAGTCAACTATTATATTAGGCTAAATCCTAGAGGGAAATAGCCTAGAAATAAAACTACAGGAAAATAAAAGGAAAAAAGAAAAACAGCCAGCCCAAGTGGGCGGATAATAATAGCCGCCGCACTGGGCGGCAGATAGTTGGGTCACGCCAGGCCGCCGCGGGCCGCCGCTGGCCGCCGCTGCCAGCCGGCCCACCCGGGCGGGGCGGGGCTGGGCACAGGCCGCCGCCGGGCGGGGCGAGCTAGGCCGCTCGTGGCGCTGGCCCACCCTGGTCGCGGGCGCCAACGGGCCTCCGGGGTGGCCAGCCCACCCGGGGTCGCTGCCCCAGCAGGAGGCCGCCTCGCGGGTGAAGCTGAGCGCGGGGTGGGCCGCGCCAAGGCCCACCCGACCAGCTCCTGCTGCTTCCCTTTTTCTTTTATCTGTTTATTTTCTGTTTGCCTATTGGGCTGAGTAGAAACAGCCCATTTGGTAGTCCGAATTTCTGCTGAGTTTTTCCTTTAATATTAGTCCCACATGGCTTAGCCTTTGAGAAAGGTACACCCCTTTAGCCTATATAAAGGGGTGCCCATGGGTGGGATTAAACACACCAATATTTGGAGAAGTCCTTTGGTTGACTTTCTCCTCTCTCTCCCTCTATACCTCGTGACCATGGCCCCAAGTCTGGGTTGTGCGATCGAGGCACACCTGCAGTACGCCGTTACGCTACAGCGATTCCTAGCCGGATATCAACTTCCGCACTCCTGACGGGATCGGGGAGCCGGAGGTCTCATCATGCACCGGATGTGTACGAAGACACGAGGCGTAACACTTGGGGCGCTAGAATGTCATGAGCCGGAAGTGTTGCACGATGAAGATGATGAAGATCAAGAAGGAGCTAGGGGTGACCTACGAGGAGCTTCGCGACCTTGAGGTCGGCTTCGAGTACGACTACATCAACCACGTTCCCCACGGAACGTTAACCGCGTACGGTCTACAAGGGTATGTATTCTCTACGCTCCGGCCGTTACCGCATTACTACATAGATAGATTCTAGGCTAAGTTTCTGGGGTTTCGTCGTAGGAAATTTTTTGTTTTCTGCGCCGATCCCCAACAGTGGTATCAGAGCCGATCTATGCGTAGGAGTGCTGTACGGCCAGTACGCACAAGTATTGTGCGGGCATTGATCCTTTAGTTGTTACCCTCTAACGTGTACTTGTTTATATTGCGGTATTGTTTGATGAAGCTGCCCGGACCGACCTTATGCGTATTCGTACGCGAGACTGGTTCCACGCTCAACATACGGCTTGTACCGTATAAGTGGCTAGCGGGTGTCTGTCTCTCATTTGATAGTTGAAATAGCATTTACAACGGAGGGCCCCGAAAGGGGTGTAATAGAGACAACTATCTGATCCATGTTGTGGTTGGAAAGTTCGTAGTTTAGAAACGCTTCTAGTGCGAAAGCCCTAACAACCACGTAAAACTTGCAATAGATAAAGTAGAGGCGTCTAACTTTATATTGCAGGGGGCATGTGATTATGATATGGCATTGGTCGTTACGAAGGTAAAGTAGTTTACTTTTCTGTTACTAAGTAGTATAGTGATAGTCATCGTTCCGATGAACGACCTGGTGGAGGCGTCGTGGACTTGGCGTCAAACCAAGGGCAAGATGGAGATCATGCCGAAGCACTCGATGGAGATCAAGGCGCAAGAAAGTCCATATCATATCACATTATACATATGATGTTGATACCAACTTTACATCTTATTGTGTGCTCGTATTTAGAAACTCAACGGTAGCAAATAAGATAATCCCTATTTAATTCCAATGTTCCGTGTTCCCCTTGTGTGTGCACCACCAAGAAAGTTCTTCGGTATGAGGCCGGCTGTGATGATCGGGGGTCAGACATATCTACGTTCGCATACAGTGGGTGTAAGCCATGTTGCACAGCGAATACACACAAATTAGATTTGGTGAGCCTAGCATGTACAGACATGGCCTCGCAACACAAGAGATCGAAAGATCGAGCATGAGTCACATGTATGATGTGATTGACATTAGTGAATGTCTACCTTTGATAATGCACTGATGGTCGTGATGATCGGGGGAGGTGTAGAGGATAGGGATCATGTGATCACTGAAATCGTCCAGGGGATGACCATTTTAGTGGAGACCAATTATAAATTGATCTCTTATTATAAACTTAGATTAGATGTCTATTTGCAAATATCTTAGTAGACCTTGGCCTATCCCATTGAGGTCCTTTGCGACCATGGGAATATATTGCTTAATTTGGAACTTAGCAAAAGGGTCCAACTTCATAGATTAATACCCACGCCTGAGGGATATCCACGTAAAGGTGATCTTCTCTTCTTGATACAATAACCATTAGGAGATAATTCGATGGCTCCGGAAAGTTTGGAGAAACACTTAGTGATCTTGCATTAGAGTTGAGAACTCTTAGAAGGGCTTGATTGCAAATGGAGGTCATGGATGAAAAGGTATATATAAGATATACAAATTATAAATGTGGTTCTTGCAGAACTCATTGCAGTTTGCAAAGTATTTGATACTTGTCCCATTTTGTGAAAACAGGATGATCTGCTTGAGAATTGTTGGTTTTGAGGCAACGTGACTTGATGACGGCAAGCAAAACAGTTGATGGCCGACATCACCACTTCCCTCAAAGTTTATCATTTGGATTAGTGGACTTGAATATAAATTTGTAATCCTTGTATGTGTGTCTTGCTTTTGGCGAGACGATTATTCATATGAACAAGTTACAAACCAGTTTGTACTATTCTTATGAACAATACCTTATGGTCACATTACGATTACAAATAAGTTATTCTCATCACTATGTTAATGATAATAGTTTAAACATTTATAATGGATTAGAATGCTAAAAGATATCCAAAGCTTAATAATGAAATGCCACTACAGTTTAAGTCATTTTGGTTATTGCAGGTTCTTTATGAAAGATCGGAGTCCTAGATGCTTAATCTAGAGACTTTGCAAAACCATGCCTCTTGGACAGAATGACTAAAAATCCGCATTCTGGTAAAATGGTGATATGCGAAGAAATGTTGAATCTTGTACATAGTGATGTATCACATTTTCAACAAATAGTGGAAATCATTTGTTGTGGACTTAAGTGAATAAGTGTATTTACTTAATGAAACATGAAGTTTGAAATGATTTGAATTGTTCAAATGAGTTCATGACTAAATGGGATATTGAAATTAACAAGAATACCAAGTCTCTTCGATTTGATCGACATGACTTAAAGTATTCAAGTTAAGTTTAGCATAAAAAGAACTTGTGAAAGATGTTTTCACAAATTATGTTAATTGGATGAATTCAAACTCTGTTGAAATATCTAAACATCATAATCATTATGTATTAAGATACATATGGTATAATATTATCTCTTATAGGGGTTATAGTTGTTGTTTAGAGTTAAAGATCGAAATAAGCAAACACTCATTTGAAATACAAAAGAACATCTAAAAAGATTCGTGGAAACAACACTATAAGTGTTATGGCACGTTCGAGTTTCTGGAGATTTCGATAAGTCGAAGTCATGGCGAATAAACAAGTCTTTGTAGAGCATTCTTTGGAAGCTATGAATGCATCTTCCACAAAAGGGCAAACCTTCTGTTGTCCAAAGTCAACATGTCTTGATGAAGATACAGGTGGAAGAAAGTAAAATATCAAAACAAGGTATTTAACCTTACCTCTGGATTGTTGAGTGGCGCAACGGAATTTGTTTCGTGAAACCAAACTCTACAAATAGAGCAGAAACCAATGATAATGATCATAAAGTTTTAAGTAAATACTTTTACTAAAGAAAGTAGGATTCAACTATATATTCTACAAGTTTGTGAAATTATATTATTGATTCACTTGTCATGTTTTGAACAAGACATACCTACGAAATACAAAGAAGCGTGATGGACCTAAGTACGAGAAATCAATGGTCATTGAAATCTCGTTAGTGGAATTCTCGATTTGATGATGATCAAGGAATTTTGGAATGTCCAAGATTATCGAGAGGACCTAGATTTGGGTGGGAGCTAATCAGCTTGGCTAATTCATAATATGTAGCTGACATATTCATAGTGGGAGCTAAGTGAAATCCCTGATCTCAAACATGAACGTCATATTTGAGTGGGAGCGTGAAATCATTCTTTGATATGTGGACAACATATGCGAACGATGTAATTGGTGTTAATAATATCTAAGTTAGGATGAAGTTGAAGTTATTAAACAATAAGATCTATCGAGATAGATTGGTGAGTTTAATAAACACTGAATGAAGAATGCTTCCTGGACTTGATTCTGAAAGATGTTCAGAATGTCCTAAGCAAGATTCTGAAAAACCTCAGAATGGAACAAGGTAAGAAAGTAGTTCTTACTATATGAAGCATTGAGTATTGCAACTATGGTTGAAAGAAAGAGATGCGTTGCATCTCCTATGCCTCAGTCATAGGTTCTTCCATATAACCATGTTGTATACTCGACATAAAGTAACCCGAGGTTCTGGTTGGTAGGACAAAGTCTTAACAGTAAGAGCATGTCTTTAAGTGATTCCTGAGTTAATCACTAAACCAGAATTAAGTTTGTACTTAAGTAGCAAGAAGCAATGTAAGTGGCATAGATGCATTTCATGCACTAGGATCTATATAGATATAGAAGTATAAAAGCTCCATCTGATGTGTTGTATAATGTTATGGCGGGGCTAGTTCGCTTTTAACGTAGAATGATGTGTCCCAGGGCCCAGTGCCCATGAGAAAGCCCTCGAGGTTGATCTAACGTCACTGTAAGCTCCTGGAATCCGGCCTCGTTAAGCTGCCATGACTATAGTATATACACAAAGGATAGCAAAGTGTGTTTCGAAGTTTAGATGACAACAGTGAAAAAAAAATGACCGTCATCATAAACACTAGAAACAAAGTCTCGCTTTGTTGCCATTTAAAATCCTTCGACCCATTATACGATAATGGAGTGAATGTCAAAATTAGGAAGACATTAACGATTTGCAAAAGACATAATGATCTGGTAAAACAGAACATGGACATGATGTTTCCCATGAGCATGCATGATCTGTAAACGCATATGGTATATGGTTTATATGAGTAAAATGCAAGCTAGATTATTTGTACTCTAGTGCAAGTGGGAGACTGAAGGAGATATGCCCTAGAGGCAAATAATAAATAGGTTTTTATTGTCATATCTCAATTAGTTTATAATAGTTTCATATTGTGCTAGAACTGTGCCAAGTAGAAACATTGGTACAGGTGTGGTATGAAACAACAAAGTCCCTAGTAGCTTCTATTCATACTAGTTCGTTGGTCACGAAGATGATGTGGGTTTCAAGATCATGGGCATTTATGCCGACTGACAACGAGATCATATCATTGGAGAATGATGTGGTTGGACATTCCTCAAAGGATTGCAACACGATCAAGTCATACAGTTCATTGTTGCAACAGCTATACCTAGACTCCTTAGACCGTGAGCTCATATTACTCACTGTTTCCCTAGGCTGCTTTGACTACATCAAACGTCATCTGGTAATGCGGTTGCTATAAAGGTGTACGTTGGGTATTCCGAAGGAACAGTAGATGACATGTGACTGCAAGACCGGGATTTGTTCACCCACATAACAGGTAAAGATACATACGGCCGACTTGGTGAGATTACATCTATAAATGTTGCAACATGTGACTAGGTCACGGGGATGTAATATCACGGTAACAAGAAAACATAACTTGTTGTGAACGAGATTGAACAAAGGGGTATGGGATACCAGTGATCGGATCTCGGACAAGTTGTATCGAGAAACAAAAGAAAGAGGATGCTACATTTAGACGGTTCAAGTGACATTGTCATCAGGAATGCATAGGGGTCACATGGATATCCCTGGTCCCTCTGTTGATCATTGATACAGATCATGTCTAGAGCATTCCCGAGCCGTGAGAGGATACACTTAAGGGTACGATGAGAGCGATCATTCGTAAGACGGAATCATAGTAGAGAAAGAGAGAAAGCCTGAATCGTTCTGTGGCAAGATCCGAAGTTGTTCGGAGAAAGAATAAAGGAAAAGCCCCGAAAAGTGTTTTCGGATAAATGGGAATTTAAATATATATTTAGTATATGTTAATTGTGAATTAATATATTATAAATAATATTTAGATTAAGATTTATAAAGTCGACTTTTATATTAGGCTAAATCCTAGAGGGAAATAGCCTAGCAATAAAACTACAGGAAAATAAAAGGAAAAAAGAAAAACGGCCAACCCAAGTGGGTGGCGGATAATAGCCGCCGCACTGGGCGGCAGATAGTTGGGCGACGCCAGGCCGCCGCGGGCCGCCGCTGCCAGCCGGCCCACCCGGGCGGGGCGGGGCTGGGCACAGTCCGCCGCCGGGCGGGGCGAGCTAGGCCGCTCGTGGCGCCGGCCCACCCGGGTCGCGGGCGCCAACGGGCCTACGGAGGTGGCCAGCCCACCCTGGGTCGCTGCCCCAGCAGGCCGCCGCCTCGCGGGTGAAGCTGAGCGCGGGGTGGGCCGCGCCAAGGCCCACCCGACCAGCCCCTGCTGCTTCCCTTTTTCTTTTATCTGTTTATTTTCTATTTGCCTATTGGGCTGAGTAGAAACGGCCCATTTGGTAGTCTGAATTTCTGCTGACTTTTTCCTTTAGTATTAGTCCCACATGGCTTAGCCTTTGAGAAAGGTACACCCCCTTAGCCTATATAAAGGGGTGCCCAATTGTTGGGATTAAACACACCAATATTTGGAGAAGTCCTTTGGTTGACTTTCTCCTTCTCTCTCTCCCTCTATACCTCGTGACCATGGCCCCAAGTCTGGGCTGTGCGATCGAGGCACACCTGCAGTACGCCGTTACACTACAGGGATTCCTAGCCGAATATCAACTTCCGCACTCCCGACGGGATCGAGGAGCCGGAGGTCTCATCGTGCACCGGATGTGTACGAAGACACGAGGCGTAACACTTGGGGCACTAGAATGTCATGAGCCGGAACTGTTGCACGATAAAGATGATGAAGATCAAGAAGGAGCAAGGGGTGACCTGCGAGGAGCTTCGCGACCTTGAGGTCGGCTTCGAGTGCGACTACATCAACCACGTTCCCCGCGGAACGTTAACCGCGTACGATCTACAAGGGTATGTATTCTCTACGCTTCGGCCGTTACCGCATTACTATATAGATAGATCCTAGGCTAAGTTTCTGGGGTTCCGTCGTAGGAAGTTTTTTGTTTTCTGCGCCGATCCCGAACAGCTGGGTCGAAGAGCTCCCCTCTGTAATATGGGGATCCGCATGTCCGTCAATCGCGCCACCGGGTTCACACCCTTCTTCATGGTGTACGACGCTGAAGCCGTAATGCCAACAGACCTAGAGCACGACTCACCTCGAGTTGCCAATTACGTCGAGGTGACAAACGAGACCGCCCGCCAAGACAACATCGACCAAATCGACGAGGCACGCGACCTGGCTCGCTCCCGCACCGCCATCTACCAGCAGGGACTCCGCCACTACCATAGCCGCGAGTCCGGACTCGCACCTTCCAGGAGGGCGACCTGGTCCTACGATTGGCTCAAGACAAGAAGGGCATGCACAAGCTCTCCCCCCATGGGAGGGGCCATTCGCCATAGGGCGAGTCCTCGGCAATGACGTCTACTACCTCATCGACATATGAGGTGACGGCTAGCTCGAGGTCAGGAGGCCATGGAATGTAAACCTCCTCCGAAAGTTCTATACATAGAACTCAAGCATGTACTCAGTTGACATATATAATGAAATTCATTCGGTTCACAAAATTGTGTTTACTCACCATATCCTTGTGCCACTCGCACTCGTACAATTAGAAATACGCTATCCACGGAAGTCAACCCTTGGTCGAGCGACTGGAACGGCTAAGTAGTGCGGCCTAAGGGCACCGAAAATACTCGGGCCTTGGGACGTCCATGAATACGCCAACCCAGAGCCACCATCGGAGTCGCCTAGCTCGACTGGCCCACCGGGCCAAGACGACCGGTATACGCTTCTCACAGTGACCTGCCCTTCCCATCCTCACGCAAAGCAACTCGAATGGTTAAGTACCACGCACGGGGACTCCGCAAAAATGGAACCCTCACGCGGCTCGGGAACACACCAAGTAAGAGAGCTGCCTTGGACTCGCCCAGCGACTGGTTCTCCGAGCCAGGGGAGGATACGCGTTACAAACAACGCATTAGTAACTTACAACTGGCACACGCCCAAAACGGCTAAGTACTATGCTCGGGGACTCGCCTACAAACAATCCCACTCGCGCACGGGGACTTGCCCCTTCAGGAGGCGCAAGGGACAAACAATGCACAATCAAAATAAAACACATACGTATACAATCGAGTTATACCCCATTAAAGGGCAGACGCGCTCGGGGACTCGCTCAAACAAAAAATAAACACACCACACGATCACAGTCGCATTGCAAGTCGATTGACTCCTCTTACTCAAAATATTGTTCATATTACAAAACTCGCCACTTGGCATATATTAAAAACTGCCCAGAGATGTTATCTGTTTCGTAGGCCCTGACGAAGCAGCATCCCCACCACCCTTGACATGGAAAAAAGGTTGCCATGGGTTTGTCGGGTAGGTCGTTAGCGACTTCGACAGCAACGACTGGAAGGGTTGCTCCGACTTCAGGTCGCGATGCTCCGGCTCGGGGTCGCCAAGCGCCAATACCGTCTCCAGGTATGGCAGAAGATCCCCCATCGCCAACACCTGATCAGCAAAGGGGGCGGCCTTGGCGGTCAGCTTCAGCACCTCCGACATCTCCATCGCACCAGTTGCCAAAGGGTAGCCGCTGGTGACGTCGTCAAGGTCGAAATCATCGGGGAAGTGGGCAAGACCTAGGCTCAATGACGTGGTGGCCCCGTGCCTGAAAGCTGAGCGTGCCATCCACTCCACGACGCCGGGCACCTCCTCTAGATAGCGCCACACTTCCGTTAGTCCCCTAGGAATAACCTCGGTGGGGGACATCCCCTGAAGGACTGCTTGGACACATAACGCCGAGGCAGTAGCCGCGTTCACCACGGCAGTCACGCACTGCGAGGCGTTTAAGGTCTGCACCACCAAGTCGCTTTGCCCTATCACTGCTGCAACATCAGACGTCAGTGACACTATGGATTTCCCCACTCGAGGACTCGCCAAACATGTTAAGCAAAGAACAGAGACTCACCAAGAAGTTTGCGGCAGTTCTCGGTGACGTGCTTCTTCAGGGCGGCGTGATCTCTCTACAGCCCCAAGATGATCGAGTCCACGGCCTTCCGCTCCTCTTCAGCCGCAACGACTGCAGCCTTCGCTCGATCCTCAGAAGAAATCGAGGCCGCTTTCGCCTCCTCCAACTCCTGTACTAGCGAGGCGATTCGTCCATTCGCCACGTTCAGCTCGATAACTGGGACGTACCCTTCACGGGCCTTGGCAACTGCAGCCGGAAGACCATCTGAAAAGAAAAGAAACAAACCCTCAACACACTAGAACACCAACAGTTCACAGCTGAAAAACGAATCAAGTACTTACCAACAGTCTCCTGGTGACATGGTTATACCCTACAGGTACTCGAGGTTGGTATATATGGTCCAAATACGTACAGGCCCACGGTGTCGCCAAGGCCCAGATGAAAGGACTCGAGTAACCTGCGGACTCTTGATTACTTGAAAGACAAGAAGAAGCTAAAGATAGAAAGTTTGAAGGGGAAAACCCTAACTTGTAACCGACTCGACCTGCTACCCGAGACCTAGCCTATCTATATAAAGGCTAGGAGGGGGCGGCGAGAAGGACACACGCAACCCTAGTTTCCACAACCCTTGCCAGATTGCATCTGCGCACCATTGTAACTTTCGACTCCTTCGATAATTCCACGAGCAGATAAGCAGGAGTAGGGACCTCTACGAGGCCTGAACCTGGGTAAATCCTTTGTCCCCTGTGTGCTTGTTTGCTAGCCGATAGATGTCTCTAGCGCTCCCTCCTTCTCCAAAACCAAAGTCCATAACAATGGGCATTGATGAGTTAAACCCTCGTCAATTGGCGCCGCCTGTGGGAATTAGGAGTGCTGATGTTGCAGCTTCTTTGGCCCCATCAACTACGAACTACAACTCTGCAACAGCGGAGATTCGTTAGCTCTTCGGCACCTTCGACTTCACCGTCCACACGCCGGCCACCCGCCCGGCCTTCGAGTCCGTGGGCGACGGAATCAGCCTGGCGATTGGGAGCCTCCGCTTCCAAGTTGGTCAGATGGGCACGCTTCGCATGCCTGATCAACCGACAGCACCGGCCATTGCCCCGGCATCATGGTTCCCTCCATTGATCGGCACCCTCAGCAAGCTCAATGCTCCGGTGGAAGTCGGGAACACGGTCAGCGACAGCACTCGCGACTCCGATCTGAGCGATCTGGCCACAGAAGATGGAACCTATGGTTCTGAATCTGAAAGTTGTGAAAGCAACAGCTTCCCCAATCACTTCATGTGCGCCGTCATCAACACAGGCGACACCTCCGCCAATCGCGGCAACGGCGGTAACACCGGCAATGGCACCGATCCACCCAACGGTGGCAATCGTGGCAACGGCGGTAACGGCGCCAACGGGGGAGCAGTCGAACCTCCTAGCATAATCAATGAGCAAACCGGCGAACGTGTCTTAATCAAGCTCAACGAGCAAGAGTGGGAGCACTGACGCGAAGCCCTACGAGGTGCACCTCTACCCTTTGGGTCCCCGCAGGAACTGCTAATGGGCTACCACTGGCTCCTAAAACAAGAATTCAAGCGCCAAAAACAAGTAATCGCGCAACTTGAGGCGCGTAAAAAGGCAACGGACGAGTCAAGCCTTCGTCGCGATGGGCTCTCCTCCTACGGAGGGTCCTCCTCAAGAGGCAATGAGTACCTCGCCAAGAAGAGGCAGTCACGGATGGCTCACCTCACCGAGCAGGAGCGCATAGAGGCCGCGAAAGTCCTCGACTTCGGCTCTATGATAGTCGACACGAGAGGCAACGTGGTTCCTAGAACGCTGCAGGCTGCGGTGACAGCAGCCACCATGTACCTCCTCAATAACCAGCCGCCAGCTGGAGATCCCCGAACTGCCATGCACCGATCTACGATCGCGGGCTTGGGGCTAATCGAGGCTTCCCTCGACAAGGAGCCGGTACCAGACCCAAAAAAGGGCAAAGCGCTACTCCTCGCCCTCATCCAGCGATGACAGTCACGACCTGTCTCGATGCCGCCGCTCACGGTGACACGATCGCGACTACGATGCGCGCAACGACCTCACGCAGGGCAAGATCGACAAGTCAAGGGCACGACGTGCTCGGTCGACGGACTCGGAAGAGGAAGATGGGGAGCTCTGCGGCGCCAGATGCTTCAGTAGATCCATTAGGCAGAAGCGAATGCCTAAAGGGTTTAAACTCCCATCAGAGAACCTGAAATTTGACGGTCTGCAGGACCCCAAGATCTGGCTGGAGGACCACATCTCCTCCGTCAGGCTACACGGAGGCAGTGGAAGTACTGCCATGCAATGCTTGCAGCTACAGCTACAGGGCGCCGCCCGGGCATGGCTCAATAACCTCCCACGCGGATCCATTCGCAGTTGGGATGAGCTGGTCTACAGCTTTGTGCGCAACTTCAAGGGAACGTACAAACGACCTGCATCAATCGAAGAACTGAGATGCTGCCAGCAAAGATCTGGCGAATCGCTGCGCTCCTACATCCAAAGGTGGTCCATCATCAAGAACTCCGCGGAGAACATCTCGGAAGACCGCGCGATTGATGCATACAACGGTGGTGTCCGCCGCATGGAGCTCAGGGAGGAGCTAGGCCGCTCAAAACCCCAGACCATCGACCACCTGATGGAGATCACGAATCGGTGGGCCGATGGAGAAGATTCGGTGAAGAATTGCGCCCACTCCGACAAGGAGGCAGAACTCGAACGCAGACGCGACCGCCGGGGCAAGCGTCGCATGCGCATCTATGACGATCGCGACGACGTCAACATGGTCGCAGCCGGCTACGCCGATAGACGCAACGATAACCGCAACAGTGGATACCGCAGCGGCGGATACCGGGACTCCGGGAAAACCACACAAGTGTGGCAACGCCGCGCTCGCGATGAGGCACCCGCGACTTCCATCGAGGACAAATTATCCGGGCCATGCACGGTACATTTCTACATCGACAAGCATGATGGCAAGGGAAAGTCTAGCCACCTCCTCAAGGACTGCCACGAGTTCCTCAAACTACACGAGGGACTGGTTCGGATGAACCGCAATGCAGTCGAAAGAGGCTACGAAGCCGCTCTAGGCGCCGTGGCACATGGCGCACCACCACCATCACCTGGGCCACCCCCGAACGGAGCCGTACCGGACCAGCACAACGGGGGCGAACCGTACCCACAGGCCATGGGTACCATGATGATACAAAAGGGGTGCCCCTCCAACAGGGTGCAGAAGGCCATCACTCGCCAAGTCAACTTGGCCATGCACTCGCCACCATCCACCACTGAGTACCTCAGTGGCAGTGAGTCGTGCATCACCTTCGACAAACGCGACCACCCGCCTCAGATACCTCGCCCAGGTCATTGCCCTCTCGTACTCGAGGCGCAAATTGGAGGCTTCGACATGAGTCGCGTCTTCATGGATGGCAGAAGCGGCATCAACCTCATATTCGCGAGTACCTTGCAAGCAATGAGGATCCATCTAACCTGCTTGGAGGCATCAGACACAATGTTCCACGGCCTCGTCCCAGGGAAAGGCATATACCCCCTAGGAAAAATCAACCTCAACATCATCTTTGGCACGCCGAAGAACTTCCGGCGCGAGCGCATCGACTTCGAGGTCGTCGACTGGCCCTCACAATACCATTGCATCCTCGGACGCGTCGTGTTCGCTAGGTTCATGGCGGTGCCCCACTACGCCTACCTGCAGATGAAAATTCCAGGACCCAACGGCGTCATAACAATCAACGGGAACTTTGAGCGATCCCGCCAAGACGGCCCTCATCGCCAACAACTTGAGTCCCGCGTAGGAACTCGCGCTCGTCGAATTCCTCCGTGAGCACTGGGAAATTTTTGCCTGGTGTCCTGATGACATGCCAGGAGTTCCCAGGGAATTCGCCGAGCACGCACTCAACGTCAACCCCGACGCAAGGCCAGTCAAGCAAACAATCAGGTGACTGTCTGAGCCACGAGCGCAGGTAGTCGGAATGGAGATCAACACACTCCTCGAGGCCAAGTTCATACGCGAGATCAAGGAAAGCACTTGGCTCGCCAATACGGCGCTGGTACCAAAAAAGGACACGGACATCCTACGGATGTGCGTGGACTTGACTTCTTTAAACAAGCACTGCCCAAAGGATCACTTCCCACTGCCACAGATCGACCAAATCATCGACTCCACCGCTGGATGCGAGCGCCTCTGCTTCCTCGACGCCTACTCAGGCTATAATCAAATTCGAATGAAGGAGGAAGACCAGGAGAAAACAGCGTTTACAACGCCCTTTGGTGTGTTCTGCTACAACACAATGCCCTTCGGGCTAAAAACGCGGGAGCCACCTACCAACGGTGCATGCAGGCTTGCCTCAACGAGCAACTGGGTCGCAACATCCAAGTCTATGTCGACGACATAGTAATCAAGACCAAGGAGGAAGCCTCTCTAATCAACGATTTGCGCGAAACCTTCGCCAACCTTGATTGCTACCGGATTAAGCTAAATCCGGACAAATGCGCCTTCGGCGTACCATCTGGGCAGCTACTCGGGTATCTCATCTCCGCAAGAGGGATCGAGGCAAATCCGAGAAAGATAAAAGCCATACTGGCCATGGAGAAGCCAAAGAACATAAGAGGCGTCCAACAACTAGCCGGACGAATCGCGGCACTCAGTCGATTCATCAGTCGGATGGATGAAAAGGCGCTACCCTTCTACCAGCTCCTCCACAAAGCTGAAAAATTCGAGTGGACCAATGAAGCACAAGAGGCATTCGAAGATCTCAAGCGCCTGCTATCCACTTCACCAGTGCTGGTGACTCCACGAGAAAGAGAACCACTATTGCTGTACATCTCCGCCACCAACCAGGTGGTCAGCACAGTGCTCGTCGTCGAGCGGGCTGAGGAAAACAAGGTCCATGGCGTACAACGCCCGGTATACTACCTCAGCGAGGTCCTCATGCCAACAAAACAGCGGTACCCGCACTACCAGAAGCTGGCGTATGGCGTCTTCATGACCGCCCGGCGACTGCGCCACTACTTCCAGGAACACCCAATCGTGGTAGTCAGCGACGCCCCGTTGGGACATATCCTCAATAACCCTGATGCCACGGGGCGAGTCGCTCTTTGGGGAATAGAACTGTCTCCACAAGACATCACATACGAAAAGCACGACGCAATCAAGTAGCAAGTTCTCCCTGACTTCCTCGTGCACTGGATGGAAAACCAACTCCCAGATAAGCTAGATATGTCCTACCTCTGGACAATGCACTTCGACGGGTCCAAACGGAAAGACGGAGCAGGCGCAGGTGTCATACTGACATCACCTCAAGGGGACAAGCTGAAATATATCCTGCGAATGCAGTTCACAGCCTCAAACAACGAGGCTGAATACGAGGCCCTGTTACACGGGATGAGAATGGCAAAAGCTTGCGGCGCCAAGAGGCTCATCATATATGGCGACTCCAAGTTGGTCGTCAACCAAACAATGCACGAGTGCGACGCACTGAACGACAACATGATCGCGTACCGCGACCTCTACGATACACTCGAGGGAGACTTTGATGGTTGCGAGTTGCGACACGTAGGTCCCGAAATTAACGAGGAGGCGGACGCACTCGCCAACGTAGGCTCTACCTGCGCCCCCATACCACCTGGGGTATTTCTCGAGTGCATATGCGAACGCTCCATCAAGCCAAAGGCCACAGAGAAGAAAACAAGCGCAGCAACAGACTCGGGGGCTACGCCACCCAATGAGCGCATGGCACTCGATGACTTGGAGCTGGACACCGGACTCGAAGGACCAATGAGCGTCAAGCTGATTGAGCAATCATTGATGCAGCCATACATCATGTACCTCCTCAGCAGGAGGCTACCGGACGATCCGACAGATGCACGGCACATCGCGCGGTGCTCCAAGGCATTCGCCGTCATCAACGACGAACTGTACACACGCAGCATCATAGGACTGCTACATCGATGCGTCTCCATGGCCGATGGAAGAGCAGTTCTCCTCGACATCCATGAAGGGACCTGCGGGCACCACGCTGGCAGTCGCGCCCTCGTTGCCAAAGCTCTACGAGATGGATTCTACTGGCCTACGGCCATGCGCGACGCCAAGGACATAGTCCAAA
Source organism: Avena eriantha (assembly GCA_910589775.1). NCBI lineage: Eukaryota > Viridiplantae > Streptophyta > Magnoliopsida > Poales > Poaceae > Avena > Avena eriantha. The sequence continues at coordinate 494,375,740 of OU342740.1, forward strand.
AATGCAATGCTTGGCAGCGATTCGCGCACAAGCCGCACGCACCGGGCACTGAGCTACAGCCAATCCCATTGGCCTGGCCCTTCGCACAATGGGGGCTCGACATGGTTGGTAAGCTTCCAAGGTACTCATGTGGAGGATACGTCTACCTATTGGTTGCAGTCGACAAATTCACCAAGTGGACCGAGGTTATGCCAATGACCAACCAATCAGGGCACAGCGCAGTCAAATTCTTCGAGTCCATCGTCTACCGCTCCGGCGTGCCACACGGCATCATCACCAACAACGGGACGAACTTCACATCCAAAGAGTTCCAGGAGTTCTGCGAGAACCTGGGGATCAACATCAGCTACGCCTCAGTAGCGCACCCACAGACCAACGGTCAGGTGGAAAAAGCAAACGGGCTCGTCTGTAGCGGCATCAAGAAACGACTCCTCTGACCACTCGAACAAGCCGCGGGCTGCTGGCCAGATGAACTACAATCTGTACTATGGAGCCTACGTACAACTCCAAACAGTGCCACGAGCTACACGCCATTTTTTATGGTGCATGGAGCAGAGGCAGTGCTACCAGCTGAGGTACGATACAAAGCGCCACGTGTGGTCGCCTACAGCGAACAAGAGTCATCCCTCGCACTCGAGGACTCCGTCGACCTCCTTGACGAGGCAAGGGAAATCGTCGTGGAAAGATCAACGATCTACCAGCAGAACCTGCGCAACTACCATAGTAGAAGGCTTCGCCCCAGATCCTTCGTTGAAGGAGACTTGGTCCTGCGACTGAAGCAGCAGGGGCATCTCAAGCTCGAGTCCCCCGGGGAAGGACTGTACGTGATTACAGAAGTAATCCCAGGTGGCGCCTATCGCCTTAAAGATCTAGAGACAGGAGTCGCATACTCCAACCCTTGGAACGTCGCACAACTGCGACGCTTCTACCCCTAGTAGTTTTACTTTTTACATCGAAATAAGGCTACTCAGCCAAGGCTACTTAGCTGCACATTGTACTTTGCACTGTTCTTCGAATAAATAAAAGCTAAGTGCCCCAAAACTCCGTGTTCTCCTTTACTTTGTCAATTTTTATACTCGGGGGCTACGCCACCCCACATACATCTGTTCTTCGAACCCAAAAAGCGATATCCTGAGTAGCTGGCACATCAATCGAACCCCTTAACACAAACCCAACCCAGCTGCAACGCACCTGGCAGGTTGACAAAGGGACCAAGAAAAAGATGGCCAGGCTAACGAAAAGGACTCGCATAGTGCAACGCACCTTACGCTTATGAAGCTATTTGTACACGTTCAACAATAAATTATATACAAATACATATATGAACTTTACAACACAAATACACTTATGTGCAGGATACAAATTTGGCTACTATTGCAACAGAAGAACGTTGGTTTGTTCCTCGAAGAAGTCGACGATCTCGTCTGCTGGATGGTCCACCGCCTGATAATGCGGTACCATATTCCAGGCAGATCATGCTGGTGGTGCTGGCGGTCCAGAGGCAATGGCGGAGACATCCACGTCATGCCTGTGCAATCACACCATTGAGAGGGCAGCCTTAGCACCACCCACCAACTGCTGCCTCACGCACTCGCGAATCGCAGACCTATCTTGAAATTTGGCCAGGAGAGCCAGTAGGCTTGATGGAGTGTCATCCAACGGGAACATTGCCCGATAAATGTTCTTCAAGGATGACTGCGACTTCTTCAGAAAGAGCAGCACTTGTGAGGCGCGATCCTGTAGGGTCACCAACGCAGTCGCACGATCATGATCTACCTAGAAGTATCCACTCACTTGAAGTTGCTCCTGGGTGAGATCATCAAGGCGAATGGCAATCCTATCCTTCTCCTCCTGCGGATGGCGTGCGCTAACAACTACACGAAGCAGCATCAACAGCACGAGTACAACGTACCGTTGCGACTAACTACAAAGGAAAAGATGAGAATGAGAAAACTAACACTTAAACTGGTTGTCTAGCTGCGTCACCTCGCCAAGCAGATATTGCTAGCAGGCGGCGGCCTTTTCCGCCTTCGACTTCCACACGTCTGCGTTACCGCGGATCAGGGGCAACTCACGCTCCAGATGCTTCACGCGGTCACGAAGTCGCGACAGCAAGGATAGCTCCTCTACCCTGGAGCGCGGTGGTACCACTGTCTCACCAAGAGATGGCGAGTCCTGGGTTTCCCCCACAGGATCACTTGACGTACCCTACCACAAGTCAAGATAGAGGCAAATAAGGCGACCAAATTAACACAAAGGCAAGGGGAACAGATGCATTCAAAATAAGCATAAGTGTTCACAAGCACACTCGCCAGCAGGCATGTTCTTAGACCAAAAGGGCAACTCATCAACTATTATAACAAGCTAACTACGGAGCAGCCGACTTCTTTGACTTCGATGGCTTCAGGGGCTTCATCAAGTCTGTGGCAGTATCAGATGCCACTGACTTTCTGCCGGCCCCTGAGGCCGAAGCTTTTGCCGCCTTCTTCGCACGTTGGAGCTCCTCCGAATACTTGGCAACGGTATTTATCAAGGAATGGCCATATTTGGCACAAGCAGTCGCAAAAGGAGCGAAGACTACCTGCTGACCGTCTGCGCCAACAGGCGTCGCCTTCGACACCGCAGAGGGATCTACCTCGACTCCATGGGCTTGCACCATGGCGAGTGACATGGTCGCGCCAGCCGCGCGGAGGGAGTTCTTGTAGGTGGTAGGCACACCCCCGTCGAGTGACTCCGCCAGCTCATCCATATTATCGACCAGCTCCACCTTCGGCATCAACTCCACCCGGAGGCGACTGAGGGCGACCTTGGCCTTAGACAATGTATCTTGGATGGCGGCGCTTCGGTCCTCGACTGCAGACACCGTGCCTACCAGAGCATCATCGTGACGAAGGGCCTGCGGGTCAAATTTCAAGTCGCCAGCATCTGCACAGAAAACACACACATGGATCAAACCTCCAGCGCCACCGGCAAAACTCTAGATGCAGAGATGGACAACAATAAAATATCTACCAGCAAAGGTACCTGAGAGGGCCTTGGCGACTGAGAATAGTTGCTCCTCGAACAACTTTTCCCTGGCCGCAAAGGAGGCACGCAGATCTTCTTCGCGCTTCTGTGCATCATCACGAGCCGCGATTGCCTCGTCGCGCCCCTTCACAACTGCAGCTAATGTCTTTTCCAAGGTGGCGACGTCGCGCAGCAACGCGTTATGCTCAGCTACATGGCAATCAAAGGTGGACTATCAGTCGACTATACCAAAAAAGGAGAAGACAAAAAAGAATAAGTGTAGAAGACTCACTTTTGACAACGCGGTGACGCGTCTCCAGCATCGCATGCTGGTGAACCATCGCCATCACCTGCTCGGCTACTTGCGCGGCTTCCTTTACAAGGAACTGTCGCACAAAACAAGGAATTAGAGAGGGCAACAGAAGTCGTCGACTGCCACACTAAAAAGAAGGAAAGATATACTTACATGCTCCTCTAGTGACTCCGAAGAAGTTTGCTGAACCGTCATCCGAGCAACTATTCGGTGCTCCCCTACATGAGGGGAGCTCGAAGAATTGTGCCTGGAGTGGGACGCCGCCAGAGGAGAAGGAGCACGCTCGACCTCCACCTTGGCCCTTGAGGTTGCGACTCCCGATTCTTTCAAAAACTCGACACCGCCAGAAGATGACGACGCCTCTTGACTAAAAGATCAAATCCACATTGAGAAAGGGAAAACTCCAGGGCAAAGCCAACAAGAAGACAACAGAAAAGAATGAATGAACTCACAAACTTACTAGTCAAACTTGTCAAGATCAAACGTGGCCTCCGCCGACTCCGACGAAGACTCCTTGGGCAATCGCATCTTCTTGCGAGAAGACGGTGCCATAGCCCTCACAGGAACGGCTAGAATTGGCGACTCCGCGCCAACAGCCGTGCCTTCTGGAGTCGAAGGAGTCGACGCGTCTGAATCCTCGATGCACGAACGGTTACGAGTATCCGGACTCTCGGACTCGGCGGCTTCCTCTTCTACATCAGAAGGGACAGTCGATTCAGACTCATCCTCTTCCAAAGCCTCGCCAGGAATAATCCCCTCGGGAAGAGGAGGCATACAGGGCGACACCGCCCAATCCTGCATACAAACAGCAAAGATCAACAAAAAGAACAAGTAAGCAACAGAAAAAGCAATCGCGAAAATAAGCTACTGCGTAGCACAATTGTACCTCAGGAGGGGGATTCGAAGCATCAAATGGAGGAACGACTGGTTCACTCGGAAGCACATCCTTCACAGTGTAATTCGTGACCAGTCGAACCCTCTTATCCACCTCACTTGCAGGCATGCCATCGGCAGACACGCGAGTGGTATCATCAGCGCCACCCCATTGAAACATGGGATGGACTCTGGCTTGGAGAGGCTGGATGCGACGATGCAGCCAAGTTCTGATAAGGGCGTAGCCTCCCTCTTCTGCGCCTATGCGACTCTCGAGGTCGCAGACGTGCTGATATAGCACGTCTGTCTCCGCAAGTTCGCCAAGCATCACTACGTTCTTCCAAGAACGCATCTTCTTGCAGGGAGTCGCGGGATAGAAGGGTGCGAGTCCAAAGTGCTCATCTTCGGCCTTCTGATCGTGGACATAGAACCATTTGTCCCTCCATCTCTGGACGGACTTGGTGAGCTTGATATCGAAGTAGGTGGCGGATGGGTCGACGTGGATTCCACAGCCACCTACGGCATAAACTAAAGAGCCAGATGCGGACTGACGCTTCAATTTAAACAAGCGCTTGAAAATACCAAAGTGTGGCTCGATACCGAGCCAGCACTCGCAAAGGGTGATGAAGCAGGTAATGTGGAGAATCGAATTTGGGGACAGCTGATGGAGCTGGAGCCCATAGAAACAAAGAAGACCCCTAAGAAAGGGGTGGAGAGGCAAGGAGAGACCGCGAATGACGAATGCGAGAAACATCACTCGAAAACCAGCGGGAGGAGCAGGAATGCTCTCACCGCCGGGGACGCGCACATCGGCGACTGCTGCAGAGATAGCTCCATCTTGGCGAAGAAGACAGAGATCCGACGCCTTGATGATAGAGGGACGCCATGCACCATTGGTCATGCGGGTGCCCGCGACCTTCTTCTTCCCGCAGGCGCCGGCGCTGGTGCCCACAGCAACGGAGCCACACTTCCTCTTCCCCGCGGCGACGGTGGCCGTGCAATCAGCGGCAGCGCCTCCTTTATTTTTCCCCATTGCGCGGCGGCGATGAGAGCGCAGAAAGTAGCTTGGAAACGAGCGGAGGTGGTCCAGCGCTGTGGATGAGACGAGTGCAGGGAAAAGCAGAAGAACAGCAGCAATGGCGATGGCAGTGAAGAAGAAAGAGTGCAGATGGAAAATTACCGCCACAGCGCCGCTACTTAACACCTCAGAGATGCAATCCAACGGCTAACAAAAACCCTATTGGACGCGTGGCACGCATCGCGTTGGACACGTGGAGAAGAGAAGCGCGAACCGTCCCCCCACTTCTCCCATTACGCGCGGAAATCGAGGAGACGCGGTTAAAATAAGATTACGCATGCCCAGTCAAATCAAAGTCAGGAGGTGGGACCCACCGCTCGTCACGTCCCGTCAAACTCGCTCATGCGGGCAACTGAGGTCATATAAGCGTCAGCACTGACGTCATCAAAGCTACGCAGCAGACAACTTCGACTACTTTAGTCCTTCCTGGAGTTTTCGACTCCACCAAGTACTCGGGGGCTACTCCCATAGGGAGTGCTGGCCGCGCACCCTACGTTTTTCTCTTCTTATTGCAGGAATATGGGAAACTACAAGCAAACCCAACTACTCGAAACACGGTTCGATTACGGACATGGGTTACTCCCATAGGGAGCGCCGGAAACAATTTCGACTGAAACAAGCAAACAAAAGACGACAGCAGTCGCAACAGTGTTTTAGTCCTTGCCTGAGTCTTCGACTGAAACAAACAAGCAAAAGACGACAGCAGTCGCAAAAGTTCTTTAGTCCCTGCCTGAGTCTTCGACTCAACCAGGCACTCGGGGGCTACTACCATAGGTAGCGCTGGTCGCGCACCCTATGATTATTTGTGTAAAAACTGTGTGTTGATAACATCCGCACTCGCAGCTCATGGCGACACCGCCTCATAATTTTCCCTACAAAGAGATTACGTCTCCTGGGTCGCCCAAATCGTCTCTGCGATGATAAAATTCGGATGTCGCGCTTACAGCGTGAAGGTAAGACCTGAATAAGGCCTGGCAACGCATTTAACTACGCACTACCAGAAATATATCCGTGTCTACACGCACGATGAACATGCCTTGACCGACGCGTCGAGTTCTCACACCCATATAACTGGAATTCGACTCTTGTAAGACCTCCGTGGCTTGAGTCGAATTACGCCAGCACTTTTCCGAATTCGAGTCCGGGGACTCGAGTTTGAGTAGATTGCGTTATTTCACCCTAAGGTGGTTAACTGATACCGATACTTCGGCTATATCAGGCACGTATATCAACAATCCCTATGACATAAATAAAAGCAGTTGAAATGTACTCATTCAGGCACTCGAAGACTTCAAAAAGTCCCCAGTCGAATCTGCGATTCCACTGGACACTCGGGGGCTACTGACATGGGTATACCCTACAGGTATTCGAGCTTGGTATATATGGTCCAAATACGTACAGGCCCACGGTGTCGCCAAGGCCCAGATGAAAGGACTCGAGTAACCTGCGGACTCTCGATTGCTTGAAGGACAAGAAGAAGCTAAAGATAGAAAGTTTGAAGGGGAAAACCCTAACTTGTAACCGACTCGACCTGCTACCCGAGACCTAGCCTATCTACATAAAGGCTAGGAAGGGGCAGCGAGAAGGACACACGCAACCCTAGTTTCCACAACCCATGCCAGATTGCATCTGCGCACTATTGTAACTTCGACTGCTTCGATAATTCCACGAGCAGACAAGCAGGAGTAGGGACCTCTACGAGGCCTGAACCTGGGTAAATCCTTTGTCCCCTGTGTGCTTGTTTGCTAGCCGATAGATGTCTCCAGCGCTCCCTCCTTCTCCAAAACCCAAGTCCATAACAATGGGCATTGATGAGTTAAACCCTCGTCACCTGGAGTCACCGGTTTGCCTCCTGTGCCACGCGCAGATGCCGCTCTAGATGCTCCCTCGTGGCCAAGCGATCTGTTGACTCCCTTTGCAAGCCCTGCAAGAATAATAAAAGTTAGCACTTACCAAAACAGATATTCATTTCCTAGCCACTAAAAATCAGCGACCAGGAACTCGGGGACTAGCGACCAGGAGAAATTAAGTTCCTAGCCGCTGAAATTCAGCGACTAGGAACTCGGGGACTGGAGAGTAGAAGCAACTCAGTGTCTAGCCGCTGATATTCAGCAACTAGACACTCAGGGACTGGACGTACCTGAATGGCGGCGCCAAGCATCTTGTGAATCTCTCTGGCGTCCGTCGACGGGACCATGAAGGAAGTGCGCCCGCGACGTGACCCAACATCTTCATCAACGATCTTCAGGCTCTGTAGAGACTGGTTGTCCGCCACGCCTGGAAACCCCTTCGCCATAAAGCGTGGGAACATTGCTGACGCTCTAGCCGGGGCACTGGTCACCGGAGCCGACATTTCTGTCGCCGGAGCGCCCTTGGCTGGCTCCGACCGCATAGGCGCCACCTCTTCGACGACTGCAGCGAGATCGCTCTCCTTGGCGCTATCCATCGCCACGGAGGAGTCAGCACCGCCGTTCTGCCTCTTCGCGCCCTCCACAGTCACTGCATCTTCAGCGGACTTCCTCTTCTTGGGGAGGTCGCCCTCTCCCGTGGTGGCGACCGACAGAATCTTCGCCACAAAAGGGCAACCGATCTTCTTGACCCTAGACCTGCCAAACCTCCAAAATCAACACAGAGATAGCATAAAGACGAAACACGACTTGGAATGGAGAAGTCGAAGCTTACTTGGCGACTGGGAGAACATGCAGCTCGGTGTTGATGTAGGCGGGCTTGTCTAATTCCGGCCCCAGCTTGCGTGTGAGATCCCTCTCGAAGACATCTGAAGCCCATGACATCGCGGGCTTCCTTGATGATGAAGCCGCGGTTGCCGGAATTTCCGGCTCTGAAGACACGGCCGCTCTTGAAGGTTGCGGTGACTTTGACGTCGCGGCCTCAGCCGCCTCCTGGCTTGGTGCCCTCAAAGCCGTTGGTGCAATCACCGCTAGAGGAACTTCTACCGCCGCCTCGGTGTCCTCGTCCTCCAATCCCTTCATCTGAATCACATCGTCCGGGATCTTGTGTGAAGTTTCGGGGGCGTCATCATCATCGGAGTCGTCATCTAACTCAAACACCACCGCCGACCTAGAAGGCGACGCTAGCTCCTTCGCTGGCGACTTCGGTTTGCGCGCGGGCTTCACCGGCGTGGCCGTACGCCGAGACGTGTGCTCCTGCACGATCTCGTTGCCCCCTTCGTGTTCATCAAGGTTGCGACTCACCTCGAACTCGCGCTGCTTCTGCATGCGAGTCTTGCGAGACGTAGGCGCTAGGGGAGGAACCTCCTCCTCTTCCTCGTCGCTTTCGAAGGAATCTCCTTCGGAGGCCTCTTCGAGCTCCCGGGGGACCTCTTCGTCAAGCGGAGGGATCCAACCCTCTAACACCTGGAACAACTGAGAACAAACCACAAATAAATATCAAACAATGCGACTGTGAATTACGTTGCAGAAATTGCGACTAGAAGGAAAACTTACGGTGGGGGCTTCATTCTTCACCGGAGTGTATGGGGCAAGCCCAGCCGATGTGGTTGTAAATTCCGCATCGGTGATCTTCTTCAGGGCAGCCTTATAGTCTTTGATTTCCCGCGACTCTTTGCTGGTCCGGGAGGGATCGTGTTTCCCGCTGTACTCATACATCCAATGCGGCCAAGCCGCTAGCGGAACTAGACGCCACCCGAGCCAGTAGTTGTAGAGGTTGATCGAGGACAGCCCCTGATCCTTCAACCTCTGGATCTGGTCCATCATCTTCGTGATAGCCATCCTCTGGTCTTCAGGGAGTTTCTTCGGTGCCAGCCGGCGAGGCTCACTCCTTTCTGCGACGAACTCGGGAAGCGCTACTTCACCGGAGGGAGTGGATTCTTTCACGTAGAACCAGCTCTTCTTCCACTCGCTCGCGGCCTTCTTTGGCAGCAGAAGTTTGATAAAGGTGGCCTTCGGCTTCAATTGGAACGTGACGCTGCTGGCCGCCAAAATCAAGCCATCGGACGCCTTGCGCCCGATGCGGCCGTGGAAGAGCTCCAGCCATAGTGGGAAGTATGGCCTGCTGCCAAGATAGCATTCGCAGAAGGCGACAAAGATCGCCAGCTGCTCGATGCTGTGCGGACCAAGATCCGACAGATTGATTGTGTAATATGCACAGAAACGCTGGAAGTACAGTGAGGTGGGGAACCCCAAACCCCTCTCTAGGTGGTTGGGGAAGCAAATGAACTTGTCGGCCCGCGGCTTTGGCTCGATCTCGGAGGGAGCGGGGACCCGCCAGTTCCCCTTGCGGAGGATTCCAGCGTCCTCGAAGGATTTGAGCTGGGTCGTGGTGCACTTGGATTTCCCCCATGAACCCTTTGGAGGCACCATTAGGAAGAATGTGGGGTCGCTCGGTGTGAAAGGGATCGAATCGAAGGAAGACAGGATAAATGGATGCACGAGAATTAAGAACACAGGGAAGGATCTGCAAGGCTGATTTGTTACTGCCCTTATAAGGAGGCGCTACCCTCCAAATTCGGGGTAGCCGTTACCTGCGGTAATTACGCCGAAGTTACCGTTGGAATATCCAACGGATAGTTTGACCAGGTTGACGGTCCAACTCCTCCATTCCACTCGCTGGCAACTAGCCCCGTTCGCTCGCCGAAGAAGTGACTTGGCATCCGTGGCATTCACCGGAGCAACGACTAGGAGCCTGGGGATAATTTCCTTGGTTTCAGTGGAGTTCATCACCGATTCGACTGGGCATCCAAATTGGACTCGCCTGCTCTGACTACCAAATGACCACCTGCGCCTGAATCAACGATGGCCTCGGGGACTACTGATGGGGATATGCCGAAGGGGTATGCCCAACAGGACGTTTCGATTGGGCCAAAGGGCTCGCGAGTGGTCCTACAGGACGGCGACTGGAATGCGACTAAAGAGAAGGCCCGGCGACTGGAGACTGGAGGCCCAGAAGCGTATTCGAAGCCCAGTTGGATTAGGTCAAAGCCTCTGAATCCATATCATGTTTGGTTGTAAACTATAAACCCTAGCGAGGTGCCTCATATATAAACCTCCCTAGGGTATTCTGAGGACTTACGTTCCATCATACACCCTCTCAAGCGACTCACTGCTTAGACGCCGAGCTCGCCACCCTTGTAACACGCTCTCCACTAATCCAATCTAGCAGGAGTAGGTCTTTACCGTCCGGGGGCCGAACCTGGATAAACCCATGTGCATCCGCCCCCATCTCGCACCACAGATGGCCGCCAGCTCTCGCCCCTGATTCAATCAATCGCTACCTACTGCAGTGACTGTCGTGGCCATTTCCACGACACTAACTCTTGCACCTAAATCACACAAGGCATTGTGAATATCAGTTTTGACTATTGAGCATGAAATAGTTGGTATTCCGGGATCTCCTGATTTAGACAATAGCTTCCCATTAACAGGATAACTAGTCACCATGGCAAAGGTTTCAGTTATTTCTTTCTTTCTACTAAGAATATCATGGAGGAATTTAGAATAGGTAGGAACTTTGATTGCATCCGCAAATGGAATTCATAGACGAAGGTCACCAAGTGCTTTTGTAAAAGAATCACAGATTACCTGATATGGTGCTTTCTTTTTTCGATCTGGATAAGGAAGCTTTTTCTCAACTTTATTATTCTTGTCTTTTACCTTTTGTGGGGGGTCGGGCTCTTTTGTTGCTTTCTTTTGTTGTTGCTTATCACTTTTCTACTATAACAACTTCATCTTTGTTGCTTATTTCTTTTTCTTCTCTTGGATGAACCGTTTCTACTTCAGAGTCATAACGGTCATCCTGTGCATCATCTTGGCCCTCCTTGGTTTGATCTTGTGTTTCTTGAGCAGTTTCATCTTGAGGATCCACCAGTGTATCATCTTCTTAGCTTGCTTCAAGCAAGGATTTTCCTTTCGCTCTTTTTCAGCTTCATATTCTGGTGGTCCTAATGGTCCTGTAACAACTGCACCTCTTCTTGTAACAACATTACTAGAAATAGGATGTCTATATCATCTTGAAGAAAAATTTGATAACAAGATGCTATTTGTTCACCCTGGGTTTCAATCATACTAAGATATTTGTGAAATAATTTTATTTCTTTGATGATCTCATCATAATTTTCCGCAAGTTCCGCCAAAATCTTTTCATGATTTTGAAAGTGCCTATGCATGTTATTAGGAGATTTTGCTTGTCGATGTTTTAATTCTTGAAAAACTTTCGTAGTTTCATCTTCTTCAGTAAAAACTTGTAACAAGTATACTTTGTTTTCCTTAACAAGTTTAGAAGGTATACCTTTTTGTTTCATTGTCTTGCGTACTTCAGGCATAAGATCAGGAGTTATACAAAGTACCCCTTTTTCCAACTTAGTGCCGAAATCAGGATTATATAAAGAATCATTCTTATCCCTAGTAGACATCAATTCCAATTATGCTTTAACAGTTAAAGTATTTATCGATCCTCCTACTGATAAGTCAAGCAACTCTCTGCATTGAGTATTAAGACCATGGTAAAATAAATGGCAAATAGTTGATTCAGAATAGCCATGATTAGGAATACTATTGATCATTCCAAAGAATCTATCCCGGCTTGCGGTTAGTTTTCTCCTACGTTCTGACTAAAGTTGCCTATATTCTTTCTAATTCTTGTTACCTTTTTAAAAGGATTAAACGTATTTATGAATTTAACAATACAGTTTTCCCAACATTTAATGTAATGACGAGGGAGAGAATTTAACCAGTCTAGAGCCTTACCTTTAAGAGACCAATTAAATAGTTTTAGATGAGAGAAATCTCTTGGCAAACCTTTTGGTCCAAGTGATGTTATCACATCGTCCAACGCTCTATGATGTCTTCCTAGGACTTCATCTTCCCTTCCACTGAAAGCTTTTTCCTGCAAATTTTTAATAATCTCACCATCAAATCGATATTCTCTAACTCCAGGATTAGGAAATTCTATTGGTTGTTTAAGAAAAGCAGAATTTGGAGCACTTTATTCTCTAAGATTTTTCTCAGGTTTCTTGGGAGTTGTCCTGTAAATAGACATGATTTCCATTATATCACTCAAGTTTTCAACTTCAACTTTATTCGATCTTAAAAGTTTTTCAATAATTTCCTCGCGTCTCTGAGCAGGCATGCGATCAATATAATCTGGTAAATAGGTCCTACCAGATCGTGTAGACCCTTTGTCTCCTAGGGAGAACATTTTGTAGTAGTAACACCTAAAATGTCAAGAGACAAACACTTAGCGCTTAGCTCCTCGGTAACGGTGCCAGAAAATAGCTTGATATCTACAAGTTCACAAATCGTTTGTAGCTAGTTTCAAAGTATAGATATCGATCCCACAGGGAGCGCAAAGGTAAGTGTTTATGGTGAAGTCTCTGTCACACAAAGTTGTCACAGGTCTTCGAGTGAGCTAACTTCAAGTGTAAAAATGAGAATGGAATTTGGATTAAACAGGTTGTATTAAATAAAACTAAAATGTAAACTTCAGAAATAAAAAGCATAAAAGTAAAGAACGATTCAGTTGTTTGTTGTTTTCCGTAGATGGCGAAAGAGGCGTGGGGAGATACAGTTCATGGTGATAGTGACTGTGCCAGATGGACGAATAATGAGTGTAAAAATTATAATCTTATAAGTATATGTGTAGGCGAGCAACCCATAATTAGCCGGAACTCCTCTTGGTAGATTTCATCCCAACTTCAATAATCCTACTAGTATGTTACCAAAACCATGGCCAGACACTACACGATTAAGACCCTTTAGGCGCTTAGCGATTAAGCTCCTTGGATTGGGCTAATGCAATAAGCATGGTGGTTCCTCGTTATCCTCGAGTCTACTAGTTTTCTATTGATATCCCCGTGTCACTCGGGGGTCACCTATCTTCTAGCGAACAAGATCCTATCTATGTAGAACAAAGCATCATGTTGTCTGTACCCTTAATTGGACAACAAGCATTAGGCATCCCACAGATAGTCAAGCAAACATAATATAGTAATTAGAATAAATCACAAACTAATGTAAAATATATAGAGGCACATCACACCTCACCAATCCCTTACATCTCCCATGCCCAAGGAACTTACTCACACATGAGAGAAGAAACCATCATCAATATAATTAAATAAAGGGAGTCCTTATTGATATTACCGTGGAGATCCACAATAAGAATAGAAAAGTAATCCAACACAATTAAAGATGGAAGAAACAATCTCAAACCCTAGTCTTGCAAGGTGAAGATCTCTCTCTCAAGTACAAGTAATGGCCATGGGGGTGTATTGGCTAGGACGTCGAATATCGTGGAGCGATATGAAGAACGTCTTCCCCTTCTTCTTCAGATCTCTTCTTTCTCCCTTCTAGATGGGATGGTGGCTGCTATGTTGTGTTTTCGTCCTTAGCCTCTTCACGAAAGTTGTCCCTTTTGACAAGACGGAGGCGGCGGCACCTATATAGCGGGAACTATATGGCCGGAAAAATTGTTCCCACCGTATAGTTGCTCGTTAAAGCCTCTTGTATGCTTCCCTCAATTTCTTCCAAAGAGAGACTTGCTTGTTTTCACCTGAATATTGTTTCTCTAGTTAAAACCCTCTATTGATGTTCAAAACCTGAAACCAACATTAAAAACCAAGTTTTCTTTGCTAGCAAAGTATTACTGTTAGTATTAGCATTAGGTAAAGCTGGAAAACGATCAAATTTGGGAGAAAACCATCAATAAAAACGATAAAAAATGTGTTGAATCTCACAGCTATCATAACCTTTATTGCAAATTTGTTTCTTTGTTTCTCTAGGAGATTGCTCAATTGCAGGTGCCTCAGCAATTGGGAAATATAGAGGGGGTTCGACTCAAGTACGAGAACGAAGCAAGCAACATGAGGTATCACATTCCTTTTATCACCTTTTCTGCAACTTTAAATTGATCCTACAATTATTTACTCGCTTCCAATTGAGCCACTCCCCACTTAGCTTGTTATCCTATATATTCTATTCCTTTGCTAGTATCTCCTTTTTAGCTTCGAAATAATGAGCAATGAACTTGGTTAAACATATTTCCGACATTTTTACAATAAGAAAATCATCCAAAAGATGACTTGAGTCCATGTTTAGCCCAAAGTATTTGATTTTAGAACTTCTCAACCCCATCTGAGCTTAATGTAAATAGACCCGATAACACTCTTGAATGAAATTGTCTGATAAAATGGATGCTTCGAAGTAGTATAGATTATGCCACTGCTTTTTCTAATAGTTATAGTAAGATATTGCTTTACGCTTGTCATTACAACACTGTCGTGCTCCATGGGAAACTATTAACTCTGCTGGCCAACGAACAATCTAAATGTGGGAAACCACTTGATTTCGGCTGTTGAGTTATCTAAGCGTCTGTAGCTGCAATGCTATGACGGGTAAAATTTTAGTCTACTCATGGTTTCACGTTCCAAGTGAAGTTGTAGTACTCGTATGACCCACTATTGCTCAACAATTATCTATTGGCATGGTCACGAGTGCGCAACACAGTCCCAATTAACATGTTAAAAACAGTGGCATGATTTCTCTATGAAAGGGCTGAAGTTTTTGAAAAACAAGGAAAAGAAAAAGGTGCTTTAAGAATCTTGAAATTTTGACATGGGAATAGATGAGCTGTTCTTAAATTGAATGTTTTTCGTGCCAACTTGAGTACTCTTAACTGATTAAAGAAACAAGAGCAAAACGTTTTCATCTCTCAACAAAGAGGGACACCAAAAAAAATCCACTTTCCTAGCTAAACTTTCGACACTTGCTCAGGCATATGATTTATTTGCTAGCATGATACATGTGGTTAGGAAGTGGACCTAGTGCAATCTTGTGAATACCTGTATGATCATGTTTAAGATTGCAGGAATTGTGAAGAAAAGAATTTGACACCAATTCGAGATGGTAAGTTCTTTATTTCAGTATGGAATCTCCGCTATTTTTCCTTATTTTCTTGTCACTCGTGGGCGAGCAACATCTAAGCTTGGGGGAGTTGATAGCAATGAGATTTGACATATTTTTGATGGTTTTTATTGATGGTTTTTTTCTGGATTTGATCGTTTTCGAGCTTTACGTAACGCTAATACTTTGGTAGCAAATAAAACTTGATTTCTAATGTGTGTTTCAGGTTCTGAACATAAACAGAAGGTTTTAACAATATAAACACAATATTTAGGCAAAAACAAGCAAGTATCTTTTTAGAAGCAATCAAGGGAGGCATACTGTAGCTTTAACGAGCAACTATATGATAAATTGCAAATGTATCAATAATTTTTTTATGTTCCATGCTTGGTTTTATCCACTTTCTTGTGTTTTGTCCACACTTTGGAGTACTTTTCATATGATTTCTTGGACTAACCTATTAACAAGAGCCACAGTGCCAGCTGTCTGTTTTCTGCTATTTTTGGTTCCAGGAAAGTCAGAAAATAAATATTCTCGGAATTGGACGGGATAAAAGCCAAAGTGCCTATTTTTCCAGAAGTCATCAGATGCCAGAATACGAGACGAAGAGGGGCCAGAGGCCGGCCACACCACCTGGCCGCGCGGCCAGGCTTGGCACACGCTAGGGGTGATGTGGTGGCCCCTGGCACCCCCTCGGCCTCCCCTTCCTCCTATAAGATTCCCTCGAGACGAAAACCGTAAGGGCCCGATCAAAATTCCACGAAAGAGTTTGTAGCCGCCGTCATCTCCATCCCTAGATCGGGAGGGATCTGAAGCTCTTCCCGGCACCCTGTCGGAGAGGGAAATTCACCCTGGAGGCCTTCTTCATCACCATGCAAGCCTCCGGTGTGATGCGTGAGTAGTTCATCCTTGGACTACGAATCCATGTAGTAGCTAGATGGCTGGTTCTCCTCCTTTGTCCTTTCATGTCTAGATCTTGTGAGCTCCGTTCATGATCAAGATCATCTATTTGTAATTCTGCATGTTGTGTTTGCGGGGATCCGATGGATATTGAGATGCTATTTCAGATTGATTATTGATTCTATCATGTCTTTGTTATTTGTGATCTTGCATGCTTTCCGTTGTTAGTAGCTATCTTGGCCAAGTAGATGCTAGCAACTCCAAGAGTTAGTATTTATGCTCGATAGTGGGTTCATGCCTCTGGTAATCTGGGGAAGTGATAGAAATCTCTAAGGTACTAGATGTGTTGTTGCTACTAGGGAGAAAACAACAATCCTTTGTTCATAGAAAAATCGTATTGTTTACTTTACACGCAATTTGTAAAGCAATAATTTGTTTCTTGCAACTTAATACTGGAGGGGGTTCGGATGATAACCTGAAGGTGGATTATTAGTCATAGATGCAGTTGGATGGCGGTCTATGTATAATGTTGTAATGCCCAATCGAATCTCAAAGGAGCCAAGATGATTAGTATATGCATGTATTGCTTTCTCGATGTTTGTTAATTGCCCCGCTATAATTTGTTCACCCAGCATGTTATCTATCTTAAGGAGAGCCACCTCTAGTGAACTATGGATCCCGGTCCTTGTCTTTTACATTCAATCTACAATCTTTTACTGCTTTGTGTTTACTTTCTGCAAACTTTTACTTCTTTCCATTCGATACGTTTAATCCTTTGTTTTTCGCAAAACACGGTGAGATTGACAACCTCATCGCAAGTTGGGGACAAAGTTCTGTGGTTGTGTTGTGCAGGTCTCCACGTTGCTACTAGCACCGGTAGTGCGCCCTGCCAAGGCTCAGCTAGCAACACCTTTGGGGTGTTTCCTTGCTCCTACTGGTTCGATTAAACCTTGGTTTCATAACTGAGGGAAACTTGTTGTTGTGCTCATCATACCTTCCTCTTGGGGTTCCCAACGAGCTCTGCATCAATATCGCACCAACACTTTTCTGGCGCTGACACTAAGCCATCAAGCATTTTTCTGGCGCCGTTGCCGGGGAGTCAAGGGCATCTTCACAAGGGGAGTCCCTCATAACCAATCTCTTTACTTTGTTATTTTGTTTTGCTTAGTTTCTTTTGCTTAGTTTGCTTGTTTCTTTATCAAAAACACAAAAAATTAGTTTTACTAGTTTGCTTTCTTATTTGAAAACACAAAAAATGACTACTCTTGAAAACACTAAGTTGTGTGACTTCACTAGCACCAACAACAATGATTTTATGAGCACACCTATTGCTCCACATGTGCCTGAAGATACTTTCTTTGAGATAAAACCTGCTTTGCTCAATCTTGTTATGAGAGAACAATTTTCTGGTATTGGTAATGAAGATGCTGCTTCCCATCTAAATAACTTTGTTGAACTTTGTGAGATGCAAAAGCATAGGGATATAGATGGTGATTTTATTAAGTTGAAATTGTTTCCTTTCTCTTTGAGAGGAAAAGCTAAAGAATGGTTGAATTCCTTAACTAGGAATAGTATTGATTCTTGGACGTGCAAAGATGCTTTCATTGGAAAATACTATCCTCCTGCTAAGATTATATCTATGAGAAGTGAAATAATGAAGTTTAAACAACTTGATAATGAACATGTTGCTCAAGCTTGGGAAAGAATGAAATCTTTGGTAAAGAATTGTCCCACTCATGGACTGACTGCTTGGATGATCATCCAAACTTTTTATGCAGGATTGAACTATTCTTCAAGGAACCTATTGGATTCTGCTGCTGGAGGTACCTTTATGACCATCACTCTGGGTGCTACAACAAAACTTCTAGACAATATGATGGTTAATTATTCTGAATGGCATACTAAGAGAGCTCCACAAGGTAGGAAGGTAAATTCTGTTGAGGAAACCTCCTCCTTGAGTGATAAGATTGATATTATTATGTCTATGCTTGTTAATTGAAAAGCTCATATTGATCCAAATAATGTTCCTTTGGCTTCTTTGGTTGCTCAAGGAGAGCAAGTTGATGTGAACTTCATAAGAAATAATAATTTTGGCAACAATGCTTATAGGAATAATTTTGGTAACAACAATTATAAGCCATATCCTCCCAACAATGGTAATGCTTATGAAATTCTTACAACAATAATAGGAGTGTTCCCTCTGAACTTGAAATTATGCTTAAAGAGTTTATTAGTAAACAAACTGCTTTCAATAAAACTATTGAGGAAAAACTCTCTAATGTTGAAACGAATATAGCATCCTTGGCTGAAGCTCAATCTTCTTTGAATAAAATGGCTGCTAAACCTGAAACTAATGATAATCCCTTTGCAGCTACTAATACTATACAAGTAAGAATTGATGAAAATGTTAGACTATTAGCTGAATTACATGCTAAGTGGGAAAGAGAAGATGAAATTGCTAGAAACATTAGTGTTTCTACTATTACCACCACTAGTGTTGAGGCTAGTAATAGTTCTACTACTTTAGATGATAAATTTGATTTTGATCTTGATGGTTGCAACATCTCTGAAGTTATTAAGTTCCTACAAAAGCTTGCTAAAAGTCCTAATGCTAGTGCTATGAACATGGCCTTTACAAAACACATTACTGATGCTCTCATAAAGATTAAAGAAGAAAAGATGAAACATAAAGCTTCTATTCCTATAAAACAAGAAGATGGTTCGGAACCCATCATTAATATGAAAGTGAATGACTTTGATTTCAAAGCTTTATGTGATCTTGATAGTAGTGTTTCTATTATGCCTAGAAGGATTTATGATATGCTTGATTTGCCTCCTCTTGAAGATTGTTATTTGAATGTCCCACTTGATGATAATGCTAAAAGAAACTCATGGAGAGTCTTAATGATGTTCTTATTATGGTTAACAATTCCTATGTCCCCTTTGATTTCTATGTTTTGGATATTGAATATAATGCTTCTTGTCCTATTACTTTGGGAAGACCTTTTCTTAGAACTGTTGGTGCCATTATTGATATGAAAGAAGGCACCATTAAATATCAACTCCCACTCAAGAAAGTTATAGAACACGTCCCTAAGAAGAGAGAGAAGATTTCTTTTGCTTCTCCTATGAAAACAAAATTTGGTCTTAATGCTTCTTCATTTAAGAACACTTGATTCTTTTTCTTGCTTCTTATGCCTAACTTAAAAGCGTTAAAGAAAAGTACTTATTGGGAGATAACCCAAAAGTTTTAGATGAGTCTTAGAAGTTATTACTTTAGTAATAACCGCTCCTTATCTTTTTTATTTTCTTTTTGTGCCAAGAGTAACCTCTAATGAGAGGTAAGTAATGATTGGGAAAGTTGCTATCCCGAAACAGATTTCTGTGCTTCACCGTAAAAATTCGTGTAAAATCTCTGAATGTCTTTTTGAGGCGTGAATTTTTGTGCTTTTTCCCCAGGTTGTTATATAACTTTCGTTAGTTAAACACTTTTTGATTTGAGCAACAGAAGGTCTTCGAAAAAAATTCGTATTTACCTGCTGGTCTGTTTTGACAGATTTCTGCCATTTTCTGCATTTGCTTCTTGTTGGTTCCTTTTTGAGTTCTTTTGGGGAATTGAGCTTTTTGAGGGAAGTGCTACAGTATCTAGTGTTCTAATGGAAGTTTATTTGGTGTTAGAACTGAACCTTAAGACTTATTTATCTTGAGTGCACTAATGTTGCTAATAAAGATTGTGTGAAGTTTTGTATGAAGGAAAAATTTTAGGTGTGTGGAAGGAATGAGTAATAAGATGAAGGATGGACTAAAGCTCAAGCTTGGGGATGCCACGCGTGTAAACCCAAGAAATATCCAAGAAGTACAAGCGTCAAAGCTTGGGGATTCCCAAGGCATCCCCTTCTTCATCAATAAAAATCTCAGGTTTCTTCCAAACGCTTCATTTTTATTGTTTCATGCACAATTGTGTTGTTCTTGGAGCGTCTTCTTTTTTGTTTTTGTTTTGGTTTTTTGTTTCCTTGGTTTTCTTAGTTTTCTGAATAAATTGGTTGGACCCCCTCTTTCATACATTGGTTTGCAAATAGTTTGGTTTGGTTTGGAAAAGAGTAGGAAAGTTCATACTTATGTGGTAAAAAGAGCTCGTTTTTGACTGTGGCCTATGCTCTGTCATGCCATGCTTGATATTGTTTTGGATTTATGCTTAGTATTCTTTGTTGTAACATGACTTGTTATAAACAATTGAGATTGCTTAATGTGCCTTGGATGAATCATGCGTTGTTTTAGCATATTAAAGCATAGTATAGTGGTATTCTCCTTTGATGCTTTATTTGGGTTGAATTGGCGCATGATCACACCATGTTATGACTATCTCAAGTCACCATAGCTTTTATGATCCTTTGGTTTTCAACTTGTAGTATCACTGTATGCTTTGATCAATGATGTTTTGTCGCTCTACATGATTATGGCCATTATATCTCTCTTAGTTTGTCGCTCCCAGTCTTTTGCTAGCCTCCACCACCAAGTATGAGTTCCACTCATGCATCCAACTCCCTAAACCAAGTTATTCCAAAGATTCCACCATACCTACCTACTAGCTTATACTATTCCAAGTATATTCATGCTTTTGTTTACCTTCCAAATTAAACTTGTTATGAGAAAACTAGTGATTAAAGCTCTCACGAACTTGATGGCACACTTTACTTTTCTTGCCCTTAATAAACTTGAACCATTGTGACGTCTATGTTGTATATTCTTGCACTTATTTGTTGGGAATTAGCAGAAACATGCTTTCATGGGGAACGCTTTCAACATTGCACTTGGTACTTGTACCTAGTTGATATCATGCTCTTTTGTATATGGATGCCGTCGGTGTGAAATGAAAGGGGAGCTTGTAAGTCCATGGAGTTATGTATATGTGTTAGAGAAACGTCTGGGCTGCTGGTCTAATCCATGCTGACATGGTGGAAACCTGTAGTGTAACCATAATGAGCTATCTATGAAGCATTCTTCTTATAGAAAAAGAGTCTATATTGAGAAGAAAAAAAGAGAAAAAGAAAAAAAAGATTATGAAAAGAGGAAAGAGAGAAAAAAGCACCATATTCCCATGGTAAATAAGAAGATTGCTGAGATGCTCGTTGTCTGCTTGCCTTGCCATTTTGATATGGGGATTCTTCAGTATCATCGGGCAAGGGGTACCCCGTTGGCGGTTCTCTATGATACACATGTACTTACGATGACAAGAACTTACCGGTGACTAAACTTGAGTAGCATGAGGAGCGGCCCTCGTATACAAGGGACATGCGATTTCTAACTTATACTTCGTCAAGCATGTACACCATAGTTTGTTCACTTTAACCTTAATCACTTCAAGATGCTTATGATAGGGGCAATGACAACTGAAAGCTATAAGTACCATAATTTTTGGAAGCTCTTTATGAGACTTGAATCCCTACTTCCTTTTACAAAAGGCTTTTCTTCCACCATTATATTGAGTCTCCACCTTCTATCTTTATGCACCTACTTTGAGAGCATAGTGGCCATTCTTAGTTCTGTGTGCATTGTCCCAAGACTAGTTGATTCATGCATAACTTGTTATTGCTTGTTTTAAACTATTGTATCTAGTCACTCTTATGAACTTTGAAGGTGTCCTATGCATTTATATTTGCTACTCTATTGAGGGACAAGCTGAATACTATTATGCTATGTTTTCTTTATGTGAAACAAACAAACGTCTTGCAAAGCATTGTTATTCATGAATCTTTTGTTTGTGCCTTTTCATATTGCATCATAGTTTCTTTGCTTATTGCTAGAACTTTTGTCTTTCATGTTATGATTGAAGTACTATGATCCCAGCTTTGAATGTTTTACAAATACTTTGATCAAGTCTTTGATGGTGCATGTCACCTCAAAAATTATTCTTTCTTTTTATCACTTACCTACTTGAGAACGAGCAGGAGTTAAGCTTGGGAATGTTGATACGTTGCAAATGTATCTATAATTTTTGATGTTCCATGCTTGGTTTTATCCACTTTCTTGTGTTTTGTTCCAACTTTGGAGTACTTTTCATATGATTTCTTGGACTAACCTATTAACAAGAGCCACAGTGCCAGCTGCCTGTTTTCTGCTGTTTTTGGTTCCAAGAAAGTCAGAAAATGAATATTGTCGGAATTGGACGGGACAAAAGCCAAAGTGCCTATTTTGCCGGAAGTCATCAGATGCCAAAATACGAGAGACGGAGAGGGGCCAGAGGCCGGCCACTCCACCTGGCCGCGCGGCCAGGCTTGGCCCACGCTAGGGGTGGTGTGGTGGCCCCTAGCACCCCCTCGGCCTCCCCTTCCTCCTATAAGATTCCCTCGAGACGAAAACTGTAAGGGCCCGATCAAAATTCCACGAAAGAGTTTGTAGCCGCCGTCATCTCCATCCCTAGATCGGGAGGGATCTGAAGCTCTTCCCGGCACCCTGTCGGAGAGGGGAATTCACCCTGGAGGCCTTCTTCATCACCATGCAAGCCTCCGGTGTGATGCGTGAGTAGTTCATCCTTGGACTACGAATCCATGTAGTAGCTAGATGGCTGGTTCTCCTCCTTTGTCCTTTCATGTCTAGATCTTGTGAGCTCCGTTCATGATCAAGATCATCTATTTGTAATTCTGCATGTTGTGTTTGCGGGGATCCGATGGATATTGAGATGCTATTTCAGATTGATTATTGATTCTATCATGTCTTTGTTATTTGTGATCTTGCATGCTTTCCGTTGTTAGTAGCTATCTTGGCCAAGTAGATGCTAGCAACTCCAAGAGTTAGTATTTATGCTCGATAGTGGGTTCATGCCTCTGGTAATCTGGGGAAGTGATAGAAATCTCTAAGGTACTAGATGTGTTGTTGCTACTAGGGAGAAAACAACAATCCTTTGTTCATAGAAAAATCGTATTGTTTACTTTACACGCAATTTGTAAAGCAATAATCTGTTGCTTGCAACTTAATACTGGAGGGGGTTCGGATGATAACCTGAAGGTGGATTATTAGTCATAGATGCAGTTGGATGGCGGTCTATGTATAATGTTGTAATGCCCAATCGAATCTCAAAGGATTCAATATAATTAGTATATGCATGTATTGCTTTCTCGATGTTTGTCAATTGCCCCGTTGTAATTTGTTCACCCAGCATGTTATCTATCTTAAGGAGAGCCACCTCTAGTGAACTATGGATCTCGGTCCTTGTCTTTTACATTCAATCTACAATCTTTTACTTCTTTGTGTTTACTTTCTGTAAACTTTTACTTCTTTCCATTCGATACGTTTAATCCTTTGTTTTCCGCAAAACACGGTGAGATTGACAACCTCATCGCAAGTTGGGGACAAAGTTCTATGGTTGTATTGTGCAGGTCTCCACGTTGCTACTAGCACCGGTAGTGCGCCCTGCCAAGGCTCAGCTAGCAACACCTTTGGGGTGTTTCCTTGCTCCTACTGGTTCGATTAAACCTTGGTTTCATAACTGAGGGAAACTTGTTGTTGTGCTCATCATACCTTCCTCTTGGGGTTTCCAACGAGCTCTACATCCACATCGCACCAACACTTTTCTGGCGCCGACACTGAGCCATCACTATAAAGCGGGAATGTTTTTCTGGCCGCCTCCATCTTGTTAAAAGGGACAACTTTCGTGAAGAGGCGAGACGCGAAATCATAACACAGCCGCCGCCATCCCATCCAGAAAGGAGAAAGAAGAGATCCGGAGAAGAAGGGGAAGACGTTCTTCATCTCGCTCCATGATCTTCGATCTCCTAGCCATCACACCCTCATAGACATTACTTGTACTTGAGAGAGAGAGATAGATAGATCTTCACTTTGCAATATTAGGGTTTGAGATTGTTTCTTCCTATCTTGAATTGTGTTGGATTTCTTTGCTATTCATATTGTGGTTTTCCACGGTAATAACGAGAAGAACTCCCTTTATTTAATTATATCAATGATGCTTTCTTCTCTCATGTGTGAGTAAGTTCCTTGGGCGTGGGAGATGTAAGGGATTGGTGAGATGTGATGTGCCTACATATATTTTCCATTAGTTTGTGATTGATTTTAATTACTATATTATGTGTGCTTGACTATCTGTGGGATGGCTAATACTTGTTGTCCAATTAAGGGCCCAAACAACATGATGCTTTGTTCTACATAGATAGGATCTTGTTTGCTAGCAGATCGGCGACCCCCCGAGTGACACGGGGATATTAATGGGAAACTAGTTTGACTCGAGGATCACGAGGAACCACTGTGCGTATTGCATTAGTCCGATCCAATGAACTTAATTAATAAGCAACCTGAAAGATCTTAACCGTCTAGTGACTGACCATGGTTTTGGTAACACACTAGTAGGATTATTGAAGTTGGGATGAAATCTACCAAGAGGAGTTCCGGCTAATTATGGGTTGCTCGCCTACACATATACTTATAAGATTATAATTGTTACACTTATCATTCGTCCACTTGGCATAGTCACTATCACCATGAACTGTATCTCCTGCGCTTTCTGTATCATCTGCAGAAAACCACAAACAATCGAATCGTTCTTTACTTTTATGATTTTTATTCCTGAAGTTTACATTTTAGTTTTATTTAAATACATTGACAACTTTGAGTGTGATAGAGACTTCATTCATAAACACTTACCTTTGGGCTCCCTGTGGGATCGATATCTATACTTCAAAACTAGCTACAAACGATCTATGCACTTGCAGACATCATTATCCTTGTTCTTCTTAATCATTATTTCTTATAGCATGAAGATTTGTATTTACGTCTTTCATTTAACACAACTGTGTCGGACGGTTTCTATACTCACGTTTGTGAATGGTTTGCTTAGGCTTTTGCGACAATTGTGCCTTTGTTGTGAATTTTGTTCTCATATGCGACCGCTTTCTATGTCGCAGTTGTGAACGGTTTGCTTAGGATAGGCACTTCATCAGGGTGTTCTCGACCTCCACGATAAGACGCACGACCTCCCACTTTACAAGGAAACATGACGCTTACTTCTGTTAGACGGTGCACACTATTAGTGTTCAGGGCCTACGTGGACTTTACGAGCGAGAGCAACACGCTCATGTGAGAGACTACATGTCTCATCTCTAGCCCACGTGTTTGTAACCGTTTTCGCGCTGACATCGCTAGCAGCTACTAAAGCTACAAACGCTATGATGTGCTTAGCTCGACGGGAAATAGTGGTGCATTAAACTTCCTGCATGTGTTGTCTGCTCTGCTCGGAAATTGTTGATAACGCCTCGCTTGATGCATCTATTTGGTTCCTGTTTTCTGGTGTTAGTGAACCTAGGACTCTATTTTCATCCTAGACCGCTCGACTATGCCCTTTCTGCTACCTAGACTACATGCTTCTGCATTTAATCTTACATCATTTTGCTTAATGGTCACACCCTGAGGGAGGCAGAGAGAAGTCTAGTTATGATTATGAGATCTGGTAGATGGATGTCAAAACTGTGTTCTTAAATGGTCACATTAAGGAAGAGTTGTACATGGTACACCAAAGGTTTTGTCGATCCTAAAGATGCTAACAAAGTATGCAAACTCCAGATGTCCATTTATAGACTGAAGCAGGCATCCCAAAGCTGGAATCTCCGCTTTGATGAGGTGATCAATGGGTTTGGATTTGTCCAAACTAATGGAAAGGCATGCATTTACAATAAAGTGAGTGGGAGTTCTGTAGCATTTTTGATACTGTATGTAGATGACATATTGCTGATTAGGAATGACAAAGAGCTATTATAAAGTGTGAAGGCCTACTTCAATAAATTTTTTATTGAAAGACCTTGGTGTAGTGTATATATTAGGCCTCAAGATCTATAGAGATAGATCAAGACGCCTTGTAGGCCTTTCATAGAGTATGTACCTTGACAAAGTTCTGAAGAAGTTTAGAATGGACAATTTGAAGAAGGGGTTCTTGCCAATCTTGCAAGGTAAGATTTTGAGTAAGACTCAGAGTCCAGCAACGACACATCCCCTATGCCTCAGCCATAGGATCTATAATGTATGCCATGCTATGTACTACACAGATGTGTGCCATGCTGTTAGTTTACCTAGCATGTACCAAAGTGATCCAGTAGTGGAACACTGGACATCAGTTAAATATCCTTAAATACCTGAAAAGGACTAATGAAATGTTTTTCGTTTATGGAGTTGACCAAGAGCTTCTCGTAAAGGGTTACATCGATAATAATTGGGACACCGATTTAGATGACTCTAAGTATCAATCCGTATATGTGTTCATTTTGAATGGAGGAGTGATAAGCTCAAGTCTTTCCAAGCAAAGCATGGTGGCAACATCTTCAATTGAAGCGAAATATGTAGCTACTTTAGAAGCAGCAATGAAAGTAGTTGAAAGAGTTCCTCTTTGAGATGGATGTGGTTCCTAGTGCATTGCATCCATTGGAACTGTACTATGATAACACATGTGCCATTTCCCTTGCCCAAGAGCCACATGCACATAAGAATACCAAGCATATCAAACATCGCTTTCACATCCTACGTGAACATGTCAAAGAAGGAGACATAGATATTTGCAAAGTACATACGGATCGAATGTTGCAGACCCGTTTACTAAACCTCTTCCACGAGCAAAACATAATCAACACAAAGACTCCATGGGTGTTATATTATTATCAATATAAGCTAGATTATTGACTCTAGCGCAAGTGGGAGAATATTGGGTATATTCCCAAGAGCTAATAATAAAACTCTTATTATTATATTTAACTAGACTTCTCTCTGCGCCCCGGGCAGGGCTTGTAGGCAAACGCTTGACAATATGATTGCGCTACATGTTAGCGCAAAAGAAAAGACCGAACCAGAAGAATGAGAAGCATAACATGGTAAACACGTCGATAAAAAAAATAGTCGATGACCAAATCATTTGAATCTGCCAACCATAGCATTTTACAATATGTCCATAAAGTAAAGAAAGTAAACTCTGATAGTTTCATGTGACCATGGCCATTATGAAAGGAAAAAACATACCCGAGATTGATCTATAAGATGCTTGAGACCTCTCTAGGCCATCGAGGTAAGACTAAGTGTATAACTATTAAAACAGACAACTATGAGAGCCTTTTCCTTGCGCACGGGTATCATACACGACGTGCATCCAAGAAAACGCTTATAAAACGATATAAAAGATAGTCTCCCATACATTTGATACGTACGACCCAACCTACGACGCGATATCTATAGCTCAAATCGAATGTAAAACCGAAAAGTTCATTTTCGAAAACTCGGCAGCCAAAAAGTCAAAACACTGTGCAAAGAAGTAAATGGACGAAACACGACTAGCTAGAAAACACATTAACTAACCCTTCTATTTTATTGATTATTTAATCAGATTACAGAGTCAAAAAGTAGAAAACCAATGTTCTTCTCACATATGCAAACACGTGAAACGGTGACAATTTATTTATTCAGTCCGATTACAAACATAAGTATAAGTATTATACAGAACACGATCCAATTACAAAGTCAAGTGTCAGAAAAACACATTTTTTAGTCTCACGCAAACAAACACATTATGCGACGACTTTTGTTTTATTTTTTTCCCGACTACAAACCAAAGTATCACGAAGACACGATATTTTCAATATCTAAACACAAACTTGATTAGAAAACGAAGCTAACAAAAACACCATTTTTTTAATCTGACGCAAAAAAACACATTACATAACAACTATTCTTTTATTTCTTGGCTCATATTACAAACCTAACTATTACAAAGACACAACTTCTTCAACAAACTAAGCAAGTTATCGGATGTCCTACCCCTACTCCTACTCCAAGCTACTAGAACGGTCGGAAGAAGCCAGATCTAGAAGCTCGTCATCCATGATCGCATGCGTGAAGACCTATCCGTGGAAACGATAGGGCATGCAGATGGCATGCTGATCCTCTCGAAGTGTCGGTTGTCGTCCTACAACATCGACGATCATAGATGGTGTAGCAGGTAAGATACCAACCGACATGAAAGAAGAGCCGGAGAGATACGCACGGACGACCCTGTTGTGGTTCTTGAGGCGATGACACTCGTCCTCTCCATCTTTGATGCCTACCTACGCCACCGTAGTTAGAGCATCTATGAGCATGGACAAATAAACGAAGTAAGAATCTAAAAATGCAGTGATCACGATGCGCACAAAAAAATACGGAAGAGCACATTACCAGCTTTCATGATGAAGGAAGAAGCAGACAGGACCGAGACAACCACCAGTCGGTCTTGTGGCCAGATCATTTGTCTCGTACATGGATGTGGTTCTGGGCATGCATCATGTTCACCCGCAACGATGACGCCAGAAGTGGAATATAGTTGGTAAAGAAAGCAGGGCGGAGGTGGGAACGAAGGTGGGAGAGAAGAAAGGCTATGTAATTCATTGAGGAAGAAGGAGCTGGCGCGCAGTGTTTTATAGCCAATGTGTGGGCACGGAAAACCTAGGATGTTGCACGCTCGGCTCTCCACCGTGATAACCCACGATCTCCTATAGTCTAGGAAGCCAGCTGGACTCTCGCCCGCGAGAACCCGCGTCTAACAAGAGTTTCCTTGGCCATGAAGGTTCTATATGGGACCCACCGTACGATATTGCCGAGGGAAACCATAGGCACCTATGCCCTACGTTGCCAGTTATGCTATCGGTGGGACCCATCATGCGATATTGCCGCGAGAAATCATGGACGCCTATAGTCTATGCTACCATTTTGTCTCTCCGACGCGAGAACTAGCATCCACCCATGCCTTCCGATGCCACTCGGCTTCTAGCTTGCCTCTCCACCGCAAAAACCCACGTCCGTCAAGGGTCCATGGTACCACCTGTGCTTGTAAAGGGTACCGCCATATGGTGGGTGCAGAGGCATGTTGTGCTAGGAACGCCTCTCACCGAGCACGGCCATGCCCGCGTACGCTGGCGGCGAGCCCATGGAGCGCGAGCGGTCTACCGTATAGCGATGTCGGGTACAACCTCGCACAGAACACCTATCAGTTGTCTAGAATCTTTTGCCCTAGACCGCAGCAGGGCCCGCCTCACGAGATAGCAGCGCTCTATTGCAACATTGCCGCGTGTCCTTTTGGGTGTCCATCCCACGTTCAAAAAGAACCAGGACGACGTGGATAGCAGTTTGAGCCAAAACAATCTAGTGCTATCACTTACTCTGATGTTCATGATAAGTGTTTATTCTCCATGTTATAACTGTATGTACTAGAAACTAAATACATGTGTGGATAAACAAACAACACAGAGTCCCTAGTGAGCCTCTTGTACTAGTTCGTTAGTCAAGTGTTGGTTAATATTTCCTAACCATGGACATGCATTGTCACTTGATAACGGGATCAAATTATTAGGAGAATGATGTGATAGACATACCCAATAATAAGCATAGTTGTTAACCGTGTCACTTAGTTTGATTGGTATCGCTTTTGTATATATCAAGTATCGTTTCCATATACCATGAGATTGTGTCACTCCCTAGCATCGAAGGAATACTTTATGGACATCAAATTTCACTTCGTAACTGGGTGATTATAAAGGTGGCTTTTAGGTATCTCCTATGGTGCTTGTTGAGTTACATGAATCAAGACTGAGATTTGTTCCTCCACATGATGGAGAGATATCTCTGGACCCTCTCGATAGTATAGCATCCTAGAGCTTGCAAGCATGTGACTAATGTGTTTAGTCATGGGGATCCTATACCACATAATAAGTAACGAGAACTTGCCTATAATGAGATCGAACTAGGTATACCAATATCGACTATTGAATATGGGGCAAGTAATATATCGTGAGACAAAGAGAATAGAATAACGGATTGATTAAATCCTCAACATCGTGGTTCAACCGATAAAAGAACTTTGTTGAATATGTAGGAACCACTATGTGAAGGAGATATGCCCTAGAAGCAAATAATAAAATGGTTTTATTGTCATATCTCATTAGTTCATAATAGTTTTATATCATGCTATAACTGTATCAAGTGGAAACATTGATATATGTGTGATGTATAAACAAACATAGGTCCCTAGTAGCCTCTATTCAACTAGTTTATTGGGCAGATGATGATCAAGGTTTCCTAATCATGGTCTGTGAAGCAAAAGCCACTAACAATAAAGTCATATCATTTGGAATGATGTGATGGACACTTCCCATCAATGATTGTTGAAACACGATCATGTCACTTAGTTCACATTGCAATTGTCAAAAACAGAGTGTCCTAATCCTTAGACCTTGAGATCATATCAATCACTATTACCGGAAGATTGCTTTGACTGCATCAACCGTCATTCATAATTGTTGATCATAAAGCTGCATGTTGAGTGTCCGAAGGAACATGTAGAAGCGTTATGCATCAAGATCATGATTTGTTCTCCTATGTGACAGGAAGATACAACTGGGTCCACTCGGTGAATTACATCCATGTCGTGCAACACATGACTAGGTCACGGGGATGGAATTTCACGAGAACGAGTAAAATAGTACTTGTTGGAAAGGAGATTGAACAAGTTATGGTGATACCGATGATCAGATCTCAGACAAGTCTTGTATCGCGTAACAAAAGGAATTGAATATATCATTTCACGTTCGACACGATGGTGATTTGTGGAGTGCATAGGGCCCAACATGGGTATCCAGGTCCCGCTGTTGATCATTGATGAAGATCATGTCTATAGCATTCCCAAACCATAGGAAAACACGCTGAAGAGCGATACGATGCTTGTAGATCCTCTTGTGAGATGGAATCACAGAAGAGAGGGACTCGGAATCGTTCCGGAGAGATCCGAAGTTGTTCGGAGAAAGAAGGAAAGAAAAAGGCCGAAAGGTGTTTCGGATAAATGGAAATTTATAATATATATTTATTATATATTAATTATGAATTAATATATTCTAAATAAATATTTAAATTCAGATTTGTAAAGTTACTTTCTTATTAGGCCAAAATCCCGGAGAAAATTGGCCCAAGAAAAAGGCAAAGAAAAACAACAAACAGTCCTGGCTGGGCCAGTTTTGAACTAGCCTAGCGGACAGGCGTGCAGCAGATAAAGGGAGCTGCTCAGGGCGGCGAGACGCTAGGCGTCGCACCACGCACCGCTGGGCCACGGTCGCCGAACCGGCCCACCCGGGTGACGGACGGAGGCGACGGGTGCCGTGCGAGCTAGGCTGCCAGCCATCCTACCCGAGCACTGGCGTTGCAGGGCACAGTCGCGGGGGGTGTCCGGCCCAACCGGGCCGTTGTGCCACCGCAAGACCATGCTGGCGCTAGGCCGCGCGAGGCAGACCCGCCTCAGCCAGCTGATCGGTAGCAACTGCTGCTCCACGCGGGCTGGGCCACAGTGGCCGTGTCGGCCTACCCGGCTGACCGCCTAGCTGCTACTACTGGTTGTTGGGCTGGCCGTCCCAGGCCCATACGGCCATTGCCTTTTGTTTTGCTCCTTTTCTTTTGTTGTTTAGTCCCACATGG
This sequence comes from Avena eriantha, assembly GCA_910589775.1. Lineage (NCBI taxonomy): Eukaryota > Viridiplantae > Streptophyta > Magnoliopsida > Poales > Poaceae > Avena > Avena eriantha. Next base: position 494,407,265 of record OU342740.1, read on the forward strand.
GCACCTAATAGGGAGGGCACACCCCTCCTCCTATATAAAGGGGTGACTATGAGTGGGATTAAACACACTGAATAAGATATTCTCTAAAGCTAGAATATCCCCTTCCTCTCTCTAGTTGCCTTCGCCGTGGCACGATCCTAAATAAGGTATGTACGTGCAAAATCAACACATCTGTGGCACGTTGTTATGCTACAGGAATTCTACCAGGAGGTCTACTTCCGCAACCCCAATAGGGATCAATGAGTTCGGGAGTCATCGCATCGCACCGTATGTGTGTGATAACACGGAAGAGCTGCGCTTGCAGCGACCGGGTCGTCGTGCAAGGACCTAGATAAGGGGTGGCGTGCGAGGAGTTTTGTGACCTTGAGGTCGGACAGGTACGACTACATCATCCACGTTCCTGTATGAGCGTAATGCTCTCTCGGTCTTCAAGGGTATGTTATCACTGTCTTTCTCTGTTACTGCATTACTTCTAGATAGATCCTTGGGCTTTCAGGGCATTTCGCGTAGTTATTTTTTTTGTTATCTGCTGCGGAAACCCTACACTATCGACATCCCCAGTACCACTACTAGTTATTGATTAGAGAGGTGTCACGATTATGTCTGAATGTTCTTGAACTCGTAGTGTCACACACTTAATGCTTCGTGTTGCTAGGTTTTGTCGAGATAATAGATGGTGTAAATGAATGGTGATTCAGAGTCTCGGTTCTGATCCTGGATATCATGAGGAGTTTAGGAATAGTCCGGATATGGAGAAAAACTATACAGAATGAGGGTTTTTGGTTTCGGGATTTGTTTGAAATGTTTCAGAATTGTTTCGGGATTATTCTAAAAGGTTCCAAAATATTCTGGAAAGAGTTCCACCTGCTCGAAAGGGGCATGGGCCTAAAGTGGGGGCACTGAGCCTACATGTTCTATGGCACCACAGGCACCAAGGCCCATGCGCCGCAAAAGGGGGTAAAACCCTAGCCGTGGGGAGCTCCCTTGGGGAAGGCCCCCCCTTCTTGGCTGCCGCCCTCTCCCTTGGAGGAGGGGTTGATGAGGTCCGCCCTCCTCTCCCCTATATAAGGATGGGCTAGGCGAGGAGGCGCCTACCCTTCCATACCCTGGCCGTCACCCTCTCTCCCTCTCTCCTACCTCTTATTCATAGTTCGGCTTTCCGAAGCTTTGCTGCAATTCTCATACACCATAGCATTCACGACATCGTGCTGCTGAATTCTCATGAAGCTCTTCTCCCTCGTTTGAGGGATCAAGGAGGAGGATACATCACCAAGCCGGAACGTGTGGATACCGCGGAGGTGATGCCGAATCGCAAGACTTCATCGTTTGAACTGACGCAAGTGTAAGACTACATCATTCACGATCCATCGATCGCTAAACACTCGTGAATATTTGAGGGTAAGTATATTAGATCTATATCTCGTTACCAACATCTTGTAGATCGGATCTTGTTTGGTTTCTTTCGCTCTTTCTTAGGATTTTGTTTGTTTTCGATGCAACGAACCCATCAGATACTACAAGGTGGCAAGGGCTGGGAGGAAGTGACCCGAAAATTCCAACGGTACTACTGGCAGCAAAAATTTCCTAGTGGTACTACCGGTGAAATGGCGGTACTACTGCCCCTGGTAAAACTGTTGAAACTAAAACGCAAATAACTTGAGCATCTGAGCTCCGAATGAGATGAAACTTATTTTATTGGAAAGATAATGACGTGTAGAAAATACCAAGGGGAGAGAGGTGTGAAACCTCCGTGAGATATGAAACAGTAAAAATCCCCAACATCAAAAGAGCAATAAGATATTCACTCTAAATCCTTCTAGAATCTCACAAGGATAAGGATAAGATCCAAATTACAACTAAAAAAGATGATCCTAACATATGTTTGAGCTTTCTCCAAAATATACGATCAAATTACTCACTTGAGAGATCCCCTCTTGATAGTACGACTATCTATTCTAAATCCGGTCTCCCAACAAATAACAAGAGTCCGGTGAAAGAGAAAACTTATCGAGATTATATATTTGTCTTGCGCATTCCACTTGATCTTGAAGATGACGATCTTGATCTCCTCAAGTTGGAACACTTTTCTTGATTGACTTTGCTCGTGCTTTCTTGATCGAGACTTGCGACTTGCCCCCCATATTCCTATGTGAGAGACTCTTCTTTGTAATTGTTTTAGTTTATCCATGATATTATAGAGATGGATCAACTTGAACTTGCACTTCAATTATTCTTTGAGTGTTGATCCAACTTGAATCAACTATTTGCACTTTGTCTTGATCAACCTTGTATCTTCTCTGATCTTAAATATACGTCTTGAAGTAATGTAATAATACTCACATTATATTCTTCTTCAAGGCATGCTTCCAACAGACTCAACTCTCGCGTGACCATTCTTCTGATCACACCTTGAATACCTTCTTGGTCATTGCTTATTCTTCTTTCTTTTCATCATTTAACCTTGAAGACAACAAATGGTTCAAGTGATGTCAATGAACATGTACAAATGTAACTCAATACAAATATCAATCTATAGAGATTGTCATTAATTACCAAAACCATATGAACACACGTTTACTTTCATTTGCGACAAATGAAAATACTCATTTTTCTCATAAATAAAGGTATTGTGTGTTTGCCACTATTCATTACTGAACTTTGTATTCTCATACCTCTCAAATAAATTTATTTTAAAATTTTAACTTTTCATATTTTTGAATACTTTTAAATAATTTTCTCTTTGTTTCCATAAATTATCATTTTTAACCTTGACTCCACCCAATATTCCGTCGTACCCATCATGTTAGAGCATCTCCAACGGCGCTGCAAAAATGCGCGCGCTATAATTAATTTACAGTGTCTGTTTTGCACTTTTAGCGCGCAACACTGGTAGTAGCTTCACTGAACGTGCTAAAATTCAGCGTGCGGCACGCAGCGACCAGGCGCGCAAAAATACAACACCGCAAACACATTTTGGAAGAAAAATGCAAACAACAAAGATAAAAAAAAGCAAATAAAATAGTGAAAATATAGTTCATTAGAACAATATACCTAGAACATAGTTCTCATCCGGAACCTACGTCAAAATACTACTAAACTAAAAATCGAAATAGGATTCATCTGTCGTCGAGGACTCCACCGATATCGACCAGAGGATGTCAAGCCAGTGGTCATCATCATCGATCATCTACGGGCTGGCCTGCTCCGTGAGGATCAACGCCCAATTCCGTGCCTTGTTGGCCCTCCTTGCCGCCTGAGTCGCCTTGCGCTCCTCCTTCCTTTGCGTGTAGAAGATGACCTTGTTCACGACGTCCTTCGGGAAGCGGGTGGCCCACTCTGCCCGAGCCGCTCATTTTCCTCAGCATGGTAGAGGCGACGGAGCCACGTGGCATGGCACCGCTTCTCCTTGTCGGTGATGAGGCGCGGTGGTGGCGTGAGCATCTACGTCTGCTTGCGCATCTGCACGTCGTCGAAGTTCGTGTCCCGGCGCGGGCGGCCGAGACGCCACGTCGTATGCGCGGACCGCCTCATGCGCGGTGTCGAAGGTGCCAGGGGCGATGCGCTCACCTCTGCCGCAAATCTTGGCGTAGTAGTTGCCGGTGGGGCGCATGCATCCTGCGGTAGCCGGAGGAGTTCCAGCGGCGTGGCGTCATCTCGACGGCGGTGGATACGGTGCGGTGTTGGGGGCTGGACGAGCGGAGGGGTGATAAGCGGTGAGAAAGAAGAGAAAAAGAAGATGAACCTTTAACGACGATTGGTGTGTGTGTGCGCGCTCACATTTTATTCTGCGTCCGGGAGCCTGCGCAACAAATTTAGCACTTGTTGCCATTTTTTCTCCACGCCGCAATTTTTTTCCGCCTTTGCTGGAACGTCTCGACCACATGCTGGCGCCCTAATTCGGCGGTTTTTACGGCCCTCGTTTTAGCTCTTCTAAGGCTGGTCACAGTGGTAGTATGATATTACTAGTATCATGCATATCTTTACTATTAATTTCAAAAGCGTGGTGAATGCCTGGTGTCACACATGCAGAAATTACAAATGAAATGCCACTCCACAACAATTCCCTCTCCACCGCACTCGATATCATTATCTGGCTACTCCCCTTATCGCTAATCCTCCTCTCTCTCCCGGTCCAACCATAGGCTAATCCTCCACGAAAATATCGCGCCTGGGGAGCTTCTCGTTGGCGTTAGTTCTGTCTCACGTAGAGTATATTTTTTAACAATTACGTACAGTTTGTTACTCACCTTCCTATCCACAAACTCCCCCTAATTTATCTCAATACTGGCACGCGCAGGCCGCCTCCCCGATCGAGTTGTTTCCATCTCCCCGGATGACGACGCCCCTTCCCCACTATCGCTGATGCCTCTCCTCTCCACACGAGGATTCATTTTTCGGTCAGATCGATCTGACTCGGTCTAATTGAGCCATGCCGAATCCGTTTCGGTCAGATCGATCTGACAACTGGAAGATCAATATGGGGACGACTAGGGTCTCGGATCCACGTGGAGGTTTGATGTTTTGATTTCACCTTCCGCTATTTACCTGTAAGAAGAATAGGTAGTTGTTAATGATCAGCTAGAACAACGATGCCGCCACTTTCTTCATCAGGGAACCCTGCATCGAGGGTGACGAGACAATGTGGGAGATAGGAGACGGCGGTGTTGAGGAACTCTAGCAAGGTCTAGCATGGTGGCTTGGCACGAGCAGGCTATAGCTTTTATTGTGCACATCTCGTTCCTTGCTCTCGAACACTTCCAATGGTGGTACGGTATGATTTCCCCCCTATCAGTCGCTCCGTTTCACGTTGTGAGCATTCTTTTGCTGAATTGAGGTGCTTTGCAGGGGTGGGGGTCAGTTCTTTCCTGTTGGTTTCACGTGCTCACTTCCTATCCACGAAACAGAATCCGCCCTGGCTGCACATGGAGATCATCACCATGTGTCACGCGAGTTCAACGTCAACGTCGCGGACGACCGTCCTTGCTGCTGCCAATGCCAAAGTGTCGGGCGAGGTTATGCCGCCCATCCTGGCATCCTCGTGGAGAAGCAGCGAAAACTTGCACAAACGATCTGTTATATGATCTGGACTGCGACATAGTAGTATCTAACAGCAGGAAAACCCAGACTGTGCTAACGCTTCTAGCAGCAGTTAATGTTTGGAGGTATCAAGTAAAATTACCTTATTGAAGAAGGGTTGTTCCATTATTTGTCAAATGGATAGTTTACAAGGATGGCATTGGCATGCCATTTGTGCTTTTGACATATGAGTATGCTGATCTCCCCATGATCTCGATTTAATCTTGCAAACAGCTTATCCAAGAAGAGTTCGCGTGTAGTGGAAATTCAAAGTTGCTGATTTTGTGAAGAAGCTAGAAAGATTGGCAAATATTATAGTTACTCTAGAGAGTCATCCTCTGTCACCAGAACTTTTGTTTATCACTATTTTTCCCCTTGGAAAAGGAAGTAAAGTACCGAGGAAATTTCAACGTAGTTGATTCTTTAAATAAATTATCTCGGCGGAGAAAATGGTGATTCGTGCCCAACAAGCCCCAGCTGGTTAAGAGCTTTGCAAGGATCTCTTTCTTCTCTGAAGATACTCCCTCTGTTCCAGTATACTCTGCGTATAACTTTTTTGTAGCTTTTCTATAATACTCTGCGCCTTGCCGATAAGCAGCGATAGTTCCCAGCACTACCCCTACACATCTGTCGCCTACAACCAGCATGCAGAGAAGCGTGGGCGTTCTAGGGCTAGGAAACCGAAACGTCCGGCCATGTGTGCGCACTGCTACAAGTACGGAACACCTCCTCCAACGCAAAAGCCCGGGGCAAAACGGTCAAGTGAAAACGAAAACAACTTTTCCTGAGCTTTCCTTGGTATGCCAGACGGAGCCTATGCGCAGACTAAAATAAAACAGAGGGAGTATTGTCAACACAGGCAGGGTTTTTCTCCTTGTGAAATTTTCCGTCTACCATAAATAGCCTTGAAGAGTACTGTCAAACAAAATAATCTCGGAGTGCCTCATTATATTTTATGATTTGCTCGTTCATCTGTTTTGGTAATTAAGATCATTCTCTTCCAGATTTTTGGTGTAAAACTTAAATATTGTGCATCAAGATTTATCATTTGTCTAGCAATGCTCAGTACATTTCTGGTTCCTTATAAGGTTCAGCCATATAGCGTCATAGGTGACCAAACTTAAAGTTTAGTACTCCCACCCGTTTCCATAAACAGGAAATGAATGCAATAAAATTTAAATCTTTACTATTGAATTGAAGTCAGTGCCGGTAGGTCGCTCACACTTTTAACATCAAACATTAGAATCATCGACACTATCCAATATTCCGCGAGCGAAAACCACCGTATGAATCCCATGCTCTCCTCCGCTCGCGGAAACCTCTGTCCCGACCCCCTCTCTCGTGCGTACCTTGATCTTCTTCTCTCCCTCTGGATCCAATTGTGCCGTCGCCACCTCTTCCACCCACCTCGCCGGCCACCCCACCCCTCCCACAGTTGGTCGGACCTCCGATGCCCAAGAGCACCTCCTCCTGGTGACTGCGGAGTACCACACATAGGACGGACGCATGAGAGCATAATCACCGGTCGACCGCCATACTCGTTCCCGTAGCCAGCCGTGACATGACCAGCTACCAAGAGTAGGGTGAGCGAGCCAAAACTAGAGTATGCGGCAGAGTTCTAGGTGTGGCCTTGGTGGCCGACAGGGACGACTAAGGGCGGGGCGACCGCCGCGCTCGGCAAGAGGGATGTGGACGGAAGATGCTCATTGTGGCATAGGAATGGCGGAGGGGAGATACAAAAGATGGGATGGTGATCGCCTTCCCGTGGTGCTTATGCCGGCAACCGCCTCCCCGAGGTGAGCTGCACCGGATCTTCTTGCTTCTCCTCTTGATATGCTGTTTTTTTGCCAATATTGCTAGAATTCTTTGACATGCTCCGACAATATGAAGCAGGATTCAGGTTATTCCCCATTCTGAGCAGTTGTCATGATGCAGGGAGGGTGCTAATGCTTGGTAGTGGGAGCAAACACGATGGGTGGGCTCAAGATAGACTAAAATCTTCGAAACTAACTCAGGGTATTGTTGAATTAATCGCTGATGTGTGTAGGTAAGACATGGAAGTAGTGAAATTTGATATGCACTGAGCTCTAGAGCAGCATATGAGCAGCTCTGTAATATCTCCTTCTCTTTTATTTTTTCCTTGATTTTTTATGCATAATCCAGATAAATGTTTGGTGATGAATTCGTTTTAGAAGAATTCGAGCGTATATTGTTTGATTATATTTTTTCCTTTTCTAAATGCAAGAACAAGCAAAAAATCAGAAACCAATATGAGAAACTATAAAAAAATATCAAATTTCCCAATCATCTCATGTATTCCCTCTGTCCCGGTCTACAGGGCTCAACTAATTTGCATAGACCAAGGTATTTTTTCATTGGACCATAAAAACTCTTCTAAGTTGTGCCTCTCCTGCCATTTATGAAATAGTAGACTACACTGTACGCATGCAGCCAGCCCATTGGCTTAGTTTCCTATCCCATCGCATACACCACATAATTAGAGGGACTACTACTCCTAATTAATTGCATGCAGGCCTTAGAGAGGAGCTAATGTAGAACAAATGTTTTTTCAGATTAAGCCCTGTAAACCGAGGCGGAGAGAGTAAAATATTCCAAATAATAATAAAGAAAAAATAGGAAAAAATAATGCATGAAAATCTAAAAGTACATGGATTATGTTTAGGAGCGCGCCTACGAAATAAATTTGAGGAGCCGTGGCAACGCACGGGCATTCAACTAGTGATACTAGTTTATGATACTATCTCTATAATGCATGATATCATATGGTACTATCATATTAGTACTATATTTAATAATTTGTAGAATCTCAATGCAAAATTGTGTACAAGATTTATTTGCATGAGAATTTTTTAGTTTTACGTGCTATGATACGATATCTAACTGTGATACTCTAACCATCTCTTTCTTCATTAATTTATGACACATCAGATTTTTACCAACATGAGGCTGGTCATAGTGGGAGTATCATATTACTAGTATCATGTATATGATACTAGTGTATGATACTACCTCTCTAGTGGTTAGTATCATCTAGTAGTATCATAGTAACATTGTATTTAATTTTTTCTACAATCTCAATGCAATTGTGTGTATGAGATGTATTGGTCATTAAATTATCTAGTTTCACGTGCTATGATACGGTATCATATTATGATACTACTAACACATCTCTCTTCATTAATTATGGTGTCACATCAGATTTTTGCCAAGGTGCATGCATGATAGTTCTTATGATCCTCCCACTAGGACTAGCCTTACATGCATGATATACTAGCTATGATACTCCTAGTAGGACCCACCTATTTAGTGACAATGCCGAGTTTACTACTAGCGGGGAGAAATTACTCCTTTTAAAGACAAATGTCGGACTCACCACACCACCTGCCAACGGTTCACCGAAATCAGGACTCGCGCATGCTCGTCAGTCGTCGTCGCCGTCACGCGCCGTCCCATCCTCCGATCTGAACCCACACCTGACCGTCCCAATCAAGCCGAACCAAACCACAACGATCCAAAACCTCACGCTTCTCCCCGTTTCCCCTCTACGCCAACCTCCGTGATCCCGAAGGAAATCCCCACCCCGTCCAGCCCCCTTCCTCCTCCTCGCCCGGCGAAGATGCACCTGTGGCCGTCGCTCCGGATCCGGGACTCGTTCAAGCACGCCTACCTGGAGAAGCTGGAGGTCAACCTGTCCGGCAAGAAGCGCGCGCAGCGGCAGGGGCAGCAGGGCCAGGACGAGGACGAGGACAAGGGCCAGCAGCAGGCGCCGCTGCTCGAGGACCGCCCGTCGCCGATGGACTCGGTGGTGGCCAGCGCGCTCGAGCTCGCCTGGGACGCCGCCTTGCTCCTCACGTGCTGCTGCTGCTGCTTCTGCTGCGGCGGTACGTCCTGCTGATTCCATTTCTAATCTGTTCAGTCTAGATTGTTTATTACGCATGTGATTGCCCCTAAATACAATATAAAAAAGCGCGCGTGGAATCAACTAGCACATGTATTGGAATGGTAGTCGAATGTGCAGCTCGATGCTTCATACTGTGATTTGGTGTAGGGATTCACATTTTGATCGATCAGAGTTGCGTCAGTCTTTTAGTTACATACTAGGGCATTTGGGATCAGGGGGATTGCTGACCCTTGTATTAATCAGATAAAGTATCTCCTAAAGTTGATTCAATTTTTTGGAATTTGGATAGTTTTTTTTTTTTTTTTTTTGCGAATCAGGAATTTGGATAGGTTGCCTACCAATTGCATAAGATAATCCATCAGGTACAGGCAGCAGTGGATCAAAACATCACCCATCATGGTCGTTGTTTCATTAATCAAAGCATCACAGCTATAAGCTGTTGCAACACACGGGGTGTTTGCTAAATGCTAATTAGAGTTGTGATGGAATGTGGTAGTGTTACTCCTTGTATACTTGTGGATATACATACTGGATAGCAGCAGAGCATTTTAACCATGATTGCAGTTTCTTTTCAACTGAAATTGTGAAAATTGGTTGTTGGATGCACCTGACTACGTGCTCTTGCTTTTAGTTGGAAGTAGGTTTATGATGTTTGCAGGTTGAATGAATGATCCATTATTTCGCTGCTATGAACTTGCGGTTTGCTCATTTACAGGATATAAGTGGACTAATTTTCTTGCTAGTTTAACATAGTAAAGGTCTGGCTCAAGAAAGCTTAAGCTGTTTTGGTTATTTCATTTCATGATGTAGTTAAGTCAAGTTTGACTCAGACTGTTTTGGTTATTCATTTTGGTTGATATCCTCTCCGCCGGATTACATCCTAGACTAAATATTTGGCACCTGCATATCCTGCTTGTTCCTCTGAATCTGAATACTGGGTCAAGAACTCATTTAGCACCTCCAAACTCTGGGCCAGTGGCAACACGCCAAGGGAGAGCTTCAATAACTTCTACAGATCTCAACGCATGAGTGCTGATATAGACCCTGCGAATAGTTTCTAAACATGCACATGCAAAATGGACGTGCACCCGTAGAAATTATGTACTCCCTCCATCCATAAATAAGTGACTTGCATTTGTCTAGATTTGGATGTATCTATAGCTAAAACGCGTCTAGATACATGCGAATCTAGACAAATCCAAGTCACTTATTTCTGGATGGAGGGAGTACATAACATGAATGGAACCCTTAGAAAGTTAGCATCTAGTTCAGTGACTTGATTGTTACTAGCCAAGGTCTAAGTTTTGGTATTCATAGTGTGCGTAGTCCAGGGAACACCCATGTAGTTTAGTGGTAAAGCAGAAGATCATGGTTGTCGAGTTCTTGGTTCAAATATATTCCTAGTCCAATAAATCAATCATACGTAGTTCCTCCTACCTCTCGTTGCTGAAAGCGTCACCACGCCCTGGACATGTGAACTACAAGGGCAAGCCTGCTATACATGAAAATGTATTGTGGTGACCAGATCTTTCATCATAATTGTATGTTCTCTTCTTTTGCACAAATATAGTTGCTACAGCTAATTCATGGGCACATTCACCTCCCTGGCTTCAAAGTATGCGATTTGTTGTTGTCACAAATAAGGTCTTGTTTGGTACTAGAGTTTTAGTGGAGATTAGAGGGGATAATCTCAAAGGGGATTGGGTGAAACCCCCACCTTCACCCAAACCCCTCTAATCCCCACCAATCCACTGGGTAGAGGCAGTGTATTGGATATTGGAGAAAATACACTAGAATTTGGGAAAAAGTAGGGATTGGGGGGGGGGGGGGGGGGGGGGGATTGAATTAGTCCAATACTCTAGAGCCAAACATACTATTTGAAGTAAGTGGGGGTTTGGGGTTTGGTGGGGATTATCCCCTCTAATCCCCACAAATACTCTAGTACCAAACAAGGCCTAAGTTGGAACCACAGCTGCTATTCCCTGCCCCTTACATGCTTCAGCACGTCAGGATACTACAACCTCTGTGTTGTTCCATGCCATGACCATGTTCCTTTTCCCCTAAAAAACTGCTGCATTGCTCTATGATTCCTCGTCATAATGCTGTCTAGTTTTTTTAAATTCATCTTTAACTAATTCATATTTTATGTACCAGCTTTTGGCGAGGAGGACGATCATGTAACAGCTCGCTGACGCTGTGAATCACCTCTAGAAGTCGGACAGCTCATTACTTCAGGAAAAGCATAATTCATCCACCTGTAGTGAGTCATAGTCAAATAATTCCAGCTTTGTACATACTGTTTCAATGTTTGGTCTTCCGCTGATGTGGCCCAAATTAAGATGCCACTGGTAGGTATACATACATGAGTATATTTTTCTGTAGGAAATTTCCCCAGTCTAGGCTTCAGAACTTATATGTATACTCCATAGCTGAATCTACACCAGGGTATGTGCGATTGCCATTTATCATCGCTGCACCGTCGTTCTCTCCACATTGATCTTAGCACAGAACTGATCTGTGTACTTCATAACTGTATCTTCAGAGGCCGTTAATTGTTCATCACCATATTTAGTGGCTGCCCTTCACTCGGTAAGAGAATGGCCAATTCGAATCGGTGGCTGCTGAGTTCCGAGAAGACGTATGGCGCGCAGTAGAGTTTTTTTCTCCAGGAGATCAGTCTAGAATCTCCTGCTCCGCGAGATGGCAGGAACAGCACTTCAGTCGGCAAGACGTAACCCGGAGACGTCCGATGGTGTCATGGACTCATGGACTGTGGGAGTAAGTTTGGTGTTAGGGGCGAAGTACAAAAGCTCCAGAGAGCAGAAGAACGAATTGCACATGAGGAGCAAGCTGCATATACTACTAGTACTCCCTCCGGCCCGAAATACTTATACTTGTCGCATACGTAGTACAAAGTTCATTTTGCAAAATCATCCTTCGATCGTCCAAAACTTCTCAGATTTGGCCCGGATATTCAAAATACAAACTGAAATCTTTCTGACCCGTCTTCGTCCTCCCGCAGTCCGGCGCCGCTCAGGCGCGGCCTCGCCGCCGCCCCGCCGCAGTCGCCGTCGAGATCGTCCCTGCGATGCTCCAGCATCTCTGTGTCAGGGCATCTCCGTGTCATTCCTGATAGGACTCTCTCGTCGAGCTCGTCCCTGCAGCGCTCCAGCAGGATCGGTTACTCGATCGCCGCCCTCCCCGCATCGGACCTCTTGCGCAGGACGTGCCGGATCGCGCCCGTATCAGAGCTCCCGCGCGTCTCGAAGCTCACGCGCAGGACCGCGCCCGCTCGCCCGTCCTGCTCGCCCCACCTACAGGGAGCTGCCTACGGCCGCTCGCCGCTCCGCTCGCCGTCGGAGGCTCCCGCCGGGGTCGCCCCAGCTCACCAACGATCCGCAATCATCCAATTGGACGCTCCCACCGGGGTCGCCCTAGCTCACCACCAATCCTCTATCATCCAATTGGATGCTCTGCCGGCAGGGGGCGAGGCGCCAAGACCCAGGAAATCCTCTTGTGCTGGTATGTCCGGCTGATCCTCCTGACCATTCAAATTTCCAAGACATACTTCAAATTCATAATTAGGGAGATATTCTGGGAATGAATTGAGTGTTAGAAGCAGGTCTACCAAGTAACCAAGTACTCACCAAGCTTGGGTTGTAGTCGATCCATGGAGTATAATTCACAAAAATTTACAGTTCATAATTCCTTCACATAAATTCCTTCTGAAGGCATATATAATCAGGCATCACGATCTGAAGGCAAAAGTCAAATCTGTAGTTCAGATTACTTCTTTTAAATTCGAACTGTAGTTGAATAATTTCAAAGATGGGCCAATATAGTGTGATATACAGCAGTAGAAATGCACTGATGATGCTGTTAGCGTATACTGTACAGTTCTTTGTAAAAAATTCCACAATATAAGGTGTATAGACAATTTTGAGATTTGTTCCTCTTATTTAGGAGGTAATTAATCCGACCAGGAGAGAGAGGATACCCAGATTTCGTATGTTCTCTCCATATCACGTCAATCACCTAGGGTATTCACATCCTAAAGCAACAAAAAATGCCCTCCCAGCCTGTGCGCTAATATCCGTGCAAGAAAACTATACACTTTATATTAAGGAATGGAGGGGAAAAAAGTGTAGGATGTTTTCTTAATCAAAGACAATGTGTGTCATGGTAACCAGATAAATAATCGAATAAGTGTTTATGTTAAATATAAATACTTCAGTTTTCAATTGTGAAATAAGATTTAGCTGTTGTACATATCTAACCATGAGTAACCAGATTGACTCAATACAATCTCACATAGTGACTGCATAATAAGAAAGCACCTAAAAGAATTGGATGACAGTAACATGCAGTCACTAATTTTTTAACAGGCAGTAATATTAGAAGAGAAAAATAGTTGCTACTGCTGTATTTAAAACTGTAGGAACATGTTTATATGACTCACCATCAAGGTACTTCCATGTTCATTTGTAGCAGATTCCTTCTGTAGATAAGCCTGCAAGATAGTGTAGTTTTGTGCTTTTGTTAATGCATAGGAATATCATTTTCTTTGCCATATCATTTTCATAATGCACAGAGCACTCGTTTTGTTGCTAGCATGGAATCACTAAGTTGGTGATTTAATTTCAGAAAGCAAAACAGCAGACTACCTGATCAACAGATGTCGATGGTGTACCCAATCTAAACATGAGACTACCGGATGATCAAGATGACGATGGTGAACCTGATGTAAACATGGGACCACCAGATGATCAAGATGTGAATCATCTACCCGATCTAAACATGAGGCAACCGGATGATCAAGATGACGATGGAGAACCTGATGTAAACATGGGACCACCAGATGATCAAAATGTGAATCGTGTACCTGATCTAAACATGAGGCAACCAGATGATCAAGATGACGATGGAGAACCTGATGTAAACATGGGACCACCAGATGATCAAGATGTACATATTCTAGAAGATGATGAAGAATATGTACACATACCTGGAGGAGAACATGTAGGTGGTGAGCGGCCCATCCATGCAGATCTGCCCAAGACACATAAATATGCAGCATATATTGCCTTGAAAGCACTCGAGATCGTCCAGAACAGAAAAATTGGCATGAAAGACAAGCAACTTGTAGCTGTACTTCTCAAAACAAGTGTTAGAAGTGTGGAAAGGATATGGCTACATGCGAAACAACAAGAGAAAAGAAATGAAAAGGTAAAATTTTCCAATAAAAGAAAGGGAAGGTGTGGTTGAAAGAGGAGACACTCCGAACTCTCAAGGATGTGCTTGATTGCTCTCAACAAAAGGCAGACCTTAAGGGCACTGGCAAGGGCTCTTGATATCCCAAATGCTACATTGCAAAGAAGGTTGAAATGGGGCGAGATAAGTCGACACACCAGCAGTATCAAGCCAGCACTCAAACAAGAAAACAATATTTCAAGACTCAAATTATGTATTTCAATGCTTGATGAAACAACATTAGCAAATGAAACACCGTCCTTCAAGAAAATGCGAAACATTGTTCATATAGATGAAAAGTGGTTTGATATATCCTAGATCTTTGTTTCTTCAGGGCCATCCAGTCTTTGGCACTTGAGAGTGCACCAAACACTATCAAAGAACTTATAGAATCAGTTGAACAAGCTTACGATGCATATGACGTGAAGAAATTTGTAAAAGTGTTTGTAACCCTACAGTCTGTCTTGATTGAGGTTATGAGGGCAGAAGGAGGAAACACATTTGACCCACCGCACATGGGCAAAGATAAGTTACAGAGGGAGGGGTTGCTACCTATGGCTCTGCCATGTGATGGCGAATTGTATCGAAAAACATTGGAGATTATAGGTGGTGGTTAGTAAAGGAGAAGAAAACAATTGTACAAGAGTATTCACAAAAGGAGATTACAAGTGGTTAGTGAGAAAATATATGAAAGGTGAAAGATGAAAGAGAGTAACTGTTAATGGTTGATTGTAATTGTGTTGCTTATAGTTGTTGTCTGTAATTGTGTTGTATGTGAGTGTGTTGTTCGAACTCAAGCATCTCAGTGTCTATAATTGTGTTGTATGGATATACTTTTGGTTTTTGCAGTAAAATCATACATAGCAACGTATGTTTGTAACCCTGCAGTCTATCTTGGTGGAGGTTATGATACAAGGAGGGAACACATACCATGGTAGAGGGAGGGCTTGCTACCTATGGCTCTAAAAGAAACTATGTGGTGAACTATGTCACCTTTGAAAATAAGGTTGCTCAGAAATTCAGTAAATATGTGAGGAATGGCTATGAGCAAGCAAAGTATAAATATGTGCCTAATTTAAAGATTGACATAAATAAAAACACTAATCCAGGCTGTAAGTGAGATATTCGGTAAACACTAGTGCATTGTCCAAAATAATAACATGATCTACTACTCCAACCAGGATCTACTACTCCAACCATCGGCCAAGGTCCGCACACCTTGTCCAATATGCGGTGTGTTACAACAATGCCAGAGGTACTTCCACTATTCAAGTAATCTTAGTCTTAATCCTACTAACGTGAAGATTAATAGAATAAGGAGCTTGCAAATAAGGAGCTTGAAATTAACAGAACACTACAACTAAGGAGTTCTACACTACAAACAAGGAGCTTGTAATTAACAGAACACTACAAACTTGAAGATTTAGGTTTAATTTTAATCCTTATGCAAACAAGTGCTTAAAATTAAGTGTTATGCAAGTAAGACAAGTAGTCATCTCAGATGCTTCTTCAACTGGTAAATCAAGAGATACAAGATCAAATAGAAAGATCTTTGGAGGTTAAGAGAGCCATAATAATAATTCAGATTATGCCCAACAGATTTGCTATATCCATAGGTCCCAACAATAATTGCCAGAGATACGGTCAACCAAAATCATTGCCATATCTTCTTCAGATTAAGAAAGAGAGATACAGTCAACCAAAATCATTTTTTCTCAAGGTTAAGAGAGTCATAATTCAGAGGTGGGCAATACACCCAACAGATTTGACAGAACCATATGTCGCAATGATAATCTCAGATAATCTCAAGTCATGAACGCCACCGTTTTTTATTTCTTTCTCTAACAAGAAGCAACCAAGAAATCTTTCTCTAACAAGAAGCAACCAAGAAATCTTTCGCCATAGTTTGATAGAACCATATTTCTTTCTCTAACAAGAAGCAACCAAGTCATGAACGCCACAGTATCAGTGTTTAAAGTTCAGTTACTAGGATGTATGTACCTCTGCATTTTACTGCTCGATTCACACCTGGACACAAATCTTGTCACCGTCAAGTTATTACTGCTGCTTGATTCAGTTACTCTTGCTCAATTTGTAGATCAATTAAGCATAAAGGGAACATACATACCGTATTGACTGTACAGGTGCTAGGACATCCTGGCGTTCTGGCGGACGACATCCAGCGCGTACAGCGTGAGGGCGACGCCTGCAGCCGGGATCGGCCCGTCTACCGATATCTGCATCGGCATAATTTGCTGCTGAGCAGCTGCTAGTGCAGGTCGAGGGCTGTAGCATGCAGGGATCAGCCTCCACACCGATCCTGTCCACCAGCTCCGAGTAGGCGATGGAAGGCATGGTGGAGTACCCCCACGATGGAAGGCGAATGTATGGAATGGTCCACTCGATCCCCTTGGCCAGCTTGGAGGTGGAGTAAGACGATGGAAGACCCAAGTTTGGATTCGAACATCTACGAGCTCGATGGTCGGTGGATCTTGAAGAATATCAGTGATTTGAGGAGGTGGAGTGGACCTTCTGCGTGCGGAGCATCCAAGTTGCGCGCTTTGCAGGAAAAAGGAATCCCTTTCCTCTCGATATCCCGGCCTCGTGGGTTCTGGATGGCCGGCGAGGAAGAAGGAAGTTGGCTAGAGAGGGAGATTAGGAGCAGGCGGCACGGGCGAGGTCATGGTGACCGACTGACCGGTGAGGGCGTGGCGGAGCAGGCGGCGAGGGAGAGGGCAGCGGCATTGATAGCTCAATTTAGGGAAGGAAGCCGATGGGAGTGGAGCGAGACCGTGGGTTCGGTCAGAAATTCATTGAGGGTATTTTTGCAAAATGACGGTCGCGACAAGTATTTTGGGCCGGAGGGTTATATCTTTGTTCGCCCTGGAGGTGGATGCTTCTTGGTTGTCTCAGCAGGACATACAAAGCGCCGGGTCATTATTCGCTAGTTCTGCGACATCATGTTGGGCTAAACCTCTGATCTTGCCGCCGGCAACACAATTTGTCGGAAGCTAACGCAGTTTCTTAAATCTGCCAATCGTGTCCAAGCATGGGATTCTAGTTTGCAGCGGGCGTTTATGTTCTGTCAGTAGGCAAGAAAAGGTCTAGTAAAATGATGTTCCAAGGAGGAAGTAAACTGCTGTTCATGTCGAAAGCGAAGAAATCTCTTCTTAGAACCTTTTTTTTAACGGGGCATAAAAAGAATAATCAGAGGAACAGAAAATGCACGGGGAATGTAACCTGTCAAGACAATAGAAAAATCAATGTTTACAGAGGAATGCAAAAGTGCAATTCACAAAATTTAAATTGCTATGTCACAAAATTATTTCTCGGGGCATATTTATGCATTTGATTTTTTGACGCTTAAACCGAATTTTGTTAAATACATTGGACCCTTTTTTTATACTCGTTAGCAAAAAGGTGTAATAAACTGTGTGTGATGTCATGTTTATTTTTCCGTTTTTGCTATCTCAGTCGACTGAGATTTTCTTAAGTCTCAGAGCATCTCCACTCGTCCTCCCCATTTTACACCTGGCCAGCCTTTGGGGGGGGGGGGGGGGGGGGGGGGGGAGTTGGACAAGTAGCCGGCTAAAAATTTGATGTCATTGCCCAGTCCTAGCTATATGCATGCTAGACGAGAGAGAGAGAAGATTTCTTCATGCGAGGCTGCAGGTAGGCCAACCATGTGAGTATGAGTGGAGAGAGAAAAGAAGTCTGCATGTGCATTTGAGGGAAAACAGTCATTTGCATGCACGCCGGCGCCCCCAACAGCCGTACTATGGGTTTGGGTTTCCATAAGGGCCGCCGTATGATTTTTCTCATTTGGGGGGCTTTAGGGAGCCAATTAGATGCGTTTTTTTCTCGCCGGCGCCCCAAATCCGCTTAGGGTGCCTTTAGGTGGGGACCGAGTGGAGATGCTCTCAGTCAAAAAAAAAGTGCAACCATCTATTAAAAAAAGTGTAACTGGTTTCAGTTGCACTTTTCTGATAGAAAACTAGAAAAGTGCAACTGAAAGTTGCATATTTTTTTAAACTACGGTTGCATTTTTCTTAGATGATTGAGACTTAAAAAAAAATTGACCGAGACAGAGACAAACCATTATTTTTCCTAGCAAAAAGAAGTCTGTTCATTGTTTTTTAAACTGCGGAAACATAATTCTGGTCGGTGAATTTTTACAGTCCAAATCCCAAACGAAATTTTAAAGAACAAGAAGGGCCCTTTTGGTTGATTTCTTTTCTTTGTTGCGAAACCGAGCCATTTCCGATGCTTCTGGAAGGTCCAGGCGGTTTCGTTATGTTTGCCACGACTGCGCCGAACCTCGCCAGCGCGACGCTTTCTTTCCTCTCTCTGTTTCCCCTCTCTGCTCGGCCGCGCCGCCGTCGCCACGACCTTCCACTGCCAGTGCCAGGTGAAGAGTTCCCGTCCCACCTCGTTAGGCCAGCCCAGCCATGGAGCTCGATACTCTGCCGCCGCAACAGCCAGGGCCGCTCGAGGACCTCGCCGCCGCCATCCGCCTGGCTGCCGAGGCTGCGGCCGCGCTCTCCGCCCCATCCTCCTCCTCCGCTGCAGCCGCTGCGGCGGCCGCCCTCCGCGACGCCCATGCCGCCATCGGAAGCTTCCTCTCCCGCCTCGACGCGCCCGCCGCTGTCTCATCCGACAATGATCAGCCCATGGCGGATGGCAGCGAGGCGGCGGAGCCGGTGATTGGCGAGGTGGAGGACCGGCTCCGGGAGTGCGCTCTGCAGGGGAACAAGCGGCGGAAGCGGCCCGTCCCGCCCTCGTGGCCCCTCGGGCGCCGGTCGAGCGGCGCTTGCGTGGCACCGGAGACCGCTGAGCTGGTCGTGGACGTGGAAGGGCGGCGGGGCGCTGCCATGGATCTCTTGCTGCAGTTCCATGCGTAGGATGAAAGGTAACTCTTGCAGCGTGTTTGGTTGGAGATAATTAAGACTAGGGTAGGGAATGAGAAATCAAGGGGCGAGAGACTAAAAATCCCTCGTTTGTTGTGGGGACATGACATGGGTGTTGAGGAGGGCAGAGGAAAGGGAATTCATGGTGCCAATTCCCGCATATTTCTTCCCTAGGGGACCCCTGGTAATTTAACTGGGGATTGGGAATTGTCAAATAAAACAGTTGTGCTCGTTCCACAGTCGGAGGCGACCGAAACTGACACGCATGCTTGCTGAAGGCTCGCCATTGTGGCCAGTTCGCCCTTTGCACGTTCGTTCGTATATGTACAAAACAAGTTTTATATTACTGCTGATTTAGCTTTACATCTTGAGAATTGCTTGGCATTCATGCTCCCCGCTTTGCATAGGGATAATTCAGAATTGTTCGGCGGCTGGCAGCTCCTCTAGTCATACTCGCCCGGAGTACTCAGCCTCTCGACGGTGTGTGTTTAGCCGGACAGCAGCCCATGCTCACTTTTGATCAGGTAGTTAATCGAAACACTCACAAACCTATGAAATTCCTACCCGTAATTTCCACCACTGACCAAACGTGGAATTGGGACTAACAATCAACTTCCCAAAACTAAGCCCTCAACAAACTCCCACCTCAAAACTCCCATTCCCTTTGCCTAACGTTGCCAAACACGCTATTGGTGCTTTGGCATGCTAATGATGATTTAATTGATTTGGCAGGTTATTTTGGGTTAGCCATAAATGGAGAAACCATGTGAACAATTGTGTTCTTCTGGATTCTGGCTGGGGCTATGTTGGTGAGAGGGAAATGGCTGAATGAACATGGTGGCAAAATGATTCCTTCACTGCCTGCTCGTTGATCTATATTAGCAATGTAGTATGCGAGATAAACCAAACTGCAATTACATCAAACTATGACTCAATCAAACCTGAATGACCAAAATATTGAAGTTACTCTACCAATCTATACTGAGTTTTATTATTTTTTTGTACTTGATGTTGTATTTTCCAGTTACT
Source organism: Avena eriantha (assembly GCA_910589775.1). NCBI lineage: Eukaryota > Viridiplantae > Streptophyta > Magnoliopsida > Poales > Poaceae > Avena > Avena eriantha. Next base: position 494,427,449 of record OU342740.1, read on the forward strand.
TCTTCAAATAAGAAAAATAAAGGTAGCATTAGGAATTGTCTTACTCCATTTGTAGGATACCATTTGTAAGTTGTAACTAGGTAATATTGTTTCTGCCCTCTTTCATCATCATCTATTAAAATGTGAAGGAAATTAGGAAAATGTACGGTTGGAACAGGATAAGTTGATAACTAACTGAAAAATGCTTCTTTGCTGCTATTGCTATGACAAAAATAAAAGTTTAATATGCACAGCGCTTTTTATTTGTAACTACACATAATCAATTACGTTAGAGTATCTTAGGTTGAAATCTGAAATCTAGGTATTGCTGTCGCTACTGTGATGTCCGACTCTGGGATATTGAGTCGGCACTTCAACTAGGCTTGTGCAGCAGTCGATCAACCGCTTGACAAGTCGTCGATTATTCTTGACTACTCTAGGTCTTTTGGTCGAATGACTAGTGAAAATATACACTTGTCAGGTTTGCTTTATGCTCCACCCAGGTATATGCCCCTGGAAACATAACTCTTGGCATGACAGAATCCTCAACCGGCCTCCTGGCCTCTGCGCCACTGCCACCACTGGTGGCCACCACCGCTGGCACAGTTGCTTCTATGCTCCTCCACTTGCTCTGCTCCACTATTGGAATCAAGTGTAGTGTACTAGTATTAGGAGTTAAGTACTATGGTATTTTGTAGTAGCTACTGCATAATAACAAGTCAAGTAGTCAAGCACTAGTCGTGATTAGCCACGACTAGGGTACTAGGGACTAGAATCATAATCCTTGATTGGCAACATAAATAAGCTCGAATAAATTTCCACAAAATTCAATAGAACACTAAGACTCAGAAATCTTACGAAAATAAAGGGCATGTTAGCTATTTGTAAGCGTCTCTGATTCCGTTGGTCAGTTGTGAGATGATTTGTCGTTTGCCAAGTGGCAACATTAAATCCATATGTGTTACTCCCCCCGTTTCAAAATATAAGCGGTTTTGTGAAACGAATGTTCGTTTCACAAAAGCTAAAACATCTTATATTTTGAAACGGAGGGAGTACTATGTAGTAGCACTTAGACCTCTTACAATGCATAGTATCATGCACAAGTATTACACATATGATATTACCGTATGATACCACCTCCCCAATACATGGCACCATAGTTTTGTTTAAGACAATCTCATTTAATGAATTGTAGGATCCACATTAAGCATTTCAACATTGAGACCCATTTGTGATTTGTATCATTTATCAATCTAAATAGTTTTTTGTTGGTATCCACATAGATAACATGATTATTGAATGAATCCATACATAAGATGCCAATAAAATATCATTAAAGTATATGAAACATTACATGAATGACGACATGAATGTAATCTATTGTGGGCTTGTGGCCCATTTTTTTCCAAATATGCTAAACCTAGTCATCTTTTAGTTCTTTATGCGTTGGAGGATGCTGGATGATAGCATCTCTTTGTAGTGCCTTGACAATTAGTGATGTGTCACCATGAACAAATACTGATTTGGAAGAATAGATGTGCTTCCTTCCTCATTTGGTCAGGAATACTGACTGCTCCTTTTTCATCTTTGTCTACACTGTTTACATATTGATACAAGCTAACATAATATTCTGGAGATCGCACCGGGAACAAACATATTGGATGTTTTGTTACAGTTAGTCGGCTTTGCAACACATTCCACACATTTTCTTGCCCCACCAGCAAATAACTTGTGCTTATTTGTTTGTGCTGTTGGTGTTGACTTCATGAATGCGGCCCCATTCGGGGTCTATCCCACCTTCAAGGTGATAACCATGTTGGCATTCCTTCTCATTTACCAGAAAGTTCACCCGAGGAGCTTACCTTTTCAATTGCTTGGTGAACAACGTTGATGGATTAAGCATGGTGATATCATTGTTTGATCCGGCAATACCAAAGAAAACATGCCATATCCAAAGGTCATGAGAAGCAATTGTCTCTAGTATAAGTGTAGGTGCACATTTATCTCCAACAGTGATTGACCCTTCCATGCCACAAGACGTTCTGCAATGGAGAGAGCCCTTTGTGGTTAAGGGCATCTCTCCTTGCTATGAAATATGGAGACCACTCTCCTAGTGTGTTGATATTGCGCTTGAAAAGGGGTCTTCTCATCTGGAACCTTCTATGGAGTTATTTGTAGCCGTAGAAAGGATTCTCGGAGAATTAGTTGTCTGTGAACCGCCATGAGCTTCTTCACGCGACCGGTCACGTACCTCTTCAGATCCCTGCTCGTAAGCTATCCTGCTTCAGGAGCTTCAAGGCTTTCCTTCATGCCTGCTTCACTCTCCTTGACGAACGAGTATAAAACGTCATGTCGGGCATGGGATTATCTCATGCATACAAAGTGGCAGGACCAGGATCTATGGTGTTTGCTCCATCATCATCTAGTTGACAAGACATTTTGTGGAGAGTTAGAGAAAAAAATGAAGCACTAGCTTGTGCTAGTGGCGTGGAGTTTTCTCTGAGCAGTATATTGTATATATAGGGATTTCCTACTAGAGGCAACTAGAACTGAACCATCACTATGTGAGCGCCCACTGGAAACAAGAACTGAGCGCCCACTGGAAACTAGAACTGAATCATCACGTTCCCATTAAAAAATTATACTAGCAAATTGAACCACCAGTACATGAATGCATAGACTGAACCATCACTACAACAATGCCTAGTGGCAACTACTCCCTCCGTTCGGAAATATAAGACGTTTTAGCTTTGTGAATCAAATGTATCTAGACGTCTTTTAGTTTATAGGTTCGTAGAGGTTCGGAGTGAACCTATCCACTAAAAGGTGTCTAGATACATTCGCTTCACAAAACTAGAATGTCTTATATTTCCGAACGGAGGGAGTAGAACCGAACTTCTGTGTGAACGTGATGGTTCAGTTCTAGTTTCCACTACTATAGGTAAGACCTAGGGACGGAGCCAGTGGGGGTGCAAGCAAGCCCCCCCCTCCTCTCCCAATGATGGAACTTTTGCTGAAATACCCCTATGTATTATGGTAGAAAAATGTGGAAAATCTCCAAATATACTCGTAAGCCCCCCTCTAAGCAAAAATATGTTGTCTTAGCCCCCTATGAACCTACTGCTAAGAAAAATACTACACGCCACTGATATAGAGCTAGTGCTTCATTCTTTATGTTTTACTCCACAAAATGTCCCATCAACTGGATGATGATGGAGTAAACACCAAAGATTCTACCACCTTGTACACGCCACGAATATGTTGCCTAACAACACATCTTACCCTCGTTTGCCAAGGAGAGTGTAACAAATGTAAGAAACTAAGCTCTTGAAACAGGATCTCTTAAAAAGAGGGGTCCGAAGAGGTACGTGAGCGGGCCCGCGTGAAGAAGCTCATGCCCGGTTAGTAAAAGACTACTTCTCTGAGAATGCGGTATTGTTGATTTGAACGAGGAAGGAAGCACATCCTGTTCTTCCATTAGCTATTTGTTCATGATGACATGCCGGCATTTCCCATGGTCTTACAAAGAGACGCATCTGTCAAGTGTCAACACATAGATAACTAAAAAATCAATTGGTTGAGCATATTTGGGAAAAAATGGGGTTACACCAGATTATATTCATGTATTCATTCATGTAATGTAGATATGTTGTCTTATATTCTAATGTTTTTATTGGCACTCTATGTATGGGTCCATTCAGTTTTGTTGTTTATATATTTACCTATGTGGATACCAACAAAAATGATATAGATTGATACATGCCACAAATGGGTCACAATGTTGAAATGCTTAATGTGGATGCTACAAAGGAATTAATGAGATTGTCTGAGAGACAACACTATGATACAATATGCATTGGAGAGGTAGTATCATAAGATAGTACTCCCTCTGTCCCAAAATATAAGGCGCCAAATTTTACTAACTTTGACTAAATATTTAGGAAAAAATGTCTACATCTATAATATTGAATGGACACATTGATAAAATATAGTTTATGGTGAATCTATTGATATTGATTCAGTATTGTAAATGTTCATATTTTTTCTATAATCTTTGGTCAAACTTAGAAAACGTTGACTTTTGACTAGTCCTTAGGCGCCTTATATTTTGGGACGGAGCGAGTATCATATGCATGATAGTAGTGTATATTATTATGTGTAGCGAGAGGCCTTATGATACTGCTCTAATCTTTCTTCATAAACTGCAATCCCACGTCAGATTTCTTGCTGACCTGGTGCTGCCTGCATCTTCAGTATGATACCATGTTGCAAGAGGCCTTATGTATCGCTGATGGGGAAGATCTTAATTTTTTTTGCAGAAGGAAAAATTTGAGGTTTACATAGTATATGCTTTTACAAGCCCAATAGTTATCTGCAGGAATACTTTGCTTTTGAACTCCTATACATGGGTGTCAGCAACTAATGTATAAGCTGTAGCATGTTATGTCATGTTACATTGGATAGATCTTCTCGAAACAATTACTCCCTCCGTTCTATATTAAATATCACAGATTTGTCTAGATACACTCTAGACACGTTTTAGTGTGTAGAGATGTGCGAATCTAGACAAATCTACGACAATTAAATATGGAACGGAGGTGGTACATTAGATGAGTCTGTCGGTATGGGAATATTGTACAAATCGTGAGCTCATCTGATGCTTGACCATTACCTTGATCCAAGCTTCTCTAGCATGAATGCTGCAAAGTCTGGTACATATACAATACATCTGAGAGCAGAAAATCAAACTGCATTTAGCCTCATCCATCATGGAGTGTTTTTTTTTGAGATGTCCATCATGGAGTGTTGATACTCAATAAACAGTGAGCTTGCAAATATATCTGTCTGTCTGGCAGGATTGCAGAACTGTTCTTTTCCATCAGAATGGAACTTTCAAATCTTGTATTAATCTGATCTACTCATTTCCCACCGCAGGGTTTGTGAATGATGAGTGCCAGGAACAAAGAGATGAGCCTGTAGCACATTTTGCCTTATATCAAGTCTTTTCATCATCGTTGTCCTTCAGCGGATATGCAGAGTCAGAGCACACTTCAACTTCGAGGCAGCTAGGATGAACATAGTGGTTTGATGGGAGGAAAAAATGGTTACAATGAGAGTCTGAGACACTTCAGATCAGAGTGAGATGTTACATTAGAATGGTTTGGGACTTCGGAAGTTTGTTTCTGAACAAACGGGCTCCAAAGTTAAATCATCGTTGCAACGTCCTCCTGTACTTCTTTTCCTTCCACTCCCTCCGTTCAGAAAACAAGTGGCTTGAATTTTTCTAGATTCGTACTTATATATGCTAGTCTAGATACATGTGAATCCAAGTCAATCGATAAACAGTCTTGCTCAACATGTTTTGATGTCCAGAAGTACTCCCTCCATCTGGAAATAGATGTCAAGGATAGTGTCTAGATGTATTCCCTCTGATCTAAATAAATGGTCTCAGATTTGTTTAGATTCGGATGTATCTAGCATTAAAACAAATCTGAGATCAGAGGGAGTACTATATTTTGTTAGTATTGGCATTTGTTTCGAGTGATTTTTATCCTTAGATATGCGGTGCACGATTCATTCAGTTCAGTGCCAGCTGTATGCTAGTTCTGCTACAAAATAGTAGGTTTAGAGCTCGAGCTCCTGGTAGGCCAAATTTTGAACCTTCCAAATTTTGAATTCAATCATTTCAAAAAAATCAAAAAGGAAAAATCAGCGTGTAGCCAATGTTGTATTCTGCCAGTCTGCAAAATTTTATGAAATACATTGTATTATGGGCTCAGCAAAAATGAAAAATCGAGATTTCGTCGTTGGTAGACAGTGCACTTTTGAGAGATTTTCTCTTCTTGTGAAAATGTGTCATTTTTCCTTTGCATACAATAAAGTGTACTCCCTCCGTCCTGACGTGACATCCTTTTTGAAATTTTACACACTAACATTTAATTTTTTGAAACTTTAAAATCAAAGATTTGAAAGTTCCAATTTTTTTACTGTGGCACGGAGCATCCTGTAACCCGAGCTCAAAAGTGGTTTTCTGCTACCGGAAGCATCTCATTCTACACGTCGTATTCTCCCAGTCAATGAAGCTTTGCCCCCACCTACCACTTCACCATGGCCGTTTCCCTCGCCTGCCTCCTACTCCCCCTCCTCCTCCTCTCCACAGCCTCGGCGGAGTACGCGCAGGACTTGCTGCGGCACGCTGAGGGGGAACGAGAGTGGATTGTCGGCGTGCGACGGCGCATCCACGCGCACCCGGAGCTCGCGTTCCGGGAACACCGCACCAGCGCCCTCGTCCGTGAGGAGCTCGAGCGCCTAGGGATCACCTCCCGTGCCGTTGCCGGGACCGGCGTCGTGGCGGACGTCGGCTCGGGTCTGGCCCCCATTGTCGCCCTCCGCGCTGACATGGACGCCCTCCCCATCCAGGTCCGTTCACTTCCCCTCCGATGCTACTCTATTGGCGGGGCGTCTTCTCCTGTGATGCTACTCCTGTATTCTGGCACGGGGTGTGTGATCGCTATGTAAACTGTGTATCTGTCATTACGAATTTCTGGAGCAGTAGTCCTCCCCAAAATATCTGGAGCAGTACAGTACTTGTTACATGCTGATCGTGCCTGCTTGATTTTGGATGCTGTATCATATGGCTGTCGCTTGCTTTCAGATAAGGTATTAGGATATTGTTTGTTGGAATGGTCACGTTTTGTTGGCTGTGCACTTGGAATGGCAGGAATTGGTGGAATGGGAGCATAAGAGCAGAGTTGATGGCGTGATGCACGCGTGTGGTCATGATGTGCACACAGCGATGCTCCTGGGAGCGGCTAAGTTGCTTCATGAGCGCAGGAATCAGCTTAAGGTAAGTGCTTTCTCGTAGTTATGTTCCAAATTTGAAGGAGTTAATTCATGTTGCAAAAAAACTGGATAGTGGAATTTAAGCAAGCTCTTGATTTTAATTCATCTTCCTGGCTTAACTCAACAAAGTAGGATGATTGACCTTTCATTCGAAAAAGTAGTATAGTCCCTAAATCAGAAATTTTACGTTAATTTGCTTTTACTCGTTAGTTCTGTGGACACACTCTTCACAACTTTATAGAGTTTAACCTATGCACACATTATATAACGATTCTCTTTTATGATGAAGGGGACAGTGAGACTCCTTTTTCAACCTGCTGAGGAGGGTGGTGCTGGTGCATCTCATATGGTAAAAGAAGGTGTTCTCGATGGTGTTGAGGCTATATTTGCCATGCATGTCGATTACCGAATTCCGACAGGCGTAATAGCTGCTCACGCAGGGCCAACACAAGCAGCTGTATGCTTTTATGTAGTGAAAATAGAAGGCAAATCTGGGAAGGCTGAAACCCCACACTTAAATGTGGATCCTATCGTCGCTGCAGCAGTTACCATCCTGTCCCTCCAACAGCTCACTTCGAGAGAAGACGATCCTCTTCACAGCCAAGTACGACATTTCCCTTTAGCGACACTACTTTGCATTGCTGATTTTCTTCAAACATGTTACACATAAAATAATTAATGGCATCATGCCAGCAAGCAAAAATATATTTATCACAAAAAAGAGAGGAAATCTTGGTCATATGTACAAGTTATTCGGCCTATGTGCCTGGGAGTCCCTTTGTGCAAGTATCCCTCACTGTTGCTCAAAGTATTGTACCAATTTAAGTAAGCAAGTGCTAACACTTTCTCCTTTGTACAAGTGCTCCTATAGTCCTACGTGCTCGACCACACCTCAATGTACTATAAGGGCTTACATCATAAGACTACATTTGTTCTAGTGTGGATTAGGTATTGGTGCAAGATTGTAACCGATTTTTTTCATAACTTGGCCATAGGAAACATATTCAGGTGGCACCTGAAATGTTACTCCGGTGACAACATTACATGGGAAACCAACAACTGGGCTAAGCATGTGACTCTTATTTTGTTGCATATTAGTAGCATCACTCCATAGGATGTCTTTAGATTTGGCAGTATAACTAGTTACATTCAGCCAACCTATGTTTAAGGAAACAGCAGAACCTTGTAAATGCTTTTGACCAAACTTTTGCACTGCCATATAGCCCCACATTGGCAGGCCCTGGTTGATCTGTATATTTATTGTGTTCAGGTGCTCTCTGTTACCTATATCAAAGGTGGGAAATCTATTGATTCCACACCTCCAGTTGTTGAATTCGGAGGTACTTTGAGGAGCCTCACTAATGAAGGACTTGATCGGCTAGAGAGAAGGCTTAAGGAGGTTAGCATTATGGCACAATTTAATTCTCTAAGAGCTGGCATTTGATGATAATACTGTATGCTGCAAATTCACCGGTACCTTTATGTTTTGATTTTCTGTAAGCAAACAGCTTTATATCATTCACCACACCAATTTTCAAGTGTGCAACTTACAATTGCAACACATTCAGTTATGATCTACTGTCTTGTCCCCATGGTCACCAATTCATGTTTCTTTTCTTTGTACACGGTGTACACGAAGTAGTTAACACCGTCAGTGTATGCTAATCATTTGTATGCCAATAATAACTTCGAACACTCCACTTTCTTAATGAAATTCGGGGCCATGAGGCCCTTTGATCGGAAAAATAATATTATATCATGATAAAAAGCAGCTTTGCCATCAGTGTCATGCAAACTGAAGCGACCTGAAACTCCTTTTTGCAGGTAGTAGAAGGGCAGGCAGCTGTACATCGATGCATGGGAATTGCGGAGATATTGGGAGCTCCTGACCACCCAATGTACCCTGCAGTAGTGAATGATGAGAGACTGCATCACCATGTAGAGAATGTGGGCAGAAGTTTGCTCGGTCCAGATAAGGTGAAGCCTGGAGAGAAGATCATGGCAGGGGAGGACTTCTCTTTCTACCAAATGTTGGTTCCTGGCGTTCTGTTTGGCATTGGTATTAGAAGTGAGAAAGCTGGTTCCATCCACTCTTTGCACAACCCACATTTCTTCGTTGACGAGGATGTCCTTCCAATTGGAGCTGCTTTACATACCGGTATAGCAGAAATGTATCTTACTGGGCGTTCGACTCTAGATGAAGACACCAGCCTACATTCGATTTGACGTCATTTGAGAAATAAGGGAATGTATAGACCCATATTAAGATGCTCCAAGTCTAGTGGGGTACAAGGCTCCCGGGAGGTCAATTCTGTACTTGAAAGCTAACAGGTATGCCAAATTATACTAGTACTAGTTAGAATGCACAGAATAAGGTTATGCTCTCAGTAATCATATGAAGTATGTTTGATATTAGAGTGATAAAAACTAGTACATACATGTTCATAGTGAAATAAAGAAGAAAAACACCCACTGGCAAAAGCTCATATTACATACAGGAACACATGCAACAAAATAGGAACTGTATAATGTAACCAAGGAAGAGGCTGAAGCCTGGGCGGCGTGGTCTGCTTCATGCCTATTTAGAAGGAGGCGGCGCAAGGAATGGCATCGGCACGGTCACAGCCGGAATGGAAGGCATCGGAGGCAATGCCACCTTGGGGATGGATGGAATTGCAGGCATTGGCGGCAGTGTCACCTTCGGCACAACAACAGCAGGCATGGGTGGCAACGTGACCTGTGGCACGGTGATTGTGGGGACGGTCGGCATGGGTGGCAACGTGACCTGGGGAACGGTGATTGTGGGCATGGCCGGCATCGGTGGTACTGTGACCTGTGGTGTGGTGATTGTGGGCACAGCCGGCATTGACGGCACTGTGACCTGTGGTGTGGTGACGGCGGGCACAGTTTGTATCGGTGGGAGTGTAGTAGGCATGGTGGGCACGGGCGGCTTCGGCGTGGGGATGCCTGGGATGGCAGCAGGAGTCGCCGTGGGAGCTGATGCCTCCGTCGTGCCATCAAGCAGGCGACCGGCATAGGTCATGTTGCCGCTTATAAGAGCGAGGGCCATGGCAATGACCAAGAAGAAACTACAGGCACTGGCAGCCATTTTAGGAAGCTGGGTGCTAAGGAACTGACTGAAGGATTGGATCTGAGTACATCAGGAGTTGTACATGCGCATTTATAAGCGACAGAATGATCAGGGTTTGAGTAGGTTGGGGGTTGGCCAGATTATAAACCGAGTCACGGGCAATGAGACTGCTATATAGAGACTAGAGTTGGTGATGATCAGACCAATTTGATGAAGATCTGGCATTGACGTTAGTGACAGGAGACTGGAGTTTTTTTCGTCAGTTAGTTCACCTCCCGGAGTAATGCAGGGCACTGGATTAGCTTACCAGTAAACTTGATGGGCGCTAGCTGTAGCACTTCTTGCGTTATGTCAAGTCCTTTGGTCATCTTCGTCACACTAATATGCACAGCCAGAGAAAAATATTCCACACGGAGGCGAATATGAATCTAGGATGAATGCAGTGGTGTTCTACAAAAAATTTCCGAATATAGAGACAATTCAAATCAGGATGTGTTGGAATATTAAGCAATTTTCGAGTTTAATCAACGAAAGCAACAGATCTAATCAGCATATCTAGCAGATCTGCATATAAACCAATGGAGCTAATCCGCGCGCGAACATGATCGCGCTGGTCCGCCGGCACGACAGGCATCCCAACCGTGCATCCAAGTAGCGACGGGCATTGGAAATTTTGAAGAAAAACTTATAGTATGAAAATGAAAGTTGGCAGGCCCACAGGGAAAATATCCATGGCAATTTTGCTTTCCGGTTGCTCCGAGTTCCTAACTAGCGGACGTTTTTTCAATGTAAATTTCGAAACCAATACTTGTGCAAACAAAGAGATTAAAAGTAGACATGTGTTGACCTGACATGGCCGCCCTTAAGCCTGTGCATAGACGGGTTTGAGCGGGTTTGGCCGGTTTGTCAACCCGTTGAAATATCCTCCGGTTTAAACTGGGTTGGGTTGGTTTAGGCTATTTTGTCTCACCTATATGCGTGGTTTGGGTTGGACTGGTTTCACAGTTTACGGTTTGGCACCGTAGAGCAATGGAGCAGGACACGTCTGGCAAAGTCGACAACGCCAAGCTTCTGTCGGTCCGCATGGCGAGGGTGAGGGGATTAACCAAGGACGCAGTCATGCCTCCGTCGACCGTATGTTGCCAGCGGACGCGACGAATAGGTTCGAGACGACGGCGACAGCGGCATCACTGTCCTGCACACATAGTCGTCGAACGCCGAACGCCGGAACATGGGCTGCACGGCCTCGAGGGCCTCGAAGAGAGTGATCATGTCGGCAATGGGGAGGGCGTTGGTGGACTCTGGGTGCGCCAGGAGGCCGTGGTTGGCTGGGTTGAAGCGGAGGGAGTGGAAGGCTAGCCATGGCGGCGCAGCGGCAGAGCTGCGTATCTTTCATGGCAAATCAAAGGTGGCTGGACCAGCAGATAGACCTCGCCTTCTTCCATCCGTCGGGCGTTGGCCATGGATCAGATGATCAGCTGCCGGTAGGAGGCGGCCATGTGAGCTTGATGCATGTGAATTCGTTCCACGGTAATGTCAGCAGCGTGAGTCCGTCGCCGGCGTCCAAGGCAACCCGTCAGCGCCCCTGAGCAGAGATCGAACCACGACAGGGAGTCGTGGTCCGCCTCCACTCTGACCTCTCCGCTCGATGATTCTTTTCATTGGATTTGAATACGACGGGTTTGGACGGTTTCATCGGCTTCGAGCCGTCTCAACCCAGCTAACTTGTATCGATCTACGGGTTGAGTCCACAAACTAGGGAAACCGATCTAAACCACCCGTACGGTGCGGTGTGGTTTGGTGTCATGGTTTAGGTGGTTTCGAACCGAATAATGCACATGATCCCGCCCTGATGCGCTCGACTCCTCCCTCGCATCCCACTGCCCCGCTTGAGTTTGGCAAGGTGCTGCGCTGACCAGCTCCCCCGTATCCTGCTGCGGGCCTAGCCACTATCTGTTAGACTGCTATTATGATCTGCTAGGGTAGATGGAATCTAGTAGTACTCTGTCTGTATACATATGCATCGATCTATCACACTGACAAAGAGAGAGAGAGAGAGAGAGAGAGAGAGAGAGAGAGAGGGTGTGTACCTTCATTCTGGCTCGATGAGCCAGAGGCGTTGGCCATGGTAGAGGGGCGACGACGTGAGCGTGGTTAAGGTGGTGGCCGGTGGTGAGACTTCCCGTAGCTAGCGCTAACCCTAGATCGGAAGGGATGTAGGTGGGAGGAGCGGCGGCGCAATGAACCTCGTGACGTGTGCCCCGACCCCCACATCCTCTTTATGGCGCTGCCACAGGGGCCCTACCAACCTTGTTCGGTTGGACGCCCTCGATCAAGGCGCGAGTCAAAGGGCTCGTTCGATCTGTTGGGATCGAACGGGAGAGGTCAATCTAACATTCTCCCCCTTGATCTCGACTTTCCTTTATACTTTACATTTTACTCGTTTCATCACGGTTCGGTACATAGAGCATGTTTCATCGTCATAGCTCACTTGCCGATAGAATCAGACAGCTACAATATACCTCTTGTTTTGAAATAAATCATGTTTCTTTTGGGCCTCTTTGATCCAGGAATCATAGGCTTTCCCTTAAACCCATGCTGGCTAAGTGCTCCTTGAACACATTGGGTGGTAAGCCTTTCGTTAGTGAATCCACAAGCATATCCTTTGTCCTTATATGCTCGAGTCTTATAGTGTGATCCTGGATCTTATCTCTCATAACATAATATTTTATCTCCATTAGTTTGGAGGCATTACTCGACTTGTTGTTGTGAGCATAGAATACCGCGGGCTCGTTGTCACAGTACATCTTTAGTGATTTGTTAATGCAATCTACCATTTTCAAGTCGGGTATAAATTTTTTTAACCATATCGCCCGCCTTGTTGCCTCATAACAAGCTACAAATTCTGCATACATCGTGGATGATGCAACTATTGATTGTTTGGAGCTTCTCCACGAAATAGCCCCTCCTGCGAGAGTGAAGACGTATCCTGTCGTGGACTTTCGTTCATCTCTGTCTCCCACAAAAACATCGTCTGAATACCCTCTTATTTCTAGGGAATCAGACCTTCTATATGTTAGCATGAGGTCTTTTGTGCCTTGCGCATAATGCAAAGCTTCCTTTACCATCTTCCAGTGCTCTATGGCTGGATTCTCTTGATATCTGTCGAGTACCTCGGTGATAAAATCTAAGTCAAGGCGAGTGCACGCTTGTGCATACTGTAAGCTTTCAACGGCCGAAGCATATGGTACCACTTTCATTTGATCGATCTCATATTGACTCTTGGGCCAAATCTGTCGCCCTTGACTATAGGAGCAGGTATGGTATTGCATGCATGCATACTGTATTTCTTTAGATTCTTCTCTTGGTATGCCTTCTACAACAATCCTAGAACCCCATTTGTCCTATCTCGATGAATTTCTATGCCCAGAACATATGAAGCTTCACCAAGATCTTTCATATCAAGGTTTGAGGACAAAGACTTCTTTATTTCTAGTAGTAGACCGACATCGTTGCTAGCAAGCAAGATATCATCCATATACAGAATTAGGAAAATATATCTCCTACTTTTAAACTTTGTGTAAACACAGTTGTCCTCAACATTCTCTCTAAATCCAAATTTCTCATCATGTGGTGCATCTTTTGGAGGTGGCTGCTGCTTCTCCCTTTCATGCTCAACAGTGGGTTCATGTTGGAGATATGCCCAAGAGGCAATAATAAAAGTGGTTGTTATTATATCTTTGTGTTTATGATGAATGTTTACATCCCATGCTATAATTGTATTATTAGGAAACACTGATACATGTGTGTTTTGTAAACATAAGAGAGTCCCTAGTAAGCCTCTTGTTGAACTAGCTTGTTGATTAATTGATGATCATGGTTTCCTGATCATGGACATTGGATGTGATTAATAACAAGGTTATATCATTAGGAGAATGATGTGATGGACACACACCCATAGTAAGCGTAGCATAAGATCAAGTCATTAAGTTCGTATTTCTATAAGCTTTTAAATGCATAGTAACCTAATCCTTCGACCATGAGGTTGTGTTAATCACCATCACCGGATGGGTACTTTGATGACATCAAACGCCGCTTCGTAACTGGGTGGTTATAAAGGTGTCATTGGGTATTCTGAAAGTATGTGTTGAAGCGCATGGACCAAGATTGGGATTTGTCCATCCATATGACGGATAGATATGCTCTAGGCCCTCTCGGTGGAATGTCATCTAGTTAGCTTGCAAGCATGTGACTGGGTCACAAGGGATGACATAACATGGAACGAGTAAAGAGTACTTATCAGTAACGAGGTAGAACTAGGTATGGAGATGCCGACGATCAAACCTCGGATAAGTATAGTATCACGTGACAAAGGGAATTGGTTTCGTATGTAAATGGTTCAATCGATCACGAAGTCATCGTTGAGTATGTGGGAGCCATTATGGATCTCCAGGTCCCGCTGATGGTTATTGATAGGAGATGTGTCTCTGTCATGTCTGCATATTCACGAACCGTAGGGTGACACACTTAAGGTTCGAAGTTGTTTTAAGTAGATATGGAATGTGTGTTGGAGACCGAATGTTGTTCGGAGTCTCGGATTGGATCCAGGACATCACGAGGAGATCCGGAATTGTCCGGAGAATAAGATTCATATATTGGAGATCATTTTCTGTGATTAGGAAATGTTCCGGAGTATTTGTATGAGGTTTCTAGAAGGTTTCGGAATGTTCCGGAAGGTTATGGAAGATTTTTTGGAGTTTGCTTGAAAACCAAGAAAGGATCAAGGAGTCCTTGTGGGGCAAGACAAGGAGTCGTGGGGGAGGAGGACTCCTCCCCCCACCTCCCAATCCGCCGGCCAAGGAGGGAGGGGAGTCCTACTCCCCCTCCCATGGCGCCTCCCCCCTTTAAATAGAGGGGTGGGGGCGCCACCTCCAGCCCTCTCTCTACTACTCCAAATCTCCGCCGCTTCTCTCCTCCTCCTTTCTTCTGCACAGGCATAGGCGAAGCCCTGCAGAATTCTCTACTCCACCACCACCACCACGCCGTCGTGCTGCTGGGATTCCGTGGAGAAGATCTACTACCTCCGCCGCTCGCTGGAACGAGGAGAGGAAGGTCTGCTTCGACTCCGCATGTGTGACCGACTGCGGAAGCGCTGCCGGAACGCGGCGCCAGAAAGATCGTCCACACGATCTTGAGATCGGCAAGTGATCGACTACATCAACCACGAGATCTAATCTCATAACGCTTTCGGATCTACAAGGGTTAGTACAGATCTATCTCGTTGCACATGTCTAATAGATTAGATCTTGACTTTTATCTAGATTAGATCTGGGTTTTGTTCGTTCTTGCGGTAGAAAATTTTTGTTTTCCATGCTACGAACCCATCAGTGGTATCAGAGCCATGTCTATGCGTAGATCTGTTGCACGAGTAGAACACAATGGTGTTGTGGGCGTTGGTGCTCGTGCCGTTTTTTGCTTTGTGTACTTTGCATCTTGCGGCATGGTGGGATGAAGCGGCTCGGGCTAACCTTACATGTCATCGCACATGAGACTTGCTCCACGCTTGACGTGTAACTTGCTTTGCACAAGTGGCTTTGCGGGTGTCTGTCTCTCCCACCATAGTATAGATCCAATTTACACTTTGCACTCGATAGCACTTGTATCAACGTTGTGGTTCAGTTTCGTAGGTAAGATCCGTTATTGTTCGAAAGCCCCAAGCCACGTAAAACATGCAAAGAAAATTAGAGGCGTCTAACTTGTTTTTGTAGGGTTTTTGTGATGTGATATGGCCATCATGTGATTATGATTGTATTTGATGTATGCAATGATCCTTGTTGTAATATGGCAACCGGCAGGAGCCTAATGGTTGTCTTTAATTCTGTTAAGACCTGCGTGTCTATTCATCTTGTAATAGCTTTATTCCAAGTAGTTTTAATAGTTGCTAGTGATGATGGACAACCATGAAGCGGCGCCACTGACCTTGACGCAATGCTGGTGATGATGGAGATCATGTTCGTGCTTTGGAGATGGAGATCAAAGGCGCAAGAAGAAAGGGCCATATCATATCACACTAATTATGAATTGCCTGTGATGTTAATCCTTTATGCATCTTGTATTGCTTAGATCGCGACGGTAGCATTATAAGATGATCCCTCTCACTAAATATCAAGTAATAAAGTGTTCACCCTTAGTTGGCACTGTTGCTAAGACTCGTCGTTTCGAAGCATCTCGTGATGATCGGATGTGATAGATTCTACGTGTGCATTCAACGGGTGCAAGCCAGATTTACACATGCGGAAACTAAGGTTATCTTGACGGGCCTAGCATGTACAGACATGGTCTCGGAACACGGAATATCGAAAGGTAGAGCATGAGTCATATAAATGATATGATGAACATGAAGATTGTTCGCCGATGAAACTACATCTTCTCTCGTGAATATCGGACTTGGTGTAGTGGACTTGGTTCGTGTAATCACTAAGACAATGTGAGGGATGTTGTTTTGAGTGGGAGTTCACCTAGTTAACTTAAGTATTAAATTTGAACTCAATTCATCATAAACTTAGTCTAAACTACTTGCAAATTTGTTGTAGATTATGGCGACCTCCTCCATCAATTTCAATGCGTTCCTAGAGAAAGAAAAGCTTAAGAACAATGGAAGCAATTTCACGGACTGGTTCCGTGGACTGAAGATCGTCCTCAGGGCTGGTCAGTTGACCTATGTGCTCAAAGCACCGCTAGGTGACCCACCTGCAGATGATGCTACTAATGACGTAAAGAATGTTTACGCCACTCAGAAAAATCATTACTCCACAGTTCAGTGTGCCATCCTGTACGGTTTAGAAACGGAGCTCCAGAAGCGTTTTGAGCACCACGACCCGTTCGAGATCATTAAGGAGCCCAGGCTAATTTTTGAGACTCGCGCGGCCATGGAGAGCTATGAGGCCTCCGAAAAGTTCTTTAACTATAAGATGGAAGAGGGAAGCTCCGTTAGCGAGCACGTGCTCACCATGTCTGGGTACGCAAACAAGCTCCAAGAGTTGGGAATATCGATTCCTAATGAGTTGGGGATTCATCGTCTCCTCCAATCACTGCCACCGAGTTATAAGAACTTTGTGATGAACTACAATATGCACTGCATGAACAAGACGTTGCCTGAACTATCGTCCATGCTGAAAACTGCTGAAGTGGAGATCAAGAAGGAGCACCAAGTGTTGATGGTCAATAAGACCACCAATTTCAAGAGACATGGCAAGCCTAAGAACAAGGGCAACTTCAAGAAGGACGGCAAGAAAGCTGCCGCACCTGCAAAGAAGCCCAAGGCTGGTCCCAAGCCTAAAACTGAGTGTTTCTACTGCAAGGGTGCTGATCACTGGAAGCGTAACTGCCCCAAGTACCTGGCAGATCTGAAGAACGGCAATATCAAGAAGAAAGGTATATTTGATATTTATGTTATTGATGTGTATCTTACTAGTAATCGTAGTAGTGCCTGGGTATTTGATACTGGTTCAGTTGCTCATATTTGTAACTCAAAACAGGAGCTGCGGAATAAGCGAAGACTGGCGAGAGACGAGGTGACGATGCGCGTTGGAAATGGCTCCAAGGTTGATGTGATCGCCGTCGGCACGCTCCCTCTACATCTACCTTCGGGATTAGTTTTAAATTTGAATAATTGTTATTTGGTGCCTGCGTTAAGCATGAACATTATATCTGGATCTTGTTTACTGCGAGACGGTTATTCTTTTAAGTCTGAGAATAAAGGTTGTTCGATTTATATGAGTAATATCTTTTATGGTAATGCACCTGAGATGAATGGTTTATTCTTACTGAATCTCGATAGTAGTGATACACATGTTCACAACATAGATGCTAAACGAATAAAATTGAATGATAATTCTACATACATGTGGCACTGTCGTCTTGGTCACATTGGAGTGAAGCGTATGAAGAAACTCCATTCTGATGGACTTCTTGAATCACTTGATTTTGAATCACTTGAAAGATGCGAAGCATGTCTAATGGGAAAAATGACTAAGACTCCATTCTCTGGAATAATGGAGCGAGCTACAGACTTATTGGAAATAATACATACCGATGTGTGCGGTCCAATGAGTGTAGCATCACGTGGTGGATATCGTTATGTTCTCACTTTCACGGATGACTTAAGTAGATATGGGTATGTCTACTTTATGAAACATAAGTCCGAAACTTTCGAGAAGTTTAAGGAATTTCAAAGTGAAGTGGAAAATCATCGTAACAAGAAGATTAAGTTTCTGCGTTCTGACTGCGAAGGTGAATATCTGAGTTATGAGTTTGGCATGCATTTAAAGAAATGTGGAATACTTTCGCAGTTGACACCGCCGGGAACACCACAACGTAATGGTGTGTCCGAACGTCTTAATCGAACTCTCTTAGATATGGTTCGGTCTATGATGTCTCTTATAGATTTACCGCTATCGTTTTGGGGCTATGCATTAGAGACAGCCGCATTCACTTTAAATAGGGCACCATCTAAATCCATTGAAACGACACCGTACGAATTGTGGTTTGGAAAGAAACCTAAGTTGTCGTTCCTTAAAGTTTGGGGTTGCGAAGCATATGTAAAGAAGTTACAACCTGATAAGCTAGAACCCAAAGCGGAGAAATGCGTCTTCATAGGATACCCTAAAGAAACAATTGGGTATGCCTTCTATCATAGATCCGAAGGCAAAGTATTCGTTGCCAAGAATGGATCCTTTCTTGAGAAGGAGTTTCTCTCGAAGGAGGTGACTGGAAGGAAAGTAGAACTCGATGAGGTTATTGAACCTTCTCTCGGATTTGAGAGTAGCGCAGCACCGGAAGATGTTTTTGTGCCGCCTGCACCAATTGGAGAGAAAGCTAATGATAAAGATCATGAAACTTCAAACGAAGTTGCTACTGAACCTCGCAGGTCAACGAGGATTCGTACCACTCCTGATTGGTATGACTCTGCCTTGAATGTCATGTTGGTGGACAACGCTGATGACCCTGCGATGTATGAAGAAGCTATGGTGAGCCCAGATTCCGACAAATGGCTAGAAGCCATGAAATCCGAAATGGGATCCATGTACGAAAACCAAGTGTGGACTTTGGTGGACTTACCGGATGGCCGTAAGGCTGTCGAGAACAAATGGATTTTCAAGAGAAAAACAGATGCTGATGGTAATGTTACCGTCTATAAAGCTCGACTTGTCGCGAAAGGGTTCTGACAAATTCAAGGAGTTGACTATGAGGAGACATTCTCACCAGTAGCGAAGCTAAAGTCTGTGAGGATTTTGTTAGCAATTACTGCACATTTCGATTATGAGATTTGGCAGATGGATGTCAAAATGGCGTTCCTTAATGGTGACATTGAGGAAGAGTTGTATATGGTACAACCCAAGGGTTTTGTCGATCCTAAAGATGCTGACAAAGTATGCAAGCTTCAGCGCTCCATTTATGGACTGAAGCAAGCATCCCGGAGTTGGAATCAACGTTTTGATAAAGTAATCAAAAAAATTGGGTTTGTACAAACTTATGGAGAAGCTTGTATTTACAAGAAAGTGAGTGGGAGCTCTATAGCATTCCTAGTACTATATGTAGATGACATATTGTTGATTGGGAATGATATAGAACTTCTTAATAGCGTCAAAACCTATTTGAATAATAGTTTTTCAATGAAGGATCTTGGCGAAGCGGCATATATTCTAGGCATCAAGATTTATAGAGATAGATCAAGACGCCTAATAGCGCTTTCACAAAGTACATACTTAGACAAGGTTCTAAAGAAGTTTAGAATGGAAGAGAGCAAGAAAGGGTTCATGCCCATGTTGTCAGGTAAGACCTTGAGTAAGACTCAAAGTCCAGCTACGACAGAAGATAGAGTGAAAATGAATAATATTCCCTATGCCTCGGCCATAGGTTCTATCATGTATGCCATGCTGTGTACAAGACCGGATATAGCACATGCTGTTAGTTTGACTAGCAGATATCAAAGTGATCCTGGAATGGAGCACTGGACAGCAGTCAAGAATATCCTAAAGTACCTAAATAGGACTAAGGATATGGTTCTTTCTTATGGAGGTGATGAACAGCTTGTTGTAAACGGTTACACCGATGCTAGTTGGAACACCGATCCGGATGACTCAAAGTCACAGTCGGGATACGTATTTATTTTGAATGGTGCTGCAGTGAGCTGGAGGAGTGCAAAGCAAAGCGTTGTGGCAAAATCTTCAACTGAATCAGAATACATAGCTGCTTCGGAGGCTGCACAAGAAGCCGTATGGATGAAGGAATTCATTACTGAACTTGGCGTGGTTCCCAGTGCGTTGGACCCGATGGCCATCTACTGTGACAACATAGGTGCCATAGCTAATGCACAGGAGCCAAGGTCACATAGCAAGCTGAAGCACATCAAGCTACGTTTCCACGCTATTCGCGAGTATGTCCGAGATGGTGACATAAAGATTTGCAAAGTACACACTGATCTGAATGTGGCAGATCCGTTGACTAAACCTCTCCCTAGGGCAAAGCATGACCAACACCAGAACGCCATGGGTGTTCGGTATATTACCATGTAATCTAGATTATTGACTCTAGTGCAAGTGGGAGACTGTTGGAGATATGCCCAAGAGGCAATAATAAAAGTGGTTATTATTATATCTTTGTGTTTATGATGAATGTTTACATCCCATGCTATAATTGTATTATTAGGAAACACTGATACATGTGTGTTTTGTAAACATAAGAGAGTCCCTAGTAAGCCTCTTGTTGAACTAGCTTGTTGATTAATTGATGATCATGGTTTCCTGATCATGGACATTGGATGTGATTAATAACAAGGTTATATCATTAGGAGAATGATGTGATGGACACACACCCATAGTAAGCGTAGCATAAGATCAAGTCATTAAGTTCGTATTGCTATAAGCTTTTAAATGCATAGTAACCTAATCCTTCGACCATGAGGTTGTGTTAATCACCATCACCGGATGGGTACTTTGATGACATCAAACGCCGCTTCGTAACTGGGTGGTTATAAAGGTGTCATTGGGTATTCTGAAAGTATGTGTTGAAGCGCATGGACCAAGATTGGGATTTGTCCATCCATATGACGGATAGATATGCTCTGGGCCCTCTCGGTGGAATGTCATCTAGTTAGCTTGCAAGCATGTGACTGGGTCACAAGGGATGACATAACATGGAACGAGTAAAGAGTACTTATCAGTAACGAGGTAGAACTAGGTATGGAGATGCCGACGATCAAACCTCGGATAAGTATAGTATCGCGTGACAAAGGGAATTGGTTTCGTATGTAAATGGTTCAATCGATCACGAAGTCATCGTTGAGTATGTGGGAGCCATTATGGATCTCCAGGTCCCGCTGATGGTTATTGATAGGAGATGTGTCTCTGTCGTCTGCATATTCACGAACCGTAGGGTGACACACTTAAGGTTCGAAGTTGTTTTAAGTAGATATGGAATGTGCGTTGGAGACCGAATGTTGTTCGGAGTCTCGGATTGGATCCAGGACATCACGAGGAGATCCGGAATTGTCTGGAGAATAAGATTCATATATTGGAGATCATTTTCTGTGATTAGGAAATGTTCCGGAGTATTTGTATGAGGTTTCTAGAAGGTTTCGGAATGTTCCGGAAGGTTCTGGAAGATTTTTTGGAGTTTGCTTGAAAACCAAGAAAGGATCAAGGAGTCCTTGTGGGGCAAGACAAGGAGTCGTGGGGGAGGAGGACTCCTCCCCCCACCTCCCAATCCGCCAGCCAAGGAGGGAGGGGAGTCCTACAAGGACTCCCCCTCCCATGGTGCCTCCCCCTTTAAATAGAGGGGTGGGGGCGCCACCTCCAGCCCTCTCTCTACTACTCCAAATCTCCGCCGCTTCTCTCCTCCTCCTTTCTTCTGCACAGGCATAGGCGAAGCCCTGCAGAATTCTCTACTCCACCACCACCATGCTGTCGTGCTGCTGGGATTCCGTGGAGAAGATCTACTACCTCCGCTGCTCGCTGGAACGAGGAGAGGAAGGTCTGCTTCGACTCCGCACGTGTGACCGACTGCGGAAGCGCTGCCGGAACACGGCGCCGGAAAGATCGTCCACACGATCTTGAGATCGGCAAGTGATCGACTACATCAACCACGAGATCTAATCTCGTAACGCTTTTGGATCTACAAGGGTTAGTACAGATCTATCTCGTTGCACATGTCTAATAGATTAGATCTTGGCTTTTATCTAGATTAGATCTGGCTTTTGTTCGTTCTTGCGGTAGAATTTTTTTGTTTTCCATGCTACGAACCCATCAGTTCAATCGGCTCCTGACGGACAGGTTCCAGATCTTCCCTCACTATTGTCATGGGTGAAGTTGCAACAGGTGCTTGCACCACAATCTCTAGGGTTATCGATGCAGGAACAACAAGTAGCTCGAAGAATGGCTCTTGAGTCATCGGATTAGGTGCATGCACCCTCTTCTCCTCAAGATCAATTTTTCGAGTTACCATGCTCCCCCTCGTCATTTCATCCTCTTCGAAAATAGCATGTCTCGTTTCTACAAACTTTGTATTTGTCTTGACAATAGGAACGAAAACCTTTTGACTTTTCAGGATAGCCAATGAAATGGCAACTGCCTTTTGGGGTTTAAGCTTTGCTATATTTCGATTTCGATTAAATACTTTGGCATCGGCTGGGCTCCCCCACACCCTTAGGTGTTGTGGCGAGGGAACTCTTCATGTTCACATGGGCTCCCCCACACCCTTAGGTGTTGTAGCGAGGAAACTCTTCATGTTCACAACTAGTCTTTCTATTCTTCCCCTCGAAATATGGCCTAAACAATAGTGCCATAATTTCGATGAGTCATGAGTTCTCTTTCTTTTCCTTGGATCTTTTATTCGACGAAGAAACATGTTTTTTCACATTACACACAGAATAAACTTTTTCACGAGTAGATAATTAAAAGAAGCTCATTGTGAAGGAAAGCAACACCCACACAATCTTTATTACAATAAATGGCACACTGGCCATGTCCACAATGACATTCAAAGTTTACTTTGTTCGAACACGATACACTTATTAGAATTTCTATGCAAAAGAAGCATAAAGGACATCCGTAAGAAAGATCGTCGATCCATCAACAAGCTCCAAGGAGATGTCGCCAATGGCCTCAATGTCCGCTAGGATTCCATTTGCGACTTCATCGCATCCTTCTCTTGTTCTCATAATCCTCGTCGAATGGAATCCCTATAATGAATTTGCAACATGAACAATTGCACCTAAGTCAATCCACCAAGTGGATTTTGAAAACTGTGTATACAGGGATTCATTTACAAAAGAAACTATGTTTCTACCTTTCCTTGCCATGAGTTCCTTTAACCAAATAGAGCAATCTTTCTTGAAATGCCCTTTCTTGCCGCAGTGGAGACATGCATCTTTGTCCACTAGGAGAGCAGGCCTCTGCTGATGCTGATAGTGCATGGGAGATTTGCCATATGGCTTAGTGGGGGAGTGAAAGAACATGTGTGCCCCATGTGTGGTTTTGGTAATTAATGACAATCTTTATGGACTTATGTTTGCATTGAGTTTTACTTGTAGGATTTGTCCATAGGCAATGCTTGAACCATATGTTGGCTTCAAGGTTGGAAGAAGAAGAAAGTGAAGAAGATCAAGTGTTGATCAAGGTTTCAAGGAATGATCCGGAGATTGGTCAAGTAGAAGTTGAGCCTATGACAAGTGTGTCTTGAGTAATAAGATGATCTCAAGTGTAGCTTGCCATCCTTATGGTGATCATGGATATGTGAATATATGCCTAAAAGAGAGGCTCTTCCATAGTGGAGTATGGGGGAGCAAATTCCAAGTCTTCACAAAGCTAGCGTAATCAAGAAAGGTGTTCCATCTTGAGGTCTAGAAGATCATCATTATCAACATCAAGTGGAATATACACACGGCAATTTTTTGATCTTGATAGAGTTTCTTTCTTACCGGTCTCGTGGTGTTAGTTGGGGAGACCCGTTTATAGGATAGATAACCGTACTATCAAGAGGGGCTCTCGAGTGAGTAACTTGATCATATCCCTCGGTGAGAGCTCAAACCTTTGCATACTTGGCATCATCTTTCTTGGTTCTTATTTGGGTCTTACTCATGTGAGTATTTAGAGCTTGTGTTAATCTCCATGACAAGCTCAAGATCATAGAAAACAAATTTCATATGCATTCTCTATTGCATTTTCGATGTTGGAGGTTTTATCGGTTCGTCTTTTTGGGAGAGGTCAAACCTTTCGTCATTTGGTTATATACTACCTTGCTGGACTATGATGTTTCTCTGTATGATCTTGTAGATCTCATTGTCCTCTTTAAAACGGTCCTAAGATCATCAAAAACGGAGTCCGGATGCAAAAGTTATGATTGTTTCAGTTTTGCTGTTTCTGCCAGTTTTCAGTGGGGCGGATTATCCGGCCATGGGGGCGGATTATCTGGCCCAATTTTTGGAAAACGGCTAAGGACTTTGAGGTGTGGCTCTCTGTAACAGGGGCGGATTATCCGGGCCTCCGGGGGCAGATTATCCGGCCCAAATATCCGCCCCCTATACAGAGGGTCGCGCCGCGAAGTCCTTAGCCATATTTTGGCCCGGGGAACCCGGAATATCCGGGGGAGGGGCGGATTATCCAGCCTGGGAGGTCCCAAACGGTCATATTTCGTTGGGGAATGGTATAAATAGACCCCTTCTTTCTCCTTAGGCTGGTTGCTTGCATTCTCTGTCTCCTCCATTGTTTTGACCTTCAAGAGCTTGCAAATTCTCTCAATCCCTCCCATATTTCTTGAATCTTTTTGGGGGATTTGAAAGGGGGATCTAGATCTACAACTCCACCAATCCATCTCTCCTCTATGTGAGGGGAACATATTGGGATCTAGATCTTAGGGTTTCTTTTGTGGATTTCCTCTTGTGTTCTTCTTCTCTTATTCTCCCACCAGCTTTTGTAGCTTTGGTGGAATTTGGGAAAGAAGGACTTGAGCACCTTTTGTGTTCTTGCCATTGCATTTTGTGCATCAGTTTGAGTTCTCGGTGAGAATTTGATTGGGTGAAAGGTGAGAAGCTTTTTACTCTTGGGTTCTTGGAACCCTAGACGGTTTAGTTGTTTTGCAGGTTTGTGGATTACTTGGGGCCTCCAATTAAGTTGTGGAGCTTTCCCGAGCTTGTTTGTTGGGAGCCTCCAATTGATTTGTGGAGAAGTGCCCCAATCTTTGTGAGAGGTTACTGATAAGAAGTGAACCAGGCCTCTTGTGGCGAGGTTCACATGAGAATAGGGTGAGGCCTTTTGTGGCGTGGTGGTCCTAGTACCGCCCACCCCTCCAACGAGACGTACTCCCTTTATGGGAGGAACTCGGCAATAAATCATCGTCTCCGCGTGCCTCGGTTATCTCTATACCCGAGCTATTACTTATGCACTTTACTTTATGATAGCCTTCGTGCTTGAAGTCTTATATCTAGCTATCACATAGTTTCTTGGTTTGCTTAGCATAAGTTGTTGGTGCACATAGGTGAACCGTAGTTTATATAAGTTTTGTTCTTGACAAAGTAAACGCTAGTTTTATTCCGCCTTTGTTAAGGCCATATCGTAAAAGTTTTAAACCGCCTATTCACCCCCCTCTAGGCGGCATCTGTATCCTTTTCAGGGAGCCATGGTTGCTTTGGGTTAAGTTCCTTTTCTTGTTGTCCTTGAAAAAGTTTAAGGAACCTCCATTCTAGGCTTTGAGCCTCTCCTCTTCTTGGATACACATGGCGATGGTCTTTTCTATGTCCCATTTTTCAGGGGCCATATTGTAATTGACAACAAAGTTCTCAAACTGTTGAGGCAGTGACACCATTACCAGGTGGATAAGGAGAGCAGGCTTTATCTCCGGATCAGCTTCCATGGCCTTCAATTTGGCAGCCATGTTGGTCATCCAAAAGATGTGCTCCCTAATGCCATGTCTACCTCCTGTATAGTTCTCTGTCACCAACTGCTTCAGCAGCTGGGTTGCATATGTCTTTGAAGAGCCAGTGAACTAGCTCTTTATCTTTTCCATGTACTCTCCTGTAGAAGCACACTCTGTGATTGAACCAACAATTGTCGGCTCAACTGTGTTCTTTATAAATGCCATGCATTTCTTGTTGGCGTTCTGCCACTTTTGCTTTTCTATGGAGTATGCCAGCTCTACTGGAGCATAGTCCCTTTTCTTTCTATCCCAGGCAACATCATCATCGGTAGCATCTCTGATGGACTCTGTCGGCTTGGTGGGAGGCTTGGTCTCAAGGACCCAATCCACCTCAGCGTAGATGAATGCGAAGTCCACCTTCTTTCTCCACTCGGAGTAATTATCACCTCTCAGTGTGGGGACCTCCTTGATGCAGTTCATCAAGTAGAACCCTTCTGAAAACCACAAAGAAGTGAGAATAATAACAATTGCATGTATTAATCCAATGTTGGTCAAAATTAAGACATACAAATGCTTGTGCAAAAAATTCTATATCACCGTTGGGCAGAACATAGAATCAAAAGCACATGACTTTAATTACTTTGAAATAACACACTAATCACAATCATATTATTTACAACGTTGGTTAGAAAAATAACATGAATATGACCAGAATATAACTTTAACATGCTCTCAAAAATTTAATGTCACTTTTGTCTTTATTAAATTTTAAAAGATCCCTTTAACTATTTGTAGCGGAAGAAATGAATTTAAAATTCATTAAACTTTAGACTTTACAGAAACTTTACTGTTACTTTAGTATTTTCTATACAAAATTTCGTTGGATAATTTTGTATAGAAAAAACTGTGCAAAAATTATCAAAAATAGATAATTGAAACTTATAAAACAACTTCTGTAAATAAAACACTGAAAACTTGACGAAGGGCGGTAGATAACGGCCCACTGCCCCTGTGCAGCCTCCTATGCGCTCAGCACTGCGCGTCTCCTGCTCGGCTCACGGCCTGCACGGCCCGCACGCGGCCAATGGAGCGCATCAGCTCTATCTTTCGCCCGCACGCTCGGCAACTGCTTATTGTGCCTAGCGGCGGCCCGACAACTGCTCAGCTGCCCAATGCTGCGAGCTCCTATCTGCCGACAGCGCTCGCTTGGCGCCCTGCAGCCCGTGATGGCCCACGGCCCAGCTGCGCACGCACCGCCTGCGCCGCCAGATCTTGGTCGTCCATCGCAATCGAGCGGACACGCGCGAGCCTCGGCGGGTCAAAACCAGCCCCGGTGGCCACGCCGCAGAACCCTAGCCCCAGATGCGCCCCACGGGCCCCGTCTCTGTCATGCATGCCCCTATGCGTTGTGTGGCGGCGGCAGGGAAAACTTCCCGTGGGAGGCCGACCACACGAGTGAGGCAAGGTGCCCGCCCCGCCCGACGCGATGCCGGCGGCGAGCCCCTCCCTCCTCCCTTCCTTTTCTTTTCTCTACCGTCCACCTCCACCGACCCCTCTCCACTCCCGTTCGAAGTAGCAGAGGAGCATCGGCAAATAGCGACGCCCCTGGCTCCTTTGCCGGCGTGTGCGTTCTCCTCAGAGCGAGCGCACCGCCATCAAACGGCTCAGCGGCGGCGACCCATCTCGGTGGCGGCGGCTGAGAGTGCCCTTTTCCTTTTCTGTTTGGGGCTTTCTTTGCTATTCTTTTCGGATTTGTGGTGAAACGGGGAAAATTAGGGGCTTTTGAAACTAGGGGCTTTTGTGTGTGGGACTTGGGGATTTCTTTGCTTTGCCCCAGATGGGGTTGGTCCTTCTTTCATATGCCTCGGCTTGCCGATGCGCATAGGGATTGAGTGGGATGGCGTGGCCCGGATGGGCAGCGCACTGTGTTGGGGTTAGGGTTTCTTTGCTTTTTCTCTGTCAACCTGTCGTGGTGGTGTCACGGCAGATGCCATGTATAGGCTAAAGGTGGGGACTAATACTCTGGGGTACATACCGTACAGCCCATCTCAGGTTGCCTGTGGCAATTTTTACAGTTGTAGCATAGTTTATCAGCCAATCCTCTGGGCAGCTGAAAGTTCGGTACTGGTGGCTCTTTCATGATCCGGGGTCCAAAACACGCTGGACCCGGTGGACCTTGACATTCAATCTGTTCCGACCTATACAGTCGGTCCAGTTTCAACCTTGCATCGTCCGGCATCAAATCTCTACTTCCCAATCTCGACCCTATCACATGATAGTTCGGTCTGGGATATCCCGCATTTGCCATCTCCGAATTACCGTCGTTATACTGGTTTTGCTCTTGTGGCGCACATTTCTATTGCATACCTCGGCCGGCACTGTGCTCTTTCCTTGGCATGTTCCGCTGCTGCGGTTGTCTTGCTCCGGCTGAGTTTTGCTGCCCGGCATTGCCGTTGACAACGTTCCTTTGACCGGCATTTCCTTGGTCACGGTTACCTCGGCCAGCTTCGCCTCGGCTCACACTCTGTCGATCATCATTTTTCTGCGCTTCTTTTTCTTTCCCTGCCCGTGTCGGGTCATACGGGACAATCTGTTTGTTCCGTCTGGCCGAGGTTACCACCTCCTCTCTCCTTGGACCACCATGAGGGGACGATGCGGCTCCAGCGGATTTCTCCGGGTTACCCACCGCCGAATGGATGATCTTGGAGGCTCCAGCTCTCTACGGGTTTGCCCTGAGTAGTTCCTCGTTTTGCCTATTTGCAATCCGAACCAGCTCGTTAACCTGATCTTGCTGCCTTTGCCGGGCTTCACCCGTCAGTCCCTCTAACTCGGATGCAGCTGCATCCGCCGCTCTGAGGTTCTTGGCCGGGGTACTATACCTCGGCAGCCCCACGGAGAAACAGTTTTCTGATTCCTCGATTCCAACATCACCTTCTCTATTCATCTCGCTCATGAGATTTCTCCCTTTGACTTTTACATTATCAACTTTGTTTGCCTTAGCGTACTCACGCAGCGTCATGTTCAACGACTACTGGGCTGCGGCTATTTTCTTTGGGCCCTCTAGTATTTTCTGCCTAGTTTCTTCCAGCTCGGCCTGTGCACGAGCCGGATCTACCGCTACAACTACAGGGTTTGCCAAGCTATCCATTGCCTCTCTCAGCACGTTTTCCGGCCTCTCTAGCAGAGGACCTCTACCTTTCCTTGGTGCCTTGGGCGTCACCTCCGGATCTGGCGTTGGATCTTTGCTCGCACCCGCACCTGGCGCTGTCATCATTACCTCTGCATGGTCCGGGGAACGAGCGATACGCTCCCCGCGAGCCACAGTGAGGGGTGGTTCGCTTGCTTCGACGACGTGGCGCGGATGAACGCTAGACACGTCCACCGCAACGTAGACCTTGTGCGCGCCGAGCTTGACGAAGATGCCGTTGCGCGGGAGAGGGCGCGTGCCGAAGCAACCTGCATTGTCGCCGACGAAGTCCCGCGCTCCAAAGCGTTGAACGAGCCCGGAGACGATGCGCTCGCCGGTGGCGATGAAGTTTCCCGTCCGGATTTTGACCCCTGCTAGCGCCGCTAGCCCCACGGTGGGCGCCAACTGTCGTGGTGGTGTCACGGCAGATGCCATGTATAGGCTAAAGGTGGGGACTAATACTCGCTAGGGGAATCTAGGGAGGGATAGTGAAGTGATTCTCCACACAAGATCTTGTATTGATTTACTTCCAAGGTTACAAGTGCTCTTAGAGCTGTATTGGCGAGAGGAGGAAGAAGGAGCTCTCTTACTCTCACCCACAGATCTCACCTGAAACCCTAGACCACAACAGAATCGTAGAGAGACCAACCCACCCCTTGTACAGAAGCCCTAGCCCCCCTTTTATAGGGGAGGCTCGGTTTCTACCTAGGGCATATGTGGAGGCATATTCCTAAGAATATGCCTCCTCCCAAAGTGGTAAGCCGACCGGGGTGCTTTTTCCCCCGCGTCACACATGCTTTAGTTACGTGAGCCTCTGACGGCGCCCTCGTCAGCCGACACGGGCGTCGTCACGCTTGTCGGCCATGCCCCGGTGGTCTTGTCCTTGCTCGCTTTGCTCAGGCAGTGCGTACGGGGGCTCCTTTTGACCAGCGAGATTCCTTCCTTCTCCTAGAAGCTTGCTATGACCCGGATGATGGTTCATCCGGCCACACCCGTCCCTGCATACAGGTAAAACATGCAGTTCCGACTTACTGCTTAAGTCGGATGAGACCTAGTTAGTCGAATGCCCCCAGGTCCGGATTACCCCGTGGTTCGGCCTACGTTGAGGTGACCCGGCCAGCATCTGCTTTGGCCTTGCCGAACCTCGGCTAACTCGGCCTTTATACCCCGGCGTGACCCTACCCGGGGGTATCCCCCCAACATTAGTCCCTGAAGCTGGTGCGGTCTTAGCTGCCTTGGCCGCTAAGGCCACATCAGGTTCAATTTTTAGCTCGGGTCGTTACTGCCGAGTTACCTCTTTACCTCGGATTATATGGATTTACGTTCCCTTCGCACATTCCAAGTTTTCACTTGCAGGCCGGGTCACCACTTTAACCCGGACCTCATGGTTTTACTTTCCCTCCGCATATTCCAAGTTTTCACTTGCTAGCCGGGTTACCATAGTTCCATCCGGGTCTCGCTTCCTTCTCTCGTACGCTAACCCATGTGAAGGGTGATCATTATGTCACCTTATTTTAAGGGCCTGCATAGTAACCGCCGTAGTAATTGTCAGTTATCACTGCGCTCGGGTCACGTCATGCCTGCCCCCTCGTTTCTCGCATCACAGTGTTACGTCATAGGATTCTCTTCGCCCTGTGGCCCTCCGTGTGGCTCCTCACAGATTGGTCCGGACGGGCGATACACGGTCACTGTGTGTGGCCTGTCCACAGGGCGCGATCCCACTCACCCCTGATGGGAGTGGTTAAATAGCGGAGGGGTGCCTCCCTTAGGATTTTTCCCCCGCCGCACCCCTCTGCCCTCTGCTATTCCTCTTTCTCTTCCTCGTGACCGCGCCGCCGCCAGCACTGCCAAAAAGCAGCATCGCCGCCGCACTTCTCCGTTGCGCCTCTGCATCACCGTCACTGTGACGCAAATCTCCTGCTACGGGTCCTCGTCAATCCAGGCCACTGCCCCCCGCCGCCTCTAGCGCCAGCGAGGGCTTCGAGGAGCAGATGGTAGAAGAAGAACTCGCCATTGCTGAACAAGAGATGGAGGAGGACGCCGCTGGTGCGGACCGCGGCGCGTGGGCCGGCTCCTGGGTCTGCCAGGACGATCTGGACTGGCTCTACCGGACCAGACGCATCCCCGCCGGCGTCGCCGCTCGCCTCGCCTCCGCCGAGCTAGCTCCTTCACCCAATCCCGGGGAGTTCGTTGTGTTACTGTCTCACTTTCAACGGGGCTTCGGACTGCCGGTGAGCGATTTCTTCCACGATTGGCTCAGTACCTACCATCTCCAGCCGCATCATCTTCCAGCCAATGCCATTACTTCTCTCTCTGCCTTTGCTTCCACAATGAAGGCTACGGCGGATTATGGCCCACGAAGGAGCTGTGGATCCGGTTTTTTGCCCTTCGTCGCAACGTTATTCCCGACATCCACACTGATCCGGAGGACAAGCGGCTCACTCAGTTCGGAGCAGCCTCCATCTCACCCTGGAGGTTCTCTGTTTTTCCCCGGGTCACAGGGCTAGAATCCTGCAAAGGGTGGGCCCGGACATTCTTTTACGTCCGGAACACGGGCACCAAAGATTTGATCCGGTTGCTCCCCTATACACCGGGTCCGCCGAACCCGGATCTGTGGGACGCCGTTCCCAGGAAACCTACGGCCCTGGCCAACCAAGTGAACAAAAGGTTCACGGAGCTGAAGGAGCTCGGGTTGCACAACGAGGATGCAATGATCACTTTCGTGCGCAACCGAATCTCCCCTCTCTAGAAGCGCACCCACAAGGTGTGCCATATGAGCTACGGCCGCAATCCCAACCGGACTTCATCCTTCGAACTGAACAACACGGAGATTTATCGCCGGGTTAAGGCTCTCTTCACCACTCACAAGGACTTCTCCTCTGAGTGGACTTGGGGGATTGAGTATTTCTGCCGTGACCGGCTTCCTCCCGCGGTAAGTTTCATGCTGCAAACTTATCCCAGACTAATCACGTGTCTATTATTGTTGCATTTTTGACTCGTTTGTTTACTCTTTTCCTCAGCTATTCCTTCAGCAGACGCTCGAGGACGGCATCGATCTGACCCTTAAGTGGGCACCGGACCAGGTGACTTCGGACGAGGAGGAGCCGGACCAAGAGATGTTTCTCCCCATGACCGACGCCACGAAACGACCCACGGGTAACTTCTCTTCTGCTAGAGATTGGCCCGATGATGAAGATTACTCGGATATCGAGATAATTGAACCCTTTGAGGCTGTCCCCCTTTCTTTTGCTTTTCCGCCATCAGCTCACCCCGGTGGACATATCCACGAGGATCCTCCCCTCGCTACGGACGAGCCAGTTCCGGTGGAGTCGAAGAAAAAGCGTGGGGCTTCCTCAAGCTCTTCCTCTGGACCTTCCCAACCCGTTAAAAGGCGAAAGAAGGCCCTAGCACGAAGGGCTCGGAAACCCAGAGCGGCCGAAACCTCGGATGCGTAAGTCCTTCTTTCTTCTGTAACTCGTTCTTCCTTACTTCGTCGTAATTTTTCTTCTGACGTTACTTGATTTCACAGGGCTCCGGTGGAGGTCCCTCAAAGTGGATCCAGTATCTCATCACCTCTCCGGCCTAGCCCTTCACCCCGTCGTGGCGACGAGTCACGTCCGCTGAGCCCTATGCGGCCGCTCCGGGTCATCCTGGAGCGGGGGGAACCGGCCCAGCCGGAGCAACGGCACCCACCACCTCGGCAACGTCACAACCTGCAGCCACCAAGGCTACCTCGACCCCACCATCCGTTCCAGTACCAGCAGCCAAACCAGCACCATCTCCAACTCCGGCATCAGCACCCACTCCGGCTGTGAAAACATCAGCGCCGGCACCAAGTCCAGCAACGAGAGTACCAGCGCCCAGTTCCTCTGCATCTTCCGAGTCCTCTCAACCTCGGCAGGGAAAAACCGCTGCTACGGCTTCTTCTTCCTTGCAAGCCAAGGGCAAGAAGATTCAAGACGCTGCCAAGCCCAGTGCTGCCGAGCCTGGGCAACGCACCCTTGAGTCAATGCTCCCCAAGAAAACATCAGCGGCAAAGGACGCGCCTGCCGAGCCAACCGAAGCCCAGCAGTTGGTTCTGCACACCAGCCCTGCCCTTGCCTTGGTGGAGAGGAAGGAAGCACATTCAAAGGGCTTGGTGACGCCCCATATGCCCACGGGAGAATGGTACCCTCTGAGCCTGATGGAATTTGTTATGAATTGGAACAAGGCCGAGGTAGTCCAGGAATCTGATCTCCCGGAAAAGTTCGGCCCCACCGAGTTTTCCGCTGAGATGAATACCGCCGCAAAGGCCATTAACCTCGCTGGACGAATGATGGAGGTACGTTGCTCTCTCCTTTGCAAATTGTAGATAATAACCATTAGTCCCCGAGCCTCCGGGGGAGTGACTTGTTACTCGGCCGGATGCTCTTTTATAGAACTAACGTAGCTCCATGATAACTTCGAACATGCACACACCTAGAGCCGGGTTAAATTCCACTTGGCCCGGATTTCAGTACACTTCGAACATGCACACACCTAGAGCCGGGTTAAGTTCCACTTGGCCCGGATTTTAGTACACTTCGAACACGCACACACCTAGAGCCGGGTTAAGTTCCACTTGGCCCGGATTTTAGTACACTTCGAACACGCACACACCTAGAGCCGGGTTAAGTTCCACTTGGCCCGGATTTTAGTACACTTCGAACATGCACACACCTAGAGCCGGGTTAAGTTCCACTTGGCCCGGATTTCAGTACACTTCGAACATGCACACACCTAGAGCCGGGTTAAGTTCCACTTGGCCCGGATTTTAGTACACTTCAAACATGCACACACCTAGAGCTGGGTTAAGTTCCACTTGGCCCGGATTTTAGTATACTTCGAACATGCACTAGGCTGACTTAAGTTTCTATATCTCTTTTAGGTGACCACCAACCGCCGAAGTGCTGAATTCTAGCGCTTGTTGGATACGCACAAAAATCTGCGCACGAAACAGGCTGCACTCATCGCGAAGTACGAGAAAAGGGGTAAATTTCTTTCTTTAACGCTCCTTCATTTCCCTTCCACTTCCTTTGCCGAACTGATCTGATTGTTCGGTTTCCGCAGCTGGGGTGGAAGCTGAAAACAAAATAATGCGGAAGAACTTGGAGCAGATCAAGGGTACGTCCTTCTTGTCTGCTTTTACTGTGCTTTTCATCAGCTTTCCTCCTTGGCTCGGCAAACATTCATACCTCGGCTCTGCCGGGCCAACACACGATTTCAGCATTGCTTGAAGAAAGTGTGCATGTGCCTGACATGATGCTGCATTTTCTTGAACAAGCAGGACGGCACCAAGCCGAGCTGAAGAAGAAAGATGATGAGCTCGCCCTCCTCCGGACCAAAGATGATGACATAGCCAAGCTCAAAGCTGAAATGGCTAAGATGAAGGCGCAACACCAAACCGAGCTGAAAAGGGTTGGCCAGGACTACACCGAAGAACGCGAGCGCCTCAAACTCCAAAGTGCTAAGGACCGTGAGCTTCTTCAAGAAGCCGAGGTCAAACTTGAGTCGGCAAATGCTGAGCTCGAGCAGCTCGGAAGAGGCATGATGCTTGCATCAAGGAGTTGACCCGGATTCACAGTCACATCTCACGTAACTTCTTTTTCTTTATCCGCCTTATTTCTCCGGGTTACTTCATATGTCTTGTTTTCTCAACTTTGTCCTTTGCCTTGTTTCCCAGGCCACTTTCCAGAGGGTACTGCCATTGCAAGTGCTGCTGTCGCCAATTTCTGCCGAGAAAGGGGTACTCCGGTCGCTGCTGAGGGTGAGAGCATTCCCTTTGACATGGAGGACCTGTTGGTCAGCCTGTCATCTCACGTGGAAATCATCAAGAACTACGGCAGGGACCTCCTCGATGTTTCAGTCCGAGTCTTCAACGCCTTCTGGCCCGCCGATGACGCTCCGGAGAGAGTCACACAGCTCGCTGAAAGGCTTTCGGAGATCGAGACCTAGCTCGACCTCTGGGGAGAATCCGCTGGACGCGCTGCTGCCGATACCATCCTTCACCACATTTTGACGTGGTATGAAAAGATAGATCTCAGCCTCCTCACACACCTGCACACCGGATCCAAATGGACGGATGACCCGGAGTGGGTAGCTCGGTGCCAGGCTTGCGCCCACAGCCTCATTGAATATGCCCCCATTCACGAATGGACCGAGGGGCCGAGCTTCCTGGAAGTCGCAGGCGAAGAGGCAGTTGAGAACGTTGAAGATGACTCGGGTGAAGACGAGGAGGACACTGCCTCGGATATCGAAGAGGGCGACGATGATGACGGACTTCCTCCCGCTGCTCCTTAAGTAAAAAACACTTGAAAATTTATGAGATCCCTGGTATGCCGGGTGGAATTGTATTCCAAACACATGTGATATTTTGCTACTGAGTACTTATGCCGGATTAACTTGGGTGTATTCCCAGAGTTTCTTTTTCTTGTTCGTTCAATCTTTTGGCTCGGATCGTGTCTACCTTGATTCGGTTTTACAACTTACGAATCCGAGCTTGAAAAATTGTCTTAACAGTACTGGGAAACTTTTAGACTTAGCTCAAAAATAAAACTGTATAACAATTTGAAAATTAATACGGGGTTAGTCTGAAACAAAAATGTCAGCTCGAATAAATTATTTTCCCTAGTCGTTTTTCATTTGCTACGCAATTCCAAACTTGTTCTCTTGCTTGCCATGAAGCCAATTCTTGTTGGACAGTAGCAAGTCGAAGAGTTGGGTTTTTGGTGCTCACACACTACTAATCCGAGCCAAGTAGAATAACTTACTCCAGCTGACGCGCAGAAAATAACAAACATTATTAAGGCAGTCCCCGAGTCACTGCTCGAGGTGCCAACATTTCATTGATAAGCTCATTGCCGACATACATACCGACATATGAGATAACCCGGATACATTCACTTCTTAGCTAGGTGTAGAAGGGCCGAAGTAGAGCTATGTTCCATGGTCGCTTTGATTCCTCTCCGGAACTGTCCGCCTTGTTCTTTTCCTGTGGCTTTGCATCTATAAGATAGTAAGAATCATTGTGCAATGCTTTGCTCACGATGAATGGCCCTTCCCATGGGGGGGATAATTTATGCATTCCAGTAGTACGTTGTACCAACCGGAGCACCAGATCGCCTTCCCGAAAGACTCGGGGGCACACTTTCCGGCTATGATAGCGTCGGAGATTTTGCTGATATATGGCGGATCTGGACAGTGCCAGTTCTCTCGCTTCTTCCAGCAGATCAACATCATTTTGCCGGGCTTCTTGCACTTCGGCTTCTGTGTATTGGGTGACCCTAGGCGAATCATGCTCTATGTCGGCTGGTAATACAGCTTCTGCCCCATATACCAGAAAAAACGGCGTATAGCCTGTTGATCGATTCGGAGTTGTTCTTAAACTCCACAGTACCGCTGGTAGTTCTTCTATCTAGCACCCCGTTGATCTTTGCAGCGGCTCAATGAGCTGGGGTTTTATCCCGGATAATACAAATCCGTTGGATCTTTCCACTTGTCCGTTCGATGCGGGGTGGGCTACCGAAGCTACGTCAAGCCAGATCCTCTTATCCTGGCAGAAACGAGCAAATGCTCCTTCCAGAAAATTTGTGCCATTATCAGTTATGATACTGTGTGGATAACCATACCTCAAGATGATATCTTTGAGAAACGTTACGGCCGTAGCTCCATCACATTTTCTTATAGGCTTTACCTCAATCCACTTCGTAAATTTGTCCACCATTACCAGAATATGAGTCATATTTCCCCTCGCTGGTTTGAACGGGCCAACCATATCCAAGCACCAAACGGCAAACAACCAAGTGATTGGGATGGTTTTGAGTTCCGACATTAGCATATGTGTCTTGGTAGCGTACCTCTGATAACCATTACATTTTCTCACCAGATCTTCTGCTTGCTCTAAGGAATTTGGCCAGTAGAATCAGTGTCGGAAAGCTTTTGCTACCAAGGCTCGGGATGAGGCGTGATGCCCGCATTCCCCCTAATGTATATCTCGGATGATTTCAAGCCCTTCTTCCGGGTCAACACACCGCTGGAGGACATTGGTCACACACCTTTTGTATAACTCAAAATTGATGATCGTGTAGGCCTTTACCCTCCTCTGTGTTTGCCTGGACAACACCTCCTCCGTGGGTAACGTTCCATCCTTCAGGAATTGAAATATAGGCAGTGCCCAAGCCGGTATTGGCCGCACGGGGAACACGTCCTCGTCTATCTCCATTTGATCCACCGGCATAACTTCAACCGGACCACGCTGAGCAGTCCCCGGGTCTTGCGAAGCAGTCCCCGGGTTTGCCGAAGCAGTCCCCGGGTTTTGCGCACCACTTCCCGTGTCAATGTCCATGGGCACAACTCCAGATTCGGTGTCCTCCGGGACGTAGATCGACTTGGATTCTGGGGACGACCTGATGGATGGTTTCTTGAGGTGCTCTAATGCTACACCTGGTGGAATTGCTTGTCTGGTTGACCCGAGCTTCGACAGCATGTCGGCAGCCTCATTTTGCACCCGGGGTACATGATGAAATTCGCATCCCTCAAAGTAACCAGAAATCTTCTGCACATGAAATCTGTATAGTGCCATGTTTGGATCAAGGGCGTCCCACACTCCGGACACTTGCTGCACCACCAAATCCGAGTCGCCAAAGCATATGATCCGACGTATACCAATTTCTTTTGCTACCTTGAGTCCATGCACAAGTGCTTCATACTCAGCGACATTGTTTGATGCGGTGAAGTGGATCTGCAGCACATATTTCAACTGGTCCTTTTTTGGCGACGTGAGTACAACTCCGGCACCTAGCCCGGTTTTGGTCTTTGATCCGTCAAAGTGCATCCGCCAATAGTTCGGATCCGGAAGTGGTGGTTCGTACTGCACCTCGGCCCAGTCCACGAAAAAGTCCGCCACAGCTTGAGATTTGATGGCTTCTCGTCTGTCATATTGCGGAGCATAAGGAGCTAGCTCAATTGCCCATTTTGCAATTCTGCCGCTTGCGTCCTTGTTACTCATTATCTCGGATATGGGGGCCTCACATATGACCCGGATGGGATGCTCCTCAAAGTAGTGCTTCAGTTTCTTGGCGGCCATGTACACGCCATATGCCACTTTTTGATAATGTGGGTAGTTCTGCTTTGAGGTGGACAACACTTCACTCAAGTAATACACCGGCCTTTGCACCGACTTACCTTCCTCATCGCGCTCCACCACTATCACTGCACTTACAACTCGGTTGGTTGCGGCTATATAGAGCAACATTGGCTCTTTTGATAGTGGTGAGGCTAGCACTGGTGCCGTGGCTAACATTTTCTTTAAGTGAGCAAAGGCTTCATCAGCCTGCGGTGTCCAAATGAACTTATCCGACTTTTTCATGAGTTGGTAAAGATGCAAAGCCTTTTCTCCCAACCGACATACAAACCGGCCAGGCAACCTGTGAACTTCTAGACATCGTTAAGACACTTCGGCAGTTCCATTCGCTCGATGGCCCGGATTTTGGTTGGGTTAACCTCGATACCTCGGCTGGAGATAAGAAAGCCGAGCAATTTTCCAGCCGGGACACCGAAGGTGCATTTTTCCGGGTTAAGTTTCATCCGGAACCTCCTTAGGTTCGCAAACGTTTGCCTGATATCGTCAAGGAGCGTTTTGCTTTCCTTGGTCTTGATAACCACATCATCCATGTACACCTGTACATTTTGACCTATTTGGTCGTGCAAACATTTTTGCATACATCTCTGGTATGCTGCCCCTGCATTACGTAAACCAAACGGCATGGTGCGATAGCAATAAGCCCCATACGGGGTAATAAATGCAGTCTTTATTTGATCATCCGGATTCAGAGGTATCTGGTGGAAACCAGAATAAGCATCAATGAATGACAACAGTTCACATCCAGCAGTTGAGTCTATGACCTGATCTATTCTTAGCAGCAGAAATGGGTCTTTCGGACACGCCTTGTTCAGGTTCGTGTAATCGATACACATACGCCAAACCACTGCCACGTTCGGGTCATCCTTCTTCTTTTCCACCAGCACCGGATTAGACAGCCAATCCGGGTAAAGAACTTCCATGATAAATCCTGCAGCTAGCAACCGAGCTATCTCGTCCCCAATGACTTTCCTCCTATCTTTGGCGAAGCGGCAGAGAGGTTGCTTCACCGGCTTGGCTCCGGGTCTCACATTCAAAGAGTGCTCGGCCAACTCCCTCGGAACACCTTGCAAGTCCTGTGTGGACCAAGCAAAAATGTCCCGATTCTCACGGAGGAAGCTGACGAGCTCGCTTTCCTATTTATCACTTAGCCTGACACCAATTGTTACGGTGCGCTCTGGGAACATGTCATCAACGGGAACCTTCTTGGTATCTTTCGTGGCCTAGAAGGAGACAGTTCCATGCGGGTTACTCAGCGCCGGCATATACTGCTGCGCGGACGGAGCCAATGCCGCCACCTCTTGAATTTTTCTTTTTTCATGCGCGATCACAAGTGACTCGGCTAAGTTTGATCCAGCCGACGCACACTCCATGGAACGTCGGAAGTCCCCAGCAATGGTAATCACTCCGTTTGGTCCGGGCAATTTCATCTTCAAGTAGCTGATATGACAACTTGCCATGAACTTGTTCAGCGCTGGCCTTCCGAGCAATGCATGATACGCGCTTTCTAAGTTCACCACTTCGAACTCCAGATTTTCAGTTTGGCAATTGTCCCTCGTGCCGAACAAGACGTCGACCCGGACCTTGCCTATGGGCTCGCAAGAAATGCCGGGCACAATGCCATGGAAAGTTGTCCTCGTGGCCTGGAGCATGTTCTCCGAGATACCTAACTTGCGCATTGTGTCCGCATACATGATATTTATGCTACTGCAGTTGTCGATCAGTACCTTGGAGAACCTTACGTTAATGCTAGGTCCAATGAACGAAGGATCCAGCACCAACGCATACGATCCAGGGCTCGGCATGAGCTTGGGATGATCCCTAATGCTCCAGGTGATTTCTTGATCGGACCAAGGCATGTACCTCGTCACTGCAGGCATTACTGCATTCACCTCCATATGCCTACCCTGCAAGCTTTTTCTATCAGTTTCTTCTGTGGTGAATACACAGTAGCTCTGGTGATGCACCCTGTACTCGTTTCTCCCATCATTTCCGGGGTGCCTCTGATCCGGCTGATGCTGATTTTCTACCTGATGCACTGCATCCCTTCTTTCATTGTTATCATACCTCGGCAGAGGGGGAGCCAACATTAGCTGTTGCGTGTTCGCTCTGGAGAGCAATTGCTGCCGGGGTAACTCCTGTTGAGGCTGATCATTCCGGGGCGCCTGAGCATTCCTCGAACCACCTTGCTCGATCTTGCGCATCCACTCGCATTGCCTCGTCGTATGACCCGCTGGGTTGTTCGGATTTGGCATGTGAAACTTACACGGCTGGTCCAACATCGACTCGTAAGTATACCTCGGACGGTCTTTCCTTTCTTGCCACTGCTTCTTTTGCTTCGGTGTCCAAGTTTTCTTCCCATCGTTCCTTGTAGTCCATTGACCTCTAGTTTTCTGGCGCTGGCTACCCCCTGCTCCGAGTTGATCTTGGTTCACAGCTGCAACTTGGTGCGAACCGTATCGGTGGTCCGGTCGATCATCTCTCCTTTTTCCTCTGTAATCATTCCTCCGGGATGATCCGGATCCATCCCTCTGATAGTACTCATCACTTGACTCGTTTGACGCGAGCCTTGGTTGGGTCGGGTCACCCAACGCATACGAATCTGCAATCCGGATCATTTCTGCCAACGTAGCTGGCAATTTCCGTTGTAACTTCACCCACAGCTCGCTTCCATATCTGCACCCCTGTGTAAACCATGCTATGGCTTGTGATTCTATCATGCCCTCGCATGAGTTTCTCACGGTACACCACAGGGTCAAAAACTCCCGGTCTGTCTCATTGGGTCTTTGCTTGCACATAGCTAGGGTCTGTGGCCTATTTGGCCTTTGATACGTACTCGAAAAATTGCTGATGAACATCTCCTCAAAATCTATCCAGCAGATGATGCTTCCTGGTGGCAAATTGTTCAACCACACCCTTGCCGGGCCTTCCAACATCTGGGGTACATACCGTACCGCCCATCTCAGGTTGCCTGTGGCAATTTTTACAGCTGTAGCATAGTTTATCAGCCAATCCTCTGGCTTGGTACTACCGTCATAGGTGTTGGTGCCCCTGGGCAGCTGAAAGTTCGGTACTGGTGGCTCTTTCATGATCCGGGGTCCAAAACACGCTGGACCCGGTGGACCTTGACATTCAATCTGTTCCGACCTATACAGTCGGTCCAGTTTCAACCTTGCATCGTCCGGCATCAAATCTCTACTTCCCAATCTCGATCCTATCACATGATAGTCCGGTCTGGGATATCCCGCATTTGCCATCTCCGAATTACCGTCGTTATACCGGTTTTGCTCTTGTGGCGCACCTTTCTATTGCATACCTCGGCCGGCACTGTGCTCTTGCCTTGGCATGTTCCGCTGCTGCGGTTGTCTTGCTCCGGCTGAGTTTTGCTGCCCGGCATTGCCATTGACAACGTTCCTTTGACCGGCATTTCCTTGGTCACGGTTACCTCGGCCAGCTTCGCCTCGGCTCACACTCTGTCGATCATCATTTTTCTGCGCTTCTTTTTCTTTCCCTGCCCGTGTCGGGTCATACGGGACAATCTGTTTGTTCCGTCTGGCCGAGGTTACCACCTCCTCTCTCCTTGGACCACCATGAGGGGACGATGCGGCTCCAGCAGATTTCTCCGGGTTACCCACCGCCGAATGGATGATCTTGGAGGCTCCAGCTCTCTACGGGTTTGCCCTGAGTAGTTCCTCATTTTGCCTATTTGCAATCCGAACCAGCTCGTTAACCTGATCTTGCTGCCTTTGCCGGGCTTCACCCGTCAGTCCCTCTAACTCGGATG
Source organism: Avena eriantha (assembly GCA_910589775.1). Classification (NCBI taxonomy): domain Eukaryota; kingdom Viridiplantae; phylum Streptophyta; class Magnoliopsida; order Poales; family Poaceae; genus Avena; species Avena eriantha. The sequence goes on from OU342740.1 coordinate 494,469,402, forward strand.
CAGCTGCATCCGCCGCTCTGAGGTTCTTGGCCGGGGGTACTATACCTCGGCAGCCCCACGGAGAAACAGTTTTCTGATTCCTCGATTCCAACATCACCTTCTCTATTCATCTCGCTCATGAGATTTCTCCCTTTGACTTTTACATTATCAACTTTGTTCGCCTTAGCGTACTCACGCAGCGTCATGTTCAACGACTGCTGGGCTGCGGCTATTTTCTTTGCGCCCTCTAGTATTTTCTGCCTAGTTTCTTCCAGCTCGGCCTGTGCACGAGCCGGATCTACCGCTGCAACTACAGGGTTTGCCAAGCTATCCATTGCCTCTCTCAGCACGTTTTCCGGCCTCTCTAGCGGAGGACCTCTACCTTTCCTTGGTGCCTTGGGCGTCACCTCCGGATCTGGCGTTGGATCTTTGCTCGCACCCGTACCTGGCGCTGTCATCATTACCTCTGCATGGTCCGGGGAACGAGCGATACGCTCCCCGCGAGCCACAGTGAGGGGTGGTTCGCTTGCTTCGACGACGTGGCGCGGATGAACGCTAGACACGTCCACCGCAACGTAGACCTTGTGCGCGCCGAGCTTGACAAAGATGCCGTTGCGCGGGAGAGGGCGCGTGCCGAAGCAACCTGCATTGTCGCTGACGAAGTCCCGCGCTCCAAAGCGCTGAACAAGCCCGGAGATGATGCGCTCGCCGGTGGCGATGAAGTTTCCCGTCCGGATTTTGACCCCTGCTAGCGCCGCTAGCCCCACGGTGGGCGCCAACTGTCGTGGTGGTGTCACGGCAGATGCCTTGTATAGGCTAAAGGTGGGGACTAATACTCGCTAGGGGAATCCAGGGAGGGATAGTGAACTGATTCTCCACACAAGATCTTGTATTGATTTACTTCCAAGGTTACAAGTGCTCCTAGAGCTGTATTGGCGAGAGGAGGAAGAAGGAGCTCTCTTATTCTCACCCACAGATCTCACCTGAAACCCTAGACCACAACAGAATCGTAGAGAGACCAACCCACCCCTTGTACAGAAGCCCTAGCCCCCTTTTATAGGGGAGGCTCGGTTTCTACCTAGGGCATACGTGGAGGCATATTCCTAAGAATATGCCTCCTCCCAAAGTGGTAAGCCGACCGGGGTGCTTTTTCCCCCGCATCACGCATGCTTTAGTTACGTGAGCCTCTGACGGCGCCCTCGTCAGCCGACACGGGCGTCGTCACGCTTGTCGGCCATGCCCCGGTGGTCTTGTCCTTGCTCGCTTTGCTCAGGCAGTGCGTACCGGGGTTCCTTTTGACCAGCGAGATTCCTTCCTTCTCCTAGAAGCTTGCTATGACCCGGATGATGGTTCATCCGGCCACACCCGTCCCTGCATACAGGTAAAACATGCAGTTCCGACTTACTGCTTAAGTCGGATGAGACCTAGTTAGTCGAATGCCCCCAGGTCCGGATTACCCCGTGGTTCGGCCTGCCTTGAGGTGACCCGGCCAGCATCTGCTTTGGCCTTGCCGAACCTCAGCTAACTCGGCCTTTATACCCCGGCGTGACCCTACCCGAGGGTATCCCCCCAACACAACCTTCTACCGAAAATAAATCCACAACCTAGTACTGGCTCTGATACCATTGTTAGACTGCTATTATGATCTGCTAGGGTAGATGGAATCGAGTAGTACTCTATCTGTACACATATGCATCGATCTATCACACTGACAAAGAGAGAGAGAGAGATATAGAGGGTGTGTACCTTCGTTCTGGCTCGATGAGCCAGAGGCGTTGGCCATGGCAGACGGGCGACGGCGTGAGAGTGGTTAAGGTGGCGGCCGGTGGTGAGACTTCCCGTAGCTAGCGCTAACCCTAGATCGGAAGGGATGTAGGTGGGGGGAGCAGCGGCGCGACGAACCTCGTGACGTGTGCCCCGACCCCCACCTCCTCTTTATAGCGCTGCCAACCTTGTTCGGTTGGACGCCCCTGATCAGGGCGCGATTTAAAGGGCTCGTTCGATCCATTGGGATCGAACGGCAGAGGTCAATCTAACACCAGCAAGGTGATGGCTCTCTCCCCGTCTTCCCCTTGCAGGCCGTAGTGATGGCCGTCGCCACCCGTCAGGATCTTCGCGACTCTGCATCACTAGTTCCTTGTGTCCTTCTCCTCAGCATTATTTCATAGTCCTGGCCATTATCCACGACTTGTAGCCTGTAGATTCTCTATTAGGTTAAATCTGGAAAGCCTGAACCTGAATTTTTGGGCAACCGTATTGTCGGGTGGGGATTATTTTGGGAGAATTTTTAGTGTGACATTTGGAAACCCAAATAACAAAAACTCCGAATAACCTGACTCGAAACCTTGGATGAACCCAGATGCCCACCCTGAGCCGCCCTCGAGACGCTCCCAAAAGCCTTATCGGCCCTCTCCCGATGCATGATCTGCTCTCCTGAATGGCCATGCACACAAGCATCAGGATGTGAAGCCAGGAAGACAACACATGAAAATGAAGGCAATGGTGAGAGAGAGCAAGTTCTGGATCCGTATGTCCTGTTATCTTCTGTATATCTTGGGGGGACAGGTAGAGGACGCAAGTGCCATGAGGAGGGAGCAACATGTCAGATTTATATGGGTTGTGGCCCATGTAGGCAGTCCATCTAATCTTATAAATCATGAAATCTTAAGGCACATCTACTATGTTAGCTTGGGAGCTGTGTGGGAGACAAAGTTTAGTTCCACATTGCTAGTTGGAAGAGAGTTGGACCAGCTTATAAGGTGAGCTGTTTCACTCCCACAAAGTGAGTGAGAAGAGAAGGAGTCCACGTGCACTCCTCCTCCTCCGCCGTCTGCCTCGCCTCGCCCACGACGCGCGTCGCGTCGCGTCGTGTTGCGTTTCGTGAAATCGAGTTCGAGTTAGAAACTCGTTTTGTGGAAGACTAAATTTTTGCTTGGTGCACCAGCTGTTGGGTACGTGTCAACATTCGTGTGCATGTTTGACGCGTGTCCTTGTCTTCCAACGCGTGGCGACTCGATCGGCTCACCTCCCAGGCTATAGAGCGAGAGACAGACAGATCTAGATGTATTCAATTTCTTTCTCAGTCTCTCTCGCTGTGTGTTCCTCTTGTTGCGCTGCTCTCTAGGCTTCCCCATCCCAGCGACTGCATGCACTGCTATCCGGGAGAGCAGGCCTCTGAAACCCCGTCCGTTGAGATCTTGCACCGGGAGACGGGCGATAAGGTTTTTGGGGAGTGTCTCGGCGCGACTGCTCGCCTATGTTTGTGTGTTCTTCTTTAGGAACCGACGACCTCATCAACACCATGTGTGACAACAACAATGACCAAGGTGCTACTGTGGTAATGACCTTCCCGGTCAACCTGTACGTGCTATTCTTCTCTTTGTATGCACTAGTTCTTGCTAGATTTTCAAATCTACCAGATGTGGTTGTTTGGCTGCATGTGTTTAGATTTGCTAGTTCTTACATAATGTTGATTTCGGTAATTAATCTCATGAAGAAATTGCCTAATATTCCAATAATCCAAAAACCTTATTTATTTAGACAATTTTCGTCATCTGCCTTTGCTGCTTCGCTAAAACCGAGCCCTTTTACGGGTGCTAATTTTAAGAGATGGCAAGGGAAAACCCTCTTGTGGCTCACTGCTATGGGCATAGAAAAGGTTGCAGATGGCACTCCCAGAGGTTCGCTTACTCTCAAGGAAGAGAGAGCGTTCAGGGAGGCCACTGTACTTTTCGTGGGCTCTGTACTCAGTGTGCTTGGAGACAAGTTGGTTGATGCATATTTGCATATCCATGATGCCAAGGAACTATAGGATGCGCTAGATGCTAAGTTCGGTGTTGCCGATGCCGGTGGTGAACTGTATACTATGGAGCAGTTCAATGACTACAAGATGGTTGAAAACCGATCTGTAGTAGAACAGGCTCATGAGCTACAGATCATGGCAAAGGAACTCGAACTCCTCAAGTGTGTGCTTCCAGGCAAGTTTGTCGCGGGATGCATTGTCGCCAAGCTTCTCCCTTCATGGAGGAACTTTGCCACTTCTCTGAAACATCAGAGGCATGAGCTCTCTGTTGAGTACCTAATTGGTTCTCTGGATGTTGAAGAGAAAGCGAGGTCAAAAGACAAACACACTAGTGGAACCGATGGACATTCTGCTGCCAATATGGTGCAGAAAAATTCCCACAAGTTCAAGGGAAATAACAAAGTCTGCCAGACTACCAACTTCAAGAAGAAGAAGGGGCAGAACAAGGAAAAGAAAGAACCTTGCTGGGTGTGTGGCGAGATTGGCCATTGGGCTCATCGTTGTCCACAGAAGAAAGGAAAGAAGGGTTAGACTGGACAGAGTTCTAAATCTATCAACATGGTCATTGGCAATACTGATACAGGAACTTCAGGTTCTAGGTACGGTAATTTATTACCTACTGTTCTTTCAGTATTTCAGCCCACAGAATGGTGGGTTGATACGGGTGTCAATGTCCATGTGTGTGCTGACATTTCCATGTTCACCTTTTATCAGGCTCGAGATTCCTCAGTCATGATGGGGAATGGGTTACATGCTACTGTTCTTGGTGCTGACACGGTAGATCTGAAGTTTACTTCGGGCAAGATTGTGCAATTGAAGAACGTGCAACATGTCCCTTCTATCAAGAAGAATCTCGTTGGTGGTTCTCGTCTTATGAAAGATGTGTTTAAGTTGGTATTTGAGTCCAATAAAGTTGTACTATCTAAGTATGGGACCTTTGTTGGAAAAGGCTATGAATACGAAGGCATGTTTCGTTTTTAATTGGTAGACTTCTGTGATGATGTAGTGAACTATGTTTGCACTACTAGTAATAAAACTAATGTTTGGCATTCACGACTTTGTCATATTAATTTGATTGTATGTCGCGGCTTGCTGGTATAAGTTTAATTCCAAAATTAACTATTGTCAAAGGCTCTAAGTGCCATGCTTGTGTGCAAGCAAAGCAGCCTCGCAAGCCTCACAAGCCTGCAGAGGAGAGAAACTTGGCACCTCAGAGCTCATACATTCAGATCTATGTGAGATGAATGGTGTGTAGACAATTAGTGGAAAGAAATATTTCATGACATTGATTGATGATTCTACTAGGTACTGCTATGTATATCTCTTGAAAACTATAGACGATGCCTTAGATTTCTTTAAAATCTATAAGGAAGAAGTTGAAAATCAACTTGAGAGAAAGATCAAAAGAATTCGGTCTGATCGTGGTGGAGAGTACTTTTCTAATGAGTTCAATTTATTCTGTTCAGAACATGGTATTATACATGAGAGGACGCCTCCCAATTCCCCTTAATCCAATGGGATTGCTGTGAGGAAAAACCGGACTCTAACAGATTTGGTTAATGCCATGTTAGACACCGCCCGTTTATCCAAGGAATGGTGGGGGGGGGCTATATTGACTTCATGTCATGTCCTAAACCGTGTTCCAACTAAGAATAAAGAGATTACTCCATTTGAAGAATGGGAAAAGAAAAGGTTGACACTCTCCTACTTACGTACTTGAGGTTGTTTGGCAAAGGTCAACGTGCCAATCAACAATAAGTGTAAGCTTGGACCGAAAACTGTGGATTGTGTCTTTCTTGGCTATGCTTCTCAGAGCATTCCTTACAGATTTCTTGTGGTGAAATCTGAAATGGACGACATGAGTGTCGGTACCATTTTTGAATCAAGATATGCTACATTCTTTGAGGATATATTTCCTATGAGAGATATGCCTAGCATATCTAATAAGGAATATGATCCAGTTTCTGAACCTGAAACTCCCATAGAGACTAATGAACAATCAGATGATGAGAGTTTAGATTCGGATGAGGATGACAATGAAGCTCCTACAAGGAGTAAGAGACAAAGGATCGTAAGATCTTTTGGTAATGATTTCATTGTGTACCTAGTGGATGACACTCCCACTTCTATTTCAGAAGCTTTTGCATCTACGGATGCAGACTACTGGAAGGAAGCAGTTCAAAGCGAGATGGATTCCATCTTGGCTAATGGAACGTGGGAGATATCTGAATGTCTGTATGGGTGTAAACCTGTAGGATGTAAATGGGTATTTAAAAAGAAGCTTAGGGCTGATGGTACTATTGAAAAGTACAAAGCTCGGCTTGTGGCTAAAGGCTATACCCAAAAACAAGGTGAAGATTTCTTTGATACCTACTCACCTATGGCTAGATTGACCACAATTCGAGTACTACTATCACTGGCTGCCTCACACGGTCTTCTCGTTCATCAAATGGACGTTAAGACGGCTTTCCTAAATGGAGAGTTGGATGAGGAAATTTACATGGAACAACCTAATGGTTTTGTACTAGAAGGTCAAGAGAGAAAGGTGTGTAAATTGAAGAAATCTTTGTATGGCCTCAAACAAGCTCCCAAACAATGGCATGAGAAGTTTGAAAGAACTTTGACATCTATGGGCTTTGTTGTAAATGAAGCCGACAAATTTGTGTACTACCGCCATGGTGGGGGTGAGGGAGTTGTCCTATGTCTGTATGTAGATGATGGGACAAGTCTCAAAGTGATTAATGAGGTTAAAACCTTCTTGTCTCAATGTTTTGAGATGAAGGATCTTGGAGAAGCTGATGTTATCTTAAACATCAAGCTGCTGAGAGATGAGAATAATGGGATTACACTTGTGCAATCACATTATGTAGAGAAGGTGTTGAGCAGATTTGGATATGATGATTGCAAATCCTCTCCCACACATTATGATCCTAGTGTTTTGCTTCGAAAGAATCAAAAGGCAGCTAGAGATCAATTGAGATACTCTCAGATTATTGGCTCACTTATGTATTTAGCTTGCGCTACGAGTCCTGACATCTCGTTTGCTGTGAGCAAACTTAGCCGGTTTGTGGCCAACCCGGAAGATGATCACTGGCATGCTCTTGAGAGAGTAATGCGCTATCTAAAGGGAACCGTGAGCTATGGAATTCATTATACTAGGTATCCTAGAGTACTTGAAGGGTATAGTGATTCAAATTAGATATCAGATGCTGATGAGATAAAGGCCACACGTGAATATATATTCACTCTTGGTGGTGGCGCTGTTTCATGGAAGTCTTGTAAGCAGACCATCTTAACGAGGTCAACTATGGAAGCAGAACTCATAGCATTAGATATTGCGACTGTCGAAGCAGAATGGCTTCATGAACTCTTAACAGATTTGCCTATGGTTGAGAAACCAATATCGGCAATCATTATGAACCGTGACAATCAAACTGTGATTGTCAAAGTGAACAATTCTAAGGACAATATGAAGAGTTCAAGACATGTCAAGAGAAGACCGGAGTCTGTCAGAAAGCTGAGAAACTCCAGAGTTATAGCATTGAATTATGTCCAAACGGCTAAGAATCTGGCAGATCCTTTTATGAAAGGACTATCAAGAAATTTGATAGAAAATGCATCGAGGGAGATGGGTTTGAGACCCACGTGAGTTGTCAAGGGGTAACCCAACCTATGTGATCGGAGATCCCGTGAATTAGGACCTAGGAAAACAAACCGAAACAACTGAGTTGAGAGAAACTTTAAAACTCCCACTCCACTGCAGATGCAATTCTCTCATAGTATACTGTAAGGAAGGTTGATTACGTCTTAATGTGTTCTGGCTGTCTCCTTGGGAGCAAAGACGTTGCCCTACAGAGCGATCTTGAAAGAACACACCTATATGTGCTACACTGCTGGTCACAGTGTATGAGATTTTGGTGAATCTCGAGGAAGCTCATGAAAGGCCGAGGAGTGTGACTTATAAGCTCCACCCGAGGGATAGCCTATGGCAGCCAAGTACCGGTAACATCATTGAGCGAAACTTGCTGCGCAAGGCTGGCAATTCAAGGCATAGTCCATTGTTTAGTTGTAGTAAGCGTATCTCTTTATCTAGGTGGAAGTTCAACTTAACTGTCTCCACTAAACTGTAGGTATATTAAACAGTGATTGGAACTAATGTGCCATATGATGTGCCTCTAAGATCTGGTGGGGGATTGTTAGATTTATATGGGTTGTGGCCCATGTAGGCAGTCCATCTAGTCTAATAAATCATGAAATATCAAGGCCCATCTACTATGGCAGCTTGGGAGCTGTGTGAGAGACAAAGTTTAGTCCCACATTGCTAGTTGGGAGAGAGTTGGACCAGCTTATAAGGTGAGTTGTTTCACTCCCACTAAGTGAGTGAGAAGAGAAGGAGTCCACGCGCACTCCTCCTCCTCCTCCGTTGTCCGCCTCGCCTCGCCCGGACGTGCGTCGCGTTTCGTGAAATCGAGTTCGAGTTAGAAACTCGTTTTGTGAAAGGCTAAATTTTTGCTTGGTGCACCAGCTGTTGGGTACATGTCAACATTCGTGTGTATATTCGACGCGTGCCCTTGTCTTCCAATGCGTGGCAACTCGGTCGGCTCACCTCCCAGGCTATAGAGCGAGAGACAGACAGATCTAGATGCATTCAGTTCCTTTCTCAGTCTCTCTTGCTGTGTGTTCCTCTTTCTGTGCTGCTCTCTAGGCTTCCCCATCCCGGCGGCTGTGTGCGCTGATGTTCGGGAGAGCAGGCCTCTGAAACCCCGTCCGTTGAGATCCTGCACCGGGAGACGGGCGACAAGGGTTTTTGGGACCGTCTCGGCGCGACTGCTCGCCTCTTATCCTGTGTTTATCTTCAGCAACCGACGACCTCATCAGCACCATGGGCAACAACAACAATGACCAAGGTGCTGCTTCAGTGATGACCTTCCCGGTCAACCTGTACGTGCTATTCTTCTCTTTGTATGCACTAGTTCTTTCTAGATTTTTAGATCTACTAGATGTGGTTGTTTGGCTGCATGTGTTTAGATCTGCTAGTGCTTACATAATGTTGATTTCGGTAATTAATCTCATGGGAAAATTGCCTAATATTCCAACACAACATGGCACTTGTCAAACAAGCACAAGCTTGTCGGCACGTAGACAATAGGTTGGTGCACCAAAGTAAAAGAAAAATCTTTTACCAAAATGGGTTTTGACTCGAATTAAGTTCACAAAAGTGTGTGTGGCGTGGCATGGCGGACGGGGTAAAGGAGCGCGCAAAAATATCTCCTATTCTCACACCACTAGAAAAGATTCTCTTATAAACAAGTTCAACTCTTTTCTCACTAGCAAAAATGAGACTTGCCAGGTGCGAAGCTTAATGAGCATTTAAGATTTTAAGGATTTATTATTCTAAGATGGTCCAAAGCCTATATAAATATAAAATGATAAACATGGGCACCGGTAGGGGAAGGCTGAGCTTCTACAAGGTCGGTTCCCGAAAGCGAGCAAGCAATATGTACATACTCCCTCTGATCCTATTTACTCTGCGTGTAAGCCTCAGACCCACATACCAAGAAAGACCACCGCATGGCTGTTTTCTTTTCTTCCAGACTCACTTACCCCTGCGTTTGCGTGAGATATGTGGTTCTGCATCTGTACGACAATGCATGCAGCCTTTGTGAAGGGATATTTTTGGAAAACTGGCTCACCGCGCAGAGTAATATGGAAAAATGACAAAAACGTTATGCGCAGGGTAATATGGAACAGAGGGAGTATATGCGTCGGGTCTCTTCAAACCAAACAAGGGTGCTCCTGCGGTGGTTCAGAAAAGGAGCGAATGCCTTATCACTTTATCAGGTACTTGTCGTTTGTGTATTGTTTGAATATAACTTACCAAGTATACTAACTAAGTATACTGAAGATGAAATACGAAGTACACTAAGGATGAAGTACAAAAATACACTGTCAAGGATGTACAAGTACATTGAACATGGAGTATTAAGTTCCCCGCAAAGAAAAAACATGGAGTATTAAGTATACCGAGGATAAAATATTAAGTACACCGACAACCAAGTACACATAAGATGATCTTTTAATAATTGTTTTTACTCTTGGGATTGTACCGTTGTTATCGATTTTTAATAGATTGGTGGAAGTTCACAAAAAAAAGACTGACTATAGGTACACAGACAGAGCACAAAGTACACAAAAGATGAAGTAAAAGTACACTGATGATACACTACTACATAAAATTGAATTTAGGGTACTGGTATAATGGAAAAGAAGGTACAAAGTACACTATATATATAGAAAACGGAACTACAATTACAATGCAACTTGAGTACAACTGTACTAGTTTTGCAAGTAAAAAAAGTCAAACCTATCAACGTGAGATCTAGTTTTAGAATTTTGACGGGAAAAGCTCTAAATAAAAATGGTACGTAATTCGGATGAATAGTTCAAGAAAGATAGTATTTCATTTTGAAATTCCAATATGGAAAATAAATGTGGCATATTACCCTACAACTTTAGCACGACCACATACCACTTCAGAAAGAGAAATTCTTTTAAAACTCTATCGTTGTGGCACTTATAGAATATATGCACACACTTCCACGTGGTTTCTGCGGAAGAAGAAGAGGATAGTACGCGAAACTAATGCATGACACTTGATGAGATGACATCGCATGTGACAAACATGCCAGCCATATTTCAAATGATTTTGCATTGGACGATGCGAGAAAGTTACATGGAATGCCATGGAATCCTTTACTCCAGACGTGACGTTCAGAAGAGATTTAATTGATTCTCGGAACGATTTATTTAACATTTATCCACGGTACAACTATCTCCAGGCGACAATGAATTTCGATGGAATCTACATGAGAGCGGTATGTTAGGGCGTTCGTCCAATGTACCAGTTGACGATATTAAGAAGATTTGGAAGATGAAAATACCTCTCAAAAATAAAATCTTTGTGTGGTACCTTCGCCAAGGAGTCATTCTTATAAAGGATAACCTTACTAAGAGAAATTGACACGGAGGTGCGCAATGTATTTTTATCATCACGACGAGACAATGAAACATTTGTTATTCCAATGCAAATTTGCAAATTAGCTCGTTCTATATAGTTAGTCATCCAAGTAGCTTTTGGTATGTATCCTCCACGTAGTATTGCTAATATATTTGGCAACTGGACACGGATTGATCACATGTTTAGAATGCTTCTCCAGCCATGTAGGAGCTCTTTTCATTATTTGGTCCATGTGGCTATGTATAAATGATAAAAAAATTAATAATTAATGTTTTTCTCTTAATTAGCGGTGCACATGTACATTCCGTTTATGGTCGTCTCTACAAGATATGGAGAATCAAGATCTGTTTACGGAGGTGTGTACGAGCTTGCAGGATACGATGAGTGCTACTTTTACACTACATGGATGACATCATAACCTTAGGATCGGCCCTCCTCCAGCTTAGACGTTTTGTAGTCTCTACATGATTACCTATATTTGCCTTGTCCTGCTTAGGTATTTTGCAGTCTCTACATGATTACATGTATTTCTCCTTTTTTCTGATATTTGGATCTTGGTTCGGTTGTGTATCCCACTTATTCAGAGGCTGGGTATAATACTTAAACCTTTTAAGTAGTAAAGCATACTTTATAAAAAATAGAATGCTACAAACATGTAACATCTTAAGTTTAGGACCAAACAAGGGGTAAATGTAGGATTTTGTGTATCTGCATGCATGCGTTTGAAAAAGTGATGATATTTTTCGCGCTTAAGTTTAAAATCCCGAGGGGTGAGAGTTTCTCTCATTTTGATGACTTATGGTTTAGGTTATCACTGAGTGCGATAAACTTTGACATGACCTTTGTGGATTTCTTTATTTTGGGGGGAGTAATTCAAATTTAATTATTTTTTTAAAATTTGAATTCAAATATAAATTTAAAGAATAAATTCAAATGAAAAAGAAGTAACTTTATTACTTAAGATTAAGGAATAATCCTTATTTCTCAATATTTAAACAAATGTATACGATATTAATAAAATACAATAATGAATTGAGGAAAATAAATAATATATATACAATCACAATATCACATTGTCTTTACAATTCCAGGATAAAAAAGGAAAATTACACCAAATGTAAAATAAAAATCTGAAACTAATTCTTCATATTCATCTGTTCCTACAAAATAAAAACAAAAAACAAAATAGGTTATGGAGGGTTAGTTTACTCTGAGTCTAGCAGTATAATGCACCGCTAAGATCATCGTTAAGTAGTTTATAGAGGGGCCATATGCAGAATCTATTCTTATAATAAATGCCTCACACTATGATCAATTCCTAGATCACACTAGAAAGGAAATAAAAAAATAGGACATGATCTTTTGCTTGAGCTCATCTAGAAGGGGGAAATATGTCAACACTTGGCAACTTGAACCCGAGGGCCACCTGACAGTAGCTCAAGCAAACTAACACACTAATGTGTGTCACCATAGCAGTAACATCAGCTTAGAGATAAGAGAAAGGCAACAACCGCAACAATGTTGCTAGCTACTTCATTCTCCATTTCCACTTCACACCACACCACCGAGAACACTAGCACCATCATGATCACTTAGTCAGGATCCAGTTCAAGCAGTACCAGGAGAAGAAGTCCAATATTAGGAGCTAGGAGGAGAAGACAAGGAGGAGAATGCCACATGAACAAGGATAATAGCTAATCAAGATTAACTACCATATTATCCACAATATCATCAACACATACAAGCTAGTCCACTCTGCATAGCAGGTTGACAAACAAGATCATCGATAGTATCTATTCTTATCATTTTATTTTAGAAAGTGGATTTGGGGAAGGGAAATCTCTCAGTTGAGCATAGAAGTGTTATGTTGAATGCATCCTAGAGCTAGAAAAAGTAATAGTAATATCTGAATATGTTTAGGGATCCAAATAGCCTATGCATCATTAGCTAGAATGCTACTCACAAACATAGGACATATAACTACCTTGCTCGTCAACATGCTACATCACAACATAGATCAGTAGTAGATCATGTGCTCATGATCTTACTAGTGTGCATCCTCCAAGGAGGTACCACAGTAGCAGAACACAAGCACATAATCCACAAAGTACTGCACAATACCAAATAGCCAGTAGATCAAGGACCCAATCATAGGCTAGATCAAACACTTAAATCATTTTCCCAGGACAATTATCTAGGAATCATCTCAAGCCATGTATCACTGTCAAGATTGATAGAATCATCCCAAACACCAAGGTTCAGTATTCAAGTGTATATAAAGAAAGGAGCATTTTAAACATCATCAGTAGTAGCAGTTTAGGAACTATCGAACTAGTAGTAGGATTCAGTTAACTGAATCTCTCTATGAACATCAACACCCAAGTCTGAACATGGAGATACTCATAGGTTCAGTAAAGTGACCACCACAATAGAAAGTTTAGGCATATTTTCACCACAACTTAGTAGAGCATAGTATTACCAATGGATTCAAACAAATATACCAAACATGATCATGTCCAAAACTAAAGAGAGGAAACGGGGAAACCCTAGAATCAATTCATAGTGTAGAGAATCACTTGAGCATAGTATAAGGAGAATCACCTAGGAATCTAGCATCACTAGTGCTATGAGCAGATCATGCTCAACATGATTGACAAGTAATGCTCATGTGAGCCAGAGAGAAGAGAGTAGAGGGAGAAGAGAAGGAGAGGACAAGGAGAAAAACTTACCGGAGTCCTCGCTGAGTTCACACTACTAGGAAAAAGCCTACTCGAGGCGCATATGAAAAGCCATTCGAGTCGCATTATGGATGCGCCTCTAGGGCCACACTGCTAGTATTTTTTACTAGAGTTTTTATAGGAGGTGCATATTGGTATGCGCCTCGCATATATAGCTTATAGGAGGTGCATCTTGAATGCGACTCTGGTATGTATTATAGATGTGCCTCTCATAAGTTTACAGATGCGCCTTTAGTAAGTTTACAGATGCGCCTCGAATAACAATTTCGAATTTTAAATTTACAGAACCAGAATACAGTCCAGAATACACAATTTACAGGTGTTATACAGTCCAGAATAGAGTATAAACATCATAGAATTTTCAGAAAGTTGCAATTGGCGAAAACATAGTATAACCAACACTAATACAAGTACATCACATGTCAACTGAGTTCACACATCAACCAACTAGAGTACATCACACACACAACACCAAGTTCACATCTCTCGGGGGACCGATCGAGTACAAGTTCACAATCACTTTACAACTACTTGCACGGTGGAGCTTCTAGGTGAAGTAGAGCACACAACCTACCATGAAGAGTAAGGTGGTGATCACGAAGAAGTTCCTCCACTTCTTCCTCCCGTGCTTCCTCCAATTATCTTCCGCCACCTCTATATTCTTGTAGCCTTTGTAGTTGTTTCCCAAGAATTCATTCACTTGCTTCTGGCAGTCTTCCCACTCCTCGTACACACCTAGAACCTTACCGACGTACACGACATAGCACTTCTTCGCCATCTCCTATACACAAGATATATGATATTAGCTATGTCCGTGGAAAGCAATAGCAGTTCACAAGATAAGATCATGCATGCCATGCTATACGAGTATCACCATGCTATACGAATCACAAACTTATTTGTCCCCTCTCTCGACTTTGTGACTACATAATTCACCATTTCATATAATTCTCGCTATCTAATCTATTCATATCGCCAAAGACAAAAGAAGATAAATACTTCCACGATTCATATAGCATGGGCATGTTATGTCCAATGGTAAAGCAAGGAAAGGATTCGGTCTCTGCAGCAACAACTCAGTTCGAGTTTGGTGTGTCGAAAGGAGTCGTTGTCGTGGACCCAGAATCCTTTCCTTGACTTACCATTGAACATATCATGTCTTATGTATATGAATCACGAAAATATTTGTCCTCTTTCAACTTTGGGGCTATGAGATGAAATAGTTTATCATTTCATTATATCACCAAAGACGAAAGGAAAGAAATCATTCCATGATGCATATAACAATGTCGCCAATGCTATACGAATAGTGAAGTAATGTCTTTCCTTTCGACTTTGGGGCTACAGTGAGATATTTGAAACTAAATACTTCACCATTTCATTTAATTCATGCTATCTAATATATTTGTATCGCCAAAGATAAAAGAAGAGAAATACTTCCATGATTCATATAGCATGGGCATGATATGTCTAGTGGTAAAGTCAGGAGAGGATTTGGTCTCCATGATAATGACTCATTTCGAGTTTGGTGTGTCAAAAGGAGTCGTTGCCGTGGACCCAAAATCCTTTCCTAGGTTTACCACTGAACATATTATGTATATGAATCTCGAAAATATTTGTCCTCTTTCGACTTTGGGGCTACGAGATGAAATAGTATTAACTAACACAATGTCTTCATGCTATATATATATATGAATCACGAACTTATTTGTCCCCCTCTTGACTTTGGGGTTACATAGTTTACCATTTCATTATATCGCCAAAGACGAAAGGAAAGAAATCATTCCACGATTCATATAACAATGTCTCCAATGCTATACGAATAGTGAAGTAATGTCTTTCCTTTCAACTTTGGGGCTACAGTGAGATATTTGAAACTACATAATTCACCATTTCATTTAATTCATGCTATCTAATCTATTCGTATCGCCAAAGACAAAAGAAGAGAAATACTTCCATGATTCATATAGCATGGGCCTGATATGTCAAGCGGTAAAGTAAGGAAAGGATTCGGTCTCCACGGCAATGACTCATTTCGAGTTTGGTGTGTAGAAAGGAGTCATTGATACGTGGACCCAGAATCCTTTCGTTGCCTTACCACTCAACATATTATGTCTTATGTATATGAACCTCGAAAATATTTATCCTCTTTTGACTTTGGGGCTACAAGATGAAATAGTATTAACTTGGGCGACATTGTTACAAGTCTACTTGCCTCATACTTAGGTTGGACACGGAAATAACAATGCCGCTGATGGATATGATGCGGCAAGTAGAGGAAGCTAAAATTACAAGTCTACTTGGCACACCAGATCCAACAGCGGTATAGTTACACACATATATAGTGCCACAACACATTTTAATCATCGGCATTTCGAAGAAACACAAAAAAAGAAAACCTCGAAGTAAGGCGGCAATAACGAATGAGAAGAAACATATGACCAAGCACTAAAATAGTTCATAACACAAATAACTAGCTAGCGTCGCTCACAATCAAGTTCAACGGTTTACGAAACATACTCTAGAGGTTGTTGGGCAAGTTAACATAGGGATAAACTTTACAACACAAGTTCGAAACTAACAACTAGCTAGGAAAACATCAAGACTTCTTCGGCTGATGAGCCGGCTCGGGGATACTGATGAAGCCCCGTTTAGCTCCTTTCGCTAACATCATGAACGTCCTGCCGTCACCCTGCTTCGCTAAGTGGTCATATATCTCCTTGTTGCGCGGTGGAGTGCCACCGTAGAAGAGGCCCCGAGATTTTATGACTTGTTGGTGCACAATTGTCAAGATCTCCTCCTAGATATCGAAGAAATCCATCCTGAGGTTGCGATACTGTATACATTCAAGATATTCAGCCCACCTTCGGAGGTCAGATGGTAGCGCACTGTTATGCTGGTCCCGTACGAATGCCTTCATGTGGTGTAGGGCATAGAAGGCATCCTTCTCGTTGTCTGCTTGACGCAGGGGAACTCCATTGTGTGGCTAACACGTGCATGATGTGCCTCTTAACTGTCTTACTAGGGGTGGCACCTCCCGCTGCGATGTAGGCGTTGCGAGCATCGTCAAGAACTATCTTGTTAGCGGAGTAGTCTTTCCTCTTCGCACTACTACCCGAGTCAAGATACAAGGCGTTTGTGAGTTGCACATCCAAGGATATTATCACGCAGCCTTGGTGACCACTCTCCGACTCAGGATGGTAGGGAATGAGAATCACATCTTTGCCCTGGTTTTTTTGTAGGAAGTATGAGATGTAGTCGGTCGCCATTAGGACGCCCTCATGTGTTCTCAAGACGGCGTCACACATGAAGTAGGGATTGAAGGAAATATGCCCTGAGAGGCAATAATAAAGTTGTTATTATATATTTCTTGTATATGATAGATGTTTATTTTGCATGCTATAATTGTATTGATAGGAAACATCAATACATGTGTGTTTAATAAACAAAAAGGGTTCCTAGTTATGCCTCTCTTATAGACTAGCATGTTGATTAACAAGATGATCAAAGTTTCCTGATCATGGACATTGGATGTTGTTAATAACAAGGTCACAACATTTGTGAAATGATGTGATGAACATTCATCTGAAGTATAGCATTACGATCAAGTCATTATGTTTATATTGCTATAACATCATACAAAGTAGTCTTAGTCCTTAGACCATGAGATCATGTTAATTGCTAACACCGGAAGAGTATCTTGATAACATCAAACGTCACACCGTAACAGGATGACTATAAAGATGGGTTAGTACTACGAAGGTGTTATGTTGAGGCTCATGGATCAAGAGTGGAATTTGTCAATCTAGATGACGGATAGATATACTCTGGGCCCTCTCGGTGATATCACATTAAGATAGCTTGCAAGCAAGTGATGTGATCACTAGAATGTTATATCACGTGAACGAGAAAAGAGTGCATGTCGGTAACGAGATCAAACTAGGTATTTGGATACTGATGATCGAATCTCAGACATGTATTATATCATGAGACAAGGGGATTAAATTGCTGACGTTAAAGGTTCTCACGATCACAAAAGTCATCGTTTAATGTGCAAGAGTCAGTATGGATCTCCAGGTCCCGCTTCTGATTATTAATCTGAGAGGAGTCTCAATCATGTCTGCATTATTCGCGAACCGTAGGGTGACACACTTAAGGGTTTCCGAACACCATTTAGGAGCACATATGTTCCAGACAAAAGGTTTGCAAAGCGCAGGAAATGTTTCGATAGAAACAGGAATTGTTTCGATAGAAACCGGAATTGTTTCGGGTGAAATTGCAGAAAGTGGTTCTGCATGTGATATTGAAATGTTGCAAGGGGTTTTATGTGAATGTTTGTTAATTAAAGTAATTAACAAAATTCTGAATAAAATAAATAAAATAGTTTTATTAAATGAGAGAGCATTAAATTTGGAGAAATTTAATGCATTTAAAGTGGAGACTTTAAAAGAGAATGTTAAGGGGCATTTTAATGTGGAGGGGTTACCACCACATGAATGGGGGAGGTGAGGGGTCACCCCCCCATGCGCCGGCCATGGAGAGAGGGGGCACCCCCCTCCTCCTATAAAAGGCCACCCATTCCCTCCTTCATCCTCACACCTCCGCATGAAGGATCTCTCTCCCCCTCTAGATATTCCCCCATGGTCTCGGATTAGCGAGATACATGTTCCCGGTGGCCTTGCGTCTGGAAGGAGTTGCTGCTTCCGCTGATTCGCTGGAGCGAGGAGGTGGAGGTTGTCCGGTGGTTGAACGTGTGTGCGAGGACGGATGCGCTGCTGATTTGCGGTGCTTGGACTTCCACACGATCTTGAGATTGGCAAGCGTACGACTACATCAACCACGAGTTCCTACTCGTTAACAAAACTCGTTTTCTTCGAGGGTAAGTTCTCCATGGATGTATGTCCACCCGTTGCTCTGTATCTAGTAGATAGATCTTGGCTTATAGTTCTCATCGTAGGAATTTTTTTGTTTTCTACGCTGCGGACCCAACAGGGATCCACTATCACGATGCCTGGGGTCCCCTCTCTAATGATATGCATGGCCATATTGAGCGAGAACAACCAGACCAGGGTATCGTGCAGTCGGATTCCTTGCAACATGTCGAAGAGGTCGGTATGCCGCACGTAGAAAATATCCCCGAGGGCTACTGTGACGAAGCCCGTCACATTTGGAACCTTAGCCTTGTAAACTAGGTACGACTGATCACCCCGTCGAATGCGGCGTGTCTCAACATACAGATAGCCATGATGAATATTACACATATGCGAGCCTGTGACCACGAGCATCGATTCACTAAGCATTGGTGTACCTGCCTCGTGCACCAGCTTCCTAGCATTTTCTGCAAGGCCATCCTGAGCATGGATAGTAGGCTTTGGATTCTGGCTCGCACCCTTAGGCTTCCTTCTGTGACCCTTCTTGCCCTTTATAGCATCATCAGCCGCCGCTACCTCCTCGACCTCCCTATGGAGGGTGCTGGGCTAATCATAGGACAAGCTGGCATCTGAGGCTCGGTGAAGGCGATGGGTGGTGGCGTCTCCTGACTAGATGGGAAGAGACACACTTGGCAACCGGGTTTCACCGCCGAGGGTCCGGGTGCTGGTTGGGGCTCGACAAATGTCTGCATGAACAGCTGGCCTGCCTGTTTCTCATGGTCATCATCACCAAACCTTGTGTTCAAGAACTGGTCGCCAAAGTTTTCATCAATTTCATCATCGTTGGTGGGATTCTGTGCCATCTCGATGTCTTCATGATGTTCCATCTCGATGTCTTCATGATGTGCTGGCCGTGCTGCCTCTAGGGTGGTGCCTCGGCCCTCCGTCCCTAGACGGATCTGGCTCTTCAGCCATAGGAACATGTAGCCGAAGCCGGTACTGAGGACTGCTAGCTCGTCACTATCCCATCCATGAGGTTGAGAGGGAGGTTCCAAGCCCTTGTAGCCTGGAAGCACCATACTGTATTTGACCCTAAGCATGTCGGGTGCCATTGGTTTGCTGTGGAAGATGCGGTTCTCCGGTTGAATGATGGAACCCTTGGTAACATCCTTTAACTCGCCGTTCACCCAGTGCATTAGAGTGCAAGGAGTGTCTTCCTGCGAAAGACATGCATAGGTCAGTCATCAGTAAAACGGGAAGAGAAGGGAGATGAAGTCATCGGTTGAGCCTCCCAAAACTCTCGCTTTAATTAGTTACCTTGAGGGCGTCGAGCTCGACCAATGTACAAGCACCACCGCCAATGCCGAGCACACAAGTGGTGGAGTGGCTGCTTGGTGGCAAGGTGCGGTCCGACGCCTTCGCCGCACCAGACAAGGTAAGCACCAAACCTTCAGGCCCCGTCGGAGGAGTCACCAACACCTCCGGTGCCGCGTTGTCCGATTGGGCGCTAGTGATGTTGGGAACCGGGCGTGGCCCCTGTTTACCACTCTTCTTCCACTTGGGGTACTGTTTGAAGTAGGCGGGAAGGTTGGTGTTGAGATTATCGGTCACTTGTGCCTGGACTTGTGTCTGGACTTGTGTCTGGACTTGTGACTGGAATTGTGTCTGGACTGCCGTCATAGCCTCCTTCACTGTATCTTCGAGAAGCTACGGAAACTTCTCCATTTGTTCCCTTAGGTGTTTTACCTTGGCGCTCTCGGCCTACTTCTTTCCCTTCCGTGGCGAGGTGCCATAGTATTCGGACCATGTAATACCTCCAAAGCTAGGCACACGGCCAGCCGACTTAGGTGGCACCTGGGGCTTGCCATTCTTGACCCGGTTCAATGCCCTGTTAAAAGTGGTGTCCCACTTGGTGACCGGCGCCGACCCTTGGGATGAGGAGCTCCTACATTCCTCGTCCTGCGCATAAGGGAACGTGAATCATTTGAGAAATTGGACTTCATTGATTAATTGTGAATGCAATTAATCGACTTGCATGCAAATTACTTACATATTTATTGATGAAGTCCGTCACCTTCGGAGCAAAGGGGCCGCAGGGTTCCAAGGAATATTCTGAACTTCCTTTCGGCTTGCGAAACCGGGCCCTGACAAAGTACTTTGCCTGCGGTTTGGCGATATTGGAAAAGGGAGGTGTCTCCCCCTTCTCACGAGCTACGGTGTCCTCCTTCTCCCATTTGGGAATCACAGCTCTATAACCACTGGAGCCGAGATGGTGGGTACCAATGTTCATCTCGTAAACTCCTTGAAGTATAGACTCTTGGCCTCGCCCGTGGCGGATTCACATATGGCCTTGAACACCTTGAAGTCTTCTTCCTTTACTAGAGGCTCCTTCTTGATCAGCTCCTCGTAAATTAGATTTTTCTTGTAAATGAGCCTCTTCACCCGCGCCTTCCAATTCGACATGGCCTTGGTCATCGTCTTGAGGGCATACTTGTTTACCGGATTCCCTTTGACATTGTCATTGTTGTATTTGTTCTCCTCATCACCCGAGTACGCGTATCTTGCGTGTAGCTTCCTCAAGAGCTGATGGCAGTAACGCTCGTTCTCATGGCCCTTCAGGTTCTCGGTGTTGATCGCGACGGTGTTCCGGAGGATTGCAGAGATCTGTAGTGAGTACGACGC
The DNA here is from genome assembly GCA_910589775.1 of Avena eriantha. Taxonomy (NCBI): domain Eukaryota; kingdom Viridiplantae; phylum Streptophyta; class Magnoliopsida; order Poales; family Poaceae; genus Avena; species Avena eriantha. The sequence goes on from OU342740.1 coordinate 494,490,492, forward strand.
GACAAATTCCTCCGGCTCTAAAGGCACCCCTTTATCGCTCACGCTTGTGAAGATGGACCTTTTGAGACTGACCATGATCGGGGTCTGTTCCTTCTGGGGCTTCTTCGGTTGGCGGCTACCGTTTGTATCTTCACCATCGCCATCGCCATCAGTGGTAGTGGCGTCCTCGCCACCGACATCATCCCCCATCTCCTCATCGAACGATGTATTCTCGTCCTCCATCTCTTCCTCCCGCGACACGAATTCCGGGCCCGCTTGTAAGTCCATATTATCCAAATGCTCCCAATAGGCATTCTTTCTAGAAGTGCATGCCTTGGCGTCATGTTGTCCACCACCCGACATGTCTAAACACGAAAAGAAATGGAAATAATAAACACCAAAATTCAAAAAAAAATTGGGCATGACCTTTGCTAATTTTGTAGACCTAGGAGTGCTAGAAATTCGCCGGAACGAAAATGAATCAACAATCCGGCGAAACATTGGCATCTTAAAAGGAAAAAACCTGCACAAAAATGGCCTACATAGGCACAAACACAACCAGCAAGACACATACACCACCTGGTTGTCACAAAAATAGCCTACATATTCACTTCACATATATATAAACAACATATATAAAAAATATATATAAGCAGCAGCAATATATATAAGCAGCAATAGCAAGATTATTTTACATAAAAAACCAATATATATATGTGAGAATATATATAACAGTATATATATGCTGTTATATATAACAATATATATATGTGAGAGTATAAAAAAGCAATATATGTAACAATATATATAAGCAACAACAATAGCAATTAAGCTAGAGCCTCCCACTGTGTAGCTCATATATATGTCACAATGTTTCCCAAAGTTATGTACCCTGTTCTTAGTATAAAAAATCAAGAGGCTGGACATTGGACTTTGACATTTATGTACTCTATTCTTAGTAGAATTTGAAGTTGTTCTTAACTTTTTATTACAGATCAGACCTGGTATGTCACAATGTTTCCCAAAGTTCGAAATGCGAAAGCTAGATACAGTCCTCGCAAAGTAGTTTTCGGGTGAAATATAAAATTTTCATTGAAAGAACACAAGTACTATTACACTCCTTTTTCAGGGTAAGTTATAAAATCACTGCTGAAGTTATGCCCCCTTGATCTTTGTGTTCATTCACAACACACCTAACTAGACCTGAAACATATTGCAGATATGTATCCACTTATTGTAAAAATTAGTCTCGGGATCTTAGCCAAAACCAAGATTGATGAACAAAAAAGAGACTAAGCAGAGTAGTGCATATGCATCACTAAGGCCCCTATCAGCCACCAACCAGTGACACTCAAAGTTAGAAGACAGGACTAAACTAACTGAAAATAACATCTTACTAAACTAACTGACCAACCTGCTTAGCATCTTACTAAACTAACGAAAACTGACCAACCTGCTTAACATCTTACTAAACTAAGGCCCCTATCAGCCACCAACCGGTGACCAACCTTCTTAACATCTTACTAAACTAACTGAAAATAAACTAACTGTTGAAACTGAATTTCTGACAGTGTAAGCCCTATCTGAATTTTCTGAATTTCTTGATGCAGAGGCATCACTGTTAACTGACATTGCCAACATAGCGGAGAGGAGGAGATGGTGGCTCACCATAGGCAGCGGCAGGTCAGAGACGAGGGCGGCAAGTCGAGGTAGGCGGCGCAGGCGCTCCTTCTTCGATGCGGGCGGGCGCTCCTTCCTCCTCCTCCTTCTTCTTCTTCGATGCGGGCGGGCACTCCTTCCTCCTCCTCCTTCTTCTTCTTCGATGCGGGCTGGCAGGTGGGTACTCCTTCCTCCTCCTCCTTCTTCTTCGATCCGGGCGGGCGGTCGGGCGGTTGCTAGGCTAGACAACATGCTCGGTTGCAGCGACAACGTGCGCGGTTGCTAGGCTAGATGGGGACAGCGTGGGTGGGCGGGCAGTGGCGGCGACGACGTGCGGTTGCTAGGCTCTACAGGAAAGGGGAATGAGAGAGGAGGAGAAGAAAACGACGGCAAGGTCAACTCACATGTTGCAGGTGGTCTTAGGCGAGTTGCATTTTATGAAGATACGACTCCAGTATGATGTTATGCGAGTTGCATTTCAGCTAGATGCGACTCCACTATTATGTTATGTGAGTCGCATTTCCATAAGATGTGTCTCGTATAAAGTTCGAGGGCTTAGTCAAATAGAATACACATGGTATGTTTATCACCAAACACTTGCTAGCTTAGTGGCTAGACACCCAGTGCATTCTATTAGCCACCTAGGTTCGAATCCTGGTGGCCACTTTTTTTGGAACTTATAAAAAAAACAAATATGATGTTGTGCAAGTCGCATATCAGTTAGATGCGACTCCACTATGGTGTTATGCAAGTCGCATTTCCTTAAGATGCGTCTTGTATAAAGTTCGAGGCCTTAGTCAAATAGAATGCACAATTATGTTTATCACAAAACACTTGCTAGCTTAGTGGCTAGACACCTAGTGCATTGGCCGCCCAGGTTCAAATCCTGGTGGCCACATTTTTGGAACTTATTAAAAAAACAAATATGAACTATAAAAAATAGTCTAAAATTAATATGAGCTATAAAAAATAGTGTAAATATTTTAAATATCCAAATATTGTCAAACCAATAGAATCGATAATTAAGAATGTTTCGATACATAATATTCCATCCAATTAGCATACAAAGAGATAATTAAGAATATGTCGATAGATAATAATGCCACACACATGCATGCGGCACGTCGTGCTTTAATTTGTTAGAGCTAGTTAGCATTTCTTGTTGATAATTATCTTCTTGTCCTTCTTTATCGTGGTTGAATAGGTTAGGTCCGGAATGTCTTCACTTTTTCTTTTGAACGGGAGTACTTTCTTAGATAGGCTTGTGGTGTATGGTGCTTGGTCGCTGTATCCATCTTCGGGTCACCATACTGGTCAAAGTCTTGCTCGTTGGCGACTCCGTCCATTCTGATGATGTTCCTTTTGCCTCTCCTGACGATAATCCAGCTAGGCTTTGACGAGTCGGTAATGTAGAAGCATTGGTCGACTTTACTAGCCAAAACCCATGGCTCATTTCTCGCAGGTACGTTCGCACCGATGGTTTTTGACTTTGGAGGTATAACCATGGTGATGAAATACCGGTCTTCTTTTTAGACGCTCTTGGCCCACCTGACACAGAACATCGGCACCTTCTCCGCAACGTAGTCGAGCTCCCATATCTCATCGATCCTTCCGTAGTATCTTTCCGGGATGTTGTCGGTGTAGAATATCCCCGTTACCCCTAAGTTCTGGTAATCGCAGTTATTGTCCTTCTCCTTGGTGTAGAACGTGTATCCGTTGATATCGTATGCCTGATAGGTCATCAAGTTGTGCCTTGGGCCCTGTGACAACGAGAATATGAGTTGATCGTCCTCGGAAGACTTGCCCTGTGGTGGACTATCGAGAACCTTCTTCCTAAACCACTGTGTGAAACCGGAGTTGTGCTCTTTGGTTACATCTTCCTCTGTCCTCACCAGGCCACGATCAGCGTACTTCATCTTGATAAATTCTTTGTGCTCATGTATATATGGATCGACCACCTACAGGTGTTGTAGCGCGACCATGTTTGCTCTTTGAAAGTCCTTGGTTCGCTCCTCGAAGTCGACATGCTTTGTGTGCTGACCCTCGTGGTGACCCCATCCAGCGAGCCTCCCAAAGTGCTTGTTGAATGGCAGACCGATAGGGGTCTCTGTTTGTAGAAAGTTCGAGCAGAAAGAGATGCGCTCTTCGGCCAGGAAGCCGTTTGCTATGCTTCCATCTAGACGGGACCTGTAACGAACATATCCCTTGATATGTCCATTCATCCTTTTGAACGGCATCATGCTTCGCAGAAATGGAGGCCCGAGTTGGACAATATCCTCCACGACATGGAGCAACAGATGAAGCATGACATCGAAGAATGCGGGAGGGAAGTAGATCTCGAGCTCGCATATTATCATCACGATCTCCTCCTGTAGCCTCTTGAGCTACTTAATGCCTATCGACTTCCGAGATATAACATCGAAAAAGTTGCAGAGGCCAAACAGCATTTCACGGACGTGCTTGTCCATTATCCCTCGGATCGCAACCGGAAGTACCTGTGTCATCAGCATGGCAGCGTTGTGAGACTTCATCCCGCTGAAGCGCTGCTTCGCCTCGTCTAGCCATCTTCTTATCTTCCCCGCGTAGCCGTTCGGAAATCTGACTCTGAGGAGACACTTCATAAACTGTGTGGCCTCCGTCTTGCTTAGAGTTAAACACGTGGCCTTGAGCTTAACTTCGGCCTTCTTGACCTTTTTTGCCTTGCGACGATGACTATTTTGCATTTCTGTCTCCTCCTCTTCCGACTGATCATCGGCTTCATCGTCACTAGGTTGTGGTTGAAGGTCCTTCATGATGCCCATATGCTTCAAGTCGTTCCTTGCCTTCAGCCCATCTTTGGTCTTGTCAGTGTTAAGGATTGTGGCAAGCAGACTCTCCCCGATGTTCTTTGTGATATGCATGAGATCAAGGCTATGAGGCACGCGGAGGAGCTTCCAGTATGGCAAGTCCCAGAAAACAGACCTCGCCTTCCAAACCCTCAACAATGGCTCTGGCTTCTTTTGGTTCTTTCCTGGCGCATGGCACTCTTTCCAGTTTTTCAATAGCTCATCGATTTCTGCGCCGCTCCTCTGGTATGGCGTTCCTCGGAGCTCGACTGTCCCATCGAACATATGGGACAATTTTCTCCAGGCGTGATTCTTCGGAAGCCACCTTCGAGACCCCTGGTACACGGTTTTCTCGGACCTGGGATCTTTCTGTAGTTGGCGATACGTTGTATTATCCTTGCACCTAATGCATGCAAAGAATCCTTGGATCACCTGCCCCGCGAAGTATCCGTAATCAGGATAGTCTTGCACCGTCGTGATCACCACCGCTCTCATATCGAAATATTCTTATGCGGCGACGTCCCACGTACGAGCTCCATCTTCCCATAGCGTGGCCAACTCCTCTTTCAACAGCGTGAGATATAGATTGATATATGTACAAGGCTGTTTTGGCCCTTGAACTAATATACTCATGGTTACATACTTCTTCTTCATGCACAGCCAGTGGGGAGGTTATAGATCCATACAAACATGGGCCAGGTTCTATGTGTGCTGCTCTGGCTTCTGAACGGATTGAGTCCATCGGTGATCACGCCCAGCCTGAGGTTCCTTGACTCTTTCTCAAACTGTTGGTAATATTCAAGGTCCAACGCCTTCCACTGGCTAGCATCCGAAGGGTGCCTTAGCATTTCCTCCCTTTGTGGATCTTCATCGTCTAGCCTCTTTCTTTCCGTTTACCAGCGCATGAGCTATGCTTCCTTAGGGTCCGCAAAATACCGCTGTAGACGAGGAGTTAGAGGAAAGTACCACACCACTTTTCTAGGAGCTTTCTTGGTCCCTCTCTTGTATCGAGAGGTCTTGCACACCGGACACGTGGTCTTCTCCACATCCTCGCCCCGGTAGATGATGCAATCATTTACACAAACATGGTATTTCACATGCGGTAGTCGAGAGGGCACACGATTTTATTGGCATCAATGATACTAGTCGGACATGTGTTCCCCTTGGGATGACGATCATGCCAGAATTCCATGTTATCATTGAAGCATTCGTCAGTCATTTTGTGTTTCGCCTTCATCTCTAGAGCCCTGAGCATTACATTCAGACGGGTATCCGTGTCGTTGCATCCGTCAAACAATGGAGTAACCGCGTCTTTCTCCATTTGCTCTAGCTTAGCTTTCTCTCCAGCGGTGGCTCTAGCATTACTCGTCTCCCTGAGAAGCAGCTCTTGGTAATGAGGATCTCACAACCAGCTCGAATCATGAACGACACCTTAATCTTCATGTTCCTGCCCGACGCCACCTTGATTATCTTCATGTTCATACCTAGCACCATCTGCTTGATCTTCATCATGTTCATGCCCAGCGCCACCTTGTTATTCATGATCACTTGCCCTGCCGGCATCTTGATCTTTGTCTTCACCATTATTGACATCCTCATCATCATCTTCGTCATCATGTATCCACCGAGTGTAGCTATCCATGAAACCTCGCCGGAGCAAGTGCGACTCCAGCATTCCGCAATCATGCTTTATCAAATACATCAGTTTGCAGTCGCGACACGGACATCTTATCTCCGTCATGTTTGTCCGTGCCATGTCGGCCCTCGCGCATCTCATCCACCTATCTACGAGGGGTGTGCTCAGTGGTTGGACCATGGTCGCCTATGCGGTATACAAAGAGCAAAAGAATAATTAGAGCATGGACGTCGAGATTGCCAGAAAAAATCGGCATGACCTCCGCTAAAAAGAGGACATCAGCCGGGTGCCAGAAATTCACCAAAACAGAAATGAATCGATATTCCAATGAAACATTGGCAACCCAAATTGAAATCCATGCATAAAACAAAGGAAGCACACAACACAATCTAGTCGGTGTCGCGGACAACGCGCATACATGCAACAATGCCTTCACACTTCCTCCAACGTCGACTAGGAGTACGAGAGAGCCGGAGGAGAAGTAAAGTGAGATCTTGTAGATCCAGAAGTGCAAGATCTTTCACTTATATATGTGTGTCAACCAATAGAGGTTTGGAAAAGCTTCTATGGTGAAACAATGGAGAAAATAAGGTAGGGAGGAGAAGGGGGGCGACCAGATCTTTTGTGTGGAGGAGAAAACAAGTGCAGGAGAAGTGAGTGGGGTACATGTATGTGCATGTGCAAAAAAGGTGGCGAGATTACTCGAGGCGCATCCCACCTAGTATGCGCCTTGTATACATGAATACCTGAGGCATCTGGTAGATGCGTCTCGAGTGTCTGGCGCCTGCCATCCCCGGGCCCGCATCACTTACTTGAGGCGCATCTCAACGTCATGCGCCTCCAATACTTAAAACTACTAGAGGCGCATATCAGACGGTGCGCCTCCTATATTGTCGCACATACCACCACTGGACCCACCCACTTTACTCGAGGCGCATCTGCAACATATGTGCCCTAAACCCTAGTTAAACTACTTGAGGCGCATATAGAGTAGATGCGCCTCGATTAAGTGGGGGCAGCCAGATCTGGTCCATACATGCAATATAGGAGACGCACTGTTTAGAAATGCACCTCAAGTAATAATATACAGGAGGCGTACCGTTTAGACATGCGCCTCGTGTATGTAGTGGAGGCGCATGCTTGAGGGATGCGCCTCCTATAAGCATGTCTCTTATAGGCTTTTCCCTAGTAGTGTCATAGAAGACGACGAAGAATAGGGTCAACCAATGACGGCGAGCGCCGACACAAGGAGCGCCAATGCATTGCAACCTGCACCAAGCCACACCAGCAGTAGTAGCATCACGTAGGTGAAGCTTGGTGGCGCCAGACGGCCACCACAACACCACCAAATCATTCCCGAGACCACTAGAGTTCACCGATGAACAGAGGCAATAAAGGCCAAAACCCTAGCGCCATGGCAGGGTTCGGCATGGCCATAGGAGGGCTTGATTCATAGATCGAGATGGACACGGAGAAGCGAGAGAGAGCGATGCATTACTAGCGGCGGTCGGAGCGGCCAGAGCAGCTGGGATTCGCAGGCGACGACAATGGCGACCTCGGGGTTGCGAGAGCACGAACGCGAGGAGGGAGAAGGAGTGGGTTAGTTCACCGACCCAGTCATTGGACCAGGGTGGTCTAGCCCAACCATGTGGGCCCATGCCCATTTGATTAAAAAGGAATAAAAGAAAAGAAATTTGAAAATATTTATCTATCTAAAACAAGCCCTAGAAAAATACAGAAAAATCCTAAAAATGAATAAAAATCACTTTTGAGTATGAATAATATTTTATCATTCTAAAAATACCGACTATGAATTTCTAAGCCAAATTAGAATTAATAAAATTAGAGATTATAAAATGGACTATTTAAATCCAATTCTCTTATAAAAAAGTTATTTTCTTTATCATTTATAAATTTTAATAAATTCTATTTAGCTTTTCCAAACTATTTAGAATTTATTCTTATATGAAAAAGTAATTATTATTTTAAATTACTTTTACATATGTTTATTCACTTATAATTAAGAAAGATACCTTAAAAATACCAAATTTTTTGGTTAAAACACACAAGGAGGGATAATAATTTAAAATTAAGCATTGCATGATATTAATATACATAAATACATTATTTGCTTCTTTAAACATTATCCTTACTCGGTAATGATGGTATTTTGTAAAAATAGAAGTTCAGTGGCAAGTCGAAGTGTCCGACTTCATTACCTCTTAGTTGAAGGGATCCAGTAGCAGAAAACACATATTTTTCCTTAGCTAGTGTAACACCAACTGCCAGGATATATCTATGAGTAATGTTGTAATGGTGAAGGTTTCGGTAACATACCCTTAAAGTGAAAACGCTTAATGTTTCGAGGGAAATGTGGATAAAGTAGTTGAAATTGTAGCCAACCTCAAGGTCACGAAGCTCCTCGCAAGTCACCTCAGGTCCTTGCACGACAACCCATGTGTCACTACTAGTGGTAGTACCTCTGTGGTTTCGTACACATCCGGTGTACCTCCGACTCACTGATCTCTGCCATGAGTATGGAAGTAGATCTTTTGGTTGGTATCTGTAAACAACAACGGAGTGCCGCAACAAGCACTCTCTTGTGTGCACAACCCTAACTCAAGGCATGGATACAAAAGTATGCTCGTACTCTGCCCATGTCGGTATGGTACCACGGGAACGTGGTAGCCATGGGTAAAATTGTCATCCTTATGTGTTCTTGTCTGCACGAATCCGCCTACTTAATTCTCAGATTGTTGTTCTCTCTGGAAACAGGCATATGCCTAGCTATATTAATATATCAACCATGATTGATACCGCTGCTGGGCCAGACAACACAACGCTCAAAAGAAAAAACAAAAACAAAACAAAAAATAAAAAGAAAAAGAAGAGAAAACAAAGCCGATGACAGAAGCTCGATGAAACCGAGCGTGACCCGCAACCGTTGCGCCCACCAGAGAATTTTCACCCCTCTCCTAGCCTCTCTGAAGCATCGCATATCAAGCAGCACCTCCAAGAAGGAAGCGACGACGACGACGCTGCTGCCCGGACGAGTCCTAGGGTTTCCCCTGATACGCTACGGGAGGCAGGGAAGAGATACACCTGATGCTCTTCAAGAAGGATAGCGACACCCGCAGGCGTCACCACGTCGGTGTCAAACGACAAGATTTTCTTCCGACCCCTCAAAAAACCACACTTGCGGACCCTTCGAAGCTCCACCAACTCGCCGCCCACCAACACACGCCACCACGGTCTTGAAGTTACCCCCGTCGCCTCACCATGACCCATAGTGTGAGGCTAGAACGACTGAGAAGAAGAAACTTCGGCGAGGGTCGACGGTACAATGACACGCGGGAGGGAACTACCTCCACCGCCAGAAGAGAGTACACAAAATGGAAAACGATCCTCTCCCCCCGACTCATCTCATCTCGCCGCCCCCCCGCGGGCGATGGGGTGGGTCTCACCGCGCCGCCCTCCTCTAGGCCCCCTTCCCTTCCTCCACCGCCGTCGGCGTGCACCGTCGGGCAAAGCCCGCGCGGGGCCGGCGGCGGGGGGCCTTCTTCTTCCTGGCGGCGACACGGTGCGCCGGTGCTGGCGGCGGTGCACCATGGCGGGTTCGGCGGGGTCCCTGAGGGCGGGGCGGCGACGATTCTGGCGCCTCCGAGCGAGGTGGCGACAGGCAGCTCGGCAGGCAGGCGGCGGGCGAGGCCGCAGGTGCCCGGCGGCGCACTCCGTAGGGCCCGATCTGGGCCGTGCGGGCCCGTCTAGGGACCCCGGTCACTAGCAAGGCAGTGTTATCGATGGAGTCGTTTGGCACCTCGATGTCGACTCATCACATCCTGGGGTTGAAGAAGGTCCCAAGGGTTCGGTTGTTCGCCGATGAAAGTGGTACGTGAGTTGCGGACGACCTCTCTTGGCCGTGGCGCAGTCAGGACACCGGATCTAGGCCGGGCGGTTCTAGGTCGGGTGGTCGGCCCGGGTGGCCGGGGCGACACGGAGGTGCCGTGTTCGCCGTGTTCGTCCCTCCTCGCCCCTGCGGGCCTAGGTGGTGATCCTCAGATCGGCGGTGGACCGGTAATCCCAAATAAACACGGTGATGAGAGCGCTGCTTCTTGGTGGCGGAGACATGCGATGGCAGTGGATCCACCGGTGGATGGAGAGGTTGGTACTTCTGTGTGACGATGGGGTTGGGTTCAGCAGACCGGTGAGAGGGACTGTTGTTCTCGACGCAGTCAATGAAAGTTTCCCCAACCAATTCTTTCACCATGGGCAATCCTCTCCCCTGCATCCTTCTCTTCCTCTTCCACCACCTCCTCCACTCCACCGCCTCGGCGGAGTACGCGCAGGACCTGCTGCGGCGCGCTGAGGGGGATAGAGAGTGGATTATCGGCGTGCGGCGGCTCATCCACGCGCACCCGGAGCTCGCCTTCCGGGAACACCGCACCAGCGCCCTCGTCCGGGAGGAGCTAGAGCGGCTCGGAATCAACTCCCGTGCCGTTGCCGGCACCGGTATCGTCGCGGATGTCGGCTCAGGCATGCCCCCAATTGTCGCTCTCCGCGCTGACATGGACGCCCTTCCCGTCCAGGTCCGTCCTCTTCCCCTCCGATACTACTGCCATGGCTGGGTGTCCTTACCCGCGGTATTTTGTCGCGGGGTGTGTGACTGGTGATTGTCCGCTGAACCGTGTCTCTGCTAGTACTGTACTACACTCAGTACTTCTGATCATGCTTGCTTGATTTGGGTGCTCCAGCGTTTTACTGCGGCCTTCTCTCAGAATTCAGATGTTACGAGATGGTTTGGTGATATGGTCATATCTTTTGGTTTTGATCTTGCGATGGTAGGAACTGGTGAAGTGGGAGCATAAGAGCAGAGTTGATGGCGTGATGCACGCCTGTGGTCATGATGTGCACACAGCCATGCTCCTGGGAGCAGCAAAATTGCTCCATGAGCGGAAAGATCAGCTTAAGGTAATTGCTTGCCTGTACGTATGTTCCTAATTTGAAGGAATTTAGTACTACTACTTGAGTTGTGTCTGGTGAGGTAGTAAGACAAAACACTTGATCCATTTGTGTATGTAAATTCTTCAATTTTCATGTTAACACATGCTATTTACTACTAGTAATTTCTTGTGCTTTGTCCAAAGACAGTACAGCCCTATGCATTTCTTTTATATAGTCCGTTTCGTGGCTTGATGGTAATGAATAGTCAAATATCATTAAATTAATAGTCGAGTATGAACAAGCTCCATATTCGCAGAAAAAAAAGTAAATAATATGAACAAGCTCCTGGTTTCAATTTCTCTTCCTGGCTAAACACAGGGAAAGTAGGATGACCATTCTCTCAAGAAGAATAAACTGACCTGGCCATTAAATTGGGAATTTTATATTACACATTGAATTGCTTTTACTTGTTAGTTCTGGGAACAAACTCTGTTCAGAAGTTAGATTAACCTATATAAGCATTATGTAACATTTGTTTTGTATGTTGAAGGGAACAGTGAGACTCCTTTTTCAACCTGCGGAGGAGGGTGGTGCTGGTGCATCCCATATGATAAAAGAGGGTGTTCTCGATGGTGTTGAAGCTATATTTGCCATGCATGTCGATTATCGGATGCCGACAGGCATAATAGCTGCTCACGCAGGACCAACGCAAGCAGCTGTATGTTTCTTCGTAGTGAAAATAGAAGGTAAAGCAGGGAAGGCTGAAACTCCACACTTAAATGTGGATCCTATTGTCACTGCAGCATTTACAATCCTATCCCTGCAACAGCTCACTTCAAGAGAAGACAATCCTCTTCACAGCCAAGTACGACTTTGCCCTTTAGTTATACTACTTAGCTTTGCTGATTTTCTTCAAAGATGTTAGACATGATAATTATAAAGAAAATGTAATGAATCATGCCGATAGACAAACTTCTCTTTTTCGCCAAAAAGGGTGGATGGACCAACGGTCCAATGGTTGAAGCGGTGGCGCTGTCCATTTAGCACACATTCGATTCCCCGAGGATGGAATTAACCACCTTGGTTTATTTCGTGGGGTTTCAACTCACGTTCGCACACCCTTCTTTCTTAATTAAAAAACCACAGTGGCCCCTCCCCCTGCTGGTCTCGTTTTGTTTTTGGCAAAAAGGAAGGAAATCTTGCTTTGCATATTACTGGGCTAATTTTGTGTGGGAGTGGGAGTCCCTTGGTGCAAATATCCTCCCCTGTTCTTCAAGATATTGTAGCAATCAAAGTAAACAAGTGCTAACATTTTCTCCATTGTACAAGTGCTCCTACAGTCTTACGTGGTCGACCCCACCTCCATGTAGTACAAGGTCTTGCATCATAAGGCTGTATTTGTTCTAGTGCCGATTACATATTGGTTCACAATTATAACTAATTTGTTTCATAACTTGGGCGTAGGAAATATATTCAGGTGGCACCTGAAATGTTACTCCGGTGACAATATTGTATGGGGAATTCAATAGCTTGTCTAACGATGTGATACTTATTTTGTCGTGTATTTTAGTATCACCCGTGAGATATCTTTATATCAGTAGTATAACTATATACATTTAACCAACCTACATTAGGCAACAGCAGATCCTTGTAAACGTTGTTGACCAAAATTTGCTCTGCCTTATAGCCCAACATTAAAATGCTTGGTTTGATCTGTTGTTGTGTTCAGGTGCTCTCTGTTACCTATATCAAAGGCGGTAAATCTTTTGATGCAACACCCCCGGTTGTTGAATTTGGAGGTACTTTGAGGAGCCTCACTACTGAAGGACTTTATCGGCTACAGAAAAGGCTTAAGGAGGTTAGCATTAAGGCACACTTTAATTCACTAAGAGTTGGCATTTGATGATAATACTGGTATACTGCATATTCATTGATACCTTTATATTTATTTTTGTGTAAGTAAAGAGTTTGGTATCATTCACCGCACTTGTGCTTTCTCTCAAAATTCAGACATGTTTTCAATGTTACACAACTTACCGCTGGTGTCATGCAAACTGAAGCGTGCTGAATATATGCTCTTGCTTTTTCCAGGTAGTAGAAAGTCAGGCAACTGTACATAGATGCACAGGAGTTGCGGAGATATTGGGGGCTCCTGACCACCCGATGTATCCTGCAGTCGTGAACGATGAGAGGCTACATCACCATGTCAAGAATGTGGGCAGAGCTTTACTTGGTCCAGAGAAGGTGAAGCCCGGAGAGAAGATCATGGCAGGGGAAGACTTTGCTTTCTACCAACAGTCAGTTCCTGGCGTTATGTTTGGCATCGGTATCAGAAATGAACAGGTTGGCTCGGTCCACTCTGCTCACAACCCTCATTTCTTCGTGGACGAGGATGTCCTTCCGATTGGAGCTGCATTGCATGCTGCTACTGCAGAAATGTATCTTTCTGGGCGTTCCACCCTAAATGAAGATGGAAGCCTGCATTCGATTTGATGTTCTTTGATGAAATAATGGAATGTATAAACTCATGTTGAGATGCTTCAAGTCTAGTGGGGTTCAAGGCTCCCGGCAGATCAAATGTGCACTTATAGCAGGTTTGTAATGTACAAACTGTAGTTAGAATACACAGAATAAGTTCATGCTCTTTGTAATCACATAAAGTATAAGGCTGTTGTAACTCTCAGCTTTCTTAACACAAAAAATACAGCCAAAATAACGCCCAGTTCGGGGACACGAGAAACATAGGCGCGGCTAGTTCTACGGTTAGCCAGATTTAGCCAAAAACATGATCAAAACGGTTCAGCCTAAAAATTAATCGGTATAAATAATACAAATCAGTTAATCCTCTTTTAAAATCTTGATCACTGTCCTGGAAGCTACTAGAGCTCTTTGCATCTCAACTACTTGACCAAATACCCAAAAGGCAGAATTTGGGGCAATTGTTGGTAAACTAATCCAATGCACACGCATTACTTTCGAACCAGCGGGGAGTTGAACTTGAACTGACTGAGGAAATGTGGTTCAGCGCCTGTCACTACCTCAATACCACCTCCTCATCAAACTGGTCTGCTCATCACCAACTCCATATAGAAGTCCTTTTGCCTGTGCCCCTGTTTAATCTGGCCAACCACCAATCTAATCACACTCTGACACCACCGGATCATTCTATCGCGTATAAATGTGCATACACGATTCCTGATGTTTGCACCAATCCTGCAATCGTCACCTACGCACAAATCTGAGAGCACGCAGCTTCCTAAAATGGCTGCCAGTGCAACTAGCTTGTTGGCCATTTCCATGGCCCTCGCTCTCCTAAGCAGCAGCATGACCCACGCCGGTCGCCTCCTTGCCGACACGACGGAGGTACCAGCTCCCGCGGCTACCCCTGCCGCCGTCCCAGGCATCCCCGCGCCGAAGCCGCCCGTGCCCACCATGCCTACTACACTCCCGCCGATACCAACCGTACCCGTGGCCACCACACCACAGGTCACGGTGCCGCCGATGCCAGCCGTGCCTGCGATCACCGTTCCCCAGGTCACGTTGCCGCCCATGCCGGCCGTGCCCGCCATCACTGTCCCTCGGTTCACGGTGCCCACCGTCACCGTGCCACAGGTCACGATGCCGCCCATGCCTTCTGTTGTTGTGCCGAAGGTGACGCTGCCGCCAATGCCTGCAGTTCCGTCTATCCCCAAGGTGGCATTGCCTCCGATGCCTTCCATTCCGGCTGTGACCGTGCCGATGCCATTCCTTGCGCCGCCTCCTTCTGCATAGGCATGAAGCAGACCACGCCGTCCAGGATTTTACATTGCTCGCTCAATGGTTTTAGCCATGTGCATTGATTGATCGGTTGTCACTCTGGTCATGACATGGCTTCGGCACCTTCCTTGGTTACATTATGTACTTATACGGTTCCTATTTTCTGTTTCTGCAAGTCATATGAGCTTTGCCGGTGTGTTTTTTCCCCTTTGTATCGAGTATTCCACAGTGAACATGTATGTAGTTTTCATAATTTATATCAGACGTAGGGTCGCAGTGGCACTGTGGCAGCAACAATCTTCGCGCTACAAACCTTGAAAAGGCTTCACTCTTGGGAAAAGCCATGCTCTCCAAGTAGATGCGACATGACCAGTTGGCATTCACGCACCACGGTCTCATTAGCTGCTGATCCATCGTCTCCACAGACGACATAACCCAGTGGTTATCCCACTGGTAGCTCCCGTCACGAAGCACAAATTTGAGTGTGTAGCCATAGCCATAGCCATAGCCACCCGTTCCCCCTTCCCTTGCGACGCCTGAATCCGCACTCCGCAGCATGCCAGGCATCAACACGTGCATACGAGTGACCCCTGCCTGCATTGCTATGTACATCTACGCACCATATTCTGAAGATATCCACGCATGGACTGATGCACTACCTATAATAAACCCGTGCACAATACTATACTTTTTGCGCAGAATGCAGAGAATTTTACCGATGCCGATGAGATTCCTGGGACACCAAGAGCAATGATACAAATCTCGCACCTTTATGGTTGCATTAGAAACCTCAATAACCGTCATTGTTGCACACAAGGAATTGAAATCAGTCCCAGGCTTCCCAGCCCATATATAAACCCCTATCGTCCGGTCACACTCATAGCAAATCATATCACCAAGTAATAAGCTCACACATTCTAGCACGATAAGCTCGGACATTCACTTTCCCCTCCCCTCCCCTTTTATTTGAAGGTCCCCCGTGGGATCCCGGGTTGCTCCCGAGCCGTCTCTGGTCGGCTCCCAGGTCACTCCTGAGCCGTACCCGGCGGCGATGCCGGCCAGAGATGGCGGAGGATGGGCACCGAAGTAGGTGATAGATGTAGGACTAGGGTTTTCAGCGATATGCCTATAGCTTGGAGTAAGGCACCGGGTTTTCTCAGCCAGATCTGGTGCATCCTATGACGGTGGTTCCTCTGCCCCGTGCTCTCGTGGCCGGAGGCAACATTGAGCATCCCACCCCAGGCATCTTCGCAAATAAGACCGAGGATCGTGGTTGTCTTTCACTTTGGCGAGTTACTCTACTATTTCTTCTTTCTCTGGCCGGTCGTGGAGCGAGGAGAGGAGGAAGCGGGGTGGAGATACCGCTGGAGATGGAGGATGGCGGGAGTTCTTCTACGCCCTTGCACTTCAGCGCGGTGCCGGGCGGTTGCTGCTGGTTTGCTTCACCGAGCTCCCAAGGTGGGAGACGATGGCATCAACCCTTCTAGCAAGCCCCCTATACCTTAATAAGCATCATCAACCCCTGCACGGTTTCCTCGCTTCTCTTCTTATCCTCTTGGCCAGCCTCGGCAGCGAGGGAGAGGGTTGTGGTGGTGTCGTGGCTATTGGTATGTGGGGGTGGCAATGGAGGTCAGAAGAGATAGTGACCTCGACAGTCATTACCAAGCATCGTTGTTCTACATATGCTACTATCTCCGTATGTGGGGGTGGCCCTGCTACGCTTACGCTCCTTCGTGGCTCAAGCTTCTTCTTCCTCCTTTGCTGGAGGATCTCCCTCGATCTTGGCGTGGTGGAGAATGTCTCGGCTTCCCCAAGTGGTTTTGTTCCCGGTGGAGGCAAGGATGACCACGCTTGGAGGTCAACTATCATTGGGGAAGATCCTAGACCTGATCGCTTTCCTGCGTGTCTTTGCAGGGTGCTGGTTGCAAAAGTTTTGGATCTTGCTGTAAATTCTGATTTTATTGGGGTCCTTCTTGTAATGTATGCCCACTGCCGATTTAATGCAGGGTATGGGTACTTCGGGACCTCTCGTGTTCCAAAAAGCTCAATCATTCCAAGTAATCAGAGTGAAACGACTTTGATCTCTCGATGTATGGTGACCTCCGTCCTCTTCGTCCTTCTCCTCCTCGTCGCCACAGGTGCTAGTTGTCCTAGTTAATTAGGCAACTCAGATGTCTAGATATGTCAGTAGATTGTCTCTGGCGGGCACAATTACTTGTAGATATGGTGATGACGAAGGTGGAGGATGCTCAACACATGAACTACGTGAAGGGTTCCAAAGTAGAAAACAAAAAATTTCCTACGTTGGAACTCCCTAATGCCCAAGATCTATCTATGTAATAATGCAGTAATGACCGGAGCGTATAGAATACATACCCTTGTAGACCGTACGTGGTTAAGGTTCCGAGGGGAACGTGGTTGGAATAGTTGAACTCGTGGCTAGACTCAAGGTCACGATGCTCCTCGCAAGTCACCCCTTGCTCCATCTTCATCGTGCAGCACCCCTGGCTCGGGACATCCAAGATGCCCTCGTATGAGGCACCCTTGAGGTTTCGTACACATACGGTGTACGATGACGACCTCCGACTCCTTGATCCCTGCCGGGAGTGTGGAAGTAGATCTCTGGCTTGGAATCCCTGTAGCGCAACGGCGTGCTGCAGGTGTGACGTCTCTTGCGTGTACAGTACTTTCTTGGGACCACACCAACACAATAAGACAACGAGAGAGAGAGATTGGAGAGGGAGGTAGGAGGCGCATGGAGGAGGGAGGAGAGCTCCCAACTCGTGCCCTTTTGGTGTGTACTCCCTCCTCCAAGGGGGTGTCCTTTATATAGGGGTGGAGGGGGCAGGCTTGCACCTCCCCCAAGCCTTCCAGGCGGCGGCCAATGGAGGGAGGCAGCCCTAGGGCACCCCAAACCCTAACCCTAGCCGCCGGCCAAGGGAGGGGGCAGCCCTTGGTGCCCCCAAAACCCTAGGCGCATGGGCTTGGCCCTTCCCTCTTGTGATTTCCCTCATGGGCCTTTTTTTCCTAGGAAGTTTGACCCATTAGTGGAATGCCTCTTCAAATTAGATTTTAATATTATATTTAATATTAAATACATTAATTAATATGTAAATACATATTACAAAATCTGATTTGACTCGAAACACCTTTTAGTCCCCCTTCGATTTCCTCCGAACGACTTCGAAACGATTCCGGTTCTCTCACGGAACTTTTCTGATTTCCTTTTCTCTTTCATATGGTGATTCCAACTTATAGAGGATCTCTAAATCATCGTACCCTTAAGTGTATTTCCCCACGGCTCAGGAATGGCACAAACATGATCTCCATCAATGATCAATAGTGGGACCGGGATGCCCATAATGACCCATGTGCATTCCATGATGATAATGTCGTTTGAACCGTAAACGTCATTTCCCATTCCCTTTACCACTTGATACCTAGTTCACCAGAGATTTGATCTACGGTATCTCCATACCTTCGTTCAATCTAATTACCGATGAACTAGTTTTCTTATTCCCATGTTGTTGCATTCCGTGACCCAGTCACACGCTTGTAAGCTTCGTTAATGCAACGTCACCGAGATGGTCACAAATGTATCTATCCGTTACATCGATGGGCAAATCCTAGTATTGATATGTACTCTTGTACACGCCCATTTGGGAAACCTGAGTGGCACCTTTTTAATCATCTAGTAACGGTATGATACTTGATACCATCTAAGCTCCCTCCAGAACGGTGATTTGCATTATCTCACAGTCTAAGGATCTGGTTGCAAGTTTTCCTTAGTTTATCATTAATGGTGAACTTTGTAACTGGATCTCATTATGATACTACTTGTTGGGCTGCTTGTCTATCACATCATTCAACTAATGACATGACCTTATTGTCAATTGGCATAAATGCCCATGTTCTCGAAACCCTAGATCATCCTCATGACCAATGGACTAGTTCGCTAGAGGTAACTAGAGACTTGGTTTGTTTACATACCACACATGTATTAACGTTTCATATTAATACCGTTATAGCATAGTATGAAACGTATTATGAACATAAGAGATATATCAAACATATTTGCCTCTAGTGAATATCTCCTTCACTACGAGTCACAGAGCCCCATGTACCATGAAGCGTGCTAGGGGGAGAGGAGGAAATTACATATTCCACAAGTTTTTGTTCCAAGTTTTAGAGAAAAGGCACCCATGATACCATTTCAAATTAATAAAGCTCCACGACCAAACCGTAGCAAAATGCCGGGGATACCAACTAAAGTTTTACAACCAAGCTCTTGTAGGCACAACTAAAGACGGTCGGAGTTTGCAATAGACGAAAAAGCTACAACTAGAAACTAGTGGAGGTAGCTAGTATTGCGCCTGAGGAGGAGGTTATGAAGTTTCAGTATAGGAAGATTTAAGTTTCTCAATCATCTCATCTAGTAGCACGATCACCTCAGGTTTAATGAGAGGCTTCCAGAGCTGCAACATGATAATCACATGTTAAGTACACACGGAAGGACGCCTAGGAAATTTAGCTTCAATAGTGATTTTATTCCTAGTGGTACAAATCACCTAGCTTATGGCAGCAAAAAAAAATCCATAAAGCACATCTATTAATCCTACAGAAGTTAAGAATCGTGGCAAAGAAATCAACAAAGTTGGAGGGATTCCAAACAAATCCAAGGATCGAACAAACCACACTCCACATGAATTTTGCCAAGGTGCACCCAAAGAGGATATGGTTGACATTTTTAGGTAGTCCACAAAGAGAACACTACCCATTTAACGGTCCATTGCACTTTTGGATTTGGTCCTTCAACGACAATATACCCTTGGCCAACTTCCACCAAAAAATTAGGAACTTGAGGGGGATCAACAACTTCCAGATATGTTTAGCTTGAGCCACTACCGTCCATGGCTGAGCTTAAGGTAGCGGGAGTGAACGGAGAACAACCATGATGGATCCAGGGCCCATGACACCTGGTCTGGCTCCAACAACGGGAGGCTTACAGGAAGCTCTTGTAAGAGCAGCTCAAACATGGAAATCTCCTCCTCGCCTAAGGACCTACGGAAGTGGATGTGCCAGCTTCCAC
This sequence comes from Avena eriantha, assembly GCA_910589775.1. Classification (NCBI taxonomy): domain Eukaryota; kingdom Viridiplantae; phylum Streptophyta; class Magnoliopsida; order Poales; family Poaceae; genus Avena; species Avena eriantha. The sequence goes on from OU342740.1 coordinate 494,510,377, forward strand.
CCTAGATCAAGTGACTACTACAGTACCAACCATATATGTAGGATGTCCATAACAGAATTTCATAGCTCGACACAAAAAATAAAACAAATGGAAGCATAATAATGTTCTACTCCATATCTGTATTCTGTCTATTTTTTTAGTCATCGCTTGCTATACTGAAGTGTTTCTTAGGTCCTTACTGCAATTATTGAAGAATGATAACAAATAACAAACTGCAGTAGAGAAACTAACATCTAAACTTACTATTTCTGAAAAAAAATAACCGTGCAGTTACTCGATCACCAAATATAGAGCAGCACATATTCATAATCAAATACTTAAGCTCTTTGCACTAAGCATTTATTTTCTTTGATACCTACACGAGAATATCAATCAACACGGAGCATACATCCCGCAAGGTCATAACATTATCTCGAATATGAACAATGGAGAAACGATGTTGAACAAACAACTGAAAAAACTGCCAACATTAGTACTAGTAGCAGTTTTTTCACTCCACATGTTTTTTGTTCGCTTGCTTGAACGCTAGGCACTTCAGTTTTGACGAAACATGTTGATGTCTATAAGTGCACAGATCGTTTGTAGCTAGTTTCGAAGTATAGATATTGATCTCACAAGGAACCCAAAGGTAAGTGTTTATGAATGAAGTCTCTGTCACACTGAAAGTTGTCACAGGTCTTCGAGTGAATTTACTAGAAGTGTGGAAATAAGAACGAAATTTGGATTAAACTAGATGTAATTAAATAAAACTAAAATGTAAACTTCAGGAATAAAAAGTATAAAAGTAAAGAACGATTCGATTGTTTGTGGTTTTATGCAGATGACAAAGAAGCCGCGGGGAGATACAGTTCATGGTAGTAGTGACTGTGCCAGGTGGACGAATGATAAGTGTAATAATTATAATATTATAAGTATATGTGTAGGCGAGCAATCCATAATTAGCCGGAACTCCTCTTGGTAGATTTCATCCCAACTTCAATAATCCTACTAGTATGTTACCAAAACCATGGTCAGTCGCTAGACGATTAAGATCCTTCAGGTTTCTTAGCAATTAAGCTCCTTAGATCGGACTAATGCAATAAGCACAATGGTTCCTAGTGATCCTCGAGTCAACTAGTTTTCCATTGATATCCCCGTGTCACTCGAGAGTCGCCGGTCTGCTAGCGAACAAGATCCTATCTATGTAGAACAAAGCATCATGTTGTCTGAGCCCTTAATTAGACAACAAGCATTAGGCATCCTACAGATAGTCAAGCACATGTAATATAGTAATTAAAATCAATCACAAACTAATGGAAAATATATAAAGGAACATCACATCTCACCAATCCCTTACATCTCCCACGCCAAAGGAACTTACTCACACATGAGAGAAGAAAGCATCATCGATAGAATTAAATAAAGGGAGTTCTTCTCGATATTACCGTGGAGATCCACAATAAGAATAGAAAAGTAATCCAACACAATTCAAGACAGGAAGAAACAATCTCAAACCCTAATCTTGCAAAGTGAAGATATCTCTCTCAAGTACAAATAATTGCTATGAGGGTGTAGTGGCTAGGAAGTCGAAGATCATGGAGCAAGATGAAGAACGTGTCCTCCTCCTTCTCCGGATCTCTTCTTTCTCCTTTCTGGATGGGTTGGCGGCTGTTGTGTTATGATTTCACGTCCCTTCCCTTCACGAAAGTTGTCCCTTTTGACAAGACAAAGGCGGCGGCAGCTATACAGCAGGAACTATATGACCAGAAAATATTCCCACCGTATAGTTGCTCTTTAAAGCTTCTGTATGCCTCCCTTGATTGCTTCCAAAAAGATACTTGCTTGTTTTCACCTGAATATTGGGTTTCTCTTGTTAAAACCTTCTGTTAATGTTTAGAACCTGAAACACATATTAAAAACCAAGTTTTCTTCTCTACCGAAGTATTATCGTTAGGTAAAGCTAGAAAACGATCAAATCCAGAAGAAAATCATCAATAAAAACCATCAAAAATATGTCGAATCTCACAGCTATCAACTCCCCAATCTTAGATGTTACTCGCCCTCGAGTGACAAGAGAATAAGGAAGAATAGTGGAGATTCGAGACTGAAACAAAAGAACTTACAAGCTCGAATTGGTCTCAATTTCTTTTCTTCACAATTCCTGCAATCTTAAACATGATCATACAAGTATTCACAAGATTGTACTGAGTCCACTTCCTAACCATGTATATCTTGCTAGCAAATAAATCATATGCTTGAGCAAGTGTCAAAAGTTTAGCTAGGAAAGTGAAACAAATTCTTTTGGTATCTCTCTCTATTGAGAGATGAAATTTTTTTGCTCTTGTTTCTTTAATAAATTAAGAGTACTCAAGTTGGCACCAAAAATATTCAATTTAAGAACAACTCATCTATTCCCACATCAAAATTTCAAGACTCTCAAGGCACCTTTTTTCCTTTTCTTTTTTTTCAAAAACTTCAGCCCTTTCATAGAGAAATCATCCCACTGTTTTTAACATGTTAATTAGGACTGTGTTGCGCACTCGTGACCATGTCAATAGATGACTGTTGAATAATAGTGGGTCAGAAGAGTACTACAACTTCACTTGGAACGTGAAACCACGAGGAGACTAAAAATGTATCCGTCATAGCATTGCATCTACAGATGCTTATATAACTTAATAGCCGAAATCAAGTAGTTTCCCACATTTAGATCGTTCGTTGGACAATAGAGTTAATAGTTCCCTATGGAGCAAGGCAGTGTTGTAATGACATGCATAAAGCAATATCTTACTGTAATTATTAGAAAAAGCATTAACAGAATCTATACTACTTCGAAGCATCCATTTTATGAGACAATTTCATTCAAGAGTGCTATCGAGTCTATTTACATGAAGCTTGAATGGGGTTGAGTAGTTCTAAAATCAAATTCTTTGGACTAAACATGGACTCAAGTCATCTTTTGGATTCTTTTTCTTGTTGTAAAAATGTCGGAAATATTTTTAACCAAGTTCATTGCTCATTATTTCAAGGGTTAATTGGATAGACACCACTATAATTTCTGGCTATTTGAGAAATGCCATCGCAATTTTTGACTTTTTAAAAACACCACTACAATTCTCTATACATTTTACATATGTCCACTTAAACACACATAATGATCCATATACACTCATATATCTAGCCATATGTACATGTACGTATAGAAGTGGGATCCACCAGAATGATGCTTAGCTGGACTGCCTCGACCGATCCGTAGGGTATCCTGATGGATTTTTTGTATGCATGTTCGATGTTTTAGTTTTTTGGGTGAGTTGATGTACTATGATACGTTACTTTAAACCTGAAGCTATGTATCCATATGCTACACACTTGAACCTGGAGCAATGTATGTATGTGATGACAATTTGAACCGTATGTGAACTTGGAGCTATTTATGCATAAGATGACCATTTGAATTCTGTACGTATGTGATATCCATTTGAACCTAGGGCTATATATTGGATAGTTTTTGTATGAATGTCTCCAATTCATGCTTTTTTCTGGTCATGTATGACCACGTTAGCCTGCAGATTCGAGTTGAGTCGGACCACACGTATACGTATGTACGACAAGAAATACGAGTATATATGGACCAATATGTGTGTTTAAGTGGAGTAAATGGCATATCTAAAATGTACATAGAATTGTAGTGGCGTTTTTTAGAAGTCAAAATTTACAATGGCGTTTCTCAAATAGTTGGTATATATCCAATTAACCCTTATTTCAAAGCTAAAAAGGAGATACCTAGAAAAGGAATAGAATTTATAGGATAACAAGCTAAGTGGGGAGTGGCTCAAGTGCAAGCGAGTAAATAATTGTATGGTCAATTTAAAGATGCAGAAAATGTGATAAAAGGAATGTGATACCTCCTCTTGCTTGCTTCATTCTCATACTTGAGTCAAACCCCCTCTATATTTTCTTATTGTCAAGTCACCTGAAATTGAGCAATCGCCAAGAGAAACAAAGAAACAAATTTGCAATAAGGATTAACACTATTTTTGTGTGTTTTTGTTTAGGAATGCGAATTGAAAGTAAACATGCAATTTTGAAGAACTAAAATAAATCAAAAGAAGAAATAAAAATATGAATGCAAGGTTTGGAGGTTTTCAAACCTCCCCCAAGCTTAGGCTGTTTCCAGGCTCAGTTGTTGCCGTCGTTCGGTGTAGGGCGTAGATGTTGCCGATAGTAGTCGGGGAAGTGGTTCATGAAGTGACTGAAGTTGTGAGTTAAGGCACTAACATCCTCAACACTCCTTGTAGCATGTGGTCAATCTCCCCAACGCACTGATTGAGCTGCATAAAATATTGATATGGGACGTTGTTGAACCCCTGCTACTGCTGATTGGGCCATGGGTCCCAGGATCCCCCTGCTGCTACTGCTGTCCCTCCCAAGCAGGGTTGTATTCCTGCTCCTACTCCTGCTCATCCTCATCCTGCTGCTCTCCTTCTTCATCTTCTTCTTGATCAAGCTGGAATTCAACCATGCTCTCCACCACTTGATCCTTGGTGAGGATCCAGTTGTCCTTCTCCACAATCGAGAAGGCTTGTGTATAGGGAAACGAAACCTGCTCACCCTATGCATCACCAAGATAACCAAACTGATATGCTTGGAGCCTCTTGTCAGCTCGGTAAACACCGAGGAAACCACAGGCAGTTAAATATTTGACATCCTTAAGTTTGGAGCCGTCAACAGGTTGCATAACAGGTAATGGAATTTCTAATGCTAGGACAAGGTGGGTTACCAATCCACCAATGCGAATGTCACCTTTCTTTTTGTTGCTCTGGTGGTGAAGGTGCTGGAGGAGTAGAGCCGCAGGATTGGGGCTTTGCGGTGCATTGGGGAAGAGTGCCTTGGTAATCATGGTCATATCTACATTGGCAATGGAACCAGTATCTCCTCTTCGCAACAGTGTATTGGCGAGGAACAAGGCGAAGTAGCGAATTGTTGGGTTCTAAATGCTGGACATCTTCTTCTGGTAGAAGTCCCTGCCACTGTTAACATAAATAACCTCCCAAGATTCTCCACTTGAGACGCTATATGAATTTGTAATACTTGACTCCCCATTGTGAGGGAAGCCAAAAGAATCACAAAATTGTTGGAAAGTTATTTCATATGGCTGCTGGTTTATGGTTAAGCTTACCGTGCACTGATGTCTACGCACTTCTATTCTTTTAGACAGTTGTTGGGCCTCCAAGTGCAGAGGTTTGTAGAACAGCAGCAAGTTTTCCCTTAAGTGGATTACCCAAGGTTTATCGAACTCAGGGAGGAAATGGTCAAAGGTATTCCCTCTCAAGCAACCCTGCAATCAAGATACAAGAAGTCTCTCGTGTCCCCAACACACCCAATACACTTGTCAGGTGTATAGGTGCACTAGTTCGGCGAAGAGATAGTGAAATACAAGTGGTATGGATAATTATAAGTGGTAACAGTGGTAGAAAATAGCTTGATGACGTGGAAGAGACTAAAGGCAAACTGAAATAAAGATGGAAGCAAGCAAACATGTAACAGATCTAGTAGCAAACGGTGTTTCAGTGCTTAGAAACAAGGCCTAGGGATCATACTTTCGCTAGTGAACACTCTCATATAAATATATTATCTTTATGATACTACTCATAACTACTCTCTGGTTGGACACTCTAATCGATGGTAGGGCTATAACAGCACACCTCAAAGTAAACCTTTCCCTTCTAGATAACCCCACACTGTCACCTTAAGCTCTAGATGGTTCCAATAAACACCACAATTTCATAAAGACATCCAATTCCAAATATAACTCATAACAAGTATTTGTAATCTCTAGCCTAAGTGCCACCATGGTGTGCACGCTGTCACTTTCACACACATGGGGAGAGCAGAGATCTATTAAAGCACTTGAGTAGCAAGGTAGATCTAATTGATTACAAAGCTCATGACCACAACAAGATCATGCATAGATAGAGAGATGAACACATATCTACCGGTAGAACCCTTAGCCTCGAGAGAGAACTACTCCCTCCTCATTATGGGAATCAACAATGGTGATGGAGATGGCGGTGGAGATCGATGGAGATGGCTCCGGGGGCACTTCCCTGTCCCGGCAGGGTGCCGGAACAGAGACTTTCTGTCCCCCAAATCTCCCCTTCGGTGGCGGCGGAGCAGCGGAACTTTTCGTGGCTAGAGGCTTGATTATTTAGGGTTTATGCATCAGGAGGCTTCTTATAGGTCAGAGGGCAAGGTCGGTGGGCGGCCAGGGGGCCCACACCATGCCCTGGCGCGGCCTAGGGGGACCCGTGCCATGGGGTGGTGCGGCCACCCTGTGGCCCCTCTCCGACTCTCCTTCTGGCTCTGTGAGTCTTTCGGGAAAATATAAACTTTCACTTTTGTCCGGTCCAATTCTGAGAATATTGATTTTCTGACTTTCTGGAACCAAAAACAGCAGAAAACAGGTAACTGGCACTGTGGCTCTTTGTTAATAGGTTATTCCAAGAAAGTTTATGAAAAGTACTCCAAAGTTGGAACAAAACATAAGAAAGTAGATAAAACCAAGCATGTAACATCAAAAATTATAGATACATTTGCAATGTATCAACATACCCAAGCTTAACTCCTTCTCGTCCTCGAGTAGGTAAGTGATAAAAAGAAAGAATAATTTTTGAGGTGACATGCACCATCATAAACTTGATCAAAGTATTTGTAAAACATGGATAGCTGGGAACATAGTACTTCAATCATAACATGAAAGACAAAGTTCTAGCAATAAGACAAAGAAACTATGATGCAACATGAAAAGGCACAAACAAAAGATTAATGAATAACAATGCTTTGCAAGACGTTTGTTTGATTCACATAAAGAAAACATATCATAGTGGCATTCAGCTTGTCCCTCATAGAGTAGCAAATATAAATGCATAGGACACCTTCAAAGTTCATGAGAGTGACTAGATACAAATAGTTTAAAACAAGCAAGATCAAAGATATGCATCAATCAACAAGTCTTGGGACAATGCACATAGAACTAAGAATGGCCACTATGCTCTCAAAGTAAGTGCATAAAGATAGAAGGTGGAGACTCAATATATATAGTGGAAGAAAGGCCTTCATAGAAGGAAGTAGGGATTCAAGTCTCATAAAGAGCTTCCAAAAATTATGGTACTTGTTAGCTTTCAGCTCTCATTGCCCCTATCATAAGCATCTTGAGGGTGATTAAGGTTAAAGTGACACAACTAAGAGGATATGCTTGACAAGTTATAAACCGAAATCTCATGCCCCTTACTTACGAAGACCGAACCTCATGCTACTCAACTTTAGTCACAAGTAAGCTCTTGTCATTGTAAGTACATATGTATCATAAAGAACAGCCAACGGGGTACCCCTTGCACATGATACCGGAGCTATCCCATAATCAATATGACAAGGCAAGCAGACAATGAGCATCTCAGCGATCTTTTTATTTGCTATTTGCATATGTTTTTATTGAGGATGCTTCATAGAGTGCTCATTATGGTTATGCTGCAAGTTTCCACCATGATTAGGCGTGGCTTAGGCTAGCGGTCCATGCGTTTCTCTAAAACACATACAAACTCCATGATCTTACAAGTTCCACTTTTATTTCACACCGCTGGGATCCATAAGCAAAAGAACATGATATCAATGGGGTACAAAGTACAAGTGCAATGTTGAAAGCGTTCCCCATGATACATGGTTCTGCTAACTTCAACTTATAAAGTGCAAGCATATACGCAACAAAGAAGGACCCAATGGTTCAAGTTTATTAAATGCAAGAAAATTAAAGTATGCCATCAAGTTCGTGAGAGCTTTAATCACTAGATTTCTCATAACAAGTTTAATTTGGAAGGTAAACAAAAGCATGAATATACTTGGAATAGCATAAGCTAGTAGGTAGGTATGGTGGACTCTTGGGAATAACTTGGTTTAGGGAGTTGGATGCATGAGTGGAACTCATACTTGGTTGTGGAGGCTAGCAAAAGACTAGGAGCGACAAAGTAAGAGAGCAATAATGGCCATAATCATTGATGACCCACAAGTATAGGGGGTGTATCGCAGTATTTTCGAGCGAAGTGAAACCCAATTTATTGATTCGACACAAGGGGAGCCAAAGAATACTTTTAAGCCTTAACAACTGAGTTGTCAATTCAGCTGCACCTAGAAACAATCTTGCTCACAGTAGTTTATCAGTAGCAATAGTTTTTGTAGTAGGAATAGTAAAGTAACAACAGTAGTAAAGCAAGGACAGTAGTAACAAAAGCAGTAAACAGTGGGATTCGAGTGCGGTAGGCATAGGGATGGATGGACGGGCGTTGCATGGACAAGACAATTCAAATAGCAATCAGAACATAGGGCAATTGCAGATGAATAAGATAAAGCATCCAAGTACTAGACAATCCTAGGCATGTGTTCCATATATAGTCATACGTGCTCGCAATGAGAACTACTCTCCGGTTGGACACTCTAATCGATGGTAGGGCTATAACAGCACACCTCAAAGTAAGCCTTTCCCATCTAGATAACCCCACACTATCACCTTGAGCTCTAGATGGTTCCAACAAACACCACAATTTCATAAAGACATCCAACTCCAAATATAACTCATAACAAGTATTTATAATCTCTAGCCTAAGTGCCACCATGGTGTGCACACTGTCACTTTCACACACATGGGGAGAGCAGAGATCTATTAAAGCACTTGAGTAGCAAGGTAGATCTAATTCATTACAAAGCTCATGACCACAACAAGATCATGCATAGATAGAGAGATGAACACATAGCTACCGGTAGAACCCTTAGCCTCGAGAGAGAACTACTCCCTCCTCATCATGGGAATCAGCAATGGTGATGGAGATGGCGGTGGAGATCGATGGAGATGGCTCCGGGGGCACTTCCTCGTCCCGGCAGGGTGCCGGAACAGAGACTTTCTGTCCCCCGAATCTCCCCTTCGGTGGCGGCGGCGCTGCAGAACTTTTCATGGCTGGAGGGTTGATTATTTAGGGTTTATGCCTCGTGAGGCTTCTTATAGGCCAGAGGGCAAGGTCGGTTGGCGGCCAGGGGGCCCACACCATGCCCTATTGCGGCCTGGGGGACCTACGCCATGGGGTGGTGTGGCCACCCTGTGGCCCCTCTCCGACTCTCCTTCTGGCTCTGTGAGTCTTCCGGGAAAATATCAACTTTGACTTTTGTCCGGTCCAATTCCGAGAATATTGATTTTCTGACTTTTTGGAACCAAAAACAGCAGAAAACAGGCAACTGGCACTGTGGCTCTTTGTTAATAGGTTAGTTCAAGAAAGTGTATGAAAAGTACTCCAAAGTTGGAACAAAACATAAGAAAGTAGATAAAACCAAGCATGGAACATCAAAAATTATAGATACATTTGCAATGTATCAACATCCCCAAGCTTAACTCCTGCTCGTCCTCGAGTAGGTAAGTGATAAAAAGAAAGAATAATTTTTGAGGTGACATGCACCATCCTAAACTTGATCAAAGTATTTGTAAAACATGGATAGCTGGGAACATAGTTCTTCAATCATAACATGAAAGACAAAGTTCTAGCAATAAGACAAAGAAACTATGATGCACCATGAAAAGGCACAAACAAAATATTAATGAATAACAATGCTTTGCAAGACGTTTGTTTGTTTCACATAAAGAAAACATAGCATAGTGGCATTCAGCTTGTCCCTCATAGAGTAGCAAATATAAATGTATAGGACACCTTCAAAGTTCATAAGAGTGACTAGATACAAATAGTTTAAAACAAGCAATATCAAAGCTATGCATCAATCAACAAGTCTTGGGACAATGCACATAGAACTAAGAATTGCCACTATGCTCTCAAAGTAAGTGCATAAAGATAGAAGGTGGAGACACAATATATATAGTGGAAGAAAGGCCTTCATAGAAGGAAGTAGGGATTCAAGTCTCATAAAGAGCTTCCAAAAATTATGGTACTTGTTAGCTTTCAGCTCTCATTGCCCCTATCATAAGCATCTTGAGGGTGATTAAGGTTAAAGTAACACAACTAAGAGGATATGCTTGACAAGTCATAAACCGAAATCTCATGCCCCTTACTTACGAAGACCGAACCTCATGCTACTCAACTTTAGTCACAAGTAAGCTCTTGTCATTGTAAGTACATATGTATCATAAAGAACCGCCAACGGGGTACCCCTTGCACATGATACATGAGCTATCCCATAATCAAAATGACAAGGCAAGCAGACAATGAGCATCTCAGCGATCTTTTTATTTGCTATTTGCATAGGTTTTTATTGAGGATGCTTCATAGAGTGCTCATTATGGTTATGCTGCAAGTTTCCACCATGATTAGGCATGGCTTAGTCTAGCGGCCCAGGTGTTTCTCTAACACACATACAAACTCTATGATCTTACAAGTTCCAGTTTTATTTCACACCGCCGGGATCCATAAGCAAAAGAACATGATATCAACGGGGTACAAAGTACAAGTGCAATGTTAAAAGCGTTCCCCATGATACATGGTTCTGCTAACTTCAACTTATAAAGTGCAAGCATATACGCAACAAACAAGGACCCAATGGTTCAAGTTTATTAAATGCAAGAAAAGTAAAGTGTGCCATCAAGTTCGTGAGAGCTTTAATCACTAGATTTCTCATAACAAGTTTAATTTGGAAGGTAAACAAAAGCATGAATATACTTGGAATAGCATAAGCTAGTAGGTAGGTATGGTGGACTTTTGGGAATAACTTGGTTTAGGGAGTTGGATGCATGAGTGGAACTCATACTTGATTGTGGAGGCTAGCAAAAGACTGGGAGCGACAAACTAAGAGAGCAATAATGGCCATAATCATGCAGAGCGACAAAACATCATTGATCAATACATAAAGTGATACTACAAGTTGAAAACTAAAGGATCATAAAGGCTATGGTGACTTGAGATAGTCATAACATGGTGTGAGCATGCGCCAAGTCAACCCAAATAAAGCATCAAAGGAGAATACCATAATACTATGCTTTAATATGCTAAAACAACGCATGATTCATCCAAGGCACATTAAGCAATCTCAATTGTTTATAACAAGTCAGGCTACAACAAAGAATACTAAGCATAAAGATAAAACAATATCAAGCATGGCATGACAAAGCATAGGCCACAGACAAAAACGAGCTCTTTTTACCACATAAGCATGAACTTTCCTACTCTTTTCCAAATCAAACCAAACTATTTGCAAACCAATGTATGAAAGAGGGGGTCCAACCAATTTATTCAGAAAACTAAGCAAACCAAGCAAACTAAAAACAAAAACGAAAACGAAAAATAAGACGCTCCAAGAACAACGCAAGTGTGCATGAAATAATAAAAATGAAGCGTTTGGAAGAAACCTGGGATTTTTATTGATGAAGGAGGGGATGCCCAAGGCATCCCCAAGCTTTGACGCTTGTACTTCTTGGATATTTCTTGGGGTTACACGCGTGGCATCCCCAAGCTTGAGCTTTAGTCCATCCTTCATCTCATTACTCATTCCTTCCATACACCTGAAAATTTTCCTTCATACAAAACTTCACACAATCTTTATTAGCAACATTAGTGCACTCAAGATAAAAGGTCTTAAGGTTCAGTTCTAACACCAAATAAACTTCCATTAGAACTCTAGCTACTGTAGCACTTCCCTCAAAAAGCTCAATTCCCCAAAAGAACTCAAGAAGGAACCAACAAGAAGCAAATGCAGAAAATGGCAGAAATCTGTCAAAACAGACCAGCAGGTAAAGACGAATTTTTTCGAAGACCTTCTGTTTCTCAAATCAAAAAGTATTAAACTAACGAAAGTTAGATAACAACCTGGGGCAGGAGCACAAAAATTCACGCCTCAAAAAGACATTCAGAGATTTTACACGGAATTTTACGGTGAAGCACATAAATCTGTTTCGGGACAACAACTTTCCCAATCATTACTTCTCTCTCATCAGAGGTTACTCTTGGCACAAAAAGCAAATAAAAAGGATAAGGAGAGGTTATTACAGAGGTAATAACTTTCAAGACTCATCTAAAACGATTCTATGTGGAAAAGTTTGATCCTAACGTGAGAAATCAAAAGGAAAAACAAAATAAGCTTGAGTTCATCCACTAGATCAATGTGAGAATTTCAACCACGGAATTCGGAAAATAAAGCATGGATAGGGAGAGAAACATACCGATCTGTTGATTCTCCAACTCAAATGAACGAAATCCGCGAAGAATCAAGAGTTATAGGTGGGTTTTGAGGGCTTTGGAGAGAGAATATGAGAGAAAAAGTGAGGAGGAGGAACAACCCTAGCCGCCCCAGTGCGATTAAGTGGTTGTGCCAAACTATACGGCCACAGCTATACGGGCGGCATAAGTAGTTCCCGCCGTATAGTTGTGGCGGCATCGACAATTAGGGTTTCTTTATACCATACGGCCGGATCAAAATGGTCCCGCCTTATAGTTGGTCGTTAAACCATCTGGAACCTCGAGATAAAATTTCTGAAACGGGCATCGATAACTATACGGCCAAACTATACGGCAGGAATTTATTCCCGCCGTATAGTTGGTCGTCAAACCTTCAGTATCCCGGAAAAAAAATTGACGAAGGCATCGATATCTATATGACCGGAACTATACGGCCGGAATTTTTATTCCCGCCGTATAGTTGGTCGTTAAACCTTCTGTGCCTAAGAAAGAAAATTTGTCGATGGAAAAAGATATCTATACGGCCAGACTATATGGCCGGAATTTTTTATTCCCGCCGTATAGTTGGTGGTTAAACCTTCAGTAGACATCAAAAAAATTCTATTTCTTTGATATATCCTAAAACTTAGCGAAACACCTTGTTTTTGATAGAAAAATAACAGTAAAAATTGTCGACCAACATCAGCATGTATAGAGCAGATTTTTAAGTACTATCGAACTTCTTCTCCTCAACTAGAGATCCACTTTTTAATCTGGACAAAATGATTAAGCTAGTTTTTGTAGATAAAACTCAAACTTTTATTTTTATACTTATTCTATGCTTATTCGATCAATGTTTCTACTAATTTTTGATAGCTGCATCTTCACGAGCGTGCTTCCGCAGGAATGTCTGTGAAACAGTTGTAGGAATGTGATGAACATCTTAACCTTTAATTTATTTTATTAATGTGATGGTTTGACTCCCATCAAGCATTTTATTAAGAATGGTTGAATAATTCAACCCCTTCTCTGTTTTTGAATTCTTACCTTGGGTATCCCTTTATCAAAGGGACTTACCATATGAACTCATTTTGCCGGTGGAATATATCTTTCTCCTACTTCTAGCTTCCTTGGAAAATATCGGATGATTTCAGAATCATAAATATTGAAGATTATTTTCCCTTAGCACAATCAACTGATGCTCCTGTAGTACTAAGGAAAGGTCTTCCAAGTATTATGGATAATTTTTCATCCTCTGGCATTTCAAGAATAATAAAATCAGTGGGAATAACATGCTCATCTATTCTAAGTAGAACATCCTTAATCATACCAATGGCTTGTTTAGTGGACTTGTCAGCCATGTGTAAAGTGATAGTAGTAGGGGAATACTCCCCCAATCCTAACCTTTTATAGATGGAATATGGCATTACACTAACTCCTGCACCTAAATCACACAAGGCATTGTGAATATCTGTTTTGCTAATTGAGCATGAAATAGTTGGTATTCCGGGATCTCCCGATTTAGACAATAGCTTCCCATTAGTAGGATAACTAGTCACCATGGCAACGGTTTCAGTTATTTCTTTCTTTCTACTAAGAATATCACAGAGGAATTTAGAGTAGGTAGGAACTTTTATTGCATCCGCAAATGGAATTTCCAGACGAAGATCACGAAGTGCCTTTTTGAAAGAATCATAGATTACCTGATCTGGTGCTTTCTATTTTTGATCAGGATAAGGAAGCTTTTGCTCACCTTTCTTATACTTGTCTTTACCTTTGTGGGGGATCAGGCTCTTTTGTTGCTTTATTTTGTTGCTGCTTATCGCTCTTCTTCTTTTCTGCTACAACAACTTCATCTTCATTGATTATCTCTTTTTCTTCTTTTGGATCAACCGTCTCTGCATCAGAGTCATAACGGTCATTCTATGCATCATTTCGCTCCTCCATGGTTTAATCTTGTGTTTCTTGAGCAGTTTCATCTTGAGGATCCACCGGTGTATCATCCTCTTGGCTTGCTTTGAGCAAGAGTTTTTCTTTTCGATCTTTTCACCTTCATATTCTGGTGGTCCTAATGGTCCTGTAACAAGTGCACCTCCCCTTGTAACAACATTAGTAGAAACAGGAATATCTATATCATTTTGAAGAAAAATTTGATAACCAAATGCTATTTGTTCACATTGGGTTTCAATCATACTAAGGTACTTGTGAAATAAGTTTATTTCTTGGCCAATCTCATCATAATTTTCCGTGAGTTCCACCAAAATCTTTTGATGCCTTTGAAATTGCTTATGCAGGTTATTATGAGTTTTTGTTTGTCGATGTTTTAATTCTAGAAAAACTTTTCTAGTTTCATCTTCTTCAGTAAAAACTTGTCACAAGTCTACTTTGTTTTCCTGAACAAGTTCAGAAGGTATACCTTTTTCTTTCATTGTTTTGCATACTTTAGGCATAAGATCAGGAGTTATACGAAGTATCCCTTAGTGCCAAAATCAGGATTATATACATAATCATTCTTAGCCCTAGTAGACATCAATTCCAAACATTCTTTAACAGTTAAAGTATTTATTGATCCTCCTACTGATAAGTCAAGCAACTCTTTTCATTGAGTATTAAGACCATGATAAAATAAATGGCAAATAGTTGATTCAGAATAGCCATGATTAGGAATACTATTGATCATTCCAAAGAATCTATCCCGGGCGTGTGGGTAGTTTTCTCCCATGTTCTGACTAAAGTTGCCTATCTTCTTTATAATTTTAGTTACCTTTTTAAAAGGGTTAAACCTGTTTATGAATTTAACAATACGGTTTTCCCAACATTTAATGTAATGACGAGGGAGAGAATATTACTAGTCTAGAGCCTTACCTTTAAGAGACCAACGAAATAATTTTAGACGAGAGTAGTCTCTTGGCAAACCTTTTAGTCCAAGTGATGTTATTACATTGTCAAACTCTCTAAGATGTCTTCCTGGGTCTTCATCTTCCCTTCCACTGAAAGCTTTTTCCTGCAAAATTTTAATAATTCCACCATCAAATCGATATTCTCTAACTCGAGGGTTAGGAAATTCTATTGGTTGTTTAAGAAAAGCAGAACTTGGAGCACAGTATTCTCTAAGAGTTTTCTCAGGTTTCTTGGGAGTTGTCCTGTAAATGGACATGATTTCCATAAACTCACTCAGGTTTTCAACTTCAACCTTATTTGATCTTGAAAGTTTTTCAATAATTTCCTCGCTCCTTTGAATAGGCACAAGCTCAATATAATCTAGTAAATAGGTCCTACTAGAGTGTGTAGACCCTTTGTCTCCTAGGGAGACCATTTTGTAGTAGTAACAACTGAAATGTCAAGAGACAAACACTTAGGGCTTAGCTCCCTGGCAACGGCACCAGAAAATAGTTTGATGTGTGCAAGTGCACAGATCGTTTGGAGCTAGTTTCAAAGTATAGATATCGATCCCATAGGGAGCCCAAAGGTAAGTGCTTATGAATGAAGTCTATGACACACTCAAAGTTGTCACAGGTCTTCAAGTGAATTGACTACAAGTGTGGAAATAAGAATTAAATTTGGATTAAACTAGATGTAACTAAATAAAACTAAAATTTAAACTTCAGGAATAAAAAGCATAAAAGTAAAGAATGATTGATTGTTTGTGGTTTTCTTTAGATGACAAAGAAGGCGCGGGGAGATACAGTTCATGGTGATAGTGACTATGCCAGGTGGACGAATGATAAGTGTAATAATTATAATCTTATAAGTATATGTGTAGGCGAGCAACCCATAATTAGCCGGAACTCCTCTTGGTATATTTCATCCCAACTTCAATAATCCTACTAGTATGTTACCAAAACCATGGTCAGTCACTAGACGATTAAGATCCTTCAGGTTGCTTAGCAATTAAGCTGTTTGGATCGGACTAATGCAATAAGCACCGTGGTTCCTCGTGATCCTCGAGTCAACTAGTTTCCCATTGATATCCCCGTCTCACTCGAGGGTCGTCGGTATGCTAGCGAACAAGATCCTATCTATGTAGAACAAAGCATCATGTTGTCTGGGCCCTTAATTGGACAACAAGCATTAGGCATACCATAGATAGTCAAGCACACATAATATAGTAATTAAAATCAATCACAAACTAATGGAAAATATATAAAGGCACATCACATCTCACCAATCCCTTACATCTCCCACACCAAAGGAACTTACTCACGTGTGAGAGAAGAAAGCTTCATCGATATAATTAAATAAAGGGAGTTCTTCTCGATATTACCATGGAGATCCACAATAAGAATAAAAAAGTAATCCAACACAATTCAAGATAGGAAGAAACAATCTCAAACCCTAATCTTGCAAAGTGAAGATCTCTCTCTCTCTCTCAAGTACAAATAATGGCTATGAGGGTGTAGTGGCTAGGAAGTCGAAGATCGTGGAGCAAGATGAAGAACGTCTCCTCCTCCTTCTCCGGATCTCTTCTTTCTCCTTTCTAGATGGGTTTGTGGATGCTATGTTATGATTTCGCATCCCTTCCCTTCATGAAAGTTGTCCCTTTTGACAAGACGGAGGCGGCGGTAGCTATACGGTGGGAACTACCGCCGTATAGTTGCTCGTTAAAGCTTCTGTATCCTCCCTTGTTTGCTTCTAAAAAGAGACTTGCTTGTTTTCGTCTGAATGTTGTGTTTCTCTTGTTAAAACCTTCTGTTAATGTTTAGAACCTGAAACACACATTAAAAACCAAGTTTTCTTTGCTACCAAAGTATTAGCATTTGGTAAAGCTAGAAAACGATCAAATCCAGAAGAAAACCATCAATAAAAACCATCAAAAATATGTCGAATCTCACAGCGATCACATGTATCATTTGAACATTTGCACTACAACCAACCAAATAGTAAAATCAAATTTTAAAAAATACCTTACCTTAACCATCTGCATCCCTATAGAGAAAAGTTCCGCACCAATACAAAGAGACATGAAAATGGTAGAACAAACAGAACTGACCTGTGAGCATTAGTAAGCAAAACATTTTCAAAGAGAAGGATTTAATATACACCTTCCTCAGTCCTCACTATGTAATAAGCACTTGAGAAAGGCTGAGAGATAAAAACATTCCATCATCTGGTCTTCATAGAAGTACATCAACCCATGAAGCTCGTGGTCGGTTGGCCCCCATAGCCCCATACATACCCTTGATCGAATCTGAGAGTATGTGTAAGAAAAAACCATGCATTGTGTACAGAGTACCTTCTTTTCGTTCATTTGTCCCCAAATTTCCCCTTTCTCCTTCCATCACTGCACTCCACCCTCCCATTCTACCCTCCCAGATCCCATCCTTACAAACATACTTACTACGGTGCATAGAGCACACATACATGGTGAAGCGAGGAGGGTTGCAGGAAGTCAAGATTTATGTGGGGAGGGTCGCCATGGCATCGGGCGACGAGAAGGATGTCCAGGCGTGTAAGACGGGAGGCTGAGAGCCGGTGAATATGGCGACACCGACCGCGACACCTAGGGTAGGGAGATCCTGACGCAAGGATGAATGGATGTTCTTTTCTTATCGAAATCCACTTTGTTAGTCATTGTTGCACTGCAGTACTCATACGGACCTAGCTGGGCTTTTTATGGGTCGTTGCCGGCCCAAATAACAAGAGCACGCAATTTTTTTTAAAAGTAGCTACCTCAGGTGTATCCGGCCCACATAGCGCGATTGAGTGGAAATCAATGCCCATTAGCGACGCAAGACAGCAATCAGATAACCAAGAATCCTAAGGGCCTGAGAGAGCTCCCTCTTGTCCTAGTTATAATATCCCTAATTTCATATAACTAGATTTAATTGTTAGATCTTTTGAATCTACGGTTGCACTCAACATTCTATTTCACTAACTTCGGTACCAGTTAACTATGTGGTTTTTATGTGGGTAATGATCTATTTCTTTCCATCTTTATGTGTTTTCTTATGCGTGCAATGAGCTATTTTTGCCACTATTTCATGTGGTTTCTTATGTGTGCAATTATCATCTTATTATTGGGATGCTATTTTGGTTACACTACATAAGATTTGACTTTCCTTAACCTTGCCTTAGCACTGGTGAGCTAGAATACAAATCATTTAAACTTGTATTTATTTATTCTTAGTTTTGTATGTTTATGTTCTAACTCCAAAGATATCTTTGTACTGTTATCTCGTATTGTGGCATGCACTTTAGGAAATTAACCACTATATCCAGATTAGGGCCAATGGAGTGAAGAATATCTTTTTAATGATGCAACACCTCTATTTTTATGGACTTTTTATGCGATTTTATTTAAATAATACACTTTTTTTAGTTAATTTCACTAGTGTTGTGCACATCTAGAATATTACACATCTAGGTATTTGTCGGCGAGGGCGTCACCGAATCAGTTCCATTCGGCTAGGGTCTAGCCGACTGAAGGAATCGGCGTGGGCCTGACCAATTCAGTTCCATTCAGCCACATCCTCGCCGATTGCAGCTGCGACCGTGGGGCCGCGGGGCCTGCCTTGGCCGAGTGCGCCCACTCGGCGAGACCCAGACCGAGTACTTCTTTCGGCGTGGCCCTGGCCGAAACGATGCCATCAGGACCACAACGTGTGTGCCGCCCCTGCTCCTCTCCTTCTTCCCCCCGCGCGTTGCTTCCTTCTCTCTCTCCTGCCTCACGCGAGTTCGCTTCCCTGCAACTATTTTGCCCGATTTAGCACAGATTAACCAGTAAATCTTCCTTCTAAAACCACTATAGAGATAGGGAAACCCCGATCTACTAATGGGTTAGCTCAGGACTCGATTTGGTGGTTTTTTTGAGGGATTGGTGGTGGTGATGCGGTGGAGCAATGGCAATGGTGGTGCTGTGGTGGAGCTTGGAGCTCGGGCGTTTGTGAGCTGCACCGTGTTGCTTCTTTGGTGAACCGAGGCTGCTGCACCGAGTGGCTTCTCACGCTTCAAGGGTAAACTCTAATCCCATGTTAATCACAGTTATTGTATATGGTTATGCGGCTACTCGGGTTGTGGTTAGGAGGCTATTAGAATAGTTAGGAGGGTTTTAGTATATTATTTAGAATATTTGCGGATAGTTGTACATAGTTTTATTTAGAATAGGTGGATCTATAGAAAGAATTGGTAGGTGGATTTGTAGGAATATTAGCCAGACTATTATTTAGAATATTTGCGGATAGTTGTACATAGTTTTATTTAGAAGGTGGATTTGTAGAATAATTTGTCAGGTGGATTTGTAGGAAAATTAGCTAGACTATTAGTATATTATTTAGAGTATTTATGCACTGTCAATAATTAATTATTTAGATTGATTTTTTTATGTCAGCAGAGATGTCAAATATAGTGAAGTTTGTGTTTTACTATGGTCCTGGTAATATCCAATACTATGAATATGGAGCAGATTTGAGTGAGTTTCATTTTACGGAGTTGGATTTGACTACCCCTCAAACCTGGAGTGTTAGTTAGTTGAAGGAATGGTTGACGGACTATTTAGCATATAATCTCGAAACATACACCGTCAGTGTCCAAGCATTGTGGACAAAGTTTACCAAGAAATTTTTCTGTATTTTGAAGCATGTAGATCATAACAGAGATTGGTTTAAATGGTTAAAAGGTTGCCAGGATAGGCAGATACACCCTGTTGCACTAGTGCTTCCTGTCTTGAAGGAGATCAATCCGCAAGCATCTGAAGGTGGACACGGTCCTGGCCATAGTGTTGAATCTAGTGTGATGACCGTTAACGACTGTCATGATTCTGCCTGGGAATATCACAAAAATAAAATTGCGCAGGGCGCCAGATATCCAGACAAGAAACATTTGCAAGATGCAGTCATTGCTTGGGCATTGTCTACACAGAGGGTTCTCAGTACAACCGTGTCAAATAAGAGATACTTACAATGGAATGCGTGGATATTAATTGTCCAGCTAGGGTGCATGGATATCTTCTTAAATATGACACAAGTTGGTTGGTGAGTGACATGGCGATGCACACATGTCAGCTTTCATCTATCCCTACAGATCATCGTAACCTCTCGTCCATGCTTCTGGCTCGGTTGTTTCACACGGAGATAGTGGAGAGCAAAGCGGTGGAAGTGAAGGCTATAATAAATAAAGTAAGTGTCAGGTTTAATTACAACATTTCGTACGGAGAGGCTTGGAGGGCAAAGCAGAGGGATCTTGAGGATAGGTTTGGTTCTTTCAGAGACGCGCATGACTCCATGGTGAGACAGCTCCTTACACTGCAGGCAAGGAACCCAAGCACCTATGTCGACATCCAACACTATGTGATACCTGAGGATCCATCCGTAAAGGTGCTTCATCGAGTGTTCTTCTCTTTCTCTGTGTGCATCCAAGCTTTCACTTATTGCCGACCAGTTATATGTGTGGACGGCACGTTTCTCACTGGCAAGTATAAATGACAGATCCTTACCGCCATTGTTCAAGACGGCAACAATAAAATTGTCCCACTCGCCTTTGCTTTTGTTGAGGGAGAAAACACTGAAAGCTGGACATGGTTCTTCAGGCAGCTCAAGATAGCAGTTGTGAAAGATAAGCCCAATGTGTGCATCATTCATGATAGGCATGCAGGTATAATAAATGCGGTTAAACGTTTGACACAGTCTGGGCCTGAAGAACAAACACCTTGGCTCGACATGCAGAGCCATTGGTGCATGCGCCATTTGGGAGCTAATTTTTTCTCACAGTTCAGCAACAAGAATCTGATGAATCTTTTCAAAAAACTGTGCAAGTAAAACCAAGAATGGAAATATGATTTCATACGTACACATCTCGATGACTTCACTCACAAACATGTCAGGGCTACGAAAGCAGTCCAAACTGCAGCTATAACTGCACATCAAGCAGCAGTTGCTGCCCAGGCTGCTACTAGAGAAGCGCAGCTGGAAGAAGAGCCTGTAGGGATTTTTGACTTGCCTGGATTTGATCCGCCTGGTACTAGGAGAAGGCCCGGGAGACAGATTAAAAAAATTCGGTACGCAGACCGCATCGACTTAGTTGTTGATATGGCATACCCATAGCATGCATTGGGTGACTCTCCAACAGGACTGTTCGACGCAGACCGCATCGACTTACCAACTTTCGGTACAGTTTGGACACGTCGCAAGGTATGTGCAAAGTTTTAATTAGTTCATGTACTATATTACTAGAAATGACATGTGTTCTTTTGGCAGAGACGCTTTTCTCATGCTCAGGTGAGGGGTTGCTACCCCGCTTTCTCCGAGCAGTTTGACGTGCTGCTCGCGAGCTCGGTGATGGGGGAGCCCTATTCGGATGAAGCCGTTGGTGCTAGATTCCGCAAGGATGGGGACGACGTGGGAGCCCTCACACTGATTTCTACTCTCTGTACCAGAGATGCGGCGTATTGGCTTACAAAATCGAAGATCATCTTCGACATGCAGGTAGAGGAGATGAGCCTACAGAGAGTAATGAGGCAGTTCGGCCTTCGCTAGTTGGCCGACCCTTATCGTACTGAGAGTGACCTACCTTCGGTCGTACACATGTAAGTTTATTGACTTATCTGGTTTATTAACTTATGTGGTTTATTGACTTATTGCAATCACTCTCCAATTGTAGGTTGTCAAGGAAGGTAGGCAACAAGACTGTCACAGGCTGGCTCCATAGAGTTGGGACATCCGTAGAGGAGTGGAACAGCGCAACAACACGAGTCTGGGACTCGGATGCCCCGTTTGATATGGAAGAGTTCAACCACTATCTGTGACGCTACATGAGCGCCACACATCTATGCATCGCACAGCAGAGTGACCCAGAGGCGATGCTGGGTGCGGCTACTTGGGATAGTTATCCGAGCCAGTCTACTACGGGCAGCAGACAGAACGCGGTAACATGTTGTATTCCTCTAATGCACCTACTTGCTACAGAGTTTTGATACATTGCAAATGTATCTATAATTTTTGATGTTCCATGCTTGGTTTTATCTACTTTCTTGTGTTTTGTCCACACTTTGGAGTACTTTTTAGACACTTTCTGGGACTAACCTATTAACAAGATGCCACAGTGCTAGTTGCCCGTTTTCTGCTGTTTTTGGTTCCAGAAAGTCAGAAAATGAATATTCTCGGAATTGGACGGGACAAAAACCAAAGCCAATATTTCACCGAGGGGAACACGGAGCCAGAAGACGAGACGGAGAGGGGCCAGGGGCCAGCCACACCATAGGGTGGCGTGGGTCCCCCTAGCGGCGCCACCAGGTGGTGTGGGCCCCTCCGGCCTCCATCGACCTTGCCCTTTCGCCTATATATTCCTCCCGATGCGAAAACCCCAAGGCGTCAATCAGAAATCCACGAAAAGTTCCGCAGCGCCGCCGGCACCGAAGGGGATATTCGGGGGACAGAAAGTCTCTATTCCGGCACCCTGCCGGGACGGGGAAGTGCCCCTGGAACCATCTCCATCGATCTCCACCGCCATCTCCATCGTCGTTGCTGATTCCCATGATGATGAGGGAGTAGTTCTCTCTCGAGGCTAAGGGTTCTACCGGTAGCTATGTGTTCATCTCTCTTTCTATGCATGATCATGTTGTGATCATGAACTTTGTAATTAAGTAGATCTACCTTGCAACTCAAGTGCTTTAATAGATCTATGCTCTCCCCATGTGTGTGAAAGTGACAGTGTGCACACCATGGTGGCACTTAGGCTAGAGATTACAAATACTTGTTATGAGTTATATTTGGAGTTGGATGTCTTTATGAAATTGTGGTATTTGTTGGACTCATCTAGTACTCAAGGTGACAATGTGGGGTTATCTAGATGGGAAAGATGAACTTTGAGGAGTGTTGTTATAGCCCTACCATGGATTAGAGTGTCCAACCGGAGAGTAGTTAAGAGTAGTATCATAAAGAGAAGATATTTATATGAGAGTGTTCACTAGCGAAAGTATGATCCCTAGGCCTTGTTTCTAAGCATTGATACATTGTTTTCTATTAGATCTATTACATATTTGCTTGCTTCTATCTTTATTTCAGTTTTACTTTAGTCTTTTCCACACCATCAAGCTATCTTCTATCACCGTTACCACTTATAATTATCTATACCACTTGTATTTCACTATCTCTTCGCCAAACTAGTGCACCTATACACCTGACAAGTGTATTGGGTGTGTTGGGGACACAAGAGACTTATTGTATCTTGATTGTAGGGTTGCTTGAGAGGGGATACCTTTGACCACTTCCTCCCTGAGTTCGATAAACCTTGGGTGATCCACTTAAGGGAAAACTTGCTGCTATTCTACAAAACTCTGCACTTGGAGGCCCAACAATTGTCTACAAGAATAGAAGTGTGTAGACATCAAGCATTTTTCTGGCGCCGTTGCCGGGGAGGTAAGGTAAAAAGTATTCACACCGGAGGATTAAAGAAGAAGAACCTCCCACGGCAAACGCCTATTTTCTGGCGCCGTTGCCGGGGAGGTAAGGTAAAAGGTACTCACATCCTCCGGTGTGAGTGCTCGAAGTTATTTCCTTTAGATTCTGCAATTTTGTCTTTTTGTTTCTTGTTTTCACTAGTTAGGCTTAATGGAAAACAACAACAAAATTAGAGAGCTTTATAGTATTTTTCTTGAGTTAGGACATGAAGTGTTTGAAGAGAAAATTAAAAAACCTATGGAACTTTATTTGCATGTTAATAGCAATGTTGTTAGTATGAATTCTTTGGACACCATTATTGCTAATGCTATGGAAAATTCTAAGCTTGGGAAAGCTAGTTTTTATGAAAATGATCTTTTTAGTTCCCCAGCTTTGGAAGATAGCTATTCTATTGCTTATGATGATACCAAACCTCCAATATATGATGATTACAATGATGAATACGATATTTTCAGTCCACCTACTATTGAGGAGGAAATTAATTATGATTACAATATGCCTCCTATATTTGATGATTATCATGATGAAAATAATAATGATAGCTATTTTGTTGAATTTGCTCCCACTACAATTAATAAGAATGACTATGTTTATGTGGAGAGTATTAATTCTTTTATGCATGTGGCTCATGATAAGAATGTTTTGTGTGATAGTTATATCGTTAATTTTATTCATGATGCTACTGAAAGTTATTATGAGAGAGGGAAGCATGGTTTTATGCTTCTCAATAATATTAGGTTTCCCCTCTTTATGTTGAAAGTCTTGAAATTGCACTTGTTTTGCTTTACTATGCTTGTTGCTTTGTGCTTTCATGACTTGTTTCTTTACAAAATTCCTATGCATAGGAAGCGGGTTAGACTTAAATGTGTTTTGAATTTGCTTCTTGATGCTCTCTTTTACTTCAATTTATATTTCTTATGTGAGCATCTTCTCAAACTATCATGCCTAACTTAAAGGCATTAAAGAAAAGTACTTATTGGGAGATAACCCAAAAGTTTTAGTTGAGTCTTGGAAGTTATTACTTCAGTAATAATTGCTCCTTATCCTTTTTATTCGCTTTTTGTGCCAAGAGTAGCCTCTAATGAGAGAGAAGTAATGATTGGGAAAGTTGCTGTCCCGAAATAGATTTCTGTGCTTCACCGTAAACATTTGTGTAGAATATCTGTGCGTCTTCTTGAGGCGTGAATTTTTGTGCTTCTGCTATAGGTTGTTATCTAACTTTCGTTAGTTCAACACTTTTTGATTTAAGCAACAGAAGGTCTTCGAAAAAATTCGTCTTTACCTGCTGGTCTGTTTTGACAGATTTCTGCCATTTTCTGTATTTGCTTCTTGTTGGTTCCTTTTTTAGTTCTTTTGGGGAATTGAGATTTTTGAGGGAAGTGCTACAGTAGCTTGTGTTCTAATGGAAGTTTATTTGGTATTAGAACTGAACCTAAAGACTTATTTATCTTGAGTGCACTAATGTTGCTAATAAAGATTGTGTGAAGTTTTGTATGAAGGAAAAATATCAGGTGTATGGAGAGAATGATGTAATGAGATGAAGAATGGACTAAAGCTCAAGCTTGGGGATGCCACGCGTGTCACCCTAAGAAATATCCAAGAAGTACAAGCGTCAAAGCTTGGGGATGCCCAAGGCATCCCCTTCTTCATCAATAAAAATCCCAGGTTTCTTCCAAACGGTTCATTTTTATTATTTCATGCACAGTTCTGTTGTTCTTGGAGCGTCTTCTTTTTTTTTTGGTTTTTCGTTTGCTTGGTTTGCTTAGTTTTCTGAATAAATTGGTTCGACCCCCTCTTTCATACATTGGTTTTCAAATAGTTTGGTTTGGTTTGAAAAAGAGTAGGAAAGCTCATGCTTATGTGGTAAAGAGAGCTTGTTTTTTACTGTGTCCTATGCTTTTCCATGCCATGCTTGATATTGTTTTGGCTTTATGCTTAGTATTCTTTGCTGTAGCATAACTTGTTATAAACATTTGAGATTTCTTAATGTGCCTTGGATGAATCATGCGTTGTTTTAGCATATTAAAGCATAGTATAGTGGTATTCTCCTTTGATGCTTTATTTGGGTTGACTTGGCGCATGCTCACACCATGTTATGACTATCTCAAGTCACCATAGCCTTTATGATCCTTTAGTTTTGAACTTGTAGTATCACTTTATGCTTTGAGCAATGATGTTTTGTCGCTCTGCATGATTATGGCCATTATTGCTCTCTTAGTTTGTCGCTCCCAGTCTTTTGCTAGCCTCCACAACCAAGTATGAGTTCCACTAATGCGTCCAACTCCCTAAACCAAGTTATTCCAAAGAGTCCACCATACCTACCTCTTAGCTTATGTTATTCCAAGTATATTCATGCTTTTGTTTACCTTCCAAATTAAACTTGTTATGAGAAAACTAGTGATTAAAGCTCTCACGAACTTGATGGCACACTTTACTTTTCTTGCCCTTAATAAACTTGAACCATTGTGTCGTCTATGTTGTATATGCTTGCACTCATTTGTTGGGAATTAGCAGAACCATGCTGTCATGGGGAACGCTTTCAACATTGCACTTGGTACTTGTACCTAGTTGATATCATGCTCTTTTGTATATGGATGTCGTCGGTGTGAAATAAAAGGGGAGCTTGTAAGTCCATGGAGTTATGTATATGTGTTAGAGAAACGTCTGGGCCGCTGGTCTAATCCATGCTGACATGGTGGAAACCTGCAGCGTCACGATAATGAGCTGTCTATGAAGCATTCTTCTTATAAAAAAAGAGTCCTATATTGAGAAAAAAGAGAAAAATAAAAAAAAGAGATTATGAAAAGAGGAAAGAGAGAGAAAAGCACCATATCCCCATGGTAAATAAGAAGATTGCTGAGATGCTCGTTGTCTGTTTGCCTTGTCATTTTGATATGGGGATTCTTCCGTATCATCGGGCAAGGGGTACCCCACTGGCGGTTCTCTATGATACACATGTACTTACGATGACAAGAACTTACCGGTGACTAAACTTGATTAGCATGAGGAGCGGCCCTCGTATTCAAGGGACATGAGATTTCTAACTTATACTTCATCAAGCATATTCAAGGCCTTTCTTCCATCATTATATTGAGTCTCCACCTTCTACCTTTATGCACCTACTTTGAGAGCATAGTGGCCATTCTTAGTTCTATGTGCATTGTCCCAAGACTAGTTGATTGATGCATACCTTGATATTGCTTGTTTGAAACTATTTGTATCTAGTCACTCTTATGAACTTTGAAGGTGTCCTATGCATTTATATTTGCTACTCTATGAGGGACAAGCTGAATACTATTATGCTATTTTTTATGTGAAACAAACAAACGTCTTGCAAAGCATTGTTATTCATGAATCTTCTGTTTATGCCTTTTCATGTTGCAACATAGTTGCTTTGCCTTATTGTTAGAACTTTGTCTTTCATGCTATGTTGAAGTACTATGATCCCAGCTTTCAATGCTTTACAAATACTTTGATCAAGTTTATGATGGTGCATGTCACCTCAAAAAATATTATTTCTTTTTATCTCTTACCTACTCGAGGACGAGAAGGAGTTAAGCTTGGGGATGTTCCTACATTGCAAATGTATCTACAATTTTTCATGTTCCATGCTTGGTTTTATCTACTTTCTTGTGTTTTGTCCACACTTTGGAGTAGTTTTTATACACTTTCTGGGACTAACCTATTAACAAGATGCCACAGTGCCAGTTGCCTATTTTCTGCTGTTTTTGGTTCCAAAAAGTCAGAAAATGAATATTCTCGGAATTGGATGGGACAAAAGCCAAAGCCAATATTTCACCGAGGGGAACACGGAGCCAGAAGACGAGACGGAGAGGGGCCAAGGGCCAGCCACACCATAGGGTAGCGCGGGTCCCCCTGGCCGCGCCACCAGGTGGTGTGGGCCCCTCCGGCCTCCACCGACCTTGCCCTTTCGCCTATATATTCCTCCCGATGTGAAAACCCTAAGGCGTCAATCAGAAATCCACGAAAAGTTCTGCAGCGCCGCCGCCACCGAAGGGGAGATTTAGGGGAGAGAAAGTCTCTGTTCCGGCACCCTGCCGGGACGGGGAAGTGCCCCCAGAGCCATCTCCATCGATCTCCATCGCCATCTCCATCGTCGTTGCTGATTCCCATGATGATGAGGGAGTAGTTCTCTCTCGAGGCTAAGGGTTCTACCGGTAGCTATGTGTTCATCTCTCTTTCTATGCATGATCATGTTGTGATCACGAGCTTTGTAATCAAGTAGATCTACCTTGCTACTCAAGTGCTTTAATAGATCTCTGCTCTCCCCATGTGTGTGAAAGTGATAGCGTGCACACCATGGTGACACTTAGGCTAGATATTACAAATACTTGTTATGAGTTATATTTAGAGTTGGATGTCTTTATGAAATTGTGGTGTTTGTTGGACGCATCTAGTACTCAAGGTGACAGTGTGGGGTTATCTAGATGGGAAATATGAGCTTTGAGGAGTGTTCTTATAGCCCGACCATGGATTAGAGTGTCCAACCGGAGAGTAGTTAAGAGTAGTATCATAAATAGAAGATATTTATATGAGAGTGTTCACTAGTTAAAGTATGATCCCTAGGCCTTGTTTCTAAGCATTGATACACCATTTGCTATTAGATCTATTACATGTTTGCTTGCTTCTATCTTTATTTCAGTTTTACTTCAGTCTTTTCCACGCCATCAAGCTATCTTCTATCACCGTTACCACTTATAATTATATATACCACTTGTATTTCACTATCTCTTCGCCGAACTAGTGCACCTATACACTTGACAAGTGTATTGGGTGTGTTGGGGACACAAGAGACTTCTTGTATCTTGATTTCTGGGTTGCTTGAGAGGGGATACCTTTGACCACTTCCTCCCTGAGTTCGATAAACCTTGGGTGATCCACTTAAGGGAAAACTTGCTGTTGTTCTACAAACCTCTGCACTTGGAGGCCCAACAACTGTCTACAAGAATAGAAGTGTGTAGACATCAAGTTTCTATTCCATTTTCACCCTAGTGGTTCAAATTACAAGCATAGTTGCTAGTCGATCTTGAGACGGACAATGCTGATTACAGACGATCCCTTTCGTCCGGACCTCTGCTTATACCATGGGAGGAGCAGCAGACCTGGCTGAGTCGCCTAGAGGAGAAGATCTAACGTATCCACAGAGTTATCATGTGCACCCGCTCTTCGGACGTTGCTCACCATCCGGGACCACACCGGCCTCCGTGTCACTTGACGCAGCAGAGGCAGCACCAGCAGCAGCCACATCCACCCTCGCATGTATGACAGTCTCCACGTCCACGGCTTACACCACAGGGAACACCGAGGCCTCCCCCTCCAAACCAGCCTGGAGGTTTGTCGTGGCAGCAGCAGAGTTCTTTCGACTGGTGGCAGCAGCAGCAGCCCTTTTCAGGGTGGAGGTTCGTCGTGGCAGCCTCAGCAGCAGCAGCAGCCACCTTTTCAGGGTGGAGGTTCGTCGTGGCAGCCACCTATTGGCGACTCTCCTGCGCCAAACTACGGCTTTCGTCCACAGCCGCAGCCACAGGGTATGCGTCTTACACAATACCGAGACTAGCTTCATATCAATTTCGTATATACTTCGGTATTCATATGCAGGAGCCTTTAGAGTGCATGGGTCTATGCATGGCTATCAGGGATCTTTTTCTAGATCGGCATGGACGAGTGATCATGAGGTGGAGCACAACACTCAGGACTTCTTGACACAGAGCAGTTGGATCAACATTTTTTAGACCCCCACACATGCGACTCAGTATGACGAGCACAACTCAGTGATTCCTCTGTGAAACGTTCGGGTGCCCATTAGGTACGATTGGACACTACCAGAGCAACCACGTGACTGTCAAGGCAGACAACGACGCTGATACCTCTCTCAGCCAGAGTAGTACTAGTTCTCTATCTATCTATTAATGTATGAGACATATGTCTATCTATGTGTGAGACATGCACCTTTCTATGTGTGAGACATTTCGCAATGTTATTCATTTCTTAATCGAGATCGCTAAAAAAGACTACAACAGATAATTAGGATACAAATGAGATAATTAAGATACACACACGAGCTACAAGGGAGAATTGTTCTATCCCTACGATGATGCCTTCTTCATGGCCTGCTCTTCTTGCCCTTACCCTTGGACGATGCCTCGATTGACGATGCCTCGCCTTTACCCTTATTCTTGGCCAGCCTTTCGTCCCACTCAGCTCTCCACTTAGTCCCAACGGTAGGCGTCATGAATATATCATCTTCATCTTCACTCTCTTCTAACTTGTCATTGCTCTTTTGGGCATGCGCCTTGTTCAAGGTCTCGGCCTTATCACGCTTTGCTCTATCCCTGGTACCACCGACCGGCGGCATGAAGAGATCGTCGGAGTCTTCACTCTCTTCTATCCAAATCCAAGGGAGCGTGATGTTCTGCTGCCTTGCCCCTTCATTAGAGAATCTTTTCTTGCTCCACCTAGCATTGATCCGAAGTAGCTCTTGCCGTATTTCCTCTGGAGTCCTCTTTGGCCAGCCTTTTCTACGCAATCCCTCACCCAACTCAGTGAGAAGACAATCACTACCAATTAGTTCCTCCAATGGGGCTGGATTGTTGTCTATCCTAAAGTTCCTAGCCAAATGAAAAAGGTCGACGGACATGTCTGTCATGAAACTGCGATCATAGGGAAAACCGGGAAACATACTGGCTAAAAGGGTTTGCTTAAACAACTTCGTGAGGAGGGGGTTTTATAGGGTAAACAAACAAAAAATGGCGGGAAACATTTTGGCGGGAAATATTTTGGCGGGAGATATTTGGCGGGAGATATTTTGGCGGGGAACATTTTGGCGGGAGATATTTTGGCTATATTGTCTCCAAAATTAAATGACATGTTGAATTTAAGATACATCACAATACTATAACTGAAATGAAGTTACATCAAGACACCACAACTGAAATTAAGATACATCAAGACAGTACAACTAAAATTAAGATACATCGCTACAACTGAAATGAAGTTACATCACGACACTACAACCGAAATTAAGATACATCAGTATTGATAATACGTCTACCTGCCCTGAGTCCAGCGCGGGTACTTCCCGGTCTTGTCCCCATGTTCCTCTGCAGCTCGCACCTCGGCAGCCCTTTCCCTTAATCTCTTCCTTTCCGCCTCACGGGCCTCCTTGCGCACCTGTTCATGTGGCTCCTCTTCCTCTCTTCGCTTCCTGTTCAGCTCGCGGTTTCGAGCTTGCTCTGCTCGGAATTCTTTCATTTCTCTCTCCCGTTCCTTCTTCGCCTCTTCGGCCATCCTTTCAGCATGTTCCTCTTCGTGAAAGGTAGCCCACGCGGCTCGGTTCCTGTCATGACACTCTTTCTTGGCCCAAGCTGGCTGCTCTGTGTCAATCCAATGGTACCACTTGCAAAGTGGAGGAGGAGACTACAAGAAAATCAATGGAATGAATAAAAGAACACATGATAACATGAATGGTTCATATTAACCATGCTCTGGGAACATACCGGAGGCCTCTCGTACGACGAACTTGCTTGTCGGGGCGGGCTTGCGTCGTAGTTGGGACACATAAAAAACTTCATGCCCATGTAGGTAGAGAAATCGATCGACTCCTTAACCTTGGCGAGATGGCCGCACCAACAACGCTCGTGTGTCACCCCTTGTGGCAACCTAGCATCTTTCATCTTCCTAGGCCTATACTCTGGATCCGAACAAGGCACACTCATGATGTAGAGGAGAAGAAATGCGAGAGAAAGAGGAGGAACAACGGAACTAGGTGAAGAGAGAACATCTCGGTGCCTGAATTTATAGAGGCAATGGGAAGAATAGGTGGGAAAAAACGGCGGGAAAACATGGCAGGAGGCGGGAATAGGTTGGCGGGAAATAGTGGCGGGAATCGGCAGGCAGGAACCAAAAACTAATTTAGACATTTAGGGCTTGCAGTGATTAAGCAGGTTTTGGTTATGCATTGATCATGCAAGATTTGGGTAGGGCCTGGCCTATTAGTCCAATCGGTGAGGGCCTGGTCGATTGGGCCATTCGGGCTGCCTGTGATGAGAGGTGCACTCGGTTTCGCCCTGGCCGATTAGGCCAGCCCCATTCAGCTAGGCCTTGACCGACTGGGCCATTCGGCCACACCCTGGCCGATTGCAGCTGGCTGACAGCGGCATGTCAGCCGAGAGCTCACTCGGCGAGCTCCTGGCCAAATCGTTGTATTCGGCGACGCCCTCGCCGACAAATACCTAGATGTGTAATATCCCAGATGCGCGCAACACTAGTGAAAATAATTAAAAAAAGTGTATTATTTAAAAAATTGCCTTTTTAATTAAGAGTGTCATATGCAGTGTTATCGGAATATTATAAAGATGATGAGAAGATTACGCTGAAGGTTATGAACAAATGGACTATTATCATGTGTGGTGTGAAAGCTCATGCCAGCAGAACCTATCATGGCAACATATGTAACCAAGAATTATTCCTGTAGTTATCTCATTTGTGTAGCTAACAACTGAATCTATGTCGACATACATGTATAAATGTGGTGAATATAATCACATTGAGATTAGTTCTACTAATATATTTCCATGCAATGTTGAGTTATGGGTTGTTGGGTACATCTTGTGTACATCTACTACATGTTTCTGCTGGTATCACTCGTTGTTGCATAGCTAAACCGTGTGCGGTGCTTGAAATAAACATATGGTTGGACTAAACTACCGTGTGGCACCCGCACCTTAGTTGAACACATACGTTGTAGGAAAATTTGTTGTTCGCGATTCTCGAATTTGTTGACGGTTGATGTAACACCCCCGGACTCTCCGTGCCCGAGTTGTCACTCTTGGCAGCTTAATAGGATATCTAGTCTGGTCCCACAAACCAACACTAGTCTTTTATGCGCACTTTATCCTCACTCGTGCGCACCCGATACCCACTTCCCGGTCGGTCACCCATCCTCAAATTTCTCTAGGCCAAGCACGCTTAACCTCAGAGTTCTTTTTGGATGAGCTTCCGGAAAAAAAGTTACAACCTGTTGGTATGAGTATCCTATCAATCCTATTAAACCATGTGCTAGGGCCTGACATACACCCACCTTAGAAGATCGACGCCCACGTTGATCAATCACAAGCTAGGAATATCCCCTCATGGCACACGTATGTGCATCCAATACCGGCACATGTGCCATGTCTTGTCCACTCTGGGCCACATGCATCATGCTCCACATATCCACCACTGACCTGCACATGCCCGTATAACCGTGGGGATTGGCTCTGATACCACTTGTAACACCCCCGGACTCTCCATGCCCGGGTTGTCACTCTTGGAAGCTTAATAAGATATCTAGACTGGCCCCACAAACCAAAACTAGTCTTTTCTATGCACTTTGTTTTCACTCGTGCGCACTCGGTACCCACTTCCCAGTCGGTCAACCATCCTCAAATTTCTCTATGCCAAGCATGCTTAATCTCAGAGTTCTTTTTGGATGAGTGACATAGGTATGATTACTCGGATTCTTATAATTCGCTACCCTATCTTGGGTAAAAGGCTTACGGCCCATGAAGATTCCAGACGACAACCCAAGGAAGCAAGCGACAAAGGCTTTGATTGTATTAGAGAAGAGACTATGAACCGACATTGTGTTGGTATTGTAATCACGCGTATGAAACCTATCCACATAAAGCTTTGAGACTTGACCTATTATATATAGGATGGGAGAAGCCCAAGCGAGCGTAAAAAAATCTAGAAGACAACTTGTAATAGTGCGATTCCCCCAATATTCAGGCGACTTTGACTTCATTGTTTTCCTGACATTCGATGAAATCCCCATCGTTCTCTTTTCCGTGAAACCCTAAGTACATCATCATGGGCATTGCCGAGGTTACCCCTCATCAATTGGCGCCATCTATGGGAAATTAGAACGCTGGAACCACGGATTCGGAGGACCGCTCTCCACCAAGCATCAATCCAACGAAAGAAGTTCCACACCCACCCACCCCTGTATTGGTACCCGCCGATTTCAACGACGGATCCGATCTAATCGTCGGAAGCTTCAACTTCCAAGTAGAATACCCACAAGAATCACACCCTTCGGCCCTGATGACATCAGAACCATTCGTGGAAAAACCTACGCCTACGTCGATACCAGCATCTTCTGTCGGGTCCTCCATGGACGCCACAGCATAGACCGAAGCAAGCGAGAAAATCGAGATGGATCTAGGGGACCTTGATGGTCTTTATGAAGGAAAACATAGCAATGAAGAGAACCACAGAAACAAAGGAGAAACGATGGATAACCACATAGTCCAAGGAAGAGACGGAGAGCCACATGAAGGAGAGAGGCGAACTCTTCGGCTACCAGCAACAGCATGGCAAAGGGAAAGGGAATCTATTTCGGGAGCAGTCCCGATGACAGCAGATGCTTCACACAAGGATTTATTAGCATATGAATATCTATTTCATCACAAAAAGAGAGATCTACTCAGGATGCAAAGACAACCTGACAAAAGAAAGAGATTAGCCGATGAATCCAGCTTACGACGGGCCCAGCTAAGCTCCACCCGAGGATCAGGGAGCGTAACAGGAGGGGCACCACCAGGAAGGAGAACATCTCAATTAGCGAATATCCCTAAAGCAGAGAGAGGCGGACACATCCGCGATCTAGATCTATCGTTCATGTCGATCGATCAAGCAGGAAACATCAAGGCAAAAACGGCCCAAGAAGCCATTGTGGATGCACAAACATATCCACTCACAACTCAACCCACACCCGATGATCCCCATGCAGCCCTCCACCACTCCGCCCTGATGAACCTTGGCATGGTGGGCGCCTCCCTCGCGGAAGCAGAACAAGGAACCACGCGACGACACGATAGATCCCCACGCCGTCACAACAGTCCTCGGCAAGTGGGACACACCCGACGATCTCGATTGCCACACCAGGCACATCTTGCGGCACCCGAGCCGCGAAGCAGCACAAGAAACGACAACACACAACACAGGAACGATGGATCAAGAGCGAAAACTGTAGTTGATGATACCAGGACAACAAAGACGATTACGAACTGTGCGGGGCCAGTTGTTTCACTCAGAGGATTCGCAGAACCTCAGTACCCAAGGACTTAAAACTTCCGCACGACCGCCACAAGTATGATGGACTCCAGGAACCCGAAGCATGGTTAGTAGACTATTTGGCCACTGTCAAGTTGCAAGGCGGCTCCACAGCCACCACAATGCAAAGCTTACAACTGCACCTCACCGGCGCTGCAAGATCATGGCTCAGGCAGCTACCCGAGGATTCTATCGACAGGTGGAACAACCTAAAAGATAAGTTCAGCTGACACTTCCATTCCACGTTTAAACAACCTGCATCCTTGGAACAGTTGTGAGCATGCAAACAAAAGTCTGAGGAGTCAATAAGAGCATTCATCCAATGATGGAATATCATAAAAAACTCGGCTAAGTCCATATCCGACGAAAGGGCCATCGATGCCTTCAACGACGGCCTCCGTCGCCGAGAATTCATAGAAGAACTAGGATGGGTCAAACCCAAAACAATATCACAGCTGATGGAAAGAGCAAATCGTTGGGCTGATGGAGAAGACGCACTACACAACAAGCGTACGCGATCACCCGAGGAAGACAGGGATAAACGCGACAACGATAGAAGAAGAAGGAACAATGATGGAAACACAGGACCAAGTTACGTTGCAGCTAGTTTCTCGGGTGAAGGTAACAACAGAAGCAACGACTACAATGGCGGGTACCGTAATAACAGGGATGACGTTGGAGGAAGTCGGTCAGCACAGCGTTACCAGCCAAGAGCTCGAGATTCACCCATGTCCGCAATATAAATGCTGGAAGGACCCTGTAATATGCTCTTTTATGTCGACTCAGCAGGCAGGGGACAATCCAACCATCTCATGGAAGACTGCCGAACATTCTTGAAGATGCAAGAGCTATGTAATGCAAAAGCAACTGAAGTGGAAAACAGAGGATACGCATCTACGCCTGGCACATTAGCCATCGGCGCACCACCACCACCATCGCCAGCAGTGCGAGCACAAAACACAAATGATCAAAACGGTGAATACCCCAGGTCAAAAGGGGCAATGTCAATGATTCAAAAGGGGCATCCATCCAACAGAACCCAGAATCTCATCACTAGACAAATCAACATGGTGGAAACAACAACATCAACCACACTCGAATATCTCCATTGGTCCAAGCAAGAAATCACATTCAGTAGAGCCGATCAGCCGCTTCGGGTCCCACGACCAGGTCACTCAGCCTTGGTAGTCGAAGCATAAATCGGCGGGTTCGATATGAGCAAAGTCTTCATGGACGGAGGAAGCAGCACAAATCACGATAAAAGTAAGCTTCACACGTGCCGACAATTGCGACAGGGAGTTCAACAAAATTTCTGAATCCTTCGGGATGACAATGGAATTCGAACAACTCAAAACTTCAGCAAATGCAGAACTACTGGAGGTAGCACGTGTTAATCCTGATCAAGCTTTTGACACCGCAAAGGACAAAAAATAAGTACAGATCCACCCCGTCGACCCGACGAAAACAACATTTGTGGCTTCTAATATTGATCCCGCATAGGAAAGCACGCTCATCGAGTTCCTCTGTGAGCATTGGGAGATTTTTGCATGGCTACCTTCTGACATGCCAGGAATTCCCAGGGAACTTGCTGAGCACACATTAAATTTGGATGCAAAGGTGAAGCCAGTAAATCAACCGCTTCATCATTTCGCAGAACCAAAGAATAAAGCCATTGGAAAGGAGCTCCATCACCTTACTGATGCCAATTTTATGAAAGAACTAACAAAAGCAAAGTGGGTCGCAAATCTAGTATGTGTTCCAAAGAAAAATACTACAGAGCTTCAGATGTGCATCGACTTCACTGCACTGAACAAACATTGTCCAAAAGATCACTTCCCATTGCCGCGAATCGACCACATAATCGATGCAACCGCGGGATGTGATCGTCTTTCTTTCTTGGATGCTTACTTAGGATACCACCAGATTAGGATGAAGGAAGAAGATCAGGAGAAAACGGCGTTTATCATGCCTTATGGTGTATTTTGCTACACAACAATGCCCTTTGGCCTCAAGAACGACGGAGCAACATATCAGCGGATGATGCATTAGTGTCTAGGAAGACAAATAGGCACAAACGTATAAGTATATATCAATGATGTCATAGTTATAACAAGACAAGGATATGCGCTCATCAAGGACCTCGAAGAAACATTCAAAAATCTCGATAAGTTTAGCATCAAACTGAACCCGAAGAAATGCTCCTTTGGACTCTCGGCAGGGCAACGCCTCAGATATTTGGTATCAGCTAGAGGAATTGAGGCTAATCCCAAGAAAATACAAGCAACCATAACAATGAAGAAGCCAACAAATCAACGTGGTGTGCAGCAGCTGGCAGGACGGGTAGTGGCACTCAGTCGTTTCATTGCAAGATTAGGAGAAAAGGCGTTGCCATTCTACGCCCTTATGAGGAAATCGGAAAAACTCGAATGGTCGGAAGAAGCTCAGCGCGCCTTTGAAGATCTCAAAAGGACACTTTCGACATCTCATGTCGTCGTGTTGCCAAAACAAAAAGAGCCTTTACTGCTTTATATCGCTGCCACAAATCAGGTCGTCAGCACGGTGTTGGTCGTGGAGCGACCCGAAGAAGGGAAAAACCATGGTGTGTAGAGGCTAGTCTACTTCCTGGGCGAGGTCTTGTCACCATCCAAACAAAGGTACCCACATTATCAAAAACTAGCATATGGGGTATTTATGACAACACGAAAACTATGCCATTATTTTTCACAACATCCGATCATAGTGGTCAATGAAGCACCTTTATCAAGCATTGTCGACAATCCAGAAGAAACCGGATGTGTCTCTCTATGGGGCATCGAATCATTCCCTCGAGATATCACGTATGAGAAATGCAAAGCAAGCAAGTACTGTTAGATTTCATCACAGAATGGACAAAGTTGCAATGTGCGGGTCCACCAAACCTTTCTAGTGCCTGGACAATGTACTTTGTGGGTCAAAAATAACGGAAGGAGCAGGAGCAGGAGTCATACTAGTATCACCACAAGGCGACAAAATGCGCTATATACTTCGGATGAGCTTTGCAAACGCATCCAATAATGAAGCTGGATACGAGGCTTTGTTGCATGGCATGCGAATGGCCAAAGCTTGCGGTGCAACTCGCCTTGAGATCTTTGGAGATTCCAATCTTGTGGCACAACAAGCAATGAACAAGTGCGACGCCGTCAGCGAAAATATGATTGCCTACCGCGATCTATATGGTGTTATGGAAGCTCAATTTGATGGGTGCAAAGTATCACACATAGGGAGATCAAGCAATGAAGAAGCCGACAACCTAGAAAACATCGGATCCTTGTGCTTACCAATACCACCAGGAGTTTTTTGGGAATAAATAACGGAGCGATTGATCAAAGAAAAAGAGTCTCTAAGATTGTAGCACCAAAAACAGGAAAAAAGAAACATCCGCAAAAAGACTCGAGGGCTCCATCAGAAACCAAGAGTATAGAAGAGGCTGCCAAAGAAGAAGAGAAGGAGATTGGAGAGGTCATGCTAATTGATCCTACCTGGATGCAGCCGTATATAGCATATATGACTAAAGGAGAACTACCCGAAGATGTGATAAAAGCTCGGCGAATCACCCGAAGATTGAAGGCCTTCATAATAATCAAAGAGGAGTTGTATAAGAGGAGCATTTCAGGCATGTTGCAACGTTGCGTAACACCCAAAGAAGGAAAAATCATACTCAAAGATATACATGAAGGAGTTTGTGGTCACCATGCTAGCAGCCGAGGAATTGCTGCCAAAGTATTCAGGGCAGGATTTTACTGGCTCACTGCAGTTCAAGATGCAAAAGATATCGTCAAAACATGTGAAGCATACCAACGATTCGCAACAAAGCCTGGAGCACCCGCCGCTGAGTTAAATCCTATACCTTTGACTTGGCCTTTTGCTCAGTGTGGACTCAATATGGTAGGAAAACTTCACAAATCATCACTATGAGGGCTTGTCTTTCTACTAGTACCAGTCGATAAATTTACTAAATGGATCGAAGCAATTCCTGTCACTACCCAAGACGAAACTTTGGCTGTGAATTTTATTAAGTCCATAGTATTTCAATTTAGCGTACCGAACAACATCATCACGGACAATGGGACCAACTTCACTTCCAATGAGTTCAAGGAGTACTGCCAGGAGATGGGTATCAAAGTAAGTTACGCTTTGGTAGCTCACCCGCAAATGAATTGACAGGTAGAAAAAGCCAATGGAGTAGTTACCGCTAGACTCAAGAAAATACTACTAGCACCGCTTGACAGAGAAAAAGGAGCATGGGTTGATGAATTTCCATCTGCCTTATGGAGTTTATGTACAACTCCAAATAATTCGACACAAGAGACACCTTTCTTCCTGGTCCATGGTGTAGAAGCCGTGCTTCCGTTTGAGGTGTCACATGAATCCCCAAGAGTAGCTGCATATGATGAAGATGAATCAAGAGAAGTACTTTAAGATGATGTAGATGCACTCGATGAAGCTCGAGATGAAGCCCTACAAAGAGCAACTATGTACCAGCAAAACCTGCGGAATTACCACAGCAGAAGATTGCGGCCTAGGTCCTTTGCAGTAGGGGACCTAGTTCTTCACCTGAAGCAAGATGGCCACAACAAATTAGAATAGTCATGGTAAGGACCATACATCATCACATAAGCTATTCCCGGAGGAGCATATCGACTACAAGACAAGAAGATAGGAGTAAATTACTCAAATCCATGGAACGTAGCACATCTACGACACTTTTACGCATAAGATTACTTGCAATATGATAATAGGTATAGTTTGGCTTCTTAAGCCAGAATGTCTAGGCCAGCGGCTAGAGGCCATCCGTCCAAAGAATAATGTATCATCGATTTTTCGTCTTATGTATAAAGAGATAAGTTATTTGTACCTTAAGCTTTTTATTGTCCAAAAGATCAATGTTTTCCATCAAGCTAACAACAGCTATGATCCTATGTCCACATACAGGCATCCGAACATAGCCTCGGAGGCTACTCCCATCGAGAGCGCTGGCGCGCACTCGATAGAAATCCAGTTGTGTATAAAAATATATTCATGATTGCAAACACCTTTGAGTTTTACACTAGTGTATCCTCAAAAGAAAGATTACTCCCATGGGGAGCCAGTATAAAGCATTAAAACTATCTGATAAAATCAGAAATATTGGCGGCCAAGTAGGCCAACCGCCAACAAAGGCAAAAATCTCGGATCACGCTCAGACGCGACAAAAAATCCAAATGCCGTGTTCAGAAACATGAAGGTAAGACCCCAGGATTCATCCTGTGTGGCCTGGTAATCGCACAAGAATGCGCTTTGCCAGTAAAATATCCGTATCAACGATATGATGAAAAATCCCGACGGACGTGTTGGGTACCCGATAAAATAGAAACTAGAATTCAGTATTCGGTAAGACCTCAGCGGCTCGAACTGAATTACGCTAGAGCAAATTCCGGATTCGAGCCCGGGGACTTAAATTTGATGTAGGACAACCTTTTTTTTTTGCCCAGGAGCAATTAACTGATTCCCGATCCATCGAAAGCATCAGACTTGTTATACCAAAATCCCTACAAAAATAAAAATCAAGGAAACCAAAAAAAAGAAAAGAAGAAAAAAAGGAAACTTTGAGACTCAACCTGAAATTATGGTTCAGGTAGAGTCTCGGGGGCTACTGACATAGGTATGATTACTTAGATGCTTATAATTCGCTACCCTATATTGGGTAAAAGGCTTACGGCCCATGAAGTTTCCAGACGACAGCCCAAGGAAGCAACCGACAAAGGCTTTAATTGTATTAGGGAAGAGACTATGAACCAACATTGTGTTCGTATTGTAATCACGCGTGTATGAAACCTATCCACATACAGGTTTGAGACCTGGCCTATTATATATAGGACGGGAGAAGCCCAAGCGAGGGTACGAAAATCTAGAAGACAACTTGTAATAGTACGATTACCCCAATATTCAGGCGACTTTGACTTCATTGTTTTCCTGACATCCGACGAAATCTCCAGCGTTCTCTTTTCCGCAAAACCCTAAGTCCGTCATCATGGGCATTGCCGAGGTTACCCCTTGTCAATGAGCTTCCGAAAAAGAAGTTGCTACTTATTGGTATGAGTATCCTATCAATCTTATTAAACCATGTGCCAGGGTCTCACAGTTGAGCAGGCCAAACCGTGTGCGAAAGTCCTAACTATCACAAACGATTAACAAAATGAAATCATATGCAAAAGATCAGCCTTTCACATACAGTTAGGGAAGCAGTGTGTATAGTAGAGGCTCATCGCTCGCCCACAGATAGAGATTGTTGGATTTATCATGCGAAGAATGCAAAAGCCTGATCTGCACCAGTGAAAGGGGTTACTCTGGGCCTCTGTATCAGATCGTTTCTCTGGCTAGTTGTCTACAATTTCATGAAACAATATTAAGTGCAGGCGTGCTCCATGATCCACGTACACGTGCGGGAGGCCCATCTCATGTTGTGTGCTGCTTGACTTTCCTTCTAGTAGTCCGGCGATGGCGCATGGACGGAATAACTAGGGGCGTGTTTGGTTGCTCGTGCCATTTACTCGCACCTGGAGATCTTGGCTCCACGGAAGCTGCGCGCGGCGATGCAAGCTCTCGTGCCAAAAGGGGCATTCGTTTGGTTTATTCCCATTTCCCTAGGGTTGAGAAGCCAAGCCCCAGTCGTTTGGTTCCATGAATTTTAGGATTTCAACCAATTTGCACTTGTTTGGCTAACTGCATTATCCCTGCTAGCCTTACCTCCTGTCTAGTGAGGTGAGCTTACCCATTCTCATCAAGGCAACAGACAAAGTTCAGAAAAGTCCAATGCAGAGAACTACTAGCTTTTATTAACATAGGTTCGACATAATAAGTCACGGCGTGTGTGTTGCAGCATGAGTTCACGAGCAACTGCCCGTGATGCAGCATTAGTTCATCACATACTGATGGGTTATAACTGAATACCACCTCCCAAAATATAGACCAAAGTTCAGGGGTCACCGCAACCATAGATCACCAGCCCTAGCTACTCCAAAATACACATCACATCCATATCATCACTACCAGCACCTCTTCAAACAGCTCAGTCCGCTGCTCAGAGGTAGTGCTTGTTTAGGAAGGCCGTGAACCAGCTCATCCTGCGCTCAGATGTCATGGAAAGATACCTAGTAGCTTGTCCACTATGCTCCATCAGGTGGGTAATAGTACGGTGTATCGGTCACAGAGACGGGCGCAATTGGAATGCGAGGATCGTAGATGATCTTCATCTGAGCATAGTTGGCAATGGGCTTGTTGATCAACTCGGTGTCTTGCGGCTGAGCCTACATGAGAATCATAGCTAGTTCAAGACATGTGTAGTTCATATGTGAGCTTTACAACTACTGATGCAAATTCAAATATATCGAACTTGATGTGGACATAGTAATCATCATCGTCCATGATGAGAGAAGAGCTCTCCTCAACCCAGCGCATGATCTCAAGCCTCTTGATCCTCAGCACCCGGATCCAACGCACTCTCCAGTGCCTCATGTGGTTGTACACCTGGTTCGGAGTGACTATCCAACCAACAAACTTGAAGACATCCTCTGCAATCAGGCGCATGTCCTTCTGCCTAAATCCTCGCACTACTGAACCCCCTTTCTCGATCAACTGAACAACCCGATTCAGGACGAAGGTGGATAGAGATGCTGGCCATGGCATGGCCAACTTCCTCCTGGCCACCTCAATGACCGCATCTGGCATCGACACATAGCGCAGAGGCAGCACAGAGGTTGCAGACAAATCAGGGGACGCAACCTTCTCCTACGACAGCACATGACAGCATAGAGGTTGTGTTCAGTTCTAGGGGATGAACTACTTATAACACTATTCCTACCTACAACACATGGAAATCCAGATCTACAACACCAGCTCTAAGCTTAGAACTGTGAGTTAGAACATGGCAACAGATCTAAGCTGCGAGAGCTAGGGTTAGATGTTTCTTACCACGATCTCAACCTCGCTTGACGAGGAGGACATGTCCGACATAGCCGAGGAGGAAGACTTGCCGGAGATGAGTTAGACCCGCCGGAGTAGGAGGCGTGGCTTACCTGCTCGTCGGTGAGGAAGAGGATTTGGAGGGAGAGCTCGAAATTAGGGAAATGGAGACGGGGATTTTGGAGCCAGTGGAGGAGCGGTGTAAATAGGCGCGGCGAATCGGCGGACGGTAACCCTAATTTTTCCCGCCGGATTTTGCGAGCTCCCGCCATCCCTCCCTTGCACGAGCGCGTGCAGTTTCTTCCCCCGGAACGCGAGAAGAAATTAGCTCCGTAAAAACGCCCGATTTCGGCGTTCCTCCAGGACCAGCCTAAGCGGTGCTTTAAAACTCGTGCGATGCAAAGATTTTATCCGTTGCGAGAAATCAAGCGTGCTTATTTCTTCCCGCCCCATGCGAGAAACGGGAAACGAGTAACCAAACTGTGCCCTAGAAGTTCGCCCAGGCACGTCGTCGTGTTCAGCTGGCAGCCGGAGGCAGTGGATGTCGATCGTACGTAGACTGGTCCGCGCGACAGCTCCAACGGCGGACGCATGTCGTGCTCGTCTCCCCTGCCACATACATAACGCGAGAAGATGCTTCCGGTGCTTTCATAAACAGTGTGGAAAGGCTAGGCCCGAAAAGGGTATAACCCCCGCATACAATTAAAGTCTGACATTTCAACAAGCAGATTCAGAGACGGCACCATCCGATGTCGATTCCAAGGGTTCGACGCGTCTTGCTCAGGGGAAGGTGTATGAGTGGTATGGCAACACGTACGTCGATCACTCAGGTGGTGTACATCATGTAAAAGCTCTTTTGAAACCAGTGCACGCATCTCGCATCGATCGATCATGATGGCACATAATACGACGGAAGTGTTGCGTCGCGCGCGTGTATATCAGGTGGGCTGGGCGTCTCGTGCGCGTGCATATCAGGTGGGCGTGTCCCTCCTAATATGCCCACCCGCAGCGAGGGCAGTACGCATGGTTATTCATTTGATCGTTCTAGTACTTACAAAAATTAGCGATCACGCATTTTGGCCCATTAACAATCACACGCACCACATCTTCTCCATTCCCATGTCGTTTGTCATGGATGAGACTGTAGAGAAGCTGGCACACTCGTGATTTCATTTCGACAACAAACATGCAGATTTTCCAGCTTAAAACCCATGATGTATATTGTCTCCCGCTAGAACAGCCGATCCGCAAGCAGCGGCATGTTCAGATATTGTGGACGTGTACGTGCGCGACATGACCTTCATGCCTTGTTGAAGTTATTGGCTCGACATCTTCTTTCATGTAGGGTGTCAAGCGGGATCCCGCCTAAATTCCGCTTCTAGTTCATTTGTCAAAATCTAGTGTAAATTTTGAGGAAATAATCGAACTAGATTTTACCAAATGAACTAGAGATGGGATTTTGGCGGGATCCACCTGACACCCTACTTTCATGGGCATGAAAAATGCAAGTTCGGCTTTCAATTGGACTCTTCAACATTGGCCGGGGCGGAGCCAGGATTGGACATTGTTGGGGGGGGGGAGGGGTTGAAAATATTGATGATCATATATATGATTATTTTTTAGAAAATGCTACAACTACATGTGATTTTGTGTTGGAGGAACCGTTTGGACAGAGAACATAACAATATATCAAAATCTTGGCATGGACTATATCTTGGACAATACAAAACAGAAGATTAGTTTATATTGGATCAACTT
This sequence comes from Avena eriantha, assembly GCA_910589775.1. Taxonomy (NCBI): domain Eukaryota; kingdom Viridiplantae; phylum Streptophyta; class Magnoliopsida; order Poales; family Poaceae; genus Avena; species Avena eriantha. The sequence goes on from OU342740.1 coordinate 494,554,796, forward strand.
TATTTCTACGAGTATAAAGCTTGATGATTCTATTGCACGTGACCTTTCTAGTATTTTTTTTCCAATATAGCAATTATTATGTAATAAGTCATTGTCATCACCGAGCAAACATCAACGGTAACCCTGAGAGTGATATCCTTGATGGGTCAGACCAAAACTAATTGCGTTCTCTCTAACTATAAACTCACGTTGTATCTATTGATGTTTAGTTCCACCTTGGCATTCTAAAGAGCGTTTAACCAGTTTATAAATCCAAAAATAAAGAAGCATGCAACCAGGATTTCAAACACCAGCTATCTATCAAGTATTGATAGCTGGTGTTTAACATCTTTGTTTTCTCGTATAGACATATTTTGATGATTAAATCAGCAATAATCTACTCATAAAATTGAATAATTGTCATAATTCATGTTTTGTCTCTGCTAATTAAACTCGATATCAAATTAATTTTAATGAAGTTAATAATGATAATGATAAGCAGTTTACAACGATGCAACTATTCGGGTGCATTCTCTGCACGAGACTTAAACTTCATATTAAACTTAATTAAATAGTGGACTCATATAAATGATGATAAGCAAATAATATACTCATACAAATGGATAATTGTCATATCTCATGTTTTGTACTCCCTCCATCCAAAATATAAGATGTTTTAGATTTTTTGAAATACATGTATCTAGACACATTTTAGTGTGTAGGTTCACTTATTTTTCTCTAAAACTAAACACTAAAAGGCGTCTAGATACATACGTTTTAAAAAAGGCAAAAATACCTTGTATTTTGGAGTGTAAGGTGCACCTGCTTAATTAAACTTGACCATAAATTAACTTTAATTAAGTTAAAAATGATGATAATACCAATTTACAAATGATGATGTAGCTGTCCCAGTACGTCCTCTCAATGATACTAAACCTCCATATCAAATTAAACAGTTGATAGCTAGTGTTAACATAAGCCAACCCGATACACTAATAGTCGTGGCAAACAACCTAGTTTTCGAAAGTCGATAATATATATTTTTGATGCATGTCGAATAGCTGTATCCGATTCGAAGGCGTAAACACGAACAAAAATCAAATTTATAGTATTGAATTATAAATAATTGTCAAAAATTATGTTTTGTATTTTTTTCCTGGAAACTAAGTCACATAAAAGGACTTTTTGCATTGGTTTTACATTTTTATGATTATTCTATATTTTCTTTGATTTTTTTGAAATATGTTCAAAATTGGCGGCAGGTGAATTCATAGCGAATGGTTTAATATTCCATTTTTCTTGCGTGTTATGCATATAACCCTGCTTGGGTGTTTTACAATGATTTTTTCCAAATTTCTGGATCAAACTAGAGCATAGTTGTAGTTCAATTTTGAATTAATTTTGGAAAATCACCTTGAACTCATTTAAATGGGGAAAGTAGTTAGAGATGGAGAGAAAACTTCATCTCCTTTATTTTGCCATAGGATGTATTCTTATATTTTTGAAAATTGGAGTGGTGAAACTCTAACCTGTATTTTGTGGAGTTCTTTCATAAAATAAACCTCATTTAGCAATGATAAAATAGAAAATCAACTTTTTGTTACAAAAATTTAAAAACCCAATGTTAACTTCTATTTTTTCCATGCGAAGATGCACCTATGTGCAAAACATGAGTGCATTATCTTGAAGGGATCCATGTGATTGAACATCCCTTTGGCGATTTGGTTTGAAAGTCAGGATAAGTCATATCTGACAACAATATTTGAGAAGGATTTATTAAAATAATCATCATAATTCATGTTTTGTATTTTTTCCTGGAAACTAGGTACATAAAAGGACTCTTGGGGTTCGTTTTAAATTTTTATGATTATTTTACATTTTGTTGAATTTTTTCAAATTGGGTCAAAATGGGTGGAATGCGAATTCATAGCAAATGGTCACATCTTCATATTTCTTTGTGTGTTATGCATAGAACCTTGCTTGGGTAATTTAAAATGATATTTTTCCAAATTTTTGGACCAAACTAGAGCACACTTGTAGTTTAAATTTAAATCGAAAAATCACACAAAACTCATTTAAATGGGGAAAAATATTTAGAGATGGAGAAAAACTTCATCTCCGGGATTTTTCCATAGGACGTGTTCTAATATTTTAGGAAATTGGAGTTGTGCCACTTTGGCATGTATTTGTGTAGTTCCTTCACAAAATACACCCCATTTAGCAATAATAAACTAGAAAATCAACTTTTGTGTCAAAAAGTTTGATCCAATGACCACTTCTATTTTCCATGTTAAGATGCACGTATGTGAAAAAAGGGACGCATTAGCTTGAAGGGAGCCATGTAATTTACCATCCTCTTGGTGATTTGGCCTGAAAGGTAGGGTAAGTCATACATGATAGCAATTTTTGAGAAGACTCTATAAAAATAATCATCAGAATTCATTTTTTGCATTTTTCCTGAAAACTAGGTCATATAAATGTACTCTTGGCGTTGGTTTTACATTTTTATGATTAATTTACATTTTCTTTGATTTTTGTTTGATCTGGGGTCAAAAGTAGCATGCGAATTCATAACAAATGGTCGAATCTTCCATGTTTCTTTGTGTGTTATGCATAGGACCCTATTTAAATTTTTTCCAAATTTCTGGACCAAACTAGAGCATAGTTGTAGTGTAAAATTGAATTAATTTCGAAAAATCACCCGAAACTCATTTAAATGGGAAAATTAGTTAGAGATGGGAGAAAAACTTCATCTTCGGGATTTTACCATAGGATATGTGCTAATATTTTGGAAATTGGAGTGGTGCAACTTTTGCCTGTATATTGTGTAGTTCCGTCACAAAATAAATCCCATTTAGCAATAGAAATATAGAAAATCAATTTTTTGCGAAAAAAGTTTGAAACTGGAATAATCACTTTTATTTGCCATGCCAATATGCACCTATGTGAAAAACAAGGGCGCATTATCATGAAGGGAGCCATGAAATTGATCATTTAGTATTCGAGAGCGTATTCTGCGTGTGCACGATGTGCTGGTTCGCATCCAAAGCATTGCTCTGTTAATGCACACATATTGTTCTACAGAATAACAACACACTACCTCTGCATAGTTAATGGTTTATGTGCCTTCTACATCTCACATGTAAATGGTCTATTCCTACATATACCCCGTGGTTAATGGTAGATTGACCTTATGGTGGAACAAGCGATAGCTGGATGGCTCTCTGCAATTCCCATGTTGTTGTGTGTTTTTCCACTCCGAAACATTGTCCTCTCATTTCACCAAGCCTCATAGGGAGTGCCACCATTGTCATGTCAAATCGTATCAATTGTAAAAGTATATGTACTGGACCATTGATCACAGGGATAGAATTCTCCATATCCCGCTGTATTTTACTCGGTTAATTGCCTATTGTGCCAATAAATTGCATCCATCACAATCTATCTCCCTAAAGCATTGTATCGCCTACCACTCCCATCGAAAAAACCTCTCTGAATACCCTCCATCCATGGATTTTCCTAGGTGGGTCCCATGGTGGAATCGCCACCACATGGAGGAAGAGGACAATGACAATGACATCGAAAGTTCCGAGTATGACATCCCCACCTCCAATGATGATAGCGACACCACCGAGTCCAATTAGGATGCCTCCCTCTCAGACAAGAATGGGAGGTCACCTAGCGAAGGAGATATGCCCTAGAGGAAAATAATAATTGGTGTTTATTATCATGTCTCATTAGTTTATAATAATTTCGTATTATGCTACAACTTTATCAGTCAGAAACATTTATACACATATGGTATGTAAAAAACTAACATTCCCTAGTAGCCTCTATACAATTATTTCATTGGGCAAACGATGATCAAGGTTTCTTGATCATGGTTCATTTATATCAGTTGACAATGAAGTCATATCATTGGTAATATGATGTGATGGACATTATAACTATTGCAACATGATCAAGTCACAGAGTTCTCGTTGCAATAGTTAAAAATGAAGTTTCCTAATCCTTAGACTATGAGATCTTGTTTAATCACTGTCACCCACGACTGCTTTGACTACATCAACCGTCACACTGTAGCAGGGTGATTATGAAGGTGTATGTTGGGTATTCCATAGGGGAACATTGAGGCGCATGTATCAAGATCAGGATTTGTTCTCCTGTGTGATGGGAAGATACACAGGGCTCACTCGGTGAGATTGCATCCATAAATGTTGTGAACATGTGACTATGTCATGAGGATGGAATATCACGGAATGAGAAAAACAACACTTGTTGGTAACGAGATTGAACGAGGTATAGGTGATACTAATGTTTCGGTCTCGAACAAGTAGAGTATCAAAGTAACAAATGGAATTGGACTCGACGTTTACAGTTCAAACGGCAATAGACATCGTGGAATGCACTAGGGTCATTATGGGCATATCGATCCCGCTATTGATCATTAATATGAGATAAGTATTGATCATTTCTATGACATTCCCGAACCATAAGGTAACACACTTAAGGGTACGAGGACAATCGGAGATCTTTCTAGATATAATGGAATCATTGGAGTAATAAAGAGAGAGCGCTAGAACTATTTCGAGAGAGAACCAGAATCATTCCGGGAGGATCCAAAGTCATTCGGAATGAACCAAAAGGTGTTTCGGGTCAAGTGGATTTAATAATATATGTTTATATATTAATTAATGGAATTTATATTAAATAAATTTTTATTTTTAAAATTTAAAAGGGAAACTTCTCCTAATGGGCCAAATCCCCAAAGAGGGAGGGGACTAAGGAGGGTTTAACTCGTCAATGCCCATTGTTATGTACTTGGGTTTTGGAGAAGGAGGGAGCGCTAGAGGCATCAATCGGCTAGCGAACAAGCACACAGGAACGCAAGGTTTACCCAGGTTTAGGCCTCGTAAAGGTCCCTACTCCTTCTTGTCTGGTCTTGGAATTATCAAGGGAGTCGGAAGTTATAGGGGTGCGCAGATGCAATCTGGTGATGGTTGTAGAAACTAGGGTTGTGATTGTCCTCCTCACCGCCCCCTCCCAGCCTTTATATAGATAGGCTGGGTCTTGGGTAGCAGGTCGAGTCGGTTACAGATTAGGGTTTGTCGCTTTGAACTTTCTATCTTAAGCTTCTTCTTGTGCCGCAAGCAATCAGAGTTTCCGTGAGTCACCCGAATCCTATATTGGGCCTTGGCAATGCCGTGGGATTCTGTAGTATCTGGATCGTATATGCCCAACTCGAGTACCTATAGGGTATGCCCATGTCAGTATCGCCCGAGTGTCTAGTGGAATCGTAGATTCGAGTGGAGACTTTATGAAGTTTTTCGAGTGCATGGATGAGCATATTTTCGAGTGTTCTGTTTTGTGTCATAGGTATTGTTGATATATGTGCCTAATTTATCCGATGCATCGGTATCAGTTAACTGCCTTAGGGAAAAACAACGCAATCTACTCAAACTCGAGTCCCCGGACTCGAATTCGGAAAAGTGTTGGTGTAATTCGATTCAGGCCACAGAGGTCCAATAGGAGTCGAATTCCAGTATGTAAATGTGAGCACTTGACGCGTCCGTCAAGGCATATTCATCGCACCTGTAGGTACGGATATATTTCTGGTAGTGTGCAGCAGATGCGTTGTCAGGCCTTATTCAGGTCTTATCTTCACGCTGTAAGCGCGACATCCAATTTTTTGTCATCGCGGCGATGATTCGGGTGGCCCAAGAGACGTAGTCTCTTTGCAGGGAAAATATGAGGCAGTGTCGTCGTATCATTCGAGTGTGGATGTTATCGACACACGGTGCAATGTTCAGGAAAAAATAATCATAGGGTGCACGGGCAGTGCTCCCTATGGGAGTAGCCCCCGAGGGCCTATTCGAGTCGTAGACTCAAGTGGAGACTATAAGTACTTTGCGACTGCTGTCGTCTTTATTTGCTTGTTTTAGTCGAATGTGCTTCCAACGCACCCTATGGGAGTAGCCCAGAGTTCACAATCAAATCGTTGATTTGAGTGAAGGGTTTTCATGAAGCTTGAACACCTGCGTAAAAGTCTTTTGGGTGCGCGGCCAGCGCTCCTGTTAGGAGTAGCCCCCGAGTGCTTGGTTGAGTTGAAGACTCGAGTAAGGACTAAAGTAGTCAAAAAAAATTGTGCTGGAATTGATGACGTCAGTGCTGACGACGAGATGATCTTAGTTGCCCGCGTGAGCAGTTTGACAGACAAGCAGTGGGTCCCACTTCCTAACTTCGATTTGACTAGGCGTGCGTAATCTTCTGTTTTAACTGCGTCTCCTCGATTTCTGCGTGTAATGGGAGTAGTGGGGGATGGTTCGCGTTTTACCCTTGCCACGTGTTAGTGCCGATGTGTGCCACATGTCTGGTAGGTTTTGTACTGACTGTTGGATGTCATCTACTAGGTGGTTAAGTAGGGATACACCATGCGGTAATTCCCCACATCTCTCTTCTTTGCTCACGCTTCCTCCGCCATTGTTGCTCTTCCTCCTCCTTTACACACCTCTTCTCCGTGGCACTAGACTAGCTCCACGTCTTCCCCAGTTACTTCCTGCGTTCGCATGGCCATCGCAATATGGGCAAGAAGAAAGGAGGCTCTGCCTCTGGATCTGCGGCCGCCATTGTCGCCACCAAGAAGAAAGGAGGCGCCGCCACCGTGGGCACCAGCACCGCCGGTGCTAGGAAGAAGAAGGGCGCGGGGACTCGTGTCACCAATGGGTCCTGGCACCCATCTATCATCAAGCCGTGGAGCTGTTCAACCTTCGTCAAGATGGAGCACTTCCTCCCGCGGAAGGCGACTCCCGCGTGCCTGGCGAGGAGGTAATTCTTGTTCCTCCTGCGGGTTTCCGGGTGATGTTCTTTGCGTTCGTCATCTGCGGTCTCTCTCTTCCCCTGCATCCTTTTGTTAGGGGTCTTCTCTGTTTCTATGGGCTCCAGCTGCATCTGCTATCCCCAAATTCGATTCTCCACATCACTTGATTTATCACACTTTGCGAGTGCTGGCTCGGAGTCGAGCCACACTTTGGTCTCTTCAAGAAGCTTTTTAAGCTCAAACGTCAGTCGGCGTCTTGTTTGGTAGTCTACGACATAGGGGGCTACGGGATCCACGTCGAATCCTCCGCCACTTACTTTGATATCAAGCTCACCGCATCTTCCCAAGGGTGGAGAGATAAGTGGTTCTACATCCATGACCAGAAGGCTGACGGAGAGCACTATGGACTCGCGCCCTTCGACCCCGTGGTGTCTTGCAAGAGGAGGCGCTCCTAGAAGAATGTCATGATGCTCGGCGAGTCCGAGGAAATGGAGATGTTGTATCAGCGTGTGTGCGGCCTCGAAGACCGTATAGGCAAAGAAGAAGGTGGCGCTGCGCTCATTCGCACGTGGTTGCGCCGCCATATTCAGCCTCTACAGGCCAGAGCCCATCTGATGTACCGCTGGATCGCTGCTGGCGATATCACTTGCATATCTACGGAAGGCATTTCTACGAGTGAGGTAGACAGGAGTTTGCGGCTGGTGACCAAGTACACCGCCAAGGAGGATCTCCTGGGTGAATCAGTTGTGCCTCCTTGATGGCTCAAAATATATCGAGCTCGTTGGGAACCCCAAGAGGAAGGTATGATGAGCACATCAGCAAGTTTTCCCTTAGTTATGAAACCAAGGTTATCAAACCAGTAGGAGCAAGGAAACAACCCCAAGGTGTTGTCTCCAACTTGGAATCATGCACAACACAACCACAGAACTTTGCCCCAACTTATAGTGAGGTTGTCAATCTCACCGGTTTTGCTGAAAACAAAGGATTAAACGTATTGTGTGGAAGATAGTAATTGCTTGCAGAAAGTAAACAGTAAACAATAAATAGTAGATGGTAGGTTGATGGTAAAAGAATGGACCGGGGTCCACAGTTCACTAGAGGTGATTCTCCTTAAGATAGATGACATGTTGGGTGAACAAATTATAGCGGGGCAATTAACAGACACCGAGAAAGCATACATGCATATACTAATCATCTTGACTCCTATGAGATTTGATTGGGCATTAAAACATTATACATAGACCGTAATCCAACTGCATCTATGATTAATAATCCAGCTTCAGGTTATCATCCGAACCCCCTCCAGTATTAAGTTGCAAGCAACAGATAATTGCATTAAGCAAAGTGTGTAAAGTAAACAATACGATTGTCCCATGGACAAAGGATTGATGTTTTCTCCCTAGTAGCAACAGCACATCTAGTACCTTAGAGATTCCTGTCACTTCCCCAGATTACTAGAGGCATGAACCCACTATCGAGCATAAATAGTCCCTCTTGGACTTGCTAGCATCTACTTGGCCAAGCTAGCTACTAACAACGGAAAGCATGCAAGATCACAAATAACATAGACATGATAGAATAAATAATCAATATGAAATAGCATCTCCATATCCATCGGATCCCCGCAAACACAACATGTAAGATTACAAATAGATGATCTTGATCATGAACGGAGCTCACAAGATCTAAACATGATATCACAGAGGAGAACCAACCATATAGCTACTACATGGACCCGTAGTCTAGGGATGAACTACTCACGCATCACACCGGAGGCAGTCATGGTGATGAAGAAGGCCTCCAGGGTGAACTCTCCCCTCCGGAAGGGTGCCGAGAAGAGCTTCAGATCCCTCCCGATCTAGGGATGGAGATGACGGTGGCTACATACTCTTTCGTGGAATTTTGATCAGGTACTTAGGGTTTCTGTCCCGGGAGGCTTTTATAGGTGGAAGGGATAGGTCGGTGGAGTACCAGGGGGCCCACACCCCCTGGTGGCGCGCCCCCTAGGCCACGCCGCCACCAGGTGTGGGCGCCCCGGTGCGCCACTTCGTCTCCCCTCCGTACTCCGTGTGCTTCGGGTACAATATTGACTTTAGCTTTTGTCTGGTCCTATTCCGAGAATATTTCCTTACTAGCTTTTCTGAAACGCAAAATAGCAGAAAATAGGCAACTGGCACTGTGGCATCTTGTTAATAGGTTAGTTCCAGAAAATGTGTAAAAATACTCCAAAGTGTGGACAAAACATAAGAAAGTAGATATAAAACAAGCATGGAACATCAAAAATTATAGATACGTTTACGACGTATCAACATCCCCAAGCTTAACTCCTGCTCATCCTCGAGTAGGTAAGTGATAAAAAGAATAATTTTTGAGGTGACATGCACCATCACAATCTTGATCAAGGTATTTGTAAAACATTGATAGCTGGGATCATAGTACTTTAACATAGCATGAAAGATATAGTTCTAACAATAAGACATAGAAACTATGTTATAACATGAAGAGGTACAAACAAAAGATTCATGAATAACAATGCTTTGAAAGACGTTTGTTTGTTTCACATATAGAAAACATAATGAGAATGGTATTCAGCTTGTCCCTCATAGTGTAGCAAAACATAAATGCATAGGACACCTTCAAAGTTCATAAGGGTGACTAGATACAAATAGTTTAAGATCAAGCAATATCAAAGTTATGAATCAATCAACAAGTTTTGGGACAATGCACATTAAACTAAGAATGACCACTATGCTCTCTCAATAAGTGCATAAAGATAGAAGATGGAGACTCAACATAAAGGTTAAAAAAGGCCCTTCATAGAAGGAAGCAGGGATTCAAGTCTCATAAAGAGCTTCCAAAAATTATGGTATTGATTAGCTTTCAGCTCTCATTGCCCCTATCATAAGCATCTTTAGGTGATTAAGATTCAATTTAACAAATATGAGGATATGCTTGACAAGTTATAAGCTGAAAATCTCATGCCCCTTAATTACGAGTACCGAACCTCATGCTACTCAACTTTAGTCACAGGTAAGTTCTTGTCATTGTAAGTACATGTGTATCATAGAGAACCGCCAACGGGGTACCCCTTGCCCGATGATACAAAAGCTTTCCCATATCAAAATGGCAAGGCAAGCAGACAATGAGCATCTCAGTGATCTTTTTGTATGCTATTTGCATAGGGTTTTCCCTTTTTTTAGGATGCTTCACAGATTGCTCACCATGGTTATGCTGCAAGTTTCCACCATGATTAGGAATGGCTTAGACTAGCCATCCAGGCGTTTCTCTAACACATATACGAACTCCATGAGCCTTACAAGCTCCCCTTTCATTTCACACCGCTTGGATCCATAAGCAAAAGAACATGATATCAACTAAATAAAGTGTAATGTTGAAAGCGTTCCCCATGGTAACATGGTTCTGCTAATTCAGAAATTACAAAACGCAAGCATATACACAACATAGATGGGAACAATGGTTCAAGTTTATTAAGTGCAAGAAAGTAAAGTGTGCCATCAAGTTCGTGAGAGCTTTAATCACTAATTTTCACATAACAAGTTTAATTTGGAAGGTAGATAAAAACATGAATATACTTGGAATAGCAATAATGCTAATAGGTAGGTATGATGGACTCTTTGGAATAACTTGGTTTTATTTGGAGTTGGATGCATGAGTGGAACTCATACTTGGTACATGTCGAGGCTAGCAAAAGACTGGGAGCGACCAACTAAGAGAGCAATAATGGCCATAATCATGCAAAGCAACAAAACATTATTAATAAAAGCATAAAGTGATATTACAAGTCAAAAACTAAATGATCATAGAGGCTATGGTCACTTGGCATAGTATTAACATGGTGTGAGCATGCGCCAAGTCAACCCAAATAAAGCATCAAAGGAGAATACCACAATATTATGCTTTTATATGCTAAAACAACGCATGATTCTTTCAAGGCACATTAAGAAATCTCAATTGTTTGTAACAAGTCATGCTACAGCAATAATCACTAAGCATAAAATCAAAGCAATATCAAGCATGACATGATAAAGTCTAGGCTACAGTCAAAAACAAGACTCCTTTATAACACTTATAAGCATGAACTTTCCTACTCTTTTCCAATCCAAATCAACTTACTTGAAACTATGTATGAATGTGGGGGTCCAACCAATTAATTTAAGCAAACCAAGCAAACAAAAACTAAAACCAAAAACGAAGATGCTCCAAGAACAACATAATTGTGCATGAAACAATAAAAATGAAGTGTTTGGAAGAAAACCTGAGATTTTTATTAAGGAAGAAGGGGATGCCTTGGGCATCCCCAAGCTTTGACGCTTGTACTTTTTGAATATTTCTTGGGGTGACATGGGTGGCATCCCCAAGCTTGAGATTTTGTCCATACTTCATCTTATCACATTATTCTTCCCTAAACTTTTAAAATTTCCTTCATACAAAACTTCACACAATCTTCATTAGCAACATTAGTGCACTCAAGATAATAAGTCTTTAGGTTCAGTTTCAACACAAGTAAACTTCCATTAAAACACAAGCTACTGTAGCAATTCCTTTTAAAAGTTCAAGTGATCAAAGAGAACTCAAAGAGAAAGAGATTAAGAGGCAAATGCAAATAATGGCAGAAATCTGTCAAAATAGACCAACAGGTAAAAACCATTTTTTTCGAAAACCTTCTGTTGCTCAAATCGAAAAGTGTTAAACTAACGAAGCTTGGATAACAACCTGGGGCAGAAGCACAACAAATTACAGCTCAATCCTACATACAGAGATTTTGCACGATTTTTTACAGCAAAGCACAAAAATCTGTTTCAGGACAGCAACTTTCCCAAGCATTATTTCTGTCTTATTAGAGGTTATTCTTGGCACCAAAACCACACAAAAATGACAAGGAGAGGTTATTACAGAAGTAATAACTTCCAATACTCAACAAAAGAAAAATGTATTGACTAAAAATTTGGGTTATCTCCCAATACGTGCTTTTCTTTAACGCCTTTAAGCTAGGCATAAGAAGCAAGAATCAAGTATTCTCAAATGAAGAAGCATTAAGATCAATACTAGAAATATCTTAAACAAGGGAAGGTATCTCATCAAAATATGTTCTAGAGGATCCTCTATCAATGCTTTTGGGTTCACAATTTTCATCAAACGGGTTTTTAGGAACAATCAATCAAAATTCTTTTCTAAGGCTTCATGTATTCCTACAAGTTTAAAAGGTATTGGTGTCTTAATTTCCTCTCCATCTTTAGGTTTGGTTTTGTCCATATTTTCTCGTGTACCAATAACATCTACACATGAGCCTAGCATATTAAAATGATTAAAGACTTTACTAGCTTCTTTAACAACATCATAGAATTGTTTATGCAAATTTTCTAGAATGAAATCTCTTTTTTTAGTATCCTCAATATCTTTAAGTTTAAGAAACATTACTTGCATTATGGGGTTAAGGTTAACAAACCTAGCTTCCAACATGTGAACTAAAGAAGCTGCGGCAATTTCATAATTTGGAGCAAGTTCTGCTAAGGATTTATCCTCAATATCCTCATACTTGCTAACATGATTGAAGAATTCTTCAATATTATCTTTACCAATTATGGAGCCACTACCTATTGAAAGGTCTTTAAGAGTGAACTTAGGATTAACATGGTGAGCAAAGAACGAGGTGACAACTACACAAAAGGACTAATTTTTTGTGTGTTTTTGATATAAAGAAGCAAACCAGTATAACTAATTCAATATGCTGATGACACCCTACTGATTATGCCTGCTGATAGTTTACAACTTAATAACCTCAAGACCAGACTCCAACAATTTAGCAACATGACAGGGCTCAAGGTAAATTATGACAAATCTACTCTGGTGCCTATCAATATAACTCTGGAACATGCATCTCAACTGGCTAATGATTTTGGATGCAAATTGGAGAGTTTACGTTTCACCTACCTGGGTCTCCCTCTTGGTACCACAAGACCATTATTGATAGCTTGATGCCCATTGTTTCCAAATTTGACAGAAGGCTATCTGGACTATCTTCTCTCATGTCATATACTAGAAGACTCACATTACTGAATTCTGTATTAAATTCCATGCCCATCCATGCCATGTGCTCTTTTAAAGTCCCTTTAACAATTTTTACCCATTTTGAAAAGGGTGGCAGACAGTTCCTCTGGGCAGGAAAAGATATCCACAATCATGGCAAATGTCTTGCTAAATGGGATTTGGTATGTAGACCAAAAGATCAAGGAGGTTTAGGAGTCATAAACCTCAGGGTACAAAATCAAGCTCTTTTACTGAAGAATATTCATAAATTCTACAACAGGGCTGATATACCATGGGTTGATCTAATTTGGAAAGCTTACTATCAAGGTGATTCTGCCCCACATTCAATGAATCATATTGGATCATTCTGGTGGAGAGATTGTATGAATTATGTGGATATTTACAGAGATTTGGCTCACTGCAAAATTGGCAATGGAAAAACTATGCTGCTATGGAAGGATCTATGGAAAGGTGAATGCTTTGAAGATAGATACCCACACCTACACTCTTTCTGCCACAATGATACTATGACCATGGCCAAGGCCATCACTACAGCTGATAATGATTTCAATGAACTTTTTCAACTCCCCTTATCCATTATTGCTCATGAGGAATTTACTGATATGTTGGAGAATATCAGAAGCATAAACCACACAGACGACCATGATTCATGGTATTTTTCCTGGGGGGAGATTTTCAAAACCAGAAATATCTACAGAGCACCCATTGGGGCACACCCAACACCAAAACCCATTCTGGATATTTGGAAATCGTGTTGTCTTCCAAGACACAAATTTTTTGCTTGGCTGCTACTGAGGAAAAGACTAAACACCAAGGATTTAATGACAAGAAAAAACTTCTTTGTGGAATTCAATGATTGTGTAATATGTGACACCTGTCCTCAGGAAACCCTGCTCTATCTGTTTTTTGAATGTAGCTTCAGCCAAGGGTTCTGGTGGGCCTTGGGACTTGAATGGAATACAGATATGGAGATTCATCAGATGATCAATGATGCTAGAAGTAGATTCAGTCCCAATTTTCTTATGGAAGTTATCATCACTGGATGCTGGAGTATATGGGAGCAAAGAAATGGATATAATTTTAGAGATCTAAACCCCTCCATCAATAGATGTATTTCCTTTTTTAAAGCAATCTTCACCTTGACTATGCATAGAGCTAAGCCTAGTCTCAAGGAAGGTATGCAAGAGTGGATTGACACGCTATGAATGTAATCATCTATAACATTATCATTGATTGAGCCTAGCTCAATCTTTTGTACATTATAAAATTTATAAAATGACACAATAGGGGACTTCCCTACTGTTTTTGTCAAAAAACAAAGTAGAAATAAACTAAGCAAAACAAAAAAAATTAAAGAGATTGGTTATGAAGGACTCCCCTTGTGAAGCTGTCCTTGACTCCCCGGCAATGACGCCAGAAAAAAGGCTTGATGGCTCAAAATATATCCAGCTTGTTGGGAACCCCAAAAGGAAGGTATGATGAGCACAACGGCAAGTTTTCCCTCAGTTATGAAACCAAGGTTATCGAACCAGTAGGAGCAAGGAAACACCTCCAAGGTGTTGTTGCCAACTTGGAATCCTGCACAACACAACCATAGAACTTTTCCCCAACTTACAGTGAGTTTGTCAATCTCACCGGTTTTGCTGATAACAAAGGATTAAACGTATTGTGTGGAAGAAAGTAAAAGCTTGTAGAAAGTAAACAGAAAGCAGTAAACAGTTGTAGATTGAGGATAAAAGAAAGGACCGGGGTCCATAGTTCACTAGTGGTGGCTCTCCTTAATATAGATAACACGTTGGGTGAACAAATTACAGCAGCGCAATTGACAAACATCAAGAAAGCATAAATTCATATACTAATCATCTTGACTCCTTTGAGATTCGATTGGGCATTACAAGTTTATACATAGACCGTAATCCAACTGCATCTATGACTAATAATCCACCTTCAGGTTATCATCCGAACCCCCTCCAGTATAAAGTTGCAAGCAACAGATAATTCCATTACGCATTGCATGTAAAGTAAACAATACGATTGTTCTATGAACAAAGGATTGCTATTTTCTCCCTAGTAGCAACATCAATCTAGTACCTTAGATATTTTTGTCACTTCCCCAGATTACTAGAGACATGAACCCACTATCGAGCATAAATACTAACTCTTGGAGTTGCTAGCATCTACTTGGCCAAGATAGCTACTAACAACAGAAAGCATGCAAGATCACAAATAACAAAGACATGATAGAATCAATAATCAATCCGAAATAGCATCTCAATATCCATCGGATCCCCACAAACACAACATGTAGGATTACAAATAGATGATCTTGATCATGAACGGAGGTCACAAGATCTAAACATGATATCATAAAGGAGAAGAACCAGCCATCTAGCTACTACATGGACCTGTAGTCCAAGGATTAACTACTCACGCATCACACCGGAGGCTTGCATGGTGATGAAGAAGGCCTCCAGGGTGAATTCTCCCCTCTGGCAGGGTGTCAGGAAGAGCTTCAGATCCCTCCCGATCTAGGGATGGAGATGATAGCGGCTATAGACTCTTTCGTGGAATTTTGATCGGGTCCTTAGGGTTTCTGTATTGGAGGCATATTATAGGCGAAAGGGGAGGCCGAGGGGGTGCCCTAGGCGGCCACACCACCCCTTGGCGTGGCTAGGCCTAGCCCGCATGGCCAGGTGGTGTGGCGGTCCTCTGGCCCCTCTCCGTCTTGTATTCTGGCTCCGTGTCCCCCGCGGTGAAAATTTGACTTTGGCTTTTGTCCCGTCCAATTCCGAGAATATTCATTTTCTGACTTTCCTGGAACCAAAAACAGTAGAAAACAGGCAGCTGGCACTGTGGCATCTTGTTAATAGGTTAGTCCAAGAAAGTGTATAAAAAGTACTCCAAAGTTGGAACAAAACATAAGAAATTAGATAAAAACCAAGCATGGAACATCAAAAATTATGGATGTGTTAGCAACGTATCAACATCCCCAAGCTTAACTCCTGCTTGTCCTCGAGTAGGTAAGTGATAAAAAGAAAGAATAATCTTTGAGGTGACATGCACCATCATAAACTTGATCAAAGTATTTGTAAAACATTGATAGCTGGGATCATAGTACTTCAACATAGCATCAAGATAAAGTTCTAGCAATAAGACATAGCCACTATGTTGCAACATGAAAAGGCACAAACAAAAGATTCATGCATAACAATGCTTTGCAAGACAATTGTTTGTTTCACATAAAGAAAACATAGCATAGTGGCATTCAACTTGTCCCTCATAGAGTAGCCAACATAAATGCATAGGACACCTTCAAAGTTCATAAGAGTGACTAGATACAAGTAGTTTAAGAATATGCAATATCAAGTTATGCATCAATCAACAAGTCATGGGACAATGAACATAGAACTAAGAATGGCCACTATGCTCTCAAAGCAGGTGCATAAAGATAGAAGTTGGAGACTCAACATAAAAGTAAAAGAAAGGCCTTCATAGAAGGAAGTAGAGATTCAGGTTTCATAAAGAGCTTCAAAAAATTATGGTACTTATTAGCTTTTAGATCTCATTGACCCTATCATAAGCATCTTTAGGTGACTAAGGTTAAAGTGACACAACTAAGAGGATATGCTCGACAAGTTATAAGCCGAAATCTCATGCCCCTTACTTACGAAGACCGAACCTCATGCTACTCAACTTCAGTCACAAGTAAGCTCTTGTCATTGTAAGTACATATGTATCATAGAGAACCGCCAACGGGGTACCCGTTGCACATGATACAGGAGCTATCCCATAATCAAAATGACAAGGCAATCAGACAATGAGCATCCCAGCGATCTTTTTATTTGCTATTTGCATAGGTTTTTATTGAGGATGTTACATAGAGTTCTCATTATGGTTATGCTGCAAGTTTCCACCATGATTAGGCATGGCTTAGGCTAGCGGCACAAGTGTTTCTCTAACACACATACAAACTCCATGATCTTACAAGTTCCCCTTTTATTTCACACCGCCGGGATCCATAAGCAAAATAACATGATATCAACGGGGTACAATGTACAAGTGCAATGCTGAAAGTGTTCCCCATGATACATGGTTCTGCTAACTTCAACTTATAAAGCGCAAGCATATACGCAACAAAGATGGACGCAATGGTTCAAGTTTATTAAATGCAAGAAAGTAAAGTGTGCCATCAAGTTCGTGAGAGCTTTAATCACTAATTTTCACATAACAAGTTTAATTCCGATGGTAGATAAAAACATGAATATACTTGGAATAGCAAATGCTAATAGGTAGGTATGATGGACTCTTTGGAATAATTTGGTTTTAGGAGTTGGATGCATGAGTGGAACTCATACTTGGTTACGGAGGCTAGCAAAAGACTGGGAGCGACCAACTAAGAGAGCAATAGTGGACATAATCATGCAAAGCGACAAAACATCATTAATTAAAGCATAAAGTGATATTACAAGTCGAAAACTAAAGGATCATAAAGGCTATGGTGACTTGGGATAGTCATAACATGGTGTGAGCATGCGCCAAGTCAACCCAAATAAAGCATCAAAGGAGAATACCACAATACTATGCTTTAGTATGCTAAAACAATGCATGATTCTTCCAAGGCACATTAAGCAATCTCAATTGTTTATAACATGTCATGCTACATAAAATATCACTAAGAATAAATCCAAAACAATATCAATCATGGCATGACAAAGCATAAGCCACAGTCAAAACCAAGATCTCTTTACCACTTAAGCATGAACTTTCCTACTCTTTTCCAATCCAAACCAAACTATTTGAAAACCAATGTATGAAAGAGGGGGTCCAACCAATTTATTCAGAAAACTAAGAAAACCAAGAAAACCAAAACCAAAACAAAAATCAAGACGCTCCAAGGACAACACAGTTGTGCATGAAACAATAAAAATGAAGTGTTTGGAAGAAACCTGGGATTTTTATTGATGAAGAAGGGGATGCCTTGGGCATCACCAAGCTTTGACGCTTGTACTTCTTGGATATTTCTTGGGGTGACACGGGGTGGCATCCCCAAGCTTGAGCTTTAGTCCATTCTTCATCTCATTACATCATTCTCTCCATACACCTGAAATTTTTCCTTCATACAAAACTTCACACAATCTTTATTAGCAACATTAATGCACTCAAGATAATAAGTCTTTGGGTTCAGTTTCAACACCAATAAAACTTCCATTAAAACACAAGCTACTGTAGCACTTCCCTCAAAAATCTCAATTCTCCAAAGAGAACTCAAAAAGAAACCAACAAGAAGCAAATGCAAATAATGGCAGAAATCTGTCAAAACAGACGAGCAGGTAAAAACCAATTTTTTCGAAGATCTTCTGTTGCTCAAATAAAAAAGTGTTGAACTAACGAAAGTTAGATAACAACCTGGGGCTGAATCACAAAAATTCGCCTCAAAATGACATACAGAGATTTTACACGAATGTTTACGGTGAAGAAAAAAATCTGTTTTGGGACAGCAATTTTCCCAAGCATTATTTCTCTCTCATTAGAGGTTACTCTTGGCCCCAAAAGCAAATAAAAAGGATAAGGAGCGGTTATCACAGAGGTAATAACTTCCAAGACTCATCTAAATCTTTTGGGTTATCTCCCAATAAGTACTTTTCTTTAACGCCTTTAAGTTAGGCATAAGAAGCAAGAAAAAGAATCAAGTGTTCTCAAATGAAGAAGCATTAAGAGCAAATTTTGTTTTCATAGGAGAGGCAAAAAAAATCATCTCTCTTTTCTTAGGGAAGTATTCTATACCTTTCTTGAGTGGGAGTTTATATTTAATGGTGCCTTCTTTCATATCAATAATGGCACAAACAGTTCTAAGAAAAGGTCTTCCCAAAGTAATAGGACAAGAAGCATTGCATTCAACATCCAAAACATAGAAATCAATGGGGACATAGGCATTGTTAGCCATAATAAGAACATCATTAATACTTCCCATGAGTTTATTTTTAGCATTATCATCAAGTGGGGCATTTGAATAACAATATTCCAATGGTGCCAAATCAAGCATATCATAAATCCTTCTAGGCATAATAGAAACACTACTATCAAGATCACATAAAGCTTTGAAATCAAAATCATTCACTTTCATATTAATGATGGGTTCCCAACCATCTTCTAGTTTCATAGGAATAGAAGCTTTATGTTTCATCTTTTCTTCTTTAATTTTTATGAGAGCATCAGTAATGTGTTTTGTAAAGGCCATATTCATAGCACTAGCATTAGGACTTTTAGCAAGCTTTTGTAGTAACTTAATTACTTCAGAGATGTTGCAACCATCAAGATCAAAATAATTATCATCTAAAGTAGTAGAGCTATTACTAGCTTCAACACTAGTGGTAATGATAGTAGAAACACTAATGTTTCTAGCAATTTCATCTTCTCTCTCCCACTTAGGATGCAATTCAGCTAGTAATCTAACATTTTCATCAACTCTAACTTGTATGGCATTAGTAGCAGCAAAGGGATTCTCATTAGTTTCAGATTTAGCAGTCATTTTATTCAAATAGATTGTGCTTCAGCCAATGATGCTATATTTCTTTCAGCATTAGAGAGTTTTTCCTCAATAGTTTTATCGAAAGCAGTTTGTTTACTAATAAAATCTTTCAGCATAACTTCAAGTTCAGAGGGAGCACTCATATTATTATTGTAGGAATTTCCATAAGCATTACCATTATTGGGAGGATAAGGCATATAGTTATTTTTACCAAAATTATTTGTGTAGGCATTGTTGCTAAAATTATTATTTCTTATAAAGTTTACATCAACTTACTCTTCATGAGCAACCAAAGAGGCTAAGGGGACATGATTTGGATCAATATGAGCTTTCCCATTAACAAGCATAGACATAATAACATCAATTTTTATCACTCAAGGAGGAGGTTTCTTCAATAGAATTTACCTTCTTACCTTGTGGAGCTCTTTCAGTGTGCCATTCAAAAAAATTAACCATCATATTATCCAGAAGCTTCGTTGCAGCACCCAAAGTAATGGTCATAAAGGTACCTCCAGCAGCAGAATCCAATAGATTTCTTGAAGAATAGTTTAGTCCTGCATAAAAGGTTTGGATAATCATCCAAGCAGTCAGTCCATGAGTGCGACAATTCTTTACCAAAGATTTCATTCTTTCCCAAGCTTGAGCAACATGTTCATTATCAGATTATTTAAACTTCATTATTTCACTTCTCATAGATATAATCTTAGCAGGAGGATAGTATTTTCCAATGAAAGCATCTTTGCATTTAGTCCAAGAATCAATACTATTCCTAGTTAAGGAATTCAACCATTCTTTAGCTTTTCCTCTCAAAGAGAAAGGAAACAATTCAAGCTTAATAATATCTCCATCTATATCCCTATGCTTTTGCATCTCACAAAGTTCGACAAAGTTATTTAGATAAGCAGCAGCATCTTCATTACAAATACCAGAAAATTGTTCTCTCATAACAAGATTGAGTAAAGCAGGTTTTATTACAAAGAGAGTAGATTCAGGAACAAGTTGAGCAACAGGTGTGAACATGAAATCATTGTTGTTGGTGCTAGTGAAGTCACACAACTTAGTGTTTTCAAGAGTAGTCATTTTTTTGTGTTTTTAATAAAGAAAGCAAATTAGTAAAACTATTTTTTGTGTGTTTTCGGTAAAGAAACAAGCAAACAAAGCAAAAATAAACTAAGAAAAACAAATAAAACAAAGTAAAGAGATTGGTTATGAGGGACTCTCCTTGTGAAGATGTCCTTGACTCCCCGGCAACGGCGTCAGAAAAAGAGCTTGATGGCCCAAAATATATCGAGCTTATTGGGGAACCCCAAGAGGAAGGTATGATGAGCACAGCACCAAGTTTTCCCTCAGTTATGAAACCAAGATTATCGAACCAGTAGGAGCAAGGAAATACCTCCAAGGTGTTGTTGCCAACTTGGATTCTTGCACAACAAAACCACAGAACTTTGCCCCCAACTTACATTGAGGTTGTCAATCTCACCGGTTTTGCTGAAAACAAAGGATTAAACATATTGTGTGGAAGAAAGTAAAAGCTTGTAGAAAGTAAACAGAAAGCAATAAACAGTTGTAGATTGATGATAAAAGAAAGGACTGGCGTCCATAGTTCACTAGTGGTGGCTCTCCTTAAGATAGATAACACGTTGGGTGAACAAATTACAGCGAGGCAATTGACAAACATCGAGAAAGCATACATGCATATACTAATCATCTTGACTCCTTTGAGATTCGATTGGGTATTACAACATTATAAATAGACCGTAATCCAACTTCATCTATGACTAATAATCTACCTTCAGGTTATCATCCGAACCCCCTACAGTATTAAGTTGCAAGCAACAGATAATTGCATTACGCATTGCGTGTAAAGTAAACAATACGATTGTTCTATGAACAAAGGATTGTTGTTTTCTCCCTAGTAGCAACAGCACATCTAGTACCTTAGAGATTTCTGTCACTTCCCCAGATTAATAGAGGCATGAACCCACTATCAAGCATAAATACTAACTCTTGGAGTTGCTAGCATCTATTTGGCCAAGATAGATACTAACAACGGAAAGCATGCAAGATCACAAATAACAAAGACATGATTGAATCAATAATCAATCTGAAATAGCATCTCAATATCCATTAGATCCCCACAAACACAACATGTAGGATTACAAATAGATGATCTTGATCATGAACGGAGCTCACAAGATCTAAGCATGATAGCACAAAGGAGAAGAACCAGCCATCTAGCTACTACATGGACCCGTAGTGCAAGGATGAACTACTCATGCATCACACCGGAGGCTTGCATGGTGATGAAGAAGGCCTCCAGGGTGAATTCTCCCCTCCGGTAGGGTGCCGGGAAGAGCTTCAGATCCCTCCTAATCTAGGGATGGAGATGACGATGGCTACAGACTCTTTCCTAGAATTTTGATCGGGTCGTTAGGGTTGCTGTATCGGAGGCATCTTATAGGCGAAAGGGGAGGCCGAGGGGGTGCCCTAGGCGGCCACACCGCCCCCTGGCGCGGCCATGCCTGGCCCACGCGGCTAGGTGGTGTGGCGGCCCTCTAGCCCCTCTCCATATCGTATTCTGGCTTCGTGTCCCCCTGGGTGAAAACTTAATTTGGCTTTTGTCCCGTGCAATTCTGAGAATATTCATTTTCTGACTTTCCTGGAACCAAAAACAGCAGAAAACAGGCAGCTGGCACTGTGGCATCTTGTTAATAGGTTTGTCCAAGAAAGTGTATAAAAAGTACTCCAAAGTTGGAACAAAACATAAGAAATTAGATAAAAACTAAGCATGGAACATCAAAAATTATGGATACGTTAGCAACGTATCACACGACCGTGCAGTCGCATTGGTGACCTTGTAGGATCGTTCTTCACGAGTAATTCAATGCTTGAAGAAGGTGTAGTCATGCCTTAGGCATATCTTCCAAGCAATGTTTCCTCTCGACGCGGTGCCCTCAAGGCTGTTGGCTCTTCTGGCAAAGTGTCGGGATATAAGTGTGGTCTGCGAGTGCGTGCGGCAACAGCTAGTCGCTGGTGCCAAAGCTGCGCTATCGCTGGTGCGACTGCATAGGCCAGGTGTGGATGTCGTGTCTGTTGCTACTGGACCGCCGCCTCCACTAGAAGGGGTGACTTGGAACATGGTTCCACACTATGAGGCGGTTGATCGGCCAGCAGAGGACATCGTCGACTTCTTTGAAGAGCAGACAAATGTTCTTCTTTTGCAGCAGTAGCATAATTTGTATCCTGCACATAGATGTATACGTGTTGTAAAGTTCATATGATTATGGTGGGTGTATTTAATACCCATTAATGTGTGAAGAGCTTGCTAGCTTGTAGTATTTGCGAGTGTGTTGTACTCTGTAGTTCCCTTTCGTTAGCCTGACATGTATTTATCTCAGCACCTTGCCAACCTGTCAGGTGCGTTGCAGCTGGGTTGGTTTTTATCAAGGGTTCGATTGGTAATGTGTCAGCTACTCAGGATACAGCGATTTGTAAAGTAAAAAACATCTAGGGGTAGAAGCGGCGTAGGTGCGCGACGTTCCATGGGTTGGAGTATGCGACTCCGCTCTCGGAATCTTTAAGGCGATAGGCGCCACCTGGGATTACTTCTATAATCACATAAGGTCCTTCCCAAGGGACTCGATCTTGAGATGCCCTTGATGCTTTAGTCGTAGGACCAGGTCTCCTTCGACGAAGGATCTGGGGCGTAGCCTTCTGCTGTGGTAGTTGTGGAGGCTCTACTGGTAGATCGTGGATCTCTTTGTTGTGATCTCGCGTGCCTCGTCAAGGAGGTCGACGGAGTCTTCGAGTGCGAGAGTTGACTCCTTCTCGCTGTATGGAACCACCCACAAAGCTTTGTAGCACACTTCTGCGGGTAGCACCGCTTCAGCACCGTGCACCATGAAGAACGGAGTGTATCCTATGGCGCTGTTTGGAGTTATGCGTAGGCTCCAAAGTACGGATTGCAGCTCATCTGGCCAGCACCCAGCGGCTTGCTTGAGCGGTCGAAGGAGTCATTTCTTCATTCCGCCACAGACGAGGCCGTTGGCCTTTTTGACTTGACCATTGGTCTAAGGGTGAGCCACCGAGGCGTAGCTAATGTTGATTCCCAAGTTTTCACAGAATTCCTGGAGCTCCTTGGAGGTGAAGTTCATCCCATTGTCCGTGATGATGTTGTGTGTCACGCCAAAGCGGTAGACGATGGACTCAAAGAATTTGACGGTGTTGGCGCCTGATTGATTCGTCACTAGCATGGCCTTGATCTGCTTGGTGAATTTGTCGACCGCGAATAAGAGGTAGACGTAGCCTCCTCGTGAGGACCTCGGGAGCTTGCCGACCATGTCGAGTCCCCATTGTGCAAAGGGCCAATCTACTGGTATTGGCCTGAGCTCTACGCCTAGTGCGTGTGGTTTATCCGCGAATCATTGGCAAGCGTTGCAGCGCTGGATGATATCTTTGGCATCAGGCATGGCCGTTGGCCAGTAGAATCCAGCTCGTAGAGCCTTGGCGACGAGGGCGCGACTGCCCGCATGGTGTCCGTAGGTGCCTTCGTGTATGTCGAGGAGGATGGCTCTTTCGTCTCTATTGGAGACGCACCTCTGAAGAACTCCTGTGATGTTGCGCTTGTATAGTTTGCCGTTGATAAGAGCGAATGCCTTGGATCTTCGCACTATGTGTCTTGCATTAGTCGGGTCATTGGGCAGCCTTTTGCTGAGCAGGTATGTGATATACGGCTACGTCCAAGATGGTTTGATCATCATGACCTCCATTGGGCCTTCGAGTCCTGTATCAGGCTCTGTGTTTTCGAGTGCCATTGGCTCATTGAGTGGCATAGCCCCCGAGTCCGTTGACATGCTTGCCTTCTTTCCTAGAGCCTTGGGCTTGATGGAGCGTTCGCAGATGCGCTCTATAAATACACCAGGTGGTATTGGGGCACAGGTGGAGCCAATGTTGGCGAGTATATCCGCCTCCTCATTGCTTTCATGGCCAACGTGTCGCAGCTCATAGCCATCAAATTCTCCCTCGAGTTTGTTGTAGATTTCGTGATAGGCAATCATGTTGTCGCTCAGTGCGTCGCACTCGTGCATTGTTTGGTTGACCACCAGTTTGGAGTCGCCATAGATGATGAGCCTCTTGGCGCCGCAGGCTTTCGCCATCCGCATTCCATGGATCAAGGCTTCGTACTCAGCTTTGTTATTGGAGGCTATGAACTGCATTCGCAGAATATACTTAATCTTATCTCCCTAGGGTGATGTCAGTATGACACCTGCGCCAGCTCCGTCCTTTCGCTTGGTCCCGTCAAAGTGCATTGTCCAGAGATAGGACATATCTGGTTTGTCGGGGAGTTGGTTCTCCATCCAGTGCACGAGGAAGTCCGGGAGAACTTGTGACTTGATCGCGTCACCCTTCTTGTACGTGATGTTGCGTGGCGATAGCTCTTTGCCCCAGAGCGCGACTCGCCCAGTAGTGTTAGGATTATTGAGTATATATCCGAGTGGGGCGTCGTTCACCACTACGATTGGGTGCTCCTGGAAGTAGTAGCGTAGTCGCCTGGTTGTCATGAAGACGTCGTACGCCAGCTTCTGGTAGTGCGGGTACTGCTGTTTTGTTGGCGTAAGTACCTCGATGAGGTAGTATACTGGACGCTGAACCCCGTGGACCTTATTTTCTTCGGCTCGCTCCACCACGAGTACGGTGCTGACCACTTGGTTGCTGGTAGCCATCTATAGCAACAGCGGCTCCTTTTCACGAGGCGTGACCAATACCGACGAGGTGGATAGTAGACGCTTGAGGTCCTCGAATGCTTCTTGCGCTTCATCTGTCCACTCGAACTTGTCAGCTTTGCGGAGAAGCTGGTAGAAGGGCAGTGCATTTTCGCCCATGCGACTGATGAATCAACTGAGCGCCGCGATTCTCCCAGCTAGCTGATGGACACCTTTTACGTTCTTCGGCTTCTCCATGGCCAGTATGGCTTTTATTTTCTTCGTGTTTGCTTTGATCCCTCTCGCAGATATGAGATATCCGAGTAACTGCCCAGATGGTATGCCGAAGGCGCATTTGTTCGGATTGAGCTTGATCTGGTAGTGGTCGAGGTTATCGAAGGTCTCGCGGAGATCGTCGATTAGCGTAGCCTCCTCTTTGGTTTTGATGATGATGTCGTCGATGTATACTTGGATATTGCGACCAAGTTGGTTCTTGAGGCAGGCCTGCATGCACCGCTGGTAGGTGGCTTCGGTGTTTTTTAGCCCAAAGGGCATCATCTTGTAGCAGAACACACGAAAGGGTGTTGTGAACGCCGTTTTCTCCTGGTCTTCCTCCTTCATTCGAATCTGGTTGTAGCCTAAGTTGGCATCAAGGAAGCAGAGGCTCTCTCATCCCGCAGTGGAGTCGATGATTTGATCGATCCGTGGCAACGGTAAGTGATCCTTCGGGAAGTGCTTATTCAAGGAAGTGAAGTCCATGCACATCCGTAGGATATCCGTGTCCTTTTTAGGCACAAGCACTGTATTTGCGAGTCAGGTGCTTTCCTTGATCTCGCGTATGAAATTTGCATCGAGGAGTCTGTTGATCTCCATACCGACCGGTTTCGCTCTTGGTTCAAACAATCGCTATATTGTCTGCTTGACTAGCCTTGCGTCTGGATTCACGTTGAGTGAGTGCTTGGCGAATTCCCTAGGAACTCCTGGCATGTCCGCTGGACAATAGACGAAGATTTCCCAGTGCTCACGGAGGAATTCGACGAGCGCGAGTTCCTATGCGGAACTTAAGTTGTTGGCGATGAGGGTCGTCTTGGCTCGGTCCGTTGGGTGGACTTGGACTTTCTTGGTGTGCACCGATGAGTTGAAGAAGAGGTCGGGTGAGCTTGGCTTGCTCAGGGGAGGTAGATTGTTGTCTGTCGACTCCTTCAACTTTGCAAGTTCCTCTTGCATGCTGAAAGACTGGGAGATTCTGTTGAATTCCCTATCGCAGCTATCAGACCTCTCGAAGCTTTCGTTGATTCTGATGACGTTGTTTGGTCCTGGAATCTTCATCTACAGATAGGTGTAGTGTGTTACCGCCATGAACCTTGCAAACGCGACACGTCCGAGGATGCAATGGTATTGTGAGGGCTAGTCGACGACTTCGAAGTCGATGCGTTCTCGCCGGATATTCTACGGCGTGCCGAAGATGACGTCGAGGTTGATTTTGCCCAGGGGGTCCACTCCTTTCCCTGGGATGATGTCGTGGAACATCGTGTCTGAAACTTCCAAACATGTCAAAGGGATCTGCATCGTGTGCAAGGCACTTGTGAACATGAGGTTGATGCCGCTTCCGCCATCCATGAAGACGCGACTCATGTCAAAGCCCTCGATTTGTGCCTCGAGTATGAGGGGACAGTGGCCTGGGCGAGGTACTTGGTGCGGGTGGTCGGCTTGTCGAAGGTGATGCAGGACTCGATTCCACTGAGGTACTCAGTGGTGGAAGGTGGAGAGTTTATCGCCAAATTGACTTGGCGAGTGATTTCCTTCTGCACTCGATTTGAGGGACGCCCCTTTTGGATCATCCCCATATTGCCCAGCACTCGTGGGTACTTCTCACCTCCATGGTTCTGGACTGGTGCAGCCGCGTGTGGTGGTGGTCCAGGTGGTTGTGGTGGCGCTGCATGAGCCACGGCGCCCGAGGCAGCTCCGTATCCCTGGTTGATCATGTCGTGATTCATCTGGGCCAGGCCTTCGTGGAGCTTGAGAACTCACGGCAATCCTTGAGGAGGTGGCTGGACTTTTTCTTGCCGTCATGATTGTCGATGTAGAAGTGTACGGTGCATGGTCCGGACAATTTGTCCTAGATGGATTGCCCAAGCGCGTGATCGTGAGTGCGGCGTTGCCACATTTGCATGGTTTTCTGCTATCGCGGTATCCACCACTGCGGTATTCGCCGTTGTGGTTGTCGTCACGTTGTTCGATGTAGCCAGATATGCGACCATGTTGACTTTGTCGCGGTCCTTGTAGATGCGCATTTGACGTTTCCCTCGGCGGTCGCGTCTACGCCCAAGGTCATCGTCATCGTCAAAGTATGTACGGTTTTTCACCAAGTCCTCTCTGTACGCCCACCGATTTGCGATCTCCATCAGGTGGTCGATTGTTTTGGGCTTCGAGCGGCCCAGCTCCTCCCTGAGCTCTATATGGCGAACGCCACCGTTGAACGCGTCGATTGCGCGTTCCTCCGAGATATTTTCTGCGGAGTTCTTGATAATGGACCACCTCTGGATGTACGAGCGCAGCAACTCGCCAGACCTTTGGTGGCAGCCTCTTAGTTCCTCGATTGATGCGGGCCTTTTGTAAGTGCCCTTAAAGTTGCACACGAAGTTGTAGACCAGCTCCTCCCAACTGCGAATTGATCTGCGCGGGAGGTTATTGAGCCATGCGCGGGCGGCGCCTTGTAGTGTAGCTGCAGGCATTGCATTGTCGTGCTTGAGCTTCCGCCATGTAGCCTGACAGAGGAGATGTGATCCTCCAGCCAGATCTTTCGGTCCTGCAGGCCGTCAAATTTCGGGTTCTCCGATGGGAGTTTGAACCCCTTAGGCATTCGCCTCTACCTGATGGCTCTGCTAAAGCATCTGGCGCCGCAGAGCACCGCCTCGCCTGCATCTTGTCGACCTTGCGCTGCATGATGTCATCACGTGCATCGTAGTCGACGTCGTGCCACCGTGAGCGATGTCGCCGTGACAGGTCGTGGATATCATTGCTAGAGGAGTACGAGTAGTAGTATTTTTCAGAGCTTTACCTTTCTTTGGCTCTGGTGTCGGCTCCCTGACGAGAGCGGCTTCTACTAGCCCTAAGCCCGCGATGGTAGATCAGTGCATGGCAGCTCACGAATCTCCAGCTGGCGGCTGGTTGTTGAGGAGGCACATGGTGGCTGTTGTCACCGCTAGTTGCGGTGTCTTTGGGAGCATGTTGCCTCGCGTATCCACCATCATAGAGCCGAAGTCGAGGACTTTTGCGGGTTCTTCGCGCTCCTTGTCAGTGAGGTGAGCCATTTGAGATCGACGTTTGGCAGCCACGTAGTCATTGCCTTTGGAAGAGGATCCTCTCATGGAGGAAAGTTGAGCCTGTCGAAGGCTCGACTCATCAGCTGCTTTTCTGTGCTTGTCAAGTTGCGCGACTACTTGCTGCTGGCGCTTGAACTCCTCGTTGAGCAGCCAGTGGTAGCCCATCAGCATCTATTGCAATGTGCCTAGGGGGAGAGGATTTCCCTGTGGGGCCTCGCGGCAGCGGGTCCACTCGTTGTCGTTGAGTTTGATTAGCATGCGCTCCGCGGCGTGCTCATTTGCCGTGAGGTTCAGGTTCCCGTCTGTTCCATTGTTGACGAGTGCGCCGTTAGTGGGCGCACTGTTGGTGGGGCCACCGTTCCCGTCGTTGGATGGACCAGTACCGGTGTTGTCGCGATTGACACCGGTGTCGCATGCGTTGATGACGGCGCACATGAAGTGATTGGGGAAGCGGTTGCTCCCACAACTCTCAGATCCAGAGCCACAGGCTCCATCCTCTATGGCCAGGTCACCCAGATCGGATCCGCGACTGATGTCGCTATCCATACCCTCAGCTGTTGTCGGGGCGTTGAGCTCGCTCAGGGTGCCAATTGATGGCAGAAATCATGATGCAGGAGCAATCGCGGGAGCCATCGGCTGATCAAGAAGGCGGAGTGTGCCCAGCTGACTAACTTGGAAGCGTAAGCTCCCGATCGCCAAGCCGATTCCTTCTCCTACGTACTCGAAAGCCGGCGAGTGGCTGGCGTGTGGATGCTAAAGTCGACAGCACTAAAGATATGGTGAATCTCTACTGTTGTAGAGTTGTAGATCGTGGTTGACGGGGCCGAAGAAGCCGCGACATTAGCACTCCCAGTTCCCATAGACGGCGCCAATTGATGAGGGTTTAACTCGTCAATGCCCATTGTTATGGACATCGGTTTTGGAGAAGGAGGGAGCGTTGGAGGCATCAATGAGCTAGAAAACAAGCACACAGGGATGCAAGGTTTACCCAGCTTCAGGCCTCGTAGAGGTCCCTACTCCTGCTTGTCAGCTCTTTGAATTATCAAGGGAGTCGAAAGTTACAGGGGTGCGTAGATGCAATCTAGCGATGGTTGTGGAAACCAGGGTTGTGATTGTCCTCCTCTCCGCCCCCTCCTAGCCTTTATATAGATAGGCTAGGTCTCGGGTAGCAGGTTGAGTCGGTTACAGATTAGGGTTCGTCCATTTGAACTTTCTATCTTAAGCTTCTTGTGCCGCAAGCAATCAGAGTTTCCATGAGTTACTTGAATCCTGTATTGGGCCTTGGCAACGCCGTGGGCTTCTGCAGTATCTGGTCCATATATGCCCAACTCGAGTACCTGTAGGGTATGCCCATGTCAGGGACCAATAGGGCAAGGGGAAGCCGCCACCGCTGGCCTTGGTCGCCGCGTGGGCAAGGGAGTGATTCGCCGCGGCACGACATCGTGTTGCAAAGATCCCAACCAGAAGATCTACTTCCGCACTCTCGGAAGGGATCAGAGAGCCGAATATCGTCATCATACACCGGACATGTGAGAAACCATGGAGGTGCTTCCACTTGTGGCACTTGGGCTCTTGTGCAAGGACCTTGGGTGACTTGCGAGGAGCTTCGCGACCTTGAGGTCCGCTACGGTATCAGTTACTTCATCCACGTTCCCCTTGAAACGTTAAGAGCTTTCGGTGTTCAAGGGTATGTGATGTCTACGCACTTCTATTTTTGTGGACAGTTGTTGGGCCTCCAAGTGCAGAGGTTTGTAGAACAGCAGCAAGTTTTCCCTTAAGTGGATCACCCAAGGTTTATCGAACTCAAGGAGGAAGTGGTCAAAGGTATCCCCTCTCAAGCAACCCTGCAATCAAGATACAAGAAGTGTCTTGTGTCCCCAACACACCAATACACTTGTCAGGTGTATAGGTGCACTAGTTCGGCGAAGAGATAGTAAAATACAAGTGGTATGGATATAAGACAACGGTGCTAGAAAATAGCTTGATGGCGTGGAAAAGACTAAAGTAAAACTGAAATAAAGATAGAAGCAATAAAACATGTAATAGATCTAATAGCAAATGGTGTTTCAATGCTTAGAAACAAGGCTTAGGGATCATACTTTCGCTAGTGAACACTCTCATATAAATATATTATTCTTTATGATACTACTCTTAACTACTCTCCGGTTGGACACTCTAATCGATGGTAGGGCTATAACAGCACACCTCAAAGTAAGCCTTTCCCATCTAGAAAACCCCACACTGTCACCTTGAGTACTAGATGAGTCCAGCAAACACCACAATTTCATAAAGACATCCAACTCCAAATATAACTCATAACAAGTATTAGTAATCTCTAGCCTAAGTGCCACCATGGTGTGCACGCTGTCACTTTCACACACATGGGGAGAGCAGAGATCTATTAAAGCACTTGAGTAGCAAGGTAGATCTATAGATTACAAGCTCATGATCACAATATGATCATGCATAGAGAGAGATGAACACATAGCTACCGATAGAACCCTTAGCCTCGAGAGAGAACTACTCCCTCCTCATCATGGGAATCTGCAATGGTGATGGAGATGGTGGTGGAGATCGATGGAGATGGCTCCGGGGGCAATTCCCCGTCCCAGCAGGGTGCCAGAACAGAGACTTTCTGTCCCCCGAATCTCCCCCTCGGTGGCGGCGGCGCATCGGAACTTTTCGTTGATTTCTGATTGACGATCTAGAGTTTTTGCCTCAGGAGGAATATATAGGCGAAGGAGGCAAGCTCGGGAGTTGGATGCATGAGTGGAACTCATACTTGATTGTGGAGGCTAGCAAAAGACTGGGAGCGACAAACTAAGAGAGCAATAATGGCCATAATCATGCAGAGCGACAAAACATCATTGATCAATACATAAAGTGATACTACAAGTTGAAAACTAAAGGATCATAAAGGCTATGGTGACTTGAGATAGTCATAACATGGTGTGAGCATGCGCCAAGTCAACCCAAATAAAGCATCAAAGGAGAATACCATAATACTATGCTTTAATATGCTAAAACAACGCATGATTCATCCAAGGCACATTAAGCAATCTCAATTGTTTATAACAAGTCAGGCTACAACAAAGAATACTAAGCATAAAGATAAAACAGTATCAAGCATGGCATGACAAAGCATAGGCCACAGACAAAAACGAGCTCTTTTTACCACATAAGCATGAACTTTCCTACTCTTTTCCAAATCAAACCAAACTATTTGCAAACCAATGTATGAAAGAGGGGGTCCAACCAATTTATTCAGAAAACTAAGCAAACCAAGCAAACTAAAAACAAAAACGAAAACGAAAAATAAGACGCTCCAAGAACAACGCAACTGTGCATGAAATAATAAAAATGAAGCGTTTGGAAGAAACCTGGGATTTTTATTGATGAAGGAGGGGATGCCCAAGGCATCCCCAAGCTTTGACGCTTGTACTTCTTGGATATTTCTTGGGGTGACACGCGTGGCATCCCCAATCTTGAGCTTTAGTCCATCCTTCATCTCATTACTCATTCCTTCCATACACCTGAAATTTTTTCTTCATACAAAACTTCACACAATGTTTATTAGCAACATTAGTGCACTCAAGATAATAAGTCTTTAGGTTCAGTTCTAATACCAATCATACTTCCATTAAAACAGTAGCTACTGTAGCACTTCCCTCAAAAAGCTCAATTCCCCAAAATAACTCAAAAAGGAACCAACAAGACGCAAATGCAAATAATGGCAGAAATCTGTCAAAACAGACCAGTAGGTAAAAACAAATTTTTTAGAAGACATTCTGTTGCTCAAATCGAAAAGTGTTGAACTAACGAAAGTTAGATAACAACCTGGGGCAGAAGAAAGAAAATCCACGCCTCAAAAGGACGTTCAGAGATTTTACACGAATTTTTACGGTGAAGCACAGAAATCTGTTTCGGGACAGCAACTTTCCCAATCATTACTTCTCTCTCATTAGAGGTTATTCTTGGCACAAAAAGCAAATTAAAAGGATAAGGAGCGGTTATTACAGAAGTAATAACTTCCAAGACTCATCTAAAACTGTTGGGTTATCTCTGAATAAGTACTTATCTTTAACGCCTTTAAGTTAGGCATGATAGTTTAAGAAGATGCTCACATAAGAAATATGAATTGAAGTAAAAGAGAGCATCAAGAAGCAAATTCAAAGCACATTTAAGTCTAACCCACTTCCTATGCAAAATAATCTTGTAAAGAAACAAGTCATGAAAGCACAAAGCAACAAGCATAGGAAAGCAAAACAAGTGCAACTTCAAAATTTTCAACATAAAGAGGGGAAACTTAATATTATTGAGATGCATAAAACCATGTTTCTCTCTCTCATAATAACTTTCAGTAGCATCATGAATAAAATTAACAATATAACTATCATATAAAACATTCTTATCATGAGCCACATGCATAAAACAATTATTACTCTCCCTATAAGAATAGTCATTCTTATTAATCATAGTGGGAGCAAATTCAACAAAATAGCTATCATTATTATTCTCATCACCATAATCATCAAATATAGGAGTCATATTGTAATCATTAATTTTCTCCTCAATAGTAGGTGGACTGAAAATATCATATTCATCATTATAATCATCATATATTGGAGGTTTGGTATCATCATAAGCAATAGAATAGCTATCTTCCAAAGCTGGGGAACTAAAAAGATCATTTTCATAAAAACTAGCTTCCCCAAGCTTAGAATTTTCCATAGCATTAGCAATAATGGTGTCCAAAGAATTCATACTAACAACATTGCTATTAGCATGTAAATAAAGTTCCATAGGTTTTTTAATTTTTTCTTCAAACATTTCATGTCCTAACTCAAGATAAATACTATAAAGCTCTCTAATTTTGTTGTTGTTTTCCATTAAGCCTAACTAGTGAAAACAAGAAACAAAAAGACAAAATTGTAGAATCTAAAGGAAATAACTTCGAGCACTCACACCAGAGGATTTGAGTACCTTTTACCTTACCTCCCCGGTAACGCCGCCAGAAAATAGGCGTTTGCCGTGGGAGGTCTTCTTCTTTAGTCCTCCGGTGTGAATACCTTTTACCTTTCCTCCCGGGCAACGGTGCCAGAAAATAGCTTGATGTCTACGCACTTCTATTCTTGTAGACAGTTGTTGGGCCTCCAAGTGCAGAGGTTTGTAGAACAGCAGCAAGTTTTCCCTTAAGTGGATCACCCAAGGTTTATCGAACTCAGGGAGGAAGTGGTCAAAGGTATCCCCTCTCAAGCAACCCTGAAATCAAGATACAAGAAGTCTCTTGTGTCCCCAACACACCCAATACACTTTTAAGGTGTATAGGTGCACTAGTTCGGCGAAGATATAGTAAAATACAAATGGTATGGATATAAGACAACGGTGCTAGAAAATAGCTTGATGGCATGGAAAAGACTAAAGTAAAACTGAAATAAAGATAGAAGCAAGAAAACATGTAATAGATCTAATAGCAAACGGTGTTTCAGTGCTTAGAAACAAGGCCTAGGGATCATACTTTCGCTAGTGAACACTCTCATATAAATATATTATTCTTTATGATACTACTCTTAACTACTCTCCGGTTGGACACTCTAATCGATGGTAGGGCTATAACAGCACACCTCAAAGTAGGCCTTTACCATCTAGAAAACCCCACAATGTCACCTTGAGTACTAGATGAGTCCAACAAACACCACAATTTCATAAAGACATCCAACTCCAAATATAACTCATAACAAGTATTTGTAATCTCTAGCCTAAGTGCCACCATGGTGTGCACGCTGTCACTTTCACACACATGGGGAGAGCAGAGATCTATTAAAGCACTTGAGTAGCAAGGTAGATCTATAGATTACAAGCTCATGATCACAATATGATCATGCATAGAGAGAGAGATGAACACATAGCTACCGGTAGAACCCTTAGCCTCGAGAGAGAACTACTCCCTCCTCATCATGGGAATCAACAATGGTGATGGAGATGGTGGTGGAGATCGATGGAGATGGCTCCGGGGGCAATTCCCCATCCCGGCAGGGTGCCGGATCAGAGACTTTCTGTCCCCTGAATCTCCCCTTCAGTGGCGGCGGCGCATCGGAACTTTTCGTGGATTTCTGATTGACGATCTAGGGTTTTTGCCTCGGGAGGAATATATAGGCGAAGGAGGCAAGGTCGGTGGCCAGCCAGGGGGCCCACACCATGCCCTGGCACGGCCAGGGGGACCCGTGCCTAAGGGTGGTTTGTCCACCCTGTGGCCCCTCTCCGTCTCGTCTTCTGGCTCCGTGAGTCTTCCGGTAAA
Organism: Avena eriantha; assembly: GCA_910589775.1. Lineage (NCBI taxonomy): Eukaryota > Viridiplantae > Streptophyta > Magnoliopsida > Poales > Poaceae > Avena > Avena eriantha. The sequence continues at coordinate 494,589,516 of OU342740.1, forward strand.
TTATCAACTTTGGCTTTTGTCCCGTCTAATTCCGAGAATATTCATTTTCTGACTTCTTGAAACCAAAAACAGCAGAAAACAGGCAACTAGCACTGTGGCATCTTGTTAATAGGTTAGTCCCAGAAAGTGTATAAAAAGTACTCCAAAGTTGGAACAAAACATAAGAAAGTAGATAAAACCAAGCATGGAACATCAAAAATTATAGATATATTTGCAATGTATCAGTATGTTACCGAAACCTTCTTCGTTACAGCATTACTCACAGATTGATCCTGGCATTTGGTGTTGTGCTAGTTAATAAAAAAATGTGTTTTCTGCTACCCAATGCCCACAAGTATAAGGGGTTGCTGAAATCTTCGATGGGAAATACTACCAAAATTTATAGTTCGACTCAAGAGGAGCACAAGAATATCAATAAGACTTTTGCCATTGAGACATCAATCTCAACCGCACATGTGTATCAATATAATCAAGAACCAAGTGGTGATCACTTGAATCAAAATAGTAAAACAAACAGTGAACAATAGCAACAGATTTCCAGTTTTCACCGGAAGTAGTAACTTGTAACTTTTAGTGGCTAAAAGCGTAGGCATGAGGTGATAGAGGGGTGTTGCATGAATGATACTCATCATATAATGTAATCCAAATAACATGGCATTCATCTCTAATTCAGGTGTGTGTAGGTATGTTCTCTAAACATAGTTATGCGTACTAACCAAGAGAATTTGCATAACACCTATTGTCCTATCTTCCTATTTCACTGGGGCCAACTTGGAATTACAGGTATTTAAGGTCTATCATGTGGAATAGCCTAGAACAATGCATTAACAATTTATGAACACACAATATCCTCAAACTATCATATATTTCCCTTGTTTAACCTAACTATCACTTTAGGGTTCGCATGTTCAACATAATAATAGTCATTGCACCTTGCAACACATACTAAACTCAAATATATTATGAGGCAATAGAAGTTCAGTACTGAAATCATGTCACTCGGGCCATAGTAACAAGCATTATACATATCAAAGGTGCATCAACACTCATACAAGAATATCCTCAAGATAATCACCTAAAATCTCGATACATATGGATGATTACATGATCAATCTCATCCAATCTCCATCCACCTCACATGCCTACAAAGAACTACTCACACATGATCATGGAGAGTGAGCACATGGTTGTTGAGGATGACGTTGGTGATGATGGTGATGAAGGAAGCGTCAAAATTCTGCTCTCTGAAGTGGAGAGCGGGACCAATCTGACTCCGGAAACGAAGATCGTGGATGTGGTGGCGCTCTATTTCGCAAAAATAACCCTCCCCTGGATACCTAGGTTTTTTAGGTATATAAGGGGGTACATGAAAGGAGGAAGCGAGATGATGCTCCAGGGCCAAAAGGGCCTAGGTGGTGTGGCCATTAAGGTTGCACACGCCACTAGGTATCTTTTGGGCCTCTAGGATCCAATTGTGTAATTAAAAAGCTCGAGGGTCCTTGTTCCAGTAAAAAACTTTCTTTGTATTTTTCTCCGATTTTATTTTCTACGAAAATAGTCAGAAACAAAACTTTTGCTAAAAACAACGTCAGATTCAGCAGTTTTAGTTAACTAAGGTGATACTTCCGGAGCAAGTCATTGAGCAAAGTACTTACATTTGGGTGTATCACTACCGAACCCCTTCAGTGGTATCAGATCCGATATATGCGTAGTACTACTTGTACAGTTAGAACACACACGGTTATTGTGTGGGTATTGATCCTATAGTTGTTACCCTTCCACGTGTACTTGTTTATATTGTGGCACTGTTTGATGAAGCGGCCCAGACCGACCTTACGTGTAAACTTACACGAGACTGGTTCCATGCTCAACATACGACTTGTACCGTATAAGTGGCTAGCGGGTGTGTGTCTCTCTTTCAGTAGTTGATATAGCATTTGCAACGGAGGGTCCCGAAAGGGGTGTAGTAGATACAAGCATTGGATCCATTTTGTGGTTGGAAGTTTATAGGTAGAAAGTTTCTGTCACAAAATCCTAACGGCTACGTAAAACTTGCAAAAGATAAAGTAGAGGCGTCTAACTTTATTTTGCAAGAGGCATATGATGTGATATGGTCTTGGTCGAAATTAAGGTAAACTAGCTTACTCTATGTTGCTAAGTAGTATAGTATGATCATCGTTTCAATGAACAACAACTGGTGACAGTATGGACTTGGCGCCATACCGGAGCACTCGATGGAGATCATGACGCATATCATATCAAAATTATTTCATGCGATGTTGATACCTTATACATCTTGTTGTGTGCTAATGTTAGATACACTAAGTTAGCATTAAATAAGATGATCCCTAGTTAATACCCACCATAGTGTTCTCCCATTAGTGTGAACCACCAAGAAAGGCCACCATTATGAAGCAGGCTATGACACTCGAGTGCTAGACATATCAATATTCACATATAGTGGGTGCAAGCCATGTATGCACTGTGAATACACTAAGGTTGAGTTGACAAACCTAGCATGTACAGACATGGCCTCGGAACATGAGAATATCGAAAGATCGAGCATGAGTCACATGATTGTCATGATCGACACTGTGTTGTCCACCCTTGCAACAATATCAAAGGTCATGGCGATCGGGGATGATATAGTGAATAGGGGTCATGTAATCACTAAAACCATCTAGGGGATGATAGTTTTAGTGGGAGCTCAATTTATAATTTGATTATAAATCTGAACTCATATTATGAACTTAGTCAAAATATCTTTTCAAATATACTTGTAGATCATGGCATATCCCAATAAGTTGTTCAGCTATGGGACTTTCATGCATGATGTGGAACTTAAGTTAGACAATTCAAACTTCATAGAATGGTTCGAGCGCCTCAGGGATACCCTCGACATACAAGAACCACTAGGATATTATCCTAATGACTTAGCAAGTCACCTCCATTGTTGTTCAACGTGCCATGCTTCAGATGGAGATTGTGTTGTGGTTGCGTTTCTTTAACACCAACACAATTAAGATGGTTGTTGAGTTGAATGCTCTCTTCATTCCACAGTTCAGGCTTATGAAGTATGAGTTATTAAACAAGTTCCTCTCAACCAAAATGAGGGAAGATGGCAACTTGAAATGTAACCTGACTATCATGTAGAACTACATGAATGTCTTGCCTACGACATGGACTACTGGATGATTGATAGATATGCGATAGATGAGGTGTTGTGTTCGCTGCCTCCAAGCTACAAATACATTGTCATGAACTATGTCATAGTATATGAAGAGTTCACCTTTCATGAGTTTGTAACTGAGCTAAGAACTCTCTAGGTAGATCTAATTGAAGAGGATGTCATGGATGAAGAAGGTATATTGATATACTAAATTATAAATGTTTCCTGGCAAAGACTTTGCAGTTTATCAAGTATACTGATACATGTTCTGTTTTGTGAAAATAGGTCCATATGCTTGAAGATCTTGTTGAAGGGACAAGGGGACAATGACATGATGGAAAACGAGCTGGTTGATGGCCAACACCATTGTCCCTCCACATCTATCGTTCGGATTAGCATGTATTTGAATAAGATTTTTTTAATCACTATGTGTAAACCTTATTAGTGTGTCTTACATCTTGTGAGACGGTTATTCATATTAATGAGAAACAAACCATTTTTCTATTTATATGAACGATTTCTTTTATGGTCACATTGATTATGAATGACTTGTTCTTATCTTTATCTAAATGGTAATGGTTAAAGCATTTATAAAACAATAAAAATTCCAAAATATATTCAAACTTAATAATGACATCATTCTGAATGACATTAATGTTTAAGTCATAATGGTAATTTTATTTTAATGAAACATAAAGCTTTAAGATACTTGATCTTTTGACTTGTACAAACCATGTCTCACTAAGTGAGATGGCTAAAACACTTCATTCTGGTAAAACGGAATATGGGTTGTTGAATATCATGCATGATGCTTATAATTCAACAAAGTAGTGGACATCATTATAAGCTTCATGATAAATTTAAGTAAATATTTGTATTTACTAAATGAATCATGAGTCTGAAACTATTTGAATTATTCAAAGATCTTCAAAATAAAGTTGGATATTAAATTAATAGGAATATAAAAATCTATGTGATTTGCCAAAGTGACATTGTACTTGAGTTAAAAGTTTGGCTAGGGACTTGTGAAAATGTCTTCGCAAATTATGATTGGATATTTCAAAAATGTCATAGTCACATGTATTAAATACATATGGTCTAGAAATTATCTCGTACCAGGTTATCAGTATCATTAGAGTTCTAGATCAATAGCAAACACTCAATTTAGAAATAGGAAACCATATAAAATTCGTGGAAACAACACCATATGAGTTATGGAATGTTTGAGTTTTTGGAGATTTCGACAATATCGAAGTCATGGAAAATAAACAAGTATTTGTAGTGTATTCTTAGGAAACTATGAATACATCCTCCAAACTAAAACCAAACAAGGCAAAACTTGTATTGCTCAACATGGTACTTCCTCGAGAAAATGTGTTCTCATAGAAGATGCTAGTGCAAGAAAGTGAAAGTTTAGACAAGATATTTGACCTTATCTCCAAATGACGAGTGGCGCAATGAAATATATTATGAAAGCTGAACTCTGCAGTTAGAGGAGAAACTAATGATAAAGATCATAATGTTTCAAGCAATACTTTTACTAAAGAAAGTAGAATTCAAGGATATACTCTGCCTGTTGTAGAATTATATTGTTGATTCACTTTTCATGTCATGAAAACATGACATATATATGAACTACAAAGAAGTGTGACGGACCTAAGAACGAGAAATGATTGAGAGTCATGAAATTCACATTGAGTTACATTTAAGATCGCAAAGTAATATGTGACTTGATCTTATTGAGTAAAGAATGATTACTTATCTTCTCAAAGACTGCAAAGTTATAAGGAAGAAATGAAACCCAATGAAAGACTTAAAGCTCGATTTGTCACAAAGAATGTTTTGGGAAATTCAGTAAAATTGACTATGATATGTAGTGATGCTTAAAGTTTGTTGGATTTACACCAACAATTTCTCCAGTATAATAATTGGAAGTAAGGTTGTTGAAACTGCATGTTCTTCAATACAAGATTGAAGACATGGTTGTAATTGATAGAATGAGCAGGTCTTGTAAAACCTCATGATTGCTAGTGTCTCATAGTAGGGTAGGGCCTAAAATTTTAAGAGCATGTATTCCAAATATATAAAAGAATAGTGTATAATTCTTCTTATAGAAAAATAACAAAAACTCCAACCATGGGTGTTTGAACCCCAAACCAAAGAGTTCAACATATTGTACATGACCAATTTATCTACTTCATCCTTTGGTTCATCATAAGATAGTCACTTTTTGTATATTTATCACATAAAATTCATATATTGACATTTTTCCAAATTATTTTGGGTATCAACTGAATACCCTTGACTTGAGGTGGGCCCGCCTGATACATTGCAAATGTATCTATAATTTTTGATGTTCCATGCTTGGTTTTATCTACTTTCTTGTGTTTTGTCCACACTTTGGAGTACTTTTCATATGATTTCTTGGACTAACCTATTAACAAAGAGCCACAGTGCTAGCTGCCTGTTTTCTGTTGTTTTTGGTTCCAAGAAGTCAGAAAATGAATATTCTCGGAATTGGACGGGACAAAAGCCAAAGTCGATATTTTACCAGAAGACTCATGGAGCCAGAAGACGAGACGGAGAGGGGCCAGGGGCTGGCCACACCACCTGGTGGCGCGGGCCAGGCCAGGTCGCGCCAGGGGGTGGTGTGGGCCCCTTCGGCACCCCCTCGGTCTCTCCTCTCGCCTATAAGACCTCCCGATGCAAAAACCCTAAATAGTCCAGCCTCCAGCCACGAAAAGTTCTGCAACACCGCCGCCACCGAAGGGGAGATTCGGGGGACAAAAAATCTCTGTTCTGGCACCCTGCCGGGATGGGGAAGTGCCCCTGGAGCCATCTCCATCGATCTCCATCACCATTGCTGATTCCCATGATGAGGAGGGAGTAGTTATCTCTCGAGGCTAAGGGTTCTACCGGTAGCTATGTGTTCACATCTCTCTCTATGCATGATCATATTGTGATCATGAGCTTTGTAATCAAGTAGATCTACCTTGCTACTAAAGTGCTTTAATAGATCTCTGCTCTCCCCATGCGTGTGAAAGTGATAGCGTGCACACCATGGTGGCACTTAGGCTAGAGATTACAAATACTTGTTATGAGTTATATTTGTAGTTGGATGTCTATATGAAATTGTGGTGTTTGTTGGAACCATCTAGTGCTCAAGGTGACAGTGTGGGGTTATCTAGATGGGAAAGGCTTACTTTGAGGTGTGTCGTTATAGCCCTGCCATGGATTAGAGTGTCCAACCGGAGAGTAGTTAAGAGTAGTATCATAAAGAGAAGATATTTATATGAGAGTGTTCACTAGTGAAAGTATGATCCCTAGGCCTTATTTCTAAGCATTGATACACCGTTTGCAATTAGATCTATTACATGTTTGCTTGCTTCCATCTTTATTTTAGTTTGCATTTAGTCTTTTCCCACGTCAACCACACGCCATCAAGCTATTTTCTATCACCGTTACCACTTATAATTATCTATACCACTTGTATTTCACTATCTATTTGCCGAACTAGTGCACCTATACACCTGACAAGTGTATTGGGTGTGTTGGGGACACAAGAGACTTCTTGTATCTTGATTGCAGGGTTGCTTGAGAGGGAATACCTTTGAGCACTTCCTCCCTGAGTTCGATAAACCTTGGGTAATCCACTTAAGGGAAAACTTGCTGCTGTTCTACAAACCTCTGCACTTGGAGGCCCAACAACTGTCTACAAGAATAGAAGTGCGTAGACATCAAGCTATTTTCTGGCGCTGTTGCCGGGGAGGTAAGGTAAAAGGTACTCACATCCTCCGGTGTGAGTGCTCAAAGTTATTTCCTTTAGATTCTTCAATTTTGTCTTTTTGTTTCTTGTTTTCACTAGTTAGGCTTAATGGAAAACAACAACAAAATTAGAGAGCTTTATAGTATTTATCTTGAGTTAGGACATGAAGTGTTTGAACAGGAAATTAAAAAACCCATGGAACTTTATTTGCATGCTAATAGCAATGTTGTTAGTATGAATTCTTTGGACACCATTATTGCTAATGCTATGGAAAATTCTAAGCTTGGGGAAGCTAGTTTTTATGAAAATGATCTTTTTAGTTCCCCAGCTTTGGAAGATAGTTATTCTATTGCTTATGATGATAACAAACCTCTAATATATGATGATTACAATGATGAATATGATATTTTCAGTCCACCTACTATTGAGGAGAAAATTAATGATTACAATATGCCTCCTATATTTGATGATTATGGTGATGAGAATAATAATGATAGCTATTTTGTTGAATTTGCTCCCACTATGATTAATAAGAATGACTATTCTTATAGGGAGAGTAATAGTTTTTTTATGCATGTGGCTCATGATAAGAATGTTTTATGTGATAGTTATATTGTTAATTTTATTCATGTTGCTACTGAAAGTTATTATGAGAGAGGGAAACATGGTCTTATGTGTCTCAACAATATTAAGTTTCCCCTCTTTATGTTGAAAGTCTTGAAGTTGCACTTGTTTTGCTTTACTATGCTTATTGCTTTGTGCTTTCATGACTTGTTTCTTTACAAGATTCCTATGCATAGGAAGTGTGTTAGACTTAAATGTGCTTTGAATTCGTTTCTTGATGCGCTCTTTTACTTCAATTCATATTCCTTATGTGAGCATCTTCTCAAACTATCATGCCTAACTTAAAGGCGTTAAAGAAAAGTACTTATTGGGAGGTAACCCAAAAGTTTTAGATGAGTTTTGGAAGTTATTACTTCGGTAATAACAGCTCCTTATCCTTTTTATTTGCTTTTTGTGCGAAGAGTAACCTCTAATGAGAGAGAAGTAATGATTGGGAAAGTTGTTGTCCGAAACAGATTTTTGTACTTTACCGTAAAAATTCGTGTAAAATCTATGTGCGTCCTTTTTGAGGCATGAATTTTTGTGCTTCTGCCCAGGTTGTTATCTAACTTTCGTTAGTTCAATAGTTTTTGATTTGAGCAACAGAAGGTCTTCGAAAAAATTCGTCTTTACCTGCTAGTCTGTTTTGACAGATTTCTGCCATTTCCTGCATTTGCTTCTTGTTGGTTCCTTTTTTAGTTCTTTTGGGGAATTGAGCTTTTTGAGGGAAGTGCTACAGTAGATAGTGTTCTAATGGAAGTTTATTGGTGTTAGAACTGAACCTAAAGACTTATTATCTTGAGTGCACTAATGTTGCTAATAAAGATTGTGTGAATTTTTGAATGAAGGAAAAATTTCAGGTGTATGGAAGGAATGAGTAATGTGATGAAGGATGGACTAAAGCTCAAGCTTGGGGATGCCACACGTGTCACCCCAAGAAATATCCAAGAAGTACAAGCGTAAAATCTTGGGGATGCCCAAGGCATCCCCCTCTTCATCAATAAAAATTCCAGTTTTCTTTCAAACGCTTCATTTTTATTGTTTCATGCACAATTGTGTTGTTCTTGGAGCCTCTTCTTTTTCGTTTTTGTTTTGGTTTTTCGTTTGCTTTTGTTTGCTTAGTTTGCTGAATAAATTGGTTGGACCCCTTCTTTCATACATTGGTTTTCAAATAGTTTTGTTTGGTTTGGAAAAGAGTAGGAAAAGCTCATGCTTAAGTGGTAAGGAGAGCTTGTTTTTGACTATGGCCTATGCTTTGTCATGCCATGCTTGATATTGTTTTGGATTTATGCTTAGTATTCTTTGCTGTATCATGACTTGTTATATACAATTGAGATTGCCTAATATGCCTTGGATGAATCATGCGTTGTTTTAGCATATTAAAGCATAGTATAGTGGTATTCTCCTTTGATGTTTCGTTTGGGTTGACTTGGAGCATGCTCACACAATGTTATGACTATATCAAGTCACCATAAGCCTTTATGATCCTTTATTTTTCAACATTGTAGTATCACTTAATGCTTTATCAATGATGTTTTGTCGCTCTGCATGATTATGGCCATTATTGCTCTCTTAGTTTGTCGCTCCCAGTCTTTTGCTAGCCTCCACAACCAAGTATGAGTTCCACTCATGCATCCAAGTCCCTAAACCAAGTTATTCCAAAGAGTCCACCATACCTACCAACTAGCTTACGCTATTCCAAGTATATCCATGCTTTTGTTTACCTTCCAAATTAAACTTGTTATGAGAAAACTAGTGATTAAAGCTCTCACGAACTTGATAGCACACTTTACTTTTCTTGCCCTTAATAAACTTGAACCATTGTGTCGTATATGTTGTATATGCTTGCACTTATTTGTTGGGGATTAGCAGAACCATGTTGTCATGGGGAACGCTTTCAACATTGCACTTGTACTTTGTACCTAGTTGATATCATGCTCTTTTGTATATGGATGTCGTCGGTGTGAAATGAAAGGGGAGCTTGTAAGTCCATGGAGTTATGTATGTGTGTTAGAGAAACTCCTGGGCCGCTAGGCTAATCCATGTTGTCATGGTGGAAACCTGCAGCGTAACCATAATGAGTTGTCTATGAAGCATTCTTCTAATAAAAAAAGAGAGTCAGAAAAAAAAGAGAAAAAGAAAAAAAGATATGAGAAAAGAGGAAAGAGAGAAAAAAGCACCATTTTCCAATGGTAAATAAGAAGATTGCTGAGATGCTCGTTGTCTGCTTGCCTTGTCATTTTGATATGGGGATTCTTCCGTATCATCGGGCAAGGGGTACCCCGTTGGCGGTTCTCTATGATACACATGTACTTACGATAACAAGAACTTACTGGTGACTAAACTTGAGTAGCATGAGGAGCGACCCTCGTATTCAAGGAACATGCGATTTCCAACTTATACTTTGTCAAGCATATACTCCATAGTTTGTTCACTTTAATCTTAATTACTTCAAGATGCTTATGATAGGGGCAATGAGAGTTGAAAGCTAATAAGTACCATCCTTTTTTGGAAGCTCTTTATGAAACTTGAATCCCTACTTCCTTCTATCAAGGCCTTTCTTTTACTTTTATGTTGAGTCTCCACCTTCCATCTTTATGCACCTACTTTGAGAGCATAGTGGCCATTCTTAGTTCTATGTGCATTGTCCCAAGACTTGTTGATTGATGCATAACTTGATATTGCTTGTTTTAAACTATTTGTATCTAGTCACTCTTATGAACTTTGAAGGTGTCCTATGCATTTATGTTTGATACTCTATGAGGGACAAGCTGAATACTATTATGCTATGTTTTCTTTATGTGAAACAAACAAACGTCTTGCAAAGCATTGTTATTCATGAATCTTTTGTTTGTACCTTTTCATGTTGCAACATAGTTTCTTTGTCTTATTGCTAGAACTTTGTCTTTCATGTTATGATTGAAGTACTAATATCCCAGCTGTGAATGTTTTACAATACTTTGATCAAGTTTATGATGGTGCATGTTGATGACCCACAAGTATAGGGGGTGTATCGCAGTATTTTCGAGGGAAGTGAAACCCAATTTATTGATTCGACACAAGGGGAGCCAAAGAATATTTATCAGCCTTAACAACTGAGTTGTCAATTCAAATGCACCTGGAAACAATCTTGCTCATAGCAGTTTATCAGTAGCAACCGTTTTGTAGTAGGAATAATAAAGTAACAGCAGTAGTAAAGCAAAGACAGTAGTAACAAAAGCGGTAAACAGTGGGATTCGAGTGCGGTAGGCATAGGGATGGATGGACGGGTGTTGCATGGACAAGACAATTCACATAGCAATCAGAACATAGGGCAATTGCAGATAAATAAGATAAAGCACCCAAGTACTAGACAATCCTAGGCATGTGTTCCATATATAGTCATACGTGCTCGCAATGAGAACCTGCACAACATCTTTTGTCCTGTCAGCCCGTTTGCAGCGGGGCCTCTAGGCAACTACTGGCAATTAAGGTGCTCCTTTTAATAGAGCACCGGAGCAAAGCATTAACACTCCGTGAACACATGTGATCCTCACATCAAAGCCTTTCCCTTCCGGTTATCCCGATTTCTGTCACTTCGGGGCCATAGGTTCCGGACAACAACGTGTGTATACAACTTGTAGATAAGACCAGAAACAATACTATCATAATGCATCAATAATAAGTTCAGATCTGAAATCATGGCACTCGGGCCCCAGTGACAACCATTAAGCACAACAAGTCGCAACAAAGTCATAAAGCACTAATAAAAGATACTAGGCACTATGCCCTAACAATCTGATGTCATTACATGAACGATCTCATCCAATCCCTACCATCCCCATAGCCTACAGCGGGGGATTACTCACTCATAGATGGGGGAAACATGGATGGTCGATGGAGATGATGGTGAAGATCGATGGAGATGGCTCCAGGGGCACTTCCCCATCCCGGCAGGGCGTCGGAATAGAGACTTTATGTCCCCCGAATCTCCCCTTTAGTGGCGGCGGCGCAGCGGAACTTTTCGTGGAAAAACGTCGAACCACCCTAGTGTTTTTAGGTCAGAAGGCTTCTTATAGGCGAAGAGGGAGACCAAGGGGGTGCCTGGGGCCACCACACCATGCCCTGGCGCGGCCAGGCCTAGCCCGCGCCTAGGGGTGGGGTGGCTAGCCCCTGGCCCTCCTCCATCTCGTATTCTGGCTCCATGAGTCTTCTGGAAAAATAGGCACTTTGGCTTTTGTCCCGCCCAATTCCGAGAATATTCATTTTCTGACTTTCCTAGAACCGAAAACAGCAGAAAACAGGCAGTTGGCACTGTGCCTCTTGTTAATAGGTTAGTCCAAGAAATCATATGAAAAGTACTCCAAAGTGTGGACAAAACACAAGAAAGTGGATAAAATCAAGCATGGAGCATCAAAAATTATAGATACATTTGCAATGTATCAACATCCCCAAGCTTAACTCCTGCTCGTCCTCGAGTAGGTAAGTGATAAAAAGAAAGAATAATTTTTGAGGTGACATGCACCATCAAAGGCTTGACAAGTATTTGTAAACATTCAAAGCTGGGATCATAGTACTTCAATCATATCATGAAATACAAAGTTCTAGCAATAGGACAAAGAAACTATGATGCAACATGAAAAGGCACAAACAAAAGATTCGTGAATAACAATGCTTTGCAAGACGTTTGTTTGTTTCACATAAAGAAAACATAGCATAGTGGCATTCAGCTTGTCCCTCGTAGAGTAGCAAATATAAATGCATAGGACACCTTCGAAGTTTACAAGAGTAACTAGATACAAATAGATTAAAACAAGCAATATCAAGGTATGCATCAATCAACAAGTCTTGGGACAATGCAGATAGAACTAAGAATGGCCACTATGCTCTCAAGAAGTGCTCAAAGAATATGTGGAGACTCAACAAGTAGAAGAAAAGGTTTTGAATAGTTTGAAAGGCTTCCAAATGCTGAAAGTAAGGTACTCATTAGCTTTGAGCTCTCATTGCCCCCATCATAAGCATCTTTAATGTGGTTAAGGTGAAAGTGAGGTCCAGTTTGAGTTATATGCTTGACAGACTATAAACTAGAAATCCCAAGTCACTTGAGTACGAGGGTCGCTCCTCATGCTACTCAACTTTAGTTACCGGTAAGTTCTTGTTATCGTAAGTATGTGCGTATCATTGAGAACCGCCAACAGGGTAGCCCTTGCCCGATGATACGGAAGAATCCCCATATCAAAATGACAAGGCAAGTAGACAATGAGTATCTCAGCAATCTTCTTATTTACCATGGGAAAATGGTGCTTTTTCTCTCTTTCCTCTTTTCATAAAACTCTTTTTTTTTCTTTTTCTCAATAGCTATCTCTCTTTTTTTATAAGAAGAATGCTTCATAGATATCATTATGGTTCCCATGATGAGGAGGGAGTAGTTATCTCTCGAGGCTAAGGGTTCTACCGGTAGCTATGTGTTCACATCTCTCTCTATGCATGATCATATTGTGATCATGAGCTTTGTAATCTATAGATCTACCTTGCTACTCAAGTGCTTTAATAGATCTCTGCTCTCCCCATGTGTGTGAAAGTGACAGCGTGCACACCATGGTGGCACTTAGGCTAGAGATTACAAATACTTGTTATGAGTTATATTTGGAGTTCGATGTCTTTATGAAATTGTGGTGTTTGTTGGACTCATCTAGTACTCAAGGTGACATTGTGGGGTTTTCTAGATGGTAAAGGCCTACTTTGAGGTGTGCTGTTATAGCCCTACCATCGATTAGAGTGTCCAACCGGAGAGTAGTTAAGAGTAGTATCATAAAGAATAATATATTTATATGAGAGTGTTCACTAGCGAAAGTATGATCCCTAGGCCTTGTTTCTAAGCACTGAAACACCGTTTGCTATTAGATCTATTACATGTTTTCTTGCTTCTATCTTTATTTCAGTTTTACTTTAGTCTTTTCTATGCCATCAAGCTATTTTCTAGCACCGTTGTCTTATATCCATACCATTTGTATTTTACTATATCTTCGCCGAACTAGTGCACCTATACACCTGACAAGTGTATTGGGTGTGTTGGGGACATAAGAGACTTCTTGTATCTTGATTTCAGGGTTGCTTGAGAGGGGATACCTTTGACCACTTCCTCCCTGAGTTCGATAAACCTTGGGTGATCCACTTAAGGGAAAACTTCCTGCTGTTCTACAAACCTCTGCACTTGGAGGCCCAACAACTGTCTACAAGAATAGAAGTGCGTAGACATCAAGCTATTTTCTCGTTGCCAGGGAGGAAAGGTAAAAGTTATTCACACCGGAGGACTAAAGAACAAGACCTCCCACGGCAAACGCCTATTTTCTGGCGGCGTTACCGGGGAGGTAAGGTAAAAGGTACTCAAATCCTCTGGTGTGAGTGCTCGAAGTTATTTCCTTTAGATTCTACAATTTTGTCTTTTTGTTTCTTGTTTTCACTAGTTAGGCTTAATGGAAAACAACAACAAAATTAGAGAGCTTTATAGTATTTATCTTGAGTTAGGACATGAAATGTTTGAAGAAAAAATTAAAAAATCTATGGAACTTTATTTACATGCAAATAGCAATGTTGTTAGTATGAATTCTTTGGACACCATTATTGCTAATGCTATGGAAAATTCTAAGCTTGGGGAAGCTAGTTTTTATGAAAATGATCTACCTTGCTACTCAAGTGCTTTAATAGATCTATGCTCTCCCCATGTGTGTGAAAGTGACAGAGTGCACACCATGGTGGCACTTAGGCTAGAGATTACAAATACTTGTTATGAGTGTCGTCGGATTGAGGACAAGTACGCCATGAGGGGGTCCTCGAGGCGTGCGGAAGAGAGGGGTGTGAGACGTACGGTGTTCCAGGATGGTGAGCACACAAGTTTACCCAGGTTCGAATCCGCCGGCTTTGGACGGATCCTACTCCTGCTACCAATCCAGTAATACGGCAGAGCCGGAATATGGGTTACAATGGTATCGCCTGTGCGAGTTGAGATTGTAGGCTATTGAGTGTGTCCTAAAGGCTCTCCCTAGGACGGCTTATATAGATATCCGGCCTAGGGTTTACTGGAGAGATCTATCCGTCTACGACTAAGAGTTGGTTACAGAGTACATCTTGGACTACAAGTAACATTATGGGCCTAAGTCGGTAAGTCTCTGGGCCTTCCCGTAGCCGGATTGGACTCCGTCTTTCTCCCTGACTGGGCCGCCCGTGAAGCAAAGCTCTAACCCGAAGTGGGCCACCCTGGTTAGTGAGGAACTGTGAGGATACCCGGAAAGTATATTCCCAACAGTAGCCCCCGGAGGCCTCCAAGATCCAAAGTCAGATTTACCATCGTCTAGCTTGATCTTCGGCTTGCAGAATCTTGAAGGGTTCTTGAAACTTCAAACAATATGATCCGGGTCTTAAAAATAAGTCGGACCTATCAACAGGTTACTCGGATTTTCCAGCTTGATTTCAAACTAAGCCGGAACTTGGTTTCTAACGCCACCTAACACAAGTCATGGTCAGGTCACATCATCTGACAGGCATGCCATCAGCACGACCGTTGGTGGGTCCGCGGTTCGCGGAACCGAGGCGCCGTTTCAACGCGTGCGTGGAGATCGAGGCAACGCAATCATCGCGTGGGTCCTACCCAGTTCCTTCCATGGCGCGTGGCTGTTACGCTGTAGCATTTGCATGAATCTTGGCGCAGTTAGGTGGATATAAGGGGTTAGGATTTTCTCCTTCTCCTTCCACCAGTCCTTTGCCTTTTCCTCTCCTTCCCATCTTCCCGCGCGCACAGAGCTCCTCGTTCCTCTTCCACAGAACCCCCAGCGCCGCCCCTTTTAGGTCATCTTTTCGCTGGAGAAATGGCTTCATCTTCTTCCTCCGGCTTGGCAGTAGCGGCGGCGGCAGCGACGACGGAAGCGGTGGCGGAAAAAGAGAGCTTCCGTGGGATATGGATCCCCTACGCTCTCAACGAGGAGGGCCTCAAGAACGTGGAGAAGGAGGGGCTTCTCGCCGCCGGCAACTGGCGGAGCGGCTTCGCGGAAACCGTCCCCAATCCATGCGACGGCGAACGAGTCCACTTTGGCACCCACCTCGATAGAGGTTTGTCGTTTCCTCCCTCGGAGTTCTTCTCCAAGGTGATTGATCATTACGGAGTTCAACTCCATAACCTTCCTCCCAACTCCATCTTAGAGATGAGCGCATATGCTTCGCTGTGTGAGGGCTTTCTCGGCATTAGGACGAGTTTGACTCTTTTCTAGTACTACTTTCATGTCCGGAGAAACTCCATTACTGCCAGTGTTCCTTACATCATCGGCACTATTAGTTTTTCGGTTAGACGCGAGCGCGCATATCCTAAAATTCTAGCCAGTGACTCGGTCAAACAATGGCCAACCACATTTTTCTATCATAAGGACATTCCGGCTCCCGGCAAAGCCACTGCTTTGCCGGCTTTTGTTGACGGAGCTGCCACGGCCCAACCTTCTTGGGACGAGGCTGCTCCGGCTCTTTCCGACGATCTGATCCTCGCTAAGAGGTGGATCGAATATTTGATCAAACACAAGGGTCTGAAGGGATCCAACTTGGTCAAATGCTGGGTCTCACGTCGGATCCAGCCTCTTCAGTACCATGGGGATCGACTGATGCATTCCATCACGTCATCCAAAAAGGATTCCCTCCGCATCAGCCCCAAAGCCTACACCACACAAGGCTATATTAGCCAGGTCAAGTGGCTGATCAAGGAGCGGATCGAGAGGAGAATCCCAGAGGTTTCTCTGGATATGCACACGGCGGAAAACCCCGTGGTGCCGGTAAGTTTCTACAGTACACCTTTTATGTGTTTCAATCTTTGTGTTACATTGCAATGCTGATATGTTTTCTTATTTTCATCTCGCTGACCTCCCCGAGTCGGAACTTGCTCCGCTCGAAGGATATCCTCCTGAGTTCTCTCAGGAGACAGAGGTGGTCCCATTGCCGGACCTTGCGCTCAAAAAGAGCAAAGCTCCGACAGTGGCTGTTGGCACAAAGGAGGTGCATGTTGTGAAGAGGTAACTTTCAGTCACAATTTCCGCCTTTGTACTTTATTCGAATTTCTTTCCGAGATGTAATGTTTCTGACTTTACTACATTCTCAGAGCAAAACCGCTCCTCAAGGGCAAGGGGAAAGGGATTCCTTCGAAGCCCCTGCGACAGACGAAGCTCACCATAGCTTCCCCTGTCGTGGCTCCTCTGACTCCTGCCCCTCAACCTTCTGCAACGCCGGCGACCATTCCCTCCCCGATCGTCGCAAAAGATCTGGCTCCTTCCATAGAGCTCGTGATCCTTGAATCGCATACTGACGTCACCATGGGTGAGTCGGTTATAGATAAGGGTGAACCCTCTTTGGGTAATGATCCCTCGGCAGAAACCTTTGCCGAAAACCTCATCAGCAATCCGGGACTTGCCAAGTTTGGCATGTCCCGGAAATCTGCAGAAGAGATCCAGCGGCTAGCCAGGAAATGCCTGGAGAAAAGCCATTTATCTCCCGAAGAAGAAGCGCAAGAAGCAGAGGACGTCAAGTTCTCTGACCTTCTCGCCCAAGTCCTCCTTCGCGACGAGAGGATTAGGACCGGTGAGCTTCCAACAGCTCCAGTGATTCCTCTGACTCTCGCCGAAAAGGTGGTTGCTGAAGTGAACGCGGGTTTGGATAAACTCACCCGCGAACAATATGTAAGTCGGAATTCCAACTCCTGTTTTTTCCATTATCTTATATCATATCCTCTAGCCCCCAAGCATGAAGTAGGATATATAATCCAGGTTTATGCTTCATTAGGATGCCAAAGAACGAACTAGTGTAGCCCCCAAGGCTCGTGCTGATATTTAGCAAAAATATTAGCCCGAGTCTTAAGTAGCTTTCTGACTTTGGGTATTCTGACTTACAGAAAGTATGTTCCTATAACCAGGAATTACTGAAGAATGTCTGTGATAACCGGAGAGAGATCAAATCTCTCCGGCTTAAAAATGCTGAACTTAAAGTTGCCAAGGATGAGGCCGAAGGTAAAACATTCCAAGACTCAAACCTTGTCTTTTTATATTTTCAATGTCGAATTTTTTCTGAACTGTTGTTCTTTTTGACTTACAGCGCTGGTGAAACAATCCTGCGCCATGACTGAAGAGGCCGAGAACCTCAAGACCTTGGTGGTGGAGAACAAGGAGCTTCGCTAAGAGCTGGGTTAGCTCAAGGCAGATCAGGAAAAGAGCATAGCTCAAGTCCTTGAATCCTCCTCCATGGCCACTGAAGAGCGTGATCGCAAGATCGCTGCTCAAGATAAAATAATCTCAGACCTCAAGAATGAGCTTGGCAGAGAGAAGGACATCTCCCAGGCGCTCCAGGCTAAACTCCAGAGTCTCCGGGAGGAGAAGACCAAAATTGACGACGTCATTTTTGGTATGTTTGATCTATCTGACTTGTATCTTTTCTTCGACTTGTATCAATGTCAGATTTTTCTTAACTTGTTTTGTGTATAGGTCCTTTGAACTTGACGGACTCTTCCTCCACCGAGCCCCGCACCCATCGGCTTACCCAAGTAGGTGACCTGCTTCATGACTTCCGCCAATCTCTTGAAGATATCGGCGAAGCCCTCAAGATTCCGGACATGCACAACATGTCGGACTTCCAAGTGCGGGACAAGGCAAAGGAGATGCCGCAACTTATTCAGGACTAGAACATGTCATACACGCAGACTGCTACGCAGAACGCTCTCACCATGGTCATGAGCCACCATGGAAACATGGAGATATGGCAAGTGACCAGAGGGTACTGCAAGGTAGATGACGACGGCCAGGAGCAGGACCTTCAAGCCATCATGCACTCCTGCGCCGGATATGGGTGTCGCGTGGCTAACCTGACCAGCTACGAGATCCCCTTCTTCACCCGCGTAGCCACTCCGCCTCCTCCTCCAGAAGAAACAGCTGAAGTTTCCGACGATGAACGCACAACCTTGGATGCGGACATTTTGGAACGATACCAAGGCGGCGAAACCAGCGAGCCGGCAGCTCCTGCATCATAGATAAGAAATTTTTGTATTATCCCGGAAAAACATGATGCGTTTGTAAATATTAAGTACTATTTTATTTTGCTAGTGCTAAGCTTTTGATCTATTCAGCACTTTTGGCTTTTATTTTTTTGTGTGCCTGAAATGTTTTACATAAGCACTTGTATTTTTTCGTCTTCACTTATCGTTTATTTGGCTTTCCGCCTCGTCCCTTTCGTGAGCCGGCTAAACCTTCCGCCAGAAACTTTGCCGAGCAACGGAGCTCAATTCCTAAACTAGTTTAAACTCGGAAACAAAGCCGGCTTCCAGTACCAACAATTCACTACTCGGAAAATACCCGCATCCAGCAATCAGACAAATAACCAAAGCAAAGACTAGAAATTTTAGAGTTATACCCGAAGGTAGCAATTTTAGAATCGAAAATCTAAACCAGAACAAACATGAGCATAAAGTACTTTCAAGCATTCTGGGATTTTCGACTATGACATGATCATTCGGAAATAAGATGGTTAAAAACTTCTTAGCAAAATCTTGAGGCAACCAAAACTTTTATTTCTCACAGAACATGTACATATATATGATTACAAAGAAGGATAAACTAAGAATAAAAGGGACGTAGCTGAGCAATATTCCAAGGTATGTCTAACTCATCCGGATTTGTACTGCCTCCAGCTCTCTTTCTCTTCTTAGTAGCAGGTCTTTCTTTGACTGGCCTCATGTCAGTTAAGTAATACAAACCATTGTGTAATACTCGACTAACCAAAAAGGGCCCTTCCCATACTAGGGAAAGTTTGTGCTTTCTTTGTTGCACAAGCCGGAGAACCAAATCACCTTTATTGAAAGATCTATTTCGGACTCTCTGGCTATGATACTTGCGTAACTTCTACTGATAGGCTGTAGATCTCATTTTAGCAATGACGCGAACTTCTTCGACTAAGTCGAGATCATTTTGTCGAGAAATCTTGGCATCCTCTTCAATATACGCGGCCACTCTAGGAGAAGTATGAATCAAATCACTAGGAAGAACTGCTTCTGCGCCATAGACCAAGAAGAAAGGTGTGTATCCCGTTGACCTGTTTGGAGTTGTTCGTAAACTCCAAATTACATAGGGTAATTCCTCTACCCAAGCCCCCACAACACGTCGTAGTGGTGCTTCGAGTCTCGGTTTTAGGCCTTGTAGGATTAAACCATTTGCTCTTTCGACTTGTCCGTTAGCTTGTGGATGTGCGACTGACACAATGTCAAGCCGGATACTTCGCTCGTTGCAGAATTCAGCCAATTCTCCCATAGAGAAGTTACTCCCATTGTCCGTGATAATGCTATGCGGATAACCATACCGGATTATAACATCCTCAACAAATCTTTTAGCTGTTGCTCCATCACAACTAATGACAGGTTTAGCCTCAATCCATTTTGTAAATTTATCCACCATCACTAAGAGGTGAGTAAATCCACTTGGAGCTCGTTTAAATGGTCCTACCATGTCAAGCCCCTAGACCGCAAAGGGCCATGTTATAGGTATTGTTCGCAGCTAATCAACCGGAACATGAGCTTGCTTGGCGTACTTTTGGCAGCCTTTGCACGTCTTGACTAATCGTTCGGCATCTGCCTGAGCTGTAAGCCAGAAAAATCCGTGTCTAAAAGCTTTTGCCACTAAAGATTTGGCTGTAGCATGGTGACCACACTCGCCTTCGTGGATTTCTCTTAAGATTTCCACTCCTTCTTCTGGAGATACACAGCGCTGAAAGACCCCAAAAACACTCCGTTTATGGAGCTCACCTTTAACAATAGTATAGGCTTTTGCTCATCGGATAATCTGCCAGCTCAGCACCTCGTCTTCGGGTAATTTGCCATCTACCAAATAATCGAGGTAGGGTTGAGTCCAACTGGGTATTACAGCCAGAACTGCTATCAAAGGTGAGTCGGATTTAATCGGATATTCCTCATCTACTCCCTTTATCGAGGGAACTTTGAGGTGCTCTAGAAAAGTGCCATCCGGGACCTCTTTCTGCGCAGAACCTATCCGAGATAGTGCGTATGCTTCCTCATTTTCTGCTCGAGGGATGTGTTGAACTTCAAACCCTTCGAACGATTTAGATAGATCATCCACGACAACTTTATATGCTACCATGTGTTTATTTGCATTACAAATATCCGACACTTGTTGAGCAACAAGATCCGAATCTCCGTAACACATCAAATGTCAGATGCCAATATCCTTAGCAATCCGGATTCCATGCAGCAGTGCTTCATACACGACAATATTGTTTGTCACTGTGAAGTGGATCTGCAACACGTATAAAAGTTTTTCTCCTTGGGGTGATTTGAGTACCACGCTAGCCCCCGATCCCCCTCGAGCCTTAGACCCATCGAAAAAGAGGGTCCAATATTTCGACTCAGGGAGGATCATGTTCTCCTTCGTCTTTGTCCAATTAGCGAAAAAGTCAGCAAGGATCTGGGATTTGATTGCTGTCCGAGGTTTATACTCAATATCAAAAGCTGAAAGCTCTATGCCCCATTTGGCGACGCGTCCTGTGGCGTCACTTTTGTTGATTATATCTCTAATGGGAGCTTTGCTCACCATGGTAATTGGATGCTCCTGAAAGTAGTGTCGTAACTTACGTGATGCTAGAAAAACACCGTAAGCCAACTTTTGATAGTGTGGATACCGCTGTTTTGATTCCGTTAGGACCTCGCTGACAAAGTAAGTCGGACGCTGCACCAGGTGTTCCTGATTTTCCTCTAGTCTCTCCACTACCATGACAATAATAACGACCTTATTTGTCGCAGCAAGGTAGAGTAACATCGGTTCCTTAGGTTCCGGTGCTGCAAGGATAGGAGCAGATCAGAGTACTCTCTTCAGATCTTGTAGAGCAGCCTCAGCTTCGTCAGTCCAAACAAAATCCTTGGTCTTTTTCAGGAGTTTGTATAATGGTGCGGCTTTTTCACCAAGCCGGCTTACAAATCGACTGACCGTAGCAATGCAACCAGTTAATCTTTGTATGTCCTTCTGGCGAGTTGGCCTGGAAATATTGAGTATAGCCTTGATTTTGTCACGGTTCACCTCTATGCCTCTTTGAGACACGATGAAACCTAACAATTTTCCCGCTGGTATTCCAAAGAAACATTTCTTTGGGTTAAGCATGATGTTGTATTTTCGTAGATTGGCAAATGTCTCCTCCAAGTCGGAAATTAGTGTTTCCTTCTTTTTGGACATCACCGCGATATCATCCACGTATGCATGCACATTGCGTCCGAGTTGGTCATGGAGGCAACGCTGCATCGTGCGCTGGTACGTAGCTCCTACGTTCCTCAGCCCAAAGGGCATCGTAACAAAACAGAAGGTTCCGAAGGGGGGTTATGAATGAAGTTTTGACTTTGTCAGATTCCTTCATCCGGATTTGGTGATAACCGGAATATGCGTCGAGAAAACAGAGGAGTTCCGAGCCTGCCGTAGAATCAATAACTTGATCAATTCTAGGCAGAGTGAACGGATCTTTTGGACAAGCCTTGTTCAAGGCAGTATAATCAACACACATCCTTAAATCAGTGGTCTCCTTTTTAGGGACCATTACAGGATTGGCCGACCACTCAGTGTGGATGACCTCTTCTATGAATCTAGCTAACTCGAGCCATGCTAGTTCCTTAGATATTGCCTTACGCTTTTCGTCGCCAAATTGTCGTAGGGACTGTTTGACGGGTTTAGCGTTCAGGTTTACATTTAGAGAGTGCTCGGCAAGTTCCCTAGGTACTCCGGTCATGTCAGATGGCTGCCATACGAAGATATCTTGATTTGCTTGGAGGAACTTGACGAGCGCGCTTTCCTATGCGCTACTTAGGCCTATGCCTATCTGGGTCACCTTGGAGGGGTCATCATCCTTCAACGGTGCTTTCTTCGTCTCTTCCGATGCCTTGAACTCCGGATTTGGCTTTGTCACCTCCTTCTTTGTTGTGGGCATCTCGGACGGATCTATGCTCTTCTTGATCTCCTGGTACTCCTAGGCGTGCAGCACGGCTTTGGCAAAGGCGGCATTTCCATCCTCGCACTCTCGCGCTTTCTTCGGGTCTCCCCTGATGGTGATCACGCCGTTGGAACCTGGAATTTTCATCATATTGTAAATGTAACACGGACGAGCCATAAAAGCCTAGGAAGCCGGACGCCCGTATATAGCGTGGTATGCGCTCTTGAACGGGACCACTTCGAAGGAAAGTGCCTCCGTCCAATAATTCTTTGGAGTTCCAAAGGTAACATCCAAAGTAATCTCTCCTAGGGAATTAGCTTGTCTTCCAGGGACAACTCCGTGAAAGATCACAGAGCTATGGTTCAGCTGGGTTTCCGAGATCTTCATCCGGCGTAGCGTTTCGACATAGAGAATATTGATGATGCTACCACCGTCCATGAGGGTCTTGGAGAAACCATAACCGTCAATAAGTGGGTTGACGATTAAGGCATATTTTCCTCGCCTATGCAACTTAGGCGGATGATCAGCGCGGTCAAATGTGATTGCCACTTCCGACCAGTCCAGATATTGAGGGACAACTGGAACTGTTGCGTTGAGCTCGTGGAGAACTGCTTTCTTGACCTTTGCTTGTTGAGATCCGAGGAAGGTGACAAAGTGTCTTTCTTGGTGGGAAAAGTTTTCTTCCCTTTCGGCTTGGGATTTGAAGTATCAGCTTCCTCCATGTTGGAATTTTCCTTGGTCTCTTTGTCTTTTTTGGGATTCTTCTTTCCCTTCTTCCGCTTAGCTTTGTAGCCCGCGGTATCATCTCTCTTGATGTCATCATTAAAACGACATTCAGCGTTGGTGTGGGATGAGCCCCCATTGGCGTCCAAGTGATGCACACATGGGTTATTGGCAATGTCGGCCCAAGAGTAGGTTTTGCCTGGTTGTTGTTCTCCTCTACCTTGGACCCTTGAAGTCCCACGGCCATGCCTGCGGCCTCCGCCGCGTCCTCCTCGTGCTCTAGACCTAGAAACAGTAGTAACCACCGTTGTTTCTGCGTTGGGTTTTTCTTCCGAGGTATTTTTGCGCTTCTGAGCTTGTTGCTTTGTCTTTGCTGACTGAGGTACAGCCAGGACATTGAGTAATCCCTCTGCATCATCGTCAGCATCTGCATACTTGCTCGCTGTTTCTATCATCTCTCCCAAATCAGTGACCTTGTCACACTTCAAGCGATGACGTAATATACCAATTGGGAGTCCTGCGATGAAAGCTTCAATCGCGGTTTGATCATTTAATCCTTCACAGGAGTTCTTGGTGTCGGTCCATCGTTCGAGGTAATCTCGGCAAGTTTCTCCGGCTTTCTGGGTGCAACGCTATAGGTCTCCGACCGAACAGGGCCTCCGATATGTGCCTTCGAAATTCCGAAAGAACGCACTTTGCATGTCATACCAGTTATGGATGGTGTTCTCCAGAAGTTCATTGAGCCATGATCGCGCCGTCTTCTGCAGCATAAGCGGGAGATATCGGGTTGCGACCAGGCTGTTTCCGCCTTTGGCGATGCAGCAAGCTTGGAAAAAATCCTGTAGCCAAGTGTCTGGCCGAGCAATGCCGTCGTAGGCTTGGATATGCCTTGAGATAGCAAATCCTTCCAGGAATCTTGTAGCTCTGATGCGTGGTCCAAAGAACTTTGGGCCCACGTACATCTCATCGTTTTCATAGCGCCGCGCCTCTATGTTGGAATTGATCTTGTGCCTTGCGTCGCTCGGGGATAGAGATCGTCCCGAATGTCGGCTGTGGCTGCGGCGCCTTGGAGCCAGACTTTGGCTTTTGCCACCACCTCCTCCGCCACGTCGTCCTCCTTGTCCCCCTTGGGAGCCGTTGTGATGGCTGCTTGGTGGAGAGGGTGGGGCAGCTGAATTGTTTCTAGCTGATCGTTGGCCTCCGTCCGGAGCGTCATTATTCCGGTTCCGGGGAGGATCTTCACTATGACGAGCCCCCTGCCGGCTTGTACCAGCATGGTTTCCGTCGTTCCTTCGTCCGTCGTTCCCACCACTGTGAGGCTCAGCTGGACGGCTTGCATGTCTAGGAGGTGGCATTTTTTGGCGATCCTCCTCCCGACATTTTTCTTTATCTTCTCCCCTTAGATCGTTAGACTCTCGTCGGGGAGGGTTCTTCGGATTCAGTGCAGCAACGGCATCTTTCTCGGCCTCTGGAGCGACATTGCTCCAGTTACGCGCAGTTCTGTGTTGCTGTCCCGACGATCCGGTTCTTGAATAATTGTCTTCCCGTCGTTCGGGGTTATGGTACTGCGCCCGAACGTAATGGGATCTTACGCCAGCCCATGCCGGATCTGTGCGACATTGGTCAGAATCTGAGACCAGTTTTGACTTCCGGACAGGGCGACCTTTTGCTGCTCCAGTCCTTTGTTGAGTAGTTTGATACCCAAACAGATCTCCTCCGGTCCTGGATTAGCCGATAGAATTTCTCGGGCTGCCACGGTATTCTATACTGGTGTTGGGTAAACCCAATCTCCATTGCTATCTTTCTATGGCTTTCCCATCTCATCTCCAAAAAGGACGGTGCGGACACGTGGGAATTGGTCGTCATTGGTGTGACGCTTCCGTGTCTTCTGATGTAATCGAGACATGTAGTCCTTAGTTGACATGTGTTTCTTCTCCATCTCGATGTTTTTGGTTTCATCGAGGAGTTGTTGACGACGCGCTTCTAGGGCTTGCGCCCTTTCGTCCAGTTCATCCGCAGTAAGTTCTGCGGCTGTAGGGATAGGTGTGGTTAATGCAACATCGATGAGTTTACGCACACCTTCAGTGATCACGTGTCCATCCACCGATGCTTCTTTTTTCGGCTCTTCTGGGATAAGTGCTCCATCCGAGTCTTCCTCGTATACCTCGGTAATCACCTCCTCTGTCAGAGGGTCTTTTGCTGGGGTCTTGTTCTTCTTGTTCCTCTTCTTTGCCTTCTTGGCAGCGCCGGTAGCAAAGACGGCTTTGGGTCCGTTTCCCGAAGTCAAGATCTGATCGGTACTTTCGGACATCTGGACTTCGGGATTGTCTCCGACGTCCATGTCATCCTGCGCTTTGGGAGAGTGTTCCCCGGATCCTTCATCCATGGCTTCTCCTTCTTCTGCAGCTTTGGAGTTGTACTCCTCTTCATATTCCACGGAGAACTTTCGGAAATCTGCCAACGTCATAGATTCATCCGAGGATGTGGGAACATCGGCGTTTGTTCCAATTGCCTCCAGCACAGAGTCAGTGTTTTCTCCGGCATCGGCAGAGCTGGATCCAGATCCTACGTATCCGACAAAGTGCGTCGCGTGCTTCCTGAGGTACCTGCGGCCCTCGCGATCAGCCATGTCAAAACTTTTGATGGTCTCGAGGATTGCATCTGCGCTTTCGCCTTGAAGTATCATACGTCTTAGTGTGTACCTCAGGAAAGGCATGTCTGTCCCGGCGTCATCAGAGCCAGAATCAGTGTGTTGATATGTTCCTCCTGAATTTCGACTTCCACGGGTGGGTCGATCTAGGATCCGGCTTCTCCAGGGAGATCCACTCTAGATTCGACTTGGACCGCTAGTTATTCTTCAGGCTCGGATTTCTCCACTATCTCCGCAATTGGTGCGGGCTGGGTGGGATTAGGGTTTTCTGAGATCCGGAACTCTGCCACCTCCGCGGACAAAGGGGACCCAGAAAATTATTCTGCCTCTATCATCACCGCTGGGGTGGGTTGGGCAGGTTCAGTGAAACCGATGTAAACATCGATCTCGCCAAAAGACATGATTGTGTAAGCAGTCACGGCCTCCCTAGCCGGAATCCAAGTCTCGTCGAGAACGATGAGAGGGACGTCGCTGGCATAGAGGATGCGACCGACGGTGATAGACTCGCCGATTCCGATTCTTGCAGATTCCGCTCGGAACGCAGATCCGTAGCTCACTTTCCCCACGGTGGGCGCCAACTGTCGTCGGATTGAGGACAAGTACGCCATGAGGGGGTCCTCGAGGCGTGCGGAAGAGAGGGGTGTGAGACGTACGGTGTTCCGGGACGGTGAGCACACAAGTTTACCCAGGTTCGAATTCGCCGGCTTTGGACGGATCCTACTCCTGCTACCAATCCAGTAATACGGCAGAGCCGGAATATGGGTTACAATGGTATCTCCTGTGCGAGTTGAGATTGTAGGCTATTGAGGTGTGTCCTAAAGGCTCTCCCTAGGACGGCTTATATAGATATCCGGCCTAGGGTTTACAGGAGAGATCTATCCGGCTATGACTAAGAGTTGGTTACAGAGTACATCTTGGACTACAAGTAACATTATGGGCCTAAGTCGGTAAGTCTCTGGGCCTTCCCGTAGCCGGATTGGACTCCGTCTTTCTCCCTGACTGGGTCGCCCGTGAAGCAAAGCTCTAACCCGAAGTGGGCCACCCTGGTTAGTGAGGAACTGTGAGGATACCCGGAAAGTATATCCCCAATAGCAGCCCCCGGAGGCCTCCAAGATCCAAAGTCAGATTTACCACCGTCTAGCTTGATCTTCGGCTTGCAGAATCTTGAAGGGTTCCTGAAACTTCAAAAAATATGATCCGGGTCTTAAAAATAAGTCGGACCTATCAACAGGTTACTCGGATTTTCCAGCTTGATTTCAAACTAAGCCGGAACTTGGTTTCTAACGCCACCTAACACAAGTCATGGTCAGGTCACATCATCTGACAAGCATGCCATCAGCACGATCGTTGGTGGGTCCGCGGTTCGCGGAACCGAGGTGCCGTTTCAATGCGTGCGTGGAGATCGAGGCGACACAATCATCGCGTGGGTCCTACCCAGTTCCTTCCACGGCGCGTGGCTGTTACGCTGTAGCATTTGCATGAATCTTGGCGCAGTTAGGTGGATATAAGGGGTTAGGATTTTCTCCTTCTCCTTCCACCAGTCCTTTGCCTTTTCCTCTCCTTCCCATCTTCCCGCGCGCACAGAGCTCCTCGTTCCTCTTCCACAGAACCCCCAGCACCGCCCCTTTTAGGTCATCTTTTCACCGGAGAAATGGCTTCATCTTCTTCCTCCGGCTTGGCAGCAGCGGCGGCGGCAGCGACGACGGAAGCGGTGGCGGAAAAAGAGAGCTTTCGTGGGATCTGGATCCCCTGCGCTCTCAACGAGGAGGGCCTCAAGAACGTGGAGAAGGAGGGGCTTCTCGCCACCGGCAACAGGCGGAGCGGCTTCGAGGAAACCGTCCCCAATCCACGCGACGGCGAACGAGTCCACTTTGGCACCCACCTCGATAGAGGTTTGTCGTTTCCTCCCTCGGAGTTCTTCTCCGAGGTGATTGATCATTACGGAGTTCAACTTGGACTACAAGTAACATTATGGGCCTAAGTCGGTAAGTCTCTGGGCCTTCCCGTAGCCGGATTGGACTCCGTCTTTCTCCCTGACTGGGCTGCCCGTGAAGCAAAGCTCTAAACCGAAGTGGGCCACCCTGGTCAGTGAGAAACTGTGAGGATACCCGGAAAGTATATCCTCAACAATGAGTTATATTTGTAGTTGGATGTCTGTATGAAATTGTGGTGTTTGTTGGAACCATCTAGTGCTCAAGGTGACAGTGTGGGGTTAGCTAGATGGGAAAGGCTTACTTTGCGGTGTGTTGTTATAGCCCTACCATGGATTATAGTGTCCAACCGGAGAGTAGTTAAGAGTAGTATCATAAAGAGAAGATATTTATATGAGAGTGTTCACTAGTGAAAGTATGATCCCTAGGCCTTGTTTCTAAGCATTGATACACCGTTTGCAATTAGATCTATTACATGTTTGCTTGCTTCCATCTTTATTTCAGTTTGCCTTTAGTCTTTTCCCATGTCAACCACATGCCAGCAAGCTATTTTCTATCACCGTTACCACTTATAATTATCTATACCACTTGTATTTCACTATCTCTTCGCCGAACTAGTGCACCTATACACCTGACAAGTGTATTGGGTGTGTTGGGGACACAAGAGACTTCTTGTTTCTTGATTGCAGGGTTGCTTGAGAGGGAATACCTTTAACCACTTCCTCCCTGAGTTCGATAAACCTTGGGTAATCCACTTAAGGGAAAACTTGTTGTTGTTCTACAAACCTCTGCACTTGGAGGCCCAACAACTGTCTACAAGAATAGAAGTGCGTAGACATCACCGCCCCTGTCTTGTAGTGGGAATATTCTTGATTTGATAAATGATCAATGAATTTTGGAAATTACTAAAATATCTAGAAGCCCTACATTTAGATAAATTTGAGTGGGAGCTAAGTAGCTTTCCTGATCATGATATGTAGATGACATGTTCTAAGTGGGAGATAATTGAGAATCTTGATCTCATATGTGGATGATATTTTGAGCGGGAGTGTGGCAACATTCGCATATATGTTACTAAGATATAGTGAATGACAAAATCAATACCAATAGTTATTTAAGACAGTAAATAAGTCTATGAATGAAGTTTGAACAAAACATTGGAAATCTATTGAGATAGATTGATGCGTTTAATGAACATCATTGTCGAAATGTTTTGGTTTAGATTCTGAATAGTTCAGAATAGAACAAGAAAGAAAATTAGTTCTTACTTGTGAAACTACGAGAAACATTGAGTTAATCTCAATATTTCAACATGGTCAAAAGAAAGAAAAGAGATGTGTTGCATATGATATGCATTGGTCATAGGTTCTTCCATATAACCATGTTGTATGCTCGACATAATATGAACCACAAACTTCAGGTTAGAAGAACAAGTTCTTAGTTGCAGGAACATGCTTTCAAAGTGATTTCGAAGTCAATCACTGAACCAGATTTAAGTTTGTACTTAATTGTAAGGAACATAGTTAGACATGGAAGTTGCAATTAGTGGACTGTCTATTAGTACCTACATAGAAAAAGAAGTATATGGCTACTTCTAAAGTGGCTAGTATAGTTATGGCTTAAAAGAAGTTCGACTTCAACTGACTGTGTTTCCAGTATACATGACTGATGGCTCTGATTTTTGCCATATTCCATTGCGTTGAAACGTTGTTTTTTGTCAAGCAATTGCCAAAGAAACTCTCAAGTTTTGATACTAATGACTAATAATTACAAAGATATGCAAATCCCTTCTTTGATTTATGTTGTGCAGGAGATCACTGCTTTTAAAGCGAAATAAGGAGTCATAATGAAGGATTTTGAGGAAGTACACACGGCCAAGTAATTGGAGAGGGCTCCAAAGCGTCTGAAGTCTTAATGACCATTGGTACGGGCGTGGTCCGCCCGTACCGCCCGCCCGTACCATGTGGCGACGGCTTTGTCTCGTCAAACCCAACTTTCGTGAAGACGCCTAGATATTTCGAGGCTCCAGCCACCGGCCAGAGAGCTACCATTCTCATATTGCATCACAACACCACCAAAGGAGATCCACACCATTGTTCATCCATTATTCATCACTTCCACCATCCATCCCTCCACTAACCATAGCCATTGCTTTGTACTTTAGATCTCCTTGTGATTTGGCGACCATTGTAAGAATATTTGATTTCAATCTAAGTATTTGCATGATGTTTTCTATCTCTGATCTATTTGTTATGAGTGAGTAGTCCTCACGGGCTGTGGGTTGGGGAGAAACCTCGTAGCAATTATGTGCATCTAGATCATGGGAGAATTGTATTTTGTTTGAATTCGTGATTTGTATCTTTTGTTTCTTCGTCTCTTGTCTCGATCTATGGACTTGTAGGTACCCAAGATCCCATAGATTGATAAAGGCTTGAGGTGAGATACTTGTCTAGCGGCGATCTCATAGGAACCTCAGTGACAAAAGGGTAGTACGGTCTTCGCTTAGCACCCCATTCAGGATCAACAACAACATCACCACTTAAAGATTTGATCACACTTAATAATCATTTGTAACCTGTGGCTTTGGTGTACTCTCGGTTGGATTAAAAATGTATTGCTATGCCCGCTACATCATGGGGGATCTAGAATATTAGGATGTTATGCCCACAAGAGATTATCTCAATACAAACATTATACATGACTATGCTTATTATTATCTTTTGTCCCATTTGATGTGCAGCTGCAGGTGGATCTTCAACCCTGGCCTATCTCCATCCATTCATTCAAACCCGTTATAAAGTAAACTAGATTGGTCCAGTCAACTAAGGTAAAACAAACAAACAAAGTCTTATAGACATGTCCTTTTTTATTACCTTTTCGCAGTGCTTTCCAAGGTTTGATTAAACTTAGGTCTTCTAGGGAAAAAGCTATTATACTACATCCCTGAATCCGGATCAAAGGTATCAATGACAATATTGAAAGTTCAATTGACTGATCGACCATTATTGTAATATTAGGAAACAAAGTCTCACTCTGTCATCGAAACAAATACTTCAACACATTATGTGATAATGGTGTAAATGTCAAACTAGGTGATATTAATGATTTGCAAAGAACATAAGGATCTGGTAATTCAAATCATAGATAGAAATGTTTCTCCATGAGCAAGCATGATCAAAAAACCACATTGGTGATATGGTTTTATGATTAGTAACAATGCAACTAGATTATTTGTACTCTAGTCCAAGTGGGAGACCAGAGGAGATATGCCCTACAGGCAAATAATAAAGGGTGTTTATTATCATATCTCATTAGTTCATAATAGTTTCGTGCTATGCTATAACTGCATCAATCAAAAACATTGATACACGTGTGGTATGTAAACAAACAAATAGTCCCTAGTAGCCTCTATACAATTAGTTCATTGGGCAACCGATGATCAAGGTTTCCTGATCATTGTGCATTTTTGCCAGTTGACAATAAAGTCATCATTGCTAATATGATGTGATGGACATTACCCATATAATTATTGCAACACGATCAAGTCACATAGTTCATGGTGCAATAGTTAGAAATGGAGTTTTCTAATCCTTAGACCATGAGATCTTGTTTAATCACTGTCACCTGTGGCTGCTTTGACTATATCAACCGTCACACTATAGCAGGGTGATCATAAAGGTGTATGTTGGGTATTCTAGAGGGGCATGTTGAGGTGCATGTATCAAGATCGAGATTTGTTCTCGTGTGTGATGGAAAGATACACAGGGCCCACTCAGTGAGATTATATCCAAAAATGTTGCGCAACATGTGACTAGGTCGAGGATGGAATATCACGGAATGAGAAAAACAATACTTGTTGGTAACGAGATTGAGCAAGGTATAGGTGATAGCTATGGTCAGGTCTCAGACAAGTAGATTATCAAAGTAACAAAGGGCATTGGACTCGACATTTATGGTTCAAACGACAATAGATATTGTGGAATGCATATGGGTCCTTATGGGCATCTCGGTCCCGCTATTGATCATTGATACGAGATAAGTCTCGATCATGTCTATGACATTCCCGAACTGTAGGGTAACACACTTAGGGGTACGAGGACAATCGGAGACCGTTCAGGATATAATGGAACCATCGGAGTAAGAAAGAGAGAACACCGGAACTATTTTGAGAGAGAACTAAAATCATTCCGGGAGATCCAAAGTCGTTCAGGATAAACCGGAAGATGTTTCGGGTCAAGAGGATCTAATAATATATGTTTATATATTAATTAATGGAATTAATATTAAATAATTATTTATTATTAAAATTTAAAAGGAAAACTTCCCCTAATTGGCCAAATCCCCAAAGGGGAAGGGGCCCAAGAGGGCAAGCCACCAAATAGGGTAACGAGTAGCTGCGCGGGTGGGGCCCACCCGGCTGTCGCGCGCACGTGGGGCCCACCTTGCCCGGCCGCCTGGTTCCCTCCTCCCTTGGTGCCTCCACCTCCCCTTCCTTTAGTCCCACCCCAGGACTTGAGGAGCATGGGGTCTCCACTTTTACTCTATATATAAGAGGTTCCTATAGGAGAAAATAACACACAATAATTGAGAGATTTTCTAAGGCATTTTCCTTTGAGAATTTATCTCCTGTCTCTTTTATCTCTTACAACTGCAGCCCCGAGTTAGAGTTGCATGCGCAAGGGAGTGCTTTGCTGCGGCACGGCATCGTGCTACAAAGATCCTAGCTAGAAGATCTACTTCTGCACTCTTGATAGGGATCAGAGAGCCGGAGATCGTCATTGTATACCGGATGTGTGCGAAACCACGGAGGTGCTGCCACTTGTGGCACCTGGGCTATTGTGCAAGAACCTGGGATGACTTGCGAGGAGCTTCGTGACCTTGTGGTCGGCTATAGGCTTGGCTACTTCATCCACATTCCCCTCAGAACGTTAAGCGCTTTCGATATTCAAGGATATGTTACTGAAACCTTCTCTGTTATAGCATTACTCATAGACATATCCTAGCACTTGGTGTTGCGCTAGTTTATAAAAAAATGTGTTTTCTGCTACCGAAACCCCTTCATCTAGGCCTATTGGGCGCATGCGGAGGCGAAGGAGGTGCATGATGAGCAGCGGGAGGTGCGTAAGGAGGCACAGAAGGCGGAAACAACGATGGTCAAGCTAGAAGCGGAGGAGGTGCGCATCACTGTCTAGAATGGCGATGATGAGGAGGAGGAGGAGGACGATGGCGACGACTACTAGTACTACTACAATGGCGACGAGGAGTTCCACCACTTGCTGCCGAAATGCGTTATGTATCCCCCTCCTCCGACGATTATGGAGGTGCTGGACTAGCAAAAAACGTCGTGATGTCGGAGGCATGGTACAAACATCCAAGCAGAACAAGAATCGGGCTAGATTAATATTACTATCTAGTATGAATGAATTATTTTGCTATAAATAAGTATGAATGAAAATAGCAAAAACGCGTAGCCTATAGGTTTATATCTGATAGTGTGCGTCACTGCATCTCACGATCCCACTCTCAGCAACTTGTCTCATGGTTTCACTTGTTAGCGATTTTTGGTCCCACTCTCAGGCAACTCGTTCCACGGTCCCACTTGTAAGCGTTTCACGGTCTCAATGTTAGCAAAATGCATTTAAACAATATACATGTCTCACGGTCCCACCTGTAAGCACTTTCTGGTCCCACTCGTGTCTTGTCGTCAGCGTGCTAATGGTCAAAGAAGTTGACCCGATGTAAAAAGCACATGCATGTGGGTTGTCATGAGGCTAGAATAGAGCGGGGAGAGCAAAAGTGATGAGTGTTTCGAGTGTTGGGCAAAACTAAGTAGGACAAGCCTTACTGGAAAATAAAATTTTCTTACAAATAAAATTTTCTTGAGTGTTGGGCAAATAGTTGTCCATAATTCTATTATATGCATCAATCCTTACAGAGACCAGCAGTTATCCTACTTTTTAGGAGAAAATAAAATTTTCTTGCAAACAAATCTTAACCAAACCACATGTTCTATGTTAAGTTGACATGTCATATTTTTTGCAAATGAACTTGTATTACTCAAGGATTTAAGATAATACAATCCATTTGAAAATGCTCTAGATCTGAGTAGATCCATATTGTTGTATGATTATGAGTTCTAGCATAATTAACTAAAAATAACTACAAATATTCTAAGATATTTTGATGAGAGCAACACAATATTGACGAACCTTCAACAAGACTTTGATCTCTTCGATGACCGGACACTAGATACTGATCGATCAAGTTCTCGATCAACTTCTCCATTCCCTAGCATCGACACTATTTGAACACAATCCACCTCAATCAATAGAGGACTTGTACACCAATGCAAGGCAAGAGCTAAACCTTCCTGAAAAGCTTGTAGTCCTGCACCCCAGGGACTACAAAAATTAAACAGTTGTTGACAAGTTGAGAAAATAATATCTCCATTGTGATCATGAGCTATCATACCAGCACCATCTTGGCCACTACCAAAGGATCCATCTATATTTAGTTTACACCAATCTACATGCGGAGGAATCCATTTAGGCGGAATTACGGTGGTCCGATCATTTTTTTAACACGAGGCAAAAGCCTTGCTTTTTATATTGATATAGGAGAAGCAAACATATGTTGGCCTAAGCCATCAAAATGAAAAAATAAGGCATGCACTGAAAACCTAGCTTGTTTCCTCTCCCAACTGCTTTGCTCCAGCTAGGATCCATTGCTATTATCTTTGATTTTCTGGAAACACGCTTCTCTTTTATCCATGTTGAACTTGCCCTTAACAATGTCCTTACCTGAATGGTGTTTGATTTGGATCAGAGAGTCATCTTCTTGAGGCCTCCACTGGGGGTGGAGGTTAGTCACGCACTACCTCATTTCTTACATGCCATATCCTTCACAATATCATAAGCGATGTACCTTTGCTATTCTATGATAAATTGCGCAACATGGTTATCAGCCAATATGAACCAATATTATGTATTGTATGCAACTCTAGTATCTACCTAACCTCCGACATATGATTACGTAGCTGCTTAGCAAGATTGTAGCAAGCAAAATTGTGGAAGTTATCCTAAATCTCCATCCCATCAAGAGGACACTGGTACATAGTCTCCGGTGTACGCTTACAATTATTCCTCCAAGTCGGTAGTGAGTCTTTCGCCAAACTCCACGTAAAATGATGCACCTTGGGTGGTACACCTACCTTTCATAAACAATACCAAATCTTCTGTCTGCCATCTGGTGTTGATATAGACGTTGGGGTTGTCGATCGCCATGATTTGTCCATAGAAAGACCATATGCATTATGAACTGAAATAACTTGTGTTTATCCGAGTGCCCAAGCAAGCATATCTGAATTTATTCGTGGGGACGAGATTATCTTCAATATCTCTATAACATCAGCTGGAACAAAATATCGAGTTAGCAGATATGTCCTCCACATACCGAATTGGTTAATCAATTTTGAAACAAATAGAATCATGCATCTTCCCATTGGTGAATCGGTCTGTACGAAGTAGGTCTAGGTATACATTGATCGCAAAGACTGTCATGCTTGGTGATCAACCTTCAAGCTTGCCGAGCGAGCAGTGCTTGGTTAAAAAACCCAAAGTCACAGAAGCACAGTCCTCCCTATTTCTTCGGATGTTGCAATTTCTCCCATGATCTCCAATGGGTTTTTCCGATACCATCCTTAGCACCCCAATAAAAAAATTAACCATCCATGATCATCACAAGATGAGAAAGAAAGTTTGAAAATCCCCATTAGGCAAGTAGAAAATGCTTCAACACAAGTTTAATGAAGACCTCCCTTCTAGCTTTATCCAAATGGCCATCTCCCATCAATAACAATCTTGTTTGTAAGTTTTGCTTGGATATTATGGAATTTTCCTTTAGACATGCAGACATTAGGGGTAGGTAACCTCAAGTACATTTTCTCTTCTCAAACAATAATGACGTTACATCTAAAGCCGAATGCACATCCTCCTAGGCATCGGTAGGACATGATTCACCAAACAAGAGAGAGCATTTGGAAGATTAATGAGTTGACCCATAGCAGATGCATAAATATCCAATACTTTCTTGACATGATTAGCTTGGACTTGATTGGCTTTGAAGAATAGTGAAGCATCATCCGCGAATAAGAGATATGACACCCCGAGGGCATGGTGGCATACATAAACCTAAGAAATAGTGTTCTTAGTTATCCTCTGATTCATAAGGGATGAAAGTCCGTTAACAACAAAAGGTAATAAAAACAAGGACAAATGGTGACCGTGTCGAAGCCCACGCAATGGTGCAACTGAATACAAGAGAGTTCCATTAAATTTAACCACATATCTCGCCAAAGTAACACACTAACATGATCGACTCCACAAATTGATGAGAGAATCCCAAATTTTGCATCACCTACCTCAAGAATGAACAATCAACCATGTCATATGCCTTTGATAAATCAACCTTAAATGAACAATAACATTTTGTTGGATATTTCTCATCCTTTATATGATGTACACATTCCAATGCCAACAAAGCATTATCGGTGATCAACCTCTCGGGAATAAAGGCATTGTGAAAGGGGATATTATATCATCCAACAAAGGTCGCATTCTATTAAATACGCACTTCGAGACCACTTTGTAGATCACATTACAAAGGCTGATAGGGCAGAATTCAGA
Organism: Avena eriantha; assembly: GCA_910589775.1. NCBI lineage: Eukaryota > Viridiplantae > Streptophyta > Magnoliopsida > Poales > Poaceae > Avena > Avena eriantha. Next base: position 494,626,018 of record OU342740.1, read on the forward strand.
TGATTTTGTTGGATTAGAAACTTTGGAATAAGAAAAATGGATGTGGTGTTAGCACTGTCAGGTATAATTCTAGCATTGAAAAATTCCCCAATTCTGCTAAAAAAACTGGCTAGAAAAACATCTCGGCAAGGAACATTAAGAGGTCCAATCTGAAATAACACATTCGATATCTCCTTTTCCAAAATCGACCACACATGTGATCTTTAGCCTCATCAGAAACGCAATGATCAATAAGATCAACCACCGGGCTTGGATCAAGGTTACAATCTGCAGTAAATAATTACTAAAAATATTTAGCCATATTTTGCATAATGCCAACATCCGTGTGCGCCATACTAAGATCATCTGTCAGCTTCCGAATATTATTTTTTTCCTAGCTCTCCGAACCAATTTTATTCGGAAATACTTCGTATTCTTGCCCCCTCCTCCAGCCATGTCAATCTCGATTTTTGCAACCACATCATCTCCTTACGATATAGTAACTCATTCACTCTGCATATTACTCTCCATATCTCCTTTCTATCAGCATTCATATGCATTAATTCTTCAAGTTGAGTTTTAGATCTCTGTAACTCCTTTACATTGCCAAATTTCTTGAAGCGGAGAAGCGTGGGGGGTCGAATCTCCTCATCGGAAGTCCGCTCATCAGAATCCCCGTGCCCGCTCTAGCTACCGATGTCGCCCTCGTGGTCGCGGAAGGGTGGGTTGCGAACAACGATGCCTGATTTAACGTTGGTACCACGACCAGGTCAATATGGACCACTATGCAGCGAGGCCCGCTAGCTTCACACTTGGCAATCTATCGTGTGCTCGATGCGGCCCGCCAGAGAGGAAGCTTGGTCAGAGCAGCCTGTGGCGGAGGCGATAGAGGAGGCGAAGCCATAGATATAGGAGACGGTCTTGAGGAGGTCTATGATGGGACGTGAGAGTGATAGAGAGGGCAGAGCGGGTGACAGTAGCGAATGATTGTCGTGCAGGCCTTTATTGCATGTCATCTCCCGTGTTTCTCCACGTGTGCAAGGGGTGGCCTCCTCGAGGCTGTTTTGCGCTATCGCAAGCCTGGTCCTAGAAAAACTGTTGATTCTGCAGTTTCTCTAGGGCATGGCCGAGAGGTGCTTTGAGGTTGGTGCGGCAATAACGCGGAGGCCAGCCAGACAACCACCTAGGCCCATTTCTTCTCCCACTGGGCCTGGCTAGACCTCATGCTGGCTACCAAACACACCCTATAGGTCCCCATATGTCACTGGCTATAGTAGACAAGATATATCGCAAAAAAGAAAAGTAGAATAAATTGATGGATGGAGATGGGGATAAATATAACTTGGCTTTTGCTAATTCTCGGTTGACTGAGAATTAAGTTAGAGATAAGTCGGCTGTCACGATTCGTGTGTCCTATGTGTTGCAGATAGTGTTGCAGGTGAGATTTTCACTTGCAAGTGGAATTTTTAGTTGGGATTTTTTAGTTGTAAGTGGAGTTACAACTAAGATATTTATAATTGCAAATGAGGTGGTAACTGAGATTACATGACACCATTGAGAATTAAGGGGTAATTCCCAGTGGGATTGAGAGTTATGCACACCTATATAACTCCATCGAGGTACACAAAATGAGACTTCCAAAGCGTCATGTTTTATTCGACTGATAAGTTATCCGTTCATCATTATCTGGTGTATGTATGGTACCTATCTCCTAGTATATAGGCTAAAAGGCGACGAAACAAAATAGAAATAAAAAAACAGGGAATATCCTCCGATATTATTTTCTGCGAATAATATCTTCCGATTTCATCCAGCGGCCATAGGGTGAGACTGAGTTGAGACGGTCAAGAACAGAGCGACGGTCGGTGTGGTTTCTGGGCGTCAAGGGTAGTAGAACGTTTGAGAAAGTTTGGGAGCCCAATTTTTTTGCCGGTTCTCTTGACATCGTCTTGCACTTTCCCCCTGTACTCTCCGAAGGTGAAAGCCTCGTACGGCGACGGCTCAGCGCAAGTGCCGACGGGCGAGTCGTAGGACGGGCAGAGGAAGTAAGCGACGGAGAAGCGCTCCGCCTTGGAGTTGGCCACCACTTTGTGCTCCACGCTCTTGTACCTGTCGTTGCTCCACGCCTGAAACAGACGTGCAGATAACCAAAATTAGGAGAAGAAGAAAAAAGAGGGCTGGTAGTAAAAGGCGGTCTGACGCGATGCTCGATCGGGTACATCTCTGCTGCCTGGTCAAAACTTGAGCACGTCGATCGATCGAGCGACTGTTACCTGAAACAGATCTCCGATGTTGACGATGAGCGCGTCGGCGTGCGGCTTCACTGCGACCCAGCGGGAGTCCTTCATGAGCTGCAGGCCCCCGACCTGGTCCTGGCAGAGGATGGTGAGGAAGTCGCTGTCCGTGTGCGGCACCAGCCCGAACGTGTCCGGCGCGAACGGGCACGCCGGGTACCGGTTCAGCCGCAGGAAGCACGTCGTCCCGTCGCAGCTCGCCGGGAACGTTGACCCGGCCTCGTGCCCGAGGTCCTCCGCCAGCGCCCCGGCCACCGTGCCCGCCACCCGCGACATCGCGCCCGCCACCTCCTGCATCACTCCCCTGCTCGCACCACAAAACCTCTGCTCGTCAGTTGCCATTCATTAACTATCTAACTGGTGGTAAAACCAAAAAAAAATATCAAACATGTCTAGTGACCGTTGTAAAACAGCCCCCCCCCCCCCCCCCCCCCCACCACACACACACACACGTACCCACTTCGTCCTCGTACCGATTATTAGGTTCATGGCCATGTATATATGGATCGACCATTGTACACGTATGTATGTCGAGATATTTCTCTATCGGGGCACTGTACACGGAAGGGTACCCCGGGCGGGCATGTACGCAGCACACGAATAGAATACTGTTGTGGAACAGCGTAGTACCATGGCTTGGTGGTGGTGCTACCGGCCGCGCGGGCTCTAGGCTGGTTCGATGGACACGAAGGCGTTAAATCGGGTTAGTGTGCTAAAAGCTTCCCTGTGTTTCGTGGGCACATACCCAGCCGCACACATGATATTTGTCACTCATCGACCCAAACAAGCCGAATTAATGAAGTTGACAGGACAGTTTGCCGCGCGCCAGCAACTCCTAGGAGTAGTTCTACTGTGCTAGAATTAATATGCCGACACGAAGCGAATCTAACTGTCGCCGGCGTAATAATTGTCAAAAGTGTGCGTTCGTCCCGTTCACCAGTAAAATATCCCAAGAAATTGACCTCTCCTTTGTTTTTCGTTCTATACTACTTCCTTCTAAGTAAAACCGGATCCACTCTATCTACTTACTACTTGTAAGTACGGCTGCTTCATTAGGACCAAGTAGTAGTAGGAGTAGTAGTAATTTACTACTCGATAGGGACCCAAAACACAAGTACTCCTAGTGAATCAGGAACACCTAAAAAAGAAGGCCCTTTGTGCAACTAGGAGCTACACGTAAACACATGCGTGGCCAATTAAGCGCCGTACGTGGGGCCGGCTCCCCTTTAATTTGTATGAAGCCGGCCGGCCGGTCGATCGATCGAACAGGGCATGCATAGCATAGCACGGTGCTTGCTTACGTACGTACCTGAGTGAGCTGAGCTTTCCGTAGTCGCAGTCCTCTCCGGAGATGCTGACGAGCGGGACGTGGAAGGCCTCCGACCACGAGAGCTGCCGGAGCGACGTCGCCGTCGGGTTGCCCCACCGGTACGAGCCGTTGAGGAGCCCGGCCTTCTCCTTGGTGTCGAACGGCAGCCGGAACAACCTCGCCTGCTCCCGCCTCATCTCCTCCAGCACCTCGCGCCCCACGCCGTGCCCGGTCACCTGGAAGAAGCCCCAATCCGACGCCGCGCTCGCCATGGCGGCCACGCACGCCTTCCTCTCCCTCGCGTCGCCGCTCCTCAGCAGCTGCAGGTCGATCATCGGCAGCTCGCGCTCCAGCACGGCCGGGCTCTCGGGCGCCTGCTGCGACGTGGGCGCAATGCCGCCGCCGTCGAGCTCGTCCCCGCGGAGCAGAGCGCGGTAGCTGTCCGCGAGAGGCGGATCGGCGGTGGTGGCGCCCGGGTCGGCGAAGGCAGGCATGGTCGTGGTCGGAGAGAGAGATGGACACGTACGTACTAGTACGATCGATCCAAGGATCGAATAGCTAAATTAGCTTGCTGTGATCGATGGACCAGTGGCACGCAGTGCACACTCGCTGTATAGCAGCTAGCCAATAGTAATATGCTACCACTGGCGGCTATGGCAAGTCGCTCGCGCTTCTACGAAAGATCTCGGACGCGAGAGGCCTATATATAGAGCTAGCTAGCTAGGGGCTGGGGCGCTACGGAGCCAGTGGCTGCCCGATGGGCGGCGAGCTGGACATGTGCTCGATCGCACGCTGATAACTCTCCCTTGCATGGGCCGCGGCCGCCTTTTCGGTGGATCGGGTACTCGTGGATCAATAATGCTAAACGTACGGAGAGTTTCTTACGGAAAGTTACCTACGGGATTACGTGTAAACAGTCGGTTGGTGCTAATACTTTTACCTCCCGTGATTTGAGGACTCCGATCCAACTGAAACTCAACATGTCCTTCCGTAAGTGAATTCCGTATCGTTCCGTCCGTAGGTGTAGCATTCCTGCTCGTGGATAGCCTAGCCATTTCGGGAGAGAGTGATTTCTTTCAGCGACTAGTACCGGGCAGGCGACACTTGGAGGGCGTCCGGCCGGCCAGGGCTGCCTGCTGTGGGGCGCGATTAGTACCTATGAGATTGTAGTATAGGAAAGGAATCCTTAGAAATTTTAAAGGGTTCAATCCTTTGAATCAAATGACCTCTATAGGAAAAAAAACATATGGATAAGAATTCTACAAAATTATTTTTGTAAATCCTTTGAATCAAATATGTCCTAAGCCTTTTTTCGCAAACCGTTGGAAGTAGTAGTAATTAAGCAGTGTGATGCCCAAAGTTAATCAGGCCGGAGGTCTTGGGACAGAAGGAAGACGATGGCATCGAGGGTGGTGATCGACCAACTGTTTGATGCAGCTAGCGGAAGTCATTGCCAAAGATGCGATGAGCTCTGGTACCAAGTAGACATCTAGAGAGAAGGGGAGGGAGATGCCAGGCATGAGAGGAGAGAGACGGTGGCAGTAAGAGATGTGATCGGGAAGAACAACTCGATACCCTTCGATCGGGGTTCAGGTGGGCTCTTTATATATAACATTACCTTAGAAGCCCACGTATCCTACAGTACAAAATATATACAGATATGCATTCTATGACATACAACTTTTACTTGAAGTAAAGTGATCGACGTACCTCTTCTAGATTGTCTCCTCACTTTGAGAGAAAGCAGCAGGGACAAGGTCTCATGGCATGCTCCGGTTGCTTCCTGCCGTTTAATTTCGAGCAGTGCAGTCCTGCATGCTCGTTGCAGCCCGACATCTCGACTTGCATCTCTGTCCATCCGATCCACACACACACACACACACGCAAACAAAAGACACATTTCAAACAAGCTGGGCAACTGGGCATGAAATTAATTAGAGGAGTGCACAACTGCCCCATGATCGATTAACCGATTCAGTTGAAATTGGCTTCGAACAAAACTTGTACGTACTACTACTACTGGAAGTCCACTGACTACTCCCCAAGTCCCGGTCACACGTACGGCACTGATAATACTATGTGTCCCGGCCCGGCCGGTACGGTAGCACCAGTATGTTCGAGTCCAGTATCTAGCTAGAGCAGACAAATTTTCCTGGGCCAGGCACTACATATTATTAAATTAAATATACTACTGTAGTATATTATTGCCAGATTTCTGTATTCTTCCGGTCCTAGATACTCCTGCAGAGTATAGCGAAATTCAACGGCTCCACACGCTGACGCGCACAGCCGGATCACGCCTAGGCTTCCGTCGTCGTATATTTTAGGGGCCAACTGCTTTACCGAGGCAGAAGGAGCTGGAAGCCTCACATCTCGCGAACACGCCATGTTCCGCCGCTGAAAAAGGCACATGTACGTACGCGCCGCCATACCTGTACCTCATCTGCTCTAGCTAGCCTGCCATATAGCAACAACTGGCACATTACATTCTGACATGCATACTTTGTATATATACCGTATAGTCCTAGCTAGCCAAGTGAAGGAAATCTGTAGGAGTAGCTAGCTAGCTAGATACTCCTAGACGGATCTCAAAAAAAAAAAAAAAAAAAAAATCCTAGACGAACGCTGCACTACGTAAATCTCCAATGAGTGGTGGTCTGAGAAAGAATATTGAAATATCTCAAGACGTATCCTCCAAGTTCTGCAGTGAAATATCCAGTACAAGTTCCGCGGAGAAATGGGAGAGAGAAATATCACAAATCTGACTAGACGGATGAATACAATATCTACACTGACCGCAAGACACGTCATCACTGGATACGATGTCTATCGGTGGTTTCAGGACAAGTCAATCTGAATTTTATGTTTCTCTCTCGTTCCACTATAGAAGGAAAGTTGTCTGGAATCAAACAAAAGACTTTTTTGATCTCACAATTGTTGTTGGTGCCAACAAGAGGATGGCACACGACTGTGTAAGTATGCCAAATGCCTCCATCATAACTACTAGTTGGCCAAACCACCAAAAGTTGCCACTAGTGCAGACCTCCGGCCGCAAAACCCCAAACTAAGCACCTTGAAACACAAATCGGATTTGTAGTTGGAATTCGTGAACCATGTGGCGATGATGTTGAGATAACCAAGAGCACGAGCAAATGGCAAGCCATAAGCCACTCGCATGAACCACGTGGCGATGCTGTTGGGATAACCAATATTTTACGCGATAACCAAGAGCACGAGCAAACTGCACGCCATAAGCCACTCACATGAACTATGTGTCTCTACGCAAACCAAAATTTTACGCGACAACCAAGATCACAAGCGATTTGCAAGCAACAATACCAACCGTTGAAGATCATGTCACATAGTGGAACATGATGACGACTATCCTTAACCACCCCCCCCCCCCCCCCTCTCCCCTCCCCCAACCCGCACCTAGGTGTATCCCTCCCAGGCGCGAAAGTTTTCTCCTCATGTCGCTCCACACGATCAAGCATCAAAGTAGGCAACACCCTTGAAGTATCCACATGTTCCAGGAAGTGTCACTGCGTTCGCGTGCGATCAAGCACACATATGAGGTGGGGAAGAAATCAATGACGATCTGTTAACACTTCCGCGTTTAGCATCAAGATTCGTATAGACAGTGGTAGATATCCAGCAGTGTTCTAAGATAGAGGAGATGACGTTGACATCTAGGGATACGATATTGTGGTGATGGCTGTTGGCAATGTTTTAGGCGACCGCATGAAAATGGGGTGTTGTTGGTTAGGGTTTGCCTTTAGGCTGCCCCACCCTAATATTGGGTGAAGCCTCTCAATTTAAATCAAGAGGGAGGTCGAAGCCATCTAGGCTTCTTCCTCCCCATAATCAGCGAAAACCTAGGGGTTGTCTTTCCCCTCAAGGCAAGATGGCCCCTCCGGTTTTAGAAGCTTCCGAACATGTTAGAAAAATCCATAAATTTTTGAATACTTATGAAGCTTTCTATGACCATTCCAGCACTTTCCATATATGTTCATTATCATTTGCTTGAATTCTCACAATTTATATTTATAGCACACAATAAATAAACTCTAATTTCATGCCTGTCAAAAGATTAAAAAATATGCAAAACTACTTGTACGGGGTGCCCTAACCTCTAACTGCACTCTTAGGGAAACCGTTGTGTGGTGGATCTATAGGCACACTATTTGAGGACCTTCTTACTCTTGGGAGAACACACTCTTACAATGGGACATCTCAAATATTTATCATGTATAACTTGACACAACACTTCTTAGGGCAATACTTATAGATACTCAGAAATGGATAGTGTTGTAACAACAAAGAATCTAGCAGATAGTCAAAACACCCAAACACTTAATTGTTTAAGTATACTAGAATAATTGCCTCGCATCCCACAAATGGGTCAAATTTGTGTGCTTACCCAAGAACCACAAAACTTGTAGCAAGGGAAGTCTCACCCCCATTTTCTTCGTCTCTCCCCGATCTTGTTCATGTCCCTTACACCGAGCTCACGTCACCGCCTCACCTCTGGCGTTTAATGGGAATATCAACGGATGGAGTCACGCTCCCAGTGTCATATCCGTCTTACACTACCGCTTCTCTGCCTTCGCGAAGCTCTCTACATGCCACACGAGGTTGTATCCATGAGCATGTTCACGCACCGCCTTTCACAACCTCTTCGGTGCCTCGTCTATGCCACCACCGTGTGGGGATGATGTTGATCCACCACCGGCCCGAGCTCCTGCCGAGCCGCCATATTTCCGCACGCCGAACCGCCTATCCTCACATGTGTTGGGCCACCGACACCATTTCTTAACACACAAACCTTGATGAGGTGGGCGAACAACAAGTATATCATTTGATTTTTTTTACATTTTGAAATACGTTATCAAACAATGGGTTCATCTGCACCTCTGAGCCAAATTATATTTCCGCTTTGAAGTATGTTTTATACATAAAACTTGTTTGGAATACTGCATTATTGCGTACTCTACCGGCTAGAGTTCTGCTAATGGTTGCCACGTCTCTACCGGCCATCTCTCTTTCATGACCATCCCTACTTGTTTGCATGCTAGCTTTTACAAATTTCTTGCTTGCTGCTTAGCCTACATAGGAGGGGGAGACATTAGTGCATCGTTTTGGATCCCAAGGTCTAGGGAGCATGGATAAAATGAAAATGCTATATAGATATTTCAAAAAATACGATTGTTTTATGTGGATACATACAGTTGTTATCTACATATGCATATATTTTTTACAATAATATATTATTATTTGGGCTACGCAAAAAAGACAAATCGTGACTTTGCAAAAGGCAAGAAAACCTTGATTTTGCTTCCATATTTGTCTTTTATGCAGATCACATCTCAAAAGATGCGTTAAAAAAAGTATACACTTATCATACATGTACATGTACTTCCTTGTTTTTTTCTAGAATTTCTAATTTTTCAAAATTAGAATAAATATGTTTTTCAAACAATAGGTTATCTGCACCCGTGAGCCAAATTATATTTCCTCTTTTATACATAAAACTTGTTTTGAGTAGTGCATTATTGCGTATCGGCTAGAGTTATACTAATGGTGGCCACGTCTCCACCGGCCCTCTCCCTTTCATGACCATCCCTAGTTGTTTGCATGATAGCTTTTACAAATTTCTTGCTTCTTGCTTGGTGCTTAGCCTACATAGGAGGGGGAGACAACAACGCGTCGTTTTGGATCCCAAGGTCTAGGAAGCGTGGATAAAATGAAAATGCTATATAGATGTTTCAAAAAGTACGATTGTTTTATGTGGATACATACAAATGTTATATACATGTACATATATATTTTTACAATAATATATTATCATTTGGGCTACGCAAAAAAGACAAATCGCGATTTCGCAAAAGGGAAGAAAACCTAAAATTTGCTGTCCATATTTGTCTTCTATGTAGATCACATCTCAGAAGATGCGTTGAAAAAAAGGTATACACGTATCATACATGTATATGTACTTCCTTGATTTTTTCTAGAATTTCTAATTTTTCAAAATGAGAATCTTCATTTTTCCAAAAGACAAGGTCCATATAGTTTGGGATCTAAAGGGACCTATTCGGGCGGCACCCTCTATTTATTCTTCTACATCTTCGCCAAAGTGGCCATCCAAACCATACAACACCATTCTAGAATACTATGCAGATATCTCATCTTTATAAATTTTCCCCTCTGTCTCCCTTTGTCATAGCAGACCCTAACATTTGACTAAGTGTATCTTCTTTGCATTATAGTGATGATAGTTCAAGAGATTTGTAAACAAGAACAAACTTAAAGAAAACTATCCATATCCAAGATGAAAGACGAGAGTATCTCTTCCATGTAGTTCTGAATTTAATGTAACTAAGTTTGTGTATACAACTCAAGTTCCAAGAGCATGTGCTCTGTATGCAGACAATAATTTTATAAATATAAAATAATAGGGAAAAAGTTGCATATGTACATATTCGTGTCACTTGGTTGTCTACAATCTTTTATAGAGAAAACACAAATATTATGATGTTTATTAGAAATACGAATTGAGTGCCAAAATTGTGGCTTGTTTAGAGCACTAAATATTGTCATTTGTATGTAAATTTACGCAGACACAAATTACACAAACACATATCATGGTAATAAAAATACACTAAACTTTAGAATTTTTAATCATATGTTCTATTTATTTTGAATTTGATGTTCATTTTCATCCGAGAGCATATCCTCGCTACTCTAAGTATTTTCTGTCTTGATAATTCTTGAAGGTTCTAGAGGTCCTTCTCTGTCTTGATAATTGTTAGAGTTTCTAGAACCTTGTTTTCAAATATCCTCTCTATCATGAAATACTCCGTCATCTTCTAGAAGCTTATCATGACTTTCTCGGTACTTCTTCTAGAATCTTCTAGGGTATCCTCAAATATGCATTTTCTTATTATTCTCATGTATTATTATTAGTACTCCATATTTTATTTAGGGGGGCATAGATGGAATCTGAAGCTGAAATTTACCATGGATATGCCGTATTCATTTCATATCCACTGAAGTGTACACATGGTCACTCTTTCTACTCGTCGGTGGTAGAGGGCTTATATATTGTTTTTTCGTGTGGTGCAGTACGTAGCGACGGAAAAAAAAAAGGTTGCGCAGTGGGCGTGAGGATTTGAAGTTTCCGTGTAATCTCTCCCTCTCGGTTTTTAATTCTTTTATTATCAAGTATACTGTACGTAGCAAAAGCATCCGGATGCTTTGCCTAAACCAGAATTATTCACACACTGTATATACGAGAGGCAAAGCAGTGTGGTGCACGAGTACAACTTTTTCCTTGCCGCTTGTGGCGCCGGTGGGCAGTCGCGACTTGCCAAGTTGCCCGTGCCTTTGGTGCCGTCGATGAGAAGCCGCGGGATCATGTACGTGAGCCGGACTGTTCCTGCCCCCGTCGTGGTTTAGATTCAGTTGGGGAAACCGGAAAAGGACGCGGCTGCCGCGGGCCGGCCGCTCTTGTCCCCGGCCGGTTGGCGCCTTGGACGGACTCCATGGCCGGCCGGCGCGCGCCCGCACCCCAGAAAGAAACTAAATCGGCTCTCGTGTCAGCAGGGAGTCCATTGTTTTGAACGATTTCTTTGTACGTACTCGATCCGCTGTTCGCTAAAGCAGGAGGCAGTTAAGCCCGAACATCGCTCGATTACCGCCGGTGTCCTTGACAATTCGCTCTTGTCTCAAGTACCAACAACGCTAGTTAACATCTTTTTCTGGGGTAGGTATTGTGGATGTGTTACCACGCTGTCTTTCTTTCAGTCTTGAGAAGCAAGTCAAACTTCCGTGGCGAAAAAAAAAAAAGAGCGAGTCGGTCAAAGACATTGCGGAGGAACAGGAACCGACAGCTTTGGAAATCTGCTCACATGATGGGAAGGCAGGCAGCAACCCAGAGGAGGCCTGACAGCAGGTACATGGTGTGGCTCGTGAAAACTTAGACAGGGGAATCCCTATGCTCCTGCCGCAACCAACCGTGAGGGCACTCGTACCGTGCACAGCGGCCAACATGTACCGTGAACAGCGATACATTTCTGCCGAGTCTGTCAGCAGCATTTGACAGCGATATTAATCTCACAGGCGCCGCGCATGTTCGTTTGACTGCTGCATTGCAATGCTACACCGCGGGTTTGTCTATACGGATCCCGTCCGAAAACAGTTCGGACGGCAACAAAGTAGACACGACACCACGCTGACGAGTTTGGCAACGGCAACGCAGAGTACGCAGTGACGCTGACAACGAAACTGACAGTGTTCCCCCAAGCGCGCGCCCTGGAACAGTGGGACTTGCTAGGGATTTGTCGTGGTACAGTTTTGCTCGACGGAAGCACAGAGACGTACACGGCACTTTCGGGGATGCGTTCTTCTGCTACTCCTGACAATTTTCTGAACACTGCGACGGCTCACCGTTTCTGTTTGACTGCATGACCGGTCACCTCCGTGTAGATGCGCTGTCTGGCTGTTGCTCATGTTACTTGGCCTGCAAGTCAAAAAGACTGCTGGCTGCGGTACTCTTCTCACTAGTATGTGATAAGATACAGCTAGCACCACCATCCTAGTTAATACAGTACGAATCAACAGTAGTACATGTCAGTAAGGAGTATTTGAAATGAGTACTATAAGCATGTAGCAAGCTCATATAGTACATCAACAGTATCAATGTTTGGCGGTTGCATACCTTTGGTTTAGGTCTTTACCTAACTCATCCATAAATTCATTTACCTGTTCAATCTCTAAAAAATCAAGGTAACCTCTAGATCCGGTACAAATACTAGTTATTGCCCTTTCAGTGGGAGAGGGTCTACATGGGATTGATTAAGCAATTCCCATTCCCTTAATGATCGACCCCTTGGCAAATGATTCTCACTTTTTTTATCAAGAGCAGACGGCGGAATTTATGCCAGCTACTTGCATACAGTATAGTACACCTTTCTTTATCCTGAGTTGAATAAATGTATGTGGACTAATTGAATGTGAATACACGGGTTTTGAGAAAGTATGTTTGGAAAGTCCAAGTGCCTAAACCCTAATATCCATATAGTTTTATAACGGAGTACTTTTTATGAAGAATAACCTTGCTAAACGTATTTGAAATGGGAGTAAGAAATATTTTTAAACGATTCAATATCTCTGTTTGCCATGTTTATTAGCTTGACTTGCATGGTGGATAGTGCACATTTATTTTAGCTTACCCCAAAAAATTAACATAACGATCATTTTGGCTTCTGCTTCGGTGTCCCTCCCTCTCATCTAAACTTACAAAACCGAGGACACAAGAACGATCGGGATTGACCCATACCATTCGGTGCAGAATGGCTGAAGGGGCCAATCCTGACCGTCTTTTATTTTCAGTATCAAGTTTCAGGGAGAGGGGAACACCGAAGCACAACTCAATCATTTTAGAAACTAGTGAGTTAATGTGCAACTTAAGGCCCAAATCTAAGTGGGAGTGTGTGGTCTATGTCCTGAGTTAATGTGCAACTTAAGGCCCAAATCTAAGTGGGAGTGTGTGGTCTATGTACCAAATCAAGGAGAACTCATTAAGCCATGTCCATGCCACGAGAGAAATTCCTTAATAGCGGGATAATACGATTGATGTCGTTTATTCGTCAGCTGTGGTTATGAAGGATGATGTGAGCAGTGGTTGCTACCTATCTGTCCATATATGGAGCTCCTCTCACATACGTACATATTATGAGAATATTTGTTATAATAATCTTGGTTGCTTAGTCTAAATTGCTAGCGGTTAATCCACCACTCCCTGAGAACGTCTTTCCCCTATTACAGTTCCAAGTTTTTTACACATGCGATTCTCACTTTCTGCATTAAGTTTTGCTTTACTTTAAATTACCTCGTTCAACCAACCCCCCCCCCCCCCCCAAAAAAACTCTACTTTTTCTTGCATCTTAAAGTTATTTCTTAAATACTTCGTTTAGTTGTAGTTAAAAGCATTTTAGTATTTCGCCTACTGCTCCATGTGGGATCGATATCTTTATTTTGAAACTAGTTACAAACGATCTGTGCACTTGCAGTCATCACATTGCGCTAGCCGTGTGGGCGGCAAGGCTTGGATGCATGGGTGGGGCGTCGTCTCTCCTACCGATGCTCGTTCTCGCCAGGCGGTATGGGTCATCTTCGTGACGGTCCATTGGAGGTGGTGTAGGGGTCTTCGAACAAAAGTCTTGCCCGACTTTGGTCGCTGCCAACTTTGGCACGCTTGTGGGCATCGTTTCCCCCCTTGGGGGCATTGTCGTGGAGCCCGGGAACCCCTCCGTCCATCATTCTGGGGTGAAAATTCAAATCTGGCTTCGTCAGATTGGATGACAACGGCATTCTCTCAGACGCCATGACCTCCTTGGAGGCGTCATTTTTCGGAGTGATGTGACCATTTCTCGGGGTGTGCTGGTACTTCAGGGCGAGTCGACGTCTTCGGGCCATGTCAGCGTGTGAGTACCACCGGCGAGTTCCCTGCAGCCCGCCTCTCGCCATGAAGCCTGAGAGGCCTAGCTGTTTCCTTCAGCTCTGACTTCCTCTCCAGGAACATGGACCAGACTTTTCGCAGAGCCTGCTGGTGTCGTTCGATAGTGTTGTAGACCTAGTTGAGCTAGGTAGGGTGGCCTCATATGATTTTTGTCCGTCTTTCCTAAAAACCATGCTACTTGCCGGTTCTCCTTTTAACCGAATACATGTGTATATACGTCTGATTGAGGTTTTGACCAGTTTCCTTTCCAAACTAGCCAACTCTTTTCTTTTTTAGGAAAAGACGGAGCTCCCACAGGTTCCAAAAATATAAATTGTCGTTGTGAAATATTACCACATGTGAATCGCGCAAAATGAAAAAATAAGTTTGACTACCCTTTTCCAGCTTGTGTTGTTCACATTTGACGAGCAAATGGTCATATTTTTGGAACGTTATAGTGGTTGTATATCTAAACAAATTTTATGAGTTTACGGTTCAGCCCATAAGAGCATCTTTACTGGGACAACCCAACCCGTCCGAACGCGTCCGCGCGGAAAAGAGGGACTTGCACGGCCTCCGAGTGGCACGACTCATCCGGATCGAAGCATCCGGCTTAACCTATCCGTGCACCAAATTTGGCAACAGTTGTGTCGGCTTGGATAGCGCGTGTCTCCTTCCGTGTCCTCCTCCGAGAGTAGAGGGCCCGCTTTGTTAAACATAGTATTTGTACATGTATAGGACTCCTGTGGACCGGTATGTATTGTAATTCATGTGCTATATAATCACACTAGGTGGCCCAATATTGGGTAACGCATAACATATTATTTTAATACGCTTGCCAGCGACCCAACGGTTTTCTTCCACTAGCCATCAATGGAGAGAGGAAGACTTCTCCAAAGTCTGGCCGCACCGCTACTGGCGCCACCCGACTCTTGCCCTCCTGCCGCGACACTTCAATGTCATCGCTTCGGCGTCGCGCCGGCATTCAGTGTCAGGCCTTTTTTAACAGGCCACCCGCGGCCATCTTCTTCCACACCACACCACACCACACCACTACCAGTAGCTAGCCATGGCCGACGGCATTGGATCGAGGGGAGGGCGTCTAGGGCGACCACCGGGTCCTGGCCGTGGGCGTCGAGTAAGGCACGGAGGGCGCGGCCAAAGCAGCACATCACCACGCTCTCCCTTACCACCGTCGTAGCCCTGATCTCGAGCCCATCTACATCAGCCTCGCCGGCTTCGAGTTCGCCATGACCATCCACTCGGGCTGGCTCGGGACAAGATGCTCCTTCCCCGCAAATTTGCGTCACTGGTCGATGACGCAGAGCCCCAGGAGGTCATGCTGCGGGCGGCCGGTGTCAATACCGGCACATGGCCGATGGAGGTGATGTTCGACCGCCTCGGCCAGATGTTCCTCGGCCACGGATGGGAGGAGTTCACCCGCCGGTACCAAATCAAAGTCGGCAACTTCGTCGTCTTCAAGTATGATGGCGAAGCCATGCTCACCGTTGTCGTCACTGCTACCACTCTGACTCCAACTTCGACGAGTAGGTTGCACTAGACTAGGATGTGTACTCCGATGTATTGTGTTTGAAATGAAATTTGGAATGTGAGCATCGGCCATTCGCAATGACAAGTTTTTATTGAAATATTTTACAAGCCTAGACCAACATTCTAACTATGCGCCACCTACGACGCTGACGGGTCGGTGAGCCCCCATTCTTTTTCGAGAGAGCGGTAGATCGCTTCCTGCATCTACAACTCCTCTACATCTTGGGCCAGGCGGGCACACAGGTACACATCGTCGGGATTGGCTTGCACCGCTTCCCGGAGCTCGTCGTGCACGTCTGCGAGCGCAACACGCCACTGGTGCTCGAGCAGAAAGACGCGGTCCATCTCCTCCCACGAGAAAGACTCGTCGGTGGTCCTGTTGTAGTTGTAGTGAGTGTGTCGCCGGTGGTTGAACCTCGTCATGTATATCCGTGGGCGCCCCGGAATCAGTGGCGGCAGCACATCCGGTTCCTCCGGCGGGTCCGGCCACCTCGACGGCAACAGTTACTCTGGGGGTGGGATTTCTGGGTGGATGTCGGGGTTGTCACGGAGGCTAGTGAGGCCACGTGGACGGCCAGGCATGGAGGTCTGTGGGGGCTGGGATTTCTCGTTGTGCCTACCTCGGCTGGCCTCCCCTTTTTATGGGTGCGCCTGGGCGCGGAGGGAAATGCCCAGAAGAGGTGCAGATCGACGGGAAAGAAAGGCGGGAGGCGGCGGGAACACACTAGAAATACACCGGTGTCGGCGTCGGTGAAGAGCTTTTTGCCAAGCGCGGATAGATGAGTCGCGTCGCAGGGCGCAGTTGGCTGGATAGACCGAACCACGATCCAAAAGTAACCACAACCCAATCCAAACGGAGAAAATCAGACCGTTTCGATCGGCCGTTTGTCGGCCCGGTGGAGATGCCCTAAGGAACATGTATACATTTTTTTAATTCCTTTGGTCATATAGACTCAGTTTCCACATAGCAGCCGCCATGTTCCGAAGTTCGCTTCCGTTTGGGACATAGTACAAACATAGCCCAATTGTATAGATTTCTAAGAATCTTTAGGAAATCTAGTTATTGTACTCCCTAATATATCCATATTTGTACCTTCAGCTCGGTTCGTTCTTTTGGTAATACGTACATATTTTTCCTTGCGAAGATTGTAAAACGATGGGTATCAAAAAGGAGAACCCTCATACTCTACCATTTTGCTTCTTGTGTGGGCGAACAACTATTAACCGAGAGAGGCTTATGGACATATTACCTTAAGATCTCTCCAGCGATAGGTGGATATTTTTAAATTTCCTTTCAAGAAGCAGAGATACCACCAACTAGTTTTTTTCCAAAATAAAGTTGAGATCTCCATTGGAGTAGACGTGAAAGTCGTAGGAGGAAAAAACTGCCCAAAAAATAAGGTGTATTAAGATGTGATTATGGATTAAAACTTCCCTTGGATACCAGAGACGAACATAAGAGAGTGGCAATATGAAAACGAAAACGGTTGTGGAACAAGAGCTGAAATGGAAAATTATCGCATAAAAGAAACGGAGCTTCTACATCAACTTCCACACATGTGGAACTTCCATTTATGTTTTGCATGCATATTCCACCCTAGAGGCTAATACATGTACACTTTTGGGCCAACTCAATCCATTGAAAAATCTATTTTTTTCCTGCTTGTGTTATTCTACTTTGACATGTTGTCACCCACGAACAACATACCATATTATGTTGCCATTGTTTAAAACGTTTGGACAATAGTATACCTTATTATATATACCAGTGATGCATCACAATATATGTACTAGAGATTAAATTTGTTTGTTTGCTTGTGTTTCTCTATATAGTTCAAGGTTTTTATGTTCCCTACGAGTTTTTGCTTTGTATTCATGTCACATGTGTTCGCTTTACATTAGTTTCTAATAGTTTATAGTACTTTGTATTCACTTATGACTTCCTCTTTGAGGGAGCCACTCTATCGAGATCTTAGACGTTGAACTGGCGCACCTGGGCCTGACACGTCTTACATGCTTGCCAGCACCATTGTTGGACAGGTGAGAGGCTGGGGAGACGGGGGCTTCCACACCCCCTTGATGGCCGCTCTATGACCAATCGATCGAGGCCATGAGGCATCTGCTTGTTGGTTGACCCTTCTCGAGATTGGTTTGGCACGAAGTTTTCTCTTGGCTTCGGTCCATGGTTGCCCCCCCCCCCCCCCCCCCCCGTCCCGAGGATGAGATGGACTTCATTGAGTGGTTTGGTGAAGGTACCTTGCGCAAGGGTACTTCGCCCTTAGTCATGTTGATGGTGTGGTGGATTTAGAAGACGTCGTCTTTGATGGCTTGGGAGGCATCCTGGACACAATTTTATCTGAGGCTACAACTTGTACTGCTAGTGGGCTAAGGTCCTTCACGCCTTGATTCCCACAACTTAGATCTAGTGGGTCGAGTTGTATGGGATGTTGGCTTGTCACGAGCGTGTATATATTTATACAAAAATCTCTTTTCTATCAATGCATCAAAACACAAACTTTTGCATTTTGAGAAGAAAAAGTGTTTCCGCTCTCAGAAATAGTACGAAATAACGTGGGCAGTACTCTGTACGTTTTCCTTTTTCATCACTACTACTTCCTGCCATAAATAAGTGTACTTTTACATTTTGTCGCATGTCAATCTCTTTATTTTTCAACAATTTATCAGAAAACATAGCACTATTTATAACACTAAATTAGTATTACAAGATCTTATTTCTTTATAATCGAGTTTCGTACTATACCGATTTGAAAAACATAAGAGTTTTATTGACAAGTAATTTGGATCATAGGGAGTAATAAAATTTGATCAAAATTTTAAGAATAAACTTAGAACCAAACTTAAAAATATACTTATTAATAGACAGAGGGAACGGATTGATTATATTGAAGAACCTAGCTATAGCACTCCGCTCCTTCCCCGGCTAACTTCATACACGACGAGCAAAATGTACTGCTCACCAAAATTGCCCTATCGTTTCGGCAGACGTTGCCAATGCTTGGCACGGAGGGACAAGCTGCTGTGCAGGGGTGCACGGTGTGTCTCAAGATAGTGCCAAGATCTTTGTTTCCATCCTCCCGTTTCCATGGAGCACAAAGCTCCTAGTCCGGGGGCTGCTTCCCCACGGCCCCTCCGCAACACGAGTTCCCGACACCCCCAGATGCATGCACGTACTTGAGATGCTCGCAGAGCATAGAACACGCGGGCCATGGCTATCTCGATTCGAGATCCTCTGTCTTTCCTTGCCTCCCCTGTCGGCATGGCGATGCATGCATGCTTCCGACCGGCCGGTGACGGCCGACGCCTGACGGCGATCGGTTCGGAGAAATTGGCCCAACTTTCTGTTCTGGTTGTCGATCTAACCCCACACCGGTGCTGCCTTTCGGCTAGAGGCAAAGAGTACACAATCGTTGTGCGCGACTTGTGTGCGCTAGATCTGGTTACTCGCGACTTCGTAGTATCTGATGCAAGACGAAACTGGTTATCCGACGAGGCGAATTTTCCCGTTTGTGCTGAACAATCGACTGGGACTTTTGCTTCATCGACTGGTTCCTCAGTTCCTGGTAGGCTGGTACGGACGTCGATATATAAGTTCAACACAGAGTTGGCAGATGTTACATAAGGTGTAATAATTCTCACTTAGTATTTTCTCTTGGAATTTTTTTAATTCATGTCTACTATTTTACCTAATTGTTTTTGTGAAAAAAAAATTACCCTTTTCCGATTCATTTTAGAGCGTCTCTAATAAGTGATGTATTATAGGGCACCCAAAATAAGTGATATAAAAATTACACATCACAAAATGGGTGTTTTACGTGCAGTTTTTGCTTTTCTATATGATGTATTTTAGAACACCTGTACCACACTAGGTGATGTATAATAGGACATGCCACCGCACAACCACCTCAACAGTTGCATACATATAAAATAAATACTAGGAAATTTCATCTAAAATAAATCTAAACAAACTGAAAACAAATAGTAATTAATTATTACATCGCAATAATATAAGTTCATCAAATGGTTCATCAAGTAGCACATGAAACAGAAGGAAAAATAAGGTAGAATTCATCCCAGACAACATGACATAGAGATAAATCTAGCGGTTTTGTTCGTCATTCCACCTCCACAACACCTCAATGAGATACTTCTGAAGATCATCGTGCACATAGGAATCTCGGATGTTACAATACGTCAAAATGCATGAACAAGTGCATACCAATATGCTCATCCTCCTCTATTTCAGACTCCTCATCGAAAGGGGTGTTGTCAAACAAAACCATCTATAAAAACAATAATCTAGATCGCTAACTATTTCTACGGTGTAACAACACTTTTTAGAAAACTATTACGTGTGAGGCTTTGTGTCAAACACCTTGTGCGCGTGGAGGTGGGAATCAGCCGGCGGTGAAGGGCAGTCGCGGCGTGATCACGATTTGATTTCGGCGGTGGAGGGCAGCTTTTCCTCCTTTGCAGCAGCTTGTCATCCGGCGGTTGGCGTTCAATCGAGACTCGGCCTTGCGGCAGTTGCCTTAATAGAGTTGCGCAGCACCTCAACGACCAACAGAATGGACAAAGGCGAGGCGGAGGTCATCAAATGACTGTTTCTTGCACAGCAGCCCGCCAGAATCGACCGGCAGTCGCGTGGTGCACCGGCCAATTTAGATCGACGATGGAAGCAGAAAAGGCCATGGGAAACGGCGGAGAAGCGTCGAGAGGATCGGCGAAGAGGCAGCGGGGTCGGGCGGCTCGATTCGGTCGCCTCCGGTGGTTAGGGGGAGGTGGCGGCCGAGCGCATGAAGGCGACTGAAACTTCAGCGTGGCGGTTGGCCTCTCTGCCATTTTGGTTTTACATCAGGATGGGAGATGACGCGTTACATATACATCATATGGGGCCAAAAATACTTCACTTCAAATAAATATACATTACCATATAGGTCTACATCACCCGTTGGAGACTATTTTTGACCAATGTGATGTAAAAAAATTACATCACCTCACCTATTATATATCACATGTTAGAGATACTCCACTACTCATAATAGGGAGTAGCATAAAGTAACTTATTATTGTAATTAGAATATTTTTATTGATTAATTTGTAGAGCCATTCATTATTGGGAAGTGTGAAGTTATGTTACCTCCGTTTCTAATGAGTTAGGCTTATATATTTTTGAAAAAAAAGTTGACTAAACTTTTAGAAACAATATCAATAACTATGATATTATATAGATATCATATGAAAATATATTTCATGATGTATCAAATGGTGTTGCTTTTGGATTATACATATTAATGATTAAAAAAGATTGATCAAATTGTACGTGGTTTAATTTTTGAAAAAAAATTATAGGCCTTATTCTTTGAAAAGAAAAACATGCTCGTAGCTGGCGTTGATCAATTGTGTTTTATTACATTTGGGTTGTTGATGATTATTAATAGATTGGTTGAATTTTGTCAAAAAAGACCAATACAAAAACGAAATGTTTGTTTAGTTATTGCTCTTCTAAATTGCAGACCCATTATTTGATCTAGTTGTTCAAGGCGGCCCATATCTAAATTCGCAAAAAACTAAGGCGGACCATCTCAGTATTACTACTTGGTCCTACAATTCTGACCTGGACCAACCAAAATATGTTCTGGGGAAAACTATATGCCGCTCAACACGGCATTTGTCGGTAGCTACCCTCTCGCCCGCGCGTACAGGTTCAGCGCATGGGTCTGGCCCAGTTCTGGTTTTGGTTGGTTTTAGTGGTGGGATATCTATTCCTTGTGGGAGATTGTAAAAAAAAATCTATTACTACCAATCTTCTGTTTTCTGCGTGTTTTTTTTAAAGCACAGTACAATTAAATACGCTCACAACACGTCTATGCATGAACGCACACACGCACACCCTACCGGCACCTCTGAGAGACTAAGCCGGCGGATCGGGTCTTGAGACTGACAAAATCACCACGGGTGCGTCGCTGTCGACGGGAAAGTCGTCTCCCACTGAAAGAATATTCCGTCTTTTATACAACACGCAGTGCCAAAGCTGAGGTTTGAACTATGATGGACTAAGGGTACAACCACCCTCCTAGCCACCCAACCACAGGTTGGTTTCTGTATTCTTTCAGGTTTTTCTATTCTTTTCTTGTGCGTGGTCTATCATATTAAATTTAGATATACGTTCATGACTTTTTTATTCAAAATTGTTCATGGATTCTAAAAATTATGTTAGTGGATTTGAAAAAGAATTCAAAGATTGAAGATCTTGTTCACCAATTTTTTGAAAATTGGTTCATGATTGTGAAAAAATATTCATTGCATTTTAAAATTTTGTTTAGGATTTCTAAAAATGGTTCATAATTTTGAAATTTTGTTAATGATTCTAAAATTTTGGTTCATGGATTTTTTAAATGTTTTGTGATTTTGAAAAACGTTCATGATTTTTTTATAAAGGTTCTTGGTTAAAAATGTTTAGTCTTTGAAATATAAAATACAACCGAAATGAAAAAAAAGGTAAAATGAAAAAGGAAACAAGAAAAGATACAACAAAACAAGAAAATATAAGCAAAAAAAATAAAACACAAAAAGAAACTACTATTCCCTCCGGTCCATATTAATGGCCTCAACTTGATTTAGATACTAGTCTAGATACTTAACTAGATATAATCGAATCTAGATAAAATTGAGGTACTTAGTATGAACCGAAGGGAGTACCTTAATGGGCCAGGCCGACAGAGGTTTTCAGGATGCGGTGTGCAACCCT
This sequence comes from Avena eriantha, assembly GCA_910589775.1. Classification (NCBI taxonomy): domain Eukaryota; kingdom Viridiplantae; phylum Streptophyta; class Magnoliopsida; order Poales; family Poaceae; genus Avena; species Avena eriantha. Next base: position 494,648,418 of record OU342740.1, read on the forward strand.
ATTTGACGTCCATTGCAGGATGGAATCCGTCGCACACACGTGACCTGTGAGCTGGGCCGTGGCCCGTTTACGCGGTTTCTTTCTGGTTTTCTATTTTCTGGATTGTTTTTTGGGGTTTTCATTTTCTTTGGTTCGATTTTTTGATTGTTTTATATTTTATTTTATTTCAAATTCCAAATTTTCCAAAACCAAATATTTTTTAAATTCAAACAACTTTTAAATTTAAACATTTTTAAATCGGCACATTTTTTAAATTAAATGAATTTTGAGTCTAAATGAATTCTAAATCTGAATATTTTGAAATTGTTAACTTCTTAAAATTATGTTTTTAAATCATAAAAAATAGGTAAAAGTAAAAAACTAAATGTTACTTGGTCGCGACCCCAGGGTACCCTTCAGGCGGGAGGGAATCCTCCCTTTGAAGGCGGCAAATAGGGCTCTTTTATTCTGTTTCACGGACATCTATTCCATCTTTGACGCGTGATTTGTTACAAATAGAAACAGTAGTAGTAGAATTCTGTGACGCCGCGTGAAGCCTTTGCACACGACAAACTTACAAGACATTAGTAATTTAGCTCATTTAGCTCCCTTCATTTCTACCCTTCTTGGTCCTTGCCGAAGTTAGGATCCCACGGAAAAAAAGGTAAGGACCCGACAGCGCAAGGATCACGGGGTCCGACTGTCGGCCGCTCAGGGCCATATATAGGTTAAACATTAGTAATTAAACTTGCTTTTTATTAGGTTAGATCCTGCCAATTACAAAAAGACACATTTGACCAAACTAAAAAAGGACTACTGCTACTACCGCTGGAGGAGGCCGTAACTACGGCTACTCGCCGCCATTGCCGCGGCCGCGGGCCCCGTCGATCGCCGCCCTAGCCAACCAGATGGCCTCCTACTAAAAGCGTTCGCGGTAACGGTCGCGCGCTCGGCCACGAGCCTCCTTGCCTGCCACCTTCGCGTGGTCCGCCGCCGCCCGGTTGGCCAGGGCCTTCTCCATCTCGTCCGCCCAGTGGCCCCTCGCCTCTTGGTCATCCAGCTCCATCGCCATCGCCCCCCTCACTGCCAAGGGGACCACCCTCGCCGGAGCTTCATTAGGGCCGAGGCCTAGGGCCTACGCGATCTGTAGGGGACAACGATCGCCTCCTCCCCCGCCCCTCCTCCGCCACCACTCGATCCACCTCCTCCACCTCACCCTCCTTGTCCTCCACCTCCGTCTTGTCCCCGTCGACGGGAGCCCACACGCTCGCCACCTCGACGGCCGTAGCCACGCGCAGCTCCTCCAACGTCGCTTTGGCGGTGTGCTCCGCCGCTTCCACCACACTGCGCGTGGCGGCGGCGTGGCGAACCTCATGGACGGCCACCTTGGTCACATGTGCGTCCGCCTCCACCACCTGCTCCAGCGCTGCCTCAGCCACACGGCCTTCCTCCTCGAAGGCCACCACCTTCGCCTCGGCCATGCGCTGGGAAAACAACGTGGCTTGGAGGTCGACAACATCGATGTCGACGTCCTGGAAGCGGGTGCGGCACAACTCCTTGATCATGGTCTAGTTGGCGATCTTGCGACGAGGCATGGCTGCTGGGGACGCGGCTTACCTGTGGCCTCCCGATGCGACCATCCGTGCGGCCTCGCGCGTCAACTTAATCTAGCGGTTCTCTTTCTCCCGCACCAGCCTGCTCCGGATTTTATGGAGAGAAAAAAGTAAAGGACACGTCATGTCCGTATCCCCCTCTCCCTGTACTGATTCCCATCCGTAATACACGCATTGTCATTAAAAGTAAAACATAAAATACAAGATAAATGGTTTCACATGGCGCGGGAACACTCCAAGGAGCTGCGCGCCAAAAACCAATCCCCCCCGCTAATGCAAATAGAAACGGGAGGTTAAAGCGGAGCGGCATCCAATTGAACAACGAATGAACAGTAACTCCATACACAGGCTCCAATTGAATAGTGATTGCAGATGGATTCTTCAACTATTCCTGGGCATCAAGGCGATGAATCCCACACATGGACAGTAAGAGATCCGACCCTACTCTTCGTATGAATCATATTCGAAATTTCCGATCTCTTGATTTCCAGCCATTCCCTTCCTTTGCTCCCCTTCGTCGGTCATGCCATCAACCTCGATTTGCATGAACTCCTTGCAAAATTTCTAGGAACATCTGCACACAAGATCAAATGATAATTGCTTTAGGAAAAAGAAGATCGGCATTCTAACTAAAATTGTTTGCTGATGTTGAATCCATTAACTAGCAAAAATAGAGAGTATGTGTCACTGACTATGTTCTGTTGGATTCCTAGCCCCAGAATTATGATCTAACAGTCAAATTAATTTTGCTGAGGCTGTTAGACATAGGCGATCAAAAGACATGGTGTTATATAAGTGAGTAGTGATCATCACAATGTGACTAAATTGAATATTAACTGATATATAGGACTTTCAAGAAACAACAACAAATCCCACCGATGGAAGGGTACCAAAACTTGGGATGCAATTTTTATCAGAAGAGGAAGGATATTCTTTTTATAACAAGTATGCTGAAACTGTTGGTTTTAGCATTAGAAGAAGCAGTGGCCATAAAATAAAGAACTCCTCTGCAATGCAACAAAGGACATTTACATGCTCTCGTCAAGGTATGGGCTATAAGCAAAAAAAATATGATTGTAATCAAATTTTGATGCACTAAGAAGATTATTATAACTTGCAGGCTATCGTGGGGATGATAAAAGAGAGGACACATTCAGCTACAGCAGGCCTGAAACACGATGTGGTTGTACCGCTTGTATGAAGATAAGCTTTAGAAACGGATTTTATGAAGTGTATGAGTTTGAGGCGTCACATAACCACATTCTTGCTCCTGGAACCATGTCCCACTTTTTGAGATCCCAGAGAAAAGTAACAAAAGCGCAAATAGCGAATGCAGAGGTTGCAAAGTCCGTAGGTATTTCAAATAAAGCAACAATCGATCTCATGGCCAAACAAGTAGGTGGAATTGAAAACCTTGGTTGTACACGTGAAGATATGAAAAATCGATTATACTCAAAGAGAACAATAAAAGCAAAGGAAGGTGACACAGGAGGAGTGTTAGAATACATGGAGAAGAAGGTATCGGAAGATGTCAATTTCTTCTATTCAATTCAAGTAGATGAGGATGATTTGATAACTAATATTTTTTGGGCTGACTCCAAAATGGTCTCAGACTATGCGATGTTTGGTGATGTTATATGCTTTGACACCACATACAGAAAACTAGATGATGGACGCCCATTTGGTTTGATTGTTGGCGTAAATAATCACAAGAAAACTGTAGTCTTTGGTGCTGCACTTCTCTATGATGAAACCGCAGAAAGGTTTGCTTGGCTTTTTAGAAACTTTTTAAAAGTTATGTCTGGAAAACATCCACGGACAATTCTGACTGATGAAGATGCAGCAATGGCGAAAGCAATCAGCATAGTCCTACCTCATTCTATACATAGACTTTGTGTGTGGCATATGAATCAAGATGCTTGCAAGCACCTTGCTGGAGTTGTTACAGAATATAAAAAGTTCAATGTGTATCTATGATATAGAGGAGGAAGATGAATTTATAAGTACATGGTACAGGATGCTTGACAAGTATGGACTACGTGAGAATGAGTGGCTCCAAAGGTGGTTTGAGAAGAAGGAGCATTGGGCACTAGTGTATGGCAGAGATACGTTCTCCGCCCAGATGACCACTACCCAAAGAAGTGAAAGCATGAACAATAAACTAAAGAGATACATCAGTGTTAAATATGACATGCTTACTTTTTTCCATCATTTTGAGCGGCTAGTTGCTGATAAAAGATTTGAAGAGGTAAGGTGTGACTTCAAAGCAACACAGACTAGTCCCAAGCTAAAGGCAGAAGCTAGCTATATGTTAAGACAAGCTGTAACCACATATACTCCAGATGTATTCAAGATGTTTCAGGAGCAAGTGCTTCGGACCCTAAACTATGATACATTCCTTCGTGATGAAAGTGAGGCAGCGGAGAAGGTTTACATAGTAAAATTTCATGGGACACAACGTGACCATGTCGTCAAATTTATTCCAGAACAAGAAAAGGTCAGATGTAGTTGGAAGAAGTTTGAATTTGCTGGAATATTGTGCTCCCATTGCTTAAAGGTACTTGATATTAACAATATCAAGCATATCCCTCAAGAATTTATCTTGAAAAGGTGGACAATTGATGCAAAAGTTCTAGATATAACAAGCAAACACAACCAACATGAGGACCCAAAAGCAAGGATGTCGAATCGCTATAGGGATTTGTGCAAAATATTTATGAAAATAGCTGCCCGTGCTGCTGAATCTGATGAATCATATGATAAGGCTGTTAAATGCGCAGAGCGATTAGCACAAGAAGTGGAGAAATGCTTGAAAATTAGAGTTGATCCAGAATTGGGTACCTCCTGTACTACAAGTAACTTATGTACTACAGAAGGTAAATCTTGTACTGATAATTGCATACAATACTTCCAAAATAAGAATTACATTTAGCATTATTGTGGTAGGACTGAACATCGAACCTAGTAGAATTTCAAAACACAATGAGGGGTTTGTGAAACCAAAAGGCATCAAGGTCAAGGAAAAGAGTACCAAAGGATCAAAAAGACCGGTTGGTGGATTTGAGAAAGCAACCACAAAGAAGAAAAAGAACATGGATAATACTATACAAGTGCAGCCAAAGGGCACCGCAACGGTATAAAAATCAGTAGCATTTTTCCTATGAAACCTTTAATTGTACTGACCTTTCCACATCCTTTTTACAGGGTAGTTTGGAGAAAACAACCGCAAAGAAGAAAAAGAACATGAATAGTACTGAACAAGTGCAGCAACAGGGCACCGAAACGGTATAAAAATCAGTAGCTTTTTTCCTATTAAACCTTTTATTGTACTGACCTTTCTTCATCTTTTTTTACAGGGTCATTTAGAGTTTTTCACAAATCAAATGGCTGCTTATCAATTACAGTACAACAATATCCCAATGCCAAAACATAACCAAGAACTGGCAGGATCCCAACCTAACGGTCCAATTGGTAGCACAATCCCAATGTTAACACATCCCCAACAACTAGCAGGATTTCAACCATATGGTCCACTAGCGGTATAAGTAGTTCACACTCAAGTTTCTAGTTTTTAAACTTCAATGAAATTGAACTTTGATGTTTCATGTGCAGGGCCATCCAACAAATCACTTGTATACGTATTTACCATAGCAGCCGTATGCTCTGAATCCCTCACTGCAAGGGTCTATTGGGACCCCTACCGCTAGTTCGATGACAAGACAAAATCAAGCATTCTGCGATCAACAAAATCCGCCATAATAAATTTGTATTCTAGAGTTTTATCTTCCATTCGATGTAATTTTTATTAGAACTTGTATGTAATTTTATCTCATGAATTTGTTTACTTCTAAGTTGTCATACTACATATTCTTACCATGAGGCATCTTCGAAATTACTTGCTGCAAGTTTATCTCATGAATGTTTAATTTCTATCTAAGTCGCCAGATTCACTGCAAGGGACCAATCGCACCATGGCATATACAACAAGAAAATTCTTCCAAACTACCTAATCATGTGTCAGGATTCCATGACTAAATATATTCTGAAGGTGACTGCAAGATACAAGAATGGAACAGAAGCAATCGCAGCTAATGCAAAATCTGCTTACCTGTACTTGAGCTTCCAACCCGGAGATGAAATAACCGACGAACTCCTCCTAGCGGCAACATCCTCTGTGCTACCTCCTCAGTTGGGGGAATCGTCGACACGGCCAGGCGGCGCCTCGCTGCCGTGACAAGTCAAACATCCGCCGGTTGGCCCCTTGTCCCGCATCCTTCGCCGTTGTCTCGTGAGGCAACCCGGTCCACCGCCAGACTTACCGCGCAAGGGTACGCGGTCGCCGGGATTGGGCCGGCGCCGGAGGAACAGATGTATGGTCGCGCTCGACCAGGTCGAGGCTCCACAGCTTTGACCCCGAGCTAGACGGTGAAGCGGTGATATCTGTCGACGGGAAAGGGACGGATGGCCGGAGGGACAGGGGCGGAGGGGCGGAGGTCTGGCTGGACGGATCAGCTATTCAGCTTCCGCTGCTTTAGCTCGAGTCAGAGTCAGACAGGGAGAGAGTTCGGCGGAGGAAGAATACGGATAGGGATAGATAGAAGAGCAGTCGTACACGGTAGAGGACGCGGATACGGACGGGCTCCGTCGATGTTTTTTTTTTCAAGAAAAAGCTGGAGCCGGGCGAGGCACGACAGGCACAGCCGCTGGATGAAATTGACGCGCGAGGCCGCACGGATGGTCGCATCGGGAGGCTACAGGCAAGCCGCGTCCGGCTGCTGGTGGTTGGCGCTTTTTCCGGCGGTGGTTTCTCTTGCTTGGGCTTGTTGTGTCAACCACGTCGCCCGACCGCCTTTTATAGACCGCGGCGAAGGCAGAAAACAGTCGGGGAGGCGCGTGTAGGAGGGAAGGCTCCACACGGAAAATGGAAAGCTACATGTAGGGTTTCCGCAATAATAACAAAAGAATTACTACTCGGAACACCCTGAATGCCCAAGGACTTATCTAAAAGTAATGCAATAATGGAGGAAGACATCGGTAACGTACCCTTGAAGACCGAGAGAGCGTTACGCTCATGCAGAAGCATGGATGATGTAGTCGTACCCGTCCGACCTCAAGGTCGCGAAGATCCTCGCACGTCGCTCCTTGTCCTGGTCCTTGTACGATGGTCCGAAAGCTTCAATATCCCCACCGAGTTATCACATGCATGGTGCAATGCGACGACTCCCGAACTCCTTGATCCATGTTGGGGTTGCGGAAGTAGATCCCCTTGCGAAATCTTGCGGCACAACGGTGTGCCACAGAAACTTTGACTTTGCGCGTGCAGTCCTAACCAAGGCAAAGGAAACTGGAGAGAGGAGGAGTATTCCAAACAAAAGGAATACCAAATTTATTGTGTTTAATCAACCCATAGACACCCCTTATATAGGCTAAGGGAGGTGTGCCCTCCCTCTTAGGTGCCCCATGTGGGACTAAACTTAAAGGAAAAGAGGCAAAATAAAAGGGGCTGGCCGGCTGGGCCATTGGGTGGCCGAATAGGCTACCCCACCGGGCCTAGCTAGCAAGAGCAATCAGCAGCAACGCCAAGCAAGGGCGACCAGCCAGGTGGGCTGCTTCCACCCCGCGGCCCAGCGTCGCACGCCAAAGGGAGGCGACCCGGGTGGGCCTCTTTGCCTCCTATGGCCCAGCTCGCCTAGCGGCGGCTACTGCCTGGCCCTGGTGGGCTGTTGCCCCGCGGCCCGTTAGCCAGTCCCGCCCGCCCGCTCCCCCGTGAGCTCTGTTGGGCCGGGTTGAGCAGGCTGGCTACGGCGGCTGGCAGCTGCTTGCTGCCCCGTGCGGAAGATATTATCTGCCGCCCATTTCACCTGGGCTGGTCAAACCAGCCATATTTGCTGTCTTTTTCCCGCGGCTTTTTCCTGGGCCATTTTCTTCCGAGATTTTGGCCTAATGATAAAGCCACTTTATAAATTTGAATTTAAATATTTATTTAGAATATATTAATTCACAATTAATATATAATAAATGCATATTGTAAATTGCCATTTATCCAAAACTCCTTTCGGCCTTTTGCTTTCCTTCTTTCTCCCAACGACTTTGGATCTCTCTGGAACGATTCCAATTTCTCTCTCTTTCATGATTCCATCTAGCAGGACGATCACCAAGTGTCATATCGCCCTTAAGTGTGTTTCCCTACGGTTCGGGAATACTATAGACATGATCCATATCAATGATCAATAGATGGATCGGGATGCCCTTGTTGACCCCTATGCACTCCACGAATCTCCTTTATGTCGAACCTAAAACGATATATCCAATTCCCTTGTTCACAATACAAGACTTGTCCGAGATTTGATCATCGGTATCATGATACCTTGTTCAATATCATTTCCAACAAGTACTGTTTTACTCATTCCCGTGAAATACCATCTCCATGACCTAGTCATGTGTTGCACAACATAGATGTAATTCATCGAGTGGGCCCAGTTGTATCTTCCCGTCACACAGGAGAACAATTCCCGCTCTTGAAGCATATTGCATGTACGTGCTCCTTCGGATACCCAACATGTACCTTTATAGTCACCATCTCACGACATGACGGTTGGTACAGTCAAAGCACCCTCTGGTAACAGTGATTGATATGATCTCACGGTCTAAGGATTAGGACAATCTGTTTCTAACAATTGCAATGTGAACTAAGTGACATGATCATGTTGCAATAATTATTGGTGGAAAGTGTCCATCACATCATTCCAGATGATATGACTTCATTGTCAGTGACTTTTGCTTAGCCCATGATCAGGAAACCTTGATCATTGTCTGCCCAATGAACTAGTTGAATAGAGGCTACTAGGGATCTGGTTGTATACCACACCTATATCAATGTTTCTGCTTGATATAATTATAGCATGATATAAAACTATTATGAACTAATGAGATATGACAATAATACCGTTTTATTATTTGCCTCTAGGACATATTTCCTTCACTATAATGGCGGGAAATGCCGGCCACACGGGAAGCCACCAATGCTGATAGCCGACGTCGTGTCACCATTAACGTCTCATCGCCGATGGTGTCAAGTAATGACAGTGGGGGAGACAGACAGATGGGTCAGGCCGCTGGGCGCAGCTGGCCGAATAGGTCGGACCGCGACCAAAAGCGATCGCGGCCCGACCCAAGTGGACAGAAACGAACCTTTTAGGTCACCCGTTTGGGTGGATACGCCCTTAGGATAGGCAGGGCTGCATGACATCAATACTCAGGTGGCGCTAGAACAACAAGCCAGTAGCTGAGCAGGGGGCGGCCCGTGGCGGAGAAGGACGATGCATCACGCCATGGATAGGCTAGGTTGGCTGGAACTCATCGAGGGAGCCTCAAGGGTGCGAGATGGGGCGACAAGCCGGTCTTCCAATGAGGCGGTGGTGACAGAGTGGCGGCTCCTATCCTGACACTGCGAGCGAAGGATCTAGGGTTCTTTCGATCATTTGGTTTCCACGTGTTGGTTCACACGAGTGTTAGGTATCCAGAGTCAAAAAATGGGCCAACAGAGATGTAATGTAACCCAGGCCAAGTTAGAAATATGTATACATGGTAGGCCGGAATATCTGCTGCGCCCTAGGCCATGTCCCTGGTTGCTCGGGGTGTAGCTCTACCCCATGCATGAGCTGACCACCCTATAAAATGCATAGGCGCATGTCATCCACGTATATGGAACGACAATATCTAAGAATATATGATTGTCCGTAGGACGGGATTGAGCACAAGCAAGCGTGACGGTTGAAGTACCCAGATTCAGAGCTCTCTATGAGGTAAAAATCTTACTCCTGCATGATCTGACTATGGACACAAGGACTACAATGGTGCTCCTCGAGTTGTATGAATCTAACAGAGTCCAACCCTCTCTCAGGAGGTCTCGTTTCCCCTTATAAAGGGATGGGGCAACGGTAACAGGTATGTCCGGCTGGCGGGTACCACATACAAGCCCCAGTCGGCTCCTCATCTACAGTATCATAGAGTGGAGATTGTGTGTACAGTACACGCCGTGCGAGCCGACGTGAGCACAATGTCAGCTGTTTCCACTATGTACTATCAGCACCAAAGTCTTCGGTACGAGCTTCACCTTTACGTCCCATCTATAGGATAGGGCTCATCGTGCACTGTACAACGCATCACGCCCTAGCAACCTCTTCTAGATTCGTTGATCCAGCTGGGCTCCTCCAGCCAGACTGATATCTTCTGGCCTATCTCAGCATCAGTCTTGCACCTGGCTAGAACATACCAGTCGGCTTTGGCTATTACTTGCTATCTGACCGCATGATTCTTCTAGCCGGACGACTCCTAAACCATCCTATTAGCCTACCCATGGGCGATCCCACCGACGCTAGCCCCCGAGCGCGTGCCGTTTTCACCTCCAGGGAAATTCACGTGGGCTTCGTGAAATTTGAAGTGAAATCCAACTAGGACGGATGGTTAGCCTGCTCGGAGACGTCATCGCTGATGTCAGCCACGCCGTTGGCCATCATTACTGCGTGTTGCACCTTGTCGCGTCAATCTGTCACCTCGGTAATTGTTTCAAGGATCTTCTACGCACGGGGCGCCAACACATGGGATCCTAGCAGCCACCCCGCACACGCCCCACTTCTCCCCTTCCTCGCGATCTCCTCCTTGTCCTCACCTTCCAATCTTGACGCTCCTCCCATTCTTGTTCACCGGTAGCGACGGGCAGCTGGATCTCCCAGCCCACGGTGACAGAGATGATGGCCGAGGAGCACGGTGCATGGTGCGTCTCGATATCCACTGCCTACCACATCACGAAGTACAGAAAATAAAGGATCATCCCACCAGTGATGGAGGTGGAGGTGTGGCTTGCGTCGGAGGCGGAGCAGGTCCCGAACCCTAGTGAGGGCGGGTGGGTGGTCCTCCTCTCCTACCTGGCTCGTGGGATGGTGCTCCCAGTCCACCCTTTCGTCATCGAGTTTTTCCCTTCTTCAACCTCTAGCTCCACCACCTTGGCACCAACTCCATGGCCATCCTGGCGCACTACGTCGCCCTATGTGAGTCCTACTTGGGCATCTATTCGAAAATCGGCTTGTTTCTCTAGCTATACTTCATCTGCTCCCAAACGAGGTGCGCCAAGGGATCGATGGTCTCCTGCGGTGCCGCATCCGTCTACTCACGAACGTAGATGGGACTTCCCAAATTTCGGCTACATGACACGATGAAGCTCTGTTAGTGCTCCTATTTTTACATGAAGAATCTAACCATTGAGGACCAGATCGGCCTCCCAGCCTTCCAGGACGTCGAGTCTTCCTGACAGCCCTAGGACCTGAAGATCTCTGGCTCCAAAGAGGAGAATGAGTAGATGTTGAACCGCATGCGGGTGCTCGTCCAAGCTGACCTAACCAGACGCGACATCACCTTAAGCTGGATGTCTCGGCTAGTGATGCCACTTCAGTGTCGCACGCACAATATGTGCTTCCTCTCCGGCCGGCTAGATCCCACCTGATTGTCTAGGTGCGACCCCCATCTTGCCAACCTCTGCAAGTGGATCTAGATGATCACTAAGGAGAAGGTGGAGGATGGCTGGTCCTTCGGGGTGCCTCACTACTCTCGTGAAAACCACTCTCCTTGGGTAAGTTCATGCTCATTCATACAACTCGATTCATTCAACTTGGTTGGTTTATCTGACTGAAGCTTTTCATCTGACGTAGAAATTCCCCTCCCAGCTAGCAGAAGAGGGTGTGGAGCCCGTCATTGTATTTGCCACTGATCTACCAGAACCGCGTGCATGGCGAGTCGGCAAGGAGTCTGATAGAGAGGGGGACGTGGTACCAAATCAGGACAATGAGCCAGAAGATGATCCGCGGGGGAGACAAGGAGGACAACAAGCTCCCCTGGCTCTCGGGACTAGCAAGCGCTGATCGGCTGGTGCCGGCTCCATCTGGATAGTCGACACAGGCGAGCCGTCCACAAAGAGGCCCCTAGCCGATTTCCCGCGGCAGAAGGGAGACCAAAAGAGAGTGAAGATCCCTACCGTCAAAGGGTAAGTCTTATCCATCTTCACCTTGATCTTGGTTCTTTATTTCTTTCTCTACCTTGCGAACTTGCCATGGTTTTTGCTTAGCTCTTTTCGTTTCTTTTCTTAGAGATGCCATTGCCTTTTGCACGCTCAGCCCGACTCACGCAGCGACCGCCTCCCCGCCTCACGCTTCACCAGTACACCAGGAGCTAGACCCCTCTCCGGTCTCCTCTCCCTGGCTAGAGGTTCTCGTGCACCAAAACCAGGGGCCGACTAGCAAAGCCAGACAGGACGCGGGCGACCTCTAGAAACCATGCCGGCTCCTGATGGAGCCGGACAAGGGCATGACGGCTAGTCAGAAGCTTCTACCTTAGGCTCCAGTGGTGGTGGTGGAGGCTTGGCTAGGAAGGAGCTCGTCGTGCTAGAGGATCAGACAGGGAGCCTAGCAAGGAGTGGAATTTGGCGGCGCGTGATACGTCCAAAACGTATCTACTTTCCTGAACACTTTTGCTATTGTTTTTCCTCTAAACTTGTGTGAATTGGATACAACTAACACGGACTGACGCTGTTTTCAGCAGAATTACTTTGGTGTCTAGTTTTTGTGCAGAAAATCAACTATCAGGAAAAATCCCAGAAAATATGCCAAAAATCCTATTTCGCCAGAAGACTCACGGAGCCAGAATACGAGATGGAGTGGGGCTGGCCCCATGCCACACCACCTGGCCACGCCAGGGGGTGGTCTGGCCGCCCCAGACACCCCCTCGGTCTCCCTCTTCGCCTATAAGTTGCCTTCTGACCTAAAAACTCAGGGGGGTTCGACGTTTTTCCTGAAAGAGTTCCACTCCGCCGCCATCACCAGTTTCCGCGATTCGGAACCAGAAACTCCGTTCTGGCACCCTGCTAGGACGGGGAATTGGAGGAGATCATCGCCATCATCATCACCATCGCTTCTCCACCGACCATCCATGTTTCCCCCATCTATGAGTGAGTAATCCCCCACTGTAGGGCTATGGGGATGGTAGGGATTGGATGAGATCGTTCATGTAATGGCATCAGATTGTTAGGGCATGGTGCCTCGTATCTACTATTAGTGTTTTTGACTTTGTTGCGACTTGTTATGCTTAATGCTTCACTAGGGCCCGAGTGCCATGATTTCAGATCTGAACATGTTATTGATTCATTATGATAGTATTGTTTATGGTCTTACCTGCAAGTTATATACACACGTTGTTGTCCGGAACCAAAGGCACCAAAGTGACAACAATCGGGATAACCGGAGGGAATGGCTTTGATGTGAGGATCACATGTGTTCATGGAGTGTTAATGCTTTGCTCCGGTGCTCTATTAAAAGGAGCACCTTAATTGCCAGTAGTTCCCTTGAGGCCCCGCTGCAAACGGGCTGGCAAGACAAAAGGTGTTGTGCAAGTTCTCATTGCGAGCACGTATGACTATATACGGAACACATGCCTATGATTATTTAGTACTTGGATGCTTTATCTCATTTATCTGCAAATGCCCTATGTTCTGATTGCTATATGAATTGTCTTGTCCATGCAATGCCCGTTCATCCATCCCTATGCCTACCGCGCTTTAATCCTACTGTTTACTGCAATTCTTACTACTGTCTTTACTTTACTACTACTATTACTTTACTATTGCTACTACAAAACTGTTGCTACTAATAAACTGATGTGAGCAAGATGTTTCCAGGTGCAGCTGAATTGACAACTTAGTTGTTAAGGCTTATAAATATTCTTTGGCTCCCCTTGTGTCGAATCAATAAATTGGGTTTCACTTCCCTCGAAAATATTGCGATACGCCCCCTATACTTGTGGGTCATCAAGACTATTTTCTGGCGCCGTTGCCGGGGAGCATAGCTTTATTTATCAAGTCCACTTGGAATCATTATTGTTCGTTGCCGTCCATCCATCATGGGTAAGTCTCGTGATGGCAAGGTTCCTATTTTACCATCCACTACAAGAAGAGGTACGGTTTTGAACACCTCTGTTGCTCTTGATTCACCGTCTGTTATGAGTAAGTTCCTTACACCACTAGACACACATGCTACACACACTGCTACTACTGCTGAATCTGAAACTTCTGATACTTATGATGTTGCTTCTACTGTGCTTGATAAGAGTAGTTCATTAGGTCCTTTCCTAGATGCTATGATTTCTAGAACTATAGCTACGAATACTGAAACTCCTAATGAAGACACTACTACACCTGCTAGTTCACCTGAGTCTAGAGAGAGCTATGATATTGAAGACGGTTATATTGAGATGACCGATGAATTTATTAAAGAATGTCAAAACACCCATAATAGGAGTGTTGCTAAGAGTCTCCTTGAGAGGCGTACTATTAAACCCAAATTGTCTCCTAATGCTAAGTTTGCTGCGTCTCCCATAAACATTAAAGATAAAGATTATGATATCTCTCTTGATCTATCTTACATAGCTATTGTTGAGAAAGAACCTTTTGTGGGACTAAAAATGAATGTGTGGTAGCACATATGACTGAGCTTTCTACCATGAGTGACCTGTTTTCTGATGATATTAAGATGCGCACCTACTTTGTTGCTTAAATTTTCCCCTTTTCACTAAAAGGAGAAGCTAAAACTTGGTTTAGTAATTTACCTCATGGATCTATTAATAGCCCTGATTGCTTGATTAGTACTTTCCTGCAGAAATATTTTCCTCCTAGTGCTAGACATGCTATTTTGCAGGAACTTTTTGATTTTAAACAGGGAGAAAAAGAGATATTGCCTGAATCATGGGCAAGGTTTTGTGCTTTGATTCATGCACAGGCTGGATGTCCATTACGTAAGAATGAGCTTCTTGATATATTTTATAATGGACTAACTGAAGAATCTAGGATATACCTGGATAGTTGTGCTGATTGTGTTTTCAGGAATAGGACTCCCTAGGAAGCTGAGGAATTAATGGCTAAAATAAGCAAGAACTATGAAGATTGGACTCCTCCTAAACCAGCTATACCTGAAACAATTATACCTGAACCAGCTATCTCTGCGCCTATACCAATATCTAAGAAGAGGGGAGTTATTGAACTAAATGATGAAGTGACGAAGGAAGCTAAGAAATGTCTTAAGGAAAAGGGAATTAAAGCTGCAGATGTCAAGAATTTACCTCCTATAGAAGAATTATGTAAGCCAATTCCCCACTCATCCACTATTGAGGTACACTCTCTCCAACATTTTGATGAAGGTGATATCCCTTACTCTAAACCTCCTAATCAATGCTTAGAAGAATTTGATATTTTTATTGTTAAGCAAGATAACTTTAATAAAAGGGTGCAAAATCATTTGATGGAAAACTCTAGAGCTATTGTTGAGTTAGAAGATATTGTGGAAAGAACCTCTAATGATGTTAAAATGCTTGTTAAACATTTTCAAATGGTTCAAACTCAAATTGATCAACTTATTAAAGTACAAAAATACTTGCTAGTTAATGTTGCCAAAGAAAAATAAGCTTATGGAATTAGAACTAGAAGTGGTGCTGCTACCCAGGATCCTCTATATCCTGAGGGGCATCCCAAAAGAATTGAGCAGGATTCTCAACAAGCTGAAAATAGTGGTACTACTCGTAATAAAAGAAAAAAGAAACATAAAACTATTATAGAACCCTCCGAACCTGCTAAAGATCCTAATAGTATATCTATCACTGATGCTGAAACTATAAGTGGTAATGAAGAAAATGATGTTCTTGATAAACAAAAAGTTGAAGAAGAACCTGAAGGGCACACTAAGAATACTAAATACACTAAAGAAGATTTTGTTGCTAAGAAACATGGTAGTGAAAGAGAGCCTTGGGTCCAAAAACCTATGCCTTTCCCTGATAAGAAACACAAGTCAAAGGAAGATGAACACTATAATAAGTTTTGTGAGTGGATGAAACCTTTATTCCTACAAATTCCTTTGACTGATGCTATTAAATTGCCTCCTTACTCAAAGTATATGAAGGATATTGTCTCAAATAAAAGGAAGATCCCTAATGAAGAAATCTCTACTTTTCTTGCTAATTATTCCTTTAATGGTAAGGTTCCAAAGAAACTTGGAGACCCAGGGATTCCAACTATTCCTTGCTCTATTAAAAATAGTTATGTTAGAACTGCTTTGTGTGATATGGGAGCAGAAGTTAGTGTTATGCCTTTTCTCTCTACAAGAGACTTCAACTGGAAAAACTAATACCAACTGATATATCTTTGCAAATGGCTGATAAATCTACCACTATTACTGTTGGTATATGTGAGGATGTACTTGTTAAGTGGCTCATAATTGCTTGATATTAACTGATTTTGTTGTGCTTGAAATGCCTGAAGATGATAATTGTCTATTATTCTTGGGAGACCTTTTCTTAATACTGCAGGAGCTGTTATTAATTGTAATCAAGGAAAGGTGACCTTTAATGTTAATGATAAGGAACATACTATCTATTTCCCCAAGAAGATTGATAGGACTTATGGTTTGAATTCAATTGAACATGTTGAGGGCATTCAAGTTGGAGAGATATATTGTCCCATACAAAGAGAAAAATTTGAAACTATTATGATTGGGACCATTGCTATCAAAGTTGAGGTAACATAATCATTAGTGGAATACAAAATTTTGTTTCATTTAATTTTTTTTGGTAACAAGACCTGATCAACCTTGTTAACAAAAGGATTTCATTAGACAAAACAATGTTTTCACCATGATTATCTCTGCTTACTTCTATTCTATCTATTTTAGTTTTTGTTTTTGTTTAGTTTAATTTTGTGTTGTTAGTTGCTTGCATGTTAGAGAGTTTTCGAACTTCTGAAGTTCTAGCTTTGTTTTGTCATTGCATCATTCCAGAAACTTTTTTCTGTCAGAAAATCAGTCATCTATGCCTGAAAATTGCTCAAAAATATAGTGTCTCGAAAAAATCCAAAAAATTCATATTAAATTTTTACGTGAAAAAAGGGGCAGAGGAGTGCCTGGAAGGTACCAGGGGGCCCCACCAGGTAGGCACACCACCTGGTGGCGCGGCCAGCCTAGGGGGGCGCCTGGCCATGTTGTGGGCCACCCCTAGCCCTCCACTCACTCTCTCACTTGCCACTTTCTTCTCTCTCCCGAGGAAACACCAGTTCATTGCTCGAAATCGCGTTCTTGCTATTCTTGCCCTCGACTTTTTGATCTCCTTGCTCAGCGCATCTTTGCTGCTGAAATTTGGAGCATTTGCTCTCCGGTATGTGACTCCTCCGCTTGTCCAAGTAGATTTGTGTTTAGTGGTTTATATCTTGAGTATTTTGCTGCTGTAGGTGACAGGTTATGAGAGCTTGTAAGCTTGTTCAATGCTTAGAGATATAGTTTTGATGCATGTTTAGGCCTCTACAAGTCCCTATGAGTAGTGATCTCCATTATATATTCACTTTGCAATCACTTGTGTAATAGATGTTTAAATTTCAGAATATCAAAGATGAACAACCACACCTTTGGAGAAATTTTTGAGAGGGATGCACCTAGATGGTCAAGGCCCTCAAGATCAGCCTCTCAGTTTAGGCCTTCATAAAACGAAGATCTCATTCCACCTCGCTTGGATAATGAAGGAGATGATGGGGATACTCACCCATCTACTTTTCCTTGCTATACCTTCTTGCAAGCTGCAGGGATTCTTGATGATTTCTTGCTACTGATTTAGAGGGTTGGTTTGACCTCATACATGCAAGATGAGACTGAGCAATACGTGGACTAAAACTTTTGTTGAGAGTTTCGTTTTCACTAACACCCCTATCAGTCAACTGTCTCTTTTAGAATCTATAATCTTCCTTTTACCATGCCATTGGAAAGATTTTGCAACATTATAGGTGTAGACATGGCAGGGACCATGAAGAAGATTCAAGGGCGACCTGCTGATTTGCTGGAGCTCTATCGAGGGGTGACCAATGACGATGACCGCGTAGCTCAGCGCGGGAAGATAAGAAACATCCAACTCCCATCTCTTAGATACTTTGCCTATTATCTTACTACTAGCGTTCTTGGTAGGGAGAATACGAGTAATATCTCCAATTATCATTTATCCTTCCTCGCTGCTGCGCTTAACAATGGTACTCGGTACAATCTTGGCTCTCTTATTGCTCGCCGCCTAGCTACTAGGGGACCTATATATGGGGGCATCATCGCTTCACGTATGGTCAATGCATTAGAGATTTTGGTGGATCCCAGTGACACTATATTGGCACCACAAAGGCTTGACCTTGCTGCCATGAAAAAACATCACTTCATCATTGCTAACTCTGATATGGACAGTCTATTATACAGGATGATGTTTACTGACGGGGATGAAAGGGAGATTCCTTTGCCGCAATCTACTTTGTTCAATGTTCATAGGAGGCCGTGGTCGCGCTCCAAGGAGGAGGTGGACGAGCAGCTCCGCTTGCTGGGTTTCCACAGACAGCACTAGGAGGATGTGCCCTCCTATGATTACTCTGCGAACTATGGCGGGGAGTCCTTGAGCTCGCACCAGGACGAGGGTACCTCCTCGCCATACTACGGAGGCGCTCCATCTTGGCCAGCTTGGGATTGACACCCACTTAGGCCAAAAGCCTAAGTTTGGGGGGAGGTACACCGACATCACACTCATCTCCATATCATGTTTTGTCGGTACTTTGTATATTCATGTTTCGTTCTCTTTTTAGTTTTCGTTCTTTCTTTGTTTCGCTTTCTAAAACACAAAAAGACCAAAAATATTTCTGTTGTTTCTCTTTGTTTGCTTCTTCTTCTTTTTGCCTTGGTTTGTTTTTCCCTTTTTGCTTTGTTTTAACTATTTGAAAAAACCCAAAAAGATTTTGCTTTGCTTGTTCTTCCTTTTCGGTTCTTGTTTTTAAAAATCGAAAACACCAAAAATATTTGCTGTTCTTCTTTGGTTTTGTGAGTATGTTGCAGGGTTCAGCAGTCCTCAATGTAATTTGGTTTCATGTTATTATTCAAGCCACACAAGTGAAGGGAAATAATGAGGATTAATGACAACTTGAGGTGTGGTAAGAGGCTGGTAACGAACTCTATTTGTTTTCATTTTTGTACATATACTCATCATTGTGGACATGCTTAGTCTGTTCATGTAGGGTGTATGTTATTTATTAGCTCCAGCTTGCTAATAATTTGTAGTATGCCTTATGAATGTTTGTTTGCATTGCTCTATTCATAATTTGGTATGACACTGTGGTTTCTCCCTCTGAGTGTTTCACTTGAATTGACTTGGCACATGCTCACGCATGCATATGGCTGAATCAATAATCAATTAAGCCTCGATGAAATATTTTGCCTTAGGGGTCTTGAATCACTTTCATGCCATGATTAGTCCTCGTTTGTTGCAAGAATGATTATGACAATTACTGCTCTCTCGTTTGTCGCTCCCTTACTATTGCTAGCCTTCACTTGCACTGAGTATAAGTTTTACTCGTGTTTCCAACTCCCTAAAACCAATATTGCCAAAAGTGTCCACCATACCTACCTATTAGCATTATTTGCTGTTCCGTGCATATTTAGTGTTCCTTGTTTTCTTCCGAATAAAATGTTTGCTTGTTATGAGAAAGTTAGTTAGTAAATCTCTCACAAACTTGATGGCACACTTTACTTTCTTGCACTTAATAATCTTGAACCATTGTGTCCATCTTTGTTGCGTATATGCTTGCACTTTATAAGTTGAAGTTAGCAGAACCATGTATCATGGGGAACGCTTTCAATATTTCACGGGCACTTTGTACCCCGTTGATATCATGATTCTTTTGCTTATGGATCCCGACGGTGTGAAATAAAAGGGAAACTTGTAAGATCATGGAGTTTGTATATGTGTTAGAGAAACGCCTGGGCCGCTAGCCTAAGCCATGCCTAATCATGGTGGAAACTTGCAGCGTAACCATAATGAGCATTCTATGAAGCATCCTCAATAAAAACCTATGCAAATAGCAAATAAAAAGATCACTGAGATGCTCATTGTTTGCTTGCCTTGTCATTTTGATTATGAGATAGCTCCTGTATCATGTGCAAGGGGTACCCCGTTGGCGGTTCTCTATGATACATATGTACTTACAATGACAAGAGCTTAGTTGTGAATGAAGTTGAGTAGCATGAGGTCCGGTACTCGTATGTAAGGGGCATGAGACTTTAGCTTATAACTTGTCAAGCATATCCTCTTAGTTGTGTCACTTTAACTTTAACCATTTAAAGATGCTTATGATAGGGGCAATGAGAGCTCAAAGCTACGAGTACCGTACTTTCAGCATTTGTAAGCCTTTCAAACTATTCAAAACCTTTTCATTTCTTTGTTGAGTCTCCACGTATTCTATGAGCACTTGCTTGAGAGCATAGTTGTCATTCTTAGTGTAATATGCTTGTCTCAAAACTTGATTATTTGTGTTATGACTTTGATGCTTGTATCTTTGATATCTTTACTTCTAGTCTTCACTTGAACTTCAGAGGTGCCTTGGCATTTATGTTTGCTCTACAATCAAAG
The DNA here is from genome assembly GCA_910589775.1 of Avena eriantha. Taxonomy (NCBI): domain Eukaryota; kingdom Viridiplantae; phylum Streptophyta; class Magnoliopsida; order Poales; family Poaceae; genus Avena; species Avena eriantha. The sequence continues at coordinate 494,668,517 of OU342740.1, forward strand.
GCAAGCGAGATACCACTCTATCATACCTTTTTATGAGCAGTACAATGTTGCTTATGTTTATGTTTCATGCTACTTACTATTTTTGAGTTGGAATCTCTTCATAGCTTGCAATGACTATTAAGTAAACTTAGTTGCATACTCCTTATTATGAATTGCCTAAGTAGTTGATAACATGCTGAGAATATATACATCATATGAAGCAAATGTGTTCGTGAAAGTTTCTTTTATCGCACACAGTTTTCAACTGAATTACTTGAGGACAAGCAATAAGCTAAGCTTGGGGGGAGTTGATACGTCCAAAACGTATCTACTTTCCCGAACACATTTGCTATTGTTTTTCCTCTAAACTTTTGTGAATTGGATACAACTAACACGGACTGGCGCTGTTTTCAGCAGAATTATTTTGGTGTCTAGTTTTTGTGAAGAAAATCAACTATCAGGAAAAATCCCGGAAAATATGCCAAAAATCCTATTTGGCCAGAAGACTCACGGAGCCAGAATACGAGACGGAGTGGGGCTGGGCCCAGGCCACACCACCTGGCCGCGCCAGGGGGTGGTCTGGCCGCCCCAGACACCCCGTCGGTCTCCCTCTTCGCCTATAAGTTGCTTTCTAACCTAAAAACTCAGGGGTCGACGTTTTTCCAGAAAGAGTTCCGCTCCACCGCCACTACTAGATTCCGTGATTCAGAACCAGAAAGTCCGTTCTAGCACCTTGTCAGGACGGGGAATTGGAGGAGATCATCGCCATCATCATCACCATCGCTTCTCCATCGACCATCCATGTTTCCCCCATCTATGAGTGAGTAATCCCCCGCTGTAGGCTATAGGGATGGTAGGGATTGGATGAGATCGTTCATGTAATGGCATCAGATTGTTAGGGCATGGTGCCTAGTATCTACTATTAGTGCTTTTTGACTTTGTTGTGACTTGTTATGCTTAATGCTTGTCACTAGGGCCCGAGTGCCATGATTTCAGATCTGAACATGTTATTGATTCATTATGATAATATTGTTTATGGTCTTACCTGCAAGTTGTATACACACGTTGTTGTCCGGAACCAAAGGCCCCGAGGTGACAGAAATCGGGATTACCGGATGGAATGGCTTTGATGTGAGGATCACATGTGTTCACGAAGTGTTAATGCTTTGCTCCGATGCTCTATTAAAAGGAGCACCTTAATTGCTAGTAGTTCCCTTGAGGCCTTGCTGCAAACGGGCTGGCAGGACAAAAGATGTTGTGCAAGTTCTCATTGCGAGCATGTATGACTATATATGGAACACATGCCTATGATTATTTAGTACTTGGATGGTTTATCTCATTTATCTGCAAATGCCCTATGTTTTGATTGCTATATGAATTGTGTTGTCCATGCAACGCCCGTTCATCCATCCCTATGCCTACCGCGCTTTAATCCTACTGTTTACTTCAATTCTTACTACTGTCTTTACTTTACTACTGCTATTACTTTACTATTGCTACTACAAAACTGTTTCTACTGATAAACTGCTGTGAGCAAGATTGTTTCCAGGTGTAGCTGAATTGACAACTCGATTGTTAAGGCTTATAAATATTCTTTGGCTCCAATTGTGTCGAATCAATAAATTGGGTTTCACTTCTCTCGAAAATACTGCGATACGCCCCCTATACTTGTGGGTCATCAGTGCGCGATGCTGTTTCCTCCATGACTGGCGTCCCGACTGTGCATCTGTTTTTGGCAATGGCGTCCCCAAAGGACCTAGAAACGAGCCTCGAGCTGGGTCTAAAGGACCTCAAGCTGCTCTAGGTGATGCTGGCCAAGCCGGTCCAGACACTCGAGCAGCAGCTGGCCGCCGCCAGCGGAACAACAAAAAGTAAGTGCTTTAACTTATCCTTTGTCTTCTTCCTTTCTTTTGCTCTAGCATTTAATTTCCGCCTCTTACGTCCAGCTATATTTGGTAGCCTTGATGGTCACCACCCAGCAGGTGATCGACCGGCTGAAGAAGGCTAATGCTCGACTCATCAAGTCGAACTGCACCCTTCTCACCCAAAACAAAGAGTTTCACTTGAAAGTTCTGGGGCAAGATGTGATGGTGAAGGAGAATGAGGGGATTGTCTCCTGCCGGGAAGAAGTTTTCGACCTCCTGGACAAATCCTTCAAGGATGAAGCGAAGGAGGAGGACCGACTGAAGGAGCACGAGCAGGTCCTACGGAACAAGCTCATAAAGGTTGGCAAAATAACCAAAGATATGTTCTTTCTTCCTTTTTTGTCCAGGTGGTTTAGCCGGATTTGACACTTCTTTTGCCAATAGCTTACTATCTGGTTTAAATGTCCCAGCGTTCAACCGGATCTAGGTCGACTAGCCTTGCGAAAATCCTTTCACACAGGAGCTGGTCGCCCAGCTGGGGGAGGAGGCCTCCAAACTCTGCAAGGCGTGCGTCGTGCTCCATGATGCCCTCTGGCTGGCTGAGGATGCTCCCACCAGCATGGCTTTGCTAGATGAGAAGATTGTCAAGGTGCCAGACACCATCGGCTGGCTGCATGACCCGGCGTCATGCGTTGGGGCGGAGATGGCCTTCTCGCTGATGTTGTCCTGTGGTATGAGGACACCAAGCTGGAGAAGCTCGAGGCTGGCTTCCAAGCTAGGCTAGAATATGCCGCGGTGCACTAGATCCATCTAGGTGCTTTGCATCGAGGCCAACAAGATCGCTAGCTATGCCGACATGGATGAGGTCCTCACTAAGACCAAGCCGGACATCGAGACCACTTTGAAGTCGGGTGCGCACGCCAGCAAACCGGCGAGCGCGTCGACCAGAGGAGCATCAGCCACGACAACTAGCATGGGTGAAGGAGAAGAGGGCCAGAACCCACCCCACGACAAAGCTCCAACTGCCTGAGGTGATCCCCGGGATGCCGGGTGAAAATGTATAAACCTTTTTTTGTCCTTGTGAACCTGTGAACCTTGTGGGAGCTTAGACTCCTTTTAATTTATGAAAATTGCTTTTGCTCTTGATTTTTCTTCACTTGTGATTTTTCTGCCCACACCCACTGGGTGTATTTTCCGTCTTGCGACTTCTTGTTGTCCGACTAGGCATCTCTAGCCGATCAGGAACCTTTCTTCCAGTGGGGTCCCACCAGCAGACCCACTGGGTGTAGCCCTTGAGTTTCGGACAAGTTGACAAAGACAACTACTTAGAAACTTCTCTACCTTTAATACTTTAGATCTTATCCAGCTGAACTCCTTTAGCTGGACGGGATTGCTTGCTTCCCAAAACTTATATTTCTTTCTTTCTTTCCTCAACACCTTAGATCTTTTTATCCGGCTGAATTTCTTTAGTCAGGCAGGATTGCTTGCTTACACTAGGGGTGCGTGAGCGCACCTAGTGGGTGTATCCCCCAATTTTTGGATTAGTTGATGAAGACAACACGTTTGAAACTTAACCTGCATCTTGTCCTTTGACCGACTCAGCATCGTTAGCTGGTTGTATCGTAGCTCACAGAAAAAACAATAAATAGTTGAATTATTAGCAAACTGAGGTATGGCGCTTGTTTTGCCGATTAATCGATAGCTTCTTGCGTTGAAGAACCATCTCGTGTATGCCAAGACACTCAATTATTTTCCCATGCATTTTGTTGTTTACATTGTGGCCTTGCCAACTAGTGTGCTGGGTTGCGGTATGCAACCGGAATTGAAGGGTTAGGTAACAAGCATCATGCACGGTACTAGAGACTTAGGAAACGGAAATGTACAGAGTAGGAATTTTAGCCGGATCGTCCAAACTGTCATGTCCTTCATTGTTTTTCATGTGTGTGCGCCTCTAGCTTTTACTCTTCCTAGCCGGATATCCGGGTTGCGGTCTGTAGCTGAGACGAAGAGTGGGCCCTTGGCACCACACACAATACTAAGTCAGTTTACAGAATAACACGCTGGGTCAGCTGGCAAGCCCCTGGGTTAGGGGTTGCCAGAGCTGGAAAACAAAAGTTAGTAAAGTTTCTGATATCTGGCAAGGAGCCCTTGAGGATCGCTCGAGGTTCCAGATATTTTATTCATTCATAGGGTTTTTGGGATACATACGTTGCCATTCCACTTGGCTTAAAATGTGCAAAGCAGGGCTGCATTCCAGGGATGCTCGGTCTCCTCATCCGACTTGTCCATATTGTTCTTGTGTGGCTATTGCATGGAGGTAGTAGGAATTGTTGTGCAATGCTTTGATGATGATGAAGGGGCCTTCCTAAGGAGGAAAACAACTTGTGCATGCCCTTCGTGTCTTGCACTAGCCCGATCACCACATTTCCCTCGCGGAATGTGAGAGGTTGAATTCGGTTGGAGTGGTACCGATGCAAGCTCTGTTGATAGAGCACCTATCTGGATAGGGCCTACTCGCGTGCCTCATCGAGTAGGTCCACACTGTCTTCTCGCGCCTCTTTGTTTTCCTTCCTCGTGTATTGGAGCTTTCGGGGCGAGTCAGACTCGATGTTAGCTGAAAGGTTTGACTCTGAGCCGTAGACGAGGAAGAACAGGGTGTAACCGGATGAACAGTTGGGAGTAGTGTGCAGGCTCCACAACATAGATGTAGGTTCTTCGATCTAGCAGTCAGGCAAGCGCTGCATAGGTTCGATCATCTAGGGCTTGATGTCTTCTAGGACTAGGCCATTTTACCTCTCGACTTGCCCGTTGTACTATGGGTGCGCAACGAATGCTAGGTCCAGCCGGATCCCCGTGTTGCTACAGAAGTGAGTGAAAGCACGCTTGGTAAAGTTCGTGCCATTTTCCATGATGATGTGCGGGGATATCCAAACCGGATGATGATGTCCTAGAAGAAGGTGAAGACCGTGGCACCGTCCAACTTCAGAACGGGTTTTGCCTCGATCCACTTTGTGAACTTGTCCATCGCCACCAGGAGATGGGTCATGCCCACCCGAGCCCTCTTGAAGGGCCTGACCATGTCGAGGCCCTAGACGGTGAAAGTCCACGTGATGGGAATGGTCTTGAGCACCAAAAAAGGCATGTGCTTCTGCTGGCTGAAGCACTAGCATCCATTGCACGCGTAGAACATCTGGTCTGCATCTTCAATCAAGTGTGGTGGGCTAGTAGAAGCCATGGTGAAATGCCTTGGCGACTATGGACCTCGATGAGGCATAGTGGACGCCCTCCCCTGGTGGATGTCCTTTAGCTACTAGTACCCTTCTTCCACATCGACGAGGCGCTGGTATATAGCAGAGACACTGCAATTGTACAACTCCTTGTTGATGCTGGTGTATGTATGCGCTCTTCGCTTGATCTACTTGTCTGCCACCTCATCTTCCGTAAGTTCTTCGTTGATGAGGAAGTTCATGAAAGGTCGTGCCCAAGATGGTACTTCATGGATGGTGAAGAGAGTCTCGTGCACTGGCTGGGGGATGTCTGGCAGCCAACCGGGTGGAAGTATCGAGCCGGTAGCCTCCGAGATGCTTGGGTCAATCGATGAGGTTGAGCTTGAGGAGATGGGAGCCCCCGGGTCTGTCGAGCCGGGTGGCACTGGTACCTTTGAGCTGGTGGGTGACTAGAGGTGACCTCAACAATGCCCATTATTATGGACATGGCTTGATGGGGAGGGAGACCACTAGTGATTTCCTTGGATTATTAGACAAGTAAGATGGCGAGATTAACTCGATTTCAGGCCCTTGTAGAAGAAACCCTACTCCTATCTGTCTGATCTTTATTGATGGGAATTACAATTTCGCTGGGTTACTAGATGTGATCTATCTTTATGCGGGTTGCTAAGAAAACATCACAATACCCTCCTCGTCAGCTCCTCCCAGCTCTTATATGAGGGGCTGGTTCCCAGAGTCTTGGACAAGTCGGATTACAACTTGAATACAAATTCTACAACCATGTAGGTTTATAGCTTTCGTCTTCTGCCTTGATCATATGGTCTAGTTTCTAAGCTGCAGATGCTCCCAGGACTCTTTGTTTCTTGTGGGCTTTACAGGACCTAGTTTAGATATGTACCAGGTATACCAATAGTGCGAACCTGATAAGTCATACCCATGTCAATGGGTGGCTGTGGGTGAAGGAGATATGCCCTTGAGGCTAATAAATAAAGTTGTTCTATTTTTATATCTCTAAATTTTCATAATAGTTTTGTATCATGCTATAACTGTATTAAGAGGAAACATTAATACATGTGTGTTATATAAACAACCAGGTCCCTAGTATCCTCTAGTACTAGTTCATTGGGAAGATGATGATCGAGGTTTTCCGATCATGGACTTGACATAAAATAGTCAATTGACAACGAGGTCACTTAATGAAGTGATGGACACACCCGACCGTAGGATTGCAATATGATACAGTCACAATGTTCAACATTGCGATATCTAGCAAAGCGTAGTGACATAATCCTTCGACCATGATATCATGTTTAATCACTATCTCTCATGACTGCTTTGATCACATCAACCGTCATATCTGTAACTAGGTGGCCATAAAGGTCTGTTTAAGGTATTCCAAAGGAATAGTTGAGGTGTATGATTGAGATCAGGATTTGCCTATCCGAGTGACGGATAGATACTCTAAGCCCACTTGGTGAAATCACATCAATGAGCTTGCAAGCATGTGACTAGGTCACATGGATGTGATACCACGGGAACGAGTAAACATGTTTTTCGGTAATAAGATCGAACTGTATACATATACATGAGATCAGGTCTTCGACAAACCAGGTATCGTTTTGCAAAGGGAATAAGATTGGATGTTTATAAGGTTCAAGCGAACAACCGAATTCGTGGAATGTGAAGGGATCATCATAGGTTTCCAGATACCACTGATGATCGTTGATCGGGGAGATGTCTCATTCATGAGTGAACATTCTCGACCCGTAAGGGTGTCACGCTTAAGGGTAATCGATGCTATGGTTTGATCTTCTACTAATAGAGAAATGGGAAGAGAGAACCAGAAGTGTTCTTGAGAGAATAACGAAGTGTTCAAAATCCGTTCAAAAGGAGTTTTGAATAGGGAGGAATTAAATAATATATTAAATAGTAAATTATGAATTAATATTAAATCTAAATTATTAAATAAAAAAGAAAAATGAAAAAACCACATGGGCCCTCCCTAGGAGGGAGGAGGCCCAACAAGGGGGAAGGCCACGACCAAGGTGTGTCGGGGCGCCATGGGGGAGCACCCATCCTTCTGGCCAAACCAAGGAGGGAGGCAGCAGACAAGGTGTGTCGGGGAGCCATGGGGGAGCACCCACCCTGCCGGACAACCCTGGGTGGGCTTGGGCGCACGGGTGGGGCCCATCCCCACCACCGACTAGCCCCTCCTCCCACATCCTCCAAGGTTTTAGTCCCACCCCGGGATTTGCAGGGTGGGAGTACCCTAGTTTTTCCTATATATATGGGTGACATTCACCCCAATTCCTCAATCAATCCAATCCCACAACCATTCTCTCTCTCCATCCCTCTCTTACTCTTAGTGTGTTCCCAAGTTAGGAACATGCCACACGAGGTAGAGGTTTCTACACCTAGCGCACGCTATCGTTCCACTAGAATCGATCTAGATATTCTTCTTCCGCTACCTTGCTAGACTAGGGCCGTGAGACGTCTCCCTCTTAGTGTGTTCCCAAGTTAGGAACATGCTACACGAGGTAGAGGTTTCTACACCTAGTGCACATTGTCGTGCCACTGGAATCGGTCCAGATATTCTTCTTCCACTGCCTTACTGGACCGGGGCCGAGAGACATCGTTTACACTGTAAGCATGTAAAAATCGATGAGGCAATACCACTAGTGGTGTTGGATGCTTGAAGCCTTCTAGACCCCGAGGTCTGCTTCACTCGGCTTCATCAACAACATTTGTGCGGGAACATAATCCCGCCTCCAGTCTTCAAAGGTATGAACACTATATCCTACTCGTTACTGTACTTCTCCATAGATAGATCTTGGGTTGATGCGTTCTCGTAGTAGGAAAATTTTATTTTTTCTGCCATGGTACCCCTTCAGTGGTATCAGAATGATCTATGCCTATATGTACTAGTACCAGTAGAACACACGTGGATTGTGTGGGCGTTGATTTTCTAATTTCTACCCTCCCACGTGTACTTGCTACTACCACGGTAATGTTAGATGAAGCGGCCCGGACCAACCTTACGCGAGACCGGTTCCACGACTAACATGCGGCTTGTACTATATAAGTGGTTGGCGGATGTATGTCTCTCTAACATTAGTTGATATGGCACTTGCAAAGGATGACCCTGAAAAGGGATTAAAAGCAGCAACTAGTTAATCCATGTTGTGGTTGGATTCATAGGTGAATCCCAATCAACCACGTGAACCTGGTGCACAGGTCGGCGCTCTCGATGGAGATCAAGACATGACAACCACCACATTTCACACATACATAACTATTTTCATTAGATGTTAGTTGTTGTGTAGATCTTGTTTAAGATATTATATTTATGATGGTAGCATAATAATTTAATCCCTCATACTATAATGCCAATATTCGTGTTCTCCCACATGTGTGCACCACTAAGAAAGTTCATAGTTATGAAGCATGTCATGATGATCCGGTGCTAGACATGTTTGTGTTCGCATATGGTGGGTTCAAGCCATGTATGCACTACACTAAATTGTGGTTAAAGTTAGCAAGCCTAGCATGTACATATATGGCCTCTAAACAAAGATGACCGAAAGGTTAAGCATGAATCACATGTGATGTGATCGATATGGTGATATCTACCCTGGCAGCTGTATCAAAGGTCGTGATGATCGGGGATGATGTGGTGTAAAGGGTGAAGGAGATATGCCCTAGAGGCAAATAATATAAGGTTATTATTGTCATATCTCATTAGTTCATAATAATTTTATATCATGCTATAACTGTATCAAGCCGAAACATTGATACATGTGTGGTATACAAACAAATCCAGGTCCCTAGTAGCCTCTATTCAACTAGTTCATTGGGCAGACGATGATTAATCGTTTCCTGATCATGGGCTAAACAAAAGTCACTGGCAATGAAGTCATGTCATCTGGAATGATGTGATGGAAACTTCCCACTAATGATTGTTGCAACACGATCATGTCACTTAGTCCGTGTTGCAATTGTCAGAAACAGATTGTCCTAATCCTTAGACCATGAGATTATATCAATCACTGTTACCGGAGATGCTTTAACTATATCAATCGTCATCTCGTGATAGGATGACGTTAAAGGTGCATGTCGGGTGTCCGAAGGAGCATGTAGAGGAAATATGCTTCAAGATCAGGAATTGTTCTCCTGTGTGACGGGAAGATACAACTGGGCCCACTCGATGAATTATATCCATGTTGCGCAACACAGGACTAGGTCATGGGGATGGTATTTCATGAGAATGAGTAAAACAGTACTTGTTGGAAACAACATTGAACAAAGGTATCGTTTTACCAATGATCTAATCTCAGACAAGTCTTGTATCGAGAATAAGGGAATTGGATATATCGTTTCAGGTTCGACACGATGGATATTCGTGGAGTGCATAGGGGTCACATGGGCATCCCGGTCCCTCTATTGATCATTGATATTGATCATGTCTATAGCATTCCCAAACCATAGGGAAACACGCTTAAGGGCGATACGACGGTTGGAGATCCTCCTGCGAGATGGAATCACATATGGGCGATACGACGCTTGGAGATAATAAATAAATATTTGAATTCAAATTTATAAAGTGACTTCTCATCAGGCCAAAATCCTGGAGGAAATTGGCCTAGCAGAAAGCCGTAGGAAAAAGACAGCAAAATAGTAAAGTGGGCTGGTTAAGGCGAAATGAGCGGCGGATAATAGTTTCCGCACAGGGCAGCAAGCAGCAGCCAGCCTGCTCAACCCCGACCTAAGGGAGCTCACAGGGAAGCGGGCAGTCGGGGCTGGCCAATGGGCCGCGGGGGGAAACGGCCCACCCGGGCCAGGCGGTAGCCACCACTTCAAGGCAAGCTAGGCCACAGGAAGGGAATGAGGCCCACCTGGGTCGCCTCCCTTTGGCGAGAGAAGCTGAGACATGCCAGGGCGTGCCGGCCCACCTGACCGCTAGCTATCGAGCTGCCGCACGAGCTGGGCCACAGGATGGAACCAGCCCACCCGGCTAGCTACCGTTGCTAGGCATTGTTTCTAGTTGTTGTTGCCGGCTGGGCCTAGTGGGGTGGCCCAGCCGGCCACCCAATGGCCCAGCCAGCCACATGGGACACCTAAAGGGAAGGGCACACCTACCTTACCCTATATAAAGGGGTGCCCATGGTAGGATTAAAAGACACACCAAATAAGATATTCTCTGAGGCTAGAATATCCCCCTTCTCTCTCTTAGTTTCCTTCGCCATGGCACAGTCCCAAGTAAGGATTATACGCGCAAAGTCAACGCATCTGTGGCACACCGTTGTGCCGCAGGGATTACAGCCAGGAGGTCTACTTCCACAACCTCGGTTGGATCTGAGCCCGGGAGTCATTGTATTTCATCATATGTGTGTGATAACTCAGGGGATCTGCACTTGTAGCGACCGGGCCATCGTACAAGGACCTGGACAAGGGGTTACGTGCGTGGAGATTCGCGACCTTGAGGTCGGACGGGTACAACTACATCATCCATGCTCCTGCATGAGCGTAACGCTCTCTCGGTCTTCAAGGGTATGTTACTACTATCTTCCTCTATTACTGATATGTTGCAAACGTATCTATAATTTTTGATGTTCTATGCTTGTTTTATATCTACTTTCTTATGTTTTGTCTACATTTGGAGATACTTTTATGCATTTTTTGGGACTAACCTATTAACAAGGTGCCACAGTGCCAGTTGCATGTTTTCTGCTGTTTTTGGTTCTAGGAAAGTTAGAAAATCAATATTCTCGGAATTGGACCGGACAAAACCAAAGTCGATATTTTACCGGAAGACTCACGGAGCCATAAGACGAGATGGAGAGGGGCACAGGGTGGCCACACCCCCCTTGGCGCGAGCAACCCTAGGCCACGCCAGGGCATGGTGTGGGTCCCCTGGCCGCCCACCGACATTGCCTCTTCGCCTATAAGATGCCTCCCGATGCAAAAACCGTAAATCGAACAGCCTCCAGCCACGAAAAGTTCCGTAGCCCCGCCGCCACCGAAGGGGAGATTCGGGGGATAGAAAGTGTCTGTTCCGGCACCCTGCCGGGATGGGGAAGTGCCCCCGGAGCCATCTCCATCGATCTCCACCACCATCTCCATCGCCGTTGCTGATTCCCATGATGAGGAGGGAGTAGTTCTTCCTCGAGGCTAAGGGTTCTACCGGTAGCTGTGTGTTCATCTCTCTCTCTATACATGATCATATTGTGATCATGAGCTTTGTAATCAAGTAGATCTACCTTTCTACTCAAGTGCTTTAATAGATCTCTGCTCTCCCCATGTGTGTGAAAGTGACAGCGTGCACACCATGGTGGAACTTAGGCTAGAGATTACAAATACTTGTTATGAGTTATATTTGGAGTTTGATGTTTCTATGAAATTGTGGTGTTTGTTGGAACCATCTAGTGCTCAAGGTTACAGTGTGGGGTTACCTAGATGGGGAAACCAAACTTTGAGGTGTGCTGTTATAGCCCTACTATGGATTAGAGTGTCCAACCGGAGAGTAGTTAAGAGTAGTATCATAAAGAGAAGATATTTATATGAGAGTGTTCACTAGGGAAAGTATGATCCCTAGGCCTTGTTTCTAAGCGTTAAAACACCGTTTGCCACTAGATTTGTTACATGTTTGCTTGTTGCCATCTTTATTTCAGTTTGCCTTTAGTCTCTACCACGCCATCAAGCTACTTTCTAGCACCGTTGTCTTATATCCATACCACTTGTATTTCACTATCTCTTCGCCGAACTAGTGCACCTATACACCTGACAAGTGTATTGGGTGTGTTGGGGACACAAGAGATTTCTTGTATCTTGATTGCAGGGTTGCTTGAGAGGGGATACCTTTGACCACTTCCTCCCTGAGTTCGATAAACCTTGGGTGATCCACTTAAGGGAAAACTTGTTGTTGTTCTACAAACCTCTGCACTTGGAGGCCCAACAACTGTCTACAGGAATAGAAGTGCGTAGACATCAGTTACTGCATTACTTCTAGATAGATCCTTGGGCATTCAGGGTGTTCCATGTAGTTATATTTTTGTTATCTTCTATGAAACCCTATAGTGGTATCAGAGCCTAATCTATGGTTAGTATGCTAGTATGGATAGACACATGCAAAGTGTGGGCATCGATACCTTAGTTGTTGCCTTCCCACGTGTATTTTTTCATATCGCGGTACTGTGAGATGAAGCGGCCCAGACCAACCTTATGCGTAATCCTACACGAGACTGGTTCCACGCTCGACATATAGCTTGTACCGTATAAGTGGCTAGCGGGTGTCTATCTCTCTCACAGTAGTTGATATGGCATCTACAATGGAAGGCCCTGAAAGGGGTGTAGTAGCGACAACTATTGTATCCATGTTGTGGTTGGAAGTTCGCAGGTAGAAACGATTCTATCGTGAAAGCCTTAACAACCACGTAAAATCTGCAATAGATAGAGTAGATGCATCTAACTTTATGTTACAGGAAAGGCTTTGTGATGTGATATGGTTGCAAGTCATGAAAAGGTAAGTTAGTTTACTTTTCCTATTGCTAAGTCGTGTAGTAGTAATCATCACGATGATGAACGACAAGCCTGATGACGTTATGGACTTGGCGACAAGCCGGAGCACTTGATGGAGATCATGGAGCGGGAAGAAAACCATGTCATGTCACATATGATTGGATATGATCTAATCTTTTTTGCATCTTATTTGAGTGCTAGTATTAGATACACAACGGTAGCATTTAAATAGGATGATCCCTAATTAAATACCAATGAAAAAGTGTTCTCCCCTAGTGCACCACCAAGAAAGTTCTCCGTTATGAGGCAGTCCGTGACGATCGGGTGTCAGACATATCTGCATTCGCATACAGTGGGTGTAAGCCATGTTGCATTGCAAATAAACTAAGGTTGAGTTGGCGAGCCTAGCATATGTAGATATGGCATTGGAACACAATGATCGAAAGATCAAGCATGAGTCACATGGATGATGTGACCGACCGATGAAGTCCACCCTAGCACCCACATCAAAGCTCGTGACGATCGGGGATGATGTGGATAAAAGGGGTCGTGTAATCACTAAAACTGTCTTTAGGGATGATAGTTTAACTGGGAGTTCATTTGAACTCCATATTATGAACTTGGTCTAAGTCCTTTTGCAAATATTTTGTAGATTATAGCCATTCCCTTTGTTCAGGACATCTTTAGTCCATTAATGAATGGGAAGAGAAAATTGAAGTTACATGGGTCGAATTTCATCGAATGGCACTAATGCCTAACTAGGATTCTCATAGGAAACCATCTCCTCTATATCATTTGTGAACCCCTAGAAGATTTTCCTGATGAATCCGACGGTGGAGAAGATACGACTCTTCGTGACCATCGTGATACCTTCATTGATGTCGAACCCAAAGTTGGGATCGTCGTCAACAGAAAGTGTACATGTGATATACAAGTAATACGTTTCCATGAAACGCTTATGCAGGTTTCAAGTATTGGATACTTAATCTTGTTTTAATGAAAATAGGACCCTCTGCGTGAGAGTTACAGAATGGAACGAGGCACTGATGGCGTGATGATGGCAAGCAAGCTCGTTGATGGCCAACAACACTCCTTCCCTAGAAGTTTATCATTAGGATTAGTAGATTTGAATAAAAGCTTTGTAATCAAGTTTGTGAAACTTATGAGTGTGTCTTGCTTATTACGAGACGGTTATTCATATTAATAAGAAACAATTCAGTTGTTCTATTTTTGTGAATGATATCTTTTATGATTCGCATTGGGCTTATAAACAAGTTATTCTAGTCTTTATCAGTATGATAAAAGGACTTTTATGAATGTTTCCAAATGATATTCAAGTCCAAATAATGAATAACATTGTTGTTTAAGTCATTATGGTTACTACATGTTTTTGATGTTAATGAAGATCGGGGTCATAAGATATTTGTTCTAGAGACTTTGCAAAACCATTCCTCGTTGGGTAGAATGACTAAAACTCCGCATTCTGGTAAAACAGTGATATGTGAATAAGTGTTGAATTTTATACATATGATGTATCGTACTTTCAACAAATAGTGGAAATCATTATTTTGGTGAATTTAGGGAAATATGTGTATTTACTTAATGAAACACAAGTTTGAGACTGTTTGAATTGTTCAAATGATTTCTGAATGAAATGGATATAAGATTAACAAGAATTCCAAAGTATTTGCAATTTGATCAGAGTGATTTCGAATTCAGGTTAATAGCAAATTGGCATATAAGGGACTTGTCAAAAATGGTTTCACGAATTATGGTGGTTGGACTAATCGAATAATATTGATATGTCTCAAACATCATAATCATAGTATATAAGATACATATGGTCCAAATGATCTTCGAATGGTTTAACATTAGGAATTAGAGTTAGAGATTGAATTAGTAAACACTCAAAAGTATTAGGAACATCTAATGATTCGCGGAAACAACACCATATGAGATATGGCAAGCTCGAGTTTCTAAAGACCTCGATAGTTCGAGATCGTTGCGAATAGTAAGTCTTTGTGGTACGTTCTTAGTAAGACTATGAACACAAATTTCAAACTAATACCCTAAGATGACAAAGTTTGTATTATCTCAGCAAGGGACTTCGTTGAGAAATAGGTTTCTTATAGAAGTGTTAGTGGAAGGATATAAGTGTAAGCTAAGGTTTGACCTTACCTCTGAATTGTTAAGAATGTAGAACAGAATATGTTCCAGACACAAACTTTACGAATAGAGGGAAACCATAATGATATGATCATAAATGTTTCCGCTGGTGCTTTATAAAAGTAGGATTCAAGAAATTGTTCTACTAGTTGCAGAATTCCATTCTTGATTCACTTGTCGAATTATTGGAATTATACATACCTACGAACTACAAAGAAAGATTGATGGACCCAACTACAAGAAATGACCTAGAGTCATGAAATTAGCAAAGGACTGATCAAAACTGCAAAGTCTTCAAGAGTGTGAAGAGAAAGGTTGTAATTGGTACAACAAGAAGTGTTTGATCGATCTACAATTGCTAATCTCTTGTAGCAAAAAAATCTCGATTTGATGTAAGATCAAAGAATTTTGGATTTGCCAGAATTATCAAGAAAAGTTTGCAAGTTGAGTGGGAGCTAAGATGTTTTCCAAATAGAATATGTGGACGACATATTTGAGTGGGAGATGAGTTACATCCTAGAATATCAAATATCGATGAAATATTTGAGTGGGAGCGTGACAATGTTCTTGAATATGTAATCGACATATTAGTGAACAATGTGTTTGGTACTAGGAATGATTAGATCATTAGATGAATGAAATTCAGCATATATTAAATATAGTGGATCAATGTGATTAGATCAGGATGTTTAAATGAACATTAAAATGTGAAAATACTTGGAGAATTCTAAAAGTGTTCAGAAGGACCTAGTTGAGATTCTGAAAAGAGTTCAAAATGGATTCAAGCAAAGAATTGGTTCTTACTTGAATGATTAGGACAAGCATTGAGTAAAGACTCGGTATTTACGATAATGGTTAAAACAGGGAAAAGGGATGCACTGCATCAACTATGCCTTGGTTGTAGTTTTTCCAAGGTAAAATCCATGTTGTTTATACTTGACATAATGTGACCCATGTTCTTAGATATAAAGAACAAATATTCTAGAGTGATTTCTGAATCACTAAATCAGAGTTAAGTTCGAATGCAACAAAAGCATGGCTGGACATCAAAGTGAAAGTGTTGCACTTTGATTAAAATTTACATAGATATAGAAGTATTAGGATACTTCAATGTTAGCAAGTATAATTTTGATCTAAAGAAAGTTTGTCTTTCAACTAAGTGTGTTTTATAGTTATATATGACATCTTGAAAGTTCTATTGACTGATAGATCGTCATTGTATAAGCTAGAAAACATAAGTCTCACTTTATCACCAAAATGCTAAAACACATTATATGACAATAGTGTGAATGTCAAAACAATTGATATTAATGATTTGCTAAATAGGACCTTATGAATCTGGTGAAACAAATTTAGGATAGTAAGTCCTCCATGAGCAAGCACGATCAATAAATGCATATGAGATATGGTTTATGATTAGTAGCAATGCAACTAGATTATTTGTACTCTAGTGCAAGTGGGAGACTGAAGAGATAAGCCCTAGAGGCATATAATATAGGTATTTCTATATTCGTGCCCCTAGTTCATTAGTTGTACTCAGTTTCCCCAGTCCCTTAACTTTTCCTCACTTTTCCCCTTCCTCTATTCTAAAACCCTCGTAGGCGCTCGAAGGGAGGGATGCCGTCAGATCAAAGGCTTAACCGTTACATGCTGACCGGTGGGACCACATTGGGGCGGGTCATGTCGTGGCCGTTACGTGCTAACGGGTGGGGCTAGGATACAAGTCGGACTAGCCATCCATCTCTCGCTGACTTGTGGGCCCCTTTTTTCCTAATTGTGTGGCTGGTGTAACCAATGACAAATGGGGCCGTTCTATGGGGCCGTCGAAGCCAGTGAACAATGGGCCACCATGTGGGGCCATTTTCTGAGGTTGTCGAAGCCAATAACCTATGGGGATGTCATGTGGGGTTGGAGGGGGATTTGCATATTTGCCACGTTTTACTTTTCAACTTGCATATTTTCCATTTTGCGTGTCACTGACATGTGGTGGTCATGTGGCAAATATGCAAATTTCAAAGAAAAAGTTTGGTAGATCAGTGAAAATTGGCAAATATGCAAAAATCCTGGATCAGCTACTCCACCAAACATTGATAGGTGGGGTCGTGTATGACACATGAGGTCGGATCTCTCTCTCATCCGCTCCCAGCCCCCAGCCCCGAGCAACTCCTATCCCACCGGTGGACAGAGCAACCATCGTCGGCGCATCGGTGCATCGCCGAATCCATCCTACAGTGTTGTCTGACAGAATGCAATGCTGCACCTCAACCACAGCTCCAACACCTATTTTGTCCGCACACATTGTACGTTGAGGCAGTACTGACCGTGGGAAGGTCTGCCACCCACGATGATCAGGATTTTGTTCCACTGCCATAGGTTGACGAACAGTCATAGAAATTGCTAGTAGTGCTTGGTAAGACCTTCGCTCCTGCTCCGCCCACCCTAATCGATTTGGCTCCTGTAATTTCCTCGATATTGCAGGTGCAAATTATCCTCAATGTCTGGTCATAGCGGGTACACCATCATGGGTGGGGAATCGATCATGTCGTGGCCACATTCTCCTTCTCCTACCACGTCGAAAGTGCAGATAACTCGTTTTCAATTGGGTTTGTTTTGGGATTCTAAAAGTGTGCTATGCATGACAATGATCCGTGGTACATTGCATACCAAGATGAATCAACCCAGTGGTCTAGATAGAGGATGAATTTGGAGGAGATGGTTCCCAATTTAGGTGATGAATTGGCCCATAAAAACCTGTTGATATTCGAGCTGAAGCATACTGTCGAGGAAGAAAAGAAGAATTCAGAGCTTATTCACAAAGAGAAGTTGACACTTGAGGCTGATCTTGCCGTATCCGATCAAGTGGTAGAAAATATAAAACATGAACTTCAAGTGAAGGGGGAGGAGAATAGTAGATTCATGAGGGCAGTTTAGTAGTTATCATCCCCGTCCTAGCAGTTACAGTATGCGGTTGTGGTGAAGGGTGGAACGTGTAATGATTAGTTGAATAGATATCTAATTTAGAGAGTGGAATTTTTATTCAATGGATGGTTGTGAGTTCCTGCTAATTTAGTCACTTTGTGGTCCCAAAGTTGTCGAGAGAATGCATTGTGGGGCCCGAGTTGCTTGCCATTGAATCTAGCTGCCCATAGTTGGCATGCCAAATTCCTAGATGGTCAAGTTGGGGCTTGAGTTTCTTGCCATTGGATCTAGCTGCGGATAGTTGGCGTGCCAAATGGCTAGAGGTCAAGTTAGAGCCCTATCAGTTTTGACCGTTCTATCGCTGCCATCGTGGCTGCCATGTAGACTTGCAGCGTTGGCGGCAACATATCCACTAATTTGTTGACTCAAATTCATCAAGATATGGATGAATCTAATACTAATTAATGTCTAGATATAATCGAATCTAGACAACTCTAAATCAACTAATTTTGGTCGGAGGGAGTACTACTTATCAATCAGCTTTAGAGCATATCCACCATCCTCGTAGCTCAAATACATATCAATTTTGATTCAAATCATACATATTTTGATCAAATTTATACAAGCCCACCGGAGATTGTCAAAGCAAGGACTACTACTTATGAATCATCTTTAGAGCATATCCACCGGTCTCATGGCTCAAATACATATCAAATTTCTTCAAATCATACATGTATTTTAAGTCACCGAATTTTGGTTCAAATTGAGCTCAAATTTGTCCAAATTTTAAGTGGACGGTGAGCTAGCCGCCCTCCCTGCCGTATGTGTACTCCAAGAAGTATGGGCTAGTGCTCCCATCCATCCGACCTTCACCGTCGAAGTGCACCTCGACGTGCCAACCGCGGCCACAGCCTGCCTCCCACAACTTCGGTTCATGAGGGCTTGATCTGCACCATCATAGTGATGTTGCAGATGATTTCTTCAATCGTCATCGCATCAAGGTCTACTGTTGGCACCACCACTGTTGCACTGTTGTTGAAGATAATGGCTTCAATCATCGTCACATCTGAGGAGTTCAATGGAAGTGAGGCAGACAGAGACAGAAATTTCAGATGCTTAGATCCTCACCACCGCACACCGTTCTAGTCGCCGCGCTTAGATCTGTGCCACCGCAATCCGTTCCGACGCCCACGCTTAGGTCTGCGCCATCGCACACTGTTCCGACTGCCATGCTTAGGTCCGCGCCACCGCACGTCGTTCCGACCGCCATGCTTAGATCCTCGCCGCCACACGCTGTTCGGATTGCCACACTTAGATCAACGTTGCCGCAAGCCCATTAGATCATGATGTATCCAATGGTGGTTCGCCAAGATCCGTGTGACATACATCTCGACCAATCAGAGCATAGCAAACTGAGCACTAGTTGATGCGACTAGTATACGTGTGACAGGGGAAGGGAGGAGATACATCCATCCTGTCGGGCTTTCCTTGCCGTACAAGGTAGGTGCACCCATCGGGAGAGAGAGAACTCCAGCCCGTCGGATCATGATGTATCCAACGATGGTTGGCTGAGATCGGTGTGATGTACGTCTTGACCAATCAGAGTGTAGCCAAACTGAGACAGGAGAGAGGGGAAAATTGAGGAAAACTTGTGCGGGAGGGGAAAAGTGAGGAAAACTTTACTAGGAGGGTAAAAGTGAGGAAAACTTTAGAGGGAGGGGAAAACTTAGTAGAGCTAAGGAAAACAAGGGCACTCAGATAAAAAATGAGTAAGGGAAATTCAAGCTTTTGGCATAAAAAATGGAAAATGTGTTATTTGAACAAAACAATCCATCTTGGCTGATAATATATTGTTTGCAACTCAAAGATACACAAGTGTTCCAAATTTGGCCTCATTTAGACAAAGTATGTTTTGGGATGGGTTATTTTGGAGGTTGATTGAGTAGAAAGCCATGCATTTTCATAGCTAGTAGCTCATTCCAAGAAGGGTTTAAGAACTAGTTTAGGGGATAAGTCCATTTCTCTTTATTTCCTTTTCCTTTATTATTCATGCTAGGTTGTAGGTAACATAACAAGACTGCATGCGAAGGTTGCAGTATGTTTTGACTTTTTTTGAGTTAAACTAACCCTAAAACCATTCTTTAAATTTAATTACTTCGAAAAATAAAAATGTGGTTGATTACAAGTAAATCCAAAATTTCCAATTTCATATAGTAAATCAATCCAATATGCACAAGTGTGCCAAATTTTGGATCAATTGGTCAATGTTTGCTATGGTTTAAGCCATGAACTAGCTAAACCCCATGTATTGACCACATTCGAGGGAAAAACTGAGCAGTGCAAAGCAACTAGGTGGATGACCATAGAAACTTGCAGTAAACACATTAATTATAGGATTATCCAATATACAAACTTGGGAGCATCACACTAGTTCGAATTCAATACAAACATTGACAGTAGTTCAAATTCATCATACAAATTCAAATTCAAATTCATTTTTTCTCTTCTCCTAGTGTTTTTCGATGGGATATTCTCGGAGTTCACCACCTTGCTTCGGGTGATCCTAGCTGGAATATTCTTGGACTCCACCATCAGCTTCTTTTGTTTGTTCCCTTTGTTCTTTTTCTCTTCATCCAATGAATCAAGTGCTTCAGAGTGTCGTACAATTGGTTCAATCATGTTTCGATTCATTGGTTCATACGGTTCAAAATGCATTGGCATCATTTCTTCAATATCCTCTTGTGTAATTCCTTTACTTTTGAACTATGCTTTCAATGAATAAATTGCTTTATTCCCTGCATCCAATGATTCAATTACTTCAATCTCCGATGCATTTGGTGCAATCTTCCCTACATTTGGTTCAATCTCCCCTACATTTGGTTCAATCTTATCTTGATCCATTGGTTCAATCTCCCCTGTATTTGGTTCAATCTCCTCTGCACTTGGTTTAATCTCCTCTTGATCCGTTGGTTCAATCTGCAACGTATCCATTGCTTTATTCTCCTCTCATTCAAATACTTCATTCTCATCTGCATTTGCTGCTCCCACCTCATCATCCATTCCATAAGTTGGGTCCATTGCATTTTTACAAATCCTAGCAATGTGCCCTAGGATCCCACACCGTTTGCACTTACATCATCGAGGAGGTGCACCACCCTCTGCACTAGCTCTCATCCTATTCTTCCTTGGCCTACCTGCTGGTCTAGTAAAAACTAGAGGATATAGCTTAAAGTATGGATCCACTTCCATCCATTGGTCTTTTCCCAACAAAGCTAGAACATTTTGACCATATGCTACCATAAATTTAGCAACGGAGAAATACTCCGACACGTACTGATCAACTTCACCCTCTTCACCTCCTAGAACACCCATGAAAAACAATGCATGTATGCAGGATTTCCCACGGAGCGGCCATTTCCTGCAATGGCATGTCCTATCAACCAAACTCACTGGATACCTCCATTGCATATCTTTACTGTCAGTGTACATTACCTCAGCCTCCATTCCTCTTCTAATGCATTTCATCTTCAATTGTTTTGCGCTGGCATGCAAAGCCTTAATCAAAGATGGGAGGATCGGATGGCCAACATATACTGTTGATGCAATTCTTTGACGCAAATCGATCTTTATCATGATCATCTTCCTAATCTTATCAAATATTTGCCACATCATAATCCCTTTAAATGACTTGACCTTTGCATTGAAACTCTTTGCAAGGTTACTTGTTACATAGTCTACCTTGCAAATTTCATTGAATTGGTTTCTTGACCACACCATTCCATGATGTGCATCCAAGTACTCCTTCACTGCAGTTTTTTGTTACAACGCTTCCAAATGATACAGATGCTTCCTCAAATTGCATGTATACGAAGGTGGTCATAGGTTGTCAGTATAAACTTTACCCTTGAATTTGTTTGTAAAATTCTGCACTAAGTGTCGCATACATTCCCTATGCTCCACTCCGGGGAATACTGCTTTTACAACTTTCTCCAAACCTTTGCAAGCGTTTGTGTGGATAGTAAGTCCTAGTGGATGACCCATAAGGTCACGCAAATTTTCTAGAAACCAAGTCCAACTTTCCTCTGACTTAATATCCAAAACTCCAAAAGTAATAGGGAACATCCAATTGTGGCCATCAACTATAGTAGCAGCTACTAGCTGTCCTTTAAATCTGCCATGAAGAGCTGTTGCATCCACGTCCAAATAAGGCCTACAACCATCCAGAAAACCTTGCTAGCAAGCTTTGAAAGAAACAAAAGCCCTTCTAAAGCACTCCTGCTCCATTGTCTTCCCTCTTATTTTGTACTGGACGTTATGCTTGTCTATCTGTACAATACTACCTGGACTAGCCATCTCCACTTTAGCTTTGAAGCTAAAAAGCAACTGAAAACTTTCATTCCATGGACCATTGATCCTATCAAGAGCCATTTCCTTTGCGTAGAACATCCTCATGTAAGGTACTGTAATATTAAGCTTTTCAGAAACTTCTTTTATGAGCACTGTTGCACCAAGTGATGGGTTTGCTCTCATCCAATCCATGATTGCGTCTTCCAACCACCTAGTCTTTGCTAGTTTTGTTTTATCCAATCCATGTTCGAACCGGTTACTTTTTATCTAAAACATAATGAAAATGTTAGGTGCAGTTAACAAACTCTATAGAATGATCTAAAATACACAACTGGTTGTAATACCTGAACCAAACTGCTCCTAGACATAGTGGATGCATGCATCCTCCACCTACACCTCTTGTATGGGCACTTTACTATGAACCTTGCTGGCTCACTCTTAATAACATCATAATCATTATTGGTGTGGATGCAATATGTAGTAAGGGCATTATGACAGCCCCACATCATTTCAAATACGATGCCTTCTGAAATCTTAGGATCGTTCCTGTCCCACTCAATTATTGGCAAGTCCTCACCATCCTACTCAGATAAAACGAGATTGTCATTGTTCTCCTTGTTATCTTCGTCATTAGTGTCATAAAATCTAGCACCATGGGCCATTTCCTCCATGTATTGATCGTCTAGTGCCTGTTTACTAAATCTATCTACTAGTTCAGGAAACATCAATTCATCCTCATCATCTAGTGGAGGCGCTCCCTCGTCAGGCTCTGCTTTGTCCTCCACATTGGCTGTACAAGAGATTTGGCTTACACTCGCAGTGCGAACAGATGGTACTGTTGTGGACCTACAAGGAGCGTGGGGGCACCCACTATTAGCAGAGACACATGATGCTCGACCACCTGATGATGCCTGGGCACCAGATGATGCTTTAACCCTCTTTCGCGTGTGTTCAACTTTAGGTTGCACATGGAGGAGAATTCAACCAAAATGTTCGGCAGCATTCAAAGAGAAAAGCATTACCAGATCAGCTTCGCTAGTTAGGGGAGCAATATTTGCTCGCTAATGTTGAAATATTGCAAATCAACTGAATCGCCATTGCTCCAAGGGAATTTCGAATAGATTTTATCTTTCAAATCTCTGAGAGTTATGGATGTTGTGACCACCACTGGGAAGTAAAATCCATAGAGATACTATTCACAACAACGAATTGCGCTAGTATCCAATTTAACCGCCAACCGAAATTCTAGTGCTGGATCAATCCTATTCAAAAAGCAAGGTAGTTAGTTGAGAACCAGCGATTCACACTCAATTACTTCCTATAATCAATCCACAAAGGCAAACGATGCTTACCCATATGGAATCCATGCGTTAGATCCCTCCGATACCACCCAATCTTCTCCGCACTCGACGGGAAGGACCGGTACACCAGCCGGTGTTGCATACTGTTTTGCGAAATGGGTAGATTTAGCGAGGGCAGGAGCAGAGCCGGAGGTGGAGTGGGCTCCATGTCTAGGGACAGGGGCGGCTCGAGGGCTAAGGACGACATAAGGTAGGAGGGAACGATGGCGGGGGAGCGGACGGGCGGTGTGGGAGCCGTTCCAAGCTCGGGGGGAAGAAAATGATTTGGGTGAGCGAGAATGGCCGGTCTGACATGTCTCCATGCGGCCCCACCCTTCACCATGTATGCAAGACCCATCCCAACGCAGCCCCACCCTTCACCACGTATGCAGGACTCGTCCCAACATGGCCCCACTCGTCGGCATGTAACAGTCGAGGCCACGTAATGTAACACTCAATGCACAACCTGCCCCAACGCGGTCTCACCGGTCAGAGCGCCTACGAGGGTTTTAGAATAGAGGGAGGGGAAAAGTGAGGAAAAGTTAAGCGACTAGGGAAACTGAGTACAACTAACAAACCGAAGGCACAAAAATAAAAATCCCTATAATATAAGGGTATTATTATCATATCTCATTAGTTCATAATAGTTTTATCAAGCAGAAACATTGATGCAAGTGTGGTATACAAACAAATCTAGGTCCCTAGTAGCCTCTATTCAACTAGTTCATTGGGCAGACGATGATCAAGCTTTCCTGACCATGGGCTAAAAACACTCACTGACAATGAAGTCATGTCATCTGGAATGATGTGATGGACACTTCCAACTAATGATTGTTGCTACACGATCATGTCACTTAGTTCATGTTGAAATTGTTAGAAATAGATTGTCTAAATCTTTAGACCGTGAGATCATATCAATCGCTGTTACCGCAAGATGCTTTAACTATATCAATCGTCATCTCGTGATAGGGTGACCATAAATGTGCATGTTGGGTGTCCGAAGGAGCATGTAGATGCAATATGCTTCAAGAGCAGGAATTGTTCTCCTGTGTCACGGCTAGATACAACTGGGCCCACTCGGTGAATTACATCCATGTTGCACAACACATGACTAGGTCATGGGCATGGTATTTCATGAGAACGAGTAAAACAGTACTTATTGGAAATGAGATTGAACAAAGGTATCGTGATACCGATGATCGAATCTTGGACAAGTCTTGTATCGAGAACAAAGGAATTGGATATATCGTTTTAGGTTCGACATGATGGAGATTCATGGAGTGCATAGGTGTGACATGGGCATCTCGGTCCCTTTGTTGATCATTGATATGGATCATGTCTATAGCATTCCCGAACTATAGGGAAACACGCTTTAGGGCGATACAATGCTTGGAGATCCTCCTACGAGATGGAATCACATAAGAGAGAGAAATCGGAATCATTCTAGAGAGATCCGAAGTTGTTCGGTGAAAGAGGGAAAGGAAAAAGCCGAAAATGAGTTTAAGATAAATGGCAATTTAATATATGCATTTATTATATGTTAATTATGAATTAACTTATACTAAATAAATATTTAAATTCAAATTTATAAAGTGACTTTCTCATCAGGCCAAAATCCCGGAGGAAATTGTCCCAGGAGAAAACCGCAGGGAAAAGATAGCAAAACAGTAAACTGGGCTGGTTTGACCAGCCCAGGCGAAATGGGCGGCGGACAATAGTTTTCGCACGAGGCAGCACGCAGCTGCTAGCTGCCGCAGCCAGCCTGCTCAACCCCGGCCCAAGGGAGCTCACGAGGGAGCTGGCGGGCGGGGCTATCAAATGGGCCGTGGGGGTAACGACCCACCCGGGTCAGGCGGTAGCCATTGCTGCAAGGCGAGCTAGGCCACGAGGAGGCAATGCGGCCCACCCGTGTCGCCTTCCTTTGGCGCATGAAGCTAGGCCACACCATGGCGTGTCGGCCCACCTGACCGCCAACTGCCGGGCTGCCGCACGAGCTGGGCCACGGGGTGGTACCAGCCCACTCGGCTGGCTGGCGTTGCTAGGCATTGTTGTTGGTTGCTGTTGCTGGCTAGGCTCTATGGGGTGGCCCATCCTGCCACCCAATGGCCCAGCCAGCCAACCCCTTTAGTTTTGCCTATTTTCCTTAAACTTTTAGTCCCGCATGGGACACCTAAAGGAAAGGGCACACCTCCCTTCCCCTATATAAAGGGGTGCCCACGGGAGGATTAAAAGACACACTGAATAAGATATTCTCTAAGGCTAGAATATCCCCCTTCTCTCTCTTAGTTGCCTTCGCCGTGGCACGGTCCAAAGTAAGGACTGTACGTGCAAAGTCAACGCATTTGTGGCATGTTGTTGTGCCATAGGGATTCGAGCCAGGAGGTCTACTTCCGCAACCTCGGCGGGATCTGAGCCCAGGAGTCATTATATTGCACCGTATGTGTGTGATAACTCGGGGGAGCTGCACTTGTAGTGACTAGGCCATCATACAAGGACCTGGACAAGGGGTGACGTGCGAGGAGCTTCGCGACCTTGAGGTCGGACGGGTACGAGTACATCATCCATGCTCATGCATGAGGGTAACACTCTCTCAGTCTTCAAGGGTATGTTACTACTATCTTCCTCCATTACTGCATTACTTCTAGATAGATCCTTGGGCATTCAGTGTGTTCCGTGTAGTTAAATTTTTGTTATCTACTGCAGAAACCCTACAAAGGGATCATGTAGTTACCAAACAAATGTTGAGGGATGTTCGTTTGAGTGGGAGTTCTGGTGTTTTAATATGACTAAATAAGAACCCATATTATGAACATTAAGATTAACTACTTAACAAATACTATTGTAGATGTCTCGCGTTACCTTCAACCTTGGCCCCTTCCTTGAGAAAGAAAAGCTCAAAACTGATGGGGCGAACTTCATCGCCTGGTCCCGCAATCTAAGTATTCTGCTCATTCCCCAATATCTCTCCTACATAGTTGAGGCTGCTATTGGTGACCAACACGCTATTACTACCTCTCGGGATGATAAAAATGTTTATCAGCAGAAGGTAGATGATAACACATGTGTCTAGAGTGGCACACTCTATGCCATGGAGGCTGACCTGCAGGAGCGCTTTGAGGACAAGAGAGCCTTTGAGATTATCACTGATCTCAAGGCCATCTTTGCACCCCCAGGCCAGGTCTATGAGGGATGAGGTTTCGAACCTCTTCTTCTCGGCTAAGATAGAGGAGCACAACAGTTTGAGCGAGCACATAGTCAAAAATGTCTGGCTACGTTCAATGCCTAAATGAACTTGATTGCAAGATCAACGACAAGCTGGCAATTGATAGGGTGCTTCAGGTCTCTTCCCCTACCTACAAGATCTTCATGCTGAACTACAACATGCAGGGTATGTCTGAAATGCTATCTGAGTTGTTCGCCATCCTCAAGCATGCTGATGTGGAAATCAAGAAGGAGCACACGTCTTGATGGTCAACAAGACAATTGACTTTAAGAAATCCGCCAAGAAGGGCAAGGACAAGAAGGGAAAACCCAAGAGGTCCAGCAAAACTGTTGCCTCTTCCTCCAAGGCACCCAAGTCTAAGCCCGGTGCCACGTTCTTCTACTACAAGGGTGTGGGTCACTAGAAGCATAACTGCCCCAAGTACCTAGATGATAAGAAGGCTGGCAAGGTCGTTGCCAAAGAGAAAGGTATATACGATATACATGTTATTGATGTTTTTCCTCACTAGTGCCAGGAGCAACACCTGGCTATTCGATACTGCTTCTGTTGATCATATATGTAACTCCCAACAGGAGTTGTGGAATAAGTGGCGCCTGGTGAAGGACGAGGTGACGATGCGCGTCAGTAATGGCAACCGAGTTGAAGTCATGGTTGTCGACACCCTCCCTCTGCATCTCCCTTCAGGATTAGTTTTAAATTTGAATAATTGTTACTATGTACCAGCTTTGAGCATGGATTTTGTCAGTGGGTCTTGCTTTTTGCAAGACCATTATTTGTTTAAATCAGAATCAAGTGGTTGTTCTATTTATATGGATAATGTGTTTTATACTCATGCACGACAAAGTAAAGGTTTATTCTTATTGAATCTTGATTGTGATGATATACACATCCATAGCATAGATGCCGAGCGATGCAAGGATGATAGAGATAATTCTATGTACATATGGCATTGCTGTCTAGGTCACATCGGTGTAAAACGCATGAAGCAGCTCCAATCTGATGGACTTCTGGAATCATTGGATTTCGAGTCCCTCGATAGATGCGAACCATGCCTCATGGGCAAAATGACCAAGACGATGTTCAATGGTATGATTGAATGGGTTGCCAACCTATTGGGAGTCATACATTCTAATGTATGTAGACCAATGATCATCTCCATGCATAATGGTTATCATTGTTTTGTCACCTTCACTAACGATTTGAGTTGATACGGGTATATCTACTTAATGAAACATAAGTTTGAAACCTTTGAAAAGTTAAAAGAATTTGAGAGTGAAGTTGAGAATTAGCTCGACAAGAAAATCAAGCACCTTCATACTGATCGAGGGGCGAGTATTTGAGTTACGAGTTTGGCACACATCTGAAGGCTTGTGGTATCATACCACAACTTATGCCAGCTGGAACACCACAACATAATGGTGTATCCGAGCGACGTAATCGCACCCTATTGGATAGCATATGGTCTATGATGTTTCTTATCGACTTATCTATATCTTTCTAGGGATATGCACTTGAGACTAGGCTTGTTTGTTTGCAGCCCCAAAGTGGATGTAGGCGCTAGCGCTGCAAGCCTACATGGCAGCAACGACGACATCGACTTGACGGCTAAAACTGATAGGGGGCCCAACTTAATGGGCATTAGCCCAATATTTTGTATTCAAACGTTATGTTGATTTCGTGCCGAAAAAGATGCTCTAAGCAATTGGCATGCCAACTGTGGGCAACCCGTCCAATTACAAGCAACTTGGGTACCGCTATGCATTGGCGCCTCAAGTTTCAGGCCGCAAAATTATATTCTCGTGAGCATGGATGTGCTACTGATTTCCGGCGCTGGACTTCCTCTCGATCTTGAGATCGGCATGCCTACGACTAAATCATCCACGAGTCCAACCTCGTAACACTTTGTTGGTCTTCAAGGGTATGTTCTCTATGGATGTATATCCACAAGTTGTTTATATCTAGGTAGATAGATCTTGGTGCTTAGTAGTTCCCATCATAGGAATTTTTTGTTTTCTATGCTGCGAACCTAACAGTAGTATCAGAGCATGATCTATGCATAAATGCTTTGAATGGGTAGAACACATAAGAGTATGTGGGCGATGATGATCATGTTATTGCATCTTATGTGTATTTTGGATATTGGTGGCATAATAGGATCAAGCGGCCTAGACTAACTTTACATGTCCTCTCACATGAGACCTGTTCCATGCTTGACATGCAATTAGTCTTGCATAAGTGGCTAGCGGGTGTCTATCTCTCCTACTATAGTCAATATATGATTTACAACGAGTTGCTAATAATTTGATTATCATCGTTGTGGTTCCATGTTCGTAAGTAAGACCGGTTCTATCTTCGAAAGCCCTAAGCCACGTAAAAACATGCAATTGATAATTTAGAAGCGTCTAGTTTAGTTGTTGCTGGGCGAGTGTCATGATATGGTAATGTGGTAATTTGAAGTATGGTCAATACTCTTGGAAATTATAGCATACCTAATGTGTAAGTTCCATAGACCTTGGCCTTACACACAAAGGAATGATAAAGATCATACCATGATGCACATGATAGTGATCAAGTGTAAAGACCATATCATTTCACTTTATGCATATGATGGTTGTTTGCATCTTATATTGCTTGTATGGCGCTTTAGTAGAATTATAAGATGATCCCTCATTTATATATCAAGATAAAAAAATGTGTTCTTCCTTAAGTATGCATCGTTAAGAAATTTCGACGTTTCAAGACATCACGTGATGATCGGGTGTATTTGACTCTACGTTTTTCATACAATGGGTGTAAGATAGTTTTACACACGTGAGTACTAAGCTTCTTACTTGGCGAGCCTAGAATGTACAAACATGGCCTCGTAACACGGACCAAAATGTTAAGCATGAGTCATATGGTTGATATGATGCCCATATAGATGCTCGCCTTTGAAGATACACCGACTCGCGTGATGATCGGACTTGGTGTAGTGGATTTGGTTCATGTAATCACCAAAATAACACGAGGGATGTTGTTTTTGAGTGGGAGTTCATTTGTAATGTGGATTAGTTGAACTCAATCTATCATATACTTAGTCTAAATAAACTTTACAAATTCGGTTGTAGATGGCACCACCTGCTTTTAATTTCAATGTGTGGATGGAGGAAGGGAAACTTGCGACGAATGGTAGCAACTTTACCAACTAGGCCATGAATCTAAGGATTCTCCTCACTACTACCTAAAAGAAATATGTGCTAGAAGCACCGCTAGGCCCCCCACCAGCTCCTGATGCCCCTGACGAGGAAAAGAATGTCTACTTGACTCGTCAAGAGGACCACAATATGGTTCATTGCAGCATACTATATGGGCTAGAGCCGTAACTCCAAAAGCATTTCGAGAACGGCAATGCCTTTGGTACCATGGGTGAATTGAAAATGATTTTAGATACCCATGCTATCGTAGAGAGTTATGATGCTTCTGAAAAGTTCTTTAGCTGCATGATGGAAGAGAACAACTCCGTTAGTGAGCACATACTCAAAATGTTTGGGTATGATGATAAGCTTGTGTCCTTGGGAATAACGATTCCCATTGACTCAGGCATACATCATGTTCTCCGATCTCTGCCACCTATCTACAACAGCTTTGTGATGAACTATA
Source organism: Avena eriantha (assembly GCA_910589775.1). Taxonomy (NCBI): domain Eukaryota; kingdom Viridiplantae; phylum Streptophyta; class Magnoliopsida; order Poales; family Poaceae; genus Avena; species Avena eriantha. The sequence continues at coordinate 494,698,737 of OU342740.1, forward strand.
ACATGAAGGGCATGAAGAAGTCTCTCCCCGAGCTTCTGTCAATGCTTAAGACTACTGAAGTGGAGATCAGGAAAGAACATCAAGTCACAATAAGAAAAGGTGGCTTTTACAACGGATGATTTTCATGGTTGAAGGCCTGTTTTTCATGGCTAAAAAGTCTTCTACGACGGATGCCCATCGTGGTAAAAGCCCCGTCATAAAAGAATCTACCACGGGTTTTTTCCTGACCGTGGTGGATCACAACCTTCAGCCACGAAAACTTGTTCCGTCGTAGATCTGTTCGCCAGCCCCATTAACTGCTGATGCCGTGCAAGATGCCACGTGGCGAACACCGTTAACGCCCAGTTACCGCTGTTAACGGTTAGAGAAACCGTGGCAGAAGCCAGGCCTAGAATAGGCCTGCTAAATATTAAGTGGGCTGGCCCATGAGGAGATCCCAATAAGAAGAAGGCCCGTTATTGTTTCGTCCAACACTATCTGAAATGGGCCAACTAGTGCAGACATCCGTGGCCCATGAACTTTCAGGCCTGACACTGTTTCAGTCTACAGAAGGCCCACCTTGGTCCAATACTGTGTAACCCATTCTCAGCTTGGGCCAAGTCTGTCTGTTACTGTTAAGGCCTTCTGTCGGCCTGTCACTTTTCTCGCACCCATCGTGGTTCCTTACGGCCCTCTATAGTTATGGCCCTTTACTGTTCTAGACATTCACTATTCCGGCCTTCTACTATTCAGTCCCATAAACGGGCTGCAAAGTTTCTGGACTGCTAAAGTTCTGGCCTCCTACTGTTCTAGCCTTGATACTGTTTCCGGCCTGTTACTGTTCTGTCCTTTCACTGTTCTGGCCTTTCACTGTTCTGTCCTTTCACTATTCTGGCCTTTTACTGTTATGTTCTTTTGCGGTCAGATTCTACATATAATGGCCTCAGTGTAGGCCCGTCACTTTTGATTGGTGGCCCATCAAGGATTGATAAAATGTTGTGGGCATGCTACTGTTTAAGCCTATCTAACTTAGATCCATTGCCAGGACATAAAGGTGGATAAACAAAGAACACAAGTTCTCTAAAATGCTAAATAAATTCTAGAACTGTGGAAAAAAAACTTATAATTGGAAAATTAGTAAATTATTACAGTCCTAAAAACTTCCGTAGCTCGTAAAGCATCATCGGAGTACAACCAGCAAATAAACAATATAATCTCAGTTTCAAAAATGTTCCTTTTAGGGAGCTCGCGCCGCCTCACATGTAATAGCGGGATTACCACGAGACTTATTGAGGATATTATTAAGTAGATTCTCCGTCAAAGCTTGCCTATTTTTCAACTTAGATAACTCCTTCCTTGTTATGGAGACTACTGCATCTGTTCTGTTGGCTTCCTGTCCAACTACATCAAGTGTATCTTGGAGTGCATCACCAAAAACTCTTTATGCTGGAATGTATGGAGCAGTCGAGATTGTGTACCTACGTGAGCAATACGCACTATCACTGCTGGTCTGTCCAAAGAGATCTACACTTGAGGTAGTTGTTTTATGTTCTGCCTTCATATTTATATTTGCAACCTAAAACAAAAAGAAACGTCATATAACATAATTACCAAGGAAAACAAAAACCAATGAATTTCAAATTAGTCCTTTTGCTAAAAGGAAAAAACCAATTAGTAACGGCATGGCATCATACATCTCTTTCTTCTAGAATAACTGGAACAGTTGACTTCATAGGGGGATGAGATAGTGTGCAACTATCACTTCTGCCCTGTGAAATGACTGCTCTACTTGATGAAGGCTGAAACTAAGATAAAAGAAGTTACAACATCATACAAAGAAACAAAACTACCATGTCCATTCTCAAAGATTTCCAAAAGATTATTTGGTATGTTATAGCAATGTAAGCACTCAACACAAAGACCTCATACAGACGGGTGCCTCTAATAGACTAGCCAAATCCTTTTAGAGAAATGGTCAAACAATATATCGAACAGTTAGAATGTTTAAATTTTTTGATTTTCTGCCCAAAGACAAAGTGTACTATCATGTGCCTCGTATTAAAATAGCCATACACGTGTAGATACTAGAGTGAGATTTGAAGTGGGCAGTTCTTTATGATTATTTTGTTTCTGTTCTATTGGATCCCGTTGCATTTCTGGCCTTGTTATAATCACCCTAGTGCCTCCGACAAAAATAACAACTCAACTAGAGTCTATGGCATGACACCAAGGGACATAAACCTTAAAAAAAGGGGGCAGCCTTACAATAGCTCTATGTAGAGTCTCAGGGTTGCTGATCTGGTTACAGGTATGTTCGTCGACAATGTCCGCTGCATCAAGTAATTGGACTGGTCGTCTCCATAATTCAGTGTGGGTCCTCTGCATAATGGTGCAGCAAATAGTAAACACAAAAGGGTCCAGTCTCATAGATGTTAGCATGAAGTGATACAAAAGCAATAGATACTTACGAGATTACAAGGGCCATTCATTCTATGATTTCTAGTGTAAACTGCACCTGTTCATTGCGTAACAACAACAAACGGTTAGGAATACTGGGGTAAGCAGAAGAAAATGAAATAGCCATCTTAGTGGAAGCAGTATAACGAATGTAAATGTGTACTGCATACATAGGACAAAAGCATCAAGCAATAAATAACAATTAGTGCCATAGCCTACGCCAAGCTAGAGAGAAATTATAACTGCATCACATATGGGCATTTACTAAAGTAGATAATGGAAACAAATGTGTTAACCATTGGCTGACTCATATTTCGCCATGACATACAAAATTGCAGTTGAATGCCTTACAGTTAAACCTGACTACAAAAAAATTAGTTAGGAAGATACGGGTAACAAGTATAGTACTTGTAAGTTACTACAAAAGTAGCACCAATACAAAATACAATTAACTACTACATATTTATCTTACCAAACTCCAAGAAGATATGGTTACCTCGGTCGCGATGGCGTTTAGGCATCATGTGAATCCTGGGTTGTGATGTCGAGGTTGTCGAGGGTGCTGCGGTTGCGGTGCTTCTGGGCGAAGGTGAAGCAGAACAAGGGTTCCTCCGAGCGCTAGACGACAGCAGCGAAGAAGCAAATTCCTGGCGGTGGGAACGTGTTCGGCGTGCCAGGAGAGTGGGTTGGTGAAGCAGATCTGGTGCAGTGCATGCCGACGACGGTGAATCAGATCTAAGGTGGTGAAGGTAGATCTAGGGTTTTCCGCAGGGCTAGCGCAGCTAGGGGTGAGGATTGTGTGTGGGCGTGGGTGTGGGGGGGTCAGTGGTAGGGGGACCGGGGTATAGAGGTACTGAATGGGGAAATTACGATTGAAGCCCCAACGAACCGACTTCACTAGGGGTAGAAGGTGGATTCCAAGATGTTTGAAACATTGGATGGCGGGAGATTTTCCCGCTCGACTAAATTCAGATTTATGTATAGTCCAAATAGTAGTAAATTGGTAAGCCGTACTCCCTGGAATCAAAGGCCGACAGGCACATCGGTGATCATCCATGGCTCATACTGCCTCAGTTCAGAAATTAAGGGCCCATTTGGCCATTTGGCATCTAAATATTGATCATCCATGGCCCAGATTGGCTCGGTTCAGATATTAAGGCCGAGTTTGGCATCAAAGTATTTTTAAATTATTTAGAAAACATTTTGATTTCTGAATAAACTGAACTATTGAGTACCTTTTAGTTTTTTGTTCCAACAAATAATAGGGGTTTAAACTGAAGTATTCTCCAAAACTATGTTTTTTAAAATAATTGAGAAAGAGGCCAGACCCCTTTTTGAACAAACTAAGAAGAGAGAAAACTGAAGTATTATTTTGGTAGGCACTAACATACTATGGCATTGATATATTTCCGTATTATATCTATTCATGAATGATGATGCGTATGAAGATGTTGTCACCAAGACAGGTAGTGAGCACGAAAATTATGATTAAAGCCCAAACCAACTCGAATGAATTTTTTTATCCATAGTCCAACTAATAATAGCAGAATGGTAGGCCGGTGGTATGGGGAATTGAGTGTAATAATAAAGCGCTCCGAGCTTTAAAAAAATAAAGCGCCCTTTATCGATAACTTTTCAATCACTATGGTTGGGAGTGTTCATACTTCTATTCTAAACAAAAATATGGGAACCCACTATTTCGCTAACATGAATAATCTAGCGCCTGAGGGACGACATCAAACCACTCATAAGGTAAGTAGCTTCATGCTAGGCCCCACAAGTACTTTGTTCTCACAACTCTTATTGTCCCTTCACGCTAAGGATGGCAATTTTACCCACGAGTGCCCACAGGTATTGTACCCGTGTTGGTAGGGTATGGGCACATTCTTATACCCATGGGTAATACCCTGGGTCATGGGTACGGGCACGAGTAGATATACCCATACCCTACCCATTTAGACTGACATAGTAGTAAAACTTACCTATAGAGTTACAACCTATGGGGCCAAGCAATCTAGGGAAGAGTATGATACTATGGCTTCTAAACTTCGATATTTTTCATGGGTAAGGGCATGGGTAAAGTTTTATACCCACGAGTATGGGTATGAGTAAAATTTTCTACCCATTGACTAAACGGGAGTGGGTATGATATTTTTCTACCCTACTCATACCCTACCCATTGCGAGCCTTACTTCACGCTCATTCATTAATGCGGCAATGTTTTCCTTCAGGTTTTTCGAAAGTTGTTCGGTTATGCACACATAGCATATTCTATGAAGTATAGTAGTACAACATACGTAGACCACAAAATTATTCGAGCTAGTCACTGTTGTTCTTATTTAAAAATAAAAATTATTGGGCTTTGGAGCATGTCTAACAACCTTTTTGTATTGAATTGCTAAATTCTGACTCTACAAAGAGGAGCGCGAAGGTTTATCAATGGAACATAATTTCCAATTTCCTAGCCTTCCTATAAGCATTCATTAGTGTGTGCCCTTCCTAGCAGAAATCATGTCTACTCTCTCCGTTCCGAAATATAAGATGTTTTAGCTTTGTGAAATAAATGTATCTAGATGCCTTTTAGTGTAAAGGTTCACTCCGCATCTATACACTAAATGACATCTAGATACATTCGATTCACCAAGCTAAAACGTCTTATGTTTCTGAACGGAGGGAGTACATTACAATGACATGTGGAGTCAACCACTCGGCCACCCAATAAATAAATCTCCTTTATTGATAAATTTTGAATCACTATGGCTGGGAGTATTCAACCTTATGTTTAAAATAAAAATTTGGGAACCCACTATTCTGCTAACATGAATAATATAGTGCGCCAGAGCAACAACATCAAAGCCACCCATGAGGTAAGCTCATTAAAAAACAAGAAGAAATGTGGGGTTGCTAGGCCCCACAAGTAATCTTTCCTCACAACTCGTATTGTCCATTCACACTCATTGATACATGCAGCCTTGTTTTTCCTTGAGATTATCCGAAAGTTGTTCGGGCATGCACATATAGCATCATCGCCAATGATTTTGAATTATCTGTACTACTATAATAGAGCAGTTTTGAATTAGATCCATAGCACCAATCCTGACTGTTGGGTAGTTAGATCCAATGGTTCAGATCAACTGGATTCATGTTGAAGGAGTAGTATGTAGAGAAAATTCCACCATGTTCTAGAACCATCATGTCACCCCCTCCCCGTAAAAAAAAGTTCATAGCACGGTAGGTTGTATTCTCAATATGTGTAGATAGTTATTATTAATATACTTAATGTATGCCTGTTTTCTCTAACAAGACTATTGGTTAATAACAACTTAATGTTCATTAAATCACATTTCATACATTATATACGAGTGTGACACGTGCCTTTTACTAGTAGGAAGTAGCATGTGACTTCTTGCAAATCTTGCCACTATATAATGTACGAGTAACTTTGAACAAATTAAAATTGAATCAAGACTGGCAAATCCCAACAATGTTAACTCTTGGATCTTTTTTTCCATTCTAGCACGTAGAAGATTCTATCGATAGTCCTTAGCACAATGAACACTATGCAAAAACCAAAAAGATTCTAATGACATGTTATACATTTAATTATCTTAGCATACCCAGTATATAGTGTACAAATAACTTTAAACTTTAACCATTGGATGAAGATTGGAAAGCCCAACATTGCTTACCGATGGATTTTCCTTCCACTCTAACATTTAGAAGATTCTATTTATATAGTCTTTAGCACAATGAACGCTATGCATAAACCTCAAACAAACTTTCCAGCATTATAGAATCTATATATCATTTCTCTAGAGCATGTTGGGAATTAAGTACCTACTAATAGGTTGATTTCTAAATGATACAACTTACAAGAACCAAAAATACACCAGATACTTGATGGATGTGGCTCAAAATTATAATTATTTTTTGAGCTTTACCTATTATTAATTTGGATAAAAAATATATTTTAGTACTATATTATATAATTAACTATGAAACGTTTCCCCAAAAAAACTAAGAAACATTCAATGACTGGTTATGTATTATGTGCAACGATTATAGAAAATGTCTGTATTTTGCGCAGAAAAGGTCTATGGTTGTTGTTATGTGCAAAAACCTCCCCAACATGTGGTGGTACTTGCAATATCCTCGCTGCTGATGCTCTCGGGTTGAAGGAGTACCAACCGTTCGATCTTGTTTCAACGATTGAAGGGAACTTTTGTAAAAAACGATGGAAGGGAGTATAAAAAACGATGGGAGGGAACTGCCAGGATGCTCCTACAGCACCTGGCAACTCCTGGATGTCCCGAGCAGGCCTTTTTAAGGGGCCATCAACAACGATCACCTCTCCCATCTAGGCACAACGCACACAGCAAAGAACTCTCTCTATCTCTCCCTGTCCCTTTAGGCCGGCCAAGCCACCACACACACACAAAAATGCCGCGCAGCTGCTCCGATCAGTGCACCTCCATTGACGAGTCCAACGCACGGGCGAACGGGGATATCAGTCCCTACCATGGTGATAGCGGGGAGTCCGTTGACGGGTCGTACTATTCCGACACACAGGAAGGTATTTTTTCTGACGAGGACCCTGCTTACTGTCATCTGATGGAGGAGACGCCGCTGGCAGAGAGCAAAGAGGAGGAGGAGGGGAAGGAGGATCCTTGGTCTTTCATCTATGAAGGAGACATCGTCTTCAAGAAGATTTCACTCGATCCATCCTCCACCGGCAAGAAGAAGAGGGAGCACAAGCAGGAGGATTAGGGGTCAGAAGATTTATGGCCATTTCTCGACTTCGTCTCCAAGAAGAGTGCACTCGATCCCGCCTTCATCCGCAATGAGAAGAGGTAGGAGAAGCAGGCAGGAGGCTTGAAGAAGAAGAAGACGACGAGAGCTGGGGGATGCCACGGAAAGTGGAAGGACGACGCCAACACGAAGGTGACAGCGGAAGGATCCAGGTCCAAGAAGACGAAGAAGTCTTAGGATTAATTTTGTTTAATTTCACCTCTACTTCCTTTCTATAATAATGGTCGGAGATTGAATATTAGTATTATCAAGTGCAAATTGGAATGGTGTTTGTGATCTAGTACTAGCATAAGTACTATGTTTGTCATTTTATCTTCCACTGTGATACCATAAAACCTCTTATATTACCGAGGAAGGTGAAATTACTTCCTCCCCTTAATTTCTGCATGTGTTCGAGGAAAGATGGGTGCCAATACAGAGAAACCCATGTTAATTACTCACGTGAATTCAGGTAATTAATACTAAAAGATAGAAGCCTGGGAACCCGCATGTATTCTTTAATTACTAATATCAATCATTATAAGTGACATACGGATTAGTAGTATATCAAAATCCATGGATAAAAAATAACCTATGTGCATTCCATGTAAATCATCTCCTTGCGCATTTCCAGGGCATTGATTTGAAATTATTTGATGTCACATTGATTTGAAAACTCAATTGCGCCCAACGTGCCACGTGCTCTCCCTATCCCCTGGCCGTCACTTCGGCACGTCAAAAAGGTTGCGCCACCTGCAAAATCAAGCAAGCACGAAACATCAGTCTATATAGGCCAGAAGAATCCAGCAGACACGCAAACATTAGAATCATAGCCCTAGCTAGCCTCGGCCCATCAATGCTCACGGGCGTGGAACCTATGACTACATCAGCATTAAGGTGCACCTCAAGCTTGTGGGTTGCCCACAAGAAATATAAAAATGATTTCCCCTCTCTTCTCTCTCATCCATTTTATATTTTGTATTGTTAGGCTCTTTGTGTTGCTTTTTATAATTTGAAATTTGTGAGGTTGTTTATGAATCCATTTTGCTTTCTAGAATTGTTTTCAAAACACGGTCAAATTTCGAGGCATGCATATTCTTAGCAAGAAGTTGAATCTTGCCAAACTCTCACTCATTCTTGATACATTGACTGCCTGGTGGGTCCACTGAACAGATTTTTGCAAGGTGTGAAGTTAATTTCGAAACACAGCCAAAATTTCGAAACACGGTGAGTCATAGCCTCTTTGATTGTTTTCAAAACACGGTCAAATTTCTAGGCATGCATATTGTTAGCAATAAGTTGAATCATTCCAAACTCTCACTCGTTCATGATACATTGACTGTCTGGTGGGTTCAGTGAACAGGTTTTCGCAAGGTGTGAAGTTAATTTCGAAATGCATGCAACATTTCAAAAGGCGATGAGCCATAGCCACTTTCATTGTTTTCAAAACATGGTCAAATTTCTAGGCATGCATATTCATAGAAATAAGTTGAATCATTCCAAACTCTCACTCGTTCCATATACATTGATTGCCTGGTGGGTCCAGTGAACAGATTTTTGCAAGGTGTGAAGTAATTTCGAAACGCAATCAAAATTTTAAAACATAGTGAGCCATAGCCACTTTGATTGTTTTCAAAACACGGTCAAATTTCTAGGCATTCATATTCCTAGCACGAAGTTGAATCTTTCCAAACTCTCACTCGTATCGATACATTGACTGCCTGGTGGTGGGTCCACTGAACAAATTTTTTCAAGGGGTGAAGTTAATTTCGAAACACGTGCCAAACTTTCAAAAAACGGTAAGTCATAGTCTCTTTGATTGTTTTCAAAACACGATCAAAATTTCGAGGCATGCATATTCTTAACAAGAAGTTGAACCTTGCCAAACAAATCTCACTCGTTCTTGATACATTGACTGCCTGGTGGGTCCACTGAAAAGATTATCGCAAGGTGTGAAGTTAATTTCGAAACACAGCCACAATTTCAAAACACGGTGAGTCATAGTTAGTTTGTTTGTTTTCAATACACGATCAAATTTCTAGGCATGCATATTCTTAGCAAGAAGTTGAATCTTTCTAAACTCTCACTCATCTCCATACATTGACTGCCTGGTGGTGGGTCCACTTAACAGATTTTCACAAGGTGTGAAGTTCATTTCAAAACATAGTCAAAATTTCGAAACACGGTGAGTGATACGTCCATTTTGCATCACTATTCTATATCTTAATTCACTATTATTCATTGATATATTTCGTATTGAGAGGTGATACTTATGTTATTTCATCTATTTTTGCATGGTTGATGACTTTTGGAGCATGGACCGCTGCAGTCAGGATTCTGATGGAAATGGTGCTCTTGGAGGCAAAATTCACGAAGATCAGAAAATCCAGGAAAATATACGAAAAATCCTATTTTTCCAGAAGACTAAGGATACCAGAAGATGGAGTGGAGGTGGGCCACAGGGGGCCCACACCACCCCATTGCGCGGGCAGGCCTAGGCCGTGCCTGGAGGTGGTGTGGCCGCCCTGGCCCACACCAGCCTCTCCCCTCTGGCGTATATCATCCTCTCGAAACCCTAAGACTTGGGGGAGCGACCACAGAAAGATTCTGCCGCCTCGCGAGGCAGAAAACACCGAGAGAGAAAGATCTCTCCGGCAGACAGATTTCTGCCGAGGGAATTCCTTCCCGGAGACGGGAGATCGTCGCCATCAACACCACCATCAAGCTGGACTTCATCGGGATCATAATCATCACCACCATCATCACCATCAGCACCCTCATCACCATCTCCATATTGCTGTAACAATTGAGTTGAATCTTGCGTAGTTCATAGGGGAAACTTTCCCGGTGTTGATTACTCTTTGTAGTTGATGCTATTGAGTGAACCGTTAAATTATTGTTTATGTTCAGATTGTTATACATCATTATTCCATCTCTGATCATGATCCATATGATGTCTTGTGAGTAGTTCTTTTTTTCTTCAGGACATGGGAGAAGTCTTTGTTAGTAGTGAAGTTGTGTTGAGAAAGATTCAATAGATTGTTATTTAAGTTGTGGTGTACTTCTTCTAGTGGTGTCATGTGAACGTCGACTACATGACACTTCACCTATATGGGCCTAGGGGAATGCATTGTGTATTTGGCTACTAATCGTAGGGGTTGCCAGAGTGACAGAAACCTGAACCCCCGTTAGGAAACCATTGCACAAGGGACGTATGGGTCTTAGAGTTTAAAGCTGTGGTTAGGTTTCTACCTTAATTACTTTCTTGTACTTACGGATGTTTGCAAGGGGTATAATCACAAGTATGTATTAGTCTTGGATGGGGCGGTACATTAGCACAGGTTCACCCACACAACACTTAGCAAGCTAAAGAAGATTAATCGACTATATGAAGCGAAAGCACTTGACAGTCTTCCCATGTGTCCTCGAGAACGTTTGGTCATCTTAAGAAATACAACTGGCTTGTCCTTTGCTGCATAAAGGATTGGGCCACTTGCTGCATTTATTCCTACTGTCTTTTATTTACTCATACTTTGTTTACTTGCTTTATCAAAACCCCCTAAAAATCCGTTTGCTAAGTATTTGCAGAGAATTCCTGATCCATACCACTAGCCAGCACCTTCTGCTCCTCGTTGGGTTCGACACTCTTACTTATCGAAAATACTACGATACACCCCCTATACTTGTGGGTCATCAAGACTATTTTCTGGCGCCGTTGCCGGGGAGTGAAGCGCTATTGGAGAGTGGAACTAGTAAAGGAAACTTCTACTATGAGTATTGTTTACTTCTGCTAGTTGCTTTATTTTCGTTATGGATAATTCGCTGAGTTTCTTATTTGGTAATGCTACTACCACTGCTAAGGTAGTAGATAAGCCACCACCTGCTGAGAATGATGTTTTCAAAATACCTACAAGAATTATTGATCGTGTTATGGATAACTACTATGTTGGGGATGGAACTGTCCATCCAAGTGATCATTTACTCTTTATACACGAATTATGCGGGTTGTTCAAGTGTGCAGGTATTACTACAGATCAAGTTAAGAAGAAGTTATTCTCATTATTACTGAAAGGAAGAGCTGAGGACTGGTATAAGCTGCTGAAGAATGGTCAAGCTCTAGAATGGGAGGAAATATTGCCTGTCTTTTATTCAAAGTTTTATCCTCCTAGTGAGATTCATAAAGATCGGAATCAAATATACAACTTTTGGCCTCTTGATGGAGAGAGTACAACTCAAGCTTGGGGGATATTGAAGTTACTAATGCTCAAATGTCCCATTCATGAGCTCCCCAACAATATTATTATCAATAACGTTTATGCAAGGCTCCCTCTACATGACAAAGATTTATTGGATGCTTCTTGTGCTGGATAATTCACTCGTATGGAAGAAGAAGCTAAATGGGACCTTCTAGATCGTATTCAAGACAATACTGAAGCTTGGGAGAATGACAAAGGTAGAAAGTCAGGTATAAATTAGGATTATGAATGCATTGAATCTTTTATGGGAACTGATGACTTTCAAAATATTAAAAATGCTTATGGTCTAGACTCTCAAGCTATTGCTTCTTATTTTAAGGTTTTGCTTCCTACATTGAAGTGCCTAAAAAGAAGTGGAATAAGTATCATGAACCTTATAAAGATGTTGCTAAAAGTGTTCCTGCAAGAAATACTGAAGTTTATACTGCTAATCATGTCTTACCTAAACCTTATATTGAGAAAATGCCTTTCCCAGTTAAGGTAAACGAACATTCTATGATAGCTAGTATGGTTAATGAAAGTACAAATAAAGCCGTTGAACCTGATAAACAAATGGTTGATGAACCTATAATAGCAAATGTGAAAGACTTTGTCACTGAGTATGAGGAAGAGGGACACACTATCCTTTGTAAGGATACCTCTAATATTGTTTCACATAGTAGTGTTATGAGAGCTAGTATTCCTGTGTTTTCTGTTAGAATAAGTGATCATTGCTATGATAGTCCTTGTGATAGCTATATTGTTAAGTTTATGCATGATACTGAAAGTTATTATGAAAGAGGGAAAAGTGTTCTTATGCATCTCAATAATATCAAGTTTCCTCGTTTTATGCTGAAAGTTTTTATGTTGCACTTCTTTTGCCTTCTTATGCAAGTTGCCTTTGGTTTCAATAACTTGTTTGTTTACAAAATCCCCTTGCATAGGAAGTGGGTTAGACTTAAATGCGTGTGTTTTTGCTTCTTAATGCTCTCTTTCACTTCAATCCATATCCCTATGAGAGTTTCTTCAAAATTATCATGCCCATCTTAATGGCTATAAAGAAAGAGCTTTATGGGAGAAAACCCAATTCATTTTTGCTTTTAGTTTGCTTTTGTTTATTTGAGTCTTGGAAGTTATTACTTCGGTAATAACCACTCCTTATCCGTTTTGTTTGGTTTTTGTGTCAATATCAACCTCTAATGAGAGAGAAGTAAGATTTGGAAAGTTGCTGTCCGGAAACAGATTTTTCTACTTCACCGTAAAAATTCGTGAGAGATCTCTCTACGTTGGATTGAGCTGAAATTTTTTGTGCTTCTGACGCAGGTTGTTATTTAACTTTCGTTAGTTTTGCACTTTTTGATTTGAGCAACAGAAGATTTTCGGAAAATTTGATCTTTACCTGCTGGTCTGTTTTGACAGATTTTGCCAATCTTGCATTTGCTTCTTTATTCGATTTGCTTTTTGAATTCTTTTTGGGTTTTCAAAAGGAGTTGCTACAGTGGATTTTATTTTGATGGTTTTCAGTTGAAAGTTGAACTCAAAAGGTTTTGTCACTTCACTTATACTAATGTTGCTAATGAGAATTGTGTGAAGTTTTGTGTGAAAGAAATTTCTAGGAAGTGGAGATAATGGTGTAATAAGGAAGAGAAGGGTTTTATGACTCAAGTAATAAGTATATGAAGATGAAGATATTGATGATTCAAGTGGTGACTTCGGAAGGATCCACTAAATACCAAATTCAGAGACCTACAGAGTCCGTTTCCAACTAGGTAACAGTTCTGGTAAGAAAAGTTCTGCGAAAATACAATCCAACTATATTTTTGCAGTTTTCAGTCAATAGGGAAAGCTACAAAGCGAAAAAGGGACGGAAACGGAGCCAGGGGCCCACACCACCCCATGGCGCGGGCCCACCCCTGGCCGCGCCACCAGGTGGCGAGGCCACCTAGGACTCCGCCTCCGACTCGTTTTCTCCCAGTACCTTCCTTTTGATATGAAACTTCGTAATATATAACCCCCCGGACTCCCCCGAGGTTCGTATATCGTGTTTTTGTTGTGTTTCTGTTTCAATCTATTTCTGCCAGGACATACTCTTTGAAAGTTTAGAAGCACAATGGTGTCTGCCAAGGATAAAGGGAAGGAGCCCATGGAGGAAGACCTCCAAGGTCACTTCCTCCACACACCAAGAACCCCTTCCATACCTTCATCCATAACCATGTAGGAAAAGAAGACTTCAAGGAGGAAGAACGGAAAAAGAATCACGAGAGCTGGGATCCACATACTGAAATGATCACGAGCCGTATTAAGCACAGCTCAAAGTTGATTCGTACTGTCACCTTCGAGATTGAGGACTTTGGGAAACTGATCAGAGAGCTCATCAAGAGGATACCACCACCACCTAAGGAGTAATTCGTCATCAGGTTTGGCATCCCCTTGGTTTGTTCCAAGCTTGGGGGAGTGCCATGGTATCATATCACTATCTTCTATCTTTTTACCTTATTAGTAGAGTCATATCATGAATAAAGGAGTTATTTTGTAGTATGTCTTGCATTATGGAAGTGTCCCCTCTCTCGTTAGATTGTATCCCTTGGTGTGAGTTGCCGTTATGGAATATTAATGAGAAGTTCTATCATTCACTCTTTTCCATAGCTTATTTTAGTTTTCAATTTGCGGTTATATGATTGATCTTGTTGTTAGTATTGGTATCACTTTGGGATAATTGAATTAATTTAGTTGGTTTTGGCAAACCTAGCTCGGTCAGTAGCAACACCTTTTTGAGAGTTGAAAAGAAAAAGATAGAAGTACTCTAAAGAAAAATAATTTCATCATCTTTCTTTCTTGATTTGCTCATAAGTCTAGTATTCTCTAGTTAAGATCTTTTGTGCTTCCAAGGAAGATTGCATGTTTGTCTTTATCACTTGTATGTTTGTTTGTTTCCTTCAACTCTTGTACTTGCTACCCCAGCCTTGCTAGCCAAAAACCTGTACTGAGAGGGTATTCTTCTCGTGCATCCCCTCCTTAAAACCAAAACCTTTGCCATTTGTGTCCACCATACCTACCTAGTAGCATTATTGCTATTCCAAGTAAATTCTTGTTTTATCTATCTCCCAAATTAAACTTGTTATGTGAAAATTAGTGATTAAAGCCCTCACGAACTTGATGGCACACTTTACTTTCTTGCACTTAATAAACTTGAACCATTGTGCTCACCTATGTTGCGTATATGCTTGCGCTTTGTAAGTTGTGAATTAGCAGAACCATGTTGTCATGGGGAACGCTTTCAACATTGCACTGGTACTTTGTACCAAGTTGATATCATGTTCTTTTGTCTATGGATGTCGTCGGTGTGAAATGAAAGGGGAGCTTGTAAGTCCATGGAATTATGCATATGTGTTAGAGAAACGCCTGGGCCGCTGGTCTAATCCATGCTGACATGGTGGAAACCTGCAGCGTAACCGTAACAAGTATCTATGAAGCATTCTTCTTATAAAAAAAGAGATAGAGATTGAGGAAAAAAAGAAAAGAAAGAAAAGAGATTATGAAAAGAGGAAAGAGAGAAAAAGCACCATATTCCCATGGTAAATAAGAAGATTGCTAAGATACTTGTTGTCTGCTTGCCTTGTCATTTTGATATGGGGATTCTTCCATATCATCGGGCAAGGGGTACCCCGTTGGCGGTTCTCAATGATACACATATGCTTATGATGACAAGAACTTACCGGTGACTAAACTTGAGTATCATGAGGAGCGGCCCTCGTATTCAAGGGACATGAGATTCTCAACTTACAACTTGTCAATGCATATCCTCATATTTGATCACTTTAACCTTAATCACCTAAAGATGCCTATGATAGGGGCAATGAGAGCTGAAAGCTAGTAAGTATCATAATTTTTGGGAGCTCTTTATGAGACTTGCAATCCCTGCTTCCCTCTTTGAAGGGCCTTTCTTTTACTTTGTAGTTGAGTCAGTAAACCTATTCCCTTCTATCTCAGCAAGTATTTTGAGTTGTTGTGTTTCATTCATTCATATGATGATTTTTGCAATCATGTCTCTTATGTTCCTTGTTTTGCACATTGCTCTTATCTTGATATTTACTACTTTGAAAGCTATCATTGAAAAACCAGTTATTTGTGAACTCCAGCAAATTATCAACTATTCTTCGACCAAGAGCTAAGTTTGCCATTACCAATTCTAATTCACTTTATGTATCTTTATTGTGTTTCCTTTACTCATTGCAAGTTGAGTTGTATAATAGTGAGTTTTCTTCTATTATGATCTATGTATTTGATGAATGTGAGGCTTCTTGTCCGTATTCTTTTATCGACTCTTCACTCCATAAACCTAAGGCCATGTTTATTGAGCTCCGTTTCGCTTGGGGACAAGCGAAGTCTAATCTTGGGGGGAGTTGATACGTCCATTTTGCATCACTATTCTATGTCTTAATTCACTATTATTCATTGATATATTTCGTATTGAGAGGTGATACTTATGTTATTTCATCTATTTTTGCATGGTTGATGACTTTCGGAGCATGGACTGCTGCAGTCAGGATTCTGATGGAAAAGGTGCTGTTTGGAGGCAAAATTCGCGAAGATCAGAAAATCCGGGAAAATATACGGAAAATCCTATTTTTCTAGAAGACTAAGGATGCCAGAAGATGGAGTGGAGGTGGGCCACAGGGGGCCCACACCACCCCATGGTGCGGGCAGGCCTAGGCCGCGCCTAGAGGTGGTGTGCCCCCTGGCCCACACCAGCCTCTCCCCTCTGGCATATATCATCCTCCCGAAACCCTAAGACTTGGGGGAGCGACCATAGAAAGATTCCGCTGCCTCTGCGGGGCGGAAAACACCGAGAGAGAAAGATCTCTTCGGCAGACAGATTTCTGCCGAGGGAATTCCTTCCCAGAGAGGGGACATCGTCGCCATCAACACCACCATCAAGCTAGACTTCATCGGGATCATCATCGTCATCAGCACCACCATAATCACCATCAGCACCCTCATCACCATCTCCATATTGCTGTAACAATTGAGTTGAATCTTGCATAGTTCATAGGGGAAACTTTCCTGGTGTTGATTACTCTTTGTAGTCGATGCTATTGAGTGAACCGTTGAATTGTTGTTTATGTTTAGATTGCTATACATCATTATTACATCTCTGATCATGATCCATATGATGTCTTGTGAGTAGTTCGTTTTGTTCTTGAGGACATGAGAGAAGTCTTGGTGTTAGTAGTGAAGTTGTGTTGAGAAAGATTCAATAGATTGTTATTTAAGTTGTGGTGTACTTCTTCTAGTGGTGTCATGTGAACGTCGACTACATGACACTTCACCTAATGGGCCTAGGGGAATGCATTGTGTATTTGGCTACTAATCGTAGGGGTTGCCGGAGTGACAGAAACCTGAACCCCCGTTAGGAAACCATTGCACAAGGGATGTAAGGGTCTTAGAGTTTAAAGTTGTGGTTAGGTTTCTACCTTAATTACTTTCTTGTACTTACAGATGTTTGCAAGGGGTATAATCACAATTATGTATCAGTCTTGGATGGGGCGGTACATTAGCACAGGTTCACCCACACAACACTTAGCAAGCTAAAGAAGATTAATCGACTATATGAAGCGAAAGCACTTGACAGTCTTCCCATGTGTCCTCGAGAACGTTTGGTCATCCTAAGAAATACAACCGGCTTGTCCTTTGCTGCATAAAGGATCGGGCCACTTGCTGCATTTATTCCTACTGTCTTTTATTTACTCATACTTTGTTTACTTGCTTTATCGAAAACCCCTAAAAATCCGTTGCTAATTATTTGCAGAGAATTCCTGATCCATACCACTAGCCAGCACCTTATCGAAAATACTGCGATACACCCCCTATACTTGTGGGTCATCAGTGAGTCATAGCCTCTTTAATTGTTTTGAAAACACGGTCAAATTTCTAGGCATGCATATTCTTAGCAATAAGTTGAATCATTCCAAACTCTCACTCGTTCTCGATACATTGACTGCCTGGTGGGTCCAGTGAACATATTTTCACAAGGTGTGAAGTTAATTTCGAAATGCACGCAAAATTTCTAAACGCGGTGAGCCATATCCACTTTGATGATTTTCAAAACACGGTCAAATTTCTAGGCATGCATATTCTAAGAAATAAGTTGAATCATTCCAAACTCTCACTCGTTCTTGATACATTGACTGCCTGGTAGGTCCACTGAATAGATTATCGCAAGGTGTGAAGTTAATTTTGAAACATAGGCAAACTTTCAAAACACGGTGAGTCATAGTCTCTTTGATATATTTCAAAACACGGTCAAATTTCTAGGCATGCATATTCTTAGCAAGAAGTTAGATCTTTCTAAACTATCACTCGTCTCGATACATTGACTTCCTGGTAGTGGGTCCACTTAAAAGATTTTTGCAAGGTGTGAAGTTAATTTCGAAACACGGGCAAAATTTCAAAACACGGTGAGTCATAGTCTCTTTGATTGTTTGCAAAACACGGTCAAAATTTCTAGGCATGCATATTCTTAGCAAGAAGTTGAATCTTTCCAAACTCTCCCTCGTTCTCGATACACTGAACAGATTATCGCAAGTTGTGAAGTTAATTTCGAAACACAACCAAAATTTCAAAACATGGTGAGTCATAGTCTCTTTAATTGTTTCCAAAACACGGCCAAATTTTGAGCCATGAATATTCTTAGCAATAAGTTGAATCTTGCCAAACAACTTTCACTCGTTCTCGATACATTGATTGCCTGGTGGGTCCACTGAACAGATGATCACAAGGTGTGAAGTTAATTTCGAAACACAGCCAAAATTTCAAAAAACGGTGAGTCATAGTCTCTTTGGTTGTTTTCAAACACGGTCAAATTTCTAGGCATGTATATTCTTAGCAAGAAGTTGAATCTTTCTAAACTCTCACTCGTCTCGATACATTGACTGCTCGGTGGTGGGTCCACTGAAGAGATTTACGCAAGGGGTGAAGTTAATTTCGAAACACGGGCAAAATTTCAAAACACGGTGATTCATAGTCTCTTTGATTGTTTTCAAAACACGGTCAAATTTCTAGGCATGCATATTCTTAGCAAGAAGTTGAATCTTTCCAAACTCTCACTCGTTCTCGATACATTGACTGTGGCCAAGTGGTGGGTCCACTGAACAAATTATCACAAGGTGTGAAGTTAATTTCAAAACACAGCCAAAATTTCAAAACACGTTGAGTCATAGTCTCTTTGATTGTTTCCAAAACACGGTCAAATTTCGAGGCATGCATATTCTTAGCAAGAAGTTGAATCTTGCCAAACAACTCTCACTCGTTTATGATACATTGACTGTCTAGTGGGTCCACTGAACAGATGATCGCAAGGTGTGAAGTTAATTTCAAAACGCGGCCAAAATTTCAAAACATGGTGATTCATAGTCTCTTTGATTGTTTCCAAAACACGGTCAAATTTCGAGGCATGCATATTCTTAGCAAGAAGTTGAATCTTGCCAAAGAACTCTCACTCGTGATCGATACATTGACTGCCTGGTGGGTCCACTGAATAGATTATCGCAAGGTGTGAAGTTAATTTTGAAACACAGCCAAAATTTCAAAAAACGGTGAGTCATAGTCTCTTTGGTTGTTTTCAAAACACGGTCAAATTTCTAGGCATGCATATTCTTAGAAATAAGTTGAATCATTCCAAACTCTCACTCGTTCTCGATACATTGACTACCTGGTAGGTCCACTGAATAAATTATCGCAAGGTGTGAAGTTAATTTTGAAACACAACCAAACTTTTAAAACACGGTGAGTCATAGTCTCTTTGATTGATTTCAAAACACGGTCAAATTTCTAGGCATGCATATTCTTAGAAAGAAGTTGGATCTTTCCAATCTTTCACTCGTCTTGATACATTGACTTCCTGGTAGTGGGTCCACTTAAAAGATTTTCGCAAGGTGTGAAGTTAATTTCGAAACACGGGCAAAATTTCAAAACACGGTGAGTCATAGTCTCTTTGACTGTTTTCAACACACGGTCAAAATTTCTAGGCATGCATATTCTTAGCAAGAAGTTGAATCTTTCCAACACTCACGCGTTCTTGATACACTGAATAGATTACCGCAAGGTGTGAAGTTAATTTCGAAACACAGCCAAAATTTCAAAACACGGTGAGTCATAGTCTCTTTGATTGTTTCCAAAACATGGTCAAATTTCGAGGCATGCATATTCTTAGCAAGAAGTTGAATCTTGCCAAACAACTCTCACTCGTTCTCGATACATTGACTGCCAGGTGGGTCCACTGAACATATTATCACAAGGTGTGAAGTTAATTTTGAAACACAGCAAAAATTTCAAAAAACGGTGAGTCATAGTCTCTTTGGTTGTTTTCAAAACACGGTCAAATTTCTAGGCATGTATATTCTTAGCAAGAAGTTGAATCTTTCCAAACTCTCATCGATACATTGACTGCCTGGTGGTGGGTCCACTGAACAGATTTTCGCAAGGGGTGAAGTTAATTTCGAAACACGGGAACAATTTCAAAACACGGTGATTCATAGTCTCTTTGATTATTTTCAAAAGACGGTCAAATTTCTAGGCATGCATATTCTTAGGAAGAACTTGAATCTTTCCAAACTCTCACTCGTTCTCGATACATTGACTGTGGCCTAGTGCTGGGTCCACTGAACAAATTATCACAAGGTGTGAAGTTAATTTCAAAACACAGCCAAAATTTCAAAAAACGGTGAGTCATAGTCTCTTTGATTGTTTCCGAAACGCGGTCAAATTTCGAGGCATGCATATTCTTTGCAAGAAGTTGAATCTTGCAAAACAATTCTCACTCGTTCTCGATACATTGACTGTCTGGTGGGCCCACTGAATAGATTATCACAAGGTGTGAAGTTAATTTCGAAAAACGGCCAAAATTTCAAAACATGGTGAGTCATAGTCTCTTTAATTGTTTCAAAAACACAGTCACATTTCGAGGCATGCATATTCTTAGCAAGAAGTTGAATCTTGCCAAAGAACTCTCCCTCGTGCTCGATACATTGACTGCATGGTGGGTCCACTGAATAGATTATCGCAAGGTGTGAAGTTAATTTCGAAACATAGCCAAAATTTCAAAAAACAGCGAGTCATAGTCTCTTTGGTTGTTTTCAAAACACGGTCAAATTTCTAGGCATGCATATTCTTAGAAATAAGTTGAATCATTCCAAACTCTCACTCATTCTCGATACATAGACTTCCTGGTAGGTCCACTGAACAAATTATCGCAAGGTGTGAAGTTAATTTTGAAACACAACCAAACTTTCAAAACACGGTGAGTCATAGTCTCTTTGATTGATTTCAAAACACAGTCAAATTTCTAGGCATGCATATTCTTAGAAAGAAGTTGGATCTTTCCAAACTGTCACTCGTCTCGATACATTGACTTCCTCGTAGTGTGTCCACTTAACAGATTTTCGCAAGGTGTGAAGTTAATTTCAAAACACTGGCAAAATTTCAAAACACGGTGAGTCATAGTCTCTTTGATTGTTTTCAAAACACGGTCAAAATTTCTAGGCATGCATATTCTTAGCAAGAAGTTGAATCTTTCCAAACTCTCACTCGTTCTCGATACACTGAACAGATTATCACAAGGTGTGAAGTTAATTTCGAAACACAGCCAAAATTTCAAAACACATTGAGTCATAGTCTCTTTGATTTTTTCCAAAACACGGTCAAATTTCGAGGCATGCATATTCTTAGCAAGAAGTTGAATCTTGGCAAACAAATCTCACTCGTTCTCGATACATTGACTGCCTGGTGGGTCCAGTGAACAGATTATCGCAAGGTGTGAAGTTAATTTTGAAACACATCAAAAATTTCAAAAAATGGTGAGTCATAGTCTCTTTGGTTGTTTTCAAAACACGGACAAATTTCTAGGCATGTATATTCTTAGAAGGAAGTTGAATCTTTCCAAACTCTCACTCGTATCGATACATTGACTGCCTGGTGGTGGGTCGACTGAACAAATTTTTCAAGGGGTGAAGTTAATTTCGAAACACGTGCCAAATTTCAAAACACGGTGATTCATAGTCTCTTTGATTATTTTCAAAACACGATCAAATTTCTAGGCATGCATATTCTTAGCACGAAGTTGAATCTTTCCAAACTCTCACTCGTTCTTGATACATTGACTGCGTCCTGGTGGAGGGTCCACTGAACAAATTATCGCAAGGCATGAAGTTAATTTCATAACATAGCAAAAATTTCAAAATATGGTGAGCCATAGTCTCTTTGATTGCTTCCAAAACACGGTCAAATTTCGAGGCATGCATATTCTTAGCAAGAAGTTGAATCTTGTCAAACAACTCTCACTCGTTCTCGATAAATTGACTGTCTGGTGGGTCCACTGAACAGATTATCGCAAGGTGTGAAGTTAATTTCGAAACGCAGCCAAAATTTCAAAAAACGGCGAGTCATAGCCTCTTTGGTTGTTTTCAAAACACGGTCAAATTTCTAGTCATGTATATTCTTAGCAAGAAGTCTTCTCGATACATTGACTTCCTGGTGGTCGGTCCACTGAACAGATTTTCGCAAGGGGGGAAGTTAATTTTGAAACACGGGCAAATTTCAAAACACGGTGATTCATAGTCTCTTTGATTATTTTCAAAACACGGTCAAATTTCTAGGCATGCATATTCTTAGCAAGAAGTTGAATCTTTCCAAACTCTCACTCGTTCTCGATACATTGCATGTGGCCTGGTGGTGGGTCCACTGAACAAATTATCGCAAGGTGTGAAGTTAATTTCAAAACACAACCAAAATTTCAAAACATGCTGAGTCATAGTCTCTTTGATTGTTTCCAAAACACGGTCAAATTTCGAGGCATGCATATTCTTAGCAAGAAGTTGAATCTTGCAAAACAACTCTCACACGTTCTCGATACATTGACTGCCTGGTGGGTCCACTAAACAGATTATCGCAAGCTATGAAGTTAATTTCGAAACACAACCGAAATTTCATAACACGGTGAGTCATAGTCTCTTTGGTTGTTTCCAAAACATGGTCAAATTTCAAGGCATGCATATTCTTAGCAAGAAGTTCAATCTTGCCAAACAAGTGTCACTCGTGATTGATACATTGACTGCCTGGTAGGTCAACTGAGCAGATTATGGCAAGGTGTGAAGTTAATTTCAAAACATAGCCAAAATTTCAAAACATAGTGAGTCATAGTCTCTTTGGTTGTTTTCAAAACACGATGAAATTTCTAGGCATGCATATTCTTAGCAAGAAGTTGAATGTTTCCAAACTCTCACTCGTCTCCATACATTGACTGCCTGGTGGTGGGTCCACTGAACAGATTTTCGCAAGGTGCGAAGTTAATTTCAAAACACGGCCAAAATTTCGAAACACGGTGAGTCATAGCCTCTTTTATTTTTTTCAAAACACGATCAAATTTCTAGGCATGCATATTCTTAGCAAGAAGTTGAATCTTTCCAACCTCTCACTCATTCTCGATACAATAACTGCATGCTGGTGGGTCCACTAAACAGATTATCGCGAGGTATGAAGTTAATTTCGAAACGAAGCCAAAATTTCAAAACACGGTGAGTCATAGTATCTTTAGTTGTTTTCAAAACACGATCAAATTTCTAGGCATGCATATTCTTAGCAAGAAGTTGAATCTTTCCAAACTCTCACTCGTCTCGATACATTGACTGTCTGGTGGTGGGTCGACAAAACAGATTTTTGCAAGGTGTGAAGTTAATTTCGAAACACGGGCAAAATTTCAAAACACAGTGAGTCATAGTCTCTTTGATTATTTTCAAAACACGGTCAAATTTCTAGGCATGCATATTCTTAGCAAGAAGTTGAATCTTTCCAAACCCTCACACGTTCTCGGTACATTAACTGCCTGGTGGTGGGTCTAGTGAATAGATTATCACAAGGTGTGAAGTTAATTTCAAAACGCAACCAAAATTTCAAAACACGGCGAGTCATAGGCTCTTTTGTTTTTTTCAAAACACGGTGAAATTTCTAGGCATGCATATCCTTAGCAAGAAGTTGAACCTTTCCAAACTCTCACTCGTCTCGATACATTGATTGTGACCTGATGGTGGGTCCACTGAATAGATTTTTGCAAGGTGTGAAGTTAAATTTGAAACACGGGAAAAATTTCAAAACACGGTGAGTCATAGTCTCTTTGATTATTTTCAAAATACGGTCAAACTTCTAGGCATGCATATTCTTAGCAAGAAGTTGAATCTTTCCAACCTCTCACTCGTTCTCGATACATTAACTGCATGGTGGTGGGCCCACTAAACAGATTATCGCGAGGTATGAAGTTAATTTCGAAACAAAGCCAAAATTGCAAAACACGGTGAGTCATAGTCTCTTTGGTTGTTTTCAAAACACGATCAAATTTCTAGGCATGCATATTCTTAGCAAGAAGTTGAATCTTTCCAAACTCTCACTCGTCTCGATACATTGACTACCTGGTGGTGGGTCCACAAAACAGATTTTTGCTAGGTGTGAAGTTAATTTCGAAACACGGGCAAAATTTCAAAACATAGTGAGTCATAGTCTCTTTGATTATTTTCAAAACACTGTCAAATTTCTAGGCATGCATATTCTTAGCAAGAAGTTGAATCTGTCCAAACCCTCACTCGTTCTCGGTACATTAACTGCCTGGTGGTGGGTCCAGTGAATAGATTATCACAAGGTGTGAATTTAATTTCGAAACGCAACCAAAATTTCAAAACACGGTTAGTCATAGTCTCTTTTGTTTTTTTCAAAACACGGTGAAATTTCTAGGCATGCATATTCTTAGCAAGAAGTTGAATCTTTCCAAACTCTCACTCGGCTCGATACATTGATTGCGACCTAGTGGTGGGTCCACTGAACAGATTTTTGCAAGGTGTGAAGTTAAATTCGAAACACGGGAAAAATTTCAAAACACGGTGAGTCATAGTCTCTTTGATTATTTTTAAAACACGGTCAAATTTCTAGGCATGCATATTCTTAGCAAGAAGTTAAATCTTTCCAAACTCTCACTCGTTCTCGATACATTAACTGCCTGGTGGTGGGTCCACTAAACAAATTATCGCAAGGTGTGAAGTTAATTTCGAAACACAACCAAAATTTCAAAACATGGCGAGTCATAGTCTCTTTGATTGTTTTCAAAACACGGTCAAATTTTGAGGCATGCATATTCTTAGCAAGAAGTTGAATCTTGCCTAACAACTCTCACTCGTTCTCGATGCATTGACTGCCTGGTGGTGGGTCCATTTAACAGATTATCGCAAGGTGTGAAGTTAATTTTGAAACACAACCAAATTTCAAAACAGTGTGAGTCATAGCCTCTTTGATTGTTTTCAAAACATGGTCAAATTTCTAGGCATGCATATTCTTAGCAAAAAGTTTAATCTTGCCAAACAACTCTCACTCGTTCTTGATACATTGACTACATGGTGGGTCCACTGAACAAATTATCGCAAGGTGTGAACTTAATTTTGAAACACACCGAGAAATAGTAGTAGAGAGTAGCGAAATGAATTGCCTTGGCTATGTGGTCAGGCAACAAGGCCTTATCCAATAGCTAGGCATCGGGGCCCACCTAGGACGTGCATTTGAACACCTGTGTCTTTGGCATCTCCCTAGGAACCGTGGTATGATGACAGCTGCATATGAGCAGTACAGGACTGCAGTACACTACTAAAGTCTTAGTTCATGAATCAGTGAGCAGGAGTACTCGAGTACTACTCCGTACTACTAGAACCCTACTGCCACTGCTGCCCGTCGCTCGTCGCCCTAGGAGTAGTAAAAAGCCGCAATAGCCACCGCCGCTCGCCACCCACCGCCTGCAGATGCCTACCTACTGGAGTAGTAGTATAGTAGAAAGAAGACATATGTATTACTATTGGAGTACTGGTAGTACAACTCGAGTATAAAAATACATATACTCCATATTACT
This sequence comes from Avena eriantha, assembly GCA_910589775.1. Classification (NCBI taxonomy): domain Eukaryota; kingdom Viridiplantae; phylum Streptophyta; class Magnoliopsida; order Poales; family Poaceae; genus Avena; species Avena eriantha. The sequence goes on from OU342740.1 coordinate 494,724,132, forward strand.
GGAGTACTAGTTCAAATGTACTACTACTACTAGTACTCTGTATCTAGACAAGCTTTAACCGCAAGAAAGAAATGGAGAAGAGAAATGAGTCTGCCATGCTGAGAAAGAAAGAGCTAGAAGAGACAAGCAAATAGAATAAAATGCAGATGGTGTTGAAGACATGCATGCAGTCCTCGTTTTCTCCCCGGCATCACTGTACACTTTGTGTCAGGCTCGAGGTTTCTCCGTCTCTCTCTAGGTGTAGACCTTCTCCATTTCCAAAAAAGGCGTAGACCTTCTTACCACTCACACGGGTAGGATCTGTTTGTCTGGTACAGTACTGTACAGGGTAATAAGTGCCTGATTTACTCTCACCTGTCAACTTTCTGCAGGCTTCGTTAAAAAAACTCAATGCTGCATAAAAATTCAGGACTATGGGCACTACATCGGCGAGCCAAGCTTCTAGGGAACCACTCCAATGCTGGGCACGTCGGCGGATTCCACCAAGAGCTAGCCGGTGATGGACAAACACGAGCTAGCACCGATAATTGTTCTATGCCCCCATGACGGCTGCCTCACCATGGTCGCCTACCACGAGCTCGGCAACCACAAGGCCGCGTGCCCGTACAGCCCGTGCGCCTGCACAGAGGTTGGCTGCATATTCACTGCCTCACCGGTCGAGCTCCCTTTGCACCTCAAGGCGCCCACAAGGTACAAGTGCATAGGCTATCGTACGACCATCCCATGGAGTGTATAATAACGATGTCGTTACCATCCTTTCCGCTATCCATGGTCATCGTCTACGGTGATGAAGCTACCGTGTTTAGCCTCATCATCAGCGAGTGATATCTACGCACTTCTATTCTTGTAGACAGTTGTTCGGCCTCCAAGTGCAGAGGTTTGTAGAACAGCAGCAAGTTTTCCCTTAAGTGGATCACCCAAGGTTTATCAAACTTAGGGAGGAAGTGGTCAAAGGTATCCCCTCTCAAGCAACCCTGCAATCAAGATACAAGAAGTCTCTTGTGTCCCCAACACACCCAATACACTTGTCAGGTGTATAGGTGCCCTAGTTAGGCAAAGAGATAGTGAAATACAAGTGGTATGGATAATTATAAGTGGTAACGGTGATAGAAAATAGCTTGATGGCGTGGAAGAGACTAAAGGAAAACTGAAATAAAGATGGAAGCAAGCAAACATGTAACAGATCTAATTGCAAACGGTGTTTCAATGCTTAGAAACAAGGCCTAGGGATCATACTTTCACTAGTGAACACTCTCATATAAATATATTCTTCTTTATGATACTACGCTGAACTACTCTCCGGTTGGACACTCTAATCATCGGTAGGGCTATAACATCACACCTCAAAGTCCGCTTTCCCCATCTAGATAACCCCACACTGTCACCTTGAGCTCTAGATGGTTCCAACAAACACCATAATTTCATAAAGACATCCAACTCCAAATATAACTCATAACAAGTATTTGTAATCTCTAGCCTAAGTGCCACCATGGTGTGCACGATGTCACTTTCACACACATGGGGAGAGCAGAGATCTATTAAAGCACTTGAGTAGCAAGGTAGATCTATAGATTACAAGCTCATGATCACAATATGATCACGCATAGAGAGAGATGAACACATAGCTACCGGTAGAACCCTTAGCCTCGAGAGAGAACTACTCCCTCCTCATCAAGGGAATCAGCAACGGTGATGGAGATGGTGGTGGAGATCGATGGAAATGGCTCAGGGGGCACTTCCTCGTCCCGGAGGGTGCCGAATCAGAGACTCTCTGTCCCCTGAATCTCCCCTTCGGTGGTGGAGGCGCTGCGGAACTTTTCGTGGCTGGAGGCTTGACTATCTAGGGTTTATGCCTCGGGAGGCTTCTTATAGGCCAGAGGGCAAGGTCGGTGCGCGGCCAGGGGGCCCACACCACCTGGTGGCACGGCCAGGGCTAGCCCACGCCACCACATGGTGTGGCCGCCCTGTGGCCCCTCTCCGTCTCGTCTTCTGGCTCCGTGAGTCTTCCGGTAAAATATCGACTTTGGCTTTTCTCCGGTCCAATTTCGAGAATATTGATTTTTTGACTTTCCTATAACCAAAAACAGCAGAAAACAGGCAACTGGCACTGCGGCATCTTGTTAATAGGTTAGTCCAAGAAAGTGTATAAAAAGTACTCCAAAGTGTGGACAAAACATAAGAAAGTAGATAAACCCAAGCATGGAACATCAAAAATTATAGATACATTTGCAATGTATCAACATCCCCAAGCTTAACTCCTGCTCGTCCTCGAGTTGGTAAGTGATAAAAAGAAAGAATAATTTTTGAGGTGACATGCACCATCAAAGACTTGATCAAAGTATTTGTAAAACATTCAGAGCTGGGATCATAGTACTTCAATCATAGCATGAAAGACAAAGTTCTAGAAATAAGACAAAGAAACTATGATGCAACATGAAAAGGCACAAACAAAAGATTCATGAATAACAATGCTTTGCAAGACGTTTGTTTGTTTCACATAAAGAAAACATAGCATAATAGTATTCAGCTTGTCCCTCATAGAGTAGCAAATATAAATGCATAGGACACCTTCGAAGTTCATAAGAGTGACTAGATACAAATAGTTTAAAACAAGCAATATCAAAGTATGCACCAATTAACTAGTCTTGGGACAATGCACATAGAACTAACAATGGCCACTATGCTCTCAAAGTAGGTGCATAAAGGTAGAAGGTGGAGACACAATATAATGGTGGAAGAGAGGCCTTCATAGAAGGAAGCAGAGATTCAAGTTTCATAAAGAGCTTCCCATAATTATGGTACTTGTTAGCTTTCAGCTCTCATTGCCCCTATCATAAGCATCTTGAAGTGAATAAGGTTAAAGTGAACAAACTATGGTGTACATGCTTGACGAAGTATAAGTCAAGAATCTCATGTCCCTTGAATACGAGGGCCGCTCCTCATGCTACTCAAGTTTAGTCACCGGTAAGTTCTTGTCATTGTAAGTACATGTGTATCATAGAGAACCGCCAACGGGGTACCCCTTGCCCGATGATACGGAAGAATCCCCATATAAAAATGACAAGGCAAGCAGACAACGAGCATCTCAGCAATCTTCTTATTTACCATGGGAATATTGTGCTTTTTTCTCTCTTTCCTCTTTTCATAATCTCTTTTTTCTCTTTTCTCTTTTTTCTCAATATAGGACTCTTTTTTATAAGAAGAATGCTTCATAGACAGCTCATTATGGTTACGCTGTAGGTGTCCACCATGTCAGCATGGATTAGACCAGCGGCCCAGGCATTTCTCTAACACATATACATAACTCCATGGACTTACAAGCTCCCCTTTCATTTCACACCGACGACATCCATATACAAAAGAGCATGATATCAACTAGGTACAAAGTACCAAGTGCAATGTTGAAAGTGTTCCCCATGACAGCATGGTTCTGCTAATTCCCAACAAATAAGTGCAAGCATATACAACATAGACAACACAATGGTTCAAGTTTATTAAGGGCAAGAAAAGTAAAGTGTGCCATCAAGTTCGTGAGAGCTTTAGTCACTAGTTTTCTCATAACAAGTTTAATTTGGAAGGTAAACAAAAGCATGAATATACTTGGAATAGCATAAGCTAGTAGGTAGGTATGGTGGACTCTTAGGAATAACTTGGTTTAGGGAGTTGGATGCATGAGTGGGACTCATACTTGGTTGTGGAGGCTAGCAAAAGACTGGGAGCGACAAACTAAGAGAGCAATAATGGCCATAATCATGCAGAGCGACAAAACATCATTGATCAAAGCATAAAGTGATACTACAAGTTGAAAACTAAAGGATCATCAAGGCTATGGTGACTTGGGATAGTCATAAAATGGTGTGAGCATGTGCCAAGTCAACCCAAATAAAGGATCAAAGGAGAATACCACAATACTATGCTTTAATATGCTAAACCAACGCATGATTCATCCAAGGCACATTAAGCAATATGAATTGTTCATAACAAGTCATGCTATATCAAGGAATACTAAGCATAAAGCCAAAAAAATATCAAGCATGGCATGACAGAGCATAAGCCACAGTCAAAAACAAGCTCTTTTTACCACATAAGCAAGAACTTTCCTACTCTTTTCCAAACCAAACCAAACTATTTGCAAACCAATGTATGAAAGAGGGAGGTCCAACCAATTTATTCAGCAAACTAAGAAAACCAAGCAAACAAAAAACCAAAACGAAAAAGAAGACGCTCCAAGAACAACACAACCGTGCATGAAACAATAAAAATAAAGCGTTTGGAAGAAACCTGGGATTTTTATTAATGAAGAAAGGGATGCCTTGGGAATCCCCAAGCTTTGACGCTTGTACTTCTTGGATATTTATTGGGGTGACACGCGTGGCATCCCCAAGCTTGAGCTTTAGTCCATCCTTCATCTCATTACTCATTTATTCCATACACCTGAAAATTTTCCTTCATACAAAACTTCACACAATCTTTATTAGCAACATTAGTGTACTCGAGATAAGTAAGTCTTAAGGTTCAGTTCTAACACCAAATAAACTTCCATTAAAACACAAGCTACTGTAGCACTTCCCTCAAAAACTCAATTCCCCAAAAGAACTCAAAAAAGGAACCAACAAGAAGCAAATGCAAATAATGGCAAAAATCTGTCAAAACAGACCAGCGGGTAAAGACGAATTTTTTGGAGGACCTTCTGTTGCTCAAATCAAAAAGTGTTGAACTAACGAAAGTTAGATAACAACCTGGGGCAGAAGCAAAAAAAATCACGCCTTATGTTGCTTCATGTTTGTCAATTGCCCCGCAGGTAAAGACGAATTTTTTCGAAGACCTTCTGTTGCTTCTTGTTTGTCAATTGCCCCGCTGTAATTTGTTCACCCAGCATGTTATCTATCTAAGGAGAGACACCTCTACTGAACTATGGATCCCGGTCCTTTTACTTTACATACAATCTACAATCTTTTACTGCTTTGTGTTTAGTTTCTGCAAACTATTACTTTCTTCCATTCGATACGTTTAATCTTTTGTTTTCAGCAAAATCGGTGAGATTGACAACCTCATCGCAAGTTGGGGACATAGTTCTGTGGTTGTGTTGTGCACGTCTCCACGTTGCTACTAGCACCGGTAGTGCGCCCTGCCAAAGCTCAGCTAGTAACACCTTTGGGGTGTTTCCTTGCTCCTACTGGTTTGATTAAACCTTGGTCTCATAACTAAGGGAAAACTTGCTGATGTGCTCATCATACCTTCCTCTTGGGGTTCCCAACAAGCTCTACATTAATCATGAGCCAGCAAAGATTTTTCTGGCGCTGTTGCTAGGGAGTTAAGGACATCTTCACAAGGATTGAATTATTCTTCAAGGAACCTATTGGATTCAGCTGCTGGAGGTACCTTTATGACCATCACTTTGGGTGCTGCAACAAAACTATTGGACAATATGATGGTTAATTATTCTGAATGGCATACTGAGAGAGCTCCACAAGGTAAGAAGGTAAACTCTGTTGAGGAAACCTCCTCCTTGAGTGATAAGATTGATATTATTATGTCTATGCTTGTTAATGGGAAAGCCCATATTGATCCAAATAATGTTCCTTTAGCCTCTTTGGTTGCTCAAGAAGAGCAAGTTGATGTGAACTTCATAAGAAATAACAACTTTGGCAACAATGCTTATGGTAATAATGCTTATAGGAACAATTTTGGTAACAAAAATTATAAGCCATATCCTCCCAACAATGGTAATGCTTATGGAAATTCTTACAACAGTAATAAGAGTGCTCCCTCTGAACTTGAAGTTATGCTTAAAGAGTTTATTAGTAAACAAACTGCTTTCAATAAAACTATTGAGGAAAAACTCTCTAATGCTGAAAGAAATATAGCATCTTTGGCTGAAGCTCAATCTTCTTTGAATAAAATGGCTGCTAAACCTGAAACTAATAATAATCCCTTTGCATCTACTAATGCTATACAAGTAAGAATTGATGAAAATGTTAGACTATTAGCTGAATTACATGCTAAGTGGGAAAGAGAAGATGAAATTGCTAGAAACATTAGTGTTTCTACTATCACTACCACTAGTGTTGAGGCTACTAATAGTTATACTACTTTAGATGATAAACTTGATTTTGATCTTGATGGTTGCAACATCTCTGAAGTTATTAAGTTCCTACAAAAGCTTGCTAAAAGTCCTAATGCTAGTGCTATGAACATGGCTTTTACAAAACACATTACTGATGCTCTCATAAAGATTAAAGAAGAAAAGATGAATCATAAAGCTTCTATTCCTATAAAGCAAGAAGATGGTTGGGAACCCATCATTAATATGAAAGTGAATGACTTTGATTTCAAAGCTTTGTGTGATCTTGATAGTAGTGTTTCTATTATGCCTATAAGGATTTATGATATGCTTGATTTTCCTCCTCTTGAAGATTGTTATTTGAATGTCCCACTTGATGATAATGCTAAAAAGAAACTCATGGGGAGTCTCAATGATGTCCTTATTATGGTTAACGATTCCTATGTCCCCGTTGATTTCTATGTTTTGGATGTTGAATACAATGCTTCTTGTCCTATTACTTTGGGAAGACCTTTTCTTAGAACTGTTGGTGCCATCATTGATATGAAAGAAGGCACCATTAAATATCAACTCCCACTTAAGAAAGGTATAGAACACTTCCCCAAAAAGAGAGAAAATATTTCTTTTGCTTCTCCTATGAAAACAAAATTTGGTCTTAATGCTTCTTCATTTGAGAACACTTGATTCTTTCTTTGCTTCTTATGCCTAACTTAAAGGCGTTAAAGAAAAGTACTTGTTGGGAGATAACCCAAGAGTTTTAGATGAGTCTTGGAAGTTATTACCTCTGTAATAACCTATCCTTATCCTTTTTATTTGCTTTTTGTGCCAAGAGTAACCTCTAATGAGAGTGAAGTAATGATTGGGAAAGTTGTTGTCCCAAAACAGATTTTTGTGCTTAACCGCAAAAATTCCTGAGAGAGCTCTGTACGTCGGATTGAGCTGTAATTGTTTGTGCTTCTGCCCCAGGTTGTTATCTAACTTTCGTTAGTTCAGCACTTTTTGATTTCAGCAACATAAGATCTTTGAAAATTTTTGTCTTTACCTGCTTGTCTGTTTTGACAGATTTCTGCCATTTTCTGCATTTGCTTCTTGTTAGTTCCTTCTTGAGTTCCTTTGGGGAATTGAGATTTTTGAGGGAAGTTCTACAGTAGCTAGTGTTCTAATGGAAGTTTATTTGGTGTTAGAACTGAACCTTAAGACTTATTTATCTTAAGTGCACTAATGTTGCCAATGAGATTGTGTGAAGTTTTGTATGAAGGAAAAATTTCAGGTGTATGGAAGGAATGAGTAATGAGATGAAGGATGGACTAAATCTCAAGCTTGGGGATGCCACGCGTGTCACCCCAAGAAATATCCAAGAAGTACAAGCGTCAAAGCTTGGGGATGCCCAAGGCATCCCCTTCTTCATCAATAAAAATCCCAGGTTTCTTGCAAACACTTCATTTTTATTGTTTCGTGCACAATTGTGTTTTTCTTGGAGCGTCTTCTTTTTCTTTTTTTTTGGTTTTACTTTGCTTGGTTTGCTTAGTGTTCTGAATAAGTTGGTTGGACCCCCTTTTTCATACTTTGGTTTGCAAATAGTTTAGTTTGGTTTGGAAAAAGAGTGGGAAAGTTCATACTTTTGTGGTAAAAAGAGCTCGTTTTTGACTGTGGCCTATGCTTTGTCATGCCATGCTTGATATTGTTTTGGCTTTATGCTTAGTATTCTTTGCTGTAGCATGACTTGTTATAAACAATTGAGATTGCTTAATGTTCCTTGGATGAATCATGCGTTGTTTTAGCATATTAAAGCATAGTATAGTGGTATTCTCCTTTGATGCTTTATTTGGGTTGACTTGGCACATGCTCACACCATGTTATGACTATCTCAAGTCACCATAGACTTTATGATCCTTTAGTTTTTAACTTGCAGTATCACTTTATGCTTTGATCAATGATGTTTTGTCGCTCTACATGATTATGGCCATTATTGCTCTTAGTTTGTCGCTCCCAGTCTTTTGCTAGCCTCCACAACAAAGTATGAGTTCCACTCATGCATCCAACTCCCTAAACCAAGTTTTTCCAAAGAGTCCACCATACCTACCTACTAGCTTATGCTATTCCAAGTATATTCATGCTTTTTTTACCTTCCACTTGTTATGAGAAAACTAGTGATTAAAGCTCTCACGAACTTGATGGCACACTTTACTTTTTCACCCTAATAAACTTGAACCATTGGGTCCTTCTTTGTTGCGTATATGCTTGCGCTTTATAAGTTGAAATTAGCAGAACCATGTTTCATGGGAAACGCTTTCAACATTGCACTACTTTGTACCCCGTTGATATCATGTTCTTTTGCTTACGGATCCCAGCGGTGTGAAATAAAAGTGGAACTTGTAAGATCATGGAGTTTGTATGTGTGTTAGAGAAACGCCTGGGCCGCTAGCCTAAGCCATGCCTAATCATGGTGGAAACTTGCAGCATCACCATAATGAGCACTCTATGAATCATCCTCAATAAAAACCTATGCAAATAGCAAATAAAAAGATCGCTCAGATACTCATTGTCTGCTTGCCTTGTCATTTTGATTATGGGAAAGCTCCCGTATCATGTGCAAGGGGTACCCCATTGGCGGTTCTTAATGATACACACCTACTTACAATGACAAGAGCTTACTCGTGACTGAAGTTGAGTTGCATGAGGATCGGTGTTCGTAAGTAAGGGGCATGAGATTTCGGTTTATAACTTGTCAAGCATATCCTCTTAGTTGTGTCACTTTAACCTTAATCACCTTAAAGATGCTTATGATAGGGGCAATGAGAGCTGAAAGCTATAAGTACCATAATTTTTGGAAGCTCTTTATGAGACTTGAATCCCTACTTCCTTTTATAAAAGGCCTTTCTTCCACCATTATATTGAGTCTCCACCTTCTAACTTTATGCACCTACTTTGAGAGCATAGTGTCCATTCTTAGTTCTATGTGCATTGTCCCAAGACTAGTTGATTGATGCATAACTTGTTATTTCTTGTTTGAAACTACTGTATCTACTCACTCTTATGAACTTTGAAGGTGTCCTATGCATTTATATTTGCTACTCTATTGAGGGACAAGCTGAATACTGTTATACTATGTTTTCTTTATGTGAAATAAACAAACGTCTTGAAAAGCATGTTATTCATGAATCTTTTGTTTGTACCTTTTCATGTTGCATCATAGTTTCTTTGCTTATTGCTAGAACTTTGTCTTTCATGTTATGATTGAAGTACTATGATCCCAGCTTTGAGTTTTGCAAAAACTTTGATCAAGTCTTTGATGGTGCATGTCACCTCAAAAATTATTTCTTTTTATCACTTACCTACTCGAGGACGAGCAGGAGTTAAGCTTGGGGATGTTGATACATTGCAAATGTATCTATAATTTTTGATGTTCCATGCTTGGTTTTATCCACTTTCTTGTGTTTTGTTCCAACTTTGGAGTACTTTTCATATGATTTCTTGGACTAACCTATTAACAAGAGCCACAGTGCTAGCTGCCTGTTTTCAGCTGTTTTTGGTTCCAGGAAAGTGAGAAAATGAATATTCTCGGAATTGGATGGGACAAAAGCCAAAGTGCCTATTTTTCCGGAAGGGATCAAGTGCCAGAATACGAGACGGAGAAGGGTCAGTGGCCGGCCACACCACCTGGACGCGCGGCCAGGCTGGGCCCGCGCCAGGGGGTGGTGTGGTGGCTCCCGGCACCCCCTCGGCCTCTCCTTCCGCCTATAAGTTTCCCTCGGGACGAAAACCCTAAGTACCCGATCAAAAATCCACGAAAGAGTCTATAGCCGCTGTCATCTCCATCCCTAGATCAGGAGGGATCTGAAGCTCTTCCTGGCACCCTGCCGGAGAGGGGAATTCACCCTGGAGGCCTTCTTCATCACCATGCAAGCCTTCAGTGTGATGCGTGAGTAGTTCATCCTTGGACTACGGATCCATGTAGTAGCTAGATGGCTGGTTTCTCCTCCTTTGTGCTTTCATGTTTAGATCTTGTGAGCTCCGTTCATGATCAAGATCATCTTTTTGTAATCCATACATGTTGTGTTTGCGGGGATCCGATGGATATTGAGATGTTATTTCAGATTGATTATTGATTCTATCATGTCTTTGTTATTTGAGATCTTGCATGCTTTCCGTTGTTAGTAGCTATCTTGGCCAAGTAGATGCTAGCAACTCCAAGAGTTAGTATTTATGCTCGATAGTGGGTTCATGCTTCTGGTAATCTGGGGAAGTGAAAGAAATCTCTAAGGTACTAGATGTGATGTTGCTACTAGGGAGAAAACAACAATCCTTTGTTCATAGAACAACCGTATTGTTTACTTTACACGCAGTTCATAAAGCAATAATCAGTTGCTTGCAACTTAATACTGGAGGGGGTTCGGATGATAACCCGAAGGTGGATTATTAGTCATAAATGCAGTTGGATGGCGGTCTATGTATTATGTTGTAATGCCCAATCAAGTCTCAGAGGAGTCAAGATGATTAGTATATGCATGTATTGCTTTCTCGGTGTTTGTCAATTGCCCCACTATAATTTGTTCACCCAACATGTTATCTATCTAAGGAGAGCCACCTCTAGTGAACTATGGATCCTGGTCCTTTTACTTTACATACAATCTACAATATTTTACTGCTTTGTGTTTACTTTCTGCAAACTTTTACTTCTTTCCATTCGATACGTTTAATCCTTTGTTTTCCGCAAAACACGGTGAGATTGACAACCTCATCGCAAGTTGGGGACAAAGTTCTGTGGTTGTGTTGTGTAGGTCTCCACGTTGCTACTAGCACCGGTAGTGCGCCCTGCCAAAGCTCAGCTAGTAACACCTTTGGGGTGTTTCCTTGCTCCTACTGGTTCAATTAAACCTTGGTCTCATAACTGAGGGAAAACTTGCTGCTGTGCTCATCATACCTTCCTCTTGGGGTTCCCAACGAGCTCTACATTAATCACGAGCCAGCACTGTGCCAAGTGGACAAGTGGTAAATGTAACAATTATAATCCTATATATATATATGTGTGTGTGTAGGCAAGCAACCCATAATTAGACGGAACTCCTCTTGGTAGATTTCATCCCAACTTCAATAATCCTACTAGCCTGCTACCAAAACCATGGCCAGACACTAGATGATTAAGACCCTTCAGGTTGCTTAGCGATTAAGCTCCTTGGATCGGACTAATGCAATAAGCATAGTGGTTGCTCGTTATCCTCGAGTCAACTAGATTTCCACTGATATCCCCGTGTCACCCGAGGGTCGCCGGTCCACTAGCGTACAAGATCTTATCTATGTGGAACAAAGTATCATGTTGTCTGGGCCCTTAATTGGACAACAAGAATTAGGCATCCCACAGATAGTCAAGCACACATAATATAGCAATTAGAATCAATCACAAACTAGCGGAAAATATATGAAGGCACATCACATCTCACCAATCCCCTACATCTCCCACGCCCAAGGTAATTACTCACACATGAGAGAAGAATGGATCATCAATATAATTAAATAAAGGGAAATCATCTTTGTATTACCGTGGATATCCACAATAGGAATAGAAAAATATCCAACGCAATTCAAGATGGGAAGAAACAATCTCAAAGCCTTGTCTTGGAAGGTGGAGATCCCTCTCTCTCAAGTACAAGTAGTGGCTATGGGGTGTGTTGCCTAGGAGGTCGAAGATCATGGAGCGAGATGAAGAACGTCTTCTCCCTCTTCTCTGGATCTCTTCTTTCTCCCTTCTAGATGGTGTGGCGGTTGCTGTGTTGTGTTTTTGTCCCTGTTCCCTTCATGGTAGTTGTCCCTTTTAACAAGATAGAGGCGGCGGCAACTATACGACCGGCAAAATATTTCTGCTATATAGTTGCTCGTTAAAGCTTCTGTGAGCTCCCCTCGTGAGCTTTCAAGGCGGGACTCGCTTGTTTTCTCCAAAATATTGTGTTTCTCTAGTTAAATCCCTCTGTTGACGTTCAGAACCTCAAACACACATTAAAAACCAAGTTTTCTTTGCTACCGAAGTATTAGCGTTAGGTAAAACTAGAAAACGAACAAATCCGGGAGAAAACCATCAATAAAAGCCATCAAAAATGTGTTGAATATCACAGCTATCGACTCCCCCAAGATTAGATGTTGCTCGCCCTCGAGTGACAAGGAAATAAGGAAGAATAGCAGAGATTCGAGACTGAAAATAAAGGAACTAACAAGTTTGAATTGGTGTCAAATTATTTTATTCACAATCCCTGCAATCTTAAATATGATCATACAAGTATTCACAAGATTGCACTGAGTACACTTCCTAACCACGTATATCTTGTTACGAGTAAATCATATGCCCAAGCGAGTGTCGAAAGTTTAGCTAGGAAGGTGAGACAAATTCTTTTGGTGTCTCTCTTTATTGACAGATGAAAACCTTTTGTTCTTTTTTGTTTGCCCAATTAAGAGTACTCAAGTAGTCATCAAAGCATATAATTTAAGAACAACTCATCTATCCCATGTGAAAATCTCAAGACTATCGAAGCACCTCTTTCTTTTCTTTTGCCTTTCAAAAACTTTACCTCTTTCATAGAGAAATCATGCCACTATTTTTATCCCGTTTAATTGGGGTTGTGTTGTGCACTCGTGACCAACCAATAAATAATTGTTGAGCAATAATGGTTCATAGGAGTACTACAACTTCACTTGGAACGTGAAACCATGAGGAGACTAATTTTTTTACCCGTCATAGCATTGCTGCTACAGACGTTTGCATAACTCAATAGCTGAAATCAAGTGGTTTCCCACATTTAGATTGTTCGTTGGCCAGCGGAGTTAATAGTTCCCCATGGAGAACGATAGAGTTGTAATGACACGTGTAAAGCAATATCTTACGGTAATTATCAGAAAAAGTAGTGGCATAATTTCTACTACTTTGAAGCATCCATTTCATCAAATAATTTCAATCAAGGGTACTATCAAGTCTATTTGTATTAAGCTCAAATGGGATGGAGTGGTTTCAAAATTAAATTCTTCAGGCTAGACTTGGACTCAAGTCATCTTTCAGATGCTTTTTCTTGTTGTAAAAATTTAGGAAGTATTTTAAACCAAGTTCTTTGCTCATTATTTCAAGGCTAAAAAGGAGACACTAGCAAAGGAATATAATTTATGGGATAACAAGCTAAGTGGGGAGTGTCCTCAATGCAAGCGAGTAAATATTTGTAGGATAAATTTAATCTTGCAGAGAGGATGATAAAAGGAACGTGATACCTCTTCTAACTTGCTTCATTCTTGTTTTTGAGTTAAAACCCCTCTATGATTTCCTATTGCCAAGTCACCTGAAATTAAGCAATCTCGGAGAGAAACAAATAAACAAACTTGCAAATAAAATTACAACTAATTTTTTTGTATTTTTGGTTTAGACATGTAAAGCTGAAAGTAAACATGAAAATTTAAAGTAAATAAAATAAATCAAAATAAGAAAATAAAAATATGAATGCAAAGTTTGGAGGTTTTCAAACCTCCCCCAAGCTTAGGAAATTGCCAGGCTCAGTTGTCGCCATCATTTGGCGGCTGGTGCGGATACTGCTGGTAGAAGTCGGGAATGTGGGTCATGAAGTGACTAAAGTTGTGAGTCAAAGTGTTCACATCTTCATTCACATCCTAAAGTGTGTGGTCGATCTCCTCAACACGCTGGTTGAGCTGCTGGAACTCCTGGGGACGTAGTTGTACCCCTGCTATGGCTGTTATTGTTGTCCCTCCCAAGCAGGGTTGTGTCCCTGCTCTTCCTCCTGCTCCTGCTCCTCATCATCCTGCTGCCTGATACGTTGCAAACGTATCCATAATTTTTGATGTTCCATGCTTGGTTTTATATACTTTCTTATGTTTTGTCCACACTTTGGAGTACTTTTTCATATGATTTTTTGGACTAACCTATTAACAAGATCCATAGTGCCAGGTGCCTGTTTTCTGCTGCTTTTGGTTCCAGGAAAGTCATAAAATGAATATTCTTGGAATTGGACGGGACAAAAGCCAAAGTCAGTTTTTCACTGAGGGACACCAGGAGCCAGAATACGAGACGGAGAGGGGCTGGGGCCTGGCCACACCACCTGGCCACACCAGGGGGTGGTATGGCGCCCCAGGCACCCCCTCGGCCTCCCTCTTCGCCTATAAGTTGCCTCTTGACCTAAAAACCAAGGAGGGTTCGACGTTTTTCCAGAAAGAGTTCTGCTACGCCGTCACCACCATATTCCGTGATTCGGAACCAGAAACTACGTTCTGGCACCTTGCCGGGACGGGGAATCAGAGGAGATCATCGCCATCATCATCATCATCATCGCTTCTCCATCGACCATCCATGTTTCCCCCATCTATGAGTGAGTAATCCCCCGTTGTAGGCTATAGGGATGGTAGGGATTGGATGAGATCGTTCATGTAATAGCATCAGATTGTTAGGGCATGGTGCCTAGTATCTACTATTAGTGCTTTTTGACTTTGTTGCAACTTGTTATGCTTAATGCTTGTCACTAGGGTCCGAGTGCCATGACTTCAGATCTGAACATGTTATTGATTCATTATGATAGTATTGTTTATGGTCTTACCTGCAAGTTGTATACACACGTTGTTGTCCGGAACCAAAGGCCCTGAAGTGACAGCAATCGGGATAACCAGAGGGAATGACTTTGATGTGAGGTTCACATGTGTTCACAGAGTGTTAATGCTTTGCTCCGGTGCTCTATTAAAAGGAGCACCTTAATTGCCAGTAGTTCCCTTGAGGCCCCGCTGCAAACGGGCTGGCAGGACAAAAGATGTTGTGCAAGTTCTCATTGCGAGCGCGTATGACTATATATGGAACACATGCCTATGATTATTTAGTACTTGTATGCTTTATCTTATTATCTCCAAATGCCATATATTCTGATTGCTATATGAATTGTCTTGTCCATGCAATGCCCATCCATCCATTCCTATGCCTACCGCGCTCTAATCCTACTATTTATTGGAATTGTTACTACTTCCTTTACTTTACTACTACTATTACTTTACTATTGCTACTACAAAACTGTTGCTGCCGATAAACTGCTATGAGCAAGATTGTTTCCAGGTGCAGCTGAATTGACAACTCAGTTGTTAAGGCTTATAAATATTCTTTGGCTCCCCTTGTGTCGAATCAATAAATTGGGTTTCACTTCCCTTGAAAATACTGCGATACACCCCCTATACTTGTGGGTCATCAAGACTATTTTCTGGCGCTGTTGCCGGGGAGCATAACTTTATTTATCAAGTCCACTTGGAATCACTTTTGTTCAAGCATAATCATAACCAATCTCTTTACTTTGTTATTTTTTCTTTGGTTAGTTTATTTTCACCTTGTTTGCTTGTTTCTTTATCAAAAATACAAAAAAATTAGTTCCTACTCTAGTTGTTATTTTCATTGGTCTGTTATTTTCTTGCTTTATCATGCTTTCTATCAATGGTTGGTTTCTTTGAAACTGAATCTTATTGGCAAGGTGGGTTCACGGAAGATCAAAAATATTATTATAAGGGACACCGCTTGTCACAAAAAGGGAAACACTTATGGGAACAAATTGATAAATTGTATACCATTGCTATAAACATGTGCTCTACTTATACTGTTACTTATTGCTTTGATAAATCTTGTTGCTGTAGGAGGTACAAACACCTCCCTATTCGATGTGAGTATAATGATGATGTTACCATATCTTCTTATGTTAAAGAAAATTATGACTTTTATGATATGGAACAAATTGAGGAATTTATTGCTTGGAAGGGTACATTTGAACTTGCTCGTTTGCTTGAAAATATTGATGATTCACCTTATAAATATGAGGTTTATGATATACTTAAATTTTTCTTTGATAATTACAAGGAAGAAAATGGCTATACTCTTGAATATATTAATAGATGCTTTCCACAAATGGGAGAGACTAATGCCTTGCAGGATCTTATGGAAGAAGAAATTGATGAACCTGAAAGCTCATTAGATGAAAAAGAGGAGGAGAGTGATGAACAAAAGGAGGAAGAATGGATTAGCTACCCATGCCTACCTTCTAATGAGAGTAACTCTTTATCCCTTACATTATTTGATTGTCCCCCATGCTTACCAAAGGAGGATGAATGTTATGATCATGTTATCTATGATAATCCTTTATTTGTGCCTAACTTCGAGATGCATGGTACTAAAGAGTCTCGCTTAGAAATTGTTTATGATAAAGCTCTAGACGATGGTCCTATATTGAATGATCAGTCATCTTGTTATAGAATTGTTAAAAGTGGGTTTGAAGGTTTTAATCCCACTATTTTTGAGCTTGATAAAAATTATGTTTTTGTAGAACATGAAAATCATGCTTTATGTGATATTTATATTGTTGAGTTTATTCATGAGGCTACTGAAAATTATTATGAGAGAGGAAAATATGGTTGTAGAAGTTTTCATGGTATTAAAACACCTCTCTATGTGCTGAAAGTTTTGAAGTTACTCTTGTTTTATCTTCCTATGCATGTCACTCTGGTCTCTGCGAATTTATTTGCATACAAGATTCCTATGCATAGGAAGTGGGTTAGACTTAAATGTGTTTTGAATTTGCTTCTTGATGCTCTCTTTTACTTCAATTCATATTTCTTATGTGAGCATCCTCTCAAACTATCATGCCTAACTTAAAGGCGTTAAAGAAAAGTACTTATTGGGAGATAACCCAAAAGTTTTAGATGAGTCTTGGAGGTTATTTATTCAGTAATAACCGCTCCTTATCATTTTTATTTGCTTTTTGTGCCAAGAGTAACCTCTAATGAGAGAGAAGTAATGATTGGGAAAGTTGCTGTCCCGAAACAGATATATGTGCTTCACCGTAAAAATTCTTGTAAAATCTCTGTATCTCCTTTTGAGGCGTAAATTTTTGTGCTTCTGCCCCAGGTTGTTATATAACTTTAGTTATTTCAACACTTTTCTATTTGAGCAACATAAGGTCTTTGAAAAAATTCATCTTTACCTGCTGGTTTGTTTTGACAGATTTCTGCCATTATTTGCATTTGCTTCTTGTTGGTTCCTTCTTGAGTTCTTTTGGGGAATTTAGCTTTTTGAGGAAAGTGCTACAGTAGCTTTTGTTTTAATGAAAGTTTTATTGGTGTTGGAACTGAACCTAAAGACTTATTATCTTGAGTGCACTAATGTTGCTAATAAAGATTGTGTGAAGTTTTGTATGAAGGAAAAAATTTCAGCTGTATGGAAGTAATGAGTAATGAGATGAAGGATGGACTAAAGCTCAAGCTTGGGGATGACACGCGTGTCACCCCAAGAAATATCCAAGAAGTAGAAGCGTCAAAGCTTGGGGATGCCCAAGGCATCCCCTTCTTCATCAATAAAAATCCCAGGTTTCTTCCAAACACTTCATTTTTATTGTTTCATGCGCAGTTGTGTTGTTCTTGGAGCGTCTTCTTTTTCGGTTTCGTATTTTAGTTTGCTTTGTTTTCTTAGTTTTCTGAATAAATTAGTTGGACCCCCTCTTTCATGCATTGGTTTTCAAATAGTTTGGCTTGGATTGGAAAAGAGTAGGAAAGTTCATGCTTAAGTGGTAGAGAGAGCTTGTTTTTGACTGTGCCCTATGCTTTGTCATGCCATGCTTGATATTATTTTGGCTTTATGGTTATTATTATTTGCTGTAGCATGACTTGTTATAAACAATTGAGATTGCTTAATGTGCCTTGGATGAATCATGCGTTGTTTTAGCATATTAAAGCATAGTATAGTGGTATTCTCCTTTGATGCTTTATTTGGGTTGACTTGGCACATGCTCACACCATGTTATGACTATCTCAAGTCACCATAGCCTTTATGATCCTTTTGTTTTCAACTTGTAGTATCACTTTATGCTTTGATCAATGATGTTTTGTCGCTCTGCATGATTATGGCCATTATTGCTCTCTTAGTTTGTCGCTCCCAGTCTTTTGCTAGCCTCCACAGCCAAGTATGAGTTCCACTCTTGCATCCAATTCCTAAAACCAAGTTATTCCAAAGATTCCACCATACCTACCTATTAGCATATGCTATTCCAAGTATATTCATGTTTTTATCTACCTTCCGAATTAAACTTGTTATGAGAAAACTAGTGATTAAAGCTCTCACGAACTTGATGGCACACTTTACTTTTCTTGCCCTTAATAAACTTGAACCATGGTGTCGTCTATGTTGTATATGCTTGCACTTATATGTTGGGGATTAGCAGAACCATGCTGTCATGGGGAACGTTTTCAACATTGCACTTGTACTTTGTACCTAGTTGATATCATGCTCTTTTGTCTATGAATGTCGTCGGTGTGAAATGAAAGGGGAGCTTGTAAGTCCATGGAGTTATGTATGTGTGTTAGAGAATTGCCTAGGCCACTGGTCTAATCCATGCCGTCATGGTGGAAACCTGCATCGTAACCATAATGAGCTGTCTATGAAGCATTCTTCTTATAAAAAAGAGTCACATATTGAGAAAAAAGAGAAAAAGTAAAAAAACATATGAGAAAAGAGGAAAGAGAGAAAAAAGCATCATATTCCCATGGTAAATAAGAAGATTGCTGAGATGCTCGTTGTCTGCTTGCCTTGTCATTTTTATATGGGGATTCTTCCGTATCATTGGGCAAGGGGTACCCTGTTGGCGGTTCTCTATGATACACATGTACTTACTATGACAAGAACTTACCGGTAACTAAACTTGAGTAGCATGAGGAGTGGCCCTCGTATTCAAGTGACATGAGATTTCCAACTTACAATTTGTTAAGCATATACACCATAGTTTGTTCACTTTAACCTTAATCACTTCAATATGCTTATGATAGGACCAATGAGAGCTGAAAGCTAACAAGTACCATAATTTTTGGAAGCTCTTTATGAAACTTGAGTCTCAACTTCCTTCTTTGAAGGCCTTTCTTTTACTTTTATTTTGAGTCTCCACCTTCTATCTTTATGCACCTACTTTGAGAGCATAGTGGCCATTCTTAGTTCTATGTGCATTGTCCTAAGACTTGTTGATTGATGCATAGCTTTTATATTGCTTGTTTTAAACTATTTGTATCTAGTCACTCTTATGAACTTTGAAGGGGTCCTATGCATTTATGTTTGCTACTCTATGAGGGACAAGCCGAATGCCACTATGCTATGTTTTCTTTATGTGAAACAAACAAACGTCTTGCAAAGCATTGTTATTCATGAATCTTTTGTTTGTGCCTTTTCATGTTGCAACATAGTTGCTTTGTCTTATTGTTAGAACTTTATCTTTCATGTTATGTTGAAGTACTATGATCCCAGCTATGAATGTTTTACAAATACTTTGATCAAGTTTATGATGGTGCATGTCACCTCAATTTTTTTTTATCATTTACCTACTCGAGGACGAGCAGGAGTTAAGCTTGGGGATGTTGATACGTTGCAAACGTATTGATGGCTCAATGCACGGCGGCCAGAAAATTGCTTGATGGCGGTGTTGATGTAGAGCTCGTTGGGAACCCCAAGAGGAAGGTATGATGAGCACAGCAGCAAGTTTCCCTCAGTTATGAAACCAAGGTTTAATCGAACCAGTAGGAGCAAGGAAACACCTCAAAGGTGTTACTAGCTGAGCTTTGGCAGGGCGCACTACCAGTGCTAGTAGCAACGTGGAGACCTGCACAACACAACCACAGAACTTTGTCCCCAACTTGCGATGAGGTTGTCAATCTCACCGTGTTTTGCGGAAAACAAAGGATTAAACGTATCGAATGGAAAGAAGTAAAAGTTTGCGGGAAGTAAACACAAAGCAGTAAAAGATTGTAGATTGTATGTAAAGTAAAGGACCAGGATCCATAGTTCACTAGAGGTGGCTCTCCTTAAGATAGATAACATGCTGGGTGAACAAATTACAGCGGGGCAATTGACAAACATCGAGAAAGCAATACATGCATATACTAATCATCTTGAATCCTCTGAGACTTGATTGGGCATTACAACATAATACATAGACCGCCATCCAACTGCATCTATGACTAATAATCCACTTTTAGGTTATCATCCGAACCCCCTCCAGTATTAAGTTGCAAGCAACAGATTATTGCTTTATGAACTGCGTGTAAAGTAAACAATACGATTGTTCTATGAACAAAGGATTGTTGTTTTCTCCCTAGTAGAAACAGCACATCTAGTACCTTAGAGATTTCTGTCACTTCCCTAGATTACCAGAGGCATGAACCCACTATCGAGCATAAATACTAACTCTTGGAGTTGCTAGTATCTACTTGGCCAAGATAGCTACTAACAACGGAAAGCATGCAAGATCTCAAATAACAAAGACATGATAGAATCAATAATCAATCTGAAATAGCATCTCAATATCCATCGGATCCCCGCAAACACAACATGTATGAATTACAAATAGATGATCTTGATCATGAACGGAGCTCACAAGATCTAAACATGAAACCACAAAGGAGGAGAAACCAGCCATCTAGCTACTACATGGATCCGTAGTCCAAGGATGAACTACTCACGCATCACACCGGAGGCTTGCATGGTGATGAAGAAGGCCTCCAGGGTGAATTCCCCTCTCCGGCAGGGTGCCGGGAAGAGCTTCAGATCCCTCCCGATCTAGGGATGGAGATGATGGCAGCTACAGACTCTTTCATGGATTTTTGATCGGGTACTTAGGGTTCTCGTCTCGAGGGCAACTTATAGGCAGAAAGAGAGGCCAAGGGGGTGCTGGGAGCGGCCACACCACCCCCTGGCACGGGCCAGGCCTGGCTGCGCGGCCAGGTGGTGTGGTGGCTCCCTGGCCCTTCTCCGTCTCGTATTCTGGCACTTGATCACTTCTGGAAAAATAGGCACTTTGGCTTTTGTCCCGTCCAATTCCAAGAATATTCATTTTTTGACTTTCCTGGAACCAAAAACAGCAGAAAACAGGCAGCTGGCACTGTGGCTCTTGTTAATAGGCTAGTCCAAGAAATCATATGAAAAGTACTCTGCTGTTTTTTGGACTAACCTACTAACAAGAGCCACAATGCCAGCTACCTGTTTTCTGCTGTTTTTGGTTCCAGGAAAGTCATAAATGAATATTCTCGGAATTGGACAGGACAAAAGCCAAAGTCAATTTTTCACCGAGCAACACTAGGAGCCAGAATACGAGACGGAGAGGGGATGAGGCCTGGCCACACCACCTGGCCACGTGGGCTAGGCCTGGCCACACCACCTGGCCACGTGGGCTAGGCCTGGCCATGCCATGGGGTGGTCTGGCCACCCCAGGCACCCCCTCGGCCTCCCTCTTCACCTATAAGTTACCTCTTGACCTAAAAACCAAGGGGGGTTCAACGTTTTGCCAGAAAGAGTTTTGATGCGCCACCACGACCAAATTCCGTGATTCGGAACGAGAAACTCCGTTCTGGCACCCTGCCGGGACAGGGGATTGGAGAAGATCATCGCCATCATCATCATCATCGCTTATCCATCGACCATCCATGTTCCCCCCATCTATGAGTGAGTAATCCCCCACTGTAGGCTATGGTGATGGTAGGGATTGGATGAGATCGTTCATGTAATGGCATCAGATTGTTAGGGCATGGTGCCTAGTATCTACTATTAGTGCCTTTTGACTTTGTTGCAACTTGTTATGATTAATGCTTGTCACTAGGGCCCGAGTGCCATGATTTCAGATCTGAACATGTTATTGATTCATTATGATAGTATTGTTTATGGTCTTACCTACAAGTTGTATACGCACGTTGTTGTCCGGAACCAAAGGCCCCGAAGTGACAGCAATCGGGATAACCAGAGGGAATGGCTTTGGTGTGAGGTTCACATGTGTTCATGGAGTGTTAATGCTTTGCTCCGGTGCTCTATTAAAAGGAGAACCTTAATTGCCAGTAGTTCCCTTGAGGCCCTGCTGCAAACGGGCTGGCAGGACAAAAGATGTTGTGCAAGTTCTCATTGCGAGCACGTATGACTATATATGGAACACATGCCTATGATTATTTAGTACTTGGATGCTTTATCTTATTTATCTGCAAATGCCCTATGTTCTGATTGCTATATGAATTGTCTTGTCCATGCAACGCCCGTCCATCCATCCCTATGCCTACCGCGCTCTAATCCTACTATTTACTGCAATTGTTAGTACTATCTTTACTTTACTACTGCTATTACTTTACTATTGCTACTACAAAACTGTTGCTACTGATAAACTGTTGTGCGCAAGATTTTTTCCAGGTGCAGCTGAATTGACAACTCAGTTGTTAAGGCTTATAAATATTCTTTGGCTCCCCTTGTGTTGAATCAATAAACTGGCTTTCATTTCCCTCGAAAATACTGCGATACACCCCCTATACTTGTGGGTCATCACTGCCCTTCATCTTGCTCCTCCTGGGGCTGGTGCTCGGCTAGGATCACCGTCACCTGGTCCTTGGTGAGGATCCAAGTGTCCTTGTCCACAATTGAGAAGGCTTGGGGGCAGGGCAACTGAACCTGCTCACCCTGTACATCATCAAGATAACCGAATTGATATGCTCGGAGCCTCTGGTTAGCATGGTAAACACCAAGGAAGCCACAAGCAGTCAAATATTTGACATCCATAAGTTTGGAGCCGTCAACAGGTTCCATGACAGGTAGTATAACGTTTAATGCATAGGCAAGGTGGCTTACCAATCCACCAATGCAAATATCACCTTTGGTCTTGTTGCTTTGGTGGTGGAAGTGCTGGATGAGTAGAGCTACAGGACTGGGGCTCTATGCTGAAGTAGGGAAGAGAGCCTTGGTGAACATTTCCATGTCCACATTGGCCATGGAGCCTGTGTCACCTCTCCCCAGTAGTGTGTTAGCGAGGAACAGAGCGTAGTAGCGAATGGTTGGGTTCTGAATGGTGGAAATCTTCTTCTGATAAAAGTGCCTGCCACACTAACAGAAATAACCTCCCAAGTTGTTCCACTTGTGACGCTATAGATGTTAGTAATATTAAGCTCCCTAGTATGGGGGAGGCTAAAAGCATTGCAAAATTGTTCGTAATTTATTTCATAGTGCTACCGGTCCATGGTGAAGCTGATCATGCACATGTTACCTTTCTCCTTGTGGTCGTCGCAGAAGGAGGCAACGAACTCGTGGGTGAGTTCAGCGTAGGTGTCGTGGCTTGCGAAGCTGATCACCGCCAACCCCGACCTGCTGCACATGAGGTCGAAGTCCTCCTTCAACCCTGCCGTGGTGAGAAAGTTGTGGTCGGCCCAATGTGTGGGCATCACCGTCCTCGCTGAGACAATGTCCAACTTGGAGTTGCATGAAGCTCGGGACCCCGAGCTTGAGCCCTGACCCCGTTGGCACTTGCTCGAACAAAAGAGGTTACCGATTTTGTTCATCGTGATGCACAGCAAAATTTCACCATAAAACCTTAGGCATATAGTTTCTATATGATATATGAACGATTCTACATGGAAAAATTCAATCCTAACGTGAGAAATTAATAGGAAAAACGAAATAAGCTTGAGTTCATCCACTAGACCAATGTTAGAGTTTCAACCATGGAAATCAGAAAATAAAGCATGGATAAGGAGAGAAACATACCGATATATTGATTCCCCAACTCAAACGAACGAAATCCGTGAAGAATCAAAAGTTCTAGGTAGATTTTGAGAGGTTTGGAGAGAGAATATGAGAGAAATAATAAGGAGAGGAGGAAGACCTAGCCGCCCCGGTGCGATTAAGTGGTTGCGGTGACCTATACGGTCGGAACTATACATGAGGGTGATGTTTCTCCGCCCGTATAGTTGCGGTGGTGCCGCCAACTAGGGTTTCTTTATTCAGAAAACAGCTATACGGGCACAACTATACGGTCGGATCAAAATGATCCCGCCGTATAGTTGGTCATTAAACCATCTGCCTCTCGAGATAAATTTCTAAAACTAGCATCGATATCTGTACGACCGGAACTATACTGCCGAAATTTTTATTCCCATTGTATAGTTGGTCGTTAAACTCTCTATACCTTTGGGATGAAATTCTATGAAGGCATCGATATCTATACAACCGCAGCTATACGGCCGGAATTTTTATTCACGTCGTATAGTTGGTCGTTAAACTCTCAGTACCTTTTAGAAATTTTTGTACCGAGGCATCAATATCTATACAACCAGAGCTATATGGCCAGAATTTTTATTCCCTCCGTATAGTTGGTCGTTAAACTCTCTGTGCCTTCGAAGAAAATTTGTTGATGACAAAGATAACTATACAACCAGAGCTATACAACCGGAATTTTTTATGCCTGCCGTATAGTTGGTCGTTAAACCATTAGTAAATATCAAAAAAATTCTATTTCTTCGAGGATACCTTCTTATCCCATAACTTAGCGAAATATCTAGTTTTTAATAGAAAAATCACAGTAAAAATTGTTGACCAACATTAGTATATTAAAAGCAAAATTTTAGCTTCTGTAAATAGAAAACTCAAACGTTTATTCTTATTATTATTCTCTACTTATTCAATCAACGTTTCTACTAATTTTTGACGGCTGCATCTTCACGGGCGCGCTTCCGCAAGAATGTCTATGAAAAAGTGATAGGAATGCGATGAACTTCTTATTCTTTATTCTACTAAATTGACGAAAATGGGTTGACTCCCATCAAGCATTTACTAAGAATGGTTGAATAACTCAACCTCTTCTCGCTTATCGAATTCTTACCTTTGGTTGCCCCTTATCAATGGCACTTACCACATGAACTCGTTTTGCCGGTGGAACATATCTTTCTCCTGCTTCTAGCTTCTTTGGAAAATACCGGATGATTTCAGCATCATATACATTGAAAATTATCTTCCCTTCAGCACAATCTACTGATGCACCTGTAGTACTAAGGAAGGGTCTTCCAAGTATTATAGATAATCTTTCATCTTCTGGCATTTCAAGAATAATAAAATCAGTGGGAATAACATGCTCATCTATCCTGAGTAAGACATCCTCGATCATACCAACGGGTTGTTTAGTGGACTTGTCAGCCATCTATAAAGTGATAGTAGTAGGAGAATACTCCCCTAATCCTAACCTTTTATAGAGGGAGTATGGCATTACACTAACTCTTGCCCCTAAATCACACAAGGCATTGTGAATATCAGTTTTTCCTATTGAGCATGAAATAGTTGGTATTCCAGGATCTCTAGACTTAGACAATAGCTTCCCATTAGCAGGATAGCTAGTTACCATGGCAACAGTTTCAGTTATTTATTTCTTTCTACTAAGAATATCACGAAGGAATTTACCATAAGTTGGAACTTTAATTGCATCCGCAAATGGAATTTCCAGACGAAGGTCACTAAGTGCCTTTGTAAAAGAATTATAAATTACCTCATCCGGTGCTTTCTTTTTTCGATCAGGATAAGGAAGCTTTTTCTCACCTGACTTACTCTTGTCTTTTACCTTTTTTGCGGGGTCAGGCTCTTTTGTTGCTTTCTTTTGTTGTTGCTTATTACTTTTCTTCTTTTCTACTACAACAACTTGATCTTCCTTACTTGTTTATTTATCTTCTCTTAGATCAAATGTCTCTGCATCAGAGTCATAATGATCATCTTGTGCATCATTTTGGTCCCCCTTGGTCTGCCTTTGCTTCTCAGTTTGATCTTGAGGATCCACCAATGTATCATCTTCTTGGCTTGCTTCGAGCAAGGCTTTTTCCTTGCGCTCTTTTTCAGCTTCATATTCTGGTGGTCCTAAGGGTCCTGTAAGAACTGCACCCCTCCTCGTGACAACATTAGCAGAAACAGGAATATCTTCGAATTCATGAAGAAAAATTTGATAACCAGATGCTATTTGCTCACACTGGGTTTCAATCATACTAAGATACTTATGTGATAATTTTATTTCTTGGCCTATCTCATCATAATTTTCCATGAGTCCTGCCAAAATATTTTTATGTTTTTGGAAATGCCTATGCAAGTTATTATGACATTTTACTTGTCGATGTTTTAATTCTTGAAAAACTTTTCTACTTTCATCTTCTTCAGTTAAAACTTGGAACAAATCTTCTTTGTTTTCCTTAGCAAGTTCAGAAGGTATACCTTTTTATTTCGTAGTTTTGCGTACCTCGGGCATAAGATCAGGAGTTATCCGAAGTATCCCTTTTTCCTTCTTAGTGCCAAAATCAGGATTATATAAAGAATCATTCATAGCCCTAGTAGACATTAATTCCAAACATTCTTTAATAGTTAAAGTATTTATTGATTCTCCTGCTGTGAAATCAAGTAAATCTCTACATTGAGTATTGAGACCATGGTAAAATAAATGACAAATTGTTAGTTCAGAATAGCCATGATTAGGAACACTATTGATCATTTGAAAGAATATTTCCCAGGCTTGTGGGTAGTTTTCTCCCACATTCTGACTAAAATATGAAGGGAATATGCCCGAGAGGCAATAATAAAGTAGTTATTATCTTATTCCATGTTTATGATAAATGTTTATTTTGCATGCTATAATTGTATTGATCGGAAACGTCAATACATGTGTGTTTAATAAACAAAAAGGGTTCCTATTTATGCCTCTCTTATAGACTAGCTTGTTGATTAACAAGATGATCAAGGTTTCCTGATCATAGACATTGGATGTTGTTAATAACAAGGTCACACCATTGGTGGAATGGTGTGATGAACATTCATCCGAAGTATAGCATTACGATCAAGTCATTATGTTTATATTGCTATAACATCATACGAAGTAACCTTTATCCTTAGACCATGAGATCATGTTAATTGCTAACACCGGAAGAGTATCTTAATAACATCAAACGTCACACCGTAACAGGGTGACTATAAAGATGGGTTCAGTGCTACGAAGGTGTTATGTTGAGGCTCATGGATCAAGAGTGGAATTTGTCAATCCCGATGACGGATAGATATACTCTGGGCCCTCTCGGTGATATCACATTGAAATAGCTTGCAAGCAAGTGATGTGATCACTAGAATGTTATATCACGGGAATGAGAAAAGAGTGCATGTCGGTAAAGAGATCAAACTAGGTATGGAGATACCAATGATCGAATCTCGGAAATGTAATATATCGCGAGACAAAGGGATTTAGTTACTAGCGTTAAAGGTTCTCACGATCAGAGAAGTCATCGTTGAATGTGTAGGAGTCAGTATGGATCTCCAGGTCCCGCTTCTGATTATTGATCTGAGAAGGGTCTCGATCATGTCTGCATTATTCGCGAACCGTAGGGTGACACACTTAAGGGATACCAACACCATTTGGAGCAAATATGTTTCAGATAAAGATTTAAGAAAGCGCTGGAATTATTTCAATAGACATCAAAACTGTTTCGTGTGAAATTGCTGAAATTGGTTCTGCATGTAATATTGAAATGTTGCAGGGGGTTTTATGTGAATGTTTGTTAATTAAAGTAATTAAAAAAATTCTGAATAAAAATAATAAAAGAGTTTTATTAAATGAGAGAGCATTAAATTTGGAGAATATTAATGCATTTAAAGTGGAGACTTTAAAAGAGAATGTGAAGGTGCATTTTAATGTGGAGGGGTTACCACCACATGAATGGCGGAGGTGAAGGGTCACCTCCCCCATGCGCCGGCCATGAAGGAGGGGTACCCTCCCCTCCTCCTATAAAAGGCCCCCCTCTCCTCACTTCTCACACACACCTCCTTGTGAAGGATCTCTCTCCCCCTCTAGTATTATTCCCCCATGGTCTCGGATTAGCGAGATACATGTTCCCGGTGGCTTTATCTGGAAAGGAGTTGCTGCTTCCGCTGCTTTGCTAGAGCGAGGGACGGAGTTGTCGGGGTACCGGACGTGTGTGCGATCACGGATGCACCGCTGCTTTGCGGTGCTGGACTTGGTGCTGCTGGAGCTGGATCTGATGGACGTGCTGGAGCCGGACCTGCTGGACTTCCTCACGATCTTGAGATCGGCAAGTGTACGACTACATCAACCACGAGTTCCTACTCGTTAACAAAACTCGTTGTCTTCGAGGGTAAGTTCTCTATGGATGTATGACCACTCGTTGCTCTGTATCAAGTAGATAGATCTTGGCGTATAGTTCTCATCGTAGGAAATTTTTTGTTTTCTATGATGCGGACCCAACAGTGGTATCAGAGCCTGATCTATGCGTAGGTGCTTTGCACGGGTAGAACACATAAGAGTATGTGGGTGGTGATGATCATGTTATTGGTTCTTATATGTACTTTGGATATTGGTGGCACAGTGGGATGAAGCGGCCCGGACCAACCTTACATGTCATTGTACATGAGACCAGTTCCACGACTGACATGCAACTTGTTTTGCATAAGTGGCTGGCGGCTGTCTGTCTCTACTACTATAGTCAATATCTGATTTACAACAAGTTGCTAATAATTTGGTTATCCTCGTTGTGGTTCATGTTCATAGGTAAGAACGGTTCTATATCCGAAAGCCCTAAGCCACGTAAAACTTGCAATTGATAAATTAGAGGCGTCTAGTTTAGATCGTTGTTGGGCTAGTGTCTTGATATGGTATTGTTGTAAGTAGATGTATGATAGATACTCTTACAACACATTCAACGTGTAAGTTCCATAGACCTTGGCCTTACACACAAAGGAATGATAGAGATCATACCACGATGCAAATGATAGAGATCAAATATATGGACCATATCATGTCACTTTACACATTAGATGTTTGCATCTTATATTGCTAGTTTGGCGCTTTTAGTAGCACTATAAGATGATCCCTCATTTAAATATCAAGATAAAATGTGTTCTTCCTTAAGTATGCACCATTTTATGGATCGTGTTTCGAGACATCACGTGATGATCGGGTGTACTCAACTCTACGCTTTCATACAACGGGTGTAAGACAGTTTTACACACGTGAATACTAAGGTTCTTACTTGGCGAGCCTAGCATGTACAGACATGGCCTCGGAACACGGACCGAAAGGTTAAGCATGAGTCATATAGTTGATGTGATGACCATATTGATGCTCGCCTTTGAAGCTACACCGACTCACGTGATGATCGGACTTGGTGTAGTGGATTTGGTTCATGTAATCACCAAAAAGGCACAAGGGATGTCGTTTTTGAGTGGGAGTTTATTTCTAATTTGGATTAGTCGAACTCAATTTGTCATAAACTAAATCGAAGTGAATTTGCATAGTTTGTTGTAGTCATTGGCATTCGTTTTCTACCTTATGCTTAGTTTTTATTTGAGATAATAGAACTATAGAATTCTGGATATTTACTTTACGAACTGGTATCGTATTGTTTTGAATGTCAATTTAAAGTTTATAAGTCCTATTGCAAACTTTCAGCAAACTCTATTTACTCCATGAAGTTTAATAAGTAGTATTAAATCAAGAGTAAGAATTCCAATGTTAGTATCTAAAGTATCATGTTTGCCTCCATGATTATTGATATTCAAAAAGTTGTTTTAATATCAAGATTATATTGGAGCTGAAAATTGTTTCAGAAACCATCATTTGTGAAAGATATTGTGATATCTGAAACAATGTTTTTGGTTGCATTATGATAGAGTATAATTTAGCAAAATACATGTTCTCATATTGTATGAGAATTTGTGAAGGATGGAGATGCTAGGCATCCGAATCTACCAAAAAGGTTTTGGGAACTGATATTATACTCGTGATTCTTCCTTATAGGCTATAGTAGCTTGATCATGAAAGTTGTCATGATAAGGATGAATAGAAGATGTAAGTAAAATGTTTACTACACTAATAGATTACTAAAGAATGGATTTTTGAAAGAACACCAAACATTTGATGATGGTGATCCACTTCAAAGTGCAAGTCCAAAGGTATTAGTATTTGACTATATACAAGCTTTGTACCATGTGTCATGTTGATGACACCACTATTGATGTTGATAGATTCTTTTAAAAGAAAAGGAATTGTTGAAAGAGAATCTATAAAATATTTGGCAGAAAATAAAAGGTTGGAGATGTCCAACTTAGGTATATAGAAGATATACATGTTATGGCTATATTCCTTGCTTGTTAAACAATGTGGCTCTTAGGTATTGGATACCGGTATTGGATACCGAATTGGTTGGTATGAAGTGTCATACATGACAACGCAATTCATGAACTACAATGGCCTAAGTAACTAGCAAGAGAATGAGTGATGATGTTCATCGAAAACAAATAAAGTGTTATTGTGTTTTTCGTTGTCGTCAAACCTAGCCTTCAAGATTTGTTTTAATAATTGTTATTTCGTTCCGGTATTACGAGAACAATGGTTGTTCAAATAATTACCGTATTCCATAAAGGATGGATGAACTTTTACAAGTCTAGTGGGAGAAATCACATCCATAAACACTATTGCTAAAATGTCGCAAGACAAATGATTGAAAGATCACTTATGAAGTGACATCGCTATTTAAATTATATTTGAAAGAAAACATGAAGAAACTCCATGTTGATGGAATTTTGGAGTCTTTGATTTTGATCAATTGACACATGTGAGACTTTCCTCGAGATAATTGAAACTCCGTCCATAGGCCAAAGAGGAACGGATGACTAGCTTATTGGAAATTGTGCATGCTGATGTGCATAGTCCATTATGTGTAGCCATATGCGATGGATCTTTTTGCTTCATATGCTTTCTTCAAAAATTTGAGTGAATATATCTGTATATTTACTTAATAAGGAAGAAGTATGAAACATTTGAAAGTTGTTCAAAGACTTTCAAGATGAAGTGGAAAATCATTGTAACAAGAAAATAAAGAGTTTATGATTCGATCATAAAGGAAGATATTTGAGTTACATATTTAGCAAAAACACCTAAGACTTGAGGAATTGTTCCATGATTTGTGTTTCCCGACAAACCATAGGAGTATGGCATATTCGAGAGATGAAATCAAACCATGTTTGACATGGTAAGATCGAAGGTGTCATTTATAAAACTGCCATTATGTTTTAAAGATTGAAGCTTTAGAGACTACCGCTTTTACACTGAAAAGAGCACCATCGTGATCCATTGAAATGACACCATATGAGTTATGGTTTGGGATAAAACCCGAATTGTCTTTTCTTAAATTTTGGTATGCTATGCATAAGTAAAATGTTTACAACCAAAGTCGGATAAGCACGTCTTTGTAGGTTATCCCAAAGAATTTGTTGGGAATTTCTCCATAACACCGAGGACAAAAGAGTTTGTTACTTGGAACGTCAAGTTTCTTCAGAAGGATTTTTTTGTGAAAAGTTAAGTGGGAGGACAATAGAACTTTGATAAGGTTGTTGAACCTTAGCTATATGTGCTAAGTAGCGCAGCGCCGGAAAGTGTCCCGGTGGCGGCCACAATGCTCATGGCTCTCGTGATTACAAAAGGTGTGATCTCGGAGATTAGAGTTCCTATAGAACCGTGTGGGTCGGTAAGAATCAAATAGTAAAATTTGATAAGCAAGTCGTTATTGTTTTGACAATGATGAACCGACTACATGCAAAGAAGCGATGATGGGCCCTGACTCCATAAAATGACTCGAAGTCATAGAATCCGTGATAGTATCCATACACGAGAAATCAAATTTCTGAACTTGGAAGACCCTCCGGAAAGGCGTGAAGCCTATCGGTCGTGTTTGGATCTATAAAGAAATAAGACATGGATGTTTAACATCTATGAAATAGTCGACATCTCTGAAAGAAGTTTACGACAATGTTCAAGGAGTTGACTATGACAAGATTTGATCTTTCATAGCGATATATAGTCTTGACGGATTAATATAGCAACCACTACATATAATTTGGTATATGATAGTTGAATAAATAAAACAATGTTCTTCTAATAGAACGGTTACCTAGGACGTGTACGTGACACGGTCCAAAGGGTTTTGTTAATTAAAAGGGTGCTAAAAGGGAATGCAAACTTCAATAGTTGAAGTAAGCATAGCGGAGTTGGAATCTTCACCATGATGAAACTGTTAAAAGAGTTTAAATTCATCGGAGATGATGAAGATGCTTGCATTTGCAAGAAATTAAGTTTGAGCGCTGAGACATATTTCTAATACATTATGTAGAGGACATATTGTTGATTGGAAATGATGTATATTGTATTGACACAAGTTAAGAATTTCATTAAAATAAGATTTCGATGAAAGACTTGGGCAAACCAGGAATATTTGACATCAATATCTATATGGATAGATTAAGGCGCAAATATGGTTGTGCCAGACATACATATATGAGATATTGAAAGAGTTCAATATGGAAACAACAAGAAAGGTTCTTGCTGCATGGAAAGAATTGTATCAAGATTCAAGTGTTTTGACACTTGGTGAGTAAAATCACATGAAGTTTTGATCGATTATACCATGATAAGTATATATCCAGAATGTCCTATGCTCTAAATGTTATGAGCATATACCAGAATGATTCATAAGATGATCATTGGACAATAGTAAAGATATTCTTATGAGCTTTGGAAGAACTAAGAATATATCATGTATAAAGTGACAAATAGTTAAAAGTAGTTCATTGTAAAGTGTTACATTGATACTAGTTTTGTCACAAGATACAAATTAAATTTATCTCAATTTAGACTATGGGTGGCACAATATAATGGAAAGGATGTTCCATGATGGATTTGGATGAGTTCCAAAGTTGAGATATTGTGACGGATACTACAACAAAAGGCTAAGTATATAACTGCTATAGTAGCAGCAAAGGAGGGCATTTGTGTTAAGTAGTTTGTTATCAAACTAGCTGTGGTTCAAAGTGGGCTAATACTATGAAGATATAGTGTGACAATAATATCAACATATTTTGAGCCGAACGAACTAAAGGTCTCACCAAAGGACCAAATTTATACAATGCCATCTCATTTGAGAATGAGTGATGCGTAGAGACGCAAAGACATGCAAGTACACACGAACCTAAAACTGTCAGATCCGAAGATTATGTTAACCACTAGCAATCGCGTATATGCAACACCAGAAAGCCATAGGTGTTCAATACGCAAAGTTTTTCAAACTAGATTATTGACTCTATTTCAAGTGGGAGACTGAAGGGAATATGCTCGAGAGGCAACAATAAAGTGGTTATTATCTTATTCCATGTTTATGATAAATGTTTATTTTGCATGCTATAATTGTATTGATCGGAAACGTCAATACATGTGTGTTTAATAAACAAAAAGGGTTCCTAGTTATGCCTCTCTTGTAGACTAGCTTGTTGATTAACAAGATGATCAAGGTTTCCTGATCATAGACATTGGATGTTGTTAATAACAAGGTCACACCATTGGTGGAATGGTGTGATGAACATTCATCCGAAGTATAGCATTACGATCAAGTCATTATGTTTATATTGCTATAACATCATACGAAGTAACCTTTATCCTTAGACCATGAGATCATGTTAATTGCTAACACCGGAAGAGTATCTTGATAACATCAAACGTCACACCGTAACAGGGTGACTATAAAGATGGGTTCAGTGCTACGAAGGTGTTATGTTGAGGCTCATGGATCAAGAGTGGAATTTGTCAATCCCGATGACGGATAGATATACTCTAGGCCCTCTCGGTGATATCACATTGAAATAGCTTGCAAGCAAGTGATGTGATCACTAGAATGTTATATCATGGGAACAAGAAAAGAGTGCATGTCGGTAACGAGATCAAACTAGGTATGGAGATACCGATGGTCGAATCTCGGACATGTAATATATCACGAGACAAAGGGATTTAGTTACTAGCGTTAAAGGTTCTCATGATCACAGAAGTCATCGTTGAATGTGTAGGAGTCAGTATGGATCTCCAGGTCCCGCTTCTGATTATTGATCTGAGAAGGGTCTCGATCATGTCTGCATTATTCGCGAACCGTAGGGTGACATAATTAAGGGATACTGACACCATTTGGAGCAAATATGTTTTAGATAAAGATTTAAGAAAGCACTGGAATTATTTCAATAGACACCGAAACTGTTTCGTGTGAATTTGCTGAAATTGGTTCTGCATGTAATATTGAAATGTTGCAGGGGGTTTTATGTGAATGTTTGTTAATTAAAGTAATATTAACAAAATTCTGAATAAAAATAATAAAAGAGTTTTATCAAATGAGAGAGCATTAAATTTGGAGAAATTTAATGCATTTAAAGTGGAGACTTTAAAAGAGAATGTGAAGGGGCATTTTAATGTGGAGGGGTTACCACCACATGAATGGAGGAGGTCAAGGGTCACCTCCCCCATGCGTCGGCCATGAAGGAGGGGTACCCTCCCCTCCTCCTATAAAAGCCCCCTCTCTCCTCACTTCTCACACACACCTCCTTGTGAAGGATCTCTCTCCCCCTCTAGTATTATTCCCCCATGGTCTCGGATTAGCGAGATACATGTTCCCGGTGGCTTTATCTGGAAAGGAGTTGCTGCTTCCGCTGCTTTGCTAGAGCGAGGGACGGAGGTTGTCGGGGTACCGGACGTGTGTGCGATCACGCATGCACCGCTGCTTTGCGGTGCTGGACTTGGTGCTGCTGGAGCTGGATCTGATGGACGTGCTAGCGCCGGACCTGCTGGACTTCCTCACGATCTTGAGATCGGCAAGTGTACGACTACATCAACCATGAGTTCCTACTCGTTAACAAAAATCGTTGTCTTCAAGGGTAAGTTCTCTATGGATGTATGTCCACCCGTTGCTCTGTATCAAGTAGATAGATCTTGGCGTATAGTTCTCATCGTAGGAAATTTTTTGTTTTCTATGCTGCGGACCCAACAAAATTGCCTATGTTCTTTCTTAGTTCAATTACATTTTTAAAGGAATAATCCTGTTTATGAATTTAGTAATGCAGTTTTCCCAACATTTAATGTAGTGGCGAGGGAGAGAATACAACCAGTCTAGAGCTTTACCTTTAAGAGACCATCGAATTAATTTAAGACGAGAGAATTCTGTGGGCAAACCTTTTGGTCTGAGTGATGTTATCACATCGTCGAATTCTCTAATGTGTCTTCCTGGGTCTTCATCTTCCCTTCCACTGAAAGCTTTTTCCTGCAAATTTTTAATGATTCCACCATCAAATCGATATTCTCTAACTCCAGGATTAGGGAATTCTATTGGTTGTTTAAGAAATTCAGAACTTGGAGCATTGTATTCCCTTAGAGTTTTCTCAAATTTCATAGCAGTTGTCCTGTAAATAGACATAATTTCCATAATATCACTCAGGTTTTCAACTTCAACTTTATTTGATCTTAAGAGTTTTTCAATAATTTCTTCATGCCTTTCAGAAGGCATGCGCTCAATATAATCTGGCAGGTAGGTCCTACCAGAGCGTGTAGACCCTTTGTCTCCTAAGGAGAACATTTTGTAGTAGGAACACCTGAAATGTCAAAAGACAAACACTTAGCGCTTAGCTCCCCGGCAACTGCGCCAAAAAATAGCTTGATGTCTGCAAGAGCACATATCGTTTGTAGCAAGTTTCGAAGTTCAGATATCGATCCCATAGGGATCCCAACAGTAAGTGTTTATTGGTGAAGTATCTGTCACACCCGAAGTTGTCAAAGTTCTTCGAGTGAATTGACTTCAAGTGTTGAAATAAGAATGGGGTTTTGATCAAATGCGATAGATTTAAATAAAACTAAAACGTAAACTTCAGAAATATAAAGCATAAAAGTAAAGAACAACTTTGCTTGTTTGTTGTTTCCTGCAGATGGTGAAAGAAGGTGCGGGGAGATTCAGTTCATGGTGATAGTGACTATGCCAGGTGGACAAGTGGTAAATGTAACAATTATAATCCTATAGATATATGTGTAGGCGAGCAACCCATAGTTAGCCGGAACTCCTCTTGGTAGATTTCAGCCCAACTTCAATAATCCTACAAGCCTGCTACCAAAACCATGGTCAAACACTAGATGATTAAGACCCTTCAGGTTGCTTAGTGATGAAGCTCCTTGGATCAAACTAATGCAATAAGCATAGTGGTTACTCGTTATCCTCGTGAATGAGTATGAGCATTCTTGGATTTCAAGCCGAATGACCAAGGTCAAGGCCATATCAACATTATACTTTGTGTTGATGATCCCATGTTAGATAATTTGCACGGCAACAGATTTGGCCATGTTTTGAAAACAATCGAAGAGGAAGTAGTATTAAGAGTTTGGCTCAGATCAGCTGATCTCTTGGGAATGAGCCAAACCAGATTTTTTTCTTTTAGGGTCCTTTATGATAAATGTATATGGACCTCGATGTAATTTTTGCTTTTTTGAGGTCTGTGATGTAAAATGTACTTCGATCAACCGTGTAAAGTTCTAACCTAAAAGTATTGTGGTGAAATCTAAACAAATTTAAGCTTAGTTGTCAACGAGTATGAAGCATTCTTGTATTTAAAGACAAACCACCAAGGTCAAGGGCATATCTACATAATACTTTACGCTGATGATCCCATATCCAAGAATTTACATGCCGACAAATTTGGCCATATTTTGAACACAATCGAAGATGAAGTAGTATGAAGAGGAGTATGGCTCGATCAGCTACTCTCTTGAGAAGGAGCCGAACCCGACTATTTTCCTTGCTTAATCTTAGGGTCCTTTGTGCTCAATGTATAGACCTCGATGTAATTTCCCCCCTTTTAGGTCTACAAGTGTAAGTGGTGAAATTTAGACGATTTTAAGCTTACTTATCAACGAGTATGAACATTCTTGGATTTCAAGCCGAGTGACTGATGGCTCGTGTTGATGTAGAGCTCGTTGGGGAACCCCAAGAGGAAGGTATGATGAGCACAGCAGCAAGTTTCCCTCAGTTATGAAACCAAGGTTTAATCGAACCAGTAGGAGCAAGGAAACACCCCAAAGGTGTTGCTAGCTGAGCCTTGGTAGGGCGCACTACCGGTGTTAGTAGCAACATGGAGACCTACACAACACAACCACAGAACTCTATCCCCAACTTGCGATGAGGTTGTCAATCTCAACGGTTTTGCTGAAAACAAAGGATTAAACGTATCGAATGGAAGGAAGTAATAGTTTGCAGAAAGTAAACACAAAGCAGTAAACAATTTTTATTATATGTAAAGTAAAGGACCGGGATCCATAGTTCACTAGAGGTGGCTCTCCTTAAGATAGATAACATGATGGGTGAACAAATTACAGCGGGGCAATTGACAAACATCGAGAAAGCAATATATGTGTATACTAATCATCTTGACTCCTTTGGAACTTGATTGGGCATTACAACATAATACATAGACCGCCATCCAACTGCATCTCTGACTAATAATCCACCTTCAGGTTATCATCCGAACCCCCTCCACTATTAAGTTGCAAGCAACGGATTATTGCTTTATGAATTGCGTGTAATGTAAACAATACGATTGTTCTATGAACAAAGGATTGTTGTTTTCTCCCTAGTAGCAACAGCACATCTAGTACCTTAGAGATTTCTGTCACTTCCCCAGATTACCAGAGGCATGAACCCACTATCGAGCATAAATACTAACTCTTGGAGTTGCTAGCATCTACTTGGCCAAGATAGCTACTAACAACGGAAAGCATGCAAGATCACAAATAACAAAGACATGATAGAATCAATAATCAATCTAAAATAGCATCTCAATATCCATCAGATCCCCGCAAACACAACATGCAGAATTACAAATAGATGATCTTGATCATGAACGGAGCTCACAAGATCTAGACATGAAAGCACAAAGGAGGAGAACCAGCCATCTAGCTACTACATGGACCCGTAGTCCAGAGATGAACTACTCACGCATCACACCGCAGGCTTGCATGATGATGAAGAAGGCCTCCAGGGTGAATTCCCCTCTCTGGCAGGGTGCCGGGAAGAGCTTCAGATCCCTCCCGATCTACGGATGGAGATGATGGTGGCTACAGACTCTTTCGTGGATTTTTGATCGGGTTCTTAGGGTTTTCGTCCCGAGGGCAATATATAGGCGGAAGGAGAGGCCGAGGGGGTGCTAGGGTCGGCCAAACCACCCCACCCCCAGCCCTTCTCCGTCTCGTATTCTGGCATCTGATGACTTCCGAAAAAATAGGCACTTTGGCTTTTGTCCCGTCCAATTCCTAGAATATTCATTTTCTGACTTTCCTGGAACCAAAAATAGTAGAAAACAGGCAGCTGGCACTGTGGCTCTTGTCAATAGGTTAGTCCAAGAAATCATATGAAAAGTACCCCAAAGTGTGGACAAAACACAAGAAAGTGGATAAACCCAAGCATGGAACATCAAAAACTATAGATACATTTGCAATGTATCAACATCCCCAAGCTTAACTCCTGCTCGTCCTCGAGTAGGTAAGTGATAAAAAGAAAGAATAATTTTTGAGGTGACATGCACCATCAAAGACTTGATCAAAGTATTTGTAAAACATTCAAAGCTGGGATCATAGTACTTCAATCATAACATGAAAGACAAAGTTCTA
Organism: Avena eriantha; assembly: GCA_910589775.1. Taxonomy (NCBI): domain Eukaryota; kingdom Viridiplantae; phylum Streptophyta; class Magnoliopsida; order Poales; family Poaceae; genus Avena; species Avena eriantha. The sequence continues at coordinate 494,762,529 of OU342740.1, forward strand.
GCAATAAGACAAAGAAACTATGATGCAACATGAAAAGGCACAAACAAAAGATTCATGAATAACAATGCTTTGCAAGACGTTTGTTTGTTTCACATAAAGAAAACATAGCATAATAGTATTCAGCTTGTCCCTCATAGAGTAGCAAATATAAATGCATAGGACACCTTCAAAGTTCATAAGAGTGACTGGATATAATTAGTTCAAAGCAAGCAATATCAAGTTATACATCAATCAACAAGTCTTGGGACAATGCACATAGAACTAAGAATGGCCACTATGCTCTCAAAGTAGGTGCATAAAGATAGAAGGTGGAGACTCAATATAATGGTGGAAGAAAGGATTCAAGTCTCATAAAGAGCTTCCAAAAATTATGGTACTTATAGCTTTCAGCTCTCATTGCCCCTATCATAAGCATCTTGAAGGTGATTAAGGTTAAAGTGACACAACTAAGAGGATATGCTTGACAAGTTATAAACCGAAATCTCATGCCCCTTACTTACGAAGACGGAACCTCATGCTACTCAACTTTAGTCACAAGTAAGCTCTTTTCCTTGTCAGTACATATGTATCATAAAGAACCGCCAACGTGGTACCCCTTGCACATGATACAAGAGCTATACAATAATCAAAATGACAAGGCAAGCAGACAATGAGCATCTGAGCGATCTTTTTATTTGCTATTTGCATAGGTTTTTATTGAGGATGCTTCATAGGTTGCTCATTATGGTGATGCTGCAAGTTTCCACCATGATTAGGCATGACTTAGGCTAGCGGCCCAGGCGTTTCTCTAACACACATACAAACTCCATGATCTTACAAGTTACATGTTTATTTCACACGCCGGGATCCATAAGCAAAAGAACATCATATCAACGGGGTACAAAGTACAAGTGCAATGTTGAAAGCGTTCCTCATGATACATGGTTCTGCTAACTTCAACTTATAAAGCGCAAGCATATACGCAATAAAGAAGGACCCAATGGTTCAAGTTTATTAGAGGCAAGAAAAGTAAAGTGTGCCATCAAGTTTGTGAGAGATTTAATCACTAGTTTTCTCATAACAAGTTTAATTTGGAAGGTAAACAAAAGCATGAATAAACTTGGAATAGCATAAGATAGTAGGTAGGTATGGTGGAACCTTTGGAATAACTTGGTTTAGGGAGTTGGATGCATGATTGGAACTCATACTTGGTTGTGGAGGCTAGCAAAATACTGGGAGCGACAAACTAAGAGAGCAATAATGGCCATAATCATGCAGAGCGACAAAACATCATTGATCGAAGCATAAAGTGATACTACAAGTTGAAAACTAAAGGATCATAAAGGCTATGGTGACTTTGAGATACTCATAACATGGTGTGAGCATGCTCCGACTCAACCCAAATAAAGCATCAAAGGAGAATACCACTATACTATGCTTTAATATGCTAAAACAACACATGATTCATCCAAGGCACATTACGCAATCTCAATTGTTTATAAAAATTCATGCTACAGCAAAGAATACTAAGCATAAAGCCAAAACAATATCAAGCATGGCATGACAAAGCATATGCCATAGTCAAAAACAAGCTCTCTTTTTTTACCACTTAAGCATAAGCTTTCCTACTCTTTTCCAATCCAAACCAAACTATTTGAAAACCAATGTATGAAAGAGGGGTCCAACCAATTTATTTAGAAAACTAAGCAAACAAAAGCAAACGAAACACCAAAATGAAAACGAAAAAGAAGACGCTCCAAGATCAACACAACTGTGCATGAAACAATAAAAATGAAGCGTTTGGAAGAAACCTGGGATTTTTATTTATGAAGAAGGGGATGCCTTGGGCATCCCCAAGCTTTGAAGCTTGTACTTCTTGGATATTTCTTGGGGTGACATGCGTGGCATCCCCAAGCTTGAGCTTTAGTCCATCTTTCATCTCATTACTCATTCTTTCCATACACCTGAAAATTTTCCTTCATACAAAACTTCACACAATCTTTATTAGCAACATTAGTGCACTCAAGATAATAAGTCTTAAGGTTCAGTTCCAACACCAATAAACTTCCATTAGAATACTAGATACTGAAGCTTTCCCCTCAAAAAGTTCAATTCCCCAAAAGAACTCAAAAACGAACCAACAAGAAGCAAATGCAGAAAATGGCAGAAATCTGTCAAAACAGACCAGCAGGTAAAGATGGATTTTTTCGAAGACCTTATGTTGCTCAAATCAAAAAGTGTTGAACTAAAAAAAGTTATATAACAAACTAGGGCAGTAGCAGAACAATGCACGCCTCAAAAAGACGTTCAGAGTTTTTACACAAATTTTTACGGTGAAGCATAGAAATCTATTTCGGGACAGCAACTTTCCCAATCATTACTTATCTCTCATTAGAGGTTACTCTTGGCACAAAAAGCAAATAAAAGGATAAGGAGCATTTATTACTGAAGTAATAACTTCAAGACTCATCTAAAACTTTTGGGTTATCTCCCAATAAGTACTTTTCTTTAACGCCTTTAAGTTAGGCATAAGAAGCAAGAAAAAGAATCAAGTGTTCTCAAATGAAGAAGCATTAAGACCAAATTTCTTGCCCTTACCTCTCTTACTTTTATTCTTAACCTTGGGGAAAATATGATTGTTTGGTGGAGAAGAAAGGTCCATGGTCCCCTTTCCCACATCTATTATTGCTCCAAGGAGTTCTAATAGGGACCTTCCAAGTGTAATTTGTCCTTTTCCTGCACATTCAATAACAAGATAATCAGTAGAAATCATTTTTCCAAGGATCTTTGTAAACACTCCTTCAGCTATTCCAATAGGTAATATGGTAGCATTATTAGCTAGAGATATTTCTTTTCCTCCTTCAGTAAGCCCCCAAAGATTCAAAGATTTATAAATATCTTTGGGCATAAGACAAAATTCAGACATGATATCACAGCGAGCTTGACAAGTTTTAGTATTTATATCAATCTTCACTGTGGGGAGCCACTTTGATGGTTCAGAATTTATTGGAACATAGTTATGATGCTCCCTAAGCGTATTATAGCAATCTTTTAAGCTAGTAGTGCTAGTCTCAAGAGTGTTCAATCTAGCAAATATTCTTCCGAAAGAAATATCAGTTTGGCTAGGCAAGTTGTAAGTGAGGATCAATTTCTTTATAGCATTAATAGCATCATCCTCGTTACATTGGAGGAAATATCCTCCCACAACAGCATCTAAAGCATATCTATAGTAAAGAGCAATTCCAAGGTAAAAACTGCTAAGGAACAAGCTTTGAGTCATTTTAGGCTCAGTTTTTTCATGTAGATCAGAGATTCTAGACCAAGCTTCCTTGAAGCTTTCCTCACTTCCTTGTTTAAAAGTGAAAATCATTTCCTCGGGTGACATAGTGATTGGAGCAAGGCTAGACATAATGGCAACTTAAGATAGAGAATTTTTTTGTGTGTGTTTTTGATAAAGAAACTAAGCAAAACAAAAATAACAAAGTAAAGAGATCGGTTATGAGGGACTCCCCTTGTGAAGATGTCCTTGACTCCCCGGCAACGACGCCAGAAAAAGTGGTTGATGGCCCAAATATATCGAGCTCATTGGGGAACCTCAAGAGGAAGGTACGATGAGCACAACAGCAAGTTTTCCCACAGTAAGAAACCAAGGTTATCAATCCAGTAGGACCAAGGAAACACCCCAAAGGTGTAGCTAGCTGAACATTGGCAGGGCGCACTACTGGTGCCAACAGCAACGTGGAGACCTGCACAACACAACCACAGAACTTTGCCCCCAACTTGCGATGAGGTTTTCAATCTCACTGGTTTTGCTGAAAACAAAGGATTAAACGTATTGAATGGAAGGAAGTAATAGTTTGCAGAAAGTAAACACAAAGCAGTAAACAGTTTGTAGATTGAATGTAAAAGAAAGGACCGGGGTCCATAGTTCACTAGAGGTGGCTCTCCTTAAGATAGATAACATGCTGGGTGAACAAATTACAGCGGGGCAATTGAAAAACACCGAGAAAGCAATACATGCATATACTAATCATCTTGACTCCTTTGGAACTTGATTGGGAATTACAACATTATACATAGACCGCCATCCAACTGCATCTATGACTAATAATCCACCTTCAGGTTATCATCCGAACCCCCTCCAGTATTAAGTTGCAAGCAACAGATTATTGCTTTATGAATTGCGTGTAATGTAAACAATATGATTGTTCTATGAACAAAGGATTGTTGTGTTCTCCCTAGTAGCAACAACACATCTAGTACCTTAGAGATTTCTGTCACTTCCCCAGATTACCAGAGGCATGAACCCACTATCGAGCATAAATACTAACTCTTGGAGTTGCTAGCATCTACTTGGCCAAGATAGCTACTAACAACGGAACGCATGCAAGATCACAAATAAAAAAGACATGATAGAATCAATAATCAATATGAAATAGCATCTCAATATCCATCGGATCCCCGCAAACACAACGTGTAAGGATTACAAATAGATGATCTTGATCATGAACGGAGCTCACAAGATCTAGACATGAAAGCACTACATGGACCCGTAGTCCAGAGATGAACTACTCATGCATCACACCGGAGGCTTGCATGATGATGAAGAAGGCCTCCAGGGTGAATTCGCCTCTCCGGCAGAGTGCCGGGAAGAGCTTCAGATCCCTCCCGGTCTAGGGATAGAGATGACGCCGGCTACAGACTCTTTCGTGGATTTTTGATCGGGTCCTTAGGGTTTCTGTCCCGAGGGTAATATATAGGCGGAAGGAGAGGCCGAGGGTGTGCTGGGGTCGGCCAGACTACCCCTGGCGCAGGCCAGGCCTGGTCGCGCGGCCAGGTGGTGTGGCCGGCCCCCAGCTCTTCTCCGTCTCGTATTCTGGCATCTGATGACTTCCGAAAAAATAGGCACTTTGGCTTTTGTCCCGTCCAGTTCCGAGAATATTCATTTTCTGACTATCCTGGAACCAAAAATAGTAGAAAACAGGCAGCTGACATTGTGGCTCTTGTTAATAGGTTAGTCCAAGAAATCATATGAAAAGTACTCCAAAGTGTGGACAAAACACAAGAAAGTGGATAAAACCAAGCACGGAACATCAAAATTATAGATACATTTGTAATATACCAGCCACTTTGCTCTCAAAGTAGGTACATAAAGATAGAAGGTGGAGACTCAATATGATGGTGGAAGAAGGGCCTTCATAGAAGGAAGTAGAGATTCAAGTTTCATAAAGAGCTTCCAAAAATTATGGTACTTATAGCTTTCAGCTCTCATTGCCCCTATCATAAGTATCTTAAAGGTGATTAAGGTTAAAGTGACACAACTAAGTGGATATGCTTGACAAGTTATAAACCGAAATCTCATGCCCCCTACTTACGAAGACCGAACCTCATGCTACTAAACTTTAGTCACAAGTAAGCTCCTGTCATTGTAAGTACATATGTATCATAAAGAACCGCCAACGGGGTACCCCTTGCACATGATACAGGAGCTATCCCATAATCAAAATGACAAGGCAAGCAGACAATGAGCATCTCAGCGATCTTTTTATTTGCTATTTGCATAGGTTTTTATTGAGGATGCTTCATAGATTGCTCATTATGGTGATGCTGCAAGTTTCCACCATGATTAGGCATGGCTTAGGCTAGCGGCCCATGCGTTTCTCTAACACACATACATAACTCCATGGACTTACAAGCTCCCCTTTCATTTCACACCGACGACATTCATAGACAAAAGAGCATGATATCAACTAGGTACAAAGTACAAGTGCAATGTTGAAAGCGTTCCCCATGATACATGGTTCTGCTAACTTCAACTTATAAAGCGCAAGCATATATGAAACAAAGAAGGACCCAATGGTTCAAGTTTATTAAGGGCAAGAAAAGTAAAGTGTTCCATCAAGTTCGTGAGATCTTTAATCACTAGTTTAGTTTAATTTGGAAGGTAAACAAAAGAATGAATATACTTGGAATAGCATAAGCTAGTAGGTAGGTATGGTGGACTCTTTGGAATAACTTGGTTTCGGGAGTTGGATGCATGAGTGGAACTCATACTTGGCTGTGGAGGCTAGCAAAAGACTGGGAGCGACAAACTAAGAGAGCAATAATGGCCATAATCATGCAGAGCGACAAAACATCATTGATCAAAGCATAAAGTGATACTACAAGTTGAAAACAAAAGGATCATAAAGGCTATGGTGACTTGAGATAGTCATAACATGGTGTGAGCATGTGCCAAGTCAACCCAAATAAAGCATCAAAGGAGAATACCACTATAATATGCTTTAATATGCTAAAACAACGCATGATTCATCCAAGGCACATTAAGCAATCTCAATTGTTTATAACAAGTCATGCTACAGCAAATAATACTAACCATAAAGCCAAAATAATATCAAGCATGGCATGACAAAGCATAGGCCACAGTCAAAAACAAGCTCTTTTTACCACTTAAGCATGAACTTTCCTACTCTTTTCCAATCCAAACCAAACTATTTGAAAACCAATATATGAAAGAGGGGGTCCAACCAATTTATTCATAAAACTAAGCAAACAAAAGCAAACGAAAAACCAAAACGAACACCCGCATGTCTGTGTCAACCTGCCTACCTACGCCCCTTCTGCCTGCCCACTCTGCCCGGTGGCCTACGCCCGTGTGCGTATTCGAACACCCGCTCTGCCGGACAGCCTATGCTATGGCCGCCCTCGTGTCGAGCCCATAGGCAAGAAAAGATGGTTATTTTCCATCGAGAGGAAGGGTGAACGAACAAGAAAACGCTTCGGAGGAGCTATCCAAAAGTGGTTGAGGTCATCCAGCTCTTTTTTGTGGGATATGCTCAAACACCATTTTGATCCAAAAGTGGTTATCCATATCCCCTCCACCCTCTAAACCAAACACTGCATAACCAAAAAAGTGGATATCCCGTGTTATCCACTGGATAGCCATTGAACCAAACAACCCCTTAATGGTTGAATGAAGTTTATTTTGGGACGTCCTTTCTTTTGGTACTATTTTCAAAAATAGTTTCTTTTCTTACTACTCAATGTACCGTGTAGTACTAGTAGTAATGCGAATAACGATCTATTGAATATCCTTCCCCCTGATGTTTGTGAAGGAAGTGAAAATTTTGAAACTCGGAAAGTTTGAATTGCTACTCTATTGTACTCCCTCAAATTACTCGACTCGAATTTGTCTAGATTCGGATGTATATAAACATGTTCTAGTGCTAGATGCATTCAAATCTGATAATTCCAAGTCAATTAATTTGGGACGGAGGGAGTAGTAGTTGGGTTCGGATCCTTCTCGAGAGAGCAGCTGATCGAGCCATATGTTTCATACTACTTCCTCTTCGCTTGTTTTACAAATATGACCAAATCTGTCGCCATTCAAATACTTGGATATGGGGTCATAAAGTTTGATGTAGAGATATGGCCTTGACCTTGTGGTCGTTCGGCTCAAAATCAAACAAAGTTCATACTCGTTAAAAGCTAAGCTTAAATTCATTTAAATTTCACCACTTACTTTTAGGTTAGCATTTTACACGATCGGTGGGAGCATATTTTACATCAAAGACCGAAAAATGGAAAATTACATGGAGGTCCATACAATTAGCCAAAGGACCATAAAAGGAAAACTTTCTGGTTCGGCTCCTTCTCGAGACATTAGTTCATCTGATCCAAACTCTTCATACTACTTCCTCTTCGATTGTTTTCATAATATGGCCAAATCTGTTGCCATGCAAATTTTATCATATGGGGCCATCAGCATAAAGTATGATGTTGATATGGCCTTGACCTTGGTCGTTCGGCTTGAAATCCAAGAATGTTCATACTCGTTGACAAGTAAGCTTAAATTCGTTTAAATTTCACCACTTACACTGTTTGGTTAGAATTTTACATGGATGGTGGGACTACATTTTACATCAAGGACCTAAAAAGGGAAAATTGCATCGAGGTCCATACATGTAGCACAAAGGACCCTAAAACGAAACAAGGAATTGAAAACAGTCAGGTACGACTCCTCGAGAGAGCATCTGATCGAAAAAATCTTCTTACTTGCTTTTCATAAAATAAATTCATGTCACTTGGAAAAATGAAATTGATTTTTTTTTGTTTTAATACCTTCGATTGTTTTCAAAAGATGGCCAAATTTGTTGGCATGCAAATTCTTGGATATGGGATCATAAGCATAAAGTACATTCTACATAAAGGACCTAAAAAAGGGAAAATTACATCGAGGTCCATACATTTAGCACAAAGGACCCTAAAATTGAGCAAAGAAAACAATCGGGTTCGGCTCCTTCTCGAGAGAGCAGCTGGTCGATCCATACTCTTCATAGTACTTCCTCTTTGATTGTTTTCAAAATATGGCCAAATATGTCGCCATGCAAACACTTGAATATGGGATCATCAACATAAAGTATGATGTAGAGATATGGCCTTACCTCGTGGTCGTTCGGCTTGAAATCCAAGATATTTTCATACTCGTTGACAACTATGCTTAAATTTGTTGAAATTTCATCACTTACTTATATGTTAGCATTTTACACGGTTGGTGGCAGTACATTCTACATCAAGGACCTAAAGAGGGGGAAAATTACATCGAGGTCCACACATTTAGCACAAAGGACCCTAAAATTAAGCAAGGAAAACAGCCGGGTGCGGCTCCTACTCACGAGAGTAGATGATCGAGTCATACTCTTCAAACTACTTCATCTTCGATTGTTTTCAAAATATGGCCAAATTTGTCGGCATGCAAATTCTTGGATATGGGATCATGAGCATAAAGTATGATGTAGATATGGCCTTGACCTTGGTGGTTCGTCTTGAAATTGAAGAATTGTTCATACTCGTTGAAGACTAAGATTAAATTTCTTTAAATTTCACCACTTACTTTCAGTTTAGAATTTTACACGATCGACCGGAGTACATTTTACATCAGGAACCTCAAAATAGCAAAACTTACATCGAGGTCCATACTAGCATAAAGGATCCTAAAAGGAAACAATTCTGGTTCGACTCCTTCTCGAGAGATCATCTAATATGATCCAAACTCTTAATACTACTTGCTCTTCGATTGCTTCCAAAACATGGCCAAATCTGTTGCCATGCACATTCTCTAACATGGGATCATGAGTATAAAGTATGATGTTGATATGGCCTTGATGACCATGGTCGTTCGGCTTGAAATCCAAGAATGTTCATACTCGTTGACGAGTAAGCTTAAAATAATCCTATAAATTTCACCACTTACACTTTAGACCTAAAAAGGGGTAAATTACATCGAGGTCCATACATTTAGCACAAAGGACCCAAAAATCAAGCAAGGAAAACAGTCAGGTCCGGCTCCTTCTCACGAGAGTAGCTGATCAAGCCATACTCTTCATACTACTTCCTCTTTGATTTTTTTCAAAATATGGCCAAATCTGTCGTCATGCAAATTAGTTCATACTCGTTGACAACTAAGCTTAGATTCATTAAAATTTCACCACTTACTTTTAGGTTAGCATTTACACGGCCGGTGGAGCATATTTTACATCAAGGACCTAAAAGGGGGGAAATTACATCGATGTCCATACATTTAGCACAAAGGACCCAAAAAGGAAATCCTTTTGTTGCATTGGTTCGGCTCCTTCTCGAAAGATTATTAGCTGATCTGAGCCAAACTCTTCATACTACTTCCTCTTTGATTGTTTTCAAAATAATATGGACAAATCTGTTGCCATGAAAAATATCTGATATGGGGTCATCAGCATAAAGTATGATGTTGATATGGCATTGACCTCGGTCGTTCGTCTTGAAATCCAAGAATTTTCCGTACTCGTCGACAACTATTTCTTAAATTCGTTTCAATTTCACCACTTACTTCTAGGTTAGAATTTTACACAGGTGATGGGATTACATTTTACATCAAGTACCTAAAAAAGGGAAAATTACATTGAGGTCCATACATTTAGCTCAAATGACTCTAAAATTGAGCAAAGAAAATAGTCGAGTTCGGCTCCTTCTCGAGAGAGCAGCTGATCGAGCCATACGTTTCATACTACCTCCTCTTCAACTGTTTTACAAATATGGCAAAATTTGTCGCCATGCAAATTCTTGGATATGGGATCATCAGCATAAAGTATGATGTAGAGATATGGCCTTGACCATGTGGTCGTTTGGCTTGAAATCCAAGAAAGTTCCTACTCGTTGATAGCTAAGCTTAAATTCGTTTAAATTTCACCACTTACTTTTAGGTTGGCATTTTACACGGTCGCGGTTGGAGCATATTTTACATCAAAGACCTAAAAAGGGAAATTTACATTGGGTTCCATACATTTAGCCCAAACGACCGTAAAAGGAAAACTTTCTGGTTCATCTCCTTCTCGACACATCAGCTGATCTGAGCCAAACTCTTCATACTACTTCCTCTTCGATTGTTTTCAAAATATATGGCCCAATCTGTTGGCATGCAAATTCTCTCGTATGGAGCCATCAACATAAAGTATGATGTTGATATGGCCTTGACCTTGGTTGTTTGGCTTGAAATCCAAGAATGTTCATACCCGTTGAGAAGTAAGCTTAAATTCGTTTAAATTTTACCACTTACACTTATTGGTTAGAATTTTACATGGATGGTGGGACTACATTTTAGACCAAGGACCTAAAAAAAGGGAAAACTACATCAAGGTCCATACATTTAGCACAAAGGACCCTAAAACCAAACAAGGAATTGAAAACAGTCGGGTATGACTCCTCGAGAGAGCAGTTGATCGAGCCATACTCTTCATACTGCTTCCTCTTTCCCAATTTTGGACGCATATTAGGTTTGGTCAAAGTCAATCTTTATAAAGTTCGACCAACTATATGTAAAAACATACTGACTTTTCAAATGACAAATGCATATAATATGAAAATATAGTTCATGATGATTCTAATAACATTGAGTTGATGTCGTACATTTAGTCAAAGTTTATTAAATTTGACTCTGACCAGAAGTAATACGCGTCCTAATTTGGGAAGGAGGGAGTACTACTTGCTTCACGGAAGAAAAAAAAGGAGCTCTCCTCACTTTCAAACCAGCTTGCTGTGGGTGTGCTTGGTGCTTCCTCTTCCTAGGGTACAGAGGGAGCGCTCCTCACTTTCGAACTAGCTTGTTGTGGGTATGCTTGGTGCTTCCTCTTCCTAGGGTACGGAGGTGGAGTAGTGCGGATTAGGTAGGTTGGTCAGATCATAATGCTGAGCATCCAATGCGATGGGACATTTTTGTTTTTTTGCTAGCCAGATCAACCAATCCCTTGTCCAGCACTTAAGTAGTACTCGTACTTGTACTAGGACTATTGCGAATGGCGATCTTTTGAATATCCTCCCCCCCGGATGTTTGTGAAGGAAGTAAAAATTTAGAAACCGGGGAAGTTTGAATTGCTACTCTATTGTACTACTACTGTAGTAGAAAACACATTTTTTGCGTGCATATATATTGTGGTCCTCAAATTTACTCTACTCACTATACCATCTACCTCGTGTCAGGAACCCATCCCAGCTTTCTCTACCATTGCACCGCCTTCAAATCCTCCTCTTCGCAGCTCTCTCGCTGCCTCCTCTGTGCTCATATAGTCTCTTCTCGCTCTTTATTTTTTAATAGAAAAAAGGAAATAAATTCTTCTTACTTGCTTTTCAGAAAATAAATTCCTGTCACTTGGAAAAATGAAATTGATTATTTTTTGTTTTTAATATCTTCGATTGTTTTCAAAAGATGGCCAAATTTGTTAGCATGCAAATTCTTGGATATGGGATCATAAGCATAAAGTACATTCTACATAAAGGACCTAAAAATGGAAAATTACAACGAGGTCCATACATTTAGCACAAAGGACCCTAAAATTGAGCAAAGAAAACAGTTGAGTTCGGCTCCTTCTCGAGAGAGCAGTTGGTCGAGCCATACTCTTCATACTACTTCCTCTTCGATTGTTTTCAAAATATGGCCAAATCTGTCGCCATGCAAATTCTTGAATATGGGATCATCAACATGAAGTATGATGTAGAGATATGGCTTTGACCTCATTGTCGTTCGGCTTGAAAATCCAAGATTTTTTCATACTTGTTGACAACTATGCTTAAATTCGTTGAAATTTCATCACTTACTTTTAGGTTAGCATTTTACACGGTCAGTGGGAGTACATTCTACATCAAAGACCTAAAAGGGGGGAAATTACATCGAGGTCCATACATTTAGCACAAAGGACCCTAAAATTGAGCAAAGAAAACAATCGGTTTTGGCTCCTTCTCAAGAGAGCAGTTGATCGAGCCATACTCTTCATAATACTTTCTCTTCGATTGTTTTCACAATATGGCCAAATCTATTGCCATGCAATTTCTTGGATACTCGATCATCAGAATAAAGTATGATGTAGAGATATAGCCTCTACCTTGTGGTTGTTCGGCTTGAAATAAAAGAATGTCCATACTCGTTGACAACTATAAGCTGAAATTCGTTTAAATTTCACCACTTACTTTTAGGTTAGAATTTTACATGGTCGATGGGAGTACATTTTACAACAAGGACGTAAAATGTGGAACTTACATCGAGGTCCATACATTTAGCACAAAGGACTGTAATATTAAGCAAGAAAAACAGTAGGGTTCAGTTCCTTCTCGAGAGAGTAGCTGATCGAGGCACACTCTTCATACTACTTCATCTTCGATTGTTTTCAAAATATGGCCAAATTTGTCGATATGCAAATTCTTGAATATGGGATCATCAGCATAAAGTATGATGTAGATATGGCCTTGACCTTGGTAGTTCGTCTTGAAATACAAGAATGGTTCGTACCTGTTGATAATTAAGCTTAAATTCATTTAAATTTCACCACTTACTTTTAGGTTAGAATTTTACACGGTCAATTGGAGTACATTTTACATCAGGGACCTCAAAAAAGCAAAAATTATGTCGAGGTCCATACATTTAGCATAAAGGACCATAAAAGGAAAATTCTGGTTCGGCTCCTTCTCGAGAGATCAGCTGATCTGAGCCAAACTTTTGATACAACTTCCTCTTCGATTGTTTTCAAATTATGGCCAAATTTGTTGCCATGCAAATTCTCTCATATGGGATCATCAACATAATGTATGCTGGTTGATATATATGGCCTTGACCTTGGTCGTTCGGCTTGAAATCCAATAATGGTCATACTCGTTGACCAGTAAGCCAAAAAATCGTCGAAATTTCACCACTTACACTTTTAGGTTAGAATTTTACATGGGCATGGAAGTACATTTCATATCAAGGACCTAAAAAAGGGGAAATTACATCAAGGTCCATACATTTAGCACAAAGGACCCTAAAATTAAGCAAGGAAAATAGTCGGGTTCAGCTCCTTCTCGAGAGTGTAGCGGATCAAGCCATACTCTTCATACTACTTCATCTTTGATTGTTTTCAAAATATGGCACAATTTGTCGGGGTGCAAAATTTTGAATATGGGATCATTACCTTGGTCGTTCATCTTGAAATCCCATAATGGTTCATACTCATTGATAACTAAGCTTAAATTTGTTCACCACTTACTTTAAGGTTAGATTTTTACACGGTTGGTCAGAGTACATTTTACACCAGGGACGCGAAAAAAGCAATAATTACATTGAGGTCCATATATTTATCATAAAGCTCCCTAAAAGGAAAAAAAATCGGGTTCGCTCCTTCTCGAGAGATCAGCTAATCTGAGCCAAACTCTACACACTACTTCCTCTTCGATAATTTTCAAAATAGGGAAATTTGTCGCCATGCAAATTCTCTCATATGGGATCATCAACATGAAGTATGATGTTGATATGGCTTTGACCTTGGTCGTTCGGCTTGAAATCCAATAATGGTCATACTCGTTGACAAGTAAGCTTAAAATCGTCGAAATTTCACCACTTACACTTTTAGGTTAGAATTTTACATGGGTGTGGAAGTACATTTGACATCTAGGACCTAAAAAAGTGAAAATTACACCGAGGTCCATACATTTAGCATAAAGGACCCTTATATTAAGCAAGGAAAACAGTCGGTTTGACTCCTTCTCTAGAGAGCAGCTGATTGAGCCACACTCTTCACACTACTTCACCTTCATTGTTTTCAAAATATGGCCAAATTTTCCGGCATGCAAATTCTTGGATATGGGATCATATGCATAAAGTATGGTGTAGATATGGCTTGACCTTGGCCGTTTGTCTTGAAAATCCAAGAATATGGTTCATACTCTTGACAACTAAGCTTAAATTCATTTAAATTCCACCACTTACTTTTAGTTTAGAACTTTACACGGTCGGTGGAAGTACATTTTACATCAAGGACCTAAAAAGGGAAAATTACATGGAGGTCCATACATTTAGCAAAAAGGACCCTACAAAGGAAAACTTTTTGTTTCGTCTCCTTGTCGAGAGACCAGTTGATCTGAGCCAAACTCTTCGTAGTACTTCCTCTTTGATTATTTTCAAAATATGGCTAAATCTGTTGCCATGCAGATTCTCTAATATGGGATCATCAGCATAAAGTATGATGTTTATATGGCCTTGACCTTGGTCATTCGACTAAAATCCAAGAATGTTCATACTCATTGACAAATAAGCTTAAAATCGTCTAAATTTCACCACTTACACTTGTAGGTTACACGGTGTGTGGAAGTACATTTTACATCAAGTACCCAAAAAAGGGAAAATTACATCGATGTCCATACATTTAGCACCCCCCCCTAAAAATAAGCAAGGAAAACAGTCGTGTATGGCTCCTTCTTGAGAGAGCAGCTGATCGAGCCATACTCTTCGTACTACTTCATCTTCGATTGTTTTCAAAATATGTCCAAATCTATCGGCATGCTAATTCTTGGACATGGCATCATCACCATAAAGTATGATGATATGGCCTTGACCTTGGTCGTTCGACTTGAAATCCAAGAATTTTCATACTCGTTCACAACTAAGCTTAAATTTGTTCAAATTTCACAACTTACACTTTCTGGTTAGAATTTTACACACAAGGTGGGGGTACATTTATACCAAGGACCTAAAAAAGGTAAAATTACACTGAGGTCCATGCATTTAGCATAAAGGACCATAAAATTTAGCAAAGAAAATAGT
Source organism: Avena eriantha (assembly GCA_910589775.1). Lineage (NCBI taxonomy): Eukaryota > Viridiplantae > Streptophyta > Magnoliopsida > Poales > Poaceae > Avena > Avena eriantha. The sequence continues at coordinate 494,777,608 of OU342740.1, forward strand.
CGGGTTCGTTCGGCTCCTCGAGAGAGCAGATGATCGTGCCCTTCTCTTCATACTACTTGCTCTTTGATTTACAAGAAAGATTTATTATGGAGGGAACTGGAAGCAGAGTAGTACTATTCTGAAGGGAACTGGAGCGGAGGAACATGCGTCCATTTTCATTTTATTCAACCTCGCTTATACGCTCTATCCCCACTTCTACGCCAAGCGCTGTCATTATTCTCCTCCACAATGCCGCTTTCCGATACTGTTCACCGCATAGTATGAGAGTGTTTGTTCTTCTTCCTATCCCGCCTGTCACCATCGATCTTCCCTCTTTTCCAGAAAACCAAATCAAGCCACTCTCCCAACTTCCATCAGCTCCATTGCGATCGTAGGACCGAGCAAGGACAGTGATGATTCTTAGTTGTTCCAGCATGTTTTTATCGAAGGCCCGCTTGAAGAACTCATAACCAGATGCGGTGTCATCACCGCCACAAGCCTCGCCGGTTCGACCAAACATCTTCTTGACTCGGCAAAATATAGTGCAACTTTGCATGCTTCTTAGCCGTTTGGCCTCCCTTGTGTTCTTCATTCTCACCCGACTAAGAAACCATGGGAATGCAACACGTACTTTGAGGGCAAGGGCACGACATGCAAGCCGACGCCGCTGGACAGGTTCTCCTTCGACACTGTGTTCCCAAATTATATGGGTAAGTAGTGGGTAGGTGCCAATGGAGATTGGATCGCCACTGTTTGGTCCGAGTGCAAGTGGGAGCTTGTCAATGTGTACACTCATCAATGCATTCCTCTCCCACAAGTCAATGATGTTGTACCCACCAACGATCCGTTTACATTCAGGCATAATGATCGCCCTATTCTCCTACGAAAGATTGCTATTTGCCGAGCTCCCACATCTGCGGCTGATTAAGTTGAGAACCAGCAATTTGCCTATCTTCGACTACTCAATTTCTACCCTTGTTGGCGATGAGTATGCATGGACAGTTATTGAGAACCAGTTCTAGTGCTATTTCAGATACAGCGATGCACTTATCCACAAGGGTCTGGTGTTTGCATCCACTGAGAGTGGCAGTGTTTATGTTTGGAATCATCTGTATTTTGGTAAGTTTGATCCATTCCTGTTCTAAACACTAGCTTCGGTTTTAATGGATGTAAACTAGTGTTGGCTGATTTGGCCGTCCTTTCTTTTTGTAGGTCCTATTCTGCTCCCGTCACCACCTGCCGCGCATCTCGAGGAGGGAAACCTTGATGCCATAGATGATGACAAGCACGAACCATATTTATGGTTCTTAGCAATATCAGTAGATGAATCTTGGCTTCTTCTAATCCATATTGTGGGCATTACTGATGAGGAGTTTTATGGCGGTACTTATTATGTTCATGCCAATCTTGTTGCTGATCATAGTGTTGATCGCTGCGGTCGCACTTGTGGCACCTATGCTACTGGGTTTGGCTGCAAGGTGTACTCAAAGGACACTACTTACTTGTATCCACCTAAGCCATGGATAGAGATTGCTAACCTGGGAGCATATTCCCTTTTCCTTGGATTGAACTATCCGATTAATATTGCGGTAGGCGGTGCAGATGTTGCCCCAGGATATCTGACCAGAAGCAACTGTGTCTACACCTCCCACCATGCAATAGGACTTGGATATACACTGTTTCCTGAAATATACTACTTCAGTCTAAATATCGAAGAAGCAGCTGTTGGTTTCTCAACCAACGTTGCATGGAAATCTCCGGAGACTCCATTATTGTTCATCTCGAGCATCGCAATAGCCCGCGATTGGAACCAAACTACAGTAAGTAATCGTAATACTATGTAATAGGATAGCTCAGTTAGATGGTCTTGCTTTCCTTTTGTAACTTGGCCTTGTCATAAACTCATAATCTAGACAAGCCTTTGGGCATTTTGAGTTGCCTATGGAGGTCACACACAGGCATTAATGCGAGAAGGAGACATGCACACAAAAGAAGACTTGATCGTCAGTTTTGTTTCTTCCAATGACAAGTGTTCGGAGAAAAGGGCAAACTAAATCTGTCACTTTGAAATGCTGTTGAATATGTCAAGTGATGCTGAATGTGAACTTTGAATCTGTCGATATTTTTCTTTCTTATTATGTACTGCTGCATCTTTCAAATGCTACTGAACCTATCAAAAGTTTTGTTCGGTACTTGTTCAAATCGACCGGTCGAGTGCAGAATATGATCTCGCTTTCCTTTTGAATTAGTCCTTGCTACATCTATTGAATTTCAATGTCCGCATTGCTGAATCTATCAATTCTTTTGGTCAATGTTTGTGTACTGCCACAATCTGTCAAGTGATGCTGAATATGAACCGGGAACCTATCTAATATTTTTACGGTCTATTCTATACTGCTGAATCTTCCAAATGCTACTGAATCTGTCAAATGTTCTGTCGTTACTATTAGTACAATATTTTGTAGAACAAACTGTGATGTAGTGGTACTTGGTTAGATGAAGTGCATCAAATTGTCTTGCTTTTCTTTTGAAACTTAGCATTGTTACAATTATCTAGATGAGTCTTGGGAATTTTGGGTTGCTATGGGCGGTCACAGAGGCATTGACGTAAGGAGGAGGTACTCACACAGAAGCAGACTTGATCGTCAGTTTTTTGCTTGCTCCAATGATTGAGTCTATTCGGAGAATAGGCCAAACTAGTCGCGAGCCAAGTTTTTTTTAGCTGGAACAAGAACTGATTCTCTCTGTACTACTATTGAATTTCAAGCAGGAAAGCTACTGAATCTCTCAAATGTTCTGTCGTTGCTATTACTAAAACATTTGTGCAACTAATACTAATGTACTAGTATTGTATTTCATTGTCTGTATTGCTGCATTGGTGACTTTTAAAATGTTGCTAAATTGGTCAAGTGATCCCGAATATTAACTTCGAATCTGTTGATAATTTTTCTACCTTATTCTGTACTACTGAATTTTGACATGAATATCTGCCAAAAAGAATTATCACTTTTCCCCCACCCTCGCTGAGGTCTTTGTTTCGAATCCAGCAGAGCACATCAGAATGCAATGTTTATTAACCAGGAAAAGAAATCTAGTACTCCCGCCAATCCAAATTAATGTTCTCACATTTGTCTAGATTCTGACATATCTAGTCATGTTTTAGTGCTAGACACGTCCGAATCTAGCCAAATCTGAGAACATCAATTTGGATCGGAGGGACTAGAGTAGCTCATTCGGCCCCTCTTTAGCCCAGAACATTTTAATTCAGTCTTTTCGGGGTGAGGTACTGCTGACCACAGGCCAGCGGAAAGTTTAGAAAGGAGCCCATGGAGCATAGCCGAGAACATATTAGTTCGGCCTTTTATAGGTCAGCGAACTGCTGAGCACAGACCAGTGAAATTTGAGAATGAAGCCCATGGAGCATAGGCTATGGAATATAACCCACATAGAGAAATAGCCAAACTCTTTTTAATTCGGCCTTTTGGGCATTGCCCCCCACCTCTCATAATAAAAAAAACTCTGTCTACCCATGTTTTTAACAAAATATCCCATTATGTGGCATTTTATAAATTGAGATGCTAGGAGCGCTGCCCTATTATACTTTAAAAGAGATAAGCATAAACACACAAAATATTTTAATAAGACTAATATAGAAGTTGTAGTACTAATAAAAGTTTAATGATATTTTTTCTATAAATATCTTTGTTGTATTTGGCACTCAGTTTACGTTTCTTTGATTTGAAGGTCTTTTGTTCGAATCCCCTTTGTGTGTGTGTATCTTGGGTTTACATTTTTTTTTCTTCTAGCAATATCGCATTACGAAGAGGCTGACATCACGGACCCACCACCATGCAACGTCCCTAGAGTTTATTTTGAGGGTGGGTTCGAAACAAAAGTTTAAATACTTGTATAGAGAGGCTCGCATTAGGGACCCACTAGACAGAACATACAAGGCTGCATCGGGGACCCTTAAGCCAGAACATGCCAGAGAGGCTAACATAAGGGCCCCAGCAGTAAGACCATACACGGCTGCCATGGTGAAAACAGCGGACGCGACTGGGAAAAAAAGTCCATCACACACACGTTGCACTTACAGAGAAGCTGACATATCGGACCCAGCAGGCCCAAGCATAGCCCATGAAATTAGCCTATCAGCCCCAAGCATAGCCCAATACCTTTTAATTCAGCCTTTTCATGGTCTTGTGGCCACCAACCATGGCCCATTCAATTTAGGAGTGAGCCCATGGAATATAAGCCATGACGAATAGGGCATCTGCCCCGAGTTAGCCCAGAGGGGATGGCTTTGATCAAAGGCCCCGAAGTGACAATAATCGGGATAACCGGAGGGGATGGCTTTGATGTGAGGATCACATGTGTTCATCAAGTGTTAATGCTTTGCTCCGGTGCTCTATTAAAAGGAGCACCTTAATTGCCAGTAGTTCCCTCGAGGCCCCACTGCAAACAGGTTGGCAGGACAAAAGATGTTGTGCAAGTTCTCATTGCGAGCACGTATGACAATATATGGAACACATGCCTATGATTATTTAATACTTGGATGCTTTATCTTATTTATCTACAAATTCCCTATGTCTTGATTTTCATATGAATTGTCTTGTCCATGCAATGCCCATCCATCCATCCCTATGCCTACCGCGCTTTAATCCTACTGTTTACTGCAATTGTTACTACTGTCTTTACTTTTTCTACTGCTATTACTTTGCTATTGCTATTACAAAATTGTTGCTACTGATAAACTGCTGTGAGCAAGATTGTTTCTAGGTGCAGCTGAATTGACAACTCAGTTGTTAAGGCTTATAAATATTCTTTGGCTCCCCTTGTGTTGAATGAATAAATTGGGTTTCACTTCCCTCAAAAATACTGCGATACACCCCCTATACTTGTGGGTCATCAAGACTATTTTCTGGCGCTGTTGCCGGGGAGCATAGCTCTATTTATCAAGTTCACTTGGAATCACTATTGTTCACTGCCATCCATTCATCATGGGTAAATCTCGTGATGGCAAGGTCCCTATTTTACCATCCACTACAAGGAGAGGTACGGTTCTGAACACCTCTGTTGCTCTTGATTCACCATATGTTATGAGTAAGCTCCTTACACCACCACATACACATCCTACACACACTGCTACTACTACTGAATCTGAAACTTCTGATACTTATGATGATGCTTCTACTGTGCTTGATAAAATTGGTTCATTAGGTCCTTTCCTAGATGCTACGATTGCTAGAACTATAGCTGGAAATACTGAAACTCCTAATGAAGACACTACTACACCTGTCAGTTCACCTGAGTCTAGAGAGAGCTATAATATTGAAGATGGTTATATAAAGATGACTGATGAATTTATTAAAGAATGTCAAAACACTCATGATAAAAATGCTATTAAGAGTCTTCTTGAGAAATATACTGTTAGATCTAACTTATCTCCTAATGCTAAGTTTGCTACATCTCCCATAAACATTAAAGATAAGGATTAATGATTTCTCTCTTGATTTATCTTACATAACTATTGTTGAGAAAGAACCTTTTTGTGGGACTAAGAATGAAAGTGTTGTAGCACATATGACTAAGCTTTCTACCATGAGTGGTTTATTTTATGATGATATTAAGATGTGCACCTACTTTGTTGCTAAAATTTTCCCTTTTTCACTGAAAGGAGAAGCTAAAACTTGGTTTAGTAATTTACCTCCTGGATCTATTGACAGCCCTAATTGCTTGATTAGTACCTTCCTTCAGAAATATTTCCCTCTTAGTGCTAGACATGCTATTTTGCAGGAACGAAAGAGATATTGCCTGAATCATGGGCAAGGTTTTGTGCTTTGATTCATGCATAGGCTGGATATCCATTACCTAAAAACAAGCTTCTTGATATATATTATAATGGACTAACTGAAGAATCTAGGACATACCTGGATAGTTGTGTTGATTGTGTTTTCAGGAAGAGAACTCCCAAAGAAGCTGAGGAATTAATGGCTAAAATAAGCAAAATTATGAAGACTGGACTTCATCTGAGCCAACTACACCTGAGTTAACTGTGCCTGAGCCAACACCAACACCAACACCAACACCAAAGAAGAGGGGAGTTATTGAACTAAATGATGAAGTGATGAAGGAAGCTAAGAAATGTCTTAAGGAGAAGGGAATTAAAGCTGCAAATGTCAAGAATTTACCTCCTATAGAAGAATTATGTAAGCCAATTTCCCACTCATCCACTATTGAGGTACACTCTCTCCAACATTTTGATGAAGGTGATATTCCTTACTCGAAACCTCCTGATCAATGCTTAGAAGAATTTGATGTTTTTATTGGTCAGCAAGATAATTTTAATAAAAGGGTGCAAAATCATTTACTGGAAAACTCTAGAGCTATTATTGAGTTAAAAGATATTGTGGAAAGAACCTATAATGATGTTAAAATGCTTGTTAAACATTTCCAAATGGGTCAAACTCAAATTGATCAGCTTATTAAGGTACAAAAAGATTTGCTAGTTAATGCTTCTAAGGAAAAACAAGCATATGAAATTAGAACTAGAAGTGGTGCTGCCACCCAGGATCCTCTATATCCTGAGGGGCATCCTAAAAGAATTGAGCAGGATTCTCAACAAATTGAAAATAGTGGTGCTTCTCATAAGAAAAGGAAAAAGAAACATAAAACTATTTTAGAACCTTCTGAACCTGCTAAAGATCCTAATAGTATATCTGTCTCTGATGCTGAAACTAAAAGTGGTAATGAGGAAAATGATGCTCCTGATAAAGAAAAAGTCGAAGAAGAACCTGAAAGACATACTAAGAATACTAAATACACTAAAGAAGATTTTGTTGCTCATAAACATGGTAGTGAAAGAGAGCCTTGGGTCCAAAAACCTACGCCTTTCCCTGATAAGAAACACAAGTCAAAGGAAGATGAATACTATAATAAGTTTTATGAGTGGATGAAACCTTTAATTTTGCAAATTCCTTTGAATGATGCTATTAAATTGCCTCCTTATTCAAAGTATATGAAGGATATTGTCTCTAATAAAAGGAAGACCCCTAATGAAGAAACTTCTACTTTGCTTACCAATTATTCCTTTAATGGTATGGTTCCAAAGAAACTTGGAGACCTAGGGATTCCAACTATTCCATGCTCTATTAAAAATAGTTATGTTAGAACTACTTTGTGTGATTTGGGAGCATGAGTTAGTGTTATGCCTTTTTCTCTCTACAAGAGACTTCAATTGGAAAAACTAATACCAACTGATATATCTTTGCAAATGGCTGATAAATCTACTACTATTCCTGTTGGTATATGTGAGGATGTACCTGTTCAAGTTGCTCATAATTTCTTGATATTAACTGACTTTGTTGTGCTTGAAATGCCTGAAGATGATAATATGTCTATTATTCTTGGGAGACCTTTTCTTAATACTGTAGGAGCTGTTATCAATTGCAATCAAGGAAAGATAACTTTTAATGTTAATGACAAGGAGCATACTATCCCCAAGAAGATTGATAGGAATTATAGCTTAAATTCAATTGAAAATATTGAGGGCATTCAAGTTGGAGAAATATATTGTCCCATACCAAAAGAAAAATATGAAATTATTATGACTGGGACCATTGATATCAAGGTTAAGGTAACATAATCATTCAGTGGAATGCAAAGTTTTGTTTCATATAAAATTGTTTTGGTAACAAGACCTGATCAACCTTGTTAACAAAGGGATTTTAATGAACAAAACAATGTTTTCACCATGATTATCTTTGCTTACTTTTAGTTTATCCATTTTAGTTTTTTCTTTCACTTAGTTTACTTTTCTATTGTTAGTTGCTTACTTATTAGAGTGTCTTAGAACTTCTGAAGTTTTAGTTTTGTTTTGCTTTTTGCATCATTTCAAAAACATCTTTTTGTCAGAAAATCATTCATCAATACCTGAAAATTGCTCAAAAATAAAGTGTCTCGAAAAATTCTAGAAAATTCATATTAAATTTTTATGTTAAAAAGGGGCAGAGATGTGCCTGGAGAGTACCAGGGGGACCCACCAGGCAGGCACACCACTTGGTGGCGCGTCCACACCAGGGGCGCACCTGGCCATGGTGTGGGCCACCCCTGGCCCTCCACTCACTCTCTCGTTGCCACTGCCTTCTCTCTCCCGAGAAAACATCAGTTCATTGCTCAAAATCGCGTTCGTGCTATTCTTGTCCATGATTTTTCGATCTCCTTGCTCAGCCCATCTTTGCTGCTGAAATTTGGAGCATTTGTTCTCTGGTATGTGACTCCTTCGCTTGTCCAAGTAGATTTGTGTTTAGTGGTTTATATCTTGAGTATTTTGCTACTGTAGGTGAAAAATTATGTGAGATTGTAAGCTTGTTCAATGCTTAGAGATATTGTTTTGATGCATGTTTAGGCTTCTTACAATTCCCTATGAGTAGTTCCCTTCATTATGTAATCACTTTGCAATCACTTGTATGATGGCTGTCCTAAATTTTAGAAAAGAAGATGAATGAACACCAACTCAACCAACATGAATTAAGGATGCCTGAGGTTATGAAGGTTCACCGAGAGGAGGAAGTTTTTCCTTCCATCTATCCATGCCCCGAATTCATGAGGGTTGTAGGGATTTCTCAGGATTTCCAGACTTTAATTGCTAATGTAGGATTGGAGCATTTTGTTGGAGATGAACCTTACCAATTTGTGAAACTAACTATATCTGTGGTGCAGGACTTTCGATTTAGTTGCTCTTTGCCTAACCCCATGGTTCACTATTTTTTATACAATATAGTTGTCAACCTTCCTTTTGATGACTTTTGTGCAACTATTAAAGTACCCCAGTGGGGATCGTGTGAAATAATTAATGAGCGACCTACACCACTCATGGACTTGTATGCGGAGATTTGCCAATGGAGCAGTTTCTCAAAGGAGAGTGGGAAAATTTGTAATATTCATCTCCCATCTATTCGCTACTTTGCTTACTTTATTTCCAAGTGTGTTATCGCTAGGAAAACTGCTAACAAGTTATCCTCTTATGATCTAGCATTCATCTCAGCTGCTTTAAAACGAGATAGGACTTACAATTAGGGTGCCTTGATAGCTTTCCGTCTTGCTGCTAACCGCGAGAAAGGTGGAATTTGTGGAGGCCTCATCGCCTCTCGTTTATTAGCTTTGCATGGTGTAGTGCCTCATCGTTTAGAGCTACAGTTTCCCATAGAGAAGCTTGACCTTAATTCCATGATACAACATAAATTTGTTTCTTCTTGGGCTAATTTGACTGATTTGTCTTATGAAGTATCCTATCTCAAGGCCGGTTGGAGAAGGAGTAAGTCCGAGCATGTTGTTCTTTTGCCTGCACCTCTTTTGTTTAACCTTTAAACCAGGGTAGGATGGTCACTCACTAAGGAAGAGCTCGATATGTATCTGGGGGAGCTCACCCAGCAGGAGCAGGGGACTAGAAGGGAGGCTACAGATGATTCGGTCCAGCCCTCGAATAAGGGGGAGTCCTCGTACCAGTAGCCTACCTATGATTAGGAGCTTCTTCTTCCCAAGGGCCTAACTACGATCATTCTTAAGATGACCCGCCGTCTTGGAACCCCTACCCGTGTTGGGATTGATACCCACTTAGGCCAAAAGCCTAAGCTTGGGGGGAGGTACACCGACACCACACTCATCTCCATACCATGTTTAGTCGGTACCTTGTATATCCATGTTTCGTTCTCTTTTTAGTTTTTCATTCTTTCTTTACTTTTTCTTTCAAAAACACAAAAAGACCAAAAATATTTTCGTTATTTCTCTTTGTTTGCTTCTTTGTCTTTTTAGCCTTGGTTTGTTTTTTTCCTTTTAGCTTTGTTTTGATTTTTGAAAAACCCAACAAGATTTCGCTTTGGTTGTTCTTCCTTTTGGTTCTTGCCTTTAAAAATCGAAAACCCAAAAATATTTTTGTTCTTCTTTGGCTTTGTGAAGTTCATTGCAGGGTTCAACAGTCCTCAGTGGAGTTTGGTTTCATGTGATTATTCAAACCACACAAGTGAAGGGCAATAATGAGGATTAATTACAACTTGAGGTGTGGTAAGAGGCTGGTAACAAACTCTATTTGTTTTCATTTTTTGTACATATACTCATCAATGTGGGCATGCTTAGTCTATTCATGTAAGGTCTATGTTATTTATGGATGCTTAGTGGTTCTTGCTTTCTTATGATTAGCTCCAGCTTGCTAATGGTTTGTAGCATGTCATATGAATGTTTGCTTGCATTGCTATATTCATAGCTTGGTATGACACTATGGTATCCTCCTCTGAATGTTTCATTTGAATTGACTTGGCACATGCTCACGCATGCATATAACTGAAACAATAATCAGTTAAGCCTCGATGAATTATTTTGCCTCAAGGGTCTTGGATCACTTTCATGCCATGATTAGTCTTGTTTTGTTGCAAGCATGATTATGACAGTTATTGCTCTCTCGTCTGTCGCCCCCTTACTATTGCTAGCCTTCACTTGCACTGAGTATGAGCTCTACTCGTGTTTCCAACTCCCCAAAACCAATATTGCCAAAAGTGTCCACCATACCTACCTATTAGCATCATTTGCTTTTTCGTGCATATTTAGTATGCCATGTTTTCTTCCGAATAAAATGTTTGCTTGTTATGATAAAGTTAGTTAGTAAAGCTCTCACGAACTTGATGACACACTTTATTTCTTGCACTTAATAAACCTAAACCATTGTGACTGTCCATAAAAAGTTATATGCTTGCAAATTATAGGCTGGGGATTAGCAGAACCGTGCTGTCACGGGGAATGCTTTCAACACCTGTAAATATATACCTAGTTGATATCATGCTCTTTTGTTTACGGACGTCATCGGTGTGAAATAAAAGGGGAGCTTGTAAGTCCATGAAGTTATGTATATGTGTTAGAGAAACGCCTGGGCGGCTGGTCTAATCCATGCCTAATCATGGTGGAAACCTCCAGCGTAACCATAATGAGAAATCTATGAAGCATCCTTCTTATAGAAACAAGGAGAGATAGTTATTGAGAAAACGGAAAAAGAGATGAGAAAATAGGAAAGAGAGAAAAAAGCACCATTTTCCCATGGTAAATAAGAAGATGTTGAGATTCTTATTGTCTGCTTGCCTTGTCATTTTGATATGGGGATTCTTCTGTATCATCGGGCAAGGGGTACCCCGTTGGCGGTTCTCTATGATACGCATGTATTTACTATGATAAGAACTTACTGGTAACTAAAGTTGAGTAGCATGAGGAGCAGCCCTCGTACCAAGGGACATGAGATTTCCAGTTTATGGTTTGTCAAGCATATAACTCGTATTGGACCTCACTTTCACTTTAACCATTTAAAGATGCTTATGATAGGGGCAATGAGAGCTCAAAGCTAACGAGTACCATACTTTCAGCATTTGGAAGCCTTTCAAACTTTTCAAAACCTTTTCATTTCCTTATTGAATCACCACCTATTCTATGAGCACTTTCTTGAGAGCATAGTTGTCATTCTTAGTATAATATGCTTGTCTCAAAACTTGATTAATTGTGTCATGACTTTGATGCTTGTATCTTTGATATCTTTATTTCTAGTCTTCACTTGAACTTCAGAGGTGCCTTGGCGTTTATGTTTGCTCTACAATCAAAGGCAAGCGAGATACCACTCTATCATACCTTTTTATGAGCATTGCAATGTTGCTTATGTTTATGCTTCATGCTATTTATTATTTTTGAGTTGGAATCTCTTCATAGCTTGCAATGACTATTAAGTAAACTTATTTGCATACTCTTTATTATGAATTGCCTAAGTAGTTGATCATATGCTGAGAATATATACATCTTATGAAGCAAATGTGTTCGTGAAAGTTTCTTTTATCGCACTCAGTTTTCAACTGAATTGCTTGAGGACAAGCAATAAGCTAAGCTTGCGGGGGGTTGATACGTCCAAAACGTATCTACTTTCCCGAATACTTTTGCTATTGTTTTTCCTCTAAATTTGTGTGATTTGGATACAACTAACATGGATTGACGCTGTTTTCAGCAGAATTACCTTGGTGTCTAGTTTTTGTGCAGAAAATCAATTATTAGGAAAAATCCCGGAAAATATGCCAAAAATCCTATTTCACTAGAAGACTCACAGAGCCAGAAAACGAGACGGAGGAGGGCCACAAGGGGCCCACACCACCTGGCCGCGCGGGCCAGGCCAGGCCACGCCTGGGGGTCGTGTGGCCACCTCGGACACCCCCTCGGCCTCCCTCTTCGCCTAAAAGATGCCTCCTGACCTAAAAACCCAGGAGGGGTCGACGTTTTTCTAGGAAGAGTTCCGCTGCGGCACCACCACCAGATTCTGTGATTCAGAACCAGAAACTCCGTTCTGGCACCCTGCCAAGACGGGGAATTGGAGGAGATCATCGCCATCATCATCACCATCGCTTCTCCATCGACCATCCATGATTCCCCCATCCATGAGTGAGTAATCCCCGCTGTAGGCTATGGGGATGGTAGGGATTGGATGAGATTGTTCATGTAATGGCATCAGATTGTTAGGGCATGGTGCCTAGTATCTATTATTAGTGCTTTTTGACTTTGCTGCAACTTGTTATGCTTAATGCTTGTCACTAGGGCCCGAGTGCCATTATTTCAGATCTGAACATGTTATTGATTCATTATGATAGTATCTTTTATGGTCTTACCTGCAAGTTGTATACACATATTATTGTCCGAAACCAAAGGCCCCGAAGTGACAATAATCGGGATAACCGGAGGGGATGGCTTTGATGTGAGGATCACATTTCCTCACGGAGTGTTAATGCTTTGCTTCGGTGCTCTATTAAAAGGAGCACCTTAATTGCCAGTAGTTCCCTCGAGGCCCCGCTGCAAACGGGCTGGCAGGACAAAAGATGTTGTGCAAGTTCTCATTGTGAGCACGTATGACTATATATGGAACACATGCCTATGATTATTTAGTACTTGGATGCTTTATCTTATTTATCTGCAAATGCCCTATGTCTTGATTGTCATATGAATTGTCTTGTCCATGCAATGCCCGTCCATCCATCCCTATGCCTACCACGCTTTAATCCTAATGTTTACTACAATTGTTACTATTGTCTTTACTTTTACTACTGCTATTACTTTTCTATTGCTATTACAAAATTGTTGCTACTGATAAACTGCTGTGAGCAAGATTGTTTCCAGGTGCAACTGAATTGACAACTCAGTTGTTAAGGCTTATAAATATTCTTTGGCTCCCCTTGTGTCGAATCAATAAATTGGGTTTCACTTCCCTCAAAAATACTACGATACACCCCCTATACCTATGGGTCATCAGGACCTAGCAGCCTAACTAAACGGCAGACGCCTCGAGCAACGTTATCGAGTTCAAATCAGGGAGGCGTGACTGAAAAGTATGGTCCGCTAGAGACACTAACGTCTAGGACCCACAAACCTCAAAAGACTTCGGTGAGTCAACATCGCGTGAGGAAACAAAAATCTTGCTTCTGCCACGCGCTAACCGAGCTTCCTCCATGTTTTTAGCAGATCCATCGTAGTAGAGGGCCACGAAACTGGAAAAAAAAAAAGTTTTACATCAGCCACGGCCGAGCCAAGAATTTCGTCATGGAAGACGCGCCTTCTACGATAACCGTCGGGCCAATTCGTTGCGGAACGGAACTTTTCTTGTAGAAAGGGGAGGCAATGGCACGGGCGCGGGCGGGGGGCTGGCTCGGGGTCCCATCTTGCAACGCCAACCTGAGTAAGCTCTGGGTCCAGCGCTCACATGGATAAGTTGTAGGTCCCATGCTGATCTGGATAAGTGGAGAGAGGTGTCCACGATGGGAACCAACAGAACACGACCCCACTTGTCAGCATGTAATGGCAAGGGTCCACTACGGGACCTGACAGAACGTGGCCCCACTTGTCAGCATGTAACGGCGAGGGTCCACTACGAGACCCGGCTGAACGCGGCCCCACTTGTCAGCACGTAACGGAAAGGTTGACGGACGATGAGTTTTAGACTGTGTGAGAGTTTTGTAGAAGGAGATGCACAAAAGTGAGGAAAAGTTAAGCGGCTGGGGAAAACTGGGTACAACTAAGGAACCAAGGGCACGAAAATAGAAATCCCTTACAAGAAAGTGAATGGGAGCAATGTGTCATTTCTAATATTGTATGTGGATGACATATTATTGATTGGAAATGATATAGATCTTTTAAACAGTGTTAAAAGTTATCTAAATAGCGATGAAGGACCTTTGTGAAGCATCATACATATTAGGCATTAAAATCTATAGAGATAGATCAAGATGCCTAATTGGGCTATCACAAAGTACATACCTTGATAAGATTTTAAAGAAGTTTAAAATGGACGGAAGTAAGAAGGGGTTCTTACCTATGTTGCAAGGAAAGACATTGAGTAAGACTCAAAGTCCGACTATGGCGGAAGAAAGAGAGATAATAGATAAGATCCCCTATGCCTCGTCCACAGACTTTATAATGTATGCCATGCTATGTACAAGACCAGATGTGGCACATGCCGTTAGTTTAACTAGTAGGTACCAATCTGATCCAGGTTTGGAACACGAGATAACGGTCAAGAATATCCTTAAGTACTTAAGGAGAACTAAGGAAATGTTTCTTGTGTACGGAGGTGAAGAAGAGTTGGTCGCTAAGTGTTATGTCGATGCTAGCTTTGACACCGATCCAGATGACTCTAAGTCTCAATCTGGATACGTATTTCTCATGAACGGAGTAGCGGTTAGTTGGAGGAGCTCTAAACAACCTGTGGTTGCAGGATCAATAATGGAGGTGGAATATGTTGTGGCTTGAGAAGTGGCATGGGAAGCATTTTGGATGAAGGAGTTCATAACTGAACTAGGTGTCGTTCCTAGTGCGTTGGACGCAGTGGTGATCTATTGTGACAACAATGGAGCCATATCCAATTCCAAGGAACCAAGGTCTCACAAGAATTCCAAGCATATTAAGCACACACGAATCTGAATGTAGCAGATCTGTTGACTAACGTTCTCCCTAGGGAAAAACATGATCCACACCATAACTCCATGGGTGTTAGATTTATCACTATGTAAACTAGATTATTGTATCTAGTGCAAGTGGGAGACTGAAGGGAATATGCCTGAGAGGAAATAATAAAGTTGTTATTATATTATTCCAAGTATATGATATATGTTTATTTTGCATGTTGTGTTGTATTTATTGGAAACATTAATACATGTGTGTTTAATAAACAAATAAAGGGTTCCTAGTTATGCCTCTCTTATAAACTAGCTCGTTGATTAACAAGATGATCAAGGTTTCCTGATCATGGACATTGGATATTGTTAATTAACGAGGTCACAACATTGGTGGAATGATGTAATGAACATTCATCCGAAGTATAGTAATACGATCAAAGTCATTGTGTTTAAATTGCTATAACATCATATGAAGTAATTATAATCCTTAGACCATATGATCATGTTTAAATTGCTATAACATCAAACATCACACCATAACAGGGTGATAGTAAAGGTTGGTTCAGATACTCCGAAGGTGTTATGTAGAGGCTCCTGGATCAGGAGCGGAATTTTTCCATCCCGATGACGGATAGATATGCTCAGGGACCTCTCGGTGCTATCACATTGAGATAGCTTGCAACCAAGTGATGTGATCACTAGAATGTTATATCACGGGAACGAGAAAAGAGTGCATGTCGGTAACAAGATCAAACTAGGTATGGAGATACCAATGATTGAATCTCGGGCATGTAATATATCACTAGACAAAGGTATTTAGTTACTAACGTTAAAGGTTCTCACGATCACATAAGTCATTGTTGAATGTGTAGGAATCAGTACGGATTTCCAGGTCCCGCTACTGATTATTGATTGGAGAGGGGTCTCGATAATGTTTGCATTATTCCCAAACCATAGGGTGACGCACTTAAGGGATAATGACACCATTTGGAGCAAATATGTTCCATAGAAAAGAATTGGAAAGCGCTATAAATATTTCAATGGACACTAGAATTGTTTCGGGTGAAATTGCTGAAATTGGCTCTACATGTGATATTGAAATGTTGCAGGGGGGTTTTATGTGAATGTTTGTTAATTAAAGTAATTAACAAAAATTTGAATAAAATAAATAAAATGAGTTTTATTAAGGGATCCCTTTTATTAATGAGAGTTGCATTAAATTTGGTGGAAATTTAATGGGGATGAGTGGAATGTTGAGTGGAGGCAAAATTGATGTGAGTGGGAGCTCCACCACATGAATGAGGGAAGAGGTGGGGGCACCTCCATGGCCGTCAGACATGGGAGGGGGCTTCCCCCCTCTCCCTATAAAAGGCCCCCACTCCCTCCTCTCATCTCACATCTCCTCATGAAGGATCTCTCTCCCCCTCTATAATTATTCCCCCATGGTCTCGGATTAGCGAGATACATGTTCCCGGTGGCTTTTCATCTGGAAGGATTTGTTGCTTCCGCTGCATCGCTGGAGCGAGGAGGCAGAGGTTGTTCGGTGGACCATACATGTGTGCGAGCATGGATGCGCTGCTGATTTGCGGTGTTGGACTTCCTCTCGATATTGAGATCGGCAAGCGTACAACTACATCATCCACAAGTCCAACCTCGTAACACTTTGTCGGTCTTCAAGGGTATGTTCTCTATGGATGTATATCCACCCGTTGTTTGTATCTAGGTAGATAGATCTTGGTTCTTAGTAGTTCCCATCTTAGGATTTTTTTTGTTTTCTATGTTATGAACCCAACAAAATCCACAAGGGAACCCATAACACCAAGGAGGCAGGTGGAAGACGATTCCTTTTTGGGGTACATCTACATGTTCCCTTGGAAGGAAGCCCTTGCAATAGATGCTGAAGAGAGTTGGACTATCGACCACTCCCTAACCGGCGTGCTCGATGAAGGGTTGGTCAAGGAAGTGGCGTGCATGCTCCTAACATATGCATCAAGCATATATGGATAGACATATTCAGCCCTAACCGAGGACAAGTCTTAGGTGATCTCAGCACACATGTAGTTGATTCTACAAGCAGGTAGGTGTCGTGGAAATGGCCACGGCAGTCGCTGCCACTGGCAGGGATTGAGTGTTCCGTGAGGAAGAGTTGGCGGCCATCTGCGGTGCGAGATTGGGGCGGATGCACATGGGTTTACCCAGGTTCGGCCCCCCAGAGGGTAAAGACCTACTCCTGCTAGATTAGATTATGATAGAGCGAGTTATAGGGGTGGCGAGCTCAGCGGCTAGGCAGCGAGTCGCTTGAGGGGGTGTATGATGGAACGTGAGTCTCTAGGATACCCTAGGGAGGTTTATATACGAGGCACCTTTCTAGGATTTACAAGTTATCATCAAACAAGATAAGGAACCGGAGTCCTTGACCTAGTTCGACTGGGCTTCTACTATGCTCCTGGACCTCCAGTCACCAGTCGCTGGGCCTTTCCCTCCTTCGTAGTCCAGTCGCCGTCTTTCGGACGCACTCGCAGGCCTTTCGGCCCGATTGGAACGTCCTGCTAGGCATACCCCCTTCGGCATATCCCCATCAGTAGTCCCCGAGGCCATCGTTGATGAAGGCGCAAGCGTCCTTTTGGCGTTCGGAGTAGGCGAGCTCAATTTGGGCGTCCAGTCGAGTCGGCGATGGACTCCATTAGAACCAAGAAGAATTTCCCCATGTTTCCACTCGTCGTCTCAATGAATGTCACTGCCGCCCAGTCGTCGTCTCAGCGAATGGAAAGACTGGCGGGTGGCGGGTGAACTAAAGGAGTTGGACCGTCAAACCTGGTCAAACTATCCGTTGGAAATTCCTACGGTAACTACGGCGCAATTACCGCGAGTAACGGCTACCCCGATTTTGGCGGGTGGTGTTTCCCATATAAGGGGAGTGATGGTTCAGCTCCGCAGTCCTTCTTCGCATTCTTCATTCTTCCTCATTCGTTCTTTCTTCCTTCAATCTTCCTGTCTGCGTCCTTCTGACTTGTTCTTTCCGCATCGTGTGATTCCACATCCTACCCGATGGTGCCTCCTAAAGGCTCATGGGGGAAATCCAAGTGTACCACGGCCCAGCTTAGATCTTTCGAGGACGCCGGAGTGCTCGGCAAGGGGAATTGGCGGGTTCCCCCCTCCTCCAAGACCGAGCCAAAGCCTCGACCCGGCGAGTTCATCTTCTTCCCTAGTCATCTTGAGAGGGGTTTGGGATTCCCCACCTCACTCTTTTTCTGCCGCTTCTGCAAGTATTACGTGATCAAGCCATCGGATCTTGGTCCGCACAGCATCGAGCAGCTGGCGATCTTTGTCGCCTTCGGCGAATGTTACCTTGGCTGCAGGCCGTATTTCCCGCTATGGCTGGATCTCTTCCACGGCCGCATCGGGCATGAGGCGTCCAGCGGCTTGATGCTGGCCGCAGGCGGAGTCACATTTCAACTGAAGCCGAAGGACAAATTCATCAAGCTCCTCCTGCCGAAGAAGGCCGCCAACGAGTGGAAGAAGAGCTCGTTCTACGTCAAGGAAGCCACTCCCCCCGGCGAAGTGGCTCTTCCCGAGTTCGTCGCCGAGAGGAGTGAGCCCCGTCGGTTGGCGCCGAAGAAGCTTCCCGAAGATCAGCGGATGGCCATCGCAGAAATGATGGATCAGATCCAGAAGCTGAAGGACCAGGTGTTGATTCTGATCAACCTCTACAACTGCTGGCTCGGGAGGCGCCTGGTTCCGCTGGCGGCTCGACCGCACTAGATGTATGAATACAGCGGGAAGCACGACCCATCCCGAACCAGCAAGGAGTCATGGGAGGCCGAGGTCTACAAGGCCGCCCTGAAGAAGATCACCAACACAGAGTTCACCAGTGTGGCGGTCGGGGTCGCCCCGTACACTCCTGTGAAGAATGAAGCCCCCATAGTAACTTCTCTTTCCAATTGCTACATCCATGTCTCAGTTTCAGTCTCCTCGCTTGGTGTTTTTGACTCATGGTGGTCCTCAGCTTTTTCAGGTGTTGGAGGGCTGGCTCCCTCCGCTTGATGAAGAGGTTCCCCAGGAACTGGAGGAAGACTCCGAGGAGGACCCTTTTGACAGCGATGGGAAGGAGGAAGAGGTCCCTCCCCCAGCGCATGTGGCTCGCATGACCCGGATGCAGAGACAACGTGAAGTCGAAGTGAGTCGTAGCCAGGACGAGCACGACGAAGGCGAAGAGGTCGCACAGGAACTAACGTCCCGGCGCACCGCTACGCCGTCGAAGCCCGCACGCCGGCCCAAGTCGCTAGCGAAAAGGCCCGCGTCGCCGGCCAAGTCGGCGGTGGTGTTCGAGTCGGATGACGATTCTGACGATGAAGGTTCTCCCGAAGTCTCGCACAAGGCCCTAAGGGACGTAGTCCCGACAAAGGGGTTGGAGGGCGAGGACACGGAGGTGGTGGTAGAGGTTCCCCTGGCGGCGATTGCGCCGACGGTCTCGGGGGTTCCAAGCCAAGAAGTGGCTGAGGCGATGGTGTCCAAGTCACCACAGCCGTCAAGGGCGGCCGCGTCGGAGCCGGAGATCCCGACGACTACAGGTTCATCGTCAAGGAAGCCCTCGGTTTCGTGGGCTTCAGATGTATTCGAGAGGGGGCTCAGCCGCAAGCTGGGTCCCGAGTTGGACAAGCCCGCCCACATTAGCACCGGGCTTCACGTCCTTCCAGTCGCTAAGTAAGTAGCCTCCCTCGTCCCAATTCGCCTTGCTCCTTTTGTATTGTCGTTGTATTGACTGAGGGGGCTCGTGCAGGCCGGGGGCTAAGAAGATTGGGCGTCCTTCGGTGGCTAAGATTCCACCGGCCACCGACATGGGAGAGGGAGACCTACCCAAAAAGAGAAAGGCCACCGGAGATGTGGTGACCGCCGAGGTCACGAAGAACCAGAAGGGGGCACCGACGATGCTGCGACCAAAGGCAGCGCTGTGGAATCAGCTACTGCGCCAGTCGCCGAAGAGGTGGTGGCGACGCGATCGGAACCAGCATTGGCTGCGTCCGTGCCGGAAGCGCCAGCCCCAGCAACCAGCGCCCCTGCCAGAGCGTCGGCGACGTTCCCGCGTTTCAAGGAGAGAGGATTTCCAGGTGTGGCGGACATGCAGTCTCCGCAGAATCCAGAAGTCGTGGATGCGGATATTGGGTCCCGCCGCGGGCGCACTTCCTTCACGATCCCGTCGACTGACGCCGAGGAACTTCACAAGATGCTCGGCGCTGCTATTCAAGTATGTCCAGTCCCCGAGTTCCTGGTCGCTGAGTGTCAGCGTCTGGGAACTGAACCTCTTGCTCCTTTCCAGTCCCCGAATTCCTAGTCGCTGAATTTCGGCGGCTAGGAATTGAGTTTCTTTTTCCTCCTTCTCCAGTTCCCGAGTTCCTAGTCGCTAAATTTCAGTGGCTGGGAACTGGGTTTTGTTTTGTCAAATGTTTAGGTGAGTTCTTTGTTTGCAGGGATTGCAAAGGGAGTCGATCGATCGGTAGGCCGCGAGAGAGTGCTTGGAGCGTGACTTGCGCGAGGCACATGAGGTGAACCGGCGGCTTCAGGAAACTATTGGTGAGTATATGTTTGTCTTTATTCTCCTCTTTTGGGTGTGAGCTAGTTGTGTACAATACTCTGATGTCTTCTCTTGCAGATGGTTTCCCGGCTGAGATCTCCAAGGCCTGTGAGGGGTATGTCCCAGTCGCCGAGCTAGACGCGGTGAATGGGCGAATAGCCTCCCTGGTCAAGGACTTGGAGGAGGCGAAAACGGCCTCAATTTCTTCGGAGGAGCGGGCGAAGGCTGCCGTCGCTGCGGCTGAGGAAGAACGCAAAGCCACAAATTCCATCATCGTGGGGCTGCACAACGAGCAAACTGCCTTGGAGAAGCACGTCAAGGAGAACTGCCGCAAACTCATTGGTGAGTCTTTGTCTTCGCTTGACCCTTTTGTCGAGTCCCCGCTTTGGGGGTTTCATAGTTTCACAGACACCTGACTTTGCAGCTGTGGTAGGCCAAAGCGACCCGGTGGTGCAAACTTACAACGCCTCGCAGTGCGTGACTGCCGTGGTGAATGCGGCCATAGCCTCGGTGTTGTGCGTCCAAGCTGCTCTTCAGGGCATGTCTCCCACCGAGGTTATCCCTGGGGGGCTTACGGAGGTGTGGTGCTATCTGGAAGAGGTGCCCGTCGTTGTGGAGTGGATGACGCGCTCAGCGTTCAGGCGCGGGGCCACCACATCGTTGAGCTTGGGTCTCGCCCTTTTCCCCGACGACTTCGACCTTGACAATGTGACGAGTGGCTATCCGTCGGCGACCGGCACGGTGGAGATGTCAGAGGTGCTGAAGCTGACCGCGAAGGCCACCCCTTACACCGATCGTGTCTTGGCGATGGGGGATCTGCTGCCGTATTAGGAGACGGTGTTGGCGCCTGACGACCCTGAGCCGGAGCACCGCGACATGAAGTCAGAGCAGCCCTTCCGGTCGTCATTGTCGAAGTCGCTGGCAACGTACCCGACGAACCCGTGGCAGCCTTTTGTGCGCGTCAAGGGGGGTGGCGCTGCTTCTTCATCAGGGCCTGTGGAGTAAACAATGTAACTGTCCAAGTTATAGTGTATGCCAAGTGGCGAATGTTGTAAGATATTTTTGCAATATATGCCACGGGGAGTCGACCGACTCATGTTGTGATTGGGAATGTGTGTTGTGTTTTGTTTATGAATTGTTTTGTTTGAGCGAGTCCTCGAGCACGTCCGCCTTTTAATGGGGTATAACTCGATTATATACTTTTGTGTATTTGTTTTGTTTATGCATTGTTTTTATCCCTCGCGTCTTCTGAGTGGCGAGTCCCCGAGCGCGAGTAGGACTGACTTATAAGCGAGTCCCCAAGCGTGGTGCCCGACCGTATTGGTCATGCTCCTGTTGCAGGTTGTCAGTGCGTTGTTTGTAATGCGTCTCCTCCCCTGGCCCGGAGAGCCAGTCGCTTGGCGAGCCCTAGGCAGCTCTCTTACTTGGTGTGTTCCCGAGCCGCGTGGTGGTTTCTGTTTTGCGGAGTCCCCGTGCGTGGTACTTAACCGTTCAAGTCGCTGTGCACGAGGGTGGGAGGGACAGATCGCTGTGAGAAGCGTGTGCCGGATGTCTTGGCCCGCCGGGCCAGTCGGGCTAGGCGACTCCAATGGCGGCTTCGGGTTGGCGTTTTTTGTGGACGACCCAAGGCCCGAATATTTCCGCACCGGTCGGTCGACCAGAGGTTGACTTCCGTAAGTAGCGTATTGCTAGTATGTACGAGTGTGAGTGGCACAAGAATATGGCGAGTGGACACAATTTGTGCGATCTGAATGAATTTCATTATATATTCCGATGGAGTACAGTGTGAGGTTCAAAGTATAGAACTTTCTGAGGAGGTTTACATTCCATGGCCTCATGACCTCCAATTGGCCGTCACCCCGTATGTTGATGAGGTAGTAGGCATCGTTGCCAAGGACTCGGCCTACGGTGAATGGCCCCTCCCATGGGGGGAGAGCTTGTGTATCCCCTTCTTGTCTTGGGCCAGTCGCAGGACCAGGTCGCCTTCCTGGAAGGTGCGAGTTCGCACTCAGCGGCTGTGATAGCGGCGGAGTCATTGCTGGTATATGGTGGTGCGTGAGCGAGCCAGCTCGCGTGCCTCGTCGAGTTGATCGATGTTGTCTTGGCGGGCGACCTCGTTGGCCGCCTCGACGTAGTTGGCGACTCGAGGTGAGTCATGCTCCAGGTCGGTTGGCATTACGGCCTCGACGCCATACACCATGAAGAAGGGCGTGAACCCGGTTGATCGATTGACGAGGTGCGAATCCCCCATATCACAGAGGGGAGCTCGTCGACCTAGCATCCTGGGGTGCGCTCGAGGGGCACCTGCAGTCGCGGCTTGAGCCCGTGGAGGACGCTCTGGTTGGCGTGCTCTGCTTGGCCATTCGATTCCGGGTGAGCGACTGATGCGAGGTCGAGTCAGATGTCGTGTTCTTCATAGAATTCCACCATGGCCCCCTTGGCAAAGTTGGTGTCGTTGTCTGTTATAATGTTGTGCAGGTAGCCGTACCGGTAGATGACTTCGCGTAGGAACTTGGTGGCCGTCTTGCCATCACACTTTTTTATCGGCTTCGCCTCGACCCATTTGGTAAACTTGTCGACTACGACCAGGAGGTGAGTGAAACCAGACGGGGCCTTCGAACGGGCCTACCATGTCCATGCCCCATACGGTGAATGGCCACGTGATGGGGATTGTCTTGAGTGCTGAGCCAGGGAGGTGCGTCTGGTTGGCGTATTTCTGGCACCCGACGCATCGTTGGACGATGTTGGTGGCGTCGGCGTGTGCGGTGAGCTAGTAGAAACCATGCTGCATGGCCTTGGCGACTAGCGACTTGGCGCCGGCGTGATGGCCGCAGTCGCCGACGTGAATGTCCTGGAGGATCTTGCGGCCTTCTTTTGGCTATACGCAGCGCTGGAACACGCCGGTCACGCTGCGCTTGTGGAGCTCGCCGTTGATGATGACAAAGGATTTGCAGCGGCGCACGATCATTCGCGCCTCTGTCTCATTGCTCGGTAGGAGTTTGTGTTCCAGGAAGGCGACGTATGGTGTTGTCCAGTCGCTAGGTTCCACAACCATGGCGACTAAGCCCGGTTCTGGTTGCAGTGGGATCCCGACGTCGATCTCTTTTGGTGGGCTGACCGATGGTTTGTGGATGATGTCGAGGAAGACGTCTACTGGGGGCGCTTGTCGGGTCGACCCGATGCGGGAGAGGGCGTCCGCCTCCTCATTTTTGCGCCTGTCGATCCACTTGACGGAGTAGCCATCGAAGTGTCCTCCCAACTGGTCGACAGCTTGGCGGTACGCGATCATCGTTGGGGAGACGGCGTCGCACGTCTCGGCGACTTGGTCGGCGACTAGATCGGAGTCGCCATAGCATCGTAGGCGGTTGACGTTCATCTCCTTGGCGTCTCTCATGCCATGAAGGAGGGCCTCATATTCTGCCATGTTGTTGGTCCAGGGCTTGAAGTTGAGGTGGAGCACGTAGCGGAGCTTGTCTCCTTTGGGGGAGGTCAGGATGACCCCAACCCCTTTGCCGTCGGTGTTCTTGGAGCCGTCAAAATGGAGCGACCAGTAGTGGAGGTATGAGAGCTTCTCTGGCTGCTGTGCTTCTTCCCAGTCTACGAGGAAATCAGCTAGGGCTTGTGACTTGATCGCTTTGCGGGGCTCATACTTGATGTTGTGGACGCCGATTTCGATGGCCCACTTGGCGACTCGCCCCGTCGCCTCGCGATTGCGTATGATGTCCTGCAGGGGCGTGGAGGAGACCACCGTGATTGGGTGCTCCTGGAAGTAGTGTGGGAGTCGCCGCTGTGCTCGGAATACCGCGTACACCAGTTTTTGGTATTGCGGGTAGCGCTGTCGTGAGTCTATTAGGACTTCGCTCATGTAGTAGACGGGGCACTGTATGGGGCGCTCCTTGCCCTCTTCCGGTCATTCGACGACCATCACGGTGCTGACGACTCGAGTAGACGTCGCGACATAAACGAGCATTGGCTCTTTGTCGAGTGGCGCGGTGAGTAGTGGTGCCGCGAGTAGCACTTCTTTGAGTGCTTTGAGCGCGCCATTGGCCTCCGCGTCCTATTGGAACGTGGGGTTCTTGCGCATCAGGCGGTAGAGGGGCATTGCCTTCTCGCCTAGTCGGGGGATGAAGCGACTGAGGGCCGCGACTCGCCCTGCCAACTTTTGGACGTCGCGTAGGCACTCGGGTTTCCCGAGTCACGCGACAGTGTCGATCTTGGTGGGGTTGGCTTCGATGCCTCGCTTGGAGACGACATAACCCAGGAGTTGTCCGGTGGGGACGCCGAAGGTGCATTTTCCGGGGTTCAGCTTGATGTTGTACCTCCGCAAGTTTGCGAAGGTTTCGGCTAGGTCGGCGAGCAGATCGTCCTGGCGGGTGGATTTTACCACCACGTCGTTGATGTAGACGTGAATGTTGCGGCCAATTTGGCTCGCTAGACACTCCTGCATGCACCTCTGGTATGTGGCGCCTGCATTCTTGAGGCCGAATGTCATGGCTGTGTGGCAGAATGCGCCGAATGGCGTAATGAATGTCGTCTTCTCCTCGTCCTCGACCGCCATCTTGATCTGGTTATAACTATAGTAAGCGTCGAGAAAACACAACGACTCCGATCCCGCGGTCGAATCGATGATCTGATCGATGCGCGGTAGGACGAACTCCTCCTTCAGGAAGGCGCTGTTGAGGTTGGTGTAGTCAATGCACATTCTCCATGTGTTGTTCTTTTTTAGAACCAAGACTGGGTTTGCCAGCCACTTGGAGTACTTGATTGGCCGGATGAAGCCTGCGGCTAGCAGGCGCTGAACTTCCTCGCGATTGCTCCATGGCGCTCTTCATTGAAGGGCCGTAGCAACTGCTTTACTGGTCGCACTTTGGGGTCGGCGTTGAGTTTGTGCTCAGCGAGTTCCCACGGGACACCTGGCATGTCAGATGGCTTCCATGCGAAGATGTCGCGGTTCTCACGGAGGAACCCGATGAGCGTGCTTTCCTATGCGGGGCTCATGTGCGCCCCAATGGTGACCGTCTGGTTGGAGTCGCCTGGGACGAGCTCGACGGTGCGGGTGTGCGTGGTTGCCTCGAACGTGGAGTTCGCGGCAGTTGGTTTCTTCAGGATGGTGGGGTCGTCCTTATTGATGTTGCCCGCGTATTTCACGAGCTCCTCCGCGTGGTCGGTCTCCACGGCGATGACGGCGTCGGCGAGCTCGGTGGCCTTGTCTTTGCATTCCACGGCCATGTCGGGGTCGCCGTGGACGGTGATGATGCCGCTTGGCCCGGGGAGCTTCATCATCTTGTAGGCGTAGTGTGGGGTCGCCATGAACTTTGCGAATGCCTGGCGGCCCAGGACGCAGTGGTAGGGGTTGCGGAAGTTCACCAGCTTGAAGACGATCCTCTCTGTGCGGTAGTTTGCTGGAGTGCCGAAGGTGACTGGCAGTGTCACCTTCCCGATCGGGTACGCCTTCCGACCGGGGACGATGTCGTGGAAGGTCGTCAGTGTTGGCTCGATGGTTGCTTCTGGGAGCTGGAGCCTTTTGAAACGTGTCAAGGTACAAGATATTGATGGAGCTCCCACCGTCCATTAATATCGTGGGCAGCCAGTAATCGGCCACCTTGGGCCTGACTACTAGGGCCACTCGCCCTGGGTATTCGATCCTTGGCGCATGGTCCTGGCGACTCTAGGTGATGCTCTGCTCGGACCAGTTTAGGAAGCGAGGGATGTCGACTTGCGTCACCGCATTGACGGTGACCGCACGGGCGAGCACCTTCTTCTCGCGCTTTGTGCCGAGTCTGGTGAAGGTATGTAGCGAGCTGACGGTGGTGCCGAAGCCGCCGCCGTTCCCGTTGTCCCGAGGTGGGTTGTTGTTGGGGTCTTCCCTTGCTCGTCTCGCCTCCTTAATCTCTTTGAGAGAGTGGCAATCGGCGGTGGTGTGGGTGGCGGGTTTTCCCTCCCTGCTACGATAGATGCAGGGCTGATTAAGCAAGGCGGCGGGGTCGAATTTCGGCCTCGTCGTGTTGTTGGCGCGGTAGTTCCCGCTATCGCGGTAGTTTCCTCCATCGTGGCGGTAGTTCTTGGAGTCGCGCTGGCCGTAGCCGGTGTTGGCGACGAAGTCGACTCGCCCGTTCGTGCGGCGCTTTCCGGTGATGCGGGTGTTGCTGTAGCGCATGTCACGTAGGCACCCGCTGTCGTGGATGCTAGTGCGGCGTCTTCCTCCCGACTCGTCGTCGGAGTCTTGGTTGGGGCCCTCCTCCGCATAGCGCTTGGCGATCTCGAGGAGTTCGGGGATGTTGTCGAGCGTCCAGTAGACCCTCTTGATCTTGGTGACCAGGGGTTCGTATCGGCACGCGTTCTTGAAGCAGTGTATCGCCGTGTCTGGGTGGATGCCGGAGGCGTTTATCCACAGTTCTTGCCATCTTTGGATCCACCAGCGAGTCGACTCGCGTTGTCCCTGGATGCATCGCTCCAGGTCCTCTATGGTGGTGGCGCGGGTGTAGGAGCCCTCGAAGTGCCTGACGAAGGCGTCCCGCATTTCTTCCCAGGAGTCAATGCTGTCGGCGGGTAGCGTGTTGATCCACTGCCGTGTCGCACCCTCCATCATCAGGGGGAGGTAGCGAGCGGCGAGCAGGTCGGTGTGGCCTGCGATCCCCATTGCCATGAGGTATGTGTCTAGCCAAACAGCGGGGTCGTACGTCGGGTCGTACTTTTCGATCTCCTTGGGGGCCTTGAAGTTGGCGGG
The DNA here is from genome assembly GCA_910589775.1 of Avena eriantha. Lineage (NCBI taxonomy): Eukaryota > Viridiplantae > Streptophyta > Magnoliopsida > Poales > Poaceae > Avena > Avena eriantha. Next base: position 494,804,846 of record OU342740.1, read on the forward strand.
GTATTTTTCCCCGCGAATCATTGGTCCAAAGCATTGCGGCCCGACTCGGCTGAGCGAGCCTCTTGGCTCCGGGTCGCCGCGGTTGGTGAGGGTGTGCCACAGGTCGTAGGGCTGGCACGACCGCCACGCCTGATTGTTGATGATGTTCGTTCGGGCATCGAGGGGCTGCCCGTTGGCAGCGACCGTGTTGTTCGCCGGTCGCGGCTCGTTGGTTGACAACGCGGGATTGGCGGCCCGTGGTTGGTTTGCCAGGGGCTAGGGTGGTGGGCAAACTAATGCGTTAGCCATGGTGGGGTGGCCGCTTGATGCCGCCCTACTTGCTGATAAGCGGGAGTACATCCACCCCCGCGGGTCAACTCCCGCGGCTTGTTGCTTGACGGCCCTGACGAGTAGGGCCTTGGCGTACTGGATCTGTAGCGTGCCGTCGCCTTGGACGTCGAGGTTGGCGATCGCGGCGTCGGCCGCGACGACGTTGTCCATCAGGGTGGAGTATAGTGGTAGCCCGTTGGCGTCACGGGCTTGCGGCGAGATGATGATCCGCGGTTGGTCTGGCGGGGGCACGCGGCCCATGGGTGGTGGAGGGGCCCCAGTCGCCGGCGCACCAGGTGGTGGTCTTGCGGGGTTGCTCCCACCCGGCGGCGCGTTCTCGCAGTATTCGTGCTCGGCGGCGCGCGTGGGGTCGCCTTCGTCGTTGAAGTTCAGGACGCGGCCCTGAACGTTGGAGTTCAGGCGGGTCCTGATGCGGCGCTGGTGATAGAGCGACAGCTCCCGTGCCATCTCTCGTTCGAGGCAGTATTTCTCGTGCTCGGTGAGTTCGTTGCGTTGCGCCTCCGCGAGCCGCAGGCGGGCTTGCTCCACCTCTGTGGCCGTCGTAGTCGGCGTGATCGGCGTGGAGAACGGATCTGGCAGGGCGACCGTGCTACCCGCCATGTAGATCGCGTTGAAGCGATTGGATCTGGCATGAAAATCCTTGGGGGATTCCAAGCCGGAATCGAAGTCGAAGATCCCCAGGAAGGAGGGGTCCTCGAAGTCCTCTGGGTTGGAGACTCACGTGATGGAGTCCTCCCATAATGCGGCGGTGATGAATCCGTCGGCCGATGCATTTGTCGAGGAGTCGGCGTCATCGTTTAGGGCGTCGTCGTTGGTGGCGGCGTTAGTCTCGACCGCATCGCTGGCGGCCGAGTCGTACTCGGTGACGAGGCCCCTGATGGAGCGGACCTGCTCCTCCGAAAGCAGATCGCGGTGTGGAGGCGACCAACTGACAATCACCGTCGCGGCTGGATCGACCGCGCCGGTGAAGCCGACGAAGAGGTTGATGGAGCCGACCGGCATCACCGCGGCATGAGTGACCGGACGTGACGCCGGGATGTAGCTGCTCGGCAGGATCTGCAAGATCCCGCCGATGGCGATCATGCGACCGGTGGCGAGCGGCCGCTCGATCGGCGAATAGGGTCTCGTCGCAGAACTCAGGCCAATCCCTATATGCCCCACGGTGGGCGCCACTGTCATGGAAATGGCCATGGCAGTCGCTGCCACTGGCAGCGATTGAGTGTTTCGTGAGGAAGAGTTGGCGGCCATCTGCGGTACGAGATGGGGGCGGATGCACATGGGTTTACCCAGGTTCGGCCCCCCGGAGGGTAAATACCTACTCCCGCTAGATTAGATTATGAGAGAGCGAGTTACAGGGGTGGCGAGCTCAGCGGCTAGGCAGCGAGTCGCTTGAGGGGGTGTATGATGGAACGTGAGTCTCTAGGATACCCTAGGGAGGTTTATATACGAGGCACCTCGCTAGGGTTTACAAGTTATCATCGAACAAGATAAGGAACCGGAGGCCTTGACCTAGTTCGACGGGGCTTCTACTACGCTCCTGGGCCTCCAGTCGCCAGTCGATGGGCCTTTCCCTCCTTCGTAGTCTAGTTGCCGTCTTTCGGACGCACTCGTAGGCCTTTCGGCTCGATCGGAACGTCCTGCTGGGCATACCCCCTTGGCATATCCCCATCAGTAGGACAAGTCATATGTTCTCTCATCACATAGGTGCATCAACAATCAAAACAACACACAGACACCAATCCTTTGTACATGGAAAACCTCTCAACTTCAGAGGAATAACCATTGGTTGAAGCCACTCAAATCTTCTTCCACTATTATCAATGTGTGGGTACAACAAGTTCTTATCTAGAGAGCACTACAGGATCTCATACATCAAGATATCACAGATCTTTGATGCCAACAACAATATTTTAAGGAATAAGAGCTAAGTATTGGAACAAGGTAGTGGATGTATACTTCATAACCTTGTTGGCAATGTCGGTGCTTGATCCCAAGCTCTTCCTTGAACTTCTTCCATTCTCTGTAGGTTTTATTCTCTAATGGAAGCTAACCTATATTTTCATTGTACCACCTAGTGGTGGATATGGATTGTAGGTTTAACATCCCCCTTCCCTCATGTGTAATGTCCAAAATGACCCTTGATCATAACTCTAATGGGTAGTGGTATCTTGCACCCTGGGCCACCTGAAAGGCTTCACAAGGCCATCTCCTCACATCCCACATGAGGAGCCCAACACACTTTGGCAACTATAATTATTTCAATGCTATACATGATTTGAATTTCTCTGTTGGTATCTTTGAGTGGTTGTTTTTCTTGATCATATCAAATGGACCATATATTTGTAACTCGTGAGTTCGTGAAAATAGTTACAGATGTGAGACTGAATCTTTGGCACCAAGCAACAATGCCTCGGCAAAGCAATTATCTAGCAGAAGCCTTCTCGAAAAGTTATTTTCATATTGTAGCAAAAGTATTGAACCCAGATTTCCCTTTGCAATGATACCTTTCTTTTTCAAAAGGTGATTTTTGTATAGATGGAAAAGATAGGATTGAGGCTCATCTCTCCAATTGACAGGATAAGACAAAGCATTTCTGTTTTTGACCATTTGATCGGCTAAGACAAACCAGGCACTCATAGTGTTCATTGTTGTCGTTGTGCTTATGTAGTTTGGCGGTGCTTTAGGCCTAGTTGAGGTAGATAGTTTTGTCATGTGTGGTTTTCACTTGTTTTTCTTGAAAACCATGTTCTGTTGGTTTTCTTGTCTCGTTTCCCTTGTAAACCATACACGTTTGTATCAGTTTTCGGCCACTTTCCTTTCAAGTTAGTCCGTTATTTTCTACTTTATGAAAAGATAGAACTCCTGATGGTTGCCAAAATAAAGACAAAGCCATTTAAAGCAAAGTTAAGGATAGAGGCAGAGAGCCCGCAATGCTTAGCGGTACGAAGAAGGGACAAGTTATGTTCAGGATTTTTTAGATCTAAGTTGAGGATTTTTATGGTTTAAGAGCATCTCGGGGTCCCTAAAGCCCCCCCCCCAAAGGCCTATGGGGTGTGTCGGCACCCAAAAGGACCCCCAGCCACACCCTGTTTTGTTATCCGGCGCCCCCAAGCCAAATCCAGTTCACGGGGGGGCGGGGGGGGGGGAAGCGGGGGCACCGGATGGAACTAGGAACAACGTGGGCCATCCCTATCAGTGATACGCACCTGCAAAAGCCACCCACATATCGCTTTCCCACCCACCCACCCTTCCTCCCCTAGCGACCACCACTCGACGTTGCTACCACCCCTCGCCACCGTCTGCCATTCAGCCCGCTAGAGCCGCCGCCACATACGCTGAGAATACTCCCCCAACCCTATCGAGCCGCCCAAATTTACTCCCTACCCGGCCTTGTAGGGGTTCGCGTATGAAAAAAATAAATTTTACCCTATGCCCCTGAACCCCTATTGCCAGGACCTACCTATTAGTGATACAGTAACAGGAGGGAGTTTTGCGAACTTACCCTTGAAGATCGAAAAGCATTGTCAACACTCGGGAGAGCGTGGTTGAGGTAGACGAACCGAATCCGACCTCAAGGTCGTGATGAAGTCATCGTGCTCCTACGGATCCAACGACTTCTAGTGCCTCAAATGTTGCACCTCGCAGGGAGTTACATGCATCTCGTGCCTGGGAATGACTCCTGCTTCCCTAATCCAGCAGCAGTTGTGGAAGTAGATCTCCTAAATCCAAATCCCGTAGCGCGACGGCGCTCCGCGGTGAAGATGTCTCTTGTTCGTGTAGTCCGAACTAGGGACCACGGTCATGGGAGAGAGAGAGAGAATATCAATAGGAGGTCTCCCCAAAAGAGAGGAAACCTTTATTGAATATTGTGTGTATTTATCTGGCCAAATACCCCACTATATATAGGGGGAGAGGAGGTACTACCTCCCTCAAAGTCCTGGGGTGGGACTAAAGGAGGAGGAGGTGGGGGAGGCTCCACCGGCCACCACCCCATGGGCCCCACATGGGGGGATGCCCTACTAGGGCCGCCGGCCACCCCCTTGGCCCCTCCAAGGGAGGCGACCCCTCTTAGGCCCTTTCCCCTCCGGGTTTGGCCCATTAAGCCCTTTTGACCTTTTAAGTGATTTTATCTTTATTAAATAATTATGAATAAATGATTAAATCAATATTTAACATTCATTCACATTTTATTCAATATCTGTGGTCATGGAACACCTTCCACCTCCACTTCGGACATCCTCAGGATTTACCGAAACCCTTCTGGTTTTCTCTCTTCCTATTCTTCGTGATTCTTCCTATCCTATAAACACTCTCTAAAGCATCACCAAGCCCTTAAGCATGATACCCCATGGTTCGGGAACACTCTAGACATGATCAGGACACTCCCGGACCAATGATCAACAGAGGGACTTGGATGGCCATGTGACCCATGTGCATTCCACGAAGATCTTTCGTCATTTGAACCGTGACTGTCGCGTCTTATTCCTTTTGTCTCTCGATAGTTTCATTGCCCGAGATCTGATCAATGACATCACCATGTCAGGTTCAATCTCGTTACCAAACAATGCTACTTGACTCGTTTTGACAAGTGATATCCCTATGATCAAATCACACGATGCGCAACTATTGGATATAACTTCTTCAAGTGGGCCCTCGAGTATCTTTCCATCACGTGGATGGACAAATCCCGCTCTTGACATATATTGCCTCTACTATTCCTCTGAATACCTGAACACACCTATATTGTCACTGTATTACCAAGTGACGTTTGATGTTATCTAAGCACTCTAGGGAGACAGTGATTGATATAGCCTCACAGTCTAAGGAATAGTCTACTAGGTCTATTCTAATCATCGTAACTTGAAATTCGTGACATGATTGGGTCATGATGTTTAGGTTGGGTATTATTTCATCATCCCATTCACAGAATGAGTTGACTCCATTTCCAACTGGCATATAGGTTGATGTAGACGAACCGAAGCTAACCTCAAGGTCGTGATGAACTCATCGCGCTCCTACGGCTCAAACAACTTCTAGTGCCTCAAATGTTGCACCTCCCAAGGAGTTACATGCATCCGGTGCCTGGCGATGACTCCCGCTTCCCTGTTCTAGTAGCAATTGCGGAAGTAGAGCTCCTAGATCCGAACCCCGTAGCGCGACGGTGCTCCATGGTGAAGAAGACTCTCGTTCACGCAGTCTGGACTTGGGACCACGGTCACGGGAGAGAGAGAGAGAGTATCAATTGGAGGTCTCCCCATAAGTGAGGAAACCTTTATTGAATATTGGTTGTCTTTATTTGGTCAAAATACCCCACTATATAGGGGAAATCCCACCCCAAAGACAACTAGCTTAGCCATGTGGGACTAAACGAAGGAGGGGAGAGGAGGCAACCATCGGCCGGACAAGGAGGCCCAAGTGGGCCCCACACGGGTGGCCAAGGCATAGCCAGCCATCCCCTTCCTCCTTCCTCCTTTGGTCTTTCCCTCATGGGCCCTTCTCCTTCCAGATTTGGCCCATTAAGGTATTTTAACCCTTTAATTGACTTCTATTTTATTAAATAATTATGAATAAATGAGTAAATCGATATTTAACATTCATTCACATATTATTCAACCTCCGTGGCTATGGAACACCTTCCACCTCCACTCTGGACATCCTCTGGACTTGCCGAAACCCTTCTGGTTTTCTCTCTTGTCTTTCTTCGGTGATTCTACTGATCCTATAAACACTCTCTAAGCATCACCAATCCCTTAAGTGTGATACCCCACAGTTCAGGAACAATACAGACATGGTCGGGACCCTCCCGCACCAATGATCAACAAAGGGACCTGGATGGCCATGTGACCCTAGTGCATTCCACGAAATCTTTCGTCGTTTGAACCATGAACATCGTGTCTTATTCCTTTTGTCTCTCGATACTTGCATTGCCCGAGATCTCATCAATGACATCACCATTTCATGTTCAATCTCGTTACCGATAAATGCTACTTGACTCGTTCCGACAAGTGATATCCCTGTGATCAAATCACACGATGCGCAGCTATTGGATATAACTTCTCCGAGTGGGCCCTCGAGTATCTTTTCGTCACGCGGATGGACAAATCCCACTCTTTACATATATTTCCTCTACTGTTCCTCTGAATACCTGAACACACCTTTATGATCACTGTTTAACCATGTGACGTTTGATGCTATCAAAGTACCCTCGGATAACAGTGATTGATATAGCCGCACGGTCTAAGAAATAGTACACTAGGTCTATTCTAATTATCGTAACTTGAACTTCGTGACATGATCGGGTCATGATGTTTAGGTTGGGTATTAGTTCATCATCTCATTCTCATAATGAGGTGACTCCATTTCCATCTAGCATAAATGCCACATGATCAGGAAACCTTGATCATCTGTTGACCAATGAACCAATGACTAGAGTTTCACCGGGAACTCCTAGTTGTTTATATATCACACGTGTATTGAAGTTTCCTTTCAATACAGTTATAGCATGATATAAAACTTAATGATAAAATTTATGAAATATGGTAATAGTCCTTATTACTATTTGTCGCTAGGGCATATTTCCAGTAGGCCCCATGCCCGCCGGTAGCCCCAAGCCCGCCGCACAACCACCCTACCCGCGAGGTGTTCGACGGTTTGCCGAAGGCATGGATTTGGACAAGGAAGAGATGCTGGCCGCTCTGATGGATGATGAAGTCGTCATTGCTGCTGGCGTCCGAGACAGTGTTGGTGACGATGATCGTATCCTAATTGTCATATCCCTCCTGGGCATGATCGCCGGCACCGATGAGAAGCCGCCTGCTGGGGGTTCAAAGCCTGGGCGGCGCAAGAGCAAATTGAGGCAAAGTACGGAAGGCTACTACATGCTCTACATTGACTACTTCACCGACGACCCATTGCACGGCGACGTCACATTTCGGCACCATTTCAGAATGTGCCACAAGCTTTTCCTAAAGATTGTCGGGAAATTAAGAGAGTTCGACAACTACTTCAAACTAAAGAGAGATGTCGTCGGCATGCTTGGTTTCTCCACAATCCAAAAATGCATAGTTGCTCTCTGGATGCTTACATATGGAGTTGCTGGAGACACACAGGACGACTACCTCCGCATGGAGGAGTCCACATCCATCGACTACATGTACAGATTTTGCAGGGCTATTGTGGTAGTGTATGGGAAGAAATACATGAGAACACCCAATGCAGAATACATAGCTCGGATCTTGGAACAGAATGCTGCAAGGGGTTTTCTAGGAATGTTTGGAAGCATTGATTGTATGCACTGGGATGGAAGAACTATCCATTCGCGCACCAGGGCATGTACAAAGGTCACAAAGGATCATGTAGTGTGGTGCTTGAGGATTTGGTAGATCAGGATCCATGTATTTGGCATGCTTTTTTCGGTATGGCGGGATCACACAATGACATAAGTGTGTTGCGGTGTTCAAATGTGTTTGCCAAGCTTGTTGAAGTAAGAGCTCCTCCAGTGCAGTTCGAGATCAATGGCACCCATATGACAAGGGCTACTACTTGGCAGATGACATCTACCCAAGATGGCCAACATTTGTGAAGACAATCTCAAAACCTGTGCCTAGAGGAATGAAAACTTGGTTTGCCCAACAACAGGAGGCTTGCAGGAAGGATATGGAGAGGGCATTCGGTATGCTGCAATCTCGATTTGCCATTGTCAGGTATCCTGCTCTTACCTGGTCGAAAGATCAGATGTGGGAGGTCATAACTGCATGTGTGATCTTGCACAACATGATCACCGAGAGCGAGCGAGAGACTACAGTGTTTGACATAGAACCGTATTTTCGACATGGTCCTCTTGCAGATATTGACTACCAAGTGCCAACTGTGTTTGCTACTTTTCTTGCTAGACGGTAGGAAGTTGGAGACGCAAATACTCATAGCCAACTGCAAGATGATATGGTGGAGCATATGTGGAGTCTCAAAGGAACCAGCTAGTTTGTTTATTTGTTTGCCTTTATTTGCTATAATGAATATTTTGAATTGTTTGTTTAATTTCATGAACTTGTAATAAATCTGAACTTTCAATTATTTATTTGCTATATTGAACTTGTTTAAATTACTTGTTGATTTGATAAAAAAACGTTGATTTTTTTTGATGGGGGCACGGCTAGGAGTCAGTGGGGCCCCAAATCATGAACCAATCTGGCGCCCCCCAATACAGGCCAAAATCGAACCTCGCTGGTCGCCTAGGGGGACAAGTGGAGATGCTCTAATGTAAGTTGTCGGAAAACGCACGCCGATGGGAGTACTCCCTCCGACGCACAATCCCTTTTCCATACTAGGGAGTAGAAGATTGTAACAAAAGGACAACCCATGCAATTAAAGAAAATTAAGAAAAAAAGAAAATGGTCCAATATTTTGGAGGCCCTTCTAGTTTTTGTTTTTCTGCTTAAAACTTAGTTTTTACTAAACTATAGAACGAGTCAGCTAAAAGAACCGACGGATCATAGTTTATTATTATTTTATAACAGAGGATTTACCCTTGGTTTCTTACATTTGACAAAACCTAACTAATTCATGAGCTATGCGACAGGAGCTTGTAGCCGTCGAACCACTTAGAGCATCTCCACTCGGGTTCCCAGCAGGCCGTTCCTGTCTTTTTTTCGTCCGGGGTTTCGTCCAGATTTAGTCCAAAATACCTCTGGAGATCCTAGACCAATCCCGGCACGACGGAACGCCCTGGGAACACCGGACGAAACGAATTCGGCACGAAAAAAACGCCTCGGCGCGTGGACCCGCCCAGTCAGCGACCGAAGCCGTCTCGTCGTCATCCTTCTGCCTCGGCTCCCGCGAAGGACCGCCGGGCAATTGATGGCGCATCTCGTCGGCCACGCGACACCGCCGCCTCGGCTTCCCGTCGGTTCCTCTTTTCCCGCCCACGGGTCTACACCTCTCCCGCCTTCGCTGCCCGCTTTGGCCTATAAAAGCCGACTAGACGCCCGCTCATAGCGCACACTCTCTCCAATCCCCTCTCCAACTTCGGCGAACAGTAAACCTCGACGAAAACATCCATGGCGGAAAGGTACCCATGCGACCTCGCGGCGGCCAACGACTTCGGCCGCGCACGCTACAGCCGTGGGAGGCACGAATGCTCCATGACGCCGGGTACATGGCGCCGCCGGATTTTCGCTGCCCGCCCGGCTGGAAGCTCAGCGCTGGTGGCATACCGATACCGCTGGTGCCGGAGGGTGATGAAATGGTTGAGGCGATCCAGGAGGCCATCACGGCGATGGAGGACCCCGAGCTCGCCGAAGACCTTGGCAACCTGCTCCACTGGGAGCAATTCTTCGCCGAGCGGAGAATGCAGGAGCTCGCCGCGCATGAGAGGTCGCCCGGTTCGCCGCCGAAGCGCAACAACCCGGTGGGGCAGCGTCGATGGTGGAGCGTGCCAGGATGCACCCTTCCCTACGTCCTCGAGCACATCCACACCAGCAACAACCCCCGCCTCGGCTTCCTGCGCTCTCTGGCGCCAGCCCCTCGCTGTGGGCGCCAACCTTTGGCGAACTGGCTGCCCAGGAGGATGGGCAGCCTCACCTCCTCCTCCTCGGCCACCTCGCGCTCGTTCGGCATGGCGCCTGCGCAGTCACCACGTAGCAGCAGCGAGATGTATCGGCCCGCCAAACAGGAGGCTGAAACGCCGAGGACGCGCTCGCGGGGGATCACCATCAACGAGCCCCGCACGGTGACGCAACTAACCGGCCGGCTTTGCCTTTGCCAGCCAAAGCCAAAGCCCGCGGACTGGGGCGTGGTTGTCGACGAGGACTCTTTCGCCATCAAAATGGCGATCGAACGTTCTCTGCACGACGTCGCGCCACCATCGGTGATTCTGGAGCCGAACATCCTCGCCTGGTCCAGGGCGAACTGGGAGCAGGAGGAGGCACGCCGCGTCCAGCGCCTGCAGGAGCAGGCCGAGCGCCAGGCCGGCGCGCGCCGTCAGCCCGCCTACCAAGGCACGCCTCTCGTCGTCCTCGACGACATTGGCCCTTCGTACCAGCAGTGGAGGTACAACGATGCAGGTCAGGGCAGCTCCCCCCCTCCCCCCCGCAGACGACGGCGACGACGACGGCACGGCGGACCCGGACTGCACCAACTTCTACCGCAACTTCGGCATGTAGACGGTGTCCACCGGCATCGGCATCGCCTTTTTTTTAGTTTTTTGGCCTAAACAGGCTGAATTCGAGTGGCCACCCGAATTCGACGTAATATGTATGAATCAACTATCTATTAATGAAATCCGCCTATATTGACCCAAATTTGCTGAGTTTTGCTAAATTTTGTCCAAATCCGAAAACTTGACCTAGGAACGCGACCAGAAAACTGCCAACAAGTAGAGATGCTCTTGGCTAAAGAAAACGGAGACAACTCCAACTCGGAGTTCCATGTAAGACCAAGAGGGCCCACAGTCCGCATGTACGGCCACAGAGTTCACCGCCGCGAGTTCCAGCCTCAGACGATCTGCACGCGTTCCTCTTTTCTTTAGCCCCGAGGCAGGTCTGCGTGTATATAAAGCCCCAAACATGGCTACGGCCAGGTAGAACCAAACCGTAGGGACGGGGCCAGTCTAGTACTCCTACACCATCTCTCTCGCAGTCGCAGCCGGGGAGAGTAGTCACGCGGCGCCGGGTAAACCGGCAAAGGCAAGGTACAAACACGAGCCATGTTCCTCTGTTGCTTTATTTCTGGTAATTAATTATAATAAATATATGCAAGTTACAGCGGCTTAGCTATTTTAAGAGGATCATTAGGGCGTAATTTTGCTATGATACAAGAGGAATCCCTAAAGCAGGATCACTGTTTCCTCGGGTAAGTCTTAGCTTCGATCGCATCGAGCATATAAAGAAAAGGGGTTGCCATATTTTTCGGGGTGGGGAGTGGTGGTGGTGGTGGAGCATCCCTGTGAAGAACAAGACTGGGGTTTCCTCGTCTCTTCTCCTCCTCGGTTAGATTCCCTTGGATACCCCCGTTGATCCATGCATGCCATACTAGAAAGTATCACTTCGTCGGGTCTTACTGGCGGAGCCGAGAAATTTCCGAGGACTGAACATCGGATCGGATTTGGGATGGAGTGTGGATCGGTAATGCAGGGGAAATCTGAGATTGCTCTGTTCTTTGGTGCCCCTCCCTTCTTCTTTTTCTTCTTTCCATGCTTGGATTCGGGAGCGGCTGATTCGGGTCTGTATCTCTGCATTCTGGGCTTTGATCAGCGTAGCATTGGAAATGATTGTCCTTGTCTGTTTCTTGTCCTTTTAACTGCCGATGTACTTCAATTCAATCCCCTCTCGATTGTTTAGTTCCGCCCCGATGCAAAATGCATGCTTGTTCTCTGAAGTCTGAACGTCAGGGACACAGTGCTGGCCTTCGTTTTCTTCCTCGTTTTTTGCATCGGCGTTACTTAATTGAGTCAAAATGTTTTTTTACGAGGAAGTAGGGGATACACTAAAGAGGTTGGAAATAAATAAATATCGCTCGCCTCTTAAAATTCTTCTTGGTTCCATGGATTTCTTTCCATCTCTCGCTTTTATCTTTATTTTTTTGCCACATTGCTTTTCAGTGACATTACTGATCTTCTGCAGTCCCCTTGCTTGAACCTGGTACATCATCTGCTTGTAAATCCATTATAGGGTTATTTTCCATATCTTAAAGTTCCCATTCGGAGATTCTTAGAAAGCAACCTCAAAAAGCTTCATCTCTTTCGGTATAGATATTATGCAGTCAAATTTTAGGTGTTAACCCATGTATGGGGGCAAAGGGGAGAAGATGGGAGAAAACCACATTTGGGCCCCTCAGCTTTCGTTTTCGGAAGTTGTCGCAATCAGGATGCTATCTTTGTCTGTCCCCATCCTCTTTACTATTCTCAAAACTTAGACAGCGACTGAAGAATATGTAGGACCCACAACTCAGCTTCTCAATAAACATATGTATTTCAGAATTATTATTTTTGCCAAGAGTTCAGAATTTTCTTGACCATCAGTTGATACATTCTTGAAAGGTATGGGGAGGGGATGGGAGAGAAAAAGAAGCCAGCTTGAACTGATTGTTTAGTCATGGTTATAAGCCAATTTTGAGGTCAATAGAAACTATAACCAGGCAGTGTTTGGCATTGCTTACTAGGCTTTCTTAGCTACTACTTATAGAAACAGAAAGTCGAAAGCTTTGAACCGTCAAACTATTGTAATAGCGATAGAAATTATATGGATATGGTGGCTGCGTGTGTAAGACGGATCTGAATTTTTAGATAGCAAACTCCTCCGGCTTCTGCATCTGTGGATGCACATAAGATGGATATGCATAACTGCCTAAAACTACTGTTGGCTGGTCCTGGATAACTTTTCGTCGAAGTTTCATATACTTAGCCTTAACTTTATAAGATATCATTTTATAGAGAATTGTTTTGAAGGGTATACTGAACTTTACCAGAAAACCAGGATTGCTGAAATATGCCTTCAATTTTTTTGGACATTCTTTACTTTTTTTCAACAAGGACACACGAGATAACCTGCTTTTTTTTTCATTAGAGGAGCGAACAAAACAAACTGGCATATTCCTCACATATTCAAATGTGAATTCTCATAATAATGGAGGCCTGGATAGTGACATATTTGTTGTACTCCCTCTGTTCCATATTAGTTGTCTCTGATTTAGGACAACTTTGCACTAAATCATTGAATTGTACTAAATCAACAACAACTAATATGGAATGGAGGAATTATAATTTATGGGTGTTCAGAGATAATCTCTTTGTTTACTCCTAAGATATCTATCTATGCTACCACCTGCCCTTTGAATTCTTATTGTTTCCCTGGAAACAATTAAATACTCTTATATTGTTAAAATAAAGAAAAGCAAAGACGTGTCCTATGGAACACTATTGCTGCTTTGGTTTCAAGAATCTAGTGTATATGACTACCTGATAAATCTTCCCTGTCGGCAATTTCCTATGGCTTCCTCTGCTGCCACTTTCCTGCTCTCCAACCCTGCAAGGCTGCAAGGCACCCGTTACCTGAACGTGTCCTCCTATTTTTCAGTGTTTCTAGCGTGTCACCTCTGACCATCTTCTATCTTCTTATTGACCAACCTGGGCTTTGTTTTTTGTCATGTACTCGGTGACACCTGTTGCTTCCTTAATGTCCAAGAAAGAGTTCCCTCTCACCTCTCTCTCTCTCTCCTTCATGTGTCCTCTCCTCATTCATTTACACTACCTACTCTATAAATTGATCGGTAACGCACTATAAACTTCCAGGTTTTGTTCTTGTCCATACAGAAATCAGGATAAGAGGAAGCAATACACAGCTATGGATTCAGATTATGGGGTTGAGCTGAAGGGGTGTGTTTGCCGGATCAAGAACTGTGCTGTTGAGCTCTTCTCGATGGAGGAGGACTTGATGATTGATGATGAAGAATCGTGGGACCTAGTTGGGAGGGATCTCCGGCTGAAGGCCACCTTCTTGTATATTGACCTCAGCCGCGTGATCTCCTCCTGCGAGAGCGATGAGCGCAAGAAGACGCTCACCGACCTAGCCAACAAGTTCTTCTACTTCATGGACGAGGTGATGATTGCTGTCTTTCCTTTGCTAGCAACTTATGCTCAAAGCATGACTTACTTTATGGCAAATCCACATGATGAATTTTGCTCAGAGTTCATGAATGCCCTTAATTGCCAAATTTGTAGATATCTCAATATCTAAAGTAAGCTTAATGTGCAATTCCATCCTAAGAAACAGATTATTTGAAGTTTTTGATCACTAATCCTGCTCAACATGTTCGTAAGGTGATAGTTGAGTAAGTGGTCCGGTTAATCTTGTAGCAGCCTATATGGACTATTCTGGTCAGATGTTTATAACGCATAAAAATACCTGTGGTCCGTCCCCTCTTAGGCAAGTCATTGTCACCTTTTTTTTTATTTGTTTTGACGGAAGTTGTTATGGTTCATGACTGGGCGTTCGCCAACAGCGTAGCTCAAGTCCTCTTGGGCTGTTTGCAATGCAATTTTTTTATCCAGAATTAGTCCTTGGTCAACTTTAGCAAACCGTTGTTTGGTTCTCTTTATTTAGTATAAATTAGCAGAATAAGTTTGATGCTAACTGAATCAGGATTGTCGTTGCGCAAATGGCAGCTGGACAATGCGGTGAAGGACAGGAGCGTGCCACTGATGCAGGTGTGCTACGGCGACACAACTCACGCTCTCCGGGAGGTGGTCGCCACCCTCGTGCCGCTGTCCCACTAGCAGGGGCTTCGCGTTCTGCTGAATGAATCAGGACTCGGGAGCGACAGAGAGTAAGATGTGGGAGCTTGGCATTTCTTGGAAGCAAGAAATGGCCCTAGAACTTGTAAAGGAAAAAGATAGTCCGGCCTGGGAGAAATCAGAAATGAGGCAGCGCAGGTGGCCTGTGCTAATGTACATATCCTAGAACGGCTTTAGAGTCTGTGCTTGCTTCCCTGATTGCGGTGTTTCGGGCGAGTAGTGATCTTCGTGTAAAAAGAAAGGCAGATCCGTGATCTGCGTTCACGCGTCTCATTCAGATCCCCTCACATGGATTTGACACAGCTCAGCATGCTCGTGCTTGGCATTAGGCTGATCTGTTCTGGGTTTTGGTTGTTCATACCCGTCAAACGAATACAGGGCGCATCTCAACTGCTGCGTCTTGTGTAAGCAAGCCTGGTACGCGACCCCTCCCATCAGACAGGGCGATAGACTGCCTGAAACAGGCGCACGAAATTAGCCGACTTCTTTTAGGCTGAGAGCCCGGCTTTAAATTAATAAAGCCACAACCGACAGCGTACATAGTTCAAACCGAACACACGGAACGAAACCTGGATCAAGGATCCGCAACATACGCATACACTCCAGCGTACAGCTAAAACGGTGGTGTACGCTAAAAAACGGTGTTGCACGGACACGCATATAGGCACAGGCGCACCTATGAGAAAGAGAAAGGAAAACTGGATACAAGGAGGATAGGGACGTCCATCTAGGTCAGAGTGTCACGAACGATCCCGTGTAGGTGGCGAATCCTGCCAATGCCAATCGTCCCAAAAATATCGACGGTTTGTATAGGCCGTCAGCAGGTTTTGACACGAAGGTGCTCTCAATAGAGAATTTGTTCCTAATGTTTCACGGCGTCCACAATAAAGCGACACAGCAAATCCAAAGCACTCGCTTAGATTGGCCTACCTGCCCACGCATAAATCTATGAACGTCAGCAAAGCAGACATGGTTCCAACAACAGGCGCATGAATTTGGCAAGGGTGCATGCGGAGACGATGTGGTCATTGTACACGTAATCCCCACACATGACACATAGACCGACGAGGGGTTCTTGCGGTGACGGATATTCCATTATACTGTAGCCGTTTGCGGCTCAGTTGTCAGATGAAAACTCGGATCTTAAGCGAGATCGAGATATTCCAAATCTCACTAAAGTACTTTCTATTGATGTTTGCCGTGGAACGGTACTCGGCCTCGTACCTGTTGCATGTTAATATAGGCCCAGAGGGCAATAGGTGTACATCATTTGGTATACATATACACAAGCCGTATGGTAAATGGTACGAACGTATACATCATCTAACACACACACTTAATCTAAACCTTCAGAAAGGTTGAGATTAGCTTAAACTCATCTAGTTTCTTGACTGGAAGTGCCTTTGTGAAACCATCTGCAATCTGATATTTGCTTGAAATAAACCTGATCTCCGGTAAATTATCTGCTACTCTTTCTCTGACAAAGTGAAAATTAATTTCAGTATGTTTAGTACGAGCATGAAACACATAAGTGGCAGACAAAAAGATAGCACCCAAGTTATCACACCAAATACATGGCTTCTCCTTCAATTTTACTCATAATTCACCAAGAAGAGTTTCAACCCATATTAACTCAGTTGTAGCATTGGCCAAGACTTTATATTCAACCTCGATGCTGGATCAAGATATTGTAGCTTGTTTTCTAGCACTCCATGAGACTAAGTTTGGTCCAACAAATATAGCAAACCCAGCAGATCGCCTATCATCAATAGAACATGCTAGTTTGCACCTGAAAAGGCACTAAGGAGTGGAAAGGAAGGCCTTGTAAAGGTAATTCCAACATTCAAAGTATCTCGTACATATATGAGAATGTGCTTAATTGCTATCCAATCTTCTATAGTTGGAACATGAAGATACTGACAAACCTTATTAACTACATAAGACATGTCTAGACGTGTCAACTTTTGGGTCCTCATGACAACACTCAATATAGAATTGTTGGAGCTTTAGAGTACTTGACTTTGACACGGCCATACATGTCTTATTTAGTTAATAAGGTTTGTCAGTATCTTCATACTCCAACTACAGAACATTGGACAATAGTTAAGCGCATTCTCAGATATGTACGAGATATTCTATACACTCTTTAGTGCCTTTTCAGATGTACCATCAGTGAGGGGCAGTGGCTCTATGGGAGACGGTGGAGTTGGCGCCGATTTACAACCACCCATACCAACCTTGTCAAGTAACTCTGTAGCATAATTTTCCTATGTCAAAAGCAAACCATTTTGTATCTTTTAACCTCAGTACCAAGGAAGAAGTGTAAGTCACCTAGATCCTTAATTGCAAAATTCTCATTAAGATCTCGGAGCAAGGCAGAAACATCATGATCAGAAGAGCTTGTTACTATGATATTATCAACATAAATCAGAACAAACACAGTGATACCTGACTTGTTATAAAGAAACGGTGAAGTATCAGTCTTCGAATGTGTGAAACCAAGATCACACAACTTAGAACTCAGCCTAGAATACCAGGCTCGAGGAGCTTGCTTCAATCCATACAGAGCTTTATCAAACATGCAAATATGATGCGGAGCGTGGAGATTTTCAAAACATGGAGGTTGTCTCATGTATACTTCCTCTTCCAGAACTCCATGAAGAAACGCGTTCTTGACATCTAGCTATCGTAGGCTCCATCCACGAGAAATAGAAGCCAAAACAGTCATGATAGTAGCAATTTTAACCACAGTACTACAAGTATCATCATAATCAATGCGATACCTTTGATTAAACCCCTTTGCAATCATATGTGCTTTATATCTATCAATTGTTCCATCTGCCCTTTTTTAATGCGATATACCCATTTGCAGTCAATCAAATTTTTATTTATACTTGAGGGAACAAGTTGCCAAGTCTTATTCTCGATCAAAGCATTGTATTCCACCTCCATTGCTTTGCGCCAATTTGTGTCATCAAGATCCTCTGTCAGTCTATTTGGTTCACCTGTAGAGGACAACATGCCATACCGAACAGTGCCATCAGTATATTCTTTTGGGTTTCTTATACCTTTCTGGAGTCGTGTGCGTGGAGGAGACAGTGGTGCAGGTTGCACCAGTGAGGGAGGCTCCAAATCTTGCGACGAAGAGCTTGACGTAGATCCTACTGCAGAGGTAGCGGTCGCAAATGATCTAGAGGATTCATCCATGCTAGGCAACACAGGGTCAGCCGACTATGACGGTTCCCTTGGCATGGGCGTGGAGACAAGCGTGGTCGTGGGCGCCCGCCCAGTCGACGATGGATGCATGGTGCTGGCGGGGTGGTCCTGGTCGGGGGCATGGTGACCAAGCATGGGAGAATCCACGCGGGGAGGCGAGCAGAGATCTGCCTCGGGGTCAGCTACCTCGGGATGATGCGGGGCAGAGAAATATTCCTCCTTGTGCTCTGTGTCAGTTTCATCGTTTTCTGCATGTTGATCTTCTCTGTTTTCTTCACTGCTTGAGTTGTTTTCTATGCCGTTTTCACCAAAATTTTCTTCTACTGTTCCCCCCTGTGGCACATTAGTGATAAGCACAATAGGCATAGCATGAACATCAATATTTTTTGCACCCCCTTGGTGAGACGGCGTGGAGTATGTAAGATGCAAGATTTCTTGTTTGAGACGGGTACCGGCATTGGGATGTAGAGCTTTGAACGGGAACATATTTTCATCAAAGACAACATCACATGAGATGTAGACACGGCCAGTGGACATGTCTAGACACTTGACACCTTTATGGAGGAGGCTATATCCTAGAAAGACACATCGTTTGGAGCGAAAAGCAAGCTTGTGCTTATTGTAGGGACGAAGATTAGGTCAGCACGCGCAGCCAAAAACATGTAAAGCATCATAGGGACGAAGATTGGGTGTAGCATGAAGGAGACGCTCAGTGGGAGTCTCAAGATCTATAACTTTGCTAGGGAGAATATTTATAAGAAAAGTGGCAGCAAGAAAATCTCCATCCCAAAACTTGAGAGGCATGGATGCATTAGCAAGCAAAGCAAGGTCAACTTCAACAATATGACGATGTTTTCTCTCAGTGGAACCATTTTGTTGGTGAGTATGTGGACATGATACATGATGTGTAATGCCAATCTTTTGAAAGAAACTATTTAATTTCTCATACTCACCCCCTAATCAGTTTGCATAGTAAAAATTCCCTACCAAATTTTCGCTCAATATACTGCTGATAATTAAGAAAAGCTTGATAAACAGCAGAACGCTTTTTAAGCAAGTAGATCCAAGTTAATTTGCTAAAATCATCAATAAAGCTTACATAGTATGCATGTTTTCCCACGGAAATAGGAGTAGGGTCCCATACACTAGAGAACACTTGCTCCAAAGGAGCAGTAGAAACACTAGTGGATATGGGATATGAAAGTTGGTGGCTCTTGGCTAGTTGCCAAGAGTCACAAACATATGGAGTGCTTTCTAGAGTGTAAGCTATTTTATTTCTCCTAAAAACTTGTTGAACGACAAATGAAGATGGATGTCCTAAATGGCGATGCCATGTAAAGGATGGAAACTTTATTGCGACGTAGGCAAGCTTGGAGGTCTCATTGAACATAGGCACCAAAGGATAGAGACCACTATCGCAAGGGCCCCTAAACAGAGTTTTTCGTGTTGCTTGGTCCTTGATTAAAAATAAGAAAGGATGAAACTCAACAAACACATGATTATCAAGGGTAAATTTATGAACCGGGAGAAGATTTTCTGAGGCATTAGGAATATGGAGAATATTTTTAAGATCACAGGAACCATGAGGGGTGCTCAAAATCGAATGACCAATATGACTAATGTGCATACATGTGCCTTCAACAATATGGACACAATCATGTCCACTATACGTGTCATGCATGGAGAGCTTGTTTAGCTAGCTGGCGACGTGGTTGGTGGCACATGTGTCAGGGTACCAGTTTGTATCAACACAATAGGATGTAAAGTGTGCACCCTTCTCACCATGATCACCATCAGCATCATTTTCATCCTGATAGCGCCACCAAAATTCTTTGGCAGGGTGACCATAGATTTTGCATATCTGGCATGTAATATCAACAAAAGGTGTTGGAGCACGATTAGGACGGCCGCGAGAATGGCCTTTGCCACCATCATCACGGCGGCGGTCATCGTCACGCTGTCGGTAACGGTTATCTCCACCACCATCAGAGTATGGGCGTGTGTCATCACGGTGCCATGATGTCTACGCACTTCTATTCTTGTAGACAGTTGTTGGGCCTCCAAGTACAGAGGTTTGTAGAACAACAACAAGTTTCCCTTAAGTGGATTACCCAAGGTTTATCGAACTCAGGGAGGAAGTGGTCAAAGGTATCCCTCTCAAGCAACCCTGCAATCAAGATACAAGAAGTCTCGTGTGTCCCCAACACACCCAATACACTTGTCAGGTGTATAGGTGCACTAGTTCGGCGAAGAGATAGTAAAATACAAGTGGTATGGATATAAGCCAATGGTGCTAGAAAATAGCTTGATGGCGTGGAAGAGACTAAAGGCAAACTGAAATAAAGATGGCAACAAGAAAACATGTAACATATCTAGTTGCAAACGGTGTTTCAATGCTTAGAAACAAGGCCTAGGGATCATACTTTCACTAGTGAACACTCTCATATAAATATATTATCTTCACGATACTACTCTGAACTACTCTCCGGTTGGACACTCTAATCCATGGTAGGGCTATAACAACACACCTCAAAGTAAGCCTTTCCCATCTGGATAACCCCACACTGCCACCTTGAGCACTAGATGGTTCCAACAAACACCACAATTTCATAAAGACATCCAACTCCAAATATAACTCATAGCAAGTATTTGTAATCTCTAGCCTAAGTGCCACCATGGTGTGCATGCTGTCACTTTCACACACATGGGGAGAGCAGAGATCTATTAAAGCACTTGAGTAGTAAGGTAGATATACTTGATTACAAAGCTCATGATCACAATATGATCATGCATAGAGAGAGAGATGAACACATAGCTACCGGTAGAACCCTTAGCCTCGAGGAAGAACTACTCCCTCATCATCATGGGAATCAGCAACGGCGATGGAGATGGAGGTGGAGATCGATGGAGATGGCTCCGGGGGGACTTCCCCGTCCCGGCAGGGTGCCGGAACAGAGATTTTCTGTCCCTCGAATCTCCCCTTCAGTGACGACGGCGCTGCGGAACTTTTCGTGGCTGGAGGCTGGTTGATTTAGGGTTTTCTCATCGGAGGTTTCTTATAGGCGAAAGGGCAAGGTCGGTGGGTGGACCAAGGTCCCACACCACCTGGTGGCGTGGCCAGGGCTAACCCACGCCACCACATGGTGTGGCCAGCCCCTGGCCCCTCTCCGTCTCGTCTTCTGGCTCCGTGTCCCCCTCGGTGAAAAACTGACTTTGGCTTTTGTCCCGTTCAATTCCGAGAATATTCATTTTCTGACTTTCCTAGAACCGAAAACAGCAGAAAACAGGCAGCTGGCACTGTGGCATCTTGTTAACAGGTTAGTCCAATAAAGTGTATAAAAATACTCCAAAGTGTGGACAAAACATAAGAAATTACATATAAAACAAGCATGGAACATCAAAAATTATAGATACGTTTGCAACGTATCAACATCCCCAAGCTTAACTCTTACTCGTCCTCGAGTAGGTAAGAAAGAATAATTTTTGAGGTGACATGCACTATCATAATCTTGATCAAACCATTTGCAAGCATTGAAAGCTGGGATCAAAGAACTCTAAACATGAGCATGAAAGATGAAGTTCTAACAATAAGACATAGTGACTATGCATGTAACATGAAAGGATATAAACAAAGATCATGAATAATAATGCATTGAAAGACGTTTGTTTGTTTCACATATAGAAAACATAGCATAGTGGCATTCAGCTTGTCCCTCATGGAGTAGCAAAACATAAATGCATAGGACACCTTCAAAGTTCATAAGGGTAACTAGATATAAATAGTTTAAGAACAAGCAATGTCAAGGTTATGCATCAATCAATAAGTTTTGGGACAATGCACATTAAACTAAGAATGGCCACTATGCTCTCTTAATAGGTGCCTAAGGATAGAAGATGGAGACTCAACATAAAAGTAAAAGAAAGGCCTTCATAGAAGGAAGCAGGGATTCAAGTCTCATAAAGAGCTTCCAAAAATTATGGTACTTATTAGCTTTCAGCTCTCATTGCCCCTATCATAAGCATCTTGAAGTGATTAAGGTTAAAGTGAACAAACTATGGAGTATATGCTTGACAAAGTATAAGTTGGAAATCTCATGTCCCTTGAATACTAGGGCCGCTCCTCATGCTACTCAAGTTTAGTTACCGGTAAGTCCTTCTCATAGTAAGTACATGTGTATCATAGAGAATCGCCAACGGGGTACCCCTTGCCCGATGATATAGAAGAATCCCCATATCAAAATGACAAGGCAAGCAGACAACAAGCATCTTAGCAATCTTCTTATTTACCATGGTAAAATGGTGCTTTTTCTCTCTTTCCTCTTTTCTCATCTCTTTTTTCTCAATATCTATCTATTCTTCTTATAAGAAGAATGCTTCATAGACAACTCATTATGGTTACGCTGCAGGTTTCCACCATGATTAGGCATGGATTAGACCGGCGGCCCAGGCGTTTCTCTAACACACATACATAACTCCATGGACTTACAAGCTCCCCTTTCATTTCACACCGACGACATCCATAGACAGAAGAGCATGATATCAACTAGGTACAATGTACAAGTGCAATGTTGAAAGCGTTCCCCATGACAACATGGTTCTGCTAATCCCCAACATATAAGTGCAAGCATATACAACATAGACGACACAATGGTTCAAGTTTATTAAGGGCAAGAAAATTAAAGTGTGCCATCAAGTTCGTGAGAGCTTTAATCACTAATTTTCACATAACAAGTTTAATTCGGAAGGTAGATAAAAACATGAATATACTTGGAATAGCAAATGCTAATAGGTAGGTATGGTGGACTCTTTGGAATAACTTGGTTTAATGGAGTTGGATGCATGAGTGGGACTCATACTTGGTTATGGAGGCTAGCAAAAGACTAGGAGCGACCAACTAAGAGAGCAATAATGGCCATAATCATGCAAAGCGACAAAACATCATTAATTAAAACATAAAGTGATATTAAAAGTCTAAAAACTAAAGGATCATAAAGGCTATGGTGACTTGGGATAGTCATAACATGGTGTGAGCATGTGCCAAGTCAACCCAAATAAAGCATCAAAGGAGAATACCACAATACTATGCTTTAATATGCTAAAACAACGCATGATTCTTCCAAGCCACATTAAGCAATCTCATTTTTTTATAACAAGTCATGCTACAGCAATAATCACTAGGCATAAAGCCAAAACAATATCAAGCATGGCATGATAAAGCATATGCCACAGTCAAAAACAAGCTCTCTTTACCACTTAAGCATGAACTTTCCTACTCTTTTCCAATCAAAACCAAACTATTTGAAAACCAATGTATGAAAGAGGGGGTCCAACCAATTTATTCAAGCAAACTAAGAAAACCAAGAAAACAAAAAACAAAACAAAAACAAAAAAGAAGATGCTCCAAGAACAACACAACTGTGCATGAAACAATAAAAATGAAGTGTTTGGAAGAAACCTGGGATTTTTATTGATGAAGAAGGGGATGCCTTGGGCATCCCCAAGCTTTGACGTTTGTACTTCTTGGATATTTCTTGGGGTGGCACGGGGTGGCATCCCCAAGATTGTGCTTTAGTCCATTCTTCATCTCATTACTCATTCCTTCCATACACCTGAAAAATTTCCTTCATAAAACTTCACACAATCTTTATTAGCAACATTAGTGCACTCAAGATAATAAGTCTTTGGGTTCAGTTTCAACACCAATAAAACTTCCATTAAAACACAAGCTACTGTAGAACTTCCCTCAAAAAGCTCAATTCCCCAAAAGAACTCAAAAAAGAACCAACAAGAAGCAAATGCAAATAATGGTAGAAATCTGTCAAAACAGACCAGTAGGTAAAGACGAATTTTTTCGAAGACCTTCTGTTGCTTAAATAAAAAAGTGTTGAACTAACGAAAGTTAGATAACAACCTAGGGCAGAATCACAAAAATTCACACCTCAAAAAGACGTACAGAGATTTTACACGAATTTTTACGGTGAAAAACAGAAATGTGTTTCGGGATAGCAACTTTCCCAAGCATTACGTCTCTCTCATTAGAGGTTACTCTTGGAACAAAAAGCAAATAAAAAGGATAAGGAGCGGTTATTACAGAGGTAATAACTTCCAAGACTCATCTAAAACTTTTGGGTTATCTCCCAATAAGTACTTTGCTTTAACGCCTTTAAGTTAGGCATGATAGTTTGAGAAGATGCTCATATAGGAAATATGAATTGAAGTCAAAAAGAGCATCAAGAAGCAAATTCAAAGCACATTTAAGTCTAACCCACTTCCTATGCATAGGAATATTGTAAAGAAACAAGTCATGAAAGCACAAAGCAACAAGCATAGGAAAGCAAAACAGGTGCAACTTCAAAACTTTCAACATAAAGAGGGGAACCTTAATATTATTGAGATACATAAAACCATGTTTCCCTCTCTCATAATAACTTTCAGTAGCATCATGAATAAAATTAACAATATAACTATCACATAAAACATTCTTATCATGAGCCACATGCATAAAAGAATTAATACTCTCCTCATAAACAAAGTCATTCTTATTAATCATAGTGGGAGCAAATTCAACAAAATAGCTATCGTTATTATTCTCATCACCATAATCATCAAATATAGGAGGCATATTGTAATCATAATTAATTTTCTCCTCAATAGTAGGTGGACTGAAAATATCATATTCATCATTGTAGTCATCATATATTGGAGGCATAGTATCATCAAAGTAAATTTTCTCCTCCGTGCTTGGGGGACTAAAAATATCATTCTCATCAAAACCAGCTTCCCCAAGCTTAGACTTTTCCATAGCATTAGCAATAATGGTGTTCAAAGAATTTATACTGATAACATTGCTATTAGCACGCAAATAAAGTTCCATAGGTTTTTTAATTTTCTCTTCAAACTCTTCATGTCCTAACTCAAGATAAATACTATAAAGCTCTCTAATTTTGTTGTTGTTTTTCATTAAGCCTAACTAGTGAAAACAAGAAACAAAAAGACAAAATTGCAGAATCTAATTGAAATAACTTTGAGCACTCACACACCAGCAACCGCACTAGATGATAGCTTAGTAGCTAGAGGATGTGAGTACCTTTTACCTTACCTCCCTGCAACGGTGCCAGAAAATACTTGCTGGCGCGTGGTTGACATGGGAGCTTCTTCTTCTTCAGTCCTCGACAACGACGCTAGAAAATAGCTTGATGTCTACGCACTTCTATTCTTATAGACAGTTGTTGGGCCTCCAAGTGAAGAGGTTTGTAGAACAGCAACAAGTTTCTCTTAAGTGCATTGCCCAAGGTTTATCGAACTCAGGGAGGAAGTGGTCAAAGGTATCCTTCTCAAGCAACCCTACAATCAAGATACAAGAAGTCTCTTGTGTCCCCAACACACCTAATACACTTGTTAGGTGTATAGGTGCACTAGTTCGGCAAAGAGATAGTAAAATACAAGTGGTATGGATATAAGACAACGGTGCTAGAAAATAGCTTGATGGCGTGGAAGAGACTAAAGGCAAACTAAAATAAAGATGGAAACAAGCAAACATGTAACAGATCTAGTTGCAAACGGTGTTTCAATGCTTAGAAACAAGGACTAGAGATCATATGTTCACTAGTGAACACTCTCATATAAATATATTATCTTCATGATACTACTCTAAACTACTCTCTGGTTGGACACTCTAATCCATGGTAGGGCTATAACAACACACCTCAAAGTAAGCCTTTCCCATCTAGATAACCCCACACTGTCACCTTGAGCACTAGATGGTTCCAACAAACACCAAAATTTCATAAAGAAATCCAACTCCAAATATAACTCATAACAAGTATTTATAATCTCTAGCCTAAGTGCCACCATGGTGTGCACGCTGTCACTTTTACACACATGGGGAGAGCATAGATCTATTAAAGCACTTGAGTAGCAAGGTAGATCTACTTGATTACAAAGCTCATTATCACAATATGATCATGCATAGAGAGAGAGATGAACACATAACTATCGGTAGAACCCTTAGCCTCGAGGAAGAACTACTCCCTCATCATCATGGGAATCAGCAACGATGATGGAGATGGTGGTGGAGATCGATGGAGATGGCTCCGGGGGAACTTCCCCGTCCCGGCAGGGTGGCAAAACAGAGACTTTCTGTCCCCCAAATCTCCCCTTCGGTGGTGGCGGCGTTGCGGAACTTTTCGTGGCTAGAGGCTGGTAGATTTAGGGTTTTCTCATCGGAGGCTTCTTATAGGCGAAAGGGCAAGGTCGGTGGGTGGACCAGGGGCCCACACCACCTGGTGGCGCAGCCAGGGCTAGCTCGTGCCACCACATGGTGTGGCCAGCCCCTGGACCCTCTCCGTCTCGTCTTCTGGCTCCGTGTCCCCCTCGGTGAAAAACTAACTTTGGCTTTTGTCCCGTCCAATTCCGAGAATATTCATTTTCTGACTTTCCTGGAACCAAAAATAGCAGAAAACAGGTAGCTAACACTGTGGCATTTTATTAATAGGTTAGTCCAAGAAAGTGTATAAAAATACTCCAAAGTGTGGACACAACATAAGAAAGTAGATATAAAACAAGCATGGAACATCAAAAATTATAGATACGTTTGCAACATATCATGCCACAGGCCATCACATCGGTCACGGTGGTCACATGACCCACCGCCTCCTCCTCCTCGCTGATCCTAGTGGCCACGATTGGAGTGCCCGTGCTCGGGGCTGCAGCCGCATAAGTGGTAGTCACTGTCAGAGTCGCGACGGATGAGGTTTGCTGAGGAGCTGAAGCCTTCCTCAGCCTCCAGGGTGATCCCAGGGTTGCTGAGGGCCGTTGCACATGTCGTAGGAGCAGAGTTGCTCGAAGAATTCATTGAGCGTGATCCCAGGGTTTCCGTTGACATACATGATAAGGGAGTTGTAGTGGCCTTTGTCGAGACCACGAAGCAGGTACCCGATTATGTCATTGTCTTCGAGAGGCTTTCCAACAGAAGCAAAGCTCGGAGGCAAACCCCTTGATCTTGGTATAGTAGTGATTTGCCGTCATGTTCGGTTTCTTGGTGTCATTGAGCTCACCCCGGAGGTGCTGAACCTTGGAGCGAGCAGCGGTCAACATGTTGTCGATGGTGGACCAGGCCTCGGCGGTGGAATTCACACCAAGGACATGGAATAGGATGTTCGGTGACAGCGATTTGAGAAGAAAGTACAAAACTTGTTGATCCCGCGCGATCCATGCGATATAACATAGAACCTTCTCCTTGTTCTCGTCCTCGATCTCTAGGGTTCCGGGCGGTGCATGATCAGTACCATCAAGAAGGCCCATGACATGAGCACCACGGAACGCAGGGAGAACAAGGGCCTTCCATGCGAGTTGATTGGTGCAGGTGAGTTGTTGCGCAGGAGGCGTGCCTAGGGTGGAGGTCAGAGTAGAGGTCGATGAAGAAGTGCTCATGACAGCAGCCGAGGAGATTGTGATTGGGTGTTGTAGATGTAGATCGTGAAGGCGGTAGCGGCGGCCGTTGAACAGCGGTGGCGGAGGTCGTAGATGCAACGAAGGTTGCGATCATGTCGTGGATCTTGTGGCGGCAGCTGACCTTCAGCGACGGCAGTGGTTGTGGTTGTTGTAGACGGCAGCGGCTGGGAACCAGCTGCGGCGGCGATGTAGGTCATGAAACGGTGGTGGCCAGAGAGATCTAGCGGTGGCGGCGGCTGAGAAACAGCAGCGGTGGTGCTAGGGTAGCTAGGGCTCGGAAGAGACATGCTCTGGTACCATATTGATGTTTGGCATGGAACGATACTTGGCCTCGTACCGGTTGCATGTTAATATAGGCCCAGAGGGCAACATGTGTACATGGTTTGGTAAACACATACACAAGCCATATAGTATATGGTATAAACCTATACATCATCTAACACTTTCTAGGTGTTCCTTGGCAGAGTGCGATATAGCAATCTAACCAAAAACCTCCTGAAGGTCCCAAGGTAGGAGAAGGTATTCAGTCCCTCCCCTAGGTGGCCCCCTTGAATAACCATGTATATATTATCCCACTCGATCTTCTCGGATACACCTAGCGTCCGCCTGAACATAGTGTGTCACTCGGTCCTGGGCCTTTAAAATGCGGAGTCTAGCAGAATCTTTAGCAGTTTGTGGTTTCTTATAAATTAGTCCATATGTCATCATAGTGTCCATTTCTTCAAGAAGAAAAATAAAAAAGGATTTGCACATCTATACAATAGTTAGTCATTAGTGACAAGGCTAGAGAGATATTTCATGAATTACTTGACTAATATGAACTTTAAACATGGAGAAAAATGGTTGTATTTCACAATCATCAATTCCCATTCCTTGGCTTGTCGGTTTCTTCCTCTACACCATCATTTTCCTCCTTTTGGTCATCCTCATCCTCACATTTCTCTTTGTCATCTTCAAAGGCATGTTGGGTGTCATCGACGTTGTCATTATTGATCATGTCGTTCATGACGGCGTTCTGATCAGCATGTACACACAAAACACGAGGCGGTTTCTTAACCACCCGTGAATGCAAACGATCACCCTATTGCACACATAACTCTAGGGCTCTTATCACATACCTGTGTTTTGTCGAACACCTCGCCGGTGTCTAGGACGGTTGCACAGAACAAGATATGGCTAGCGAATCGCCTGGAGCAGTGTGTCGTCATGCCCACTGAGCCGCTGGCGAATCAATGTAGTCATCATTGAGGTCTATGCTTCTAGGGAAGCGGTTGCTGATGCTCGTGGAAAAGCGAACATTAGGGATGAAAACCCTATAGCCACCATGCTAGGTCTCTGTGGTGTCTGGGAAGAACCTTATTCTCGACTGCGGCATCACGCCTGTGCTTCTTGGAAGTAGCTCGGCATCGACATTGATCCAAGCATACGGGTGGAGTCGGATTCGCACGGGCTACTAAAGTCGTGATCCCTTGGCTGCCGCTCCTCACCCAAAATCCTTGGCTTATCACAAGGTTCATCGATGTGTTGGTCACCTTGAAAGGATAGAGATGTCGCCTAGAGGGGGGGTGAATAGGAAATTTTAAAACTATTACGGTTTTGGCTTGATAGAATGCGGAATTAAACTAACGTTTATTTTACAAGCACAAAACCTAAAAACACTAGGCTCAACTAAGTGCACCAACAACAAGATAAGCTAAGCAAGATAGCACAAGATAAATATACCACAAGTGATAGGCAAGATATAAGTACTTCAAGCTCGATGGCTATCACAGGGAAAGTAAGCTCGGGTATAGAGATAACCGAGGCACGTGGAGACGAAGATGTATTCCCGTGTTCCCTTACAAGTAAGGTACGTCACGTTGGAGAGGTGTGGGATTCCACGAAGGATTTCCCAACGCCACCAAGGCTCACCTTCTTCTCCGAGTCTATCCCACGAAGGAATAGGCCCTTTCCTTATGGCTAGCTTTTCCTCCACTCCGGAGATGGCAAGCTCCACAACCACTTCACAAGCTCCACGAAGGAGAAGCCCGGGTCCCTTCACAATCTTCCACGAAGAGGACACCACGGCACCAACCACCAAGCCAACTAGGAGGTCACCCTCCAAGAGCAACAAGCTCACGGTCTCTCACTCAAACAAATCATAATGGAGAGCTCAACACTTGTAGCATCCCAATTGTCTAACAATTGTAATGCTACTAGGTCTAGTAGGATAATGGCTACTTCCTATATATAATTGTTGCATCATAAATATATCATGCTCATGTCATCATGCGAGCATCATATAAAACCTTCTTCTTTTGGTTCTTCCCTCATATGCATTATTAATTGTATTTGCCTCTTGATATTGTATCTGGTTATTGATATATTGTGTAAATGCCCAAGTTGAGTTGGGGGCATATCTTTTATTCCGCTCCATCACCTTTCTTTCACCACCTTATAATTCCACCATTCCTTTTACCATGGGCTTTTATTTTTCTTTTGGTATTTAATATAGCTCATGGGAGATAGGGTGGATCTAATTCTATAAATTCTTTTGCTTGACCTTACTCCACTTCTTGTGAATGCATAAGAATAATGCCATATCATTATTATTGTTCTCACAAAATAAATCATGGCATTTATTATTTTTGCATGGGCCATGCAAGGGTACCACCACCTTTAGCCCATTTGACTCCTCTTGATTTTATTGCCTTTTTCCCTTGTGGATCATCTCCATCATCTCTCCACCATTCCCCTTATTCTCATCAACATCTTTTCTTTTAATTATCTCCATGCATATTTCAAATGAGGGCTTCTTCCCATACATCTTTTCTTTTCCTTTTTCTTGGTTAATCTTCCACCTCATCTCATGTTAAATCAAAGCCCTCACTTACCTCTTGGGTTGATCTTATAAACAAGTTTTTAAACCTAAACATCTAACAAAAACCTAACCTAGCTATCTCTCTCTAATTTCCTCTAACCTAGTTCTACTTAAACCCTAACCCCTACCACACCCCTCTCAACTCTCCTCTCTCCACCATGTTGATCTCCATGCCCTAGTCTCTCTCTCTCCCTGGCCCACACCCCAGCTACTCACCTACCCACCCCCAAACCCTAGCCACGCCGAGCCAGCCCTAGCTACACCCTAGCTCACCCGAGCCCCCTCTCCTCTCTCTTCCTCTCTACCTGTCGTGCCAGCCCCACCCAGCTGCTCCACCACGCCGACCCCACCTGGCAGCACCACCCCACCTGCCCCTGCCTGCCCAGCCCGAGCATGTGCGAGGAGGAGATGGAAAAGGTGGCCGAAGCCACCTTTATCCCTGCCCCGTGCCCACACGCTACCCCTTCCTCCCCCTCACTTTTCCCTCCTTCCACACGTCTCTCTGCATCGTCCAGATCCAACCCGAGCCCTGCCTCTCCTCCCCTTCTTCTTCACCGTCGCCAGAACCTGCCGCCGGTCGCCGCCAGTACCGCGTCATCCCCTCGTTCTAGCTGGCCAGCACGACGTGGAGGTGGTCAAGAAGAACGAGGAGGCTCCCCTACTTCGCCTCGTACGCGCCGACGAGGACAAGGAGCACCAGCACCGCTGGAACCAGCGCCGCCCGACGCAAACCCTAGTTCTCCGGCCGCCAGCCTCGTCGACGATCCACCGTGCCTCTCCCCGATCTAACACCACCGACCACCCCGCGGTGAGCCCCTCTATCGCCCAGACATGCTCTGCCTCACCGGGAAGCCCTAGCCGCGTCAGTCGTTCCGACGAACGCCCTCGGTGCGCCGTCGATCGCTGTGTCTGCACGTGCCCGCGCCGCCTAGAGCCTCACTTAGCCGCGCAGCTGCTCCCGGACAACAACCCCCTCCCTAGCCCAGCGGTAGCCGCCGCCGCCCACGCACGCCAGGTCCCCAGTTTGATTCACCGCCTCGCCGTATCGCGCTATCCGTCAGTTTCGTCAGACGAACGATGGAAGAAAAACAGTATCGCGGGTCGCTTTGCAATTCCCCCCCCCCCCACCTTTTTTACTGGCTCAACCCGCGGTACTCGCTAGCCCCACCAGCCAGCCTCCCTGTACACTTTACAAAAACGCCCCGCAATTTTTGAACACCCAACCCGCGGTCCAACTTGCTCCCCACCTGTCAGCCTCTGCGAGTTAGCCCACTGGCACATGGGCCCTAGCTCGCTGGCCCCGCCTGTCACCCGCAGCAGCTAGCTAAGCCGCGGTAGCAAAAGTTTCCCCGCGCGCGTGTGCCCCGCCAGCGGCTGGCCCACCCGTCAGTGACTGTGGCGGGATCTGTCTGAGTACAAAATGGTTTTCTGCTTTGTTGTTTAATTTAAACCTTTTCAAAATTGATTTAAATTCAAATTCAAATCAGATTTAAATAACTTTTCAAATATAAAGCCAAATAATACAAATGATATATGTTTTGGAATCAGAAAAATGTGAGGAATTCAAATATGCCATTCAAAATATTATTTGAGCACTTTAAATTTTCGAGATTATTAAAATTACAATAAAATGCCCTTTTCTTAATAAATTAATAACTTTAATTCTATAACTCCAAATTTGGCAAATAATATGTCTAAATCGATCAGCGCGATGAGCCCGTTCTATCTATGTAGTCCTTGTTCTGAATTGAAGCATGCATCATGTCATCCTTACAAATCTGAACTGTTTATGGCAATAAAATTGGACTAAATAAATAACAAAATGCTTTATTTCTTGTATCCACACCTCACCTGTGCCATGCTACTTTAATGGCATGTAATTTGTGCACCAATCATCATGGCATGCTTGTTTGCTTGTTGCATCTTATTTCCTATGCTTGTGCACTTTATTTATGTTGGCCCTTGTTTGTTTGGTTCTTCTTCGAATAGACGCCCAGCAAGAGAATTACCAGGATTCATAGGAATACTACCCAGATCCATCTCTCGCTTCAACTGAGCTGCCAGGTAAGCACTACCTCATGCTTGCATACATATAGTACCTATTGCCCCTATCTTATTCTTGCATCATTGAGTCGCGTTGCATTGAATTGAATCCCAAGTACTGCATAGCCTTTACTTTTAAACCCCACCAAAGCTTGTTCCTCCATCCCATGAGCCATTACTACAGGAGTTGTTTGAGCCATGCGAGTCGTAGAAAAGCATGTGTAGGGTATGTGAGTGTCTGATGAATAACGAGGTACCAAAACAACTTAACCTGAGTAGTAATGGGATAACTAATGAAAGAGGCACCGGTGAGCAATATCTGTTATTTGGTTTTTCATGCTCACTTGTGTCCCATAGGACCCCGAGTACTTGATTCATGTTCCTTGTTTATTCGCAGTATCCACATCCGGGAGGCCTTATGGACCCCCCTGAGCCAG
The DNA here is from genome assembly GCA_910589775.1 of Avena eriantha. Lineage (NCBI taxonomy): Eukaryota > Viridiplantae > Streptophyta > Magnoliopsida > Poales > Poaceae > Avena > Avena eriantha. The sequence continues at coordinate 494,837,472 of OU342740.1, forward strand.
AGCTTGATTCATTCTTATTTCTTGGGACCACAAAGTAGTTTGGGGCTTTGTTACTATCCTGTACTTATGCCATGCTTTACTGTTTTATTAAGATTATGCGTGGGGCACCTGTACTGTTTTGGATGCGGAGTGTTTTCGCGGTATCAACAAGCCCAGCCACACTTTCGGGTTCCCAGTCGTTTACAGCCATTGACGCAAACCTTGGGTCCGTCTCGGAGCCGGCCAACTTCGTTGCGGGTAGCTTAATGGGGTGGCCCCTTGAAATATTTCTGAATCCTGTGATTGCTTTTTCGTGAATGCCTCGTTGGGTTTTGAGTTGGTTTTTCCGAGGTTGATCGAGTGTGTGTTACTATTCGTGCACCCCTATAGGGTAAATCTTTCTGAAAGCCGTGTCCGCGGTTATGGACGACTTGGAGCACAGTTTCTCGATCATAGACAAGTATAACTAAAGTTCCGCTTTTAAATTGACTAAGTACTCGACTAGTAAATAGTGCAATACTCATGGAATGGTTAATAAAACTGCCAACGGATGATGGGGGTGTTCGTCCGCTTCCTCGTTAGTAAGCAAGGAGAAGGATGGATCTGTTAATTATACTGTTATAACTGTTGTTCTTAATTCACGGACATCCGTCTATCATTGGTTAGGCGGATGGTTAGCGAGTATCTGTAGAATTGTTAGGTATTATCTTTTGCTGCAATTGCGTCACCCCAGGTTGTGTCCCCTTTAGCGGCATAAAGACTTGCTGAGTACCCCTAGGGTCTCACACGATAAATTGTTTGATTCAGATGAACAGGTGTACCCGCAAGATGGATACTGGGTGGAAGAGACAGATGATATTGGCAACGATCATTTGGTGTAGAGATTCCGGGAACGGGGATCCGTGAGATCTGTGGGCGGGATGTGTTTATTTATGTGGCATCTTATGCCGATTTGCTTCTTATCCGTACTCGGATCTTGTTTTCTGCTTCCGCCTGATACTCTGATGAGTGATGTATGAGGAGCTATCCTAAATTATTCTCTCTATCTAGGACATTTGAATCTTGTCGTATGGCGTTGCAATATTTCTATTTCTTTTAGATGGAATCGCTCTGAGGACTGTTGTATGTGGCTTGCATACATACTCATTTGTGTATGTAGTTGATCCCTTCGCCTGCCGATTACGCCGCTCGTTCTTGATGTCTAAAAGTGGTTAGGACGGCCGAAAGGTCTACTGTGAGTGGCCCTGGGCCCCACCGTACTATTTTAACCACTTTCGTTCATCCAGGCATGTAACTAAGAGCGTAATTCACCGAGGTAGTTACAACACTTATGCAAGAATGCAAAGCAAGAACACCAAGGGTGTTCAAATCCTTCACTCTCAAATCCCACCAAGGCAACAAGTGCTAGGGAGGAATTAGAGAGGAAGAACAATAGTGGAAGTCAACAATGACTCCAAGATCTAGATCCAAAGGGTTCCCCTCACTTAGAGGAGGAATTGATTGGTGGGGATTGTAGATCTAGATCTCCTCTTTCAAATCCCTCAAAAAGATGCAAGAATCATAGGAGGGAAGGGGGAGGAGGCAAGCTCAAGAGGGTCAACAATGGAGGTCAATTTCGTGCTCAAGAACACCCAAAAACGCCGAGGGAAGAACCCCCTTTTATAGGGAAAAGCAAATATGGCCGTTGGAGAGAAAACAACGAAAACTCGGTTCTAGAGTCGGTTGGACCGGCCCCAGAACCGGGAAACTCGGTCCCCAGGCCTTAGGACCGACCTACAAACCGAAATACCTCTGTTTGCCAACCCGGAATAGACTCGGTCGCGAAAACCGGAAAACCTTCAAACTCGAAAATGCCATATAAGATGCATACGAATTCCGTTTTCGATGAACTTGGGCTTGTTGAAGAGCTAGCAACAAGCTCAAGAACCTCACATGGAGAAACACCAAGAAGCAACAAAATAGGAAGATGCAAAGTATTGAGCTCCCTATGACGATGTGATCAAGTTACCCAACCGAAAGCCACTCTTGATAGTGTGGCTATCTATCCTATAACCCGGTCTCCCAACAACCACCTTGATACCGGTAAAAAGGAAAACCTAGCAAGGCCATACCTTTGCCTTGCGCATCCCACTTGATCTTGATGACAATGCTTCAAGCTCCATCCAAGCCGGAATGCATCACTTGGTCATTGTTACTTCGTGAAGACTCGTAATTTGCTCCCCCATACACCACTATGGGATAGCTTCATTAAGACACATCTTCACATGTCCATTATCACCAATATGGATGGCAAGCTTCAAGCAAATGATCTTCTCGAGATGCTTATCTTGAACTTACCCTTCTCAAACTTTGATGACGATCATCACTTGATGTCATCCTCTCATGGGCTATATGAGATCTTCACTTTTGAAGCATTCCCATGGAAAGATACCTATCCCATATAGAAAACGCAAAGGCACATATATAATGGGTTAGTTCATGATGCATAAGTGACAAGGCTTACCATACCACAAGATCCATGTGGTACATTCTTTATGCTTCATGTGTTGACCAACTTGAAATCACTCTTCACTCTTTGTATTGGTCAACCAAGTATCTTCTCATGCTCCATCTCAATATCTTGAGGTACATAAAGAATTCTTTATTTGATTACATGCTCTAAATATTAGTCAACCATAGCTCAACTAATGAGGCTATCATGACACCGGCTTAGAGCCATATCTTGAATTCTTCTATTGAGATCACACTCTCAAGATCTTGAACATATCATATTCTTCTCTTCAATTTGATGATCTTGATGCCAAAACTCAAGGTATATCTTTATGTTCATGGCATCCATACTTGAATCCAACATATGGACTACATGCATGACCTATGGAATATTCCTTCATATAAAACTCAATGAAAACATTAGTCCATAGGGATTGTAATTAATCACCAAAACCACACATAGGGGCAATTACTCATTCAATCTCCCACATTTTGGTAATTGATGACAATCACAAGAGGGTTTATATAGTGAATATTAGAAACAAGTACGCCGCTTATCCGAGAATAAGTTGTATACAAGAGGTTGTATTTGATATGGTTAAGTAACACAAAGATACTAGCCCATATCAAAACCAATTCTACTCACACAAACTACAACTAATGCAAGAGATGTGAGTAGAACCAACATATATAGAGCAACCCCCACAATATATGCACGTGTGATGTACTTGAATTTCATTGCATACATTGTCAAGCATAACCTTTGGGAGAGTTTCCACTGTATATTCAACCATGCAATACATAATGAAGATGAAATGCATGAAAGGCAAACACTTAAGAACAAACCAATCTTAAGTAGAAAACCATTTCCCTTAAAACCCTCTCAACTTCTCCCCCATTGACAACAAGTGCCAAAATGGATGGCAAAGTTAGAAGGCCAATATAGTTCAAGTTCCTCCCAAGGTGTGCATTTCTCATAATATGAGTGAAATCATATGCACATATCCAATGACGAATACTTGGAGGAAATCAACTATATTGAGGATCAAATATTGCTAAAAAGATAACAAGGTGAAGAAACTTCAACGGATGAAGCAAGCAATCAGAAGATCCAAATAATCTAATGGACAAATAGTGCTCTAAATGAAATAAGGAAGCTCCCCAAGGTTCGTGCATAAATTAGTTGTTTCATTTGAATACAATATGCACAAACATGGAATTCTCACTTCCTCTATATCATTTAGAACACAACCAAGATACAAGGAGTAGAGATATAAATCAATACACTTGTCAAGACAAGCTTAAGTCCAAAAGAAACCAAATATGAGATATGAGCGCACGAAGATGCAATAAAAGTAAACCGAGCACTCATAAATCAAGACCTTACCAAAACCATTAAAAACTAAGCGGATAAGTGAGATGGTTGGCAAAAGGCGAGGATATCAAGGCGGGAGTTTAACACTCTTGTGTATATAAGTCTCTAATTGGCAAAAAATGAGAATAATCCACAAGGAAACATCCACACATAAGAGGTTAATAAAGATAAGAAAACGTGATATCCAAGAGGAAGTCATAAGATATACCAAAAAAATGATATTTTGCTTACGTGCATATATATAGCCCATGGCTCTATTTTCTCTTATGGTATATCAATGAACTTCACCGAAGAAAAAAAGAAAACCTCAAAAACATCACAACTAACACTAAGGGAACTAATGCTAGTTGGGATATTTTGAGAAAGGCAACAAGTATCAAAAGGAAGGATTCAATGCAATTTCAACAATATTGCACATGAGAGTACCTTGAGGAATTGATATGCAATAAATTGCTAGAAGGCATATTTGGAATTGGTGAATCATGAACATGATTTTATATACTTCCCAAAATATGCATCATCTCAAATTACTCACATAAGCAATAAGGATATAGAAGTATTTCAAAGATCCTTGCAAGAACCACAACATTTACAAACAAATAAATTCATGCCAAGATGCAACCTACAAGAGATTCGATGGAAGAATAGTATGCATGAATAAGATACTTGTTACCGAGATAGCAATGGTATGATGTAGTAGATAATAATTCTTCGATCATCCTAGCTTGGCTCCAATTATCATGTGGTGACAACACGTTCCTTATAGATAAGACAAGCATCCATTGCATCTCCAATGTACCTAAAACAACATTCAAGTACATCTTGGTCCCCAAACTTATTGGGTCCAAAGTGGTTAGACTAACCACAACACATAGGACATACTCCATAAAAATATGTGCATATTTAGAGATGAAATTTGAATTTCATGAACATCATAGCCGTTTAAGGATTTGATGGAGTATACCCTATATATTGGATCAAAGAAAGCAAAACATGATATAAGATATGCATTTAGTAAACATGCATGCATGAGACTTTCAAGAACCAATGAATATATAATTTGGACAAAACACCAAAATATTCAAGAAGGCATACAAGGTGTGACAGAACACATTTGTTGTCCAAACTATATCAAATAATCAAATCAACACAAGATTTGTTCAATAAAGTTCAACAACTGAACCAAGCAAAAACTATTGAGCATAAAAGATGGGATAAAAACACAAATTCTCAAAGATTTATCTCATTCAAGCAAATAACACAGAGAAGAAATAATGAGATAACAAACTCCCAAAAGAGCAAGGTTTCAACAAATAAACCAAACACTTAACACTTTTCACAATGGCACAAGGTTCCGAGAAGAAAAGGTTTGTCTTCCACTAAAAACACATTTGATAATAATCAAAAACACCATCAAAGATATGTTCAAAAGCCAAGGAAGACAATGGGAGCCACAACAATTTTTGGAAAGAAAAAAGGCAATAAGAGGTGAAAACCAAGGTGAAGATGATCCACAAATGCTACCGCACCAAAGTATATCAATTGTCGAAGACAATGAGTGTATTAGAATTTATTTCCGGTGGTATATTGCATGGATATTAAAGATAAATCTTCACAATAAAAAGCATAGGATAGGAATAAAAAGATTAAGCACTATGCAAAGATAGAGATTCTTGATAGCTTCAACTAGTCACACAATCATGCAAAGCAATGATTATAATAACTTGAAGCAAATGGTCTCCCAAATAAGATATAGAGATATGAATTTGAGGAAGGCCCACACCAAGAATTGCTTACTCAAGCAAAGACCGAAAAGGTGAGCAATAAAAGCTTCTAACAAAAAATAGGACATTGTTTGAGCTAACATGCCACCTAGATACAAGATAATCAACAATATCAACTCTAAGTGGCACCACCTCATATGTTCACATTTCCTAGGATTGTGATATGCAAAAGAAGCATATTACTACCCCATAATGTGGTATTCAATTTTTCTTAATAATAGGAAAAACAACCTCAACTAGAGATAATTAATGAACATTTAGAATTTGAATTTCTCATGAGCATGACACACCACATAGTGACTAGATAAGCTTGCAATATCAATACTAAGTGGTAGTACTCATGTACACACATTTTAAGGTACGAGAGATGCGCGAGGCATATCACTCCCCCAAAATGGGATGTTCCATTAATCACTCGAAAAGAGCCAAAAAAGATATCATCAAGATGCATTAGAGGCTCAAAGCAAAACACACAAGTAAATGATGTGCCAAACACATACACATACTTGAATACACAAAATAAGCAAGCATGAGGCACAAAAAATACAAACACATACTTGGTACAAAACCAAAACATGTAAAGGGGCAAGTGACTTTCAATATAAAGGAGTTGAGTTCGAGTTACCACAAAGAGGCGCATTGGGTACATGGTAGGGAGATGATAATCCTTATAACTTGGCTTGATCAAATATAGTATATGAAGATCCCTTAATTCTTCATGAGTTAGCCAAGTATCCAATGCCCTCCAATAACACCTATTGATCAAGTTTGAGCTTGTTGGTCCCCAACCGAGTTGGGTCCTAAGAGTTTAGTCACAATAGGCTTGGCAACCCAAGTGGTTCGTTTCTTGACACCACTTTGAGTTCCAACAAACTTGTCAAACACATTTCCATCCTTATCCTTCCCAAGAGAATAATAATCATCAACAATGATAGGGTTAGATAAGGTACCATTTGAACATGAAGAGGCCAAGTGCCCCTTCTCACGACATATGTAGCAACAAGTGCTCCCCTTTCTCTTCTTTATTGATTTCTTGTCTTGGGGAGCCTTATCTTGATTCTTCTTGGGAAGTGGCCTAGCTTCAACTTGAGGTTGAGATTGGGCTTGACCTTGACCTTGTGGCCGCTTCCCTTGTTCCTTATCATTCAAGTGTATTTTCTTCAATGGACAAGATCTTACATGATGTACTACAACCTTGCACTTGAAGCAAATAATCTTAGACGAATTCTTGACTTGGTCTTGGCCCTTCTTCTTGTTGCTCTTGGACTTGTTCTTGTTATTGGAGTTGAATCCAAGTCCACTTTTATCATTGGGGTATTTTTGCACACTCAAAATATTATCGAGTGTGGATTTGCCTTCATGACTCTTTTTCAAGTCTTTCATCAAAGAAGTGACTTGGGCCTTGAGCTCTTTGATTTCCTCTACATGGTTAGTATAAATAGAGGTACTAGAGGAAGTAGAAGCTTCATTGTTAGAGCAATAAGGCAAAGCAAGTAATCCAACACAAGGTTTATCACTAGTATGACTAGAAGGATCACTAGGACTAGCACATGTGTAACTACCTCGGTGAATTACGCTCTTAGTTAATGCCTGGATGAACGAAAGTGGTTAAAATAGTACGGTGGGGCCCAGGGCCACTCACGGTAGACCTTTCGGCCGTTCTAACCACTTTCAGACAACGGGACAAGAACGAGCGGCGTAATCGGCAGGCGAAGGGATCAACTACATACACAAATGAGTATGTATGCAAGCCACATACAACAGTCCTCAGAGCCATTCCATCTAAAAGAAATAGAAATATAGCAACGCCATACGGCAAGATCCAAATGTCCTAGATAGATATAATAATTTAGGATAGCTCCTCATACATCACACATCAGAGTATCAGGCGGAAGCAGAAAACAAGATCCGAGTACGGATAAGAAGCAAATTGGCATAAGATGCCCCATAAATAAACACATCCCGCCACAGATCACACGGATCCCCGTTCCCGAAATCTCTACACCGAATGATCGTTGCCAACATCATCTATCTCTTCCACCCAGTATCCATCTTGCGGGTACACCTGTTCATCTGAATCAAACAATTTATCGTGTGAGACCCTAGGGGTACTCAGCAAGTCTTTATGCCACTAAAGGGGACACAACCTGGGGTGACGCAATTGCAGCAAAAGATAATACCTAACAATTCTACAGAGACTCGCTAACCTTCCGCCGAACCAATGATAGACGGAAGTCCGTGAATTAAGAACAACAGTTATAATAGTATAATTAACAGATCCATCCTCCTCCTCGCTTACCAACAAGGAAGCGGACGAACAACCCCCATCATCCGTTGGCAGTTTTATTAACCATTCCATGAGTATTGCACTATTTACTAGTCAAGTACTTAGTCAAATTAAAAGCGGTACTTTAATTATACTTGTCTATGATCGAGAAACTGTGCTCCAAGTCGTCCATAACCGCGGACACGGCTTTCAGAAAGATTTACCCTGCAGGGGTGCACGAATAGCAACACACACTCAGTCAACCTCGGAAAAACCAAATCAAAACCCAACGAGGCATTCACGACAAAGCAATCACAGGATTCAGAAATATTTCAGGGGGCCACCCCATTAAGCTACCCGCAACGAAGTTGGCCGGCTCCGAGACGGACCCAAGGTTTGTGTGGACGGTGGTAAACGACTGGGAACCCGAAAATGTGACTGGGCTTGTCGATACAGCGAAAACGTGTCACGATCCAAAACAGTACAGGTGCTCCTCGCACAATCTTAAATAAAGAAGTAACATGGCATAAGTACAGAATAGTAATAAAGCCCCAAACTAATTGTGGCCCCAAGAAATAAGAATGAATCAAGCTCTGGCTCAGGAGGGTCCATAAGGCCTCCCGGATGTGGATAGTGCGAATAGACAAGGAACAGGAATCAAGTACTCGGGGTCCTACGGGACACAAGTGAGCATGAAAAACCAAATAGCAGATATTGCTCACCGATGCCTCTTTCATTAGTTATCCCATTACTACTCAGGTTATGATGTTTAGGTACCTCGTTATTCATCAGACACTCACATACCCTACTCATGCTTTTCTACGACTCGCATGGCTCAAACAACTCCTGTAGTAATGGCTCATGGGACCGGAACAAGCTTGGTGTGGTTTAAAAGTAAAGGCCATTCAATTTAATGCAATCGCGACTCAATGATGCACGAATAAGATAGAGGCAATAGGTATTGTATGTATGCAAGCATGTGGTAGTGCTTGCCTGGCAGCTCAGTTGAAGCGAGAGATGGATCTGGGTAATACTCCTGTGATTCCTGGTAATTCTCCTGCTGGGCGTCTATTCGAAGAAGAACCAAACAAACAAGGGCCAACATAAATAAAGTGCACAAGCATATGAATTAAAATGCAACAAGCAACCAAGCATGCCATGATGAATGATGCACAATTACATGGCATTAAAGTAGCGTGGCAAAGGTGAGGTGTGGATATAAGAAATAAAGCACTTTATTATTTATTTGACCAAGTTTTATTGCCATAAACAGTTCAGATTTTTAATGTTGCCATGATGCATGCTTCAATTCAGAACAAGGATTGCATAAATAGAACAGGCTCGTCGCGCTGATCGATTTAGACATATTATTTGTCCAATTTGGAGTTATAAAACAAAAGTTATTAATTAATTAAGGGAAAGGGCATTTTATTGTAATTTTAATCATCTCGAAATTTTAAAGTGTTCAAAATATATATTATATGTATTATTTGGATTTGTATTTTAAAAATTATTTAAATCTGAATTGAATTTGAATTTAAAAACAATTTGGAAATGATTTGATTTAAACAGACTCAGGGAAAACTTTTGTTACTCAGGCGAAAACAACCCCAGACACTGACAGGTGGGCCTTTGTGCTGACTGGACCACGCGCGGGGAAAACTTTGGTCACCGCGGGCCTGGCTAGCCACTGTGACTGCGGGGTGGGCCAACTGGCGCAGGCCCACATGACAGCGGCGAGGAAGACAGGGGCTGACAGGTGGGGCTGGGACTGGAGCGCGGGTTGTGCCCGGGAAAAGCCGAGGGGTTTTCTGTAAGATGGTCAGGGCGGCTGGCAGGTAGGGCCGCTAGGAGCGCGGGTTGCGGGAATCAAAAAGGTGGGGGGCTTTTTGCAAATTACCATGGGCCCGTACTGTTCTTCGTTTTCCTTCGTCTGGCGAGGAAATTCGGCGCGCGGCGCGAGCGGGGATCGATCCCGGGATGCGGGCGTGCGCGCGGAGTGTGCTAACCGGTGCGGCTGGCTCGGGTAGTTGACAGGGAGGTGGGCGCGGGCTAGATGAGGGGCTGCGCGGTGCGGGAACCCTGCAGACGGCGGCGAGCTCTGGCGCACGGCGGTTGTTCGATGAAATGATCGGCGGCGTTAGGGCGGTACAGCGAGGCGGACCGTGTCAGAGGGGAAGAGATGCTCACCGCGGGCTCGACGGAGGTGTTGGATCAGGCGGGGAGGCGCTGGTACGGCAAGGACGCTGGCGCACTGGCGGCTAGGGTTTGACGTCGGGCGGCGAGGTACTGGCGCTACTGGGGCTCTCTCCTTCGCGCTGACGGCCACGGGGCGACGCAGGGGAACGTCCTCGATCTTCTCAGCCACCTCCAGGTCGAGCTGCACGGCTGGAACGGCGGGGACGAGGTGGTGCTGGCGGCGACCGGCGTCGGTTGCTAGTGATCGGAGAGGAAGAAGGGGAAGAAGGGGGCGACTCGACCAGATCTAGGAGAGGCCAGAGAGGCGTGGGGAGGGAGGAAAAGTGAGAGGGAGAGAGGGGGAAGGCAGGCGGGGCACGACAGAGATAAGGTGGCCTCGGTGCCACCTTTTTCCTCCTCCTCCTTTTCGAGCACATGGGCGAGCTGGCTCGGGCTCGTCCTGGGACTACAGGTGGACTAGGGCAGGGCGAGAGGGACGGCAGGGTGGCTCGGCTGGAGGGGCCCTCGGGCCAGGAAGACAGAAGAGAGGGAGGGGTAGCTAGGCTAGGTTAGATGGGGCATGGCTCGGGTTAGGGTTAGCTAAGGTGGCTGAGGTGTGGGCCAGGGAGAGAGGGGCTTGACATGGAGGCCATGCTAGAGAGAGAGAGACTTAGGGTTTAGGAGAAAATTAGAGAGAGAGGGAAAAGTTAGGTTAGGTTTTATTAGGCATTTAGATTTTTAATTTGATTTATGGGGCCAAACCAAGAAGGAGCATGAAGGTTGATCTTGCTTGAGATAATGTGGAGGAGAGACAAGAAAGAAGGAGGAAGAGAAAGAAATAGATGGAAAAGGTCACATATGGATCATGCACGGAGGATTAAAAATAAGAGGAAAAAGAGATGGATGAGATCATGAGGATGGTGTAAAGGTGGTAGATGTTTTCCCAAGATAGGATCCACTAAATCCAAAGAAAAACCAATGAAGGAAAAAGGTGGTGGAGAAGCTTGCATGGCTCATGCAAAAATAACAATGCCATTATTTATTTTGTGGAAACAATAATAATATGATGGCATTAATCTTATGCATTTCCAAGAAGTGTAATAAAGCCATGCAAAAGAATTAAAAGACTAGATCCACCCTATTGCCCATGAGCTAAATAAAACCCCAAATAAAGACAAACAAGCTCATGATCTAGTAGGATGGTGGAATTATCAAGTGGTGGAAGAGAAAGGTGGTGGAATTGAAATAAAAGATATGCCCCCAACTCAACTTGGGCATTGAACAATATATCAATAGCCAAATACAATTAATAATGCATGTGAGAGAAGAGCCAAAAGAAAAAGGGTTTTATATGATGCTCAAATGCAAGGTGGCATGATGACATGAGCATGATATAATTATGATGCAATAATAATATATATGAAGTAGCCAATATCTTACTAGGACAAGTAGCATTACAATTGTTAGACAATTGGGGTGCTACAACATGGCAAAATAGAATTTTGATTAGAAGTTGTGCTAATGTCCAAAAGAGGCTCACAAGATGTTACCTTAGTGATACTTGCCTCACGAGCTAATTTTAGCCCATCATAGGAGATTATAAGATCATTATGAGAGCCCGAGAGCATTTCATGACTCTCTTCCAATTTCCTATACTTGCTAGTTAGCAACTCAAGTTGAGCCCTTAGCTCAACATTCTCCTTTAACATAGATGCTTCACAAGAATTAGAGTTAGTAGCACTAGCATCATTAATAAAATTTTCATTTTCAAGCTCATAAGATTCATTTTGTGTGTGTGAGGAGACAATTAGTGTGCTTCTCCTCGGCAAGCTCTTGCTTAAGGAGATGGAATCTACGACTCCCATCATCAAGTTGGAAATCCAACTCCTCTATGGTTTCCGTTTGTTTAGTTATGGTGTCCAAAACATGTTTGAGACAAGCAACGGCCTTATTATTACCACGAAGGGAGGTACACAAAAAAGTTAACTCAAGCACAAGATCACTAGTATCCTCATCAAGGTCATCATCACTATCATCATTATCATTGCTATTATCTAGAGAAGATATCTTGGGATCCAAAGTAGGAGATACCTTTGATCCTCTTGCCATAAGGCACATGTGAGCACGAGAGAATGAAGATGAGGATATTCTTGAATCTTCATTCATGATCGTGTCTTGCTCCATAGGGTGTTTGATTTCCTCTACATTGTTAGATACACAACTAGAGGAAATAGAAGAATTTTGTTTATTGGAACAAGACAAATCAAGCATATCATCTACACTAGTACTCAAATAATTTCTACACAATATGCAAGGACTAGCAACACAAGGGGATAAATAATTATCGTTGCAAGAAGTGCTTAAGTCCAAACTCTCTACACCATTAGCAATTATAGAACATGAATCATTGGTGTAAAGAGAACCACTACCATCATTACATATGATTTCTCCACTCACCATGCCATTACCTTGTGACTTGTCACATGTAGGTGAAGTGGAGGGAATTGAAATCTTATCGCGGCTAGAGGTGGAAGCCACTTGGAGCTCTTCATGATGTGAAGGAGAAGAGAGCTCCTCAGAGATACCATCGACCCTATGAGAAATGGACCCACCAAATATTTCTTTAAGCTTGGTCCACATCTCATGAGATGACTTGCGCTTTACATTTGTCAATAACAAATTAACAATGGGGCTCAAGGATAAAATAAGCTCATTAGATACTTGAGCTTCGAGATGTAAATTCTCATCCTCTAAAGATAGATTTTGAGGATCCAACGGAGGAGAAAAACCTACATCTAGAAATAGCTCAATATTTGGACACAAGGTCTGGAGATTACAAAGCAAGCAATTTCTCCACAAAATATAATTTGTTCCATCAAAAATAATTGTGTCATTGTGTACTATACTACTAGCCGACATCTTTACACTCTAGGCGGTGAAGCCTAAACAAGGAGAGACCTTGCTCTGATACCAATTGAAAGAATAGAGATGTCGCCTAGAGGGGGTGGATAGGCAATTTAAAACTATTACGGTTTTGGCTTGATAGAATGCGGAATTAAACTAACGTTTATTTTACAAGCACAAAACCTAAAAACACTAGGCTCAACTAAGTGCACCAAAAACAAGATAAGCTAAGCAATATAGCACAAGATAAATATACCACAAGTGATAGGCAAGATATAAGTACTTCAAGCTCGATGGCTATCACAGGGAAAGTAAGCTCGGGTATAGAGATAACCGAGGCACGCGGAGACGAAGATGTATTCATGTGTTCCCTTAAGAGTAAGGTACGTCACGTTGGAGAGGTGTGGGATTCCACGAAGGATTTCCCAACACCACGAAGGCTCACCTTCTTCTCCGAGTCTATCCCACGAAGGAATAGGCCCTTTCCTTATGGCTACTTTTCCTCCACTCCGGAGATGGCAAGCTCCACGACCACTTCACAAGCTCCACGAAGGAGAAGCCCAGGTCCCTTCACAATCTTCCATGAAGAGGACACCGCGACACCAACCGCCAAGCCAACTAGGAGGTCACCCTCCAAGAGCAACAAGCTCACGGTCTCTCACTCGAACAAATCATAATGGAGAGCCCAACACTTATGCAAGAATGCAAAGCAAGAACACCAAGGGTGTTCAAATCCTTCACTCTCAAAACCCACCAAAGCAACAAGTGCTAGGGAGGAATTAGAGAGGAAGAACAATGGTGGAAGTCAACCAATGACTCCAAGATCTAGATCCAAAGGGTTCCCCTCACTTAGAGGAGGAATTGATTGGTGGGGATTGTAGATCTAGATCTCCTCTTTCAAAGCCCTCAAAAAGATGCAAGAATCATAGGAGAGAAGGGGGAGGAGGCAAGCTCAAGAGGGTCAACAATGGAGGTCAATTTCAAGCTCAAGAACACCCAAAAACGCTGAGGGAAGAACCCCCTTTTATAGGGAAAAGCAAATATGGCCGTTGGAGAGAAAACAATGAAAACTCGGTTCCAAAGTCGGTTGGACCGGCCCCAGAACCGGAAAACTCGGTCCCCAGGCCGGAGGACCAACCTACAAACCGAATTGTTTGCCAACCCGGAATAGACTCGGTCGCGAAAACCGGAAGATCCGGTCTGAGATCCGGTCTACCGGAGCTGGAATCGGACCGTCCGGTGTGGGGCTCGGTTGAACCGGATCCACAACCGGGATGAAACTGACTTCACGAAAAACGCAATAACTTTTGTATCCGAACTCCGATTTCGATGATCTTGTGCTTGTTTTGACGAGGAAAACAAGCTCTACAATATGGTGCATGAAAACATCATAGTACAACAAAGTAAGATAGAACCAAATGAGGAAAGGTATGGAGCCTCCCTATAAGAAGAACCGATAAAACCTTCAAACTCGAAAACGCCATATAAGATGCATATGAATTCCGTTTTCGATGAACTTGGGCTTGTTGAAGAGCTAGAAACAAGCTCAAGAACCTCACATGGAGAAACACCAAGAAGCAAAAAAATAGGAAGATGCAAAGTATGCAAAGTATTGAGCTCCCTATGATGATGTGATCAAGTTACCCAACTGAAAGCCCCTCTTGATAGTGTGGATATCTATCCTATAACCCGGTCTCCCAACAACCACCTTGAGACCGGTAAAAAGGAAAACCTAGCAAGGCCATACCTTTGCCTTGCGCATCCCGCTTGATCTTGATGACAATGCTTCAAGCTCCATCCAAGTCAGAATGCATCACTTGGTCATTGTTGCTTCGTGAAGACTCGTAATTTGCTCCCCCATACACCACTATGGGATAGCTTCATTAAGACACATCTTCACATGTCCATTATCACCAATATGGATGGCAAGCTTCAAGAAAATGATCTTCTCGAGATGCTTATCTTGAACTTGCCCTTCTAAAACTTTGATGACGGTCACCACGTGATATCATCCTCTCATGGGCTATATGAGATCTTCACTTTTGAAGCATTCGCATGGAAAGATACCTATCCCATATAGAAAACGCAAAGGCACATATATAATGGGTTAGTTCATGATGCATACGTGACAAGGCTTACCATACCACAAGATCCATGTGGTACATTCTTTATGCTTCATGTGTTGACCAACTTGAAATCACTCTTCACTCTTTGTATTGGTCAACCAAGTATCTTCTCATGCCCCATCTCAATATCTTGAGGTACATAAAGAATTTTTCATTTGATTACATGCTCTAAATCTTAGTCAACCATAGCTCAACTAATGAGGCTATCATGACACCAGCTTAGAGCCATATCTTGAATTCTTCTATTGAGATCACACTCTCAAGATCTTGAACATATCATATTCTTCTCTTCAATTTGATGATCTTGATGCCAAAACTCAAGGTATATCTTTATGTTCATGGCATCCATACTTGAATCCAACATATGGACTACATGCATGACCTATGGAATATTCCTTCATATAAAACTTAATGAAAACATTAGTCCATAGGGATTGTCATTAATCACCAAAACCACACATAGGGGCAATTACTCTTTCACACCTTCTTCTTCTCCTTGCGGTGTCGTGTGTAACGTTAGTCGGTGACGAACTTTTGCCACATGCAGATACCGCTCCACTCCATCTCTGGCATCCCCTTTGGCTTGAGCTTCGGCGCTGGCTTCTTGCAAGGATTCTTGAAAGTCCCATCCGGCCCCTTGTTGAGCCCCTTCACCTTTGGAAACTTCAGCGGCATGTAGGCGACGTCATGACTTGGTGAACAGGGAGTGCGGCAGTGGCACTATGGGAAAGAGGCGGGAAACTCGATGGGACAGGCAAAATTAATTAAAAAGAGAAAAAGTAAAGTTAAATAGGAGTGCACGGCAACAATGTGTTGCTGGCACGGTTGGTCCACGAGACACCCGTCTTGTGTCCAATGCGCCGAGAAGAATCCTGATGGTGCGGGGGCAGGCTAGGTGTGCCAGACAGATTGTGTCCCTGCGCCCAAAGCCTCTTAGGGAGCCCTAGGGCTTCTGGCCGGAAATGCTCTTAGAGCATCTCCACTCGGCCCCCCTAAATGGGCTCCGGTGGCAGCAATTTTTAGCCCATATGTGGAGTGCTGGCTATTTTCTTAGTTCAAGGGGGAGAGAGTTCCTAGTCACGCTCCCTCCCAATAGTTTATATATTCAATTTACTTCACCTATTCACATACATAGATAAAAAACACAGGGCGATTCTGCATCGCCAACTCCACGCCATCCTAATCAACTATTCCGCTTCCACTGCTGCTGTCGCCGTCTTTGCCATCGGTATTGTCCGCCGCGTCGCCGTCCTCCTCCTTCGTGTAGGAATCGAGGTCTACGATCCCGGCGGCCTCCGCCCTCCTCATGAATTCTTCATGATGCGCCTCGTCGATAGAAGTGTAGATCATGCGCCCGCGCACTGCCCAGAAGTGCTCACTCCCTTCGGGGTTGCACAAATCCAGGTGGAGCTACCGTCGGTGAGCTCGGCACAGCACGAGCTCCTTCACCCGCTCTTTCTTGAACCGCTTCGGCCAGTACGTGCATACCGGGCCATTGCGCTCTTCCTCTCCGGCAGCTCATGGCGGCACTCCTCTTTCTGCATCGCCAACTCGGCACCACGCAAGGGCGGGCGGCGCCACGGGCACACCAGCGTAGCTGACCTCGATGACGACCAAAAGCCTCGCGCGCGGCGGTGCGAGGATGTCGTAGTGGGTGAACATCACGACCTCGTAGAAGTTGAGTTTGGGCCTCTCCATGACGGCGACGACGGGAGAGTGAGGGAGGGGCACTTAGATATAGCGGGAAAAGGGCGGGAAGACGAAGCGGAAAGCGGCCGAAAGGGCGGGAGCGAAGTTTTCTCCCACTGCCAGGGCTGACCCGCATCATTTTCAGCTCCATCCGGCTCCCCTGCTTGCCCCCCTGTGTGTAGAGTTTGGCCTGGGGGCGCCGGATAACTAAATGGGTCGCACCGGCGCGAAAAAAGATTGTGTGTGGGGTAGGGGTAGGGGGGCTAGGCGCGATTTTGAGCGCCGACACCCCCATAGCCCTTTAGGGGGGCTTTAGAACCCCGAGTGGAGATACTCTTAGTCTGGTTTGGTTTTAAGCTTTTTCACAAGCCATGTAGAGAAAGGCCAAGATGCCAAAGATGAAACTAAAAACATTTTTGAAAAGACTTCGATTTATGGTTTTATGAAACGCATTTCCTGGTGTATTTCGTACTACTCCCACCGATCTATGTTATTGTTTTCAGATTTGTCTAGATTCAAATGTATCTACTGATGTTTTAGTGCTAAATACATCCAAAATCTAGACAAATCCGAGAATATTAATTTGGATGGGGAGAAAGTATGATTAATCAACATGGTCGAAGCAATCCAGTTCCCCGTTCACAAGCCAGATGGAAAGACAAAGAGACACTGGGAAATTCATCACAATAGCGAACGATCGCCTAATGACCTCGTAGCGAACGTGGCAAATAAGCTTATCCGAAATAAACGGCTAGTATGCTGTGCACGCCTGAACCATGGAAAACCGAAGAAGATTATTACACCAAGGTGGAAAGACTCCGCCATGGCACTGCTGCTCGCCGTCCAATCACTCGCCAGAAGCCTCTCCCGCTCTCCTCCTAACAAACCCACCACCAAGACCCCGAGCAATGGCCACCACCAACCGCAGGAACCAACTACCACCAGCAGTAGAAGGAGCCTCGTGACGGCGGCGGCGCTCATCGCGTCTCATCTGCTACCGCCCACGACGGGCACTGCCGGTGCGTTCGAGCTCGACCTCCGGATCACCATCCCGGAGCAGTCGAGCGAGGAGGCCGAGGCCAACGTGAGGACCCACGCGAGGAACCTGGTGCGCGTCAAGGAGTACATCGACGCCAGGTCGTGGCGTGAGCTGCAGGTGGCGCTGCGGGCCAGCGCCGCCAACCTCAAGCAGGACCTCTACGCCATCATCCAGGCGATGCCAGGGAGCCAGCGGCCCGAGCTCCGGAGGCTCTACTCCGACCTCTTCAACAACGTCACCAGAGTAGGGATCACACACAGATTCAATGTAAACACACGCAATCGTACTCTGCTGATCCTGCTCTGTTGTTCCCATATGTGCAGCTGGACTATGCGGCCAGGGACAAGGATGAGGTCCAAGTGAAGGAATGCTACGGCAACATCGTGGCTGCCCTTGACCAGATTTTTGCTAGAATCATATAGAGGGCAGAGGTTGGACACAAAACTAGACATCTGGATTTAATAAGTTCACAATACAGGGAGAAGAAGTAAATAGTGACCGGCAAAAAGGCTTTTCTTTTGCTGCTATGTAGCTACTAGTTCTTATTGGCTTCCTGTGCTACATCTTCTATTCACTCTACTCTCTCCGGAGGAGAAATCCAAAAGAAAAGAAAAAAAGAAATCAATATTTGCAGCAGGTGCAGCAGGGCGAGAAAAACTGCAGTTTCCTGAAACCATCCCTGCTCGATCAATGTTCAGCCACCAATATACAGGCTTGTTGTGATGCAATGCAGAGTGGTTTCTCAGTCGCCACTCACCTCTCCTTTGATTCCAGATAGGGGAAGAAGGTTCCCCTGGTGACTGTATTCATCGCCGTCTGTCTGGCATATATATATATATATATTCTGAAGCGGTATTTATCTTCGCTAATTCGTCAAACTACCGATGAGGCTTTAGTGTCTGCCTCATCTGTGACTGGCTTGGCTGTGACTCACCATCCTGTTGGCTCCTCCTTCAAATGGCTTTTTCCAAGAACTTGTGCCTTATAAGAGAGAAAGGTTACTTGGTAAGTCTGTTTACTAGATCAAGAACAACACAAAATTATGCATTTCCACCTTCAAGGAAGACCTTGAAATCACTAGGTGAAATGCAGAACTTGAGACTGGTTTGTGATAAAAGAGTGTCAACCGGTGACAGGAACTTGAAGACCTTACCATTGTAGGATCTGGGAGCAAGTAGCTAGCAAGATTTTCATTCACCCAAACAGGCAGCCGAGGCATCTCACTCATTATTCCAGGCATTTGGCTCATGCTGTTCATAGAACAAGTGTCATTAGAGGCAGGGATTTTCTTTCTTCACAACCTCAACTTTAATATGTTTACAACTGAAATGTACATGCATCAGAGGTGGAATATGCTTACGTTTGTAAAAGTCGATCGATGTTCGTTCTTACGCGATGGAAGAGATCGATGTTGTTTTGAGCCTGGAAGAAAGAATATACTTGACATGAAATTCATCCTTAACAAATAATGATCCAGTTGAAGGCTTGACTGAAAAAAACATGGAACTCCCACACTCTGTTGTACGCACATGAAAGGAAAACCTACTAACCTGAAATCCTTGAATATTTGTGTCTATCTGATTAAGAAGCCGATTATTTTCATCCAGTACATGCTGAACTGCACGATCTATCTCAGAGGCTGCATGGTGGAAAAGATGCACTTGATCAGTTTATGGAATAAATGGACAAAAACAAATGGTAAGTATTATCCGAATTTTGTCAACCATCAGGATATCCTAATCTACCAAATATCTTTGAAGTTCAGAAGGAACTGGCTTGTTATTTCAGAGTAAGTTTCATCTCCGACAAATATCACATAGTAGATGGTCAACAGGTTCTACATATCCATAGGTACTGAATGTTCAATGAATGATATCTAAAATGACAACGTTCTCCTTGCAACTACAGCAATACATATTTCAATATTAAGTTCCAATGTAATCAAGTAATTCCCAACCTTTTGTTAAAGTAATCCATGCCAATACAAGTTAAATTTATAATCGGAGTAAATAACTAAGTCAACAGTAGGAAGGAGACTGTAATTGTCTTGTAAAAATCTTTACTCCTATAAATATACCCTGCTGGTAACATGGTCCATTTACTGTTGGATCGTGTGAACCATCACATCTAGATCAAACCAAACGCTTTCACATCTCTATTACCTTCTATGGTAATTTTGAGCAGCACCCAACCCACTCCTCCCCATTGCATAGCCGTTTTGCTAGAAATTTAGGGTAATATGATTTTATTATTTCGTAGCAACACTCGGCGCTAAAAAATAAACATGTGAGACCCTAGTATTTACTCCCCCATGATAAAAAAATTGTTTTCTTTGCAGCCTGCCTCCTTCCCCTTCTGCTTGTTTTTGTATTACCTATCAAGAAGCCCATGCATTGCTACAAACTTAAAAAATGATTATAATACATGTTTACACTACTAGCTACTCTACTGGAGGGAGATTATGCTCGGTGTATCCGCAAATTCATGGCAAAATATAAGGTGTTTCTACAAAACATATTTAAGTTTGTAGAGAGTAATCTTAGTTCAATCTCAACCATAAACACCAGGACAAATGGACCATCAACCATAAACATATTTAAGTTGTAGAGAGCAAATCAGAAGGTTGGCGTGATCCTAGGACAAATGGACCATCGACACCTACTTTTTTATATGAGTACGTAATAAACAAATTGCAAGATGATACCGCAAGACTGTCCTTTCCTTATAAAAACACCATAGCAGACAGCTAGAAGAAAAAAAGAAAGATAAATAGAATTATAGAAGCAACCAATTGGACATGGTAAATTCTAAAAGACCCGCCCGATACTCAGGTGACCTACCAACCTCCAGATAGAAATTGACTGTTTTGAATGGCATGATGTGGCACAAAGGAAGAAACTCTTGTATCCGTCTGAACAGAAGGACTGGTACGGGTACCCCAGGACGAAGGCCCTACTATATTATCCTGAGAAATAACCATGATTAACACCAGACAAAATATGCACATAAATGTGATAAGCACAACAATATTGGATAATAAGGTATATTTGCACAAACTAAACTTTCCCCCCTCCTCGAAGCCTCTTTTCAAAAATACCTTTGTAGAGAACTGATTGTATACTTTTGAGAGCCTTTCTTCTTATTTTTCAAAAAGATATCCAGTCCCCCCTAGGTATTCTTGTTTATACCCTTATAACAATTAGAACTGAAAACTTTCGAGCTTTTTTATCTCTAATAATTGGGGGTAATTAAGGATGTGAAGAGAAACAAACTTCATCAAATAGAAGAAAAGACAATAATACCTTTCTATCTTTCATTTTTCTGCTATGATGCTCTGCAGGCCTCCGCCTTCTTGTATTTTGTTTGTTCTGCGAAAAGATCACATCATTGAAATTATTAACAAATAAGGCGCTTACTCAGCTAGGAATTTATATCTTCTTAATAGAATATGTTTCAGATTTAAAATTCTAGCCTTCAGCTAGCTATAATTTCAAGAAAACTGTAAATATAGCACATTTTGGTTCATGAGAAACAATATACAAGGCCAAAAAGGTATCATACTTTAATTTCCAACAGCACAGAATTATTGATCAGTCAAAATCGCAGGCAGGTATTACCAATTCAGCTTTCGTAACTAATAAAAATATTGAGCCAAAAGGTGGAACACCGATGAAATAATTTATGCATGCTTTCATTCTCAGAATTAAATAAGAACGCTCTGTCTTTGGTATACCTTTCCTTTCTGGTAACACAAATGGGCACGAATAAAATAACATGCCAGAAGAATAGACTGATTGCCAACTCATGTTCCACTACGAAAGGTCCAAAATGCACAAATGCAGTATTGATATACACAAATGAGAATAAGTGTATCTGCCACTCATCCTAATATATGCAGACATTTAGAATAAGTGCATCTATCACCCATCCCAGCATGTTCAAATTAAACACAAGTTTTAGCATGTTCCCCAGAAGGACCTGCTCTAGGAGAAAAAAAGACTAATTTCTTCTTGTGTAATTGCACCCAAGGAATTGCCAATTATGTGTATGTGTGGCATCTTTCTGAGTTTGTACCCATTCGGTGCTCAGGTCTAAATAGATGCCTCTTCTTGGGCATGGACTATTTACTGATATAACCAAGGAACACCTCAAACAGATGAGATCCATGTAATAAGAAAAACAAGAACGAATACACAGAATATGTAGTACAAATTAGAGATTACTTACCCCTATCCATTGGCATCTCATCGCTACATCCCTCACCGTCTTGGTTGGTATTGAAGCTGCTATCTTTATGTACTTCATGATGCCATGCTCATTCACATATCTGAAAGGATGCATATGAGGGGTGATCCGACGAACGCAAGCATCAGCAAGAGATAGAAATAAAAGCTTTATGCTAGCACCAACCAACATGATTATAAAATATTTATCTAATGGAAACGATTTTAGAACAAAGCTCAACAACTGAACATGTCCTATGTTAATTTGCAGATGTTTCCTCAAAAAATTTAATTTGCATATGAAAAAACAGTCATACAAGTGGAAGTAGCATACCTGTCGAGGCAATCTTTGAGCACTTGGAGCTCGAGATACGACCAATCCGCAGCAAGGGGTCCTCCGTATTTGAGGTTCTGCGCAGAATCAGTAACTATACTGGATGAATTAGTGGAGACAACCACTGAAGGTGTTGTGTTCATCATCCCCATGTTACTCCCGATGCTGCTGGAACAGTCCAGGTACACCGGCATGCCTCCTGACCCGCTACTTGTCGCGCTTGTCTGAAACGAAACGACATTCTGGCTGCAGAAAGGCTGCGAGAATGGCTCAAAGTTTTGATTCGGATCGTCTTCCATCAGCAAGCCCAGCAAATCCTCCAGAACAGAATTTGGTGTTTCCAGCCTCGATGGATACACTCCACAATTTCAGAATGCTGGTACAAGCTCAGAGCTTGGTGATTTTCAGCTACAAGTAGTTGTAGTGCAATCTCACACAACCTGGACGAGTTTGGTGGCTACTTCTCCAACAATTGTTCCAAGTGTGGACTGACTTTCTCTGCAGATGGAAGTAGAGACGCCATAAAATGGTTAGAACTTAGTAGAACCTTGAAATTTGGAGTGCTCAATACATACAGGGAATAATTAACATGGACACAATCTTCTATGACACAGAAAACTCGTCAAAATCTTCAAATATTCTCAACAGAAAGAAGCACAATTTCTTTTACATGTCGAAAACCCTAATGCTACGGTTCCATAGCTAAACAAGAATCTGTTTAAATAGCATATGGCAGTTGAAGAACACTAGTATACTGGAACATCAATATGCTCCTGTTTTTTTCAGTGTCAATCTTTCAGACGAAGAGCCTTTCTCTTATTTTTCCTGTGTAATACTCGGAGTGAGTTCAGAGATCAGCGAAATCGATTGCGCAAGTTAGTTTTCTGTGGACCCAGTATCTCAAACATAGTAACAGAGTTGTCAGTATGCTTTGCAGAACACACGAAGTGCAAAACCCCATAAACAAGAATAACTCCATGAAAGGATCAAATCAAGAAAGTAAGTTGTGGATAAGGACCCAGCCAATCTGCTCCTTGAGTTCATGAGTCCTGGATAGAGACCTAAGAGAAACCTCTAGAAATGATTACGTAAAGTCAGAGCTGGCCAATCAACACACAGACAGTCAGGCTCGGGCAGGCTTTGCATGCAAAGCGCCGTCAGGCAGCAGACTTGGAAATCCTACCAAAATTTATCTAGGCACATACATGTTTCCTAGGAGAGAACCAAATCGAGAAAACTCTTGGACAGGAAGCACAGGTAGACCTGATCCTGGCAGAACCAAAATCGGCCAAGAACAAACAGGCAAGAACACACACATACAGGTAACCCGGACCAAATTGCCAGCCAGCAAACTTACTGGTTCAAATCCGATCTGCTTGCGGTTGCAGGGGAGAAGGCGAAGCCCAGTGTGATTCCTGCGTGTCGATCCCCTGGCGCGTGTGTTGTGTGACGGTGCGCGCGGTGGGGTGGGGGTGGTGGTAGTGTTAAATGGTGCCGCCCAGCTTTGTCCGCTCCAATGGGGAGGAGGCCAAAAAGCGGCGGCCCCGCCTCTCCCTCTCTCTCTCTCCAGCAGTAAGCCGTATGTCTGTGGCCTCTCCTCTCCAAAAAGCCAAAGTCGTGTGCCGGTTTAACAACTTGCGCACACAAAAGGATGGAGAAGGAAGGCGGAGGAGAAAGAGACGACGAGATCTCTGTTGGGATTCAGATTTCAGAAGGGGAAGAAGATCGTAGACAAATGATTGCCACTATTGGTTTCCATCTTAGGTTTCCCTCCCTCCCTCCCTCTCGCAGTCCCTCTCTTCTTTTAGAAGCAGAGCAGAGGGCTCCAGGCGACACGAGGTTCAATTCTTGTTGGGAAGAAAACCCTGAGAACCACTGTTTACACCTCCCCTCCCCCTGCCCTTTTCTAGGCTTTCTTTTCTCATGCGAGGAAAGCAACAGCACAATGCTCCTTTCCACCCATTTCTGTTGTTATGAAATTCAACCGATTTTTTTTCCTTTGCCACATTTCGCCGTTTGGCAATATTAGGGCATCTATAATGGTGCCACGCCAGTCTCCTTACAGGTCAGAGCGAGAAAGAGGAGCGCGCGGTGCTCGCCGAAAATGATACGTCATAGGAGATGTCTTCCTTTCGTCACGCCATCTCCTACATTATACGGTATCTTCACATTAATCCCACGCAAACATATCGTTTATTAATGCAACCGTTGGGCGTTAGAGGTGACATTTATGACAAACTCTATAATTTTACACTCTAAAACGGCGCCGACCATCTTTGGGAATTGTGTGTTAATCTAGTCATACTTGGCATTCCAAAGGAAGAAGTATGCAAGAGACAATTGGTGTGAAGTTACCACGAAATGGTTAGACTAGTCATAACAAAATTTGAATGGATGGTACATGGTAATGAAAGGAGTATTTCATTGTACAATAATTTTATTTTCATCGCTATGGACATGAAATACGCTAGAGAGGGATGTCTTCATTACAAGGAATGCCTTTAAGTTCTCACGCCTC